>FR990057.1:0-1270284 GCA_905404095.1 Glaucopsyche alexis
AGAAACAGACACCACTACACTCACTGCTCCAAATCAAAGAAGACCGGATACTCCTCACTTCAATATACCTAAATGGTTAAGTGACGGAGAAAAGGGAACTCCGAGCATAAGAACGAGGAAAGTGGTTCTGTTTATGAACAACAACTACGAGAGACTGGGGTTGAGTTTCTGCTCTAGTGTTGGAACAAAAAGAGTAGCCATATCACCCGGGCTGGCTCTACTGCTCAAAGGAAGCGTCACCAGAACGAGCATGAAACGGAAGAAGTACGAAGAACTGGGCGAGGCGGAGATCGACGGGCTAAGGTGTCGGATAGTACGCACAAAAAACAAATCAGTGCTGCTGTTCGACAGGACACCTGAAGAGACACAATTCGCCCGAGCATGCTCGTTCCTAACCAAAATAGCAGATTCCAACACCACTACCATCGGGCCGAGGATAATCAGCATAGACACCATGACGGTAGACTTCGACAGAGGAGAAGTGGCGGATTACCTCGGGTGCGTCAGAGCATCCGAGAGACACGAAGTGGTAATGTACGAAGGAAGAACACAAGACCTTAGCTTCCTCGTACCAAACTCACCACCAAAACGGATCCCACTAACAAGCCACCAAGAGATCGGAGAGCCGAATGCTGAAACCTCGGAGACAGAGAAAAATCTCAACCCCAACTCCAGGTTTAATATAATTAATAAAATAAAGGACAAAATAAACAAACTGACGAAGTGGAAATCTCCATCTCCACCTAAATCTTCCGAGAACAAAACAACAACACTCCCAGGGCCATCAACATCAACTGAGACACCAAAATCAAGCGCAGATATCTGGGCCGAAAAAGAAAAGGAAAAACGGAAACAAAGGATAGCTGAAAAGCGAGAAGGCGTAATAAGATCCACGCACCTCGAGGCAACCAGCTCAAGGGTAGACCAGCAATTACACCGGCTGGCCACAAGAGAAAATCTATCCCTCAGAAGAGAGCCTCAAGAAGATCTCGAAGAAGAAGCACCCTTAAGACCGGAAACCTTCAGAAGCCCAGATACGCAAGCGGCAGCGCTAAACGAATTTCTCAGAGCCCCGAAGAAATATAAGTCAGTACCCACCGCAAAACCAACACAAGCCCAACTTGGTCTGGTCAAACCTCCCTCCCTCAGAAAAGCGGAACGACTGGAGGACCACATGATCAACGCATTCCTTGAGTACATAGCCATAATAACGGCTACCAAAACTGTGAAAACCAAGGAATGCGAAGACATAATGAAGTCGTTCAAACTCAAGAAGGAAGGACTCCTCAACATCCAACTAGAAGAGTCAAACGCAACGGTCTACAACAACACCACATCGACCGTTCTGAGAGGAGAAGAAATGACACACCACATGGCAGCGTACAGCGCCACATCAGGTATTGTCTTTCTAAACGAGGACAGGACCAAGAGGAGAGGAAATCCCGTCTTTGACACCCCACCAAAAGACCCAATTGTCATCACCACCAAAGGGACCGAAATATGGCTGGAGGACAGAATACTAGAAACAGCAGATACTCTGTCCGAAGTAGATCCCCCCGACAATTGGGAAATCCCGGAAATAAGCTGGGTAAACGGAGTTCCGGGATGTGGGAAAACGACGTGGATAATAAACAACTTCAACGCAGAGGAAGATGTAGTTGTAACAACAACAATAGAGGCGAAGAAGGATCTAATAGAGAGGATCACACAGAGAGCAGGACAAGAGGCGAAAAAGAGAATACGCACCATGGCATCAGTCCTTGCAAATGGACGAAAGGGATTCGAAAGCCTAAAATGCACCAGGCTCCTCGCGGACGAGGCATTAATGAATCACTTCGGATCAATTGTAATGATTGTGCGTATCATCGGGGCCAAAAACCTGCTTCTCATAGGGGATATCAACCAACTGCCCTACATAGATCGAGATAATCTATTCACCCTCTATTACTACCGCCCAAACCACCTCACAGACGTAACCCAAGAACTACTATGTACACATAGATGCCCAAAAGATGCAGCGTTCGCTCTTAAACAAATCCACAAAGGCATCTACTCCTCAAGCAACATCATCAAATCCCTGTCGATAAAACCCATGACGGGGGAGGAGATCCCTAAGAACCAGCCCAACACTCTACTTCTAACCTACACCCAAGTAGAGAAGAAAACCCTAAAAGACCTAGGGTACGGGAAAGGGGAAGGTTCCAAAATCCTCACCATACACGAGGCACAGGGATTGTGTTACGAAAGAGTTTACGTCGTAAAACACCAGAGGAAGAAGATACAACTACACGACAGCGCCTCACATGCGGTGGTTGCCCTAACGCGTCACACGAAGGAATTCATCTACTTCGCAGATACCACTGATGACGCGTTGGGCACACTAATAAAGGGAGTAATAAATGTGTCACCAAAGACCGTCATGGAATACAACATGCAAATGGCAATCAAGAACAGAGACCATACCACCATCAGCAAAATGGTCTCGGCCATAATTCCATGACGCTCCAAGAAAGAAGAAGATGACACCACCTCGGAAGATCAAGCCAACGATGACAACCAACTCAAAAAGATGACATCCGAAAAGACGACATCAGCCACCAACCGGTGGCGAAGAAAACATAAACCCCTTCAGGGTACAAGCCCCCTCAGGGCAAAAAACCCCCTCAGGGTACAAGCCCCCTCAGGGCAAAAGGCCCCCTCAGGGCACAAAAATAAACATTGTTAGAAATTGACGCACAAATATGTAAGCAAATAAAAATAAAAGAAAATAAATAAGGGCACGGACCACATGAGTCTGTGGAAAAAAAAAAAAAAAAAAAAAAAAAAACCTAACCTAACCTAACCTTTTTTTTTTTTTTTTTTTTTTTTTTTTTTTTTTTTTTTTGTTTCCGGGGGGGAAAATGCATTACGCATACCACCCAGGCGCAGGGGGCACCCGAGTGGTGATGTGGGACTCCCGTATAGGCTAATGAGACCCACGGTATACCCACTAAAAACCACCCCCCACCTTCCTCCTCGCCGCCTTGTGACGGGGCCACGGGAACGGTAAACACATCCGCGACCCCGCCGGCGGCAGCCGCACACATGCGGCTTCATCCACGGCCCGAAGGCCCCAGGCGCACCAGATGGTAGGGTGCGCCTCCCTCCTCGGCCTCCACCAGTACTGTAGCAGACTCCCCCTGAGTCTGCCACTAGGAGGCCACGGATACCAGCCACCATAACCGGTACCCGGTGGCAGATCTGAGCTATGGTTCTGCCACCGACCACACCTCGGCCGCAGAGGATAGGGCAAGCGGCGCACCGTAATACCAACTTGCCTCTTCCTCTGCGGCCCCACCAATGCCGTTAACCATACGGAACGGCCCCGCCAGCTCGCAGGAGGGTAGGGAGAGTGGCACAATACCACCATGCCTCTCCCCCTGCGATCCCTCCACGGCCGCAGAAGATAGGGAGTACGGCGCACCGTAATACCGGCACTCCTCTTCTTCTGCGGTCCCACCTCCTAGCGCGTCCGCAGCGGACTCCTCCAGCCCGCTGGGAGCGCCCTCCTCGGGCCAGCCGGCGGCAAACAAGCCGGCCCTGGTTGCCTCTTCGCTTCACCGTGGGTGTCCAGTCCACGGTTACTAAGCCCCACCGCCACGTCAAGGCGTGCAACCATCGGGGGGAACCTAACCTAACCTAACCTAACCTAACCTAACCTAACCTAACCTAACCTAACGACGCCAAACCCAAAGCCTTATAACCTAACACAGTCAAACCTAACTCAGTCAAACCTAACTCAGTCAAACCTAACTCAGTCAAACCTAACTCAGTCAAACCTAACGCCGTAAATCCTAATGCCGTCGAACCAAACGCCGAAAAACCTAACGCCGAAAAACCTAACGCCGAAAAACCTAACACACTCAAACCTAACATAGTCAAATATAACGCCGTCAAACCTATCGCCTTAAAACCTAACGCTGTCAAACCTAACACCGTCAAAACTTTTGTTTGATGGCGTAGGTTAGGTTACAAGTCGTTGGGTTAAACGGCGTTAGGTTAAACAGCGTTGGGTTAAACGGCAATAAGTAAGGTTGTTCTAATGCGATTAGGTGCCTGGGTTCGTTTATATTAAGTGGTTAGATTAATTGTCCCCGTAGAACCTAACCTAACCTAACGCCGAACCTAACGACGCCAAACCCAAAGCCTTATAACCTAACTCAGTCAAACCTAACGCCGTAAATCCTAATGCCGTCGAACCGAACGCCGAAAAACCTAACACACTCAAACCTATCGCCTTAAAACCTAACGCTGTCAAACCTAACACCGTCAAAACTTTTGTTTGATGGCGTAGGTTAGGTTACAAGTCGTTGGGTTAAACGGCGTTAGGTTAAACAGCGTTGGGTTAAACGGCAATAAGTAAGGTTGTTCTAATGCGATTAGGTGTCTGGGTTCGTTTATATTAAGTGGTTAGATTAATTGTCCCCGTAGAACCTAACCTAACCTAACGCCGAACCTAACGACGCCAAACCCAAAGCCTTATAACCTAACACAGTCAAACCTAACTCAGTCAAACCTAACTCAGTCAAACCTAACTCAGTCAAACCTAACTCAGTCAAACCTAACGCCGTAAATCCTAATGCCGTCGAACCAAACGCCGAAAAACCTAACGCCGAAAAACCTAACGCCGAAAAACCTAACACACTCAAACCTAACATAGTCAAATATAACGCCGTCAAACCTATCGCCTTAAAACCTAACGCTGTCAAACCTAACACCGTCAAAACTTTTGTTTGATGGCGTAGGTTAGGTTACAAGTCGTTGGGTTAAACGGCGTTAGGTTAAACAGCGTTGGGTTAAACGGCAATAAGTAAGGTTGTTCTAATGCGATTAGGTGCCTGGGTTCGTTTATATTAAGTGGTTAGGTTAATTGTCCCCGTAGAACCTATCTTAGGCATCAATGTCAGCTTGACAGGTGTGTCAAACTGACATTGACTTATTTCCTGTCTAGTGATAGGTACAGAAAGCTCCACAATCCATTATAAAGGGTAAATAACGTGACTCTTGCTCATATTGATTATTAATGGTTAGGTTTTTTTTATTTTATTAGGAAAACCAACAAATATACAATGAAATAATGGAATATTGTCCTCATCAAGGCTGATGTAGCTGGTCTCTTAGGGCATGCGCGTGCAAGTACAGGCGACTATTGCAGGACGCGCTCGTGTGCCCGGTGATGCACGCCTGCCATTTATCCACCATGGCACCCGGCAGCTGCACGGTCGCCGATATATTATCCTATGACATACAGACAAATTAATTGGACATAATGTAATTTTTTTTCCTGCTAATAAAACATTCACCAATGATAATATTATGATATTTTTTTTACTGAATTAGTCAATCTATATATCTTTCAATTTAATTGTAGTGTTACTGTCAATAAAAACTTTTGGTATTTACACCAAATTTTAAAAATTATAAGTGAAAAGATGAATATAGGATGTGACCGAAGAGACATAGAGTATGTGGGAAGAATCGGAAAAAAAAGCGGAAAACCAAGACCAATTAGACTTACTTTGACTACATTTGGTATGAAATTAAATATTCTGCACAGAAAGGGTACTTTAGAAGAGATAGGCTCCTATATCAAAGAGGATTTTCCACCCCTTGTCCTGGAAAAAAGAAAAGCTCTGATTCCCCAACTCCAACAATACAAAGAAAATGGAGTTTTGGCTGTAATAAAGTATGACCAAATAGTGATTAAAGAAAAATCTAATAACAAGAGAGCTCTATCAATGAGCCCAACAGAAAATAAAAATAATACTAACAACAAACCATGGACCCAAAAGAAACAAATGCAGAAAAAATCAAAAACTACATATTTACCAGCCACACCAAATACCCAGACTACAATTAATAATCCCCCAACTTCAAGTTCTTCAATCGCATCGTACCTGAAAAAATATCAGCCTGAAAAACCTATCTTAGCAAATGAAGAAAATCAGGCATAGCAAATAAAAAAGACTCAAAAAGAACTGGACAAATACGCTACCAATAACTACAAAATACCGAATAAAACAACACTCCCAATACGGGTGGTCGCCGCGGGAGTCACTGACCAAAACCCTCCACTCCACCCTTTATATATATGTACATACAATGCTAGATCATTATTATCTGAAGAAAGGCTACTAGAGTTCAAGCAATCGATATCAACAATTAAATATGACATTATTGGCTTATCGGAAATCAGACGTCAAGGATACATAATTGAAGAAAGCGAAGACCACATATTCTGCTACTTTGGAGAGAAGAAAAGCCAGTATGGAGTAGGTTTTCTCATTAAAAAATACCTGAAAAACTGTATAGAAGGTTTCACAGCAATCAACGAACGAATATGTATATTACAATTAAATTTTATGAATACAAAACTATCCATCATTCAAGTATATGCACCAACCTCCGAGTCTACCGAATTAGAAATAAAAGATTTTTATCATCAAATACAAGAAAATATTAAATACTGCAGTAAAAACCTTATAATCATGGGGGACTTTAATGCCCGAGTTGGCCAAAAAATGAAAGGTGAAGACAGAATACTTGGTAAAACATGCTTTGGAAAGAGAGACAAGAGAGGTGGAACACTAATCGAATTCTGCTGGGAAAACAACATGTTTGTAATTAATAGCTTATTCCAAAAAAACATTACCAACATTTGGACTTGGCTCTCGCCGAATAAAAACAAAAGCCAGATAGACTATATACTGTCGAATATAAAAATCAACTTCTCTAACATTGAAGTACTAAACAATATATCGTTTCCAAGTGACCACCGACTTGTTAGAAGTACTCTATTGCTAAGTAAAACTAAAAAATCTAGAATCACATATAAAAATAACAAATCTTTATTGAAAAACGTGAACGAACAAGAGAAATATGTTGAAGCTTTAAAACTATACATTTCAAATATAAAAGTAAAAGAAAACGATGATGTAGAGACACACTATTGTAAAATTAAACAAGCAATCGATAATAGTTTGAATTCTGTAACAAAAAGTAATAAGGATAAAAAAAGAAACTATATCATTTCAGAAGAAATCAAAAATCTTATAAAAAGAAGAACCGAACTAATTAATAAAAAACACTTAACAACAGAAGAAAAAATAGAGAAATGTTATCTGTATAAAAACATCCACAAATTCATCAGAAAAGAATACCAGAATCACAGGCAAGTAATAATTGAAAAACATCTTAAGAAGTCCGGAAGCGTTAAAAAGGGATTAAGAGAATTAAGAACCACTAAAAACTGGATTCCTTCTTTAAGTAGTAGTAACTGTAACAAAAAAACAATATTATCAAGATCAGGAATAGTAAAAGCTGCCACAGAATTTTATAAAAATCTCTACGCTTGTAAAGGAACACCAAGTACCATATCTCTACCCATACAAAAAAAATGATAATATATTAAAAAGATTCTCGGTTCAAGAAATTTTAACTAAGATAAAGTTATTGAAGAAAGATAAAAGCAGCGGTCCAGACAACATATCAAATGAAGTCATCTCAACGGGAAAAACTCTCTTAGCTCAACCTTGTAACTATTCTGTTTAATAAAATTTTAGATGAAAGAAAAATCCCTACTGAATGGGCGAAATCAGATATAGTACTACTTTACAAAAAAGGAAATCCTAATGATATTAACAACTATCGACCAATTAGTTTGCAACCGAATCTCTACAAATTGTTTGCCTCTTGCCTCGAAGAACGTCTCGCTAATTATACTGAGGAGTACCAGCCAGTGGAGCAAGCAGGATTCAGGAGCACATATTCGACGATAGACCACAGTCACTCATTAGAGTTAGTGATAGAAAAATATGTAGAGATGAATCGTCCACTCTATCTAGCGTTCATCGATTACGCCAAGGCGTTTGACTCTATATCCCATAACAGTATGTGGAGAGCCCTCCAAGAATGTAAAGTACTATCCGAGACTATAGAACTTTTACAAGACATATATAAGAAAAGTACAAGTAGAGTAATACTAGACAAAACAGGCACTGAGATTGATATATGTAGAGGCGTCCGTCAAGCGACCCCCTCTCACCTAGAATTTTTATTACTGTCCTACAAGAAATAATGAAGTCTTTACACTGGGAAAACAAAGGTATATACATAAATGGCAAATTCCTAAGTAACCTCAGGTTCGCGGATGATATTGTACTTTTTGCAGAAAACTCATCGAAATTGGAATTAATGATTAACGAAATTAATTATGTCAGCAATGAAATAGGCCTAGACCTAAACACTATAAAAACAAAAGTTATGACGAACAGCATCAAAACACCAATATATGTAAAAGACGCACTATTGGAATATGTCCAGGAGTACACATATCTAGGCAAACTAGTATCTTTAAAAAAATCTAGACACCAAGATGAGTTAAAGAGACGCGTAAACATGGCCTGGAATAAATTTTGGAGCTTCAGAGAAATTCTTAAGTCAAACACATCAATGAAGCTTAAGAAAATTGTAATAGACACTTGCGTTTTACCCTCTCTCACTTATGCATCCCAAACATCGATTTTTAATAAACAGACAAGAAACAAGTTAATAACTACACAAAGAGCCATGGAAAGAAGCATTATGAACCTAAGACTAATACACAAAAAGAGAAGTTCAGAAATAAGAAAGACAACAAAATTGATAGATGCTCTAGAACATAGTAAAAGACAGAAATGGAAATGGGCCGGCCATGTTGCGCGCATGAAAGAGCACAGATGGGCTAAAAATATAAGTTTATGGAAGGGACCTGTAGGAAAGAGAACTAGGGGCAGACCGGCAGAAAGATGGCTTGATGAAATTATAAAAGTAGCAGGAAAGGATTGGACAAATAAAGCAAATGACAGAATAGTGTGGAGAAATATGGAGGAGGCCTTCACTCTATAGAGAGGTCCTTGATAAATATGAATAAGAAATAAATAATATTATATTGAATGTATTTACGCTAGAAATTAAGTTATAATAATTATTATATAAAAATTAAATTAATTATATCTATAAATGTAATATAAGTATAATAATAAACTAATTAATCAAATAAGTAAATAAATAAATAATATTACAATAAATTATTATAATTAAGTAATCTAAATTAATAAAAAAAAATCTTAAAAATTCTTATTATTATAATATTAAATGTAATGATTAATTTAAAAACAATAGTTAAGAAATGTTATAATTGTGTAATATTTTTTTTAATGCTATTAATTATTGTTTTTTCTGTATCTAAAACTGCATGCACCTATTTAACTTAAAAATTGTTATATAATATGGTTATGTTTGTTAAAATTGTTATTTATTAAGGAAATAAAAGGCTTTATTATTATTATTATTATTTACACCATTGAATTATCCAAAATAATTGAATTGTATGTCTAAAGTATTATGGCATAAGAGATTTCTGAATCAAATATTGGTACATAACATGTGCTTGAATAAATGGTCCTAATTAAATATGAATATTCAAATACAGTTACATGATTTTCTATTTTGGTGTTTTTGTATCAAAATTATCAGTATTAGATATACATTTTTATAATTTACAATAATTATAATCAATGTGATTAACTAATACTTTAGGAATAATTATACGTTTTTTTTTATGAAATATGGGGGCAAACGAGCAAACGGGTCACCTGATAGAAAGCAACTTCCGTCGCCCATGGACACTCGCAGCATCAGAAGAGCTGCAAGTACGTTGCCGGCCTTTTAAGAGGAAATAGGGTAATAGGGGAGGGTAGGGAAGGGAATAGGGTAGGGGATTGGGCCTCCGGTAAACTCACTCACTCAGCGAAACACAGCGCAAACGCTGTTTCACGCCGGTTTTCTGTGAGCCCGTGGTATTTCTCCGGTCGAGCCGGCCCATTCGTGCCGAAGCATGGCTCTACCACGTAACGTTTACAGAATAAATAGATATTTACTCCTATATGACTGAAGTATTAATATTTCATGAACATTACAAATCACAATATATGAAATTGTAGTTTCTTGTGACTTGAAGTTTAATTACTGGTCATTGATGTTTGCAATGTGAATGCTACTTATGTCTTGTTTTTGTTGCTTGTCCTTAATCGTGATACAGATTAAATTAATTAATTATTTTTATTATTATGCTTAAACAGCTATCCAACAAAGCATAAAACAACCAAATATGTTGTTAGACTTAATTTTCATTGTTTATAAATATAATATAAATTGAAAACATGAATATAATGACCAAGAATGGAAAAAAAATCCAATTGAAAAACATGCAAATTCTAGCAAAATATTTATTTTAGCATATGGATTTTTGGAGCAAAAATATCAGACGTGATGGTAACCATAGTCTATTCGTGTTAAGAAGACAGTTGATGTCAAAAAATCACACATACATATTTTGTCACAATCGCTCGTATAAATCAGTTAATGTGAATACGGCTTATGCTTTAGTGGTTATAATATTTGTTTTTTTTTTCATTTCACCATCTTCTTAATGCAAATAGACTATGCAAACATGTAAATGATGCGGCAATTGTATTTAGAGGAAAAAATTGGTCTGAACTGAAACATCTTGTACTTAGAATGTATAAGACAGGTCACACACTGGTTAGTAAGTTACCTTTTATATTAATTAAATACCACTAAAACCCATTATATTATGTGTTTTAGCATCCTTAATCGTTCGCAATGCAGTCCAAGAAATATGTTATATTATATGTATAATAATCGTTGATGGACTTGTGGTTGAATAATGTGAGACAGGCAGCCTGATAGACATGCGAACTGCCACTCACAAAGTAATTTTTAAATGTTTATGATCCACACAATATTCTACATAGCGACTTTGAACCAACCACTACTTTTGCAACGACCTTTATAGCAATTTCTCAGTCATTGGGGAATTATGGAGTTAACATTTCTATTTGCTACTAACTACGTCTACTGCAAAACAGCATACGAATAATAGTTATAACATAATAACCAGTCGTCAGTAACATAACAAACTTAAATTATACAAGAAATAAGTAACAATGGTTCACTTTTTCTGTTTGTCTACACCAGAGGTTCACATAAAAAACGCACGCACGCTGTACCTATAATTTACCCACACTTATGAACACTGCCGAATATCATAATGGCCAATATCAAACAAAATTAACAATGTTAGTTAGAATTCTATTTTTTTGCTAAATATACAATCACACCAAGATTGAAAATATTTTTATTATTGACAGTGACGTTTAACATATTATTTCGATTTTTTTTAATTTTCTGCTAGGGCAGTATAAAATACAAATTTTGCTATTGTCAAGCTAAAAAAGTGTTACATACAGTAGTGTATGACTAATATTATTAAATAAAACCTAAACAGCATTATAAATATTAAGATAACCGTATAATATTTATGTTTAATATATTGTTTAACATTATTTATGAAGTTCTTAAAATTATCGATAGATGGCGGTGTTCCGTCGTAAATTATCAATATCCTAATTTTGTTATACGTATATTGTATTTTGATGTCTGTCTGTCTATCCATACATTAAAACTATATTACTATAGGCAATCTTCGTTTTTTTAATGAACTAACAGATGATGTTACATAATATACCTACGACGAATATAACGATGACCTCTGCAATCCTTTTTAACAACCAACCTCGCCCATGACTGTGTTTAGCTGGCTAGTGGATACGTATGCACTATTTATAAATAACACTTCATATTTAAAAAATGGTATTAGAATAATTAATTGAACGATTACAAGTTGTCGAAAGACATTGAGGTTTTGGCCATTCTGTACGTAGGTACAATATATTTAATTTTGTTTTAACTTTTAACATTTAAGTTTGGCAGGTTAAAGGATTCATGGCTGGGCAGGATTTGGTCGGGGTTGGATGAACGCAATAATACTCCCAAATGGAAACATAAGTAATTTATTTTACTAGAAGAACTTTACTCAGAACTTAGTTCCAAACAGAGTTATTATTTAATATTATATTCTATAATACGAACAATAAATTGAGATATCTTACAGGTAACGGGGCGCGTGACGTCACAGCCCACAGCGCGTCGCCGCTCGTTTTAATATTATTTACAAGTACAACTTGAGCTTCGCACCACTTTTCACTATTTATGTACAAAAACCTTGTGGACGTTTTACCCTATTATTATAATTACAAAGTAAAAGCTCAACATCATTCGACATAACATAATAATTATGTTAAATTGTATACGCAATGACATAACATTAAATCAATAATTGATTAAATTTTTGTAAATTAAATTCACTTTGTAACATAATTATTATATTTTTATATTTTCATAGCCACAGCTGTTAGTGGTAAATACATGGAATTACCTATAATGATGGTATATTATAGGTGTAAAGTAGTAGACTGTATCTCGACGGATTGTTTTTTCGACATAGTATTAAATTTAAAAGTAATATAGGTAGGTAAGGTTTTTTCATTCATTAGGTATAGTATAATATTTTATAACGCACAAAATCTTATTGAGTAACATTGTTCGTAGTTCAATAAAATCGTCCAGAGTGATCTAACTTTGTAAATTGTCTTATAGTACAAAAGAGTATCGTTCGTATGAAAGTCGTCATCCGCCGCCTTTGCAAGTCTCATGCGCGACACAGCGCCAGCACTGCCAGCTGCAGCATCGCAGTCGTCGCGACTGTCGCGCGCGTCATGACGCCCGTGTTGCGACTCAGCGTCGCCGCCATCTTGTCGCCTTATAAACAAAGTGTAAAAAGTTAATTAAACATGAAAAACACTTTATTCTTTCTATACACTAGGGTGGAACACAAAGACCGAGGTTAGTCAACGGTATAAGCAATAATCATTAAGGCTGCGCTAGTCGGTTTTTTCTTCATACAAACGCTGTTGGTGATTTCCTCTAAAGTCAAACATTGTAGACCCAATCTCTAGCGTAATATCGATTTTTATGACACTTATCTAGGTCGGTATGTGCTTATATTTCTAAAATTTGAATTATTTTAGAAGATAACCCAGTAAACATAAACATAACCCAGTACGTAAAATTAACGTCAGGATGGCATCATGCTATGTCATGATTTTTGTAAGATGTATGTACGTCATATAAGAGTCATATGTGAGTCATTTTTTCATATCTCTTAACGTCAAACTATTAAAATTATGACGTAAATATGACCATAATCTTACATTCATGTGTTTTCAAATTTATTTCAATGTGATTTAGTTTTACTCATAACCTATCTAGGGGATACAAAGTCCGGATTTTTTTGAAAACCCGGGCGGCACTATAAAAAGCCAAAGGGACGGCAACTAATACCTGTGGTGTTGCTTGAGTTTCGCCATGGTATAAGGATTACCTTATTACTAAACTGGGCTATTTAGTTTAAGCCTAGCCTAAACCTGTGTTAGTTGATAAAATAGTATGTGATGGTATCTGTTATAATACAAAACAGTGAGAGTTTGCATTTTTCGCGCTTTTTGCGATTAGTGCCATCTTTTGGGCGATGTAGGAGGTTTTAGTTCGCTTAATAGCGCTCGAGTTGACAGTTAATATGAGGTCATGGTCATGTCGTACATATTATGACATTAAATAAAATTCATCAAACATAGTCACTATTATAATATCATACCTAAGTTTTGACTTTGGACCTCTATATGACGTCACTTCAAAGTCATGTTTCACTTCACAAATTCACTGAGAATAGCCTCTAAGCATCTGATTTTAGCTAAACTTTGACCATAAATAAAAAGTAAACAAAAAATAAAAAAGTAAGCACATACCGACACATTTCGAATATTCAGCAATTGAGATAACTTTACTTCAGACAAAAATAATATAGTTTTTTCATAAAACACCAACAGCTGAGTATCGATATGCGTAATTTGAAGAAGCCTTTTCTAAAATAGTTTACAAAGCTGTATAAATGTGTGCACTATAGCTCCTCTTATAAGTATAGATTACACTTTTATAGGTATATCCTATTTTCCCCGCGCGACGCACCGAGTTCGAACCGTTGACTAGCGCATTCTTAAAGAGGTGGTGTTTTAATTGTACATGCCAAGTGCCAACTTTCAAATACTTTTGGCACTTGGCATGTACAATTAAAACTAAATGTCAGCCGCAGTTGGCGCGACTTAGCTCATAATGCTGGATACTGTGGAGCCACCACTAGTCCACTACATACGGCACGTCACACGTATGCTGTACACGGATACTGACTGCCCTCGGAGACGTAGACGAGGATGTGCGCGGGCTCGGTGTTGGGCGCGCGGCAGGAGTAGTTGCCGGAGTGCGCGGGCGCGGCGGCGCGCACGGTGAGCGCGGACTGCGTGCGCGCGCCCGGCGCCGTCGCCACCGTCACGCCGCGCGCCGCGTCGTAGTTGATCATGCGCGCGTTGTGGTACCAGAACACGTACTGCGGCGGCACCGGGCTCTGGAAAATCGAGCCATTTATTACAAAGTATGAGGTAAAATAAAAGTAGTAAAAATGTGTAGGTAATTTAATAGCGATTATTTATTCTTCATTTTCCCTAAGCGATAAAAATGGGACGAATAGAAATAGTGATATCTAGTAATAAACTTTGAAACATGCTGTAATTAATACATTCCTTAAATCAAGTCAATCAAAAAAAGGAACTCGCATTAATAATATTATGTTAATTTGCCTCTGTTACGCGTGCAGCGTACCTTCTCTATGATGCAGACGAGGTTGATGGTGGAGCCGGCGTCGACGTGGTACTCGTCGGCGCCCAGGATGAACGCCTCGGGGACGAGCAGGCGCAGATGCACGAGGCGCGACAGCGTGCCGGCCGCCGTGGACACCTGGCACTCGTACGTGCCGTTGTCGCGCTTCTGCACGTACTTAATCTGCAGCACCCAGTCGTCCGAGCCCTCACTGTGCAGCACCTGCAAACACCAGACAAATACCAGACATGATGGGCTACCATAGGAGTGCGGAATAGGTGTGATAGTTTTAGAACACGTAAGAGTTTGCGTCACGGATGACGGCGTATGGTAAGAGATATAAAATATATTTTATACTATACACGAATAGAGATATTATATATGTTATGTTCAGTATGCATTTTTAGAAAACTTTGTTACTCTTATACGTAAGCGAAAATGTTTTCTGATTTTTTGATAAGTATCAATTTTAAAGATGGTATTACTTACGATGCTCCTATCGCCATTGGATTAAGCGTTTAGACGCGGTCAACCGTCAACGTCAACATGCTTCTCGTGCTGTACCTTTGTCCTGTATACTCATGTATTATTTTTGCATTGCCCTGTATAGTTGCTAGCGAGTTAGGTAATTACTATCTGATTACAGATCAATTTTGTAAAGAAAATTCAGAATTTAGTACAAAAAATGTTAACCTGGAAGCGTTCGTCGTTGGTGTACATGAACACGCCCGAGCTGATGATGTGCCAGTCGCGCCGCCGCACCCATGACACCTGCAACGGAGACCACAGCGTTGAGACAGCATATTCACCAACACATTAGATCGCGACGCCACTGACACCGATCGCAGAGCGGAATGTAATTATTTATTAATTTAAGTAGCAGGCATTATATTCTATTTTTTATTACACGATTATTACACGATGAGTTACAAAAATATCTAAGAACAGAATTATTTTTAAAGTTGAAATATGTGGCGCAATGAGTCGTTTGCGAGCAGTTGTCATGGTGCTCACTAGATGGCGATAGTGACCACTATTTGTAAGTAGGGAATTATTGGGCATTCTGTCCCACCTCCGTTCGCTCGCGGTGCATAAACGAACAGGAGTTATTGGGCATTCTGACACACCGAACCGAACCTCCGTTCGCTCGCGCCCTCGCTCACTTCGGTGTGTCAGAATGCCCAATAACTCCTGTTCGTTTATGCACCGCGAGCGAACGGAGGTGGGACAGAATGCCCAATAATTCCTGTTCGTTTATGCATCAACTGATGGTAAATGAAATGACATGCTCATGACATGCACCTCTGTTCGCTCGCGCCCTCGCTCACTTCGGTGTGTCAGTGTGCCACTTACCGTGGGTAAGATCACGCACCGATCATACTCCTAACTCGTGATCGGTTACGGCCCATGGTAAGATCACCTACTTTTTTACCAAAAAACATACCTCGGCTTAAATATACTAACACACTATGATGTTTAGTATGTTTAAGCTTACATTTCAGGGGATAGGAATTTAGGATCTTATCAGTAAATAATAAACACCAGTTTTTATGAATTTATACAAATAAACAAAATAATGTCTTCGTTTGTGTCATGTAGAATTCTTCGTCATTGATCATCCGATCTGAAAAAGAAAACCGAATGTTATGTTATGGTTGCCAAGCCAAAATAGCCTTATGCCTGGTCGAGCGGCAGCTTTGCTGATAGTACATCCACACTTACATATTTAATCACCATTTAGAGTCACGAGTACTTTCAAACTACGACGACGATTGAGGATGTTTGAGTAATGTTTCATCTAAAAATTATGGATTATTTATGTTTCTAGTAATAACTTTGACTTATTGGCATTCAAATAATCTCGAAAATATTAACGTTATATTATGCAATAACAGTTTTACAGGAAATATATTATGAAATTTTATATTTAAATTTGTTATTATTAAAATAACTATTGGTTATTAATTATTATTCTGATTAAATAATTACCTCTAATATGTATCTACTACATAAACCTCATTCAATAAACTAGATACATTTAGATTCAAATTTACTTACAATTAAATAATGCCTGGTCTAATCCTTTTTCTGCGTTCCGCTGTAATTTTTGATGAACTTCTCTAATTTTCAAGCATCTGAAAAAAATAAATATATTTTTTTCCATCAAACAACACACGTAAAAGTGTAATAGTGTTTTATGAATAAGGTAGATATTCATATTATATTACATTATTCAATTAAATTTATAACTCATCCCTGCCATACCATGGTACGCCTGGTCTAATTGCATTAACTTTTCTTTGTAAATCATGAAGCTAATATAGGAAAATACTATTCAATAAGAGTAACACATTACATTTAAATATTTGATGGGTAACGAATAAATTTAATATATTGGTAATTATTTAATTTTAAAATGTATCAATGTAATAAATAATGAATCGTGTTCAAAAACTAAAATATTATCAATTTAAATCAAAACTTAAATAATTATGTAATGAATTAAATCTATAATGAATACAATAACTACTACACTTACTTTTAACTATTCCTTTATCTTCCCATACACTTTTGATGTACTGAAATCACGATGTCAATACCACCGCGCTCCGCGTTGCAAATGAACGAGCCAAGACGGGAAATCATACGTGAACAGACCGACTGAGTCGCTAGGGTTGTCAAACCTACTATATATTATAGTATCCTACTATTTTAAGGGATCAAATACTATGTTTCTAAAAAAATTAGTAGGCGAAACTACTATATTTTGCGTAAAGCAGAATGCAGCCAAGCTAAAATGAATCTTATTCCAATAACGTTGTATTGTGTTGTGTGCGTGCGACGTGATTATTTTATTTTTTCTTTTTTTTGCCATCTACTATATTTTTAATTGATAAATAAGTATTATATATGATAGAAAAAAAGTTGGTAACTCTATTAGTCGCACGCGAATACATGCACACACGATGTTCCTGTGTTGAAACGTGAAGTTATCCATCCCAACATAGTGTTGCGATAATTCAAATTAATAGTTATACAAATAATAATCAGTAAGACATGAATAAATTCGATAAGATTTATCCATTACAAATTAAACCATGCGTCAAATTCATAATTAAGTAAAATAAGGAATTATAAACATCGATAGACCGTGCTTGTAAATAATTTTTGAAACAAATAATTGTCACATTGATGTTGTTATACATATTATATGTGCGTAAATGAATTTAAAGGATGATAATTTTTATAATTTGATTGGAGGTAATATAATCGTGTTTAATACACACAATATTCATTTATAATTTATTGGATTTATAGGGTAAAAACTGATCGCCTCTTAAATTATTTCTTTAATCGAGTTCTCGCTTCTAGTTCACATCCCTGATCTGGAAAAAACTGCAAGCTGTCAAACAAGAATATAATATTGCACATACGTATTGTAAAACCAACACTCGCTTTATAGTAGGGGAGCCGAAGAGGGGATTTCTGCAGTGACTCGAGCGAGAGTCAGATTAAGCTTGTGTATGCTTCCCACATGTCTCTAGTTAACGTGGTATAGAAATCAGCTTATCTGAGTGGAGCGTTAAAAAAATATATTTTTAGGTATCAAATTGTTAGATTAAAATAGAGAACGTTGTGTAGACCCCAAAGAAGCTTTTATTTAAAGCACAGACGACTTAAAGTAAAGGGAAAGATATAAAGACTCTTTGAAATTTTCAAAAACTAAAGTCCATATTTTAAAAACAAAGCCTTCTTGATATTTTTTATTATCCTGCTTGACGATTACATGTTTGTTTCCTTAAATTGAATGATAAATTACCTTTAAAGACAATTTTTATATATAATTACTTTTTTTAACTTCTAAATAGCTGCAGTTTGTCACTGCCCCACTGTCATAAGATATGCTCTTAATATTTTGTTCTCCTCATTACTTAATCTACGAAATATACTAGGTCCCCATGACACTCGAGTAACTACAAAATTAGCTTACTCGCCTCCCCTACTATAAACAGCGGCAGAGATACAATTACAAAGCATTTCAATGGAACGCCGCAGCGAGCGCGCTACGTAGATTCTTCTTTATTCAATTTTATTTCATATTCAGCTACATTGATCAATAATAAGGTCGAAAGTTGTAGTAAGGCATCATTAGTTTAAATAACGTTTATATTTCATATTTACCATAATATCATCACAATTCACATACACATTAAATATTCGGATTTACTTGCTTATTTAAACAAAATAATTTATTTAATTTTAATCTCTTCTCGGGAATTAGGTATTGGTTCAAGATTAAATTCGCTATAAAAGTATGCAACATTTAACGTGCTTAAAAAAATGCACAGATGTATAAAGATACCTAGATTTTGAAAATTTTGATGCATGATCAGTCAAATCAAATCAAACCATTTATTTCAGAAAATTTACATTCCATATTATTAATTATTATTTAAAATCAAGCAAAATTATATAACATTAAATTTATGTCAAAATCGAAGGAAATTATATCTATTAAGAAACGTATATTATATTTATCTTATTTATGTCTTTTACAATTATATATTTTATATGTTTTACATAGCAATGATCAATCATTGATGATGGATTTCAATCTGAATGACTGCTATGGTGTAATTGTTAACATTAAAACGGACAAACATACGCACATACATTACATTAATCAACTCGCGCTTGAAAACTTTTACACATTTTTTGATGACAAAGACCCTTTTCCAACATAAAAGTCGATGCACGTTGGAACAAGTCACAATTTTTCAAGTGGCTTCGCACCAGTCTTCAACTTCAACGAGAAATAAAAGAATATAAAATGTTAGTGAGTATAGAATTAATATTATTATTCTTTTTTGTGATTAATTCATCAAGATGGGAAAATAATTTATATTTCTTCTTTAATAGGTCCGATTCGGAGTTTGAGGCCCCATCTGTGGTGTCGGTAGCACCGAAAAAGAAGTCAAAGGCGTCAAGCAGCAAACGGAAGGTCGGCCCCGAAAAGCAACGCGACTCATCGCCTCCGCTGGAGTTGACCCGCACCTCATCAGACAAAAGTGCTCAACGAAAGCGAAAATACTCCTCGCCGCACGAATTTATCACTACACGGTATGTTCGATTATTATCTACTTTACGTTTGCTGAAATTCTATTTCTGTTTCTGCTGGTTTTTAATTACTTACAAAGTGTCTTTGTAATAGTCAACTGTCAACACAGTCCCAACCACCATAATTCAGTTTGCATACAATGATTTCCTACTTTTTATTATTTATCAAAACTTAGTTCAGTATCCTGTTGAAGTCTGATAAAACTAGGCATCTAATTGTTTACAGTCAAAAGTGAACGTGCAATACACTTATTCCTATTTTGTTTGTTTTGTTACTAATATTTTTTCTTGATTATTTTATTTTAATGATATGTTAATTTTGTATTTTTACAGAACAAGGAGACCGGACTTATTCAATATCTTGCGGGCTGAGGAAGCTAGTTGCAGTGAACCCAAATCTCGTGGCGGGGAAATAATATCAAGCTTCTCCAGTCGAGTTTCTACGGGTACGTCTCGTCGGACTGCGAAGACCGGTGGCGAATATTTTGTGGACCTCAAGATCTACAAAAAATCGGACTACGTGTCTCACGCTGCTAATGTGCGATACAAGACGGCGCTGGTAAGTGTGAAGCTCCAGTGCGACGAGTCATCATCATCTTGGGAGGCACTGCAAGGCTTCTTAGGACAAGCTTTTACCGAGTTTGAGGAGTCGGAGCCCGTCCATTACAGTGACAAAAAATAAATTTTATTAAGTAGGTTTACAGTTAATCAATTTATAGTAGATATTAATTTTCTTTTTAATATACTAGAATAGATTTATAACCTTTTGAATTTTTTTTACATTAGTATCGGTTACTATATTATTGTTTTGATAGCATTGCCTTTTTTAATAGAATAAAATGCCTTTCTGTTCGACGTGTAACATATCTGTACATAGTAAATCATGGGTAGGTCATTTGCGAAGTAATTCACATAGAAAAAGTAGTCAGACAATAGAATACAGTGATGGTGTAGAAATCGTCAGCTCTGCATTTCGTAATCGTATTGTAACTTATAAGATATTACCTCTTGATCAACTTCAGTTAGCTTCAGTAGATATATTTTTTTTCGAAATTCGTAACAAGTTAAAATCTCTTTTAGATGAAAACCTTATTAAACATTTATGTGTTAAGGTTAATTTCGAACTATTTGGGACGTTTTTGAAGTTCAACGATAATTCACAAGAAATAAAATCTTTTGGAACCAAAAATAAAATATTACATGGTAATTATGATTTTGAAAAAATATATTTGGAAACAGTTAGTTATTTAAAAACTAGTATAGAGGAATTTGAGGATCGTGACAGTGGGTGGACATTTTTAAATAATTTATACATTGAGATTAATATCAATAAATATCAACCACTTAGCGGTTCGAGTTTTATCAGTTTACCCAAATCAATTCAGGCTAAAAAGGCGTGTTTAAATATTATGAATAAAGATCAGCATTGCTTTCTATGGAGTGTGACAGCAGCCTTATATCCAGCTAAAAATCACCCTGAAAGAATTTCATCATATCCTAATTTTCGTGAATTATTTAATATAAATGGAATGTTTTTTCCTGTAACTTTCCATGACATTAAAATTTTTGAAAAAAATAATCCGAATATTAAGTTCATAATTTATGGTTTAAAAAAAAGTAAAACTATTGTTGGGCCGTTGTATAAATCAGACATTAATAAAACATGCAACGAGAAAATTATACATTTGTTGTATCTAGAAAATAATAACACTTCTCATTATTGTTTGATCAAAGAACCTTCTAGACTGTTTAGAAGCCAAGTTACATCTCATCACAGCAAATTGTACTTCTGTGATTTGTGCTTGATATTTTTCAGTACTTCTAAAGAAGTTGAAAACCATTTATGTGGAGGCGTTGTAACTGTCCTCCCAAATAAGGGCTCAGTAATTAAATTTAAGAACTATGCTCGAAAACAAAACATGCCTTTTTGTATTTACGCAGATTTTGAATCGATGCTACAAACCAATACTGAAGCTAACTGTTCTTCTAGCAAAAATACGACTACATTGCACCAACATTTACCTATAGCTTTTGGTTATTATATTGTTTGTCGTGATGACCCTAGTTACAATCGGTACGTATCATATCGAGGACCTGATTGTGATAAGCAGTTTGTAGATTCGATTCTTAAAGACGTACAAAAAATATTTGATATACTTAGTACACCAGTCACTATGATATTTACTACGGCGGATAAGTCTGATTTTGATAATGCCACACGTTGTCATATTTGTGAAAATTTTATTTTTTCGGACAAAGTCCGTGACCATTGTCACGTTACTGGTCGTTACCGCGGAGCTGCGCATCCGTTTTGTAATTTACAGTATAAACGCCCTTCATTCGTCCCCATTTTTTTTCATAACTTAGCTGGTTATGATTGTCATCTTTTTATAAAAGCGTTAGGTGAGGTTCCTGGTAATATTAAAATAATACCTAAAACAAAAGAAAACTACATCTCATTTACCAAATTTGTACCAGTTACGAATAATCAGTTTTTTCAACTTCGATTCGTTGATTCATTTAAGTTTTTGGGAACAAGCTTAAGCAAATTGTCAGAGACATTAAAACCGGAAATGTTTAAAAACTTACAAAATCATTTCCCCGATGAAGATGAATTTCAGTTACTCACTCGTAAAGGCATTTATCCATACGAATATATGAACTCGTGGAAGCGGTATGACGAAAAAAGTCTACCCCCAAAAGAATGCTTTTATAGTTCCCTAACTGATCATGATATTTCTGATGAGGATTACCAGCACGCGTGCTTAATTTGGTCAACATTTCAAATCAAAGATTTAGGTAGTTATACGGATTTATATCTAAAAACTGATGTGCTTTTACTGGCAGATATCTTTGAAAATTTTAGACAGACTTGCAAACAACACTATCAATTAGACCCAGCTTTTTACTTAACAGCACCCAGTTTATCTTTTGATGCGATGTTATTAAAAACAGGAATACAATTGGAACTTATCGATGACTTGTCGATGGTGCGCATGTTACAGAGTGGTATCAGGGGAGGAGTATGTCTGTGCTCTCATAGACATGCAAAAGCAAATAATCCTTACTTAGAAAATTACAAACCATCAGAATCTCCTTCCTACGTCACTTATATTGATTGTAATAATTTATATGGATATAGTATGTGTCAATATTTACCATTATCAGATTTTAGATTTCTCAATGAACAAGAAATCAACAAATTAAATATAACCGAAATACCGATTGATGCAGAGTGTGGTTATATTCTAGAAGTGGATTTACAATATCCTAAACATTTACATAACTTACATAATGATTTACCATTTTGTTCTGAAAAATGCATTCCACCCGGGGGGAAAACTTTCAAACTAGTTCCAAATTTATATGATAAATTTAAGTATGTTATACATTACATTCACTTGCAAACATGTTTAAAACATGGTTTAATATTAAAGAAAATTCATCGAGTGATTAGTTTTCGACAAAGCCCGTATTTGAAACAATACATTGATTTAAATACTGCTCTGAGGCAAAAAAGTTCCTCAACATTTGAACAAGACTTTTTCAAACTCTTGAATAACAGTGTGTTTGGAAAAACTTTAGAAAATAATGAGAAGAGGGTCAATGTGCATTTAGTTAATCAGTGGGTTGATAATAATAATGTGACTAAGAAAAGGCAATGTGCACAAAAGCTTATCGCTCGTCCAAATTTCCATAGCGCGACGATTTTTACTGAAAATCTAGTTGCGGTACAATTAAACCCTGATCAAATAATTTTGGATAAACCAATATACATTGGTTTTACCGTACTAGAATTGTCAAAAAGTCATATGTATAACTTTCATTACTCTGTTATTAAACCTTTTTATAAAAATAATGTACAAATGTGTTACACGGACACTGATAGTTTTGTATATCATATACGGACCCATGATTTTTATGATGACATAAAAAGACATTTTTTGCCTTACTTTGATACTAGTAATTTTTGTAATACTAATCAATATGATTTACCCATTCAAAATAAAAAAGTTCCTGGTTTGTTCAAGGATGAAATGGCGGGTAAAATCATAAGTGAATTTGTAGGCCTTCGTTCAAAGTTATATTGTATTAAAACCATAAATAGCACAATAAAAAAAGCGAAAGGAATTAAGAAAAATATTGTCAGCAATTTCAATGTTACTGATTACCAAAAAACTCTGTACGAAGGCAACATTGTTCATAAAACAAATGTTTTATTTAAGTCAATAAAACACGAGTTGTACACATGTGCTGTGAAGAAAGTTGCTCTGTCTGGTGATGATGACAAGAGAGTCATATCTAAAGATAAAATTTCAACTAGAGCATGGGGACACACTAGTATATTTAACTTTTAACTAGATTTAATAAGCTGTACCTAATTAAGAAATTCTTTGTATTATTTACTTTCGTAGCATAACCTGTGTATTTAGTATGTATATAATTATGTAGATTTATAAATAAAATATCATTTATTAAATACATTTGTTTTATTTATTATTTCACAACTACATAGATTTTGCAAGCAAACCTGCAGGCTGATGCTAAATTCAAGTAACGTAAAGTTTTATCAAGTTGAAACATGCTTTACTTGAGTAATGTCGGCACTACATATAGGCGAACGCGTTGGCCGACGCGTTGGCCGGCGCGCTGGCCCAATGCCGCCTCCCCACAAGACGGTATATAGGTACCTACCGCCAACGCGCGAACGCCCGTTCTACACATTGGGCCAGCGCGCCGGCCAACGCGTTCGTCTATATGTAGTGCCGACATAATCTGAATTCGCACGTGCCGCGCGCGCATGCGCGATACTGTTTGTAACATGAGTCCTCATTCATAATAATGCCACCTACATGTTGCAATCACTATAATAATGTGATGACTTTGTTTTAGTATTCATTCTTGCGTCGATAAGCACTGTAATTAGTTACTCACGTCTACATAATTTACAAAACAAACCTTAACTTATATTATAGTTACTCACGTGTACATAATTTACGTATTTTTTGGTAATAGAGTCTTGGACCTGACTACACAACGGTAAGTTGATTTATTATTGATTTAAGTCATTAAAATACATAAAAATAATCGTTAATTCCAAAGATTGCTGATTTGGTGTTAAATATTTTCTTTTTTTACAGATAATGGAACGCGTAGAAGATTTGACTGCTACATCCGAAGACAATGTCTACCTACATAAATATGGGGATACTTTCCAGTATGCTCAAGATCCTTTGGAAGGATTTACTGAAGAGTTTTTAAAAATGAAAGCTCAGCAAAAGCCGAACGCTAAGATTCGGGAACGTCGTCCAGCAAAATTAAGAAAAAAATGTGTTTCTAAAAGTGCACTAAGTAAACTGCATATCCCAGTTCATTCGTTTGTGGTAAACAGCGTTCCCAAAAAAGGTTTCCGTCTGATAAAGATCTCAGTGTTTGATTTAGATGGATCCCAGCAACATTGTGACAGTATAGACGATGATAATTTTATGTTATCCGCACAATATGTTGTGAATGAAAACGGTGATGAAATAATGGACCAAACCGAGAAGTTAGTCAGTAATATATCAAAAAAAATATGTAATTACAGTTATACGAGTTGGTTTTAGTTTACTTTGGTATTAAGTATTTGTTTTAGCTGTAGGGTCGCAAGACTTTAGAATGAATAAGTCGATAAAATTGTAAGATATATTTGTATGAAAATAATATAAGTTATGGTTTGTTTTGTAAATTAATGTGTACGTAATTATTGCTTAAATAAATTGTATGTATGATGTGAATATATTTGTTTTATTTCTATTTCATTCAACTTTAATTATTTAAATAAAAAGCAATAGATATAAGGTATTTTTTATTGAAAGTGTACATTATTTTCTAAACACCATTTTTTTAAACATAATACATTTTTTAATGCACAATACTTCTTATGAATAAAACAGTTATACGATTCTTCCTTACAATACAAATCGAACAGAATGTTAAATCTTGGAATGTCTTTGTAACTTATATCTACAATATTATTATGATCACACAGTTCTTTCACCCATTTCACTTTCTCTTCACCTTTTACGATAATGTTTCGGTCTTTTAAGTAAGGTTTAATAATTCTTCTGAATTCTCTGTAATCAATATAGCCTTCGCTCCATCGAAACCCTCTATTTCTTTCTAACCACCGAACATTCTTTTTTTCATCATCGGTTAGCGCTGAGAATGGGTATGGTGGTTTAACATAAAATGTATGTGTATGCTGTCGAGTGGCTATACATAATTCTTTTACTAAAAAGTCGTTATTTTTATTTTTAAATCCTTGTAAGTCAACGATTATTGTATTACTATTCATGATATTTTCTTAACGATATTACTCAAAGGCTTATACTCAAATATGCAGTCGTTTAAAATCAGACAATATGCAGCTGTCTGATCAGGTATTTCTTGGTCTGTTTCGATTTCTACTCTCACGTCGATTGAGCCTTTTAAAGTTTCGTGCTGTCGCGAACAGTCGATAACGAATAAGGGAGCAACGTCTCTGAATTCTTTCAAACTCATCAACGGCTCTGACCGACGTCCGTGATACGACTGTTGAAATCTAGCATACTGTTCGTATAATAAAGTAAATTTGTCTTCTGTAAAACTGACGTTTAATCCCTCATATGGATAGTATGATGAATTTAAAAACACTCTTACATCACGTACGTGACAGTGATCAAACTCCGCCATCGACAATTCACTGTTGTGTTTGCGGTTGGTTTGTAAAGCTAATACAACAAATCGTGGTTTTTCTATTTGAGATGAAGTTTTAATGGACCAAGTATGTTTACGAGTTTTGGGTAATAATGGATACTCGTATAAATCCCAGTTACGATATGCTAATGGAATAGCTCGATCTTTTTCTAATTGTTTTAGTAAATTTATTCTTTCGCGATCAGATACTTTAATATGAGGTACTCTCCAGATAATTTTACTTATAACAATATCTTCCAAAACTTCTCCTGTTTTCAACTTGATTGCATTAAGGTTAGTGTTACATCTAAGCAACACTAACTCATGTTTGCAGTTAATGATAATTTTTTCATAATCTTCCGCAAATCCTAAAATCTTGTTTAGAGGAATGGATACAGAAAATTCTCCACCACTTGTATTATTTATACCTTCTGGCGACCACCCCCAAACTCGAGCATATTTTGATTCGTTTTCATTTAAGGACAGATAAGACTTTATGGTCGTAGTAACACCTGCGTTTTTTATTTTATCTATTTCTACTCCATTTAATTCATATCTTATGTCTTGAAATAGAAATAACGCTGGATTATTAACGAAATGTACATTTGAAACCTTTTCTTTAGTTGTTCTGTTGTATACAATTACTTTGCCTTCGATATACAAACTGCTGAGCGAAGGCAGCACATATAGGTCTTGTTGATTGATGGGGATTCGTATTTCATCATTCTTGTTGAAACTTGTTACGTACGGTCTGTATGAATGATACTCAAAACTTTCGATGCTGTTGTCGTATGAGGTTTGTTGAGATATGTTTAAAATATTCATTTTATTAAACCAATTAGCTTGAGGTATTCTTTATTGCTTTTAGTAAGCTTCTTTTTTATCTGCTGTCGTGTGTCTTTGTGAGAAGATCTTTTAGGACTGACTTGGACATTTGATATGGTAGGGGTTTTATGGAAATTTATCATTTTTTTCTAAAATGTAAATACAATTGGACCTCTTCACCTCTTAAATTTATTTCTTTGTTATCAGCGTCTAACAGTCTTATATTGATGGAACTAATAGAAGTTTGATTGACTGGAAAATAAATTAAATTTTTTGGTATTTCTATTATTCGATAACCAGGAGGTACATTAGGTACAAATTCGTAAATAATATGGCTTGCTTTTCCGTTCACAAATGAACCACTAACTACATCACATTCAATCCTCACGATAGTTGTTGATAGAATGCTGACAGGATACTGTGAATCAGTGCTTATATTAGCTTTTATTGTTTCCATTCCAAAGCCTAGTATGTTCCCAATTGAATCATCTTTATTAAAATGAACGTCTTTAGAACAAAATATATTTGTTTTCAATGTGTTATTGTTGCATCTTAGTTTAAGCAGTGTATTTTTTATGTTAGTTTTCAAATAATCACAAATATCTTGAAGCTCGTAGGACCCTTCAGGAATTTCGATCATTTCATTGTCACCGTAATAAAACTTGTTGTTTCGTCCATCAATATTAGGTATAGAGTTGAAAGTTGAAAAGTACAAAAGACCACATTCATAGTCTCCAAGAAGTTCCAACGTCGGAGAATAGTTTGTCGTCAAAGAGGCTCCGCTCCCGGTTATAGATACAGTGAAAGACATTTTGATACTGACACGTTTATTTATTTTTAATATTATTTAAATGTTTCTTCCAATATTTTTTTAAAAATTTAATACATAGATGACCACAGTTTGTTGTTCCAAATGCTTGATGTCTGTTATAATTATAGTTTATGGGCAAATTATACATATATTTCATCAGTTCTAATGGTGGTTTTAAATTACCAAAGCTATCATAGTATTCTACGTAGCTGTTTTGTTTTACATAGGCTACCCAATGTGTGCCAGGATTCACGTTACTATCTAAATTTACAATTCCACATTCTATTTTTCTAGGTTTTAAAGGCAACTTATCTCTCATGTAAACGCCGCGAAAGTATGGAATATCACCAGCATACTCCAATATGTCTAAATTCGTGAGCGCACGCCTGGGCAGCCGCCTAATTAGTTTTTTGATGGGTTCAAATATAACCCTGCTCCTTTTTTATGAGGTTTAATATATAATCCTTTTCCAAGAGCGACCGCTTCCATCATTCTGTTGTGTCTTTCAGATTCTTGGAGACTCTTTTGTGCCGCTTTAGAATCGTTTACGGCTTTGGCTCTACCTGCCGCACCTCCTGCTAATGAACCTAACGCCGACAATCCCGCAAAAATAGGAATAAGCGGTAAAAGTCCACCACATTTTGGAAGTGGAATTATACGTGGTAAACATATTCCTTTCTTTTTGCTAAACAGTTTTTTCGCAGCTGCATACGCATATTTTATAGCAGAGTGATGATCCTTGGATTTAAGTTTTTTTAAATGGGCATGTATTTTTTTAATACCTTTCTTAAATGATTTAATACCACTTCCAGCTCTGATTTTTGTTTTCATAGCATTTTTTACTATCCACGAGGCAATCTTTTCTCCCTTACCAGCATCTTTTGATTTCAACCTCTTCTTTGCCATACTCAAAAGTTCTAAATCAGCTTTACGTCGAGCACTAGGATCTTTATTTATATAAGCAATATCGTGATGCATGCAAGCTTCATCCAATTTGTTAACTCCTCGATCGCCTTGTAGTATTCGTTTTTGAAGTTTCGTCCCAGGACCGCAAAATTGATATCCAGGTAAATGCAACTCAAACGGTAAATGGTCTATCAAGTTATTGATTACACCACTGCCTTCCTTCATTGATAATTATGTATTGTGATATAGCACTGATTATGTGCTTTATATATCTAAATGACTAATTCACTTTTATCTATCCAACTGTTTTCTTCGGCACCCAATCCTAACCACTTCACAAAAAGTTTGTTGCCTCTTTTCTTTAGAACTTTTTCGATAAGATAAATATCAGGAAATTTAGTTTTTTGTAATTCTTTTCCATAAAAACAACCAACAATGTTTTGTTTATGTTTGTCTTGTAATTGATACGTTTGAGGACTAGTTTCGTTGACTTTTATGATGCGAAATATTTCCGTTGACCAATTAGGGGTGTAGCCTTTATAAAAATCTCCTTTGTATTTACTTATACGAACAAAATCGCCAACTCGAAAAGACGATTCTTTGCGTACTTTTTTTGGCTGTTGACTTTTGATAATATTCAATCGAACTGTATTTTGATTTGAACTGTTAACGTCTATTGGTTTATGTTTTGTAATGCGGTGCACAGTATTGTTATAATTCTGTACAACGGACTTTAAATTATTTTTATACCATTCATATTTTCCGCATAAACTAAATAATTTGTAAAGACGTGATTTTATAGTTCTTATTACTCGTTCGACGATAGAAGCTTTTTTTACAGAACATGTGGAATAATGATTTATGTTATAAGTTTTCATTAAATGCTTAAAAGAATCGTTATAAAACTCTTTACCTAGATCTGTTTGTAAGTTTTTAGGTTTTCGTGTGGATTCTGATAATATACTGCACATAGCACTTGATACAATTTTTTTAGATTTTGATTTTAACGGTCTAACCCACACGTATTTTGATAAAACATCAATCACTATGAGAACATATTTAAATCCTTTATTAATCGACGAATATTTTTGTAAGTCCACTAGGTCAGCTTGCCATAAATCATCCAGACCTTTAATGACCGTATGTCGACGAACGAAGTTTCGTCTCGCTCCTCTGTGTAGTTCATTCACTATATCTTGTTTACTCATTCTGAACAGATTTTGCTGCAATCATGTTATCGATTTCTTGTTTTGTGTAGTACATTTTACTAAAATTTGTAGTAGTAACTTTTTCTAAACTATGGAGAAAGTTTCTGACATTACTTTGGATTTTCATCATTTCATTTTTAAGGGCTTGGACACTTTTATCTACGTATTCTTTATTCACAGCCTCGTCGTCTTTTTCTGGAATTTGCACCCCTTTTAATTTCGATGACTTTAAATCGAATTCCCCTGTATCGGACCTTACCAATGTATCGCTAAGAATTTCAGAAAATTCAGATAATCGTAAACGCTTATGAACGTGATGACCAAATTTGTCTATATTCATTGCCGTCTTGCTAGGTTCTATAGTGTAATAGTACTGCTAAATTTTCCTGATGGCAGCCTTATATATTTCATTTTTTTAATGATACCAGCTTCTTTCATTTCTTCAAGTATGGCATTAACTTCATTATCTAATCCCGTATTACCAGCTGCCTGAGATGCACATAATATTTTCAGTCTCTCAACTAACTCATTAGGATCATTCCAGTATACTAAATCAGTGTCTTTCTTAACTTCTTTCAAAATGTCGATTCCTTCACCTCGCTGAAGACTTTCTACGCTACTGGTATTATTTCTAGCGAATTTAAATAGTGGCTTTATCACGTGAGTATATTTGAACCCTTTATTACCATTTATTTGGTTCGATCGTTTCCAGTTACGTTTATGTGCATTTGTGTCGATGAGTAGCAATTTATAATTTTGTAAGTCTTCCTCTGTAATAATATCTAAATTAGGTTTTTTTTTGTACAACAATTCTGCCAGACCAGAAGTTTTTTTTAAAGAGCGGCTTCTAATTTTCAGAACTTTTCCATTATCGTGTAAACGGGTTTTGCCTAGCCAAAGTTTTCCTCGTTCACTTCTTACTCCATATGGTATATCTTCTTTCAGCGCTTCAGACGATACAGACCAAGACAAAGAATCGTTTGCGATACTCGGTGATGATTGAATAGATTTAAATGAGTTCTCATGGATATCATAATCCTCAGAAGGTGATGTAGTAAGCGTTTTGTCAGGTGTTTTAGAACTAAAGTCGTCATTATCTGAATTTTCTTCATCATCAAGATCCGTCTCAGATTCTTCAAATTTTTCATGTGAACCGTATTTTGAAGATTCTTCTTCGTCTTCTTCATGACGTTTTTTTTCAGTTTTGCTTGCTAATAATTTTAGCGGACTGACGATCGGTTGAAATATCGTCTCCAGTGCCATGTCATTTGTGTTTTTAGTATTTTTTATCATTTCTACCTTTCTTTTCACTGCAGACGCTGATTTCACAATTTGTTCCTTAAGATTCCGCTCCATGTTAAGAATTCTACTCTGATTGATGTCTCAAGTTATACTACTACGTAGTGGGGTACGTATAAGCTTTATAGAATAAATTAATCCACTATTATAAATGTATCAAATTTCATTCTGTAACAACCATTATTTCGTTCACAATCCTTATTGATTACCACATAACTGTACGGTTTACTCCACACAGTTGAACACATTTCACGGAATTGCGACCACGTCATATCAGACCCTACATGTTCATCGTAGATGTGTCTTAGATTAATATCGTCTTGTTTAAACAATATGATGAGATTGGCATTATCTCTTACTAATTGTTTGGGTATTTTAGTATAAGTTTGGTTAAGATAAAAGCAATCAATATTTTTGTGACGGCCCATAGCAAAATAATCACGTATATTATTTTGATTTTCGCATGCAACATCGTCAAATATGATGATAGAATTAGGTAAGGCTTCTTGTGGACTTAAAATTTCACTGTTATGATTATACTTGTGATACGATGTATCCACAACTTTTTCCAATACTTTTTCTAAAAAGACGTATTTAGGTTGATACAAAGACTTTGAATACACATAAAGGTTTCTGAATCGTGGACCATTCGGGTGTAGTAACAAACTGATTACTAAGTTTGTTTTCCCACAGTTTGACGGACCACAAACAATACTGCGAATGGTATTTGGTAGTAAATTTCCATGTCGCTTAACTTCATTTTTAACTGCAGGACAGACACATTCTAATTTAAGTGATTCTTTTTGTTTCAGAAATTTCATAGCTGTTTAATCCAATCGACCACTGTGATTAGTGGATTATAACAAAATGATAATCATGCAGTGTGTTGACTCATATAAACAGATAACTTCAAACATACGAAATTCAATGTTCCTATAATAGCTCGCTAGATCTTTCAGCCATCCAATCATCGATCAGAAGCGATTTTTAATCACTTGATGCATGAACGAACAGGAGTTATTGGGCATTCTGACACACCGAAGAGAGCGAGGGCGCGAGCGAACAGAGGTGCATGTCATGAGCATGTCATTTCATTTACCATCAGTTGATGCATAAACGAACAGGAATTATTGGGCATTCTGTCCCACCTCCGTTCGCTCGCGGTGCATAAACGAACAGGAGTTATTGGGCATTCTGACACACCGAAGTGAGCGAGGGCGCGAGCGAACGGAGGTTCGGTTCGGTGTGTCAGAATGCCCAATAACTCCTGTTCGTTTATGCACCGCGAGCGAACGGAGGTGGGACAGAATGCCCAATAATTCCCTACTTTTGTAATTCCAATGAAGTAATTGCCATGTTTAAGTGATACTTATCACGAAAGGCAAATAATTTTTGTTATTGTAATATTTAATATATTCTAAAAAGCAAGAACAATATATCTTACCATGTTATGGATTCTCAAAACTAAAAAAGGAAAATGGCTTAATGACAAAATATTATAATTTTTAAAGAAAAAATATAAAGGCGATTAATTTGAATATTTTAAGAAGCAGGCATATTTTATGTTTAGAATTTAAACGACTTGGGGGGCAAAAAACCAAGAAGGCGTAGAACTTATGGTGTAGTAATATTATATTCGCGTGGCAGTTAAAACTGTGTGGGGAGTGCGGCGTGCTCGCTGCTCACCCCGCGCTCGCCGAGGTTGCGCACGGGGCAGTGCAGGAAGGCCACGGCGCCGAGCTGCACGGGCACCTCCTCCTCTGTGTTGTTGATGGTGGGCTCCCGGCGCAGCGCCTCCAGCGACGCCTGCCACAGTTCGCGCCACGCCGGCACGCCCGCCGCCTCCGCCTCCGCATCCGCCTCCGAGTACACGGACGTCACAGCCTCTGCCTCCACCGCGTCCACCGCCTCGATCGCCAGCCGCCGCGACCGCTCTGGAAATACACACATGAACAGATATTTAGAGGACCATAATAATATCATAACACTTTTAATGAGTAATTTTAATTAGTGCTATGAACTAAAATAAATCGCTGCTATTAAGTAAATTGTGACATACGTAGTGTGCCGGCGGGTGCGGGCGCGAGCGCGGCGGCGAGCAGCGCGGCCAGCAGCGCGGCGCGGGCGGGCGCGGCCGCCATGCGCGCGCGCCTCACGCACGCGGCGCACCGATCCTGCAGCACGCAATATTTTGTATTAAACAAACTAGCTTTTGCGTGCGTACTGCGTAAATACAGTATCCCATATATATTGATTATTCTATGGTATCCCACGAGAATACTGTACTTTTTCAGGATAAATTATAAAATGTTTTGTTATAATCCAGAGCCTAAACTGGTAGTAATCATACCAAATTGAAAAATACCGTTCTATAGTTTTTGCGTGAAAGCGTAACACACAACATCCATCCATCCATGCATTTATATTAATTTTACAATTTCTTTATTAATTTTAATAGTAATGAGAACAACTGTTAAAGTTATTATTTATTTAACTACAACAGTGGTAAGTAAACAATAATATGTATAATTGTATATTGTGTAAATAATAATAATTAAGTGGAGTTCACCACCACAAATGAACATGTTAACATGTCTTCACACAATACTTCTTGTACTATTTCCACTTTAATAATTATTTTACATTAATTTTAATATTACAGGACCGGTTTCGACAAAGTCATCATCAGGTGTAGATTATTACTGTGAAACATAAATTTCCATCAAGAACCTACAGTACAATCAATAACATATTTAACACGTCAACAAATATTCGGCCGTTCGCAATAGGCTACTTGCCCTTGTTTTTATTTACGTCCTAAATGCTTCATAATTGTTCCATTACACAAAAAATATTTTGAAACCTAAAAACGTACAAAAAAAATATTTTAAAAGTACACTTTTTAAAAACCGCCGAAAACACTATTCGCCATGTTGGTCGCCATTCGCCATAATCTATATTATCTGTGCTTTGACTTCATACCAGTACCTACTATTTGTAATCTATGCTTTAGTCCGCTTAGACAAAATGATGCTGTGTGACGATCCGTTTGACGTCTTGTTTGACATAAATATTTTATAACATGTCCTAAACTATTTATTTACAGAAACACGTTCCTTTTCACTACTACTTATGTGTTTAGTGTTCGTGTCGTTCCATCCTTGCCGGAAGTTACTTCTAGTAATTTCATTAGTAGAAATTAAAAAACAAAAATACCCAAAAATACCAAATAATAAAACAAAAAAAACGCCATAAGGATTACCTTATTACTAAGCTAGACTATTTAGTTGAAGCCTAGCCTAAACCTGTGTTAGCTATAGTATGTGATAGTATCTATTATAATACAAAACAACGCTAGTTTGCATTTTTCGCGCTTAGTGCCATCTATTGGGCGAGGTAGGAGGTCTTAGTTCGCCTAATCGATCGCGCGTGCACATAGCGCACCAGTTGACAGTTAATATGAGGTCATAACCATGTCATAAATATGACATCAAATAAAAGTTATCAAATATAGTCACTATTATATCATAACTATGTAAAATTTGGACTTTGGACGTTGGACCTATGTGTGACCTATATATGACGTTACTTCAAAGTCATGTGTTCACTGGGTACATAATATTTTTTAAATCAACTTTATTTATCAATCATATTAGCTTTTAAAATATTATGATATCGCTAGTATACGTTTTCCTAATCCAAGTACTAATGGAAATACTCCTTTAATCAATATTAATCAAATAACCTATCGTATCAGGTGAAATAGTTCTTAAGTTTGACAATAGATGGTACTAAGATGGTGGTCGAAAGTCTAAACAATGATGTATCACAATATTATTAAAATTTTATCATCATTACATAGTATATAACAAAGTCTATCTTTTTTGTCTATCCCTATGTATGCGTATCTACGTAGATTGGGTACGAAACTACGAAACCCTAAAACATTTTCAATATTTTATACAGAAGTATAATTATGTAATCATTGTTTGTTAAACATTATTAACTGTAATATACATTGCTTTATATTCTCCAGCAAGCTTTATTATATAGATAAACTGTTTATTACAGGTTTAGCCCCTCAAGTTGATAATGGGAAGCATATCTGTACTTACCTTTAATGTAGGTATACACCTCAGGAAGTCTGGACTGTGAAGCAATTACCGGATGGTTTTTTTTATTTTTATTACTTTGTACGTGTATATAGACGAAAATTAATAAGTATGTTATTTAAAAGCGATATAAAAATGATTTCTATTTTAATTGTATGTACCGATTCAATATTAGAGGATGCTATAATTAAAATAACATTAATTGTAAAAATGACATTTGCACGCTTCTTAAAGCAGAATGTTTGCCACCAATGTACCTACCTTCTAGTTTAAGACCTTTTGTATCTAACATTCTAAGCAAATAAATATTCTATTCTATTCTATTCTAAATGCAGTAAGTAAAATTGTTTGACGAAGAAATTGTTTCTCAAAGAACACTATTCCACTAGGGCTAAGCCGCGGGCAAAAGCTAGTTATGAAATATATTGTATGTATACTTATATTATTTAACTGCGAAAGTGAGTATGTATTAGTGTTACAGATAGATGGCGCTGTGGCGTGAAATCTCATTTTGATAAGTACCTATGCGTTTTATTTCGCCAATTTTTCTGTTTTCAAATATTATTATATATATGCGTGTCATATTATGTAACTACAGCAAGGGTAGCTCCTAAATTATTATTATAATTTATAGCCTATCAAAAGTTTTTGTGTACATAATTATTACGTACATTACGTCATAGCTATGGCTTATGAGGCAAGCATGCGAGCTTTGTAATAGGCTGTACGACATTCAATTACCTATTGTTGTGTGTAGCGTAAACACGTAAACAGTTTGTGTAACAACCGGCGATCAAACTAATATCAAGAATATTGAACTACATAGTAATTCATGCCACATTCAGATCTACTACAATCATCGTCCGGGAATCTACTTTAAATGAGCAAATCTGCTATCGGAAATTGTTCCCAACATTTCCATGAAATTTAGTATACAGGAAGTTTTGGGGAGAGAAAATCGATTTAACTGGGTCTTATCACTCTTATACCTGGGAAACTGCACATTTTAATCACTTATAATATCTTATTGCGTAATAAGATATTATGAGTTATTTCGGTTTCTACACGTCAAATCCGGTTGGTGGCTTGGTTAGCTTATAATATGACTTGTTGCGTTATTTTGCAAATGGGTTTCTTAAGTTCAAATCTCGGCCAGACGGATGTTTTGTGATTCTTTTTCTTTTATATATTTTATCGTTCTAAAACTCCGAGCTAAGCTCGATCTTCCAGGTACTGTTAATTTATAAGAGGCGTTGTAGCATTCGCACGCCAACACACAGTAATACTGGCTCACCAATGGTCTAGCGCACACGACCAGCCCGCTTGGCTTCACGATAGAGACTGACATCTAAACGTCACTGTCATCTGTCGCCAGACCACAAGAGACAAGTATGATAACTATACTTACATACACAGCAATACACTACATCCCTTCCTTGTTTTAATTTATTTTGTGCATGTATATATTCTACTGTCTTAATTGAATTAATAACCATGAATATTAATACCCTATGTTTATGTTGTAACGTCTCTTTTGGATATCGTTATTTTATCAGGAATTCAGCATCATATTGAGTGACCAACAAAGTATAATTTAGAAAACATAATTAATCTGCTTCCAATTTAAATCAATACATCACCTTCCTAATTATTTCCACGATCCACTCTTTTTCAACCGATATGTATTCTACCTTCCTCTCTTTGCCTTTTAAAACCTTCCATTATCATATAAACTTCGTTTTGGTACTTTTTCCCCTATTAAATTATTCCAAACTTTTATATCTCAATTTCTATTTTTTTTCCAGATTCGAGAACCAAATTAACGATTAACTTGGTTTCTTTATTAAGATTATCCCTTGGCCCTACGTAGCACCCTTTGTCTTTTCCTTTTCCGTCTGCATGGTATTTTCAGCTTTTATGACCATAAGTCATTCAAAATTCACGTTAATTCTAACGCTTCCCTATTTCTGTGTGTAACAGGGTACGGTATAAAAGAGTTATGTATATTTATTTTGGTTATAACTATGCAGTTATTTTCGATGTATTTCCTTAACGACATGCATAATATCTGTTTTAGATTTTGTGGAAATTGAACTTAAACTGGAAATCGTACAGTAACATTTACTTACCCTAACGTCTGACTTAATCCGCCTCAAATAATAAGAAAATTCCACTTAGAAAAGTTCCCATTACATTGATGTCTTAAGTTTACCCTATGGTTCTCACCTTTAGTGTAGTTGTAGCTTATACTAGAATGCATATTTTATCCTAAAACTTCTGGTCATGTTGTTGCCGACTCTTCCTTCAGTCGTATTCTGTAGTGGTTGTGAAACCGGGCTTAGTATGTCATTTTAGATGTTTTACAACTGTGTACAACGTTACTGATGATGTTGTCTGTTTGCCTTCCTGAATGCCTTGTCACAGAAAACCTATATTGGATACACCATCAATTAAACCACTTTTATACTGTGAGACCCCCAGCCTATGTCACATTACAATTCACTATTTTCGTCAATTTCCAATACCGAATTAAAAATCGAACTGCAATTTTACTCTCCAATCTAATCTAATAAAATAAATCTAATCCCTTGACTTCTATCTTGTAATAATAAATCTTCTGTTCTCCATCCCACAACTATATGTATCATTTCCTTTCTCAAAAGTAGCTTATGGATGTAAGCAAAACTATCTGAAATTATTGTTCAGTGTGTGTTGTTGTTATTTTCATTATAGTATTTATTTCTAAGCATTATTCAAAACAATATTAAATTTCTTTCCACCTAACTCCACTTTTTTTACACTTTAATTTACTGGTCAAACTTCATAGTCCTCCATTCGCACAATTCTTGTATAAATGTTTTATATACCACTCAACCTAAAGTAACTTATAATTGTCATTCGAAAACAATTATTAGTAATTTCACTTGGACGGACTGTAGTCCATGCGATTGTAATCTAGCGTCTGACATAATATGAATTGACAACCATCGACATTACCCCACTATTCCAGGTGAAATTTCGCAGGTTTGTTATTCAAGTCTATGACGAACCTCACAATGTTTGTTTACATTTTTTTTCCTTGTCTCGTGAACTCCACTTTACTAAATGTTAGTGAATCTCTTATTCGTAGCATCCTCGCTCCTCCCCATTTGCTCCTCCTTATATTCAAATCAACTCTTGTGTTCATAATGTTTTATGTTGCCTAACTAGGCGAACCGGAAACTGGACCCTGCCTTTATGCAAAATACGAATCAACTCTAACCGGCGATATTACAAAAACTTCTTGCTAGTTCTAGCAACCAAAAAGTAATAACCATTCATTGTTTTTAAACAAAAACATCAATCTAATACATATTGTCTGTAATTCTTATAACCTTACCAATTATTATATGATCAACTATATTGCTAACATTTCTTATAATATGTCAATTGCAATAATCAGCCCACGGCTTACATGTCATGTAATTTATTACTTTATCAATTGGCTTATTAGCATTGTCACTTTCGTGTCACCTTTATTTATGGCCATAATTATTTAATGATTGGCTATACCACTTCCAAGTCACATTTATGACGTAATTTAGTGATTATTATCATTTCGTATACTATTATATCAATTAATTACCAGCTTTTATGCTGCTTTTTTGGCACTTTTATAACGGTATCAATTTAACGATCAGCTATGTACTGCTTTTATGTCACTTTTGTGACATTATCAATTAATGATCAGCCTATGCTGCTTTTACCATTTTAAAAACCGTCATCAATTTAATGATGCGCTGCACTTGTCAGCTATGCTGCTCTTAACATTTTAAAAACCGTCATCAATTTAATGATGCGCTGTACCTTTATATACACTTTCATCAGCTTTGCTACTTTTATACACTTTTTAACCAATCATCATCAGCTTTGCTGCTTTCATACATGTTTAACCGTCATCAATTTAATGATGCGCTGTGCTAGTATGTAGCCTTCATAACGTTATCAATTTAATGATCAGTTATACTGCATAAAACCTATATGTTACATTCGTGACATTACCCATTTAGTAAGTCAACTTTAGCTATGCTCATAAGCAGTAGACTCAGATTTATAAACAAAACCCGGATAAACTATTAATTAAAAGCTAATATACTAGATAATACCGCAATTATTTAAAAATATCAACAAAATAAATGATATACGTCATTTTAGTTATATTATACACTAACATGTTACTAAAAAGATCTAAGTAAAAACATATTAAATGTAAGACTGCAAGGATATAATATCTACTGCATTTAAAAGTATAGCTTGACAGTGTACGCGAGCCTTAGATAACACTGAGTTCGATGAATAACGAATATTTTCAACTACCCTATATTTTTGAATGCAGAAGGTTAATAGTTATAAACTAGTATCGAAACAGTTTGCTGTGTTCTTTTAAATTCCTAGTTTTTAATGTTATATATTATAATCTATAAGTAAGCTGTGTTTTGTACTGGTGTAAGTTAATGACGATTGTTCTTATTCTCAAGTAAGTAAGTGAATTATATATTCTTATTGAGAAATAATAAGTCCTTAACCGTAAACCGCCCGGTACACTGCAGTGCGTGTGTCAGAGTCACATCACACATCAAAGCCTGCACTCGCGAGGCGCTGTTTTATTGATATTATGATACAGTAAAGCAATGTACCTAATATATTTATTAATATAGCTATCGAACGCAACGCTTAAACTTTTTAACAATTATTCATCAAAACTATTAGGTATGTTAAAACATAATACATTTTACATATTGCATTCTTATTTGATAAAACAAACGAACTTGTATTGTTATGTGGGCTCGTGTAATATTTCGGAGATCTCATTTGTTATGGTACGTTAAATAGTAAACATCTGCAGTAGCAGAATACTCTTATCTTATTTGGTTATCGGTAACAACATATTACTTTACTTTTTTCCACTTTTTCTTTATTTTTAGCAATACATGATGATTGTATAATTATTATGCAGTAATACGTAAGCAAATACTGAGGTTATTATTTACATTGCCATTTCATTACTATGCAGTATACCTAGTATATAAATCACTCGACTTGGCAGGGGCACTGCCGTGCCCCCCGATCTAATAATATCTGTAGGTACAGCGACATGTCGCTTCTATATCACAATCCTTATAGATCACAAACCTTACAGATGTACCTACTTAAACAGTAACACTACCTCAGTGAAACAATTGTTTTGCAATTGGTTTTATGATTTGGAAACCTTAAACTTACCTGATAATAATATTTTACATTCTTTTTCACTATTCTTTACCCCTTGCACTGAACAGTATAGTTTGGAGTATAAACTTAATATAATAAGGTCATCATATACTTCAACACTTTAAAACCTACAGGTAACTGCAACAATTATCTGCTACTATAGATTCTGTTGATTCACTAAGTTTTGTAAGAAGCCAGTACTCATTAGTTAAAAATGCATCAAGTACAAAATGCCTTACTTCCAATTACCTACATGTGTCAATATAAACATGGTATCAAAACTTACAGTAATTATGCAAGTTTCACTAGCACTTAAACTGTGATTAGTTATTCCTAGTGATATTTAGATTCTAGTTCTAATATTATTTATGTACTTAACCAATATATTATAATATATTATAATGATTTTATTTTAAACATAATAATCATAGTGGCCTATGGATTGGAGTCCTGCTTACTTACCACTATTTAATGTTGTTGGCTTTTAATAAACCATAATATGTAACGTGAAATAATTTTTGTAAATATAACTCTTGACATACTTGACAACTTGTTTTCATTGTAAATAACAATCAATTTATATTAAAATTAGGATTGTATTAGCAATAAAATTATTGCTATGGAATCTTTAGCAGCACACCACAACTATGGTCATTCCTTATCTTGACCCGCACATAGAAAATGTAACAAGAATTAAGCAAAGAGGCTGTGTACATTAGATGATTAAATTTTAAACAATAACTGATGCGACACCTGCTTGACACATTTTGCTATATTTAATATAATTACAACTGCCACACCGATTTCGGTGACGGCGACTGGTCTCATTGAACCAAACCAGTTACGCAGGAGTCATTTTACTGTGCCCGGTACACAAGAGCACATTCTCTTCCTTTACTCCCATAACCCAGCGGGACGGATAACCGACACGACTAACGAGAGATCAGGCGCAGGTCCGACCTTTTACATGCCCATCCGACCGTTAACCGTCAGAGCCCGCATTGTCCTAACTAGACTTGGAAGCAACCTTTTTTGTTGTTCCAATGCGGGAATCGAACCCACGACCTTCGGGTCGTGATCCAAGCTCCCACCACTAGACCACGGAGGCTGCTATATATAGCTAATTATTATGTTACGTAATATCGTATTGCCCATGCAGGCATATTCTTTGTTTTAATCAATCTACAAGATTGACTGCACCTACAGGCTACAACTGACTGGTCCCTCCATTATTTCCCTCCTTTGTTATTTTCAAAGCGGATTTGTAAGATACGATAATCTTTTGTATATTTCTGTAATTTTAACCACTGACCTTTTTCCCTCGTCGCCACATGTAGCATTCGCACGCCAACACACAGTAATACTGGCTCACCAATGGTCTAGCGCACACGACCAGCCCGCTTGGCTTCACGATAGAGACTGACATCTAAACGTCACTGTCATCTGTCGCCAGACCACAAGAGACAAGTATGATAACTATACTTACATACACAGCAATACACTACAGGCGTCATTTAATTAAAATAATAATGACTAACGCCGTGTTTAAATTGCAAAGGAGAGGAGACCTTGAGTTTAGAATATGAGCTGAGTAAAACGTGAAGCTTCTACTCATTTGAGCTCGGCTGTGGCTGAGTCGTAATGAATAGCCTCGGAATTGAGGAGCGCGCCGCCACTGGTTCAGGACAGATTTCATATTCACAGGTGAGTGGTTCGCAGCCCTAGTCCCTGCAGCTTGCTGAGCTAAACTGAGGTACGTTAGTAATATATTATATTCTTTGAGTGAGGTCTTTAGTGATTAGTGAGGCTTATGTTATTAAAATAACGACCACATGCATAACTGACCAGGACGCTTTTCTTATCTTACATAAAGCAGTTACAACTTACAATGGCGTTGGGTAAATCGTAGTGAGTAGTATCTACTCGCTACGAAATCACATTAGTCTCTATTTTTTTGTTTACTTTAGGGATTAGGTTTGGGCGTCTATAGTTTAAGGTGATTTGGTTCGATTTGCATACCTACATGTGGCATAACATTACATTAAACTTTTGACATTAAACGCACAGGTCTGATTAAGAAGACGGACAGACTACTTTGACAGCGGCGTTTTTTACGTCCTGACTCCTGTGCGAATTGACTTAGCGAGACTGAAAAGTGATTCTGCTTTGTAAATGCATAATATAGTAAGTGTATGCCGAGTACCACAGACTGTTGTAAGCATGCCTAATTCCGTTGCATGCCATATATGTTTCGGTTTACAATCTGCGAGATACATTTGGGGAGATCCCGGTCAACCTACACCATCGCCACGTTACCGAAATAATTATTTTTATCGCTAACAAAGTGGCTTGACGCTTGATATAAAATCAAAATACACGATTGGTCAACGGAAGGACTAAACTGTTCTGGCTATATATCGACAATAATTGACACGCAACTCTCCAATAAACGGTCGCTAAACTGTAATATGGCTCAGGCCTCATGCGTCTATTGGCAATCACAAGCTAATGTGTATTTAATGTGGCGGGCGGCAGCGAGCGAGCTGAGCTTATCTCACGGGGGATCTGTTCGACCTGCCGTGTGATCGTGCACTTCACGTCAGGATAATGAACATACAGTGACTATTGACATTTATGAGCTACCAAGGGCGGATCCAGGGGGGGGGTCATGGGGGTCATGACCCCCCCCTGAGCTGGTTCCAGGACTTAGGTGGATCACTAATTTAATTGAACATAATGATTTTATTTATATATTTTGTCACCATACAGATTTTATGTAACTACCTTCAATATTTAATTAATTTAATATAATATAATAACTCTGTATGATGCAAGGGCGGATCCAGCTTTGGCGCCAGGAGGGGGTCAGATCATGGGCGTAGCCAGGTTTTAGTTTCGGGGGGGGTCATGAAACTAAACGTCAGTACAAAATTTAATAATACGTTCTTTACTGAGCGCCGAAAACGCCAAAAACGAGCGAGCGAAGCGAGCGAGCAAATTTTTTTCCTATTTAATAGGTTAAATCTGTTCAAACTTTAACCCCTAAAATACTGTGGAAATAGGATCATACATTAGAATAATGGGCGCCCATTTTTTTTCGTTTTTACCTGTTTATGCTTTAAAACACAGTATTTCAGGGTTTCCCCTTAAACACTGAATAACGGTGAACTTCGGAAAATATCATAAAATGAACCGGCTAAAACGGAACATCGCTACTTACTAATATAATATTATATTCTTTATGTTAAACGCGAGCGAGCGAAGCGAGCGAGCAAAATTTTTTCCTATTTAATAGGTTAAATTTGCTCAAATTTTAAACCCTCAAAGACTGTTACCCTGAAAAACTCTGTAATTAAAAAAATACAAATGTCAAAAGCCTAAAACTGAACGTCGGTACTAAATTTTATAGTAATATGTCTATATAAGCCAAACACGAGTGAGCGAAGCGAGCGAGCATAATTTTTTTCTCATTCTATAGGTTAAAATCTATTTAATCGTTAAACTTAAACACTGAATAACGGTGAACTTCGGAAAAATATCATAAAATCAACCGGCTAAAACAGAACATCGCTACTAAATAATATAATATGTTCTTTATGTTAAACGCGAGCGAGCGAAGCGAGCAAGCAAATTTTTTTTCCTATTTAATAGGTTAAATCTGCTCAAATTTTACACCCTAAACGACTGAAAATAGTATCATTTTGTAATTTAAATTAGAGTAAAATTAGTGTACCTAATTTCTGATGTTGTAAATTAGATGACAAATAACTTATTATGTTAGATTTGTCATATAATACCAATTTACACTTTTTTCGTAGTAGGTATATTATTACAAAATTTTAGGTATAAATTAATAATTGACGTGCCCAAAATATTGTGTAGCATGCTATACGTTCGAGGATTCGATGGCACGCGTGCCATAGGGTCGCGATCCCTGTTTTAAGCTAGTGATTTTATTGTTTTTTCCTAAGTACAATATTCTTTCAGGGCTAAGATTTTAACAGGTTAAAGCGTAAAAACATTCGCTCGCTTTCTCAGTTTGAACGCATTTAACACAAATACATATAGCTACGCCCATGGGTCACATAGTCGTGGTCAAGTCAAGAACTTATAATTTAATTTTGATAACAATAGGTACAAGTAAAATGTACTTATTTTATGGATGTACGTAAGTACTGTACTTAACAATATTTATTATTTATTGTACACTTGAAAAACTTAATAACTTGTACATACACGTACATATTGCCATCTTCTCTTGAAGACATCCAGAGAAGCACTATCACGCACGGAATGAGGCAGCCTATTTATATTCCATAACCATGGTGAATGATTTGTCATAAAAGCTAGAGGTATATCGAGGGGTATAACGTGTTTCAAATGAGAATAGGAACGTCAATGACATTTTTCTGTCATATATCACTTGAAAAGTACGATTTTCAGAAAAACTCATGTGCATATAAATATTAATAGTCTTGCATCGAATTAAAATAAAAACGTTAAATAGTAATCAATTATCTAAACATAAAACTATCATAACAGTCTAAATTCGAAACAATATGGCGCCGACTCTCATTTGAATCGCACTATATGACGCAAAACTCCGCAAAATCAATGGGTATGTTTTTAATAACGTGAAGAAATGCCAGTCCGGTTAGGCGATCTTCAACCATTGAAGATCTTACTTCCACGATTTAAATTTTAAATTATCGATGCGTTCGTTCCCAAACGTTTGCCATCATACAAAGTTATTATATTATATTAAATTAATTAAATATTGAAGGTAGTTACAAAAAATCTGTATGGTGACAAAATATATAAATAAAATCATTATGTTCAATTAAATTAGTGATCCACCTAAGTCCTGGAATCAGCTCAGGGGGGGGTCATGACCCCCATGACCCCCCCCCCTGGATCCGCCCTTGGTATGATGGCAAACGTTTGGGAACGAACGCATCGAAAATTTAAAATTTAAATCGTGGAAGTAAGATCTTCAATGGTTGAAGATCGCCTAACCGGACTGGCATTTCTCCACGTTATTAAAAACGTACACATTGACTTTTGCGGAGTTTTGCGTCATATAGTGCGATTCAAATGAGAATAGGATCGAGTCGGCGCACAGTGGTCCCGATTTAATAAAATATGGACATTGATGCTACAGGCACGAAAATTTTACTGAAAGTTAAGACTAAGATAACTAATAAGACAAAAAAATATTATTATCCTACCATGACTTTTTCTTAGTAAAAAAAAATAATTACTTTTTTTTTGTATGGAAGAAATAACATTTCTGTTAATTTCTCGAAATTCTTAAAAGTTGTCAAGATGGCGATCACACATGTTAGAAAACAAGTGATTCTGAGTATTTTATGTGAAGATACTTTCTACTTATCTCTGCGTACTTTTGAGTTATTGCGGGTTGAAAAATAGATTTTTTTAAAGTTAAATGTCCTTACTTTTGAATTACATAGTTACTGAAATGCTTAGAGTATTTGAACTTGATAATAGTTTTTGAGATAAGTTTGAAGAAATACAAACTCAACGTATTACAAATTACAAAATAATAATTACTCAAATACAAATTACCTTCATTTATGAGCTATAATATTTTAGTCCACTAGAAACAAAACTCACATAATATTTGGATCAACGTTTTCTTGAGAAATCTCTGTTGCCTGAGAAAGTAATTCATTGTCAAGGATCAACGCGCTGGCCTCTGGGAGTAATTGTTTTTGTGATTGAACAAATTTTGGTTTAATATGAGTGATGTAGGGATCTGACCTAATTAGAAAGTTGTGGATTATGTCCAAATTAGTTTGAACTCCACCGATTTTTCTTGTGTGGGCCAGTCTAACGTTCCGGAAATCTTTATTTCGCGCTTCAGATGCTTCTTCGGAAAGCATGCCTATGGGAATAAATGAGAAACTTTCACAAATATCTGCACCATGAAGCAAGAGTTTATGGACACTTGAAGGCATGTAATACCATGTGTATAAGTTAGTATAAAGTATTGCTGTTTCTCTGCAATATTCTCTAAAAAGGCTAGTATTAATGAGTTGCCCAGATGAAATTGTTTGTAAAATAACTGCAAACCTTTTGATTAAATCAGGGTGAATACCAGTTATTTCAGCAGATAGTTCAAAATTTGTGATAAACCTTCGTGCTGTATTACCGTCGTTGGTGGTGCCAAATTCCTGTTTAACTATATCGATTAAAAAACCAATTCTTTCCCGAAATTCTTCTTGGGCCTCCTTTTTTCCTATCTTGAAATTGGCATTCACCCTGATTTAATCAAAAGGTTTGCAGTTATTTTACAAACTATTTCATCTGGGCAACTCATTATAGTATTAATGAGTTGCCCAGATGAAATAGTTTGTAGTGGCCTTTTTAGAGAATATTGCAGAGAAACAGCAATGCTTTATACTAACTTATACACATGGTATTACATGCCTTCAAGTGTCCATAAACTCTTGCTTCATGGTGCAGATATTTGTGAAAGTTTCTCATTTATTCCCATAGGCATGCTTTCCGAAGAAGCATCTGAAGCGCGAAATAAAGATTTCCGGAACGTTAGATTGGCCCACACAAGAAAAATCGGTGGAGTTCAAACTAATTTGGACATAATCCACAACTTTCTAATTAGCTCAGATCCCTACATCACTCATATTAAACCAAAATTTGTTCAATCACAAAAACAATTACTCCCAGAGGCCAGCGCATTGATCCTTGACAATGAATTACTTTCTCAGGAAACAGAGATTTCTCAAGAAAACGTTGATCCAAATATTATGTGAGTTTTGTTTCTAGTGGACTAAAATACTACTCATAAATGAAGGTTCCCCGCTACGTTGAGTTTGTATTTCTTCAAACTTATCTCAAAAACTATTATTAAGTTTAAAATTTTCAAATAGGTACTCTAAGCATTTCAGTAACTATGTAATTCAAAAGTAAGGACATTTAACTTTAAAAAAATATATTTTTCAACCCGCAATAACTCAAAAGTACGCAGAGATAAGTAGAAAGTATCTTGAATATATCACATGAAATACTCAGAATCACTTGTTTTCTAACATGTGCGATCGCCATCTTGACAACTTTTAAGAATTTCGAGAAATTAACAGAAATGTTATTTCTTCCATACAAAAAAAAAGTAATTATTTTTTTTTTACTAAGAAAAAGTCATGGTAGGATAATAATATTTTTTTGTCTTATTAGTTATCTTAGTCTTAACTTTCAGTAAAATTTTCGTGCCTGTAGCATCAATGTCCATATTTTATTAAATCGGGACCACTGTGCGGCGCCATATTGTTTCGAATATAGACTGTTATGATAGTTAAATTTATGTTTAGATAATGTCATTGACGTTCCTATTCTCATTTGAAACGCGTTATACCCCTCGACATACCTCTAGCTGTTATGACAAATCATTCACCACGGTTATCTACACTAATATTATAAAGAGGAAAACTTTGTTTGTATGTTTGTTTGTTTGTTTGTTTGTTTGTAATGAATAGGCTCAAAAAGTACTGGACCGATTTCAAAAATTCTTTCACCATTCGAAAGCTACATTATCCACGAGTAACATAGGCTAAATTTTATTTTGGAAAAAAATAGGGTTCCGTAAGATATTTGGGTTTTTCGGACACAAGGTGTAAAAAATCAACCAGAAAAGTTACTTATTTTGCGTACGCTGCCTAAACTATAAAAGATAGAACCATAAAATGTTCTAATTAATTGTAGATCTTTTAAATATCTATAAAAAAGTCCGCGACACACTATACCTATCTTTGTCGAGTGAGGCACAACAACTATTTTTTTATTTAGAAATCTTGATTTTTTTTTTGGACTACATTTAAACGCGTTTATTTTACTCATGCTATTAATCCTTATCATATTAAATTATTTCATCACTAAGTACAGTTTATGTAGATAATATTTGGTCTTTGAATGATTAAAATTGGACGTTTGGTTTTGAAGTTATGGCGAAATTAAAATATTACGATTTCTGCTGCACGGCCCGTTGCGAAGTGGGCGTCACCAAGGCGAAGTGCGCGTGCGGGGGGAGTTTAGATCTATGACTTCTATGAGTAAATTTTTTGTTTTGTGTTCGTTGTAACTATGATGGATAGATACTTGAATACCTATTTATTTAGTGTTTGTTGTATTGTTAGTCCTGAAGAGTATAGGTATTTCATACGATAAAAGTATTACTTATTTCATTGAGTTTTAGTAGGTACCTATATTAATTTGTTTCTGTTTGTTTTGACTAAATTTCGCCCGTTTTGTTAGAGGTTTAAAGACATTCTGTAGTATTAGTATCAGTATTGTACCCGTGCAAAGCCGGGGCGGGTCGCTAGTATAGACATATTACTATAAAATTTAGTACCGACGTTCAGTTTTAGCTTTTGATATTTGTATTTTTCGAATAACAGAGTTTTTCAGGGTAACAGTCTTTGAGGGTTTAAAATTTGAGCAAATTTAACCTATTAAATAGAAAAAAAATTTTGCTCGCTCGCTTCGCTCGCTCGCGTTTAAGATAAAGAACATATTATATTATTAAGTAGCGATGTTCTGTTTTAGCCGGTTCATTTTATGATATTTTCCGAAGTTCACCGTTATTCAGTGTTTAAGGGGAAACCTTGAAATACTGTGTTTTAAAGCATAAACAGGTAAAAACAAAAAAAAAAATGGGCGCCCATTATTTTAATGTATGATCCTATTTCCACAGTATTTTAGGGTTTAAAGTTTGAACAGATTTAACCTACTAAATAGGAAAAAAAATGTGTGTGTGTAATATGTACACGCGTTAGAAGTTATACTTCCTTGGTTTTTCTTCTTTTCTCTCAGAATTTTTACAGTTTTCGTAACTGACAAATTTGTATAATAAATATACGTATTATTAAAAAATATAAAATATTATTTTGTATAATTATATAAGTATGTAGGCGCGTTTCTATAATTACAAGATATTATCTGTTTTACCATATTACTGATGCTGTATTATCGTACGGACTAGTGTTGCCATGGTAACAACACTTGTTTAACGTCAATCATATCTTGATACCTATTTAAAGGAATATATTATTTATTCCATTCTGTAGCCAACTTCATCATGTGAATTTTTTCGTTACATCGTGCGCGCGCAGGTCACATATTCACTCTCATCAAACGCGCCAAAAGAAGTACTTCAAAAATTTGCTTGCTCGCTTCGCTCGCTCGCGGTTAACATAAAGACCATTACATTATTTATTAACGATGGTCTGTTTTAGCCGGTTGATTTTATGGTATTTTTCCGAAGTTTATATTTTAGTTTAACGTTTGAAAAGAGTTGAACGTTTGAACCTGTAAAATAGGAAAATTTGCCCTCTCGCTTCGCTCGCTCGTTTTTGGCTTAAAGAACGTACTATAAAATTTTGTACTGACGTTTAGTTTTAGACTATAGATATGTGTATTTTTCCAAAATACACATATCTATAGTCTAAAACTACACATTATTTCAGGGTTTAAAGTTTAAACAGGTAAAGAAAAAAAAATTCTAATATGCCCAGGGCCTCAGGTTAAATACAGTCCTGATTATTTAATGTACTTGTAGTTGTTTTATTTTCAAGAACACACCCCCCCCCCCGAAACTAAAACCTGGCTACGCCCATGATGTGACCCCCTCCTGGCGCCAAAGCTGGATCCGCCCTTGTGAGCTACATTCTATACAAATAAATTTAATATAAGTGTTAGTTTGTAGTTTTAAATTAATAACTTTGCACTAAATGCACATAATAGTAGACTATACAGTATACACAAAAAAAAATGATTGTCTGTTAACTCGGTTTACGGAGGATAATTTTACGTAAGTCGTCATAACGTCATCATAAGCCGAACGCTTAGGCCGATCTCTCTCTGACGCTTGTTTCACGTTCTCGCTCACACGGCACACCCTCGACACAGGTGAAACGTGACAATATTTGCGCGTGCAGCCGGCGTTCATCGATTTATTAATATAAAAGCAAATTTTAATATTTTCTCATCCTGTCCGGACTTTAACTGGCAGATAGCTTTATAGACCAGGGTCGAAGCCTTCAAAAATGGTAAAAAGTGAAAAAAAATAGTAGTAGGATGAAACCTATTAGAAAAGGAGGGGAATATGATAAAAATGAAAGGAAAAATAAATTACGGGCGATCTGAGTTCGGGAAGTGGGAGGGGGTGAGTTTTTAAGGGTAAAAAATGGTTTATCTTGATTTCCGGTAAAACTACAAGTCCTATGAAAAAAAGTTAAATGGCAAAGTTGTAGATAATAAAAAGATCTACAACTTTTATATTAACAATTTTTTTACATAACCTCAAAATTTATGTGAAAAATTCAAATAACCAAGTTTTTGGTTTTTAATTTTTATCTTGTACAGAAATAAAAAAAAAATCACGAAATTTAGTAAAAACTTACCTTTTTATGTCCTAAATACACTGTAATTTTTGTGATTTAAAATATTTAGTTTTTCACCTTATTTTGTCTTAATATCGAAAAATTAACCCTAATTTTCATTCGAAAATTCTCCTGTCAAAATATCAGCTTTTTTAAAAAAAATTGGTGAGCTTCTTGTTTGTTGAATTCTATTCTTTCTGATAATGTAAAAAAATGTATACATTACCATAGTAAATGTTCTCAGAAAATGCAAAGAAAAGAACAAGTAGTAAGGCTCAGGTCGCCTAGCCCCTTTCCCTCTTGTATATGAAATACCTTTTGATGGGTTAAAATTATCCGCAGGTCACTCAAGTATACAAGTCATCTTAAAATAGCAATAAATAGACATGTATGCGCATAATTTAAAGAAGATTCGACAACTTACTCAAAATATTGTAGATGTCTTATTGGGGCTAGGCCTTACTACCTATTCTTTTCTTTGCATTTTCTGAGAACATTTACTATGGTAATGTATGTATTTTTTTACATTATCAGAAAGAATAGATTTCAACAAACAAGAAGCCCATCAATTTTTAAAAAAAAGCTGATATTTTGACAGGAGAATTTTCGATTGAAAATTAGGGTTAATTTTTCGATATTAAGACAAAATAAGGTGAAAAAATAAATATTTTAAATCACAAAAATTACAGTGTATTTAGGACATAAAAAGGTAAGTTTTCACTAAATTTCGTGAATTTTTTTTTGTTTTTGTACAAGATAAAAATTAAAAACCAAAAACTTGGTTATTTGAATTTTTCACATAAATTTTGAGGTTATGTGAAAAGAGTGTTAATATAAAAGTTGTAGATCTTTTTATTATCTACAACTTTGCCATTTAACTTTTTTTCATAGGACTTGTAGTTTTACCGGAAATCAAGATAAACCATTTTTTTTCCTTAAAAACTCACCCCCTCCCACTTCCCGAACTCAGATCGCCCGTAATTTATTTTTCCTTTCATTTTTATCATATTCCCCTCCTTTTCTAATGGGTTTCATCCTACTACTATTTTTTTTTGGTTTCAAAAATTATCGACCCTGGTCTATTAGCTTAGTATTGAGTTAAACAATATGATTCCATTTCGATAGTAAACGCAAAAGAAGTTGCGGGCACCAGCTACTTTAAAAATAAATAATTAACTTACTGGAATTATATTCCCAAACTTTTGTAAATTAATGTATTCGGCCCAGACTCCAGACTCTAGGTTTCAGAATACTATACCTTTCTAATATTTCTTATTTAATAAACAAATTTGTAATTCTGTTTTCGTTTTCTATTATTATTTATTACATACAATCATTTTGTAGTAAGGCAGTTATTATAAGCACGGGAGGTTAGGGACCTGGACCACTTGAACCTTTTGGACTTGGGAGACTTTACAGCACGTGGCTATGTCGGTAGTATATGATAACAGGTAACTTTAAAGACTTATGGTATCTACAGACACACGAATTTGGTACGGAGCGTACAGCGGACCATATCCGCGAACCGAATCCGGTATCGCTACATACGCATACGATTTGGTACGGCGGACCGAATTGAAAGCTCGACACTCGTCTGTTCGATTTTATGCTCTATTGCATTAGCACAGAGTTCTATTTACAGTGCTGTTTTTCAACGAGGACGATGATTCCCGCAATTCATTGATAACGTGCAGTGATACCAGTTCTCGAAAATATTTCTCCCCAAACTTTACACCTGACTCGTTATATCATTGACAGATCTAATAGATAATAAGCTAGAAAGAAAGGTTATGTGCTTAACGCAGACTTACGCGTGAATAACATAAAACTAACTTGTCTTAATATGATTTTACTCCCAATACATTTTCATATCCCTGACTATATTATGTATACACACAAATATATTTTTATTATCAATAAAAATTGATTAAACCCCCGTTGATATTTTCCCAAATTTTTGGGGGAAAATTTCTAAGTGTGCAACACTGACACCGTTGCACGGCCTAACCGCCGGACTGCTCTACACACGCACGGATTTGGTACGAAGCGGACCGAACCCGATGCGGACAGCGGCGAACTCAAATAATAATATCATGTTCGCCGGACTGACCTACACACTCTCGGATTTGGTACGGAGCGTACCAGATCCGCTGTACGCTCCGTACCAAATTTGTGTGTCTGTAGATGCCATTAGTCGACCCATCAGATTAGTCAATTTTTTTTAAAGGCAGACGACAGTTTTTAAATAATTTCAAAAATTATTCAATCCAATTGAAATTGATTTGAATTAGTTTCCTAAATTCTCACAGAAATTCTTCCGAGAATTTTTGCAGAAATTTTCTAAACTCTTGGGTTTGATAGCGTTTAAAATGAAAAACGTTGTTGGTTCAAGAAAAATAATATATTTACTTGAACCAACAACGTACTAAAATACTTACTAAATCTTAGAAAAATACAGTTGAATAATAATTATTATTATAAATTACATCTTTAAACTCCTACAGCACTTTAAAAATTATAAGAAATCGATTAAAATACTGTTAATTAGGCAACAGCTAGTACATTATAGGCCTTACTAATAAAGAAATCTTAAAATGAGGTATAACGTTAGAATAGTTAAACTCGCTGTATAAGTTATACGTTCGATATAAAGCGCATAAACTGCTGACTACTAATAAAGATATTCAAGACCTTGTATAACTATACTCACGCTACACACCATAGACAGAAGACTCAAAGAAAAACGTTCAGGAATTGAATAACACGCAAATAACACGTATCCGATGTTCGCGTGTTGATGACAAAAATTGACATAAAATGTACGTTATTATGGACTTCGTCATTTTAATTAAATACAAAATTGATGTTTACACATTTTTAATCAGTTTCAATTAGTTAAGTATGTGAATTTTGTAAATATTAATAGTTCCACAAAATTTAATAAGGTACTAACATTTTTGAACGCACCTCTGCCAAACTGTCAAACTGTCATTGAAATTAACATTTGTCAATGACACTTGTCAATGTCACAAGACGTAATTAGGGATGCTCGATGTTGCAAAAACATCGATGTTGGCATCAATAATGAGATCGATAGCTAAAAATCGATGTTCAATGTTTATCGAGCTCTAAACATCTATGTCAGGCAACATCGATGTTTTTGTACAAACGTCTTCACGGCCGTATAATATATATTGGTAATACATCCATACTAATATTAAAAATAAATGGGAAAGTGTGTGTGTGGTTGTCCGTCTTTCACGCCAAAACTACTGAACCGGTTTAAATGAAATTTGGTACACATAATATAATCTAGAACCTGAGAAAGGACATAGGCTTCTTTTTATCACAGGGAAATGTACGGTTCCCGTGGGATACTTTATTTACAGTTTCATGTTAAAACTATTAAGCCGATTATCATGAAATTTGGCAGAGATATAAAGTTGACCACGGGACCTTTCCGTGAAACCGTAAATAAAGTATCCCACGGGAACCGTACATTTCCCCGCGATAAAAAGTAGCCTATGTCCTTATATGTACGGTTCCCGTGGGATACTTTATTTACGGTTTCACGTAAAAATTACTAAACCGATTATTATGAAATTTGGCATAGATATAAAGTAGACCACGGGAATGGACATGAGCTACTTTTTATCGCGGGGAAATGTACGGTTCCCGTGGGATACTTTATTTACGGTTTCACGGAAAGGTCCCGTGGTCAACTTTATATCTATGCCAAATTTCATGATAATCGGCTTAATAGTTTTAACATGAAACTGTAAATAAAGTATCCCACGGGAACCGTACATTTCCCTGTGATAAAAAGAAGCCTATGTCCTTTCTCAGGTTCTAGATTACATATATTATGTATTTACAGTTTCACGTAAAAATTACAAAACCGATTATGAAATTTGGCACAGATATAAAGTAGACCATGGGGAGGGACATAGGCTATTTTTTATCGCGAGACATATAAGGTTCAGGTGGGTTACTGTACGTACGCGGGCGGAGCCGCGGGCATCAGCTAGTAAATTATAAAAAAAAATCACATGTTTTTTTAATGAAACATAGAAATTTTATATTGGAGATATAAGGAGGAGCACATTATAAGTTCCAATATTTTTTGTCAATAATTGACTGTAAAAATAATAATTTTGAAAGCGCAGAACCTTTTAACCTGTTGCGCTGTAAATATAGGGTTGAACCAGCCTTAGAAAATAATTGCTCCGATGGCGTTTATGTCGCAATAGTGGTTAAATATACTACCGCAAGTTTTTTCAACTTTGGGTTTTTCGGTTATTTATGGGTCAATAACATCGATGTTACGATGTTTTAAATAATGCAATATCGATACGATATAAAACATCGATGTTTTATCATCTAACATCGATGATCATCGATTTTCGATGCGAGCATCCCTAGACGTAATTTATTTTCTAATGAGATTATGAGACTGTAGTTCTTGTCTTCTTGAGATTTTTAATTTTCAGCTAAACTGGAGTTTTCTTATTAGAACATCAACTCTGATAACTTCTGATTGTTTGGAGTACAAGCAAAACACAGAAAGTAACAAACAAAAGGGTTATTTGTATAAGGTATGTGCGAACATCTGTGAAGTGTCCAACTATTAATAAACATATTTATGAAAATATAATGCCTTTCATTGGTTTTTAATTTACTCCAAATGTTTCCAAGAATACACAATGGGTTATGTAATACATCTTTTTCCTTTTTTCTGACTGATTGTAGGTATTGTATCCTAAGTATTATGTTTTTAACTGTCTATCACATAATGTGATGTTTATTGTTTTGTGTCTCTTTATCTATCTATATATAAAAGGCAAAGCTGATTGACTGATATATCAATGCACAGACCAAACCAGAGCTAGAAAGCTGCACCCTAATAGCTGTATGATAAATAGCTGGGTAAGCCGTAAGTATTAATGTCAATGGACACTTAATTCATAAAAGTAAGTATATTATAGGTAGCATTGCTAGTTAATAGTTGGATGAGCTCGATTTCAATAAAAAATGAAAGTATAGTATCAAAAATTATCTATAATAATTATTATATGTAATTAATCTTAAAAGTGTTTCATATTTTCAATTGTACTTAAAATGCAAGTTGCTATTATGGTAGGGTTGCCATCCGTCCCGGTATACCGGGACATGTCACCAATTTGAAAGTTTTGTCCCGGTTAATCTAGAAAATGTCCCCGTCAATATGCATACAGCAACAGCACAGCCCGGCAAGTAGTAGCTGGGCTGGCGCATTTCAAGTAGACATGGTTGAAAGTATAATACAGTGCAAATTTAATTTTGTTATGACATGTTCATAATTTCATAAATATATTATGGGTAAACCGGACCTGCTGAATAAGGTATATAATACAAATTAATATTTCATTTAGAACATTTGATTTCATATTTGTTTTTTAATTTTTATATTTGTAAGCTATTTTTTTAAGAAAATAAAGGTTCCTTATAAAGTTAACTGGTAATAAATATCACATTTTTCATTTACTTGTATTATTTTAGTAATTCACTGTTATGGTCCCGGTCGGTACATAGGATGTTATGGCAACGCTACATTATTATGGTGCTAACAAGGATTACAGTATGCACTATAATCGATTAATCGCAACTCGCATTTTAAACATAATAATTGCACACTTTGAGCGTTTATCTTTGTACTTTGTACTTTAAAGATTGTAGAGATTGTCGTTGCAATCTCAAAACACTGAAATTCAGTAAATTTCATTTACTGGCATTCCGTAGTTCTACTATAATAATAAGCTTTAGTAAAATTAATTATGGATCTTCTGGGCTTATGGTATACTGCTGCTGTAAATACACTTATATACAGAAAAAAAAATTGGGCAAAAAAATAATTCTTTAAATAGTTTTGTGTTAGGCAAAGGGTCACCTACGCCTGAGATTAGGATGTTATATTTCTGCCTAAACATCTTAACGTAAGTAGTAGATCATAATTAGCAATAATTATGCACAGAAGAACCTTGATTTTAAATAAGTTAATTGACTTTACCAAACCTTATGTACAAGGCTGGTTCTTCTTATTCAGGGGATAGCCCTAGCCTGTATAATTGATAGGTTGCAACTCGCAATAGGTCTAACTCCATTTCCTTCGGGGGAAGCTCTAGTCTGTATAAAAGTTAGGTAGTGTTATAGGTATAAGGTAGTATCCATACTCCTTACCTACCTATCTTTTGAAGACCCTCATCTGAATCCCATAGCACTACTGAGAACCCTTCTAACTACTTAGTTTAGCCCTGTCTTCTCTTACGTTAGTAAGAACAGTTAATTATACATAATATTAGGATTGAAATTGATGAAATTAGGTCATTGTCTTTTACCAAAAATACAACAATAACGGATCATCACGATCATTATACATTTGTATTTTTCCGGGCGCAAGAATAATTTCCTAGCCTAAGAATCAATATTTATGTAGATTGTAGTCCAACTCTTAAGTTAGGTACTAGAAATAGAACGCTAACGAGTTTCGAAAGAATATAAAATCAGCTGATGAATTGAAAATCCGCCATCTTGTCCTTATAACACGCTTAAACTAGGGTATGGCCTAGTATAGGCGTGGAATAAATTAGTATGGAAATTACAACATCGCTTTCCTGGCCTAATGTCAAAAAAATGATTATTAGTAGTAGAAATCTTAAAACGCCTGTATACACAGTGTGAAATTTTTTATTAGTAAGGGGGTATGTATCGATATTATGTCTGACCATGTGTTGCATTAAATGACGACATTTTTTAAGAAATTGTTATAGATAGATAGATTACTAAAACGGACCGTAAGTATAGTTTGTCTATTGACTTTAGTTTGCAATATTATTTATTTAGAGAAAAGGTTAGTATACCTAGGTAACACTGAAAATATTTAGAAAATGAAAAATGGCTTAATCTAGAAAGTTGCCGATAGTCTTATTGTTTTTGAAGTAATCTCCGTTCCTCTCTACACATCGTCGCATTCGATGGAACCACTGAGAAAAGCAGTGGGCCCATTCTTCCTTAGGGGTCTCTTCTATGGCATTTTCGTATGGCATTTCCGCATCTTCAGGGCTCGTAAAGCGAATACCTTGAATTTTATCTTTAGTTCTTGTGAATAAATGAAAGTCGCAAGGTACCAGGTCAGGACTGTATGGCAGATGACTCATTATCTCGACACCTGCCATATCAAATATTCAACAGTCCGTTTTGCGAAGTCCGCTGAAGCATTGTCGTGGTGAAGGAGGATCCTGCTTCGAGGGCGCTGCTTTCGAATTTTTCCCTAGACAACAGGTAAACAGCGATTGACATACCAGTCTGCAGTAACTGTCCTTCCATCTTCTAGCACAACTATCGCGAAATGACCTTTCTGACAAAAGAATGAGGCAATCATCTTTTTTCCTTGACTTCTTCCTTTCTTTACCTTAGTTGGCCGATCCTCGAAAGGAAACACTCACTGAGCTGATTGTCTTTTGGTTTTGGGGTCGTAGCAATATATCCAGCTTTCATCACCTGTGATGATGTAAAATACAGCATTTGAGTCACCGCCGTTGAACTTATCTAACATTTGGCGACACCAGTCCGTGCGAAGGTGTTTCTGGTCGTCGGTTAAAGTATGGGGAATCCATCTGTTACAAGTTCGTGTAATATTTTTTAAACTTGACTCATACCAATGCCTAGGTTTGCCCGTATCTGCTGATAGTCGTGACGTCGCACAGCACTGATGTTATCTTCAGTAGTCGCTGTTAAAGGAAGTCCCTCACGCGGATCATCATTGAGATTGCTACATCCACGATTAAACTCGTTAAACCGATTGTAAATAGTGGCACAAGATGAGGCTTCATTAAGAAATGCTAATCGCAGCCTATCATAGTTTTGTTGTTGAGTAAGCTTACAACGAAATTCATAATAAATCATTGACCGAAAATTTTATCGCGTTAGGTTCATTTTCACGTGTAATTCAATATAAGATTTGCCGCCAATTCACAAAAACAATTATGACAAATGAATGCAATATACTACATTAGGTTACCAAAGAGTTCTATAATTGAAATTCAAAAAAATTTTCATTAGCTATGTTTCTAACTGGCCAGTTCTAAACATTTTCAGTGTTACCCATAACCCAAGTATAACAATTTTAAATCATACTATAGGATAGTATGATTACTACTACTATTATAAATGTATTGTTTGTCAGTATGGATCGATGGATGTTTGTTACTCTTTCACGCAAAAACTACGTTATTTTTTGGCTTAAAACGTAGGCTACATTTTATGCCACCGTGGAATACTGTATGTACGCAGGCAGAGCTGCGGGCAAAAGCTAGTATTACAATAAGAACGATAGCTAATGAAAAACTCTATTGATACAGTAACAAAAGATTGACTGGCATGCCGCGGCCGTCGGGATTACGAACGAGCTCGTTAACGATGTTAATGAGCGATCGACTGAAAACGGAAAAGCGTATACGGTAGTAATGTTTGGCTACGGATGGTATGCGGAGCTGCTTGGTTATAATACAATATGGAAAATGACAATTCAATGAGTCAAGTGGGCCATTTGTTCACCGACTTCGTTATCTATAAAGGTTTATTTGTATGTTTACTTGCATTGAATGGCTCTGAAAGTACTGGACCGATTTTCACGATTGTCATATAATTACATAATATAGATTCAACCACGGATAAGGGCGTAGGCTACTTTTTATCGCAGCAAAACGTACAGTTCCTGCGAGATTTTCTTTAGCGCGCACAAAGCCGCGGGCAACATTTAGCTAGCTCTAGGTTCGTAAAGTATTATTTTAATAGAAAACAGCAAAAAGCTCTAAACACGAGCGGTAATTTCAAAGCACTTATTAGTAATTCTCCTCAAACGCGCCGTAAATGTTGAAGAAGGGGTCCGGTGCGGGTCCGGCACGGGTCGGACCACTAAAATAAACTGCCGGAAAAGTGCGTCCGTCTGTAACAACCTCTCCTCACAACGAGAATGTAAATTTAACTTATTATAGTAGCAATAATGATCACCGATAACTCATGACCACGCCTACTCACTGCGGGTTAGCATACTTCACGAGCTTGCGAATATTGTAACTATTCATAACCTAATGCAGGCCTATCTTTTTTATGAAATAAACCATGAAACGAGCAGATGGATCGGGCTAATGGTAAGCGATTACCGCTGCCGATAGACGAGACACTCGTCTATCGGCAGCGGTAATCGCTTAGCATCAGCCAACACCAAAGAAGTTATACTTGTAACCCCTCTGGTGCTGCGACTTGTGTTCCTGGTCCTTAAAATCCCCAAACTCCTTGGTCCTCCGGTAACCTCTCACTTGGCGAAACACAACGCAAGCGTTATTTCACGCCAGTTTTCTATGAGGTCGTGGTATTCATGCCGAAGCGTGGCTCTCCCAATTATTAGAATGGGTGGGCTTTAGTTGTACATTAAAGATAGATGTAATTGTATGTCTAGAGTATTAATATTCCTGTAAGTTACTGAAATAAGTATTGGGTAAGTCGTTGACAATTTGCGGCGGTCAATCATTAACATTAACTCGTAAGCTAAGCAGTACCTAAGCTTGTTCGGTGTACCACAAACGACACCACAATGTTCAAGTTACACTGTTCACTGTCCGGTCTAACCGTTATAAACCGGTAGTTATTAATTTCTTGGTAGAACGATCAGCTGTTGTAAGATTGGTAAGTTATAGTTTTAAAGTTTATCTTGTACACTCGACCCTTACGGGAGACTTGGTACCTACATGGAGTACATGGGTATTATACACCAGGTTTATAGTGGCTATATGTATTATACAATACCAATTTTCTGAAGTGTACACAGCTGTAAGACCTATTTGAAATGGACGACAAATTATTGCTGTTGCTTAAAAAAAATTGCAAGTTTCTACTTAGATTTTTGAATGTTAATTCAAGATGTCTATGAATACAAAACAGGTCATTATCAGTGGCGAAGGCTGGGTCTCCCTCTTAGGGAAGCCCTAGCCTGTATAATAGGTAGATATTTAGATGAGGGTCTTCAAAAGGTAAGTGGTAAGTGAAGCCGATAGGAATGGAGTTACAGGAACCCCACGCCACTGGTCCTTATCTATATTTATGTCTTTCGTTTTGTAAAGTATTAATCTTAATCGATTTGTGTTAGTTGATTTGTTGATAGCATATAATGACTGCCCGGTGCTGGGTGCACATTGTACAATTTACCTATTCGGGGAGACTCGATCCCCCTGGTTTAAGTGGGTAACCCTATAAATATTTTAATTATTGAATGTTCCATAGGTAATACTAGCGAAGATACACAAAAAGAGTACCATGCCATAAAAAAGTTGCAATAGACATGAAAAATAATACGATAAAATTAATTCCAAAACACCGTATGCGATTACAATAAATATTTGTATAGGTACCTTGACGAAGGTGGAAATGTAATGGAACTATTTATTATTAAGTTTTAACACCTGTAACATTGTATATATACCTGCATTTCACAAACAAATAATATTATTATTTCTATTTCTATTTCTAAAAATAATATTATGATTAACTAGCTATTACCCGCAACTTTGTCTGCGTCATCTGATGGCGTTTATAGTGAGTCAATCTTAAAAGATAGACATAATATACTGTTGCAGACATTTTTTAGATAATAATTTAAAGAGGAATAATTCTTTCATACATATTTCTAGGTAACTCGAACCGTTTACGCAGCGCACGCAACGGAAGCCCTCAAATGAATAATTTTACCCGTTTTTGTAACATTTTTCACTGAAGCTTCGCTCCTATCGATCGCAGCGTAATGTTATATAGCTTAAGGCCTTCCGCAACAAATGGAATATCCAACACAAAAATTATTTTTCAATTCGATATAGCAGTTCCTGAGATCAGCGCGTTCAAACAAATAACGGAAGCCTTCAAATATGAATAATTTTCCCAGGTTTTTTCACATTTTTCGCTGATTTTTCTCTCCTATTGGTCGCTTCCTCGATAAATGGACTATCCATGACAAAAATAATTTTTCAATTCGAACCAGTAGTTCCTGACATTAGCACGTTCAAACAAACAAACAAACTCTTCAGCTTTATAATATTAGTATAGATTTAAGCTTTTATTAATCTAATGTGGAAAAAAATAAAGGTTATGTCGACGCTTTTTAAAACTTTTTAAAGTTGCATACTAAGTTCCGTAAATAGTAGCTAAGGAATCGAGCCTTGCAGTTTCAGATCGAGCTTGAAAATGGTAATTAAAGCTATTATTTTTGTCATATTTAATTTCATTTTAAGTAAATAAAAAATATTCGTAGTAAAAAATTTAATAAAATAAGTTTTGGAATGCTCACACTAAGCCCTTTTGTAATAATATGATGCGCACCCCATTGCCACTAGTAGTTTCATCCTGAAATTTCGACCACCTCTTAGACTTTAGACCCCTGTTTTTGTGATTTAAATACAAATGTGCAGTTTTTTTTCCAGAACCTGTAGTAGGTATAGGTATTTTTAATAATTTTACCCCTCGCTAAATCTAGCTACAGTATATAGATGACACTTGTAAAATTGTACAAAATATGTGCTTATAGCTTTTAATTCGTGCTGATCTTTAAAAATAAATTCTTATTTAGCAACTAGAACCTACACTATTTAGGTATTACATCGGAGTATACTATGCAATACTTTACTTTTATGTTCATACGATGCCTAAATGATATTATACTTAATTGTAAATGGTTTTGCACTTTACATGTATCGTGTTAGAGTTGATTGACGATCGCCCTACGGCGCGGGCAGTTCACATGTCATCAGCAGTCAGCAAGTGCACTGCACGGCTCCATCACACACACTCACGATACTCGCCCGAACTCACCGCCACCTCAGCGCGACGTGCGTCTCCGGTGACACGCGCGGACTGACTGACGCCGGCCGCCGCGCGACCGCGCCCGAGCGCCCCCGACCACACCCGAGAGCTCCCGAGCGACGACGATCGCGCAAGGGTCCCTCTCAGCATCCTAACTTTAATGTCCCTCGGTAAATTGCTCAGCTAGTGCGCTCGATTGAGTTATAATGATCACCTCAGCCCGGGGCGAACACTGAAATACCTAATTAGTGCTGAAGTCACAGCGTGCGTGACGTCACCATTCAGTAGCGGGTGGCCACACACTCACACACACGACACTACTCACAGCTGACGCTCGCCGAGAGGACGAGAGGAGGAGAGCTGACTCAGTACGTGTTCTGAGAATTCCGGGAGTGTAGAGAACATGGAGTACATAAAAATTACTCTGCATCGAGACGAAAGCAATATCACAACAAATAATCTAACCAAGAGCATGTCAGGACATGTCTAAGGAGAGTTCCGTAACTATAAACGCGTAATATGCTTTTTTTTTAATTACTCCAAAAGTTACTGTCCGATTTGGTTCACAATAATTTTCCTAAAGAGTTTTTAGCATGATCTATCAGCATGGAAATTTCCATGATTCTACCTCCCATAGTTTAAAAATACTGGGGGGGGGGACCAACTTACAAACTACTTTGGAGGCCGATTACTCGAAAATGGTCAACTTCATAAAAAAGTAACATGAAACATTACCTTTATTTTAAAAGACCTATTCTACGATACCCCACACGATGGGGTAGAGTGAAAAAATATTTTTCATCCCCACTTCACATGTATGGAGAGCCACCCCTAAAATATAAAATTATTATTTTTTTATGATTCCGAAACCGTGATCTATATACAATCTATGTATAACTGTACCAAATTTCATCAATTTATATTCATAATTACAGGAGCTAGAGGCGCGGACAAACAGACGGACAGAGCGAAACTATTGAGGGTTCCATAAGTATTACGGAACCCTAAAAAGGCCAAGTGCGAGTCGGACTCCCGCAAGAAAGGTTCCGTACATAAACGACAAAAAATTCACGACACTTAAATATTATTTATTTGTAAAGATTATACAATAATCGCACTGAAACGCCAGCTGGGACCGCACCACTAGTATTTCACACCAAACTAGACAACTCATTCCCTGCACTTTTCAGGATTAAATGTCTGTGTAATGTTCGGCAAAGCTTTGGGCCGGGAAATTTTTGAGATACGAGCGATATGACATGCAAAGTTCCGCCCGTTTATGTGTGTATGTATGTTACTTGTATGTATGACTCTAAAATATAGAGCGCTGTTGTTCTGTTTCGTCCTGTGAGCTCTCCGACACGCGCCACTCGGTATGTGTGCGTGTTGTATATGTCACCGTAAAATTGTAAAAACCGTTAGATTGTAATATTACTAGAGATTTTATAAAAAGTCGACAGATTGTCAAATAAACATTTCACTCTTTTTGTTATAATTATGAAAAAGCAAACAAATATGGCGGCGCGGGGCACTTGGCACGGTAAATATTACAATATAACGAAAAATAATGCGTACAATTGTAAGGAGAAATGTTTATTTGACAATCTGTCGACTTTTTATAATATCTCTAGTAATATTACAATCTAACGGTTTTTACAATTTTACGGTGACATATACATACATATACATATATTATACTTGCTCTCAACTAGCGCTGCATAAATAGTTTAGTTCTTCCTACAAACGAGCTTTCAGACTTTAAGAATTGTAGGTTAGTGTAACTAGGAAACTTTTTTAACAAACAAAGCAACAAATAATATTACGGAATAATATTGTAACATCCACACCACGTCAATCTGGTTCCGTAGTAAGTTCTCGAAGAACCCAGTTACGGGTACCAGATAATGGTAATATTATATTATAGACACATTTAAAATGTTTATTATATTACACACATCTAAATATATAAAAAGCAAACCTGACTGACTCATCTATCAAGCACAGCCGAAACTACTGAATAGATTTCGCTGAAATTTGGCATACAGATCGTTGTAATGACGTAGGCATCCTCTAAGAAAGGATTTTTGAAATTTCGCTCCGGGGTGAAAAAGGGGTTAAAATTTTATATGGAAACCGAACTCCACGCGATCGAAGTCGCGGAAAAAACCTAGTATTTTATAAACTATTTGAATTAAAAAGAAGCTAGTCTAAATAAACTAGTCTTGTGAGCTTATATTTACATTAACACCATTTCTTTTAAGTTGTATTTCCACTAGTGAAGTTGGTGTATCGATGAAGCAAATGAAATGTACAAGTTGTGAAGAAGTTCAATAATGAAGTTAGCTACTAGTGATGGAGAGAGTTCCGACTATTCCGAGCGACAAATGAAATACATCGAGCGAAGTTGCATACAAACTATGGAGAAGTTTGATTAGCACAGTACATTGTCTGTTAAACTAATTCGATACACGACGACACTGTATGGCGAGAAACTTACTTAACGGGAACTAAAAATATTTGGGTAGTAATTTAATTAATTCATCTGATATTATACGCGCAAAAGTTTGTGTAGGTGTATGTGTGTTTGTAATCTCTTACGAAAGAACTACCTTATGCATTAAAAGATTTGGTACAAACATTATTTGTTTTCTGTAGGACTGGATTAACACTCAGGCTAGGTAGCCTGAGTGTTAATCCAGTCCTACAGAGTACAAAAATTTTCAGGGATAAAAAGGTTTTTATCCCTGAAAATTTTCAGGCTGTCACTGGATAAACAAATATTTTCGTTTCGCGCGAATAAAGAAAGAAAATGAAAATACTTGGACATTAGAGAATTGTTGTTTACAGTAACTGGATGATTCCCGCGACAGCGCAAAACAATCTGCGGGAACCGTAATTTTGCTGTGATAAAATGTTACATTTGTATATTGTATTGTATTGTTTTCTATGTTAATCCAAAGTCAAAATTATACTACCGTAGCAAATTACATTAATATCCGTTCAGTTGATATGAGTGAAAGAGAAACAAACATCCACACATCCATACATTTTTACAAACTTTCGCGTTTATAATACTAGTACCTAATGATAAAGTTTTAGTAAATTGAGACAAACTACTTCAAAGATGTCTGCAAAGTTTTCAGATACAAACAATACCGGCGTCAGAGTCGACGTCAGGTGTCAGCCTGCGTCAGTCTGACATCTGACGCAGACTGACATGGCCCGATAGGACCGGCCGGTCGGCCATGGTGGCGAAGGCTTATGGGTGTCAAAGACTTTCTGTGCTTCATCATAAGTCCTGATTATTACATTGTGACGTCAGCGTCAGCCTCTTTCGTATATACCTATATAAGTATATATATATAAAATAAAGTCGTGCTAGTTACACTATTTATGAATCAAGAACGGCTAAACCGACTTGACTGAAACTTGGTGCGGAGGTAGCTTAGAACCAGGAAACGGACATAGGATACATTTTATCCCCTTCCCGAAGGACCCAAAATTCGAGAGCGGCTAGGCTGATTTGGCTAATTTTGCTCTTGAAATGATTGTAGAAGTTCAGGGAAGGTTTAAACAGTGAGAGGTATTGGAAAAAGCGTAGGAGGAGGTGTAGGAGTAAGATGTAGGTTGCATTGTAGGTATAGTCAATTATTTATTCCAGTCCATATTTAAGGCAGAACAAGTGTGTCGAGGCAGCTAGTTAAGAATAATGCCGATTAGTTTTTCTTAAATTCATATTCGACAGTAAAAATGTATAATTTTAAGATGGCACTTGGTAGGTTTTGTCACTTTTTTTATAGCCATTACTTTCAGCTCTTTATACATATTGAGAAGCAGGGAAATCTTAAACTCCTCTCACAAGCCAAAACTGCTTATATTAGTTGATACATAGATACACAGTGAGCCATGTATTCAATTACTTTATGATAAAACAAATAGCTTTTCAAATATACTAACCACGGCAATTTCTAGAGTTTGGCTTGAACAAAACTTGAGTTTGTAATTTTGTTTAATTGAATACCGATACAAAGCTCCAATACATTTTACAAAATAATTTTAATTTAATACTGATTATAAATGTTTGAACAGAGTACAAGCGAAGCTTTTGGGGAATTTAGATGGGTCGATTTTTGCCACACTATTCTTGTCGTACGGCGTAAATCGACCGTATAAACGACAATAGGCAAGCGGACTGATTGGCAAGCGGAGTCTTTATACGAAAAAAAAATTTTTTTTTTTGCTAAATTGGTAAACAAAACCTACATCATTAGTTTACTCACATCATATACAAAAACATTCATTATGGTAAGTATGAACTTAAACGCACAAATATCGGAGATATTTACAAATATATTCCTGCGGCCGTATACTTTATACCTACTTAATACACTTTATACCAATAGTGACGTCATTTGTGTGGCAATTTTAGTATGGAGCGTTTTTAGGAGGCTCGCGAAATTTTGTATAAAAATCGCTGTACTTTTGAAAATATTGTCTTTTGATATACGGTTTCTTCTGAGAAGTTACTCATATTTAAGAGTACTATTCATTTATGCAATAAAAAAATTATCCGATTGCCTATTCCGCTGATCGCAAAGCAATTGGACAACAAAATTGACAAGGCGATTTTTCAAGCGACACGCCACATTTAAATGTATTAAAATTATATAACCATTAATTACAAACCCTCGATTGGTATCCAAAGCGCATATTGTAAGATATGAGCAGCTCGAATCAGTTTTGACACCCGTTTTATTGCTGCTGCTATTTCATTCCTGTGGACTGTGGTATAGAGATAACTCACGTCGTATAATGTACGACTTCACAACAATAGAGCTAGAAAAACATTGTTGTAATTTATGATAAAATAACTCCAAAGTTTCCGGCGCGGGCGGCGCGGGGGGAGGGGAAGTCCTGGGCAGGGTTGCCGACAATACCAAGATCTCCAAACAAACAAATATCTAGAGAAGTTGTAATATTAAACTATGTACGTTTTCGTTTAAGTATCCGAAGAACTTGTATCACAGGACCACGGAAATATACTTAGATAATACTTTTATGCTATACACACTGTATACTGTACACATAATACCTAAGATTTTTTTTACACTTTACAGACCCGCGATCTTCGCTGCCACTAACCACTGAGCCGCAGATCTCACCGAAAATAATGAGAAGGTTGGCAGCCCTGGGCCCGGGCCTCGCCGCTGTTTCGGGAAACATTCGCGAGAAATGCCCCGATTCATTGACTCACTTGATGTTTACAGCGGAACCGCTCGCGCCATTGTCCGCGAGTTCCGACACTCGAGTTATTACGACTTCGTGTTTTGTCAAAGTTAATAAAAATTTGGTGTTTTATGAGAATATGTCTTTTAAATCGTTTCCATAATAAGGGCAAGTCAAGACACGTACAATGATGTACTCGGGGCTACATTTTGGGCGGTAACCCGTTTATACACATAGAACATTAAACCAAGTTTAATGTTCGTAGCCGTTATGTCATATTCACTTACAAGATGGCCGTGTCTACGACCAAGCTATCCAGTTTTTGAGCGTGTAATATTTATGGGTGTTGAGAATAAAATTGTTTTACCGGCAAGGTGTCGCTTATCTCCCGGCACCGCGCGGTGTTCGTTCGATATTGTGTCGTACGTAACGGTTACAGACATTATTCTTGATTGTGTTTTATTTTGTACGGAATTCATAATATTATTCCGTTATTGATGTCGGAGAAGTCTTTTAAAATTAGGTAAAGGAATGAAAGGTTCCGTCTTTTGGTAAAAAAAGTCCACATTTTTTTGTGCGAAAAAATTGAAAAATATTATTAAAAACGAAAACATTACCGTCAGACAGGTTCCATTTAAGACCTTAACAAAAGAGGTATTGAATAAAAAATTAAACATTAACGCCAGTCCTTTGGGCTATTGATTGAGGGCGACGGCGGGGTGCGGCGCAGGCAAGGGGGAGAGAGTAGGAGGGGGATGGGTGATGCTTAACCGAAAGTTTTTACAGCTTCTGCATGTAATGTACCGTGCTCAGGCACCTTTACTTATAGGGTAGGCGTCATCAAACCGTTTGCCAGTTACTTACAAAAAGATAAAATATTTATAGAACTACAACCTTTTCTATTTCAATATATGTATTCTATTAAAAGGTTACATAATATTATTACGTATTAACGCAAAACAACAATGAACGCGACTACGCGCATACACGTACCGTAGCACTGTACTACGTGTGCTACGAGGCATGCTACGTATAGTTGGGGGCTACGTACTGACCGCTACGGGGTTACGACGCGTGCTACGAGCTGATAGCTACGAGGCTACAATGTGTGCTACGTGTAGCATGGTGCTACGAGCTGATAGAAACGAGGCTACGACGCTACGACAAGCGTGTTTGTTTGCCACAGCGAGAAATAATTTACTTTTATACTTCTCCATGCAGGTCCAATTTTTATAAACGTAAACAAAGAGAACATAATATTACGGGTAGCATTTAAGTGTCGCTTATTTACCGTGTAATATAGAAGTACATTTTGCTCCTTATTCGAAGTTGGGATTGAAGTTAAAAAGTCTGCTTTGAATACACGTTAGATACATAATTTCAACTTAACCGGTGGAGCCTGCGTGGAGGCGGGCGGGGCCGTGTCTCTGTATAATGACGCGTGTTACGCGCTGCCTGAATAATAACTTTCCGTTTGAGCCTGAAGGGGGGGGGGGGGCATGACGTGACACAGTAAGAGATGCGCGATAAGTGTGAGGTCGACGACCTTCAGCAGGTAAATGACGGTGCCTGAGGTAATGTCATCACACTATTAGACACAGTACTTAATAGTAGACTTCTTGGTGCGTCTTATAAAAAGCTGATTTGAGTCTCCTGTATGTACTACGACAAAAATCATAAAAAAACATTTGTTAGCCATAGCATATGAAAGTTTAAAATATCTAATATGCATATATGTTACAGTCAATGTGATTAAATAGCTTTTATACATAATGACTGGTCATTATATATAATAACTATATTGTCTAGATAATGTGATAAATTAATCACTTTGTCCGGATATTATTCATAATAGCGGGCCAAAGTTAGCTAAAGTAATAAACACGATTCAACTTAGTGATGCAACAGAACTCTGCTTCTGCTTCCGCTTCCGCGGAAGTTCTGCATGTCTTTTCACTTTCGTTTCGGGAAAACGAGACCAACCCCGGATTATAATCCGAGGTTGGTCCCGTTTTCACTAAAGTGGTGACCTGATGATCACATAAGCTTTGATCAGAACTCCTCAGTCTTTAAATATACGCGTTTGAAAATTTCGGCATTCAAACTCAAACTTAAGAACTGAGTTCAAAGAACTGCAAGCATAATATGCCACTATGTAACTTACAGTAATCATTATCGTCATCTTATTTTTACAACTATACAATACCTTATGGAAGCTTGGCGCGTATTCAATAATTATATATTCGATTGTTTATTTAAAACGTTAGTTAATAATTTAACATATATCACTAAAACCTTACCAAGAGCATGTCAGGACATGTGTAAGGAGGGTTCCGTAACTATAAATGCGTAATATGCTTTTTTTTTAATTACTCCAAAAGTTACTGTCCGATTTGGATCACAATAATTTTCCTAAAGAGTTTTTAGCATGAAAATTTGGAGGTTTCTATCTCCTATAGTTTAAAAATGCTAGGGGGGGGACCAACTTACAAACTAGTTTGGAGGCCGATTACTCGAAAATGGTCAACTTTATAAAAAAGTAACGTATGAAACCTTGCCTTTATTTTAAAAGACCTATTCTACGATACCCCACACGATGGGGTAGAGTGAAAAAATATTTTTCATCCCCACTTCACATGTATGGAGAGCCACCCCTAAAATATAAAATTATTATTTTTTTATGATCCCGAAACTGTGATCTATACACAATCTATAACTGCACAAAATTTCATCAATTTATATTCACAATTACAGGAGCTAGAGGCGCGGATAGACAGACAGACAGATGGACAGAGCGAAACTATAAGGGTTACTTAAGTATTACGGAACCCTAAAAAGGGTAAAATTATTATAAAAAAAATATTTCATAAAGTTAAATTACTTTATATAGATCACAATAAAATTGTATCTATGACAATGTTATTATAATAAACATTATAATAATTATTATATAAAGGCAGATTGAAATACAATTTTATAATCTTTACCTGTACCTACTTTTTTATTACTTTATCCAATTCTTCGAAGATATTATATAAAATTGCCAGTTAATGTGATTAATTCTGTGTCATTTATCACTTTGTCTAAATTGAGTAGACATTATAAATAATGGCTGGATAGTATATATAATATCCGGATTTATTACTTTGTCTGTAACATATACATTTACACGAGGAGACAAACCATATAATCAGTTGACGTTTAATATGAGGAATTCATTTGTCCACGTCCTTAAGTAGCCGCGCACAGGACTCACGACGCTGGCTGCTCACGCCGGTCACAAAGGCGCGTAACTCCGTCTGTGACATCATCACTCATGTGACGTCATTACTCTCCGCGCTAATCTCGTCGCATACGCGACTCATTTCCGACGCGAGGGTACAAAACCGAGGGGGCCTAGGGGTCCAGGGGGACAAGGGGACAAGGGGGTCCATTCCAAACAAAACTCATTTCCGGCCCGCGCTGAGCGCGAAACAACGCGGCTTAGGGCCGTCCGTAATTCAAGTAGCTGGAACTTTTAAGCCTAATTTATTGCATAAAAATAGTTTAGGAAACCCTTTTAAGTCCTTACTGAAATAGTTCTCTATTTTTACTAGAATCTGAAAACTGCATCTAGTGGATAAAGATCACATTACACTAATTACTGACTCTTAAGTGAGTTACTTAAGAAGTTTCCTAAAAGAGCAGTATTTAATGCCTTGAGAACTGAGACATCACTCGTTAGTAGTAATGAACCAAATTCGCAGCAATCCATCTGCATCAGAGCCGTCAGCCGTCAGCTGTCAGTCGGGATACTATTCTATTAGGATTAGGAGGTCCGTCGTAAGCTGTCACCCACACATCTACACACTCACACACACACACACACACACACAGTATACACAGTGTTGCTACACACAGTAGTCGCACGCTACTAATTAGTGCGTTTTGCTTACAATAATGCAAACATTCAGAGAATATTTGGTGAAGAATATTATGTTTCTAGGTGTTTTGCGCGAGTACCGTACATTTTTCCACAGTAATAGTAGCTTATGTACTTCCCCGTCATCTACTATATATCTTTGTCTACGATCAAAATCGGTCCAGTAGTTACGGAGATAATTCAATGCAAACAAACAACCAAATATCAAATTTTACTATTAATCATTCTTCAATGTTGCTTATCAGCATTTGTGTTTCAAAATAAATCCACTTTTAATCTATTAGTATTTAAGGCTTACCGGCAGAAAGTAAATTACGAAGGTTCTATGCGGTTTAGTTAATATCTAGCCAATGTTCTGGGTCCTGTTCGTTGGCATGGCGACGTGTTATGTGGTGAACCGTTCGCACTCGCGGGCGTGAACACCTGGCGTTCATTATACTATTGTATATTATACTGTAGAACACAATAACGTTACTTATATAGTTATTAATTGAGGTTGCGTGTAAACGTAGGTTTTTGACACCGAAGTATAATCGTTACACGAGCTTAGTGAACATAAAAATATATAAAGTATACTATGCTTAACACAGTCTACTTATGGATTCTAGTGCGATAACAAACTGTATGAAAAATTTCATTAAAATTGATGTAGCTTTTTTGCATCAAAGAATCAAAAACATATTATTTATTTTCATAATGAAATAATAAAAAAAACTAATTTTAAATTATAAAAAAAATCTATAATTCGTACAATGCTGTTCTCCCCCGCTGAGTCAAATTACCGAGAAATCCTTTCGGTTCAAATAAACGTCCAAATTACAGAGAACTCATAAAGGTCTATTCAACGTTTATATTAATAACTGGTATTTGAGTTAATTCGCAGCTCTGACGCGGCGCGACGCGTGGTTTATATTCAAGAAGGTTAATTATGATTCGATCAGTTTTGCAATCAAAGTGGAATGTGAATTGTGAATGTAAAATTGTGAAAACACAAAAGTCATATCTTTCACATCCAGTTTCTCAATAACCCTACAAAATCAGTGTTCTCGTAACCCTTTAATTCTGAAACTGTATTTAAATAATTATAAAAACAATATAACGTACAACTTTTTTCTCACATGAAGCTAAGCTAATATACAACATAATTTCAATGATTTAAATTATGTTGTTCGAGTATATTAGCTTAGCTGCATGTATAAATTACTCCCCACACCGATTTCGGTGACGGTGGCCAATCTCATTGAAACCAGTCCAGTTATGCAGGAGTAGTTTATAGTGCCCAAGTGTGTACGCAGTACACAAGAGCACTCTCTTTTCCTTAGTCTTTGCTCCCATAACCTAGTGGGACAGATAACTGACACGACTAGCGAGAGATCAGGCGCAGGTCCGACTTTTTACATGACGATCGATGATCCGTCCGACGCATGGATCACCTCTCTTGTCAGACAAGCAGGCGATCGACCTGCATTGTCTTAACCAAACTTGGAAACAACATTTTTTGTTGTACCAATGTGGGAATCAAATCCACGACCTACGAGTCGAGAGCCAAGCTCTAACCACTAGACCGCGGAGGCTAGCTTCATGTAAGGTAGTATTATGTTATGATCGAATACATCACAGCGCCGCGTCGCCGGTAAGCAATTTGTATGGTAATAGCCGGCCTGACGTTTTGACGTGCAATTAACGGCCACGTGACCCGGCAGTGGGACCCGTATGACCCGCCAGTGGGACACGGGTGACCCGCCGGTGACACAAATACGACCCACGGTAGCATAGCGCTATTGTTTCCAATTAAAAACAAAATGGAAGTTGTTTAGTGAAAACTTTATACCCTTTGGCTTTCTTTTACATAAAAGTGTGTACGAGCAATTTTAACTATTTATTACAATATACCTATATTGATTTTTTTTAAAAACTTTTATTGCAGTGATTTTTTAGTTCAATATTTGAATAAAAAATCAACCATTCCATATTTATCAGTTGTACAGAATGTAACATTTATACGCCGGAACAACAAACTATAAAAATATTGAAAACTTTAAAACTCAACGCCAACGTGACGGTGCGGCGCGGCTTTGTAAAATGTATTGCGACGTCGGTGTGCCAATTAATGATAATAGATGGAGGCATTATATGTAGAGGCTATTACCCACTAGATCGCAGAGTGCGGATGGAGGGAGGGGGGAGGCGTGACAAATTCTTGATATTAATAACTAGGTCTGGGTGCCAAACTACTTGCCGTCGTCCACGCCGCAGACCGCAGGCCGTAGCTACACATTACACAAGTAATCTGTACTAAGTATTATGTATAACTTACAGTGGCGTGGGGTTCCTATAACTCCATTCCTATCGGCTTCAATAACCACTTACCTTCTGAAGACCCTCGTCCAAATATCTACCTATTATACAGGCTAGGGCTTCCTTACGAAGAAGAACCAGCCTTCGCCACTGAACTTATGTAAGCTATCGCCCGCGGCTCCGTCTGCGTAAACACAGTATTCCACAGGAAGTCTGTACTATTTTGGGATATACGTATATATAGCCTATCTGTTATTCCAGAACTTAAATTACTACCATACTGAATTTGTTCAGTAGATTTTGTTTGAAAGAGAGAAACTCTTTTCACTTAAACATCCATCCATCCATTTATCCTTAGAAACTTTCAAATTTATAAAAGTAGTAGGGCTAATAACCATAACAAACATTTCATCATTACATCAACTAAAAGTAGTAGTAGTTTAAGTAACTCACATGTCAATTATTTATTCGTTTGAGAATTTACTTATGCTCGAAATTTTATTTTTGCACCTGTTCGCTAAGTGAATAAACGTAGCAAATAATTATATTCACACCGGGAGCGTGACTGTCGTCGCCTCTCGCCTGCTTAATGTAACAACTTTATAAAATACCTTCCTCCCGGCTTAAGCGCCTCACCTCAAGCGTCCGCCGGGGACCTATCCAGTTCTACACCGCGCTAACTTAGTCTCCCGTAATAAAGGCGACAAGAAAATAGAAAGGTTTTATGTGCTGTCACCCGCCGGGTACTCCTGCCCGCAGGAAGAGGATTATATGACATCTCGGCGACAGGCGAAGATAAAGCGGAGTTTATTCGTTTAAATTAACCCACTTCGGATAGTAATTAGCCCAACAGCGGCACCGCCCCGCTTCGTGCCGCGCGGCACCGCTTTATTTATTCCGCACTTGAACGTTTTAATTATCCGGTCGTGTACGGCACAGATGGAGGTTTACCGGTGGAGCTGCGACCTAAACAAATGCATTATTTAATTAAGAATGTTCTTTATAATCTAATACTTAACTTTATGATTTGTATTTTATTACTACACAACATTAGTCGAAATTGTAGTGCATTCGCAATGTTACCCGGGATTTATGTTCATGTAGACAGACGTGTCCTTATCGTAGTATGTCACAGATGTTTTACACAACACAACATTCACGATGTTGTTGTCACGTGACGTAATATCACAGCTGGTGACAAATATTGATACATCGCGCGAGGACGTGATACACAATAATATAATACAATATGTGCCGGCGCCCGCCGCTCGGTCCGCCCGCGACGCTTGCCATTAGCTACGGATACTATTGCGTGTATTATTTTCTATTTTATACTCCTAATATAATCTAACGGTTAACAAATAGAAAATAGTACAATATTATTCTACCAATTTAAATATCACCAATAGGACAACATCTGAAATATTTAGTTTCATTAATATATTCAGAAATATTGAGGCATTACTAGCTGGTAAATGTAAAAAAATATATTATTTTATGTGTAGTTTACTAATTAAATACATTTAAAAAGTACATTTTTTGCATTTTGGTAAACAAAATATACGTCATTAGTTTACTTACATCATATACAAAAACATTCATTAATATAAGTATGAACTTAAACGCACAAATATCGGAGATATTTACAAAATAATATGTTCCTGCGGCCGTATACTTTATACCTACTTCATACACTTTAATCCAATAGTGACGTCATTTGTATGTCGATTTTAGTATGGAGCGTTTTTACGAGACTTGCGAAATTTTATATACAAATCGCTGTACCTTTGAAAATATTGACTTTTGATATACGGTTTCTTCTGGGAAGTTACTCATGTTTAAGAGTACTATTCATTCATGCAATATAAAAATCAGTCCGCTTGCCTATTCACTATTCACTGTGCAATAAAGAAGTACAATGACACATACATTTGGTAGAATTTGATGTTTTGTTTACATTTAGATTAAATTGGACCTGAACAGACTGTAGAGCTACGAACAACCTCGGCCTTTTAATCCCATATTTTTTAATATTTTTTGCTGTATCCATCAAAATGAAAAAATTTTTAAAGATTCAATTATGTGATATAATATTTCCTGTTATTTCATATTATTATGATAAGTATGTGATCATTCTTCCCAAACTAAGAGATTTTTAGGCGCAAAACAGAAATATGCGTGTTGGCTGACATGTAATCAATTTTTTAAATATCGGTCGAGGATATATGGCAACGTTGCACCACACACACACACACACATACACTCACATATTGCATGAGTATTGAGTAATTAGGGGTCGACTTTATATTATCCGACTCGGCTCACGTCATGACAAAATAATATTGTTTCAATTTCAGACCCCGAGCGACCTTTCATTATTTATTCTATTTACGTACTCCTATCCTCGCAAGAACTTTACGCTTATTTTATATTACATTACATTTTACAAACTATTATAACATTACTTCATTGCAGATTGCAAAGCTGATTGACTGATACAACGCACAGGCCAAACCCTTAAGGCTAAAAATTTTAAATTATGCACACTATTCCTCATATTATGCCGTATGCATCCACTAAGGAAGGATTATTAAAAATTCAATCCCCAAGGCGGAAAAGTAGGGGATGAAAGTTTAAAACCTTATTTCACGCGGGCGAAGCCGCAGGCAATTAATGCTAGTTGCAAATATACCCAAATAAAAAGTGAAAACAGAGCTTTGTAAACAAAAAATGAGACCATTTTTTTATGTATATGACTTATATACATAAAAACCGTGTAGATACGCACTGCATACAAAAAAACGACACTTGACAAGGCGTAGTTTCGTTACATGTATTTGCGCGACACTGTAAATACACGGCGAGTCACATACCAAACGGTACTAGACCGTTCGTGGTTTGCAGCACTCTGTCGTCACCTTTTTTTATGTAATCTAAGATAATAATTAGAAACAGACAGAGCCCATACCTATGACACAATTGCGAGCCGGCGGGAAAATGTCGATATATTATCACAACACTAGTCCAATGCTGTCCCATCGCTATCGCTATCAGCGGCCCAGAGCGAGGTAATACAGTGATATCGATATTCGCAGCCGAACACTATCGATAGTTGAGAGGAGAGCAATGGAGGCATTTGAACTGTGGGAATATGACACATTTTCACAGTTCTCAGCAAATACAATAATTAATATATTTTTAGAAATAACGAGCCATTTGGTAAGCGATTATCAGCGTTCATGGACCAGTACAACCCGCAAAATCACAATAATAAATGTGCAAGCTTGTCGCTATAATTTTAAACACCTAACCTAACCCTGCTTCACGCGAGGAAACAAAATGAAAGCGTTAATTCATGCCGGTTTTCGGTAAGTTTTGTAGTCGTCGATGGATTATTGACAGCTGTTTAAGTACACTAAATTATGATAGGTTAAAAATTAATACAAAAAAAAGTAAGAAAAAACGTATAAAAAATATATTATTAAACTCAAGGCATTGTCGAAAAACCAGAATAAAAGCCGACATTTTTATTTAAAGATATCTAAACAGTATTTAAGTAAAGTCCAATACATTCAGGACCAAATACTAAAAAATCAAATTAAGAGCCCACCTATTCACAGATTGTCTCTGTCTCTACCAGCCGAAATGACAAGGACAGCATGTGACTTGAGCATCACTATTTAACCTTCGTTTCTGTATTATGCCGTTAATATTATAGAAGTGTCGTTACACACCTCTTTATTAAACGTTTAATATAACAATATGTTAAGTATAAAGGCTACAGAAGCTAACACAACTCATCAGAGGTAATTTCTAATTACAATTTACAACGATTTGCAATTTAAATACAAGCGGGAGAAGGCTTTCATCTTTACGTAATTAACATATTCAAGCTGCTACTTGATGTTGATGACGCCGAGAAATATTAGACGTATAATAACTTTCTCCGAGAAGGGATAGTAATTTAAAAAATATTTTTATGCTTGGTAAGCTTTTGTAGTTGACGTTTACGATTTATATAATACTAGAAGTTTCCCGCGACTTCGTTCACGTAAAAGGAAATCCCGCGGAAACCGTTAATTTTTCTGCGATAAAAAGTAGCCTATGTCTTTTCCCGTGGTCTATTCTACGTCTGTGCCAAATTTGATCAAAATTGGTCCAGTAGTATCGGAGCCTATTCAATGCAAACAAACAAACAAACTTTTCATCTTTATTATATTATAAAGTATAGACTGTCCCAAGGTGGAATCGGGTTTTTCGTCCACAAGTCTCTTGTTAACAACATTGTGGCCATCGAAAGTGTATCGAGTAGGGTTACGTACCTTATACTCAGAATATCTCAAAGATATTCGTTGAAGGTCATACAAGTTTACGCACCTACCTCGTCTCACCCAGATGAAGAAGTAGAGATTATGTATGAGGACGTATCTAAAGCCATACATAACTCGAAAACTCACTTCAATGTTGTTATAGGAGACTTCAACGCAAAGTTGGGCAAGCGAGGTGAAAACGAGCTGAAAGTGGGAAAATTCGGTTTTGGTCAGAGGAGTCCCAGGGGCCAAAGGTTAGCCGATTTTATGAAAAAGGAAGAACTCTTTATGATGAATTCCTTCTTCCAGAAGCCACCTCACAGGAAATGTACCTGGATGAGCCCTGACGGAGAGACAAAAAATGAGATAGACTTTATTATGAGCACCCAGAGACAGATATTTAAGGATGTCTCCGTGATACACCAAGTGAAAACCGGCAGCGATCACCGAATGGTGCAAGGCACATTAAACTTAAATATCAAAATCGAAAGAGCTCGCTTGGTAAAGTCTACGCTCCGACCGTCTCAAACCGGAATTAGAAACCCCGAAAGCTTTCAACTCGAGTTACAAAACCGCTTTGCTAGCCTGGAAAACTACGCTTCAGTGGACGAAATCAATGACAGGTTTGCAGAGACTATCCATGCGGTTGGGCCAAAGTACTGTGAAACCCGCCGTAGAGGTAAGCCACAGAAAATCTCCGACCACACGTTTACACTAATGGCTAGGCGACGCACCCTTACACTTCAAACCTCTCACGATGCTAAGTCTTATAGGCAGCTTAACAGACAGATATCTTTGCGGCACGATATTCGTCTCTTTAATACTAGAAGTATTGAGGACATGATACAGCGAAACAAGGGCTCAAAAGTATTTGCAAGATACACGTCTGTTGGGCAGAGCCGGTTGACGAAGCTGAAGACAGAGGATGGAAAAGTTGTGCCAGCCAGGCCTGAGGTGCTCGCAGAGGTCGAGAGCTTCTATGAGCAACTTTACACCTCAGTTGCCAAGGCTGTCGTTAATCTGGCTGAAGATCCTAGAGCTAGACTAACCCGACATCACACGGAAGATATCCCGAACATCAGCCTGTACGAGATTAGTATGGCTCTTAAGCAGCTTAAAAACAACAAGGCGCCGGGCGAGGATGGGGTCACCTCGGAGCTGCTGAGGTCTGGTGGAACACCAACACTCAAAATGCTCCAGAGACTTTTTAATTCCGCCCTGTTCGAGGGCAAAACGTCAGAGGCATGGAGCAGGGGCGTGGCAGTCTTGTTCTTCAAAAAAGGAGATAAGACTTTGCTGAAGAATTACAGACCCATTACGCTGCTGAGCCATGTCTATAAGCTGTTTTCAAGAGTCATAACGAATCGTCTCGAACGGAAGCTTGATGACTTCCAGCCTCCCGAACAAGCCGGTTTCCGAAGAGGCTTTAGTTCCATAGACCACATACATACGATACGGCAGGTTATACAGAAAACCGAGGAGTATAATCTGCTACTATGCTTGGCGTTTGTGGACTATGAGAAACCCTTTGATTCGATTGAAACCTGGGCGGTGTTACAGTCTCTTCAGAGATGCCGGATCGACTACCGGTACATCGAAGTGTTGAAGTGTTTATATAGTAAAGCCACCATGTCCGTGCGAGTACAGGAGCATAGCACAAAGGCGATCCCATTGCAGCGCGGCATCAGACAGGGAGACATCATCTCTCCGAAGCTGTTTTCCGCTGCATTGGAGGATGCCTTCAAACTCCTGGACTGGCAGGGATTCGGGGTCAATATAAATAGCGACTACATCACTTACCTTCGATTTGCCGATAATATCGTGGTTATGGCAGAAACTCTGGTAGACCTTAACACTATGCTAGAAGACCTCTGTAGAGTTTCACAACAGGTGGAATTTAGTATGAACATGGGTAAGACAAAAATTATGTTTAATGTCCATGTTGTACCCACCCAAGTGACCGTTGGAAATTCTACGCTCGAAGTTATTGACGACTATATATACCTGAGGCACAAAGTCCAGTTAGGTAGGTCCAACTTCGAAAAAGAGGTCAACCGTCGAATCCAGCTCGGCTGGGCAGCGTTCGGGAAACTCAGGAATATCTTCTCGTCAAAAATCCCCCAGTGTCTGAAGACAAAAGTTTTCGAGCAGTGTGTGTTACCGGTGATGACATATGGAGCCGAAACGTGGTCATTCACAACGGGACTTATTCAAAAGCTTCGTGTCGCTCAAAGAACTATGGAGAGGGCTATGCTTGGAGTCTCCTTACGTGACAGAATCAGAAATGAGGAAATCCATAGCAGAACTAAAGTTACCGACATAGCCCAGCGCATTAGCAAGTTAAAGTGGCAATGGGCTGGACATATAGAACCGATGCCGGCTGGAGCCGAAAGGTTCTTGAGTGGAGACCACGAACTGGACGTCGAAGCGTAGGACGGCCTTCCACCAGGTGGACAAATGACCTGAGAAAAGTCGCAGGGAGTCGGTGGATACAGGCCGCGAGCGACCGGTCGCACTAGAAATTTATGGAGGAGGCCTATGTCCTGCAGTGGACGTCACCAGGCTGAAACGACGACGACGACGAAAGTAGAGACTAGCTTTCGCGCTGAGGCTTCTTCCGCGTGAAATTGGGATTTAAGCAAATTTAATAATAATAATATACAGCCTAAACGTAATTCTAATGTCACATGGGCGCGGGCGAAGTACCGGCATCAAGAGAGTCCCGTCCGTCGCGTTATCATCACGAGCCACGGCATGGTAAATTATTTTCTCGCGCATACTTTTCAATTTTACAATAAACCCTAAAATATTAATTTAAACTGTATATGAAATGCTTAAATTGTATGCTATGTATTTCCGCACAGTAACGCCTGCTTCTATTAACTATTTAAATAGATTTTGATGAAATTTGTTATGGTAATTATTGTAGTAGTTTATGCTCTGGATTAATATAATTATTTAGGCTATTGTTTATCCCAAAAAAGTACAGCGTTCCCGTGAGATACTGTATTTACGGGGGTGGAGACGCGAGTTAAAGCTAGTATATATACGTACGTACGCTAATATTAAGTATATACTCGTAAATATTTGAATTATAAAAGACATTATTATGTATATCAAACATACCTAATATCTAAGATCAAATACCTCTAGATTGATAGCTCCTGACGTCACAACTTGTTAGAGCGAGAACGTAAATTAGTCAATATTTGTGAAGAAACGAGACAAAAATGTTTGTTTTGTCCCTTTCGCTGTAGCCGGGTCTTTGGCCAGGATGCTGTCAAATTTGACACCCCGGGGCCAAAGAAATGACTGTCTGTCTTAGTGTTGCTATTTAATTTAGTTCATTATCCCAACTTTTAGTCCATGAGGATTTTCTTGTTATAATTATCATGACCAAAATATGCTGACTAAAGTTCTTTCTTTTTTAGATTTCCTACTGATATAAATTTTAGAAAAAAATGGATTGAATCTCTAAATGGTTCAATACTGGTTATGAATAGAATAGAATAGAATAGAATAGAATATTTATTTGCTTAGAATGTTAGATACAAAAGGTCCTAAACTAGAAGGTAGGTACATTGGTGGCAAACATTCTGCTTTAAGAAGCGTGCAAATGTCATTTTTACAATTAATGTTATTTTAATTATAGCATCCTCTAATATTGAATCGGTAAAGCAACCTGTATACTTAGCTGAAGCTTGCTGGAGAATATAAAGCAATGTATATTACAATTAATAATGTTTAACATTTACAATGATTCCATAATTATTCATATGTCACTCATTTTTATAATATAGATTTACCAGTTACCAATATGGTCTAAGATAAAAGGTAGGTTAGTAGGGTTCGCTCGTTAGTAACATCTTAAGATCAAGACAAAAGTCCTACAATTGAAGGCTATGGTTGTACATGGTAACACATTGTAGGTGAGCGAGATGCACTCTAGTGGCTACACGAGCTGCAAATCTAGAGGTACTTGATCTTAGCCTAATATACAACAAGATCACAAAACTTGACAGAACTAATTTTGTGAGAGAATAACATTAGTTGACTGAGAACGTTATATATTATTATATATAACAGCGAATATAATAATAAGAAGTACATGGCAAATACGGTCAACTAGACGTTGTGTATGATTATAATATTAGCTCAAAGCTAAGATATAATGTAATATGTGTTTTATTGAGTAGGACTAGTATAATACCCCCCGATGGTTGCACGCCTTGACGTGGCGGTGGGGCTTAGTAACCGTGGAACCCACGGTGAAGCGAAGAGGCAACCAGGGCCGGCTTGTTTGCCGCCGGCTGGCCCGAGGAGGGCGCTCCCAGCGGGCTGGAGGAGTCCGCTGCGGACGCGCTAAGAGGTGGGACCGCAGAAGAAGAGGAGTGCCGGTATTACGGTGCGCCGTACTCCCTATCTTCTGCGGCCGTGGAGGATCGCAGGGGTAGAGGCGTGGTGGTGTTGTGCCACTCTCCCTACCCCCCTGCGAGCTGGCGGGGCCGTTCCGTACGGTTAACGGCATTGGAGGGACCGCAGAGGAAGAGGCAAGTTAGTATTACGGTGCGCCGCTTGCCCTATCCTCTGCGGCCGAGGTGTGGTCGGTGGCAGAACCACAGCTCAGATCTGCCATCGGGTGCCGGTTATGGTGGCTGGTATCCGTAGCCTCCTAGTGGCAGACTCGGGGGGAGTCTGCTACAGTACTAGTGGAGGCCGAGGTGGGAGGCGCACCCTACCATCTGGTGCGCCTGGGGCCTTCGGGCCGTGGATGGAGCCGCATGTGTGCGGCTGCCGCCGGCGTGATCGCGGATGTGTTTACCGTTCCCGTGGCCCCGTCACAGGGTGGCGAGGAGGAAGGTGGGGGGTGGTTTTTAGTGGGTATACCGTGGGTCTCATTAGCCTATACGGGAGTCCCACATCATCACTCGGGTGCCCCCTGCTTAGTTTATTTGATTAATCTGTTCAAATCTATTTTGTAAGTAAATGCCCATCCAGACTTTCGCCAAACGTGAATGTCGAGTACAGTGCCTCAAGAGACTTATGTTATGAAAGGTCTCGTCGTGATTAGCCGGATTACCGATGTCCCAAATGTTACCTTCAAATATAATAATTGTAGTTATTGTTATTGTTTAGCCAGATGTTCGCGCGTGTCAAACAAATGTCATCAAAGAAACGTAATTACTCATCGAGTAACGTTTCCGGACGGAGGAAACTTTGATCGCCGGCCGGGAAACAATATTATGGCAAATAAATAGTTGCTCGGGACTCGGGCAGCTGCCGAAACTTCAATCGAAATTCGAAACCGAATTGTTAGTGATTACCTTCAGAGGAGAAGGGTGGTTTGATTCTGTAACAGACTACAGGTGTATTAGAATAGAAATATGAATTTACTCACTCAAATTTTCGTTTGTAACTTGTAGGTCCGCTGTACTAAGTTGTATCTATTCGTATTACAGTAAATATCTAAAATATCTACAAAAACCATCAAAACGTCACGGTGACGGGCGTGTTCATTTGTCACCCCCCTCTCCCACCTTCTCCCCCGTCGTCCGGCGATAATGTGCGGGTGTAATTAAATTCTACGTCCGTTACATCGGTGCCCGTGTGCGGTGGCGGCGTGACAGCGGGGTGGCGGGTTACTACTAAAACTATAAATATATTATTGTTAGGTAAGGTTATAACTTGTGGACTCTTCTTATGTTATAGTGGATATAATTATGAATAACACAACTAATAGGGTATTCTTATTTATTCGTATCGCATAAGTAATATGAGAGAAGCTAATACAGATAAACGTCTACACTATACATATTATCCTTTCGGCTAACTTAAGTAAACTATGTCACTAGGTTCTATTGCTGTTTGGTTAGGACAATACAGACTGATCACCGGACTGTCCGACAAGAAAAATGATCCATGCGTCGGATGGGCAAGTAAAAAGTCGGACCTGCGCCTGATCTTTAGCCAGTCTGCTCGGTCATTCGTCCTCCCCCTCCGTGCTCCCGTGTATTTCGCACACACTTGATCAATATAAAATAACGCCTGGTTTGGTTTCAATAAAACCCGCCCCGCTATATATCCAGTATCGGTGTAATACCTCCCCCCTCCCCCGCGCCGCCCGCGCCAGCTGTACCGACCGCCACCGCCGCTGAAATGAGCTCCCACAGTAAACGATATTGAAAATACTTCGCGCCGCAAATACCGGCACTTTACTAAACTAGAACCTCCAATGCAAAATACATTTGCCATTTCGAGCGGATATTATAAGAACTGCTACTGCAATGGCAGCGCACTACACAGCTATAACTACAGGGAATATTGCGATACTTATAGTATACAGTACTAGATGTTGCCCGCGAAGACGCGCGCGCGCAAAAGGAAATGTTGAGAAAGCCGTAGATTTTGCCGCAGTAAAAAGTAACCTATGTCCTTCCCCGATGTATATTCTAAATCAGTCCAGTTTCGGAGCCTATCCAATGCAAACAAACAAACCTTTCCTCCTTATTGTATTAGTATAGACTAACGGCCGAATACTGAAACGCTGATCAACATTAGGAGCCCTCCTATTCACAGGCTGTCGCTGTCTCCGCTAGCCGAAATGACAAGAACAGCATGTGACTTGAGCGTCACTTAATTTAACTATCGCTTCGGTATTCACCCGTAAGTATATTAATTCATTGTTTAAGGCGGGATGTAATGAAGAATTTGATAAGAGCATGTTCAACTATATTATTATGTGTCGGACAGTTTATTCAGATATTTTTATTTCTAGCGACAGAGACAAAACATGCGAATAAGCTATCTAACACGTGTCGGTAGATTGTGGAACTCGCTCTAAGTAAGGTTACAGATGGATCTAAGATTCCTCTCGCGTAACGAAGTCGCTCGTCATACACGTGTAATTAGCTCCCCTCTGCTCCTCGCTACCTCACCCCGCGCCCGTCTTCTATATTTAGTTAACAAATATAATTACCGCTCCTTAGTCGTGACGTCACAACCTCGCGAGCCACTGCACTTTATTCATTAACACAAAACATACTGTACGGTTATAATGTACGGTCGCCGAGTGCCGACAAGCCAGTGTACTGCTTGTGAACTTTATTGCCGTAGTAATAAGGTCGACAAGTGGTCACCGGGTTGTCGGCGACCGTACGTGCGTACTATCGAACTGTGCCGCTCGACAAGGCATAAGATGAAAATAGCTCAACATCGCCGTTGTATCAAAGAATATATATTACTAACGTAGTTGTATCGTGCGCACGCACACATACTCATGTGTAAACACGGAACGTCTGCAGTCGTTGCGAGCATTTCCTTTGTGTTAAAATATTTTAAGGCGTCCTAGTACAATGGAAAATGTTTAGAAACTGGACGAGCAGGCACTTTGTCGATATTGTGCAATATGTAACATAGCTCACGTATAACGCGTTAGCTGGCAGCGATAGTCTCCTGCATTGCAGTCGCGAGACGCGAGGGAGACGTCATTTGGCAATTAGTCGTCGAGCGACTGGCCGACTGCACCAAAACTGCGCGAACTGCGATCAGAAACTGCATAACACAAACACCGCCTACTCTATACAGAGCTGTCACTTCATTGCATCAAAAGTAACAATAGGCGCGAAACTATAATGAGCTAATAATAATAATAAATAATAATAACTCCCACACCGATCTCGGTGACGGTGGCCGGTTTCATTGAAACCAGGCCAGTTACGCAGAAGTGATTTTATTGTGCCCAAGTGTGTGCGCAGTACACAAGAGCACTCTCTCTTCCTTTTACTCTCGTAACCCAGTGGGACGGATGACCGACACGACTGGCGAGAGATCAGGCGCAGGACCGACTTTTTACATGCCCATCCGACGCATGGATCATCTTTCTTGTCAGACAATCAGGTGATCAGCCTGCATTGTCCTAACCAAACTGGGAAACAACTTTTTTTTTATTGTTGTTCCCATGTGGGAATCGAACCCACGACCTCCGAGTCGAGAGCCAATGCTCGAACCACTTGACCACGGAGGCTAGCTACTTAGTCCATGACAGGGGTGGTCGACATTGTATAAATGACCTTGGACCAGTCATCTGTTGTGGTTTTTAAGTTACTTATAAGTAACATTAACCCTCTAAGATAGAGAGCGATATATTGAAATATCGCTATTCTTGCGGCACCGAACTGTCCCCTTTTGTCATTCATACAAAGTCGACTACCCCTGCGAATACCGAAACGCTAACCAAAATTAGGAGCCCTCTTATTCACAGGCTTTTATTTATTGTATGTATTTAAGGCAGAAATACACCATTTATAGGATGATACAATTTCTGTATCTAAATCTAAGTAAACCTGACATAAATTATAAATGTGCATATTACAAACAGAACCAGTAGAAAAGAATTAATAGCTTCTAGCGTTCTACTACTCAAAATCACCTTGGCAAAACATTTTCATTTAACAAAGTAACCCAACACCCATTAATAAATGTGCACGATATTCACATACTTTACATTCAGAAATTACTTACTTATATTACCTTTATCATAATTATCTTTAAATGAGCAATTCTTGTATATAACTTGAATCTCGGAAACGGCTCCAACGATTTTCATGAAATTTAGTATACCCCTGGGTTTCGGAGGCGATAAATCGGTCTAGGTAGGTTTTATCCCTGAGAAACTGTTGTGAATTTTTAAGTTAGGTATATTATATTCGAACCGTAGTGAAATATTTTTGTAAGACTTTTTTTTATCTACTACAGCTACGAGCAAAGCTCGGTTACCCAGGTACTAATAATTAATAATAACTCCCACACCGATCTCGGTGACGGTGGCCGGTTTCATTGAAACCAGGCCAGACTACGCAGGAGTGATTTTATAGTGCCCAAGTGTGTGCGCAGTACACAAGAGCACTCTCTATTCCTTTTACTCTCGTAACCCAGTGGGACGGATGACCGACACGACTGGCGAGAGATCAGGCGCAGGACCGACTTTTTACATGCCCATCCGACGCATGGCTCATTTTTCTTGTCAGACAATCAGGTGATCAGCCTGCATTGTCCTAACCAAACTGGGAAACAACATTTTTTTTGTTGTTCCCATGTGGGAATCGAACCCACGACCTCCGAGTCGAGAGCCAATGCTCGAACCACTTGACCACGGAGGCTGTACGGATAATTATTATATAGGTAATACTGAACACAGTTTAGTACCAAGTATTACTAGTGGTGTACTACAGTATCCATATTGTGATTTAATCGTTACTTAAATTTAACTAACGTTTCAGAATTCGGCCCTTAGCTACTTAATTACTGACTCTTTCAATCGGAAGTTAGTTGTATGTTAAGCAACCGTTGTTGTTCTTACTGTTAGTATGATTATTGTGCCTTGCTGTTCAATTATTATTGTTGACTAGCTGTCCCGACACACATTGTTCTGTCGCACCTACAAATTATCAATATCAAATTATTTTAAAAACAAAATTAGCCAAATCGCATCAGCAATTCTCGAGTGAGACGTTCAAATTGCAATACATTTTTATAAGATGATGTTTGTGAACATGATAGTGACATTATTCTATATTTTGTGATAAAGAAAATAATACATAGTATTGAAATATTTTTTTTGTTATTGTTAGCTATGGCCTATGACATTAATTCTAGTAATCATCATCATTATTATTATCTATACTGATATTATAAAGCTGAAAAGTTCGTTTGTTTGTTTGAACGCGCTGATCTCAGGAACTGCTAGATCGAATTGAAATATTATTTTTGTGTTGGATAGTTCATTTGTCGAGAAAGGGTTTAAGCTATATAACATCCCACCAAAAACTTTCAGTAAAAATCTAGCCAAGTCTCGATAGGGCTGCTTGTTTATCTCTAAAAAGTAGTGAAATCTAGACAAAGTCGTGCCAAGTCTAAGGTTCCTTACTGCGATTTCTTTATTATTATAGTTAATGTTGTGTGACTTGGCCGTTGAAGGGCACACAAGGGTACAAAAGGGGCTCCATGACACCATTGCTCCAATACATGTGTTCTACAATCAACAACAGCCTAAAATGAGACACTAGCGTCCAATTACCAATACCAGTATGGGCTATTATCTCGCATAACAAACATAGGTAGTTACAACAGATATACATTACGTGTAAACAAAATTGACTTGTACCCACTAACGTATAAAGAATGTTCAACGGCCAAGTCACACAACATTAACTATAATAATAAAGAAATCGCAGTAAGGAACCTTAGACTTGGCACGACTTTGTCTAGATTTCACTACTTTTTAGGGATAAACAAGCAGCCCTATCGAGACTTGGCTAGTTTTTTACATAATGTTTTTGGTGGGATTTCACTTCTTTTTGAAGAAACTTGGGCATATTGATTTATTTTACTAGATTTTAGTGTAATTTGTTTATTTAATTTGTGTAATGATCGAGTAGAATAAAGTTAATCGTTCGACTATTTCTTCTTGTAAACTTGTAAATATAAGTATAAAAGCCAGTCTAGTCTTATCCAGAGTTTTCCTTTAATTTATTTATATGCGTATCAAAAGCAGAAGGGGAGGCATTCGCCCAGCAGTGGGACGCTACGGACTAGATTAAATTAGAAGATGTATCCCACTTCGCTAGGTTTTTGCAATGACAGTCGATTTTTTTATGTACCAATAGTAGAAGGGGGGCATTACCATATCTCTAATCAGCTGAGACCAGCTGAGGATTGTTCATCAGATACTTCAGACCTTCGATTTTTGACATCAAATAAAGCGGCCAACCAAGTTGAATATTTTTTGTAAAGGCGGTATGTCGATCTCTAATAGTTTGGTTGGGCTCTTGTGTTTTCTAATCAGGGTCACCAGGTACTCCAGATCTTCGATTATCCTAGTTTTTATAGTTTTCCCTTTATGTGGCCATTAAACCCTAACTCTGTACTAAATTTCAGCTCTCTGAGTTCATGGGAAGTACTAGTTCTATTCTGATGATCATGAGTGAGTGACTGAGTGAGTGAGTGTCATAAATTCGAAACTTTGCTTTCGCTTAACTTCGGAACTAAATGACCTACAGACTTAAAATTTTGGATTTCAAGTATGTGATTATAGCTTACTGGATGACGAAAATGTCTGCGTTCTGGTCTTATCCAGAGCTCCTCAAATAGGGGCCTGAAAATGCGGCGAAATGGTTCCAGTAAAGAATGGTACGACTGTGTTTGCTTCGCGCTCGACTTGGCGGGGGCACTAATGTGCCCCCAGATCGACGTTCTGGTCTTATCCAGAGGTTCTCAAATAGGGGCCTGAAAATGCGGCGAAATGGTTCCAGTAAAGAATGGTACGACAATGTTTGCTTCGCGCTCGACTTGGCGGGGGCACTGCCGTGCCCCCAGATCGATTATCCTAGTTTTTATAGTTTTCCCTTGAAGTGGCCATTAAACCCTAACTCTGTACCAAATTTCAGCTCTCTGAGTTTATGGGAAGTACTAGTTCTATTCTGATGATCATGAGTGAGTGAGTGTATAAGTGAGTGAGTGAGTGAGTGAGTGTCATAAATGCGAAACTTTGCTTTCGCTTAACTTCGGAACTAAATGACCTACAGACTTGAAATTTTGGATTTTAAGTATGTGATTATAGCTTACTGGATGACGAAAATTTCTGCGTTCTGGTCTTATCCAGAGGTTCTCAAATAGGGGCCTGAAAATGCGGCGAAATGGTTCCAGTAAAGGATGGTACGGCAGTGTTTGCTTCGCGCTCGACTTGGCGGGGGCACTGCCGTGCCCCCAGATTACGCTACGCTGCGACCAAGGAGCGAAACATTGAAAAATGTTGCAAAAACGGGGAAAATTATTCATATTGGACATATTTTAATGATTTTTTTTGTGTGTGTTCAAGTGGATACGAGAATGGTTTAGATTAGCAATTGGACCCGGTAGGTGGCGCTGCTGTCAGTACGTCAACAAATTTAATTCTAAGGCGGTACGAAGTTCGCCAGGACAGCTAGTATATTATACGTGAAGTAAGAAGTATGTGCCCCGTTTTACGAAAATTATGCAACCGGAGGAGTATGACATTTGGCCAGTGAATTAAATTTTATGTGGAAGAAGGTATGAAAGAGCTAATATTTTTAAAATAATGCTAAGAAAGACATAAAATTAATAAAAATAAAAACATCACACAATACCTCAGATTATTAACACACACTACCGTGCGTTTTATATATGTCACCGTAAAATTGTAAAAACTGTTAGATTGTAATATTACTAGAGATATTGTAATATATGGACTTATTGTCAAATAAAAATTTCTTCTTACATTTTACACGTTATTTTTCATTATATTGTAATATTTACCGCGCCGATTGGTTAAACGGCAAGTGCCCCGCGTCGCCATATTTGTTTTCTTTTTCATAATAATAATTATAACGAAAAAGAATGTGTACAATTGTAAGGAGAAGTTTTTATTTGACAATAAGTTGACATATTACAATATCTCTAGTAATATTACAATCTTTCGGTTTTTACAATTTTACGGTGACATATACACAAGTTTTTCAATCTGTCACAACATTTTTTTTTCTATCTAAGAGGCAAACGAACCAATATTGAGTTCAAACTTAATAAATGACATGAATTATTATAAACTAATTTGGGTCACAGAGCGACCTCCATTAGTCACAGTCTACGAGTAAATACGTACCCATTACAAGCTCCAGAGAATCAAAACTAAATACAGTAATGTCATATACATCAGGGCGAACAAGTAGGTTGTACATTGTACTATCGAACAAGTTACCGCTCGACCAAATTGTAGCGCCGTTAAATTGAGCGCACGCACACATACTCACGTGTAAAAACATAGTTCAACCACGTCTGCAGTCTTGCAGTCGCTTACTTTGCGTTTAAATATTTTGAGGTCTCGTAGGAAAATGTTTACAAACTGGTCGAGCAGGAACTTTGTCGATATTTTACATAAACAGACCATACATCAGGGCGAGGCTGTACATCAGCAGGCTGTACAGCCGTACATCATAATATTTCATTGTGACGTCACAGCCGCGCTCGTTACAAACCCATTATCGTGTTACAAAATTCCGCGGACCGCTAGTTTTACATGAGCACTACACATAAAATACTAATTACGTTTCGCATGATATTCAGTTTCATTAATTTGTCAAGGGAGTTAGGGACTTTGGTAAAAAGATTTAATTTAGTTTAGTATTTTTATTTTAATATACTACTAGTGTAATGTATTTACTAGCAGTATGCTAGATCCAAACATTTGATGTAACCGATTGACAACAAATTGTCAAGCAGTGCGCGAGCTGATGATGATCATTTATAGCTAAGAACACTCGATCATGTCAGATTTTAAACAAAAGAACAAAATCGAAATCGGTAATCCGTTTGGGACCCGTGACGGCGCGTATACACGGACAAACACAAACACACACAGAGAGAGAGAGAGAGAGAGAGAGAGAGAGAGAGAGAGAGAGAGAGAGAGAGAGAGAGAGAGAGAGACACGTGAATCATAAATAATATTATCTACTACTTGTCCTGCTAATACAAATCTAGAAGAACAGCTTTGTCCTTTGAGTGGTGAATTGTGAAGTGTATCTCTTTTTATCAGCATCTCGACTATCAACAACTATAATAATAGAAGTACGAAAGTAGGCAACTATGCAGGCACGATTCTTAGATAAAACCAGCTAACATTGTAACCGCATTGAGCGTGCACAGAAACGTTTCGTATACTTTTTGTGTTACAATCACCATATGTGTAATAAACTTTTCACCTATGAAGCTGGATTATCTCATTTCCAAATGTCGACGCTAAAAATGAGCCGCAAATTACTTGACATAATACAAAGTTACACATGGATTAATTGATGCGCCTGACATTTTGGAATCTTTATCGTTTAGTGTACCTAGAGCTGGCAGCCGTTTACTCCACCGTAAAACCTTTTACCTTCCATCACATAGGATAAATGTAGGACAACATGGTCATTTGTACCATATGTGCTCCTCATATAATGCTATCAATACAGCTTTTGATATATTTGCTGGTTCTGTAGTCTCCTCTAAAAAGTCTCGTAAAGAGATCCTTTATAAGAAAATGTAGTATGTAGTTTAGTAGGTAAATAATTTGTTAATGGAGATTTAATTTTAAATGCTTAGTATCTTAATAACACAACTTTGATATATTGGTGCATGTTGTGTTCAGTTCCTAGAGGGATACAATCTCTAGCAATATTCTTTAGTACATAAGATCTGCACGTATTGTGATTGTATCTTGTTTTGTGAACCTAAATTAAAATAAAAACATTTAATCATAATAATGTAAACATAACGCCGGAACTGATACGCTCTATAGAACTACTACTACTATAGTACATACATATTACATACACTATATTAAACGTGTACCAATAAATCAGTCCACGATCCCTTTCGGTAATAGGCGCGCGGGTTTGTTTTCATATTTACAGCCCTCCCCCCTCTAGACCCGCCCGTGGGGGGAGGGGGCTATAATTAGATCTGTACCGATGATAACATTGTCCGGGTACAGAACAAGAGAGCTTCGTTATAGGATTAATATAACTTTAATGTAACTCGTTGGATAGATTACTGTATTCATCATCATCACCGAACGTTAAGTCCCCACTGCCGAGGCTCGGGTCTTTTCTCTGTCAGTATACTCTGTTCGGATGTATACGTAAACAAGAAGATCGATTCTGCTAGATCCTGCAATATATATTCTCCTGCAAAATAGTATTCTCATTAACGTCAAACTAACATCAAACCCGTTTTGATTGATCCAAACTCTATAAATCAGTTTAATGTTTATGGTAATATCATGACGATTCATTAATAATTAAATAAAAGTAAAATGAAAGTGTAAGTTATATACGAGAATTGAGGTTGAGACCAAATTAATGTGTTTTTTTTTTATGAAATAAGGGGGCAAACGAGCAAACGGGTCACCTGATGGAAAGCAACTTCCGTCGCCCATGGACATTCGCAGCATCAGAAGAGCTGCAAGTGCGTTGCCGGCCTTTTAAGAGGGAATAGGGTAATAGGGGAGGGTAGGGAAGGGAATAGGGTAGGGGATTGGGCCTCCGGTAAACTCACTCACTCGGCGAAACACAGCGCAAACGCTGTTTCACGCCGGTTTTCTGTGAGCCCGTGGTATTTCTCCGGTCCAGCCGGCCCATTCGTGCCGAAGCATGGCTCTACCACGTATTTCTTTATTGCGCGGTAAATAGGTTTTCAAGTTTGTAGCATTATAGTATTCAAATGTTTTTTAATTGGATGTTCACAGAATATGGGGCTTCTCTATAGTCCTGCCCGCTAGCCTATCCCGGGCGTTATCTTTACCTCCCTAATAATTATGATAAACGCGAAAGTTCGTACGTATAACGTATGTAAAGCATGTATGTGATATGTATGAATGGACATCTATTACTCTTTCACGTAAATACTATTAAATAAATTTTGATGAAATTTATTATGGTAGTAGTTTAAACTGTGGATTAACCCATATTTGTACTATTTTTTATTGCAGAATGTACGGTTCACATTGGATATCATTTTGCACGTCGCGGGCAACGTCTAGTAGTATTACTCGTATACTGATTGCTAATCTTGGTTTATCTGTAGTTTGGTTTGTGAAGCGAATATCAAGATAAAACCTCACTTTCAATAATTATATTAATGCTGGAAATATTTTATACCTGGCTCACCAGTTCCGAATGTAACTTGCTCGAGTTAAGCTGTATTCGTGAACAAACTGTCTACGCGGCGCAAGTTCCACTGAAACTTTGTAATTCAGAGCACATATTCTGTATCTCCCGCGCGGATCTCCGTCCGGTCGAATATTAAAACTGAAACGTTTTCGATAAATCGAGTTAAATCTGCACAAGAACTATTGAGTTGGGCAAACAGCTGCCCGTGACAACAGCATTACTCAATGCGATATTAAACGTTCGTACAATCAGCTAAATAATAATATGTTCTATTTACTATAGTAGTTATTGTTTACCAAACAATTACTTTAACGAGGTATAACCACTGTGGTACATGTTAATGTAACTAGTTATTGAGCTTGTTTTAGGTTTAACTATAGTCTATTCGAGTTTAGAAGTCAGTTAATTATGTGTACCTATCTATTTTTGTTGTAAGAACATCCTGTATAGAAGCTAGGGCTATACATTATGATATACATCTGTTCGGACTATACTGTGGAGTTCGAGGGCGAATTTGCTCGGATGACAGCCAGGTCTACCGAATCAAACCACAGTATGTGATACAAAATATACATGAGTTAGAACTAGGATATCCTACGCCCTACGCACCCAGTCTCCTTCTCCATTCCATTTTTAGGGTTCCGTAATACTTAAGGAACCCTTATAGTTTCGCTCTGTCCGTCTGTCTGTCTGTCTGTCTGTCTGTCTGTCTGTCTGTCTGTCCGCGCCTCTAGCTCCTGTAATTATGAATATAAATTGATGAAATTTGGTGCAGTTATAGATTGTGTATAGATCACGGTTTCGGGATCATAAAAAAATAAAAATTTTATATTTTAAGGGTGGCTCTCCATACATGTGAAGTGGGGATGAAAAATATTTTTTCACTCTACCCCATCGTGTGGGGTATCGTAGAATAGGTCTTTTAAAATAAAGGCAAGGTTTCATACGTTACTTTTTTATAAAGTTGACCATTTTCGAGTAATCGGCCTCCAAAGTAGTTTGTAAGTTGGTCCCCCCCCTAGCATTTTTAAACTAAAGGAGATAGAAACTTGCAAATTTCCATGCTGATAGATCATGCTAAAAACTCTTTAGGAAAACTATTATGAACCAAATCGGACAGTAACTTTTGGAGTAATTGAAAAAAAAGCATATTACGCGTTTATAGTTACGGAACCCTCCTTAGACATGTCCTGACATGCTCTTGGTTAGGTTATTATATGTTTGATTAACGTAGCGGATGAAATAGATTGTTAGAAATTATAAGCACAAATATTCAAATCTTGTGTGCCTGGACTCTACAAGGAGCTTAGCCACAGTAATCGGCTTCAGTACCTACTTTCAGCTACATATCCGGGTATCGCACTAGGTCGTAATTAACTTTACGTACTGAATTGGAAGCCTTGAAATATGTAATAATACTATGGATTCCGTGAACTGTCACTTTGATACTATCTCTATATATATAATATCGTATGAAATAATTGTACCAATACAATACATGGCAAAAAGTTCTATAAATCAATATAATATTATATTGTATTGTAAATAAAATATTAATATTAAATTATTTAGTTAGGTTTTTTACCACAAATACAAGTTTCCGGAACTATGACGCCTCAAAAAGTACATACTTGTACTAATAAACGTCACGCCATATGAATATAAATTTACAAATTACATAATAGTATCAATATTTATTATTTAGTATCTTATCTTGCTAATATTATAAATGTGAATGTTTGTGAGAATGTATGGATGGATGGAAGTTTGTTACTCTTTCCACGCAAGAACTACCGAACGAATTTCGATGAAATTTGGTATGGTAGCAGTTTAGGCTCTTTTATTAAAACATAGGCTACTTTTTATCCCGGTAAAGTACAGTATTCCCGCAGGATACTCGATACTACATTTACGCGGGCGAAGCCTCGGGAAACAGCTAGTAATCATAATATTTTCGTCCAACAAAGAAATCCTTACACAAAGTCAGGGTGATAAATTGCTGGCCACTGGACTTGTTCGTGTCAATCGCACATACAAAGTCGTCGGCGGCGGGCGGGCGGGCGGATGGACGGATGCGGCGGCGCGCGGCGTGAAGCGACACGGAAGCGACAGTGTGCGCTCCATCGCGTCGCTGACGGACAGACGATATAGACAATAACTATCTCTGTTATACTTCATTGTCATATTTATTGGGACAATGTTCCTTAAGGGAGATAGAGCTCGATACGTAAATACCACAGTCCATACATTTTTAGCGTTTCGTAATTAAGGAACCCACTGTTTTGAAGTTTCGCTCTGTCTGTCCGCGCTTCTAGCTTCTGTAATCTATACTTCTATACTAATATAATATTATAAATGCGAAAGTGTGTCTGCCTGTCTGTCTGTTACCTCTTCACGCTTTAACCGCTGAACCGATTGTTATGAAATTTTGTATAGATATACTTTGGGACCCTGTAAAGAACATAGGATATTTTTTATTTCGAAAAAGTAGTGTTCCCGCGGGATAATGTATTTACTAATAATGGGATAATGTATTGGGCGGAGCCGCGGGCAAAAGCTAGCTTTGAATAAAAAAGAATGTTAAGGATCCTTAGACATGTCCTGATATGGTCTTGGTTAAGTTATATTATTTATACTATTGCATTTGTAACTGTTTTCTAACTTCGTTGTCGTAATTAGCGATAACATCTTGGCTGAAGCGCCAGTTCTCTCCCCAATATAATATAATTTTTTCAGTAAATGAGCGCACCGATAAATCAATTAAGTCAATTTACAACAAAGCAATACGAGCTCAGCGAACAGAAATGGATCGCCAATTCGATTGACGCTAGTCGCTAGGTATTTCACATTTGGTGAGGCATTTTGCGAAAAATTCTATATTTTTACGTCATAACGAATTTGGTATAAAATGATAACATTTTTAAATTTCAGTTCTGAATATAATATACTTACCTTAAATAGAAAGAAAGTAGAAAAACAAATGAACAATTATTACTTCGCTACAGCTAGGTAGTTAGTCTAAAACAAGCAATAAAATATTTTTCGTGAAGTATGTCTCTGCAAGATGAAGAGGGTTAGAGATGACGTGACGCGGAGGCGGATGTGACGTGAAACGTGACTTGACGTGATAAACACGTCGCGTCGTATCCTCGCCTCCTAATTATTGTTTGTCAACATATTATCCCCTCTATATTTGTCGATACAGAAAATTCTTGAAAAGAATTGTTACTGCCGAGGAGATTGTGCTTCAGGAGAGAGTGCATGGGTACGTTACAACTTTACGTAAGTAAAACTATATATTTTTGGAATCTAATATGGAATAAATAATATTCTACACATTAAAACGTTTAACATGCAAAATATCAAATATGATTTCACAGGTAATATCATTTTTTGTGTCGGTTCTTGAAGCTAAATTATGGCGAAATACTATGACACACATACCAAAATTTTTATTTAATTAGTTAAATATATGTCTAAATAACGATTTATACAAATATTTGAAATCTGTAAATAACTTATAACTTAATTAAAAATAATGCAAATGACAAATAGTGACATTTGTCATTAGACTATAGACTATAGAATAGCGTTACTTCCGTTACAAAAAATCTAAGTTACTCTCTAGTCGCGCCTAAGGAAATATTGCTTTCAAAATAAAAAATATTTCTGTAGGTATTATAATTTTTCAGCGGAAAACGAAATTTAGTGATTAAAATATTAATTCTATCTGGTCATCTAATTCAAAACTGCAAAAAGTAAAAAAAAATGTTTCAAACGCAGTCATTAAATCTTCAAAATTCAGCTCCATTCAGCATGTGTTTCCAACGCAGAAATCGACAGCACGATAAAAATGTACGAAACAATTTATTGAAATGTATTTAAATGAAAACGGCTGCCAAACGTGAAGCGCAGGGGCGGACTTAACCGTGCTGACGCGGGAGCCGGCGCGACTGTCGAGGGCGCTGACGCAGAGTCTGAGAGCCGGTCCACACGGCGCGTTGCGTCAGCGTTGCGTCGACACAGCGCTGTCGCTCCGTCGTTTTACACACTAAAAACTGTACCGTTCACACGATGCGCTGCGTCGACGCAACGCTGTGACGACGCACGAACAACGGACAGCATCCCCCGAGACGAAGCGGGAGAGGTAACCACGTTACGGTTACATCGCAACATCGCTGCGTTAACGCAGCACCCGTGTGGCCCGCATTGCGTTAACATGTTTGCGCTGCGTCGACGCAACGCGCCGTGTGCACCGGCTCTGACGCGCGTGTTGTGCTTGTGTCACAGTGACACGCCCTACCGCCGACGTGGGTCGAGGTGAGCCACTGTCTGTACGGAAGCACGGCCGCCGGTTTTTGCTGAGACGGTCGTCGGTGATAAACGACCGGCATTGTGTATCGAACAATATCGGCTCGGATAAGCCGTAAGCGGATTTACTTGTTGTGTGATACATACTGAATGTATTGTAATGGTAGGATAATAACATGGGATTCAGGAAGCATTAAATAGGATAATAATCAGTTCGGGACGGAGTACAATAAGTATCACTTTCAACAGCAGAATGTTATAGAAATTATTTTGGGAACAATCAGCATTACAGTAATAATACACAATACTTCTTGCACTATTTCCACTTTAATAAGTATTTTACATTAATTTTAATATATTACACGACCGGTTTCGACAACACCTGATGACGACGTTGTCGAAACCGGTCGTGTAATATATTAAAATTAATGTAAAATACTTATTAAAGTGGAAATAGTGCAAGAAGTATTGTCTATTATTACTGTGAAACATGAATTTCCACCAAGAACCTACAGTACAATCAATAACATATCAATCAGCATTAGCATTAGATCAGTGAGCATCACATTAATTTTAACTACACACTCGTGTCAAAATGATCATCTCATTTAAAAACATCATCACTTGCAAGATGGTGGTTTTGGTCTATTATTGTTCAGCGCCTTACAGTCGGTGTGACGTCAACGTGACGTCACGGGTGCGACGCGGTCGGTATGTGGGACACAGGCGCACGGGGTGTAGCGGCTAGAGGACTTACCATTAGCCGGTCATTGTGACCGTTTGCTAATCCATTATACGCAGATTAAGGCCCCTTTGTAAACCAGTAACCTATATCGAGAATTTTTGCACAATCAATACATCAGGTAAATGTACATATACTCAAGAAATAATTTCTGAGACACAAAATTTTACTTAAACCAAAGTAAATATAAGAAAGGCTCAGACCAAATAAAAAAGTGAAGACAGAGTTCTGCGAGCCACAAAAGTGGAGCCCGTATAAACTACGCATCACCGTGTACCTACTTACATGGTGTCACGCACACGCATGTAACAAAAGTATGCCTTATCTTTTAAGCTGGCTGTAGCAAAGCTACATTTTAAATTTAGCTTTGCTATGACGTGAACTATGAAACCCTAAAAACAGCCAATGAGCCACCCAGGCGGGTATTAAATACGTAAGTGAGATTAGTTTCTATTGAGATTTAAGACTTAATTCAAATTACGTTAAATAAAATCAACATTTGCAGCCAGATTTACTGTCATTTAAAACATAGGTACAAGGAATTTGTAAGTATTATATAATACTTACAAATTCCTTGCATAGGTACGACGACAAAACATTTGACGACCTCTGTGGCTCAGCGGTTCAGCGCTTTGGTGCTCAAGCCGGAGGTTGCAGGTTCGAATCCTGCCGAAGGAACAAAACGTTTTTCTGTGTTCCTGGGTCATGGATGTGTATTAAATATGTAAAAAAAATCTTAAATATATGTATAGTATAAAAGTATTAAATGTACTTCCCGTTGTCTGGTACCTGTAACACAAGTTCTTCGGATACTTAGCACGGGGCCAGATTGTCGTGGTGTGAAGCGTTCATAGATATTATTATATTATTGTATATTTTTAAACTTATTGCTATAGGATAGCTGTAAGGTGTACGGCGTAGATGATATCTCCGGTACATGAGCTTAATGTTGCTAAAACGTAACATTTTCAGCCAACCGCCATTGAAGCATATTTGTTGCTTTTGTTACGTAATGCTGTTTTGCGCTGCGTTACATTATGCTGCGCTTCACTGCGCTGTGCTGCGCTGCTCTCAGCTGCCGGCCCGCCTCTCAGCCGACGCTAACATTTTTGCATTTTCATTTAACTCCCTTTGATGCGCTGCTAGAAGCGGCGAGCGATCAAACGATTTTTGAATTAATTTTCTTTAAGCTTTCGGAAATAGAACGTTCCTTTTTCTAGGGCAGCTTTTTCCGATTTTTATTACATTACCTAGTGATTGATCGATAGTAGTTATTTATTCTATTTGCAAATCATTGCCACTTTTTACCTCAAGATATAGAGCAAAAATCTGTGGCAACTATTCAAAAATATATTTTAGCAATTAAATAAATCCAATAGTATTTTAGTCACTATATTCGAGTTAGCACAAGAAATCAATAAATCTGCCTACTGCTGTTATTAATATTATCCTATCCTACTAATATTATAAATGCGAAAGTTTGTATCATGTATGGATGGACGGATGTTTGTTACTCTTTCACGCAAAAACTACAAAACGGATTTCGATGAAATTTGGTATGGTAGTAGTTGAGACTCTGCATTAAAACATAGGCTTTTTATCCCGAAAAAGTACAGTGTTCCTTTGGTATACTGTATTTACACGAGCGGAGCCGCGGGCAACAGCTAGTTATTACTAAAATTACCTAGTTATTCAACTGCGTAGCTTCCTCATGCTACGTTTGTGGACTACACCTGATGATGATGCCCTCCACGACGCATCCGTTGAAGTCGACCCTTATATGTAGTCTACCTGCATGAGCTGGGAATGGCTGCAGAAACCGAGTTTAGTCTGAATGATTCGATCACACGTTGTGCAGTATAGTTTGGACGTATAGTCTGGCATTTAGCATCCAGATCTTCTAGTCGAGCTTTTTTTGGAAATTCTCAGTGCCTTTTTCAACAGATTTTCACCAGTCAGGCCTCACATGCGCCAGCTCCTGCAAGATATTATGTTGTAAGCCATTCGCAACCAAATGAAGCTTGAGAACATCCCTATAACGCAAGTATAGGGATATCCAGGATTACGCTTCCCAGTTGTCATCTCCGAAAAGAACATGCTCTTAGGTAACCGGGAGTCGTCCATGCGCACAAGGTGCCCACACCTAAGTTAGCATTTCGTGAGAAGACACTCCATGCCAGACATTTTGGTGCACCGAAGAACCTCAGTGTTTGGGACTTTATCTTAACATTTGACTCTAAGAATTGCACGAAGACACCTCATGTGAAAGCTATCGAGACGTTTGGTATCAGCCTTGTAAGGGCACCACATCACGGAAGCACAAAGCATCAGAGGTAGGAAGATTGCAAGATTCGCAATACAACAAAAAGCTGTGCGGCTTTTGTTACCCGTGTAAATCCCATGTTAACTCCTATGAAATAAAACGTAAAATATATTTACTTCTGAAATTGTATATCTGGGGGCACGGTAGTGCCCCCATGCCAAGACGTCAAGCGAAGCGCAAGGGCACTACCAAACCACCTTTTCTCGAAGCGTTTCGTCGATTTTTTGAACCCTCATAACTTGAGTTTGGATTGTACCAGATAAATGAAACTTTCAGGATTTGTTCCCATCAGCGGTCTCATTAAACATGTAAAGTTTCGATTACCTACGTCTTATACTTTAGATTTTATTGATATCTAAAAACCCCAGATTCCGTCACTGACTCACTGATGATCAACAAAATTATATCGTACTTCCGGATGTTCTCGAAAGCTGAAATTTGTTACGTAAGATTGTATTAATACACAACCAACATAAAAATTCTCAAAATTGGAACTTTCATCTTCCAACCCCTTAAACAAGGGAGTTAAATTAAATTATCTGTGAAAGCGCCATCTATCGCGTTATTGTGAACTATATAAGTTATGTCGTCGTTCATCGCTAGGCTTGTAAACTAATTGACTAATATTGATTGAAATAATTATTTCCCGAATATTCTGAATTTGAACGGAATATTTAACATATATGCAACATTTATTTAATTAAGTTAAGAATTATTAAGGTAAGAAGTCTCATATAAACTTTTATCCTTTAACCCCTTAAACTACAGGATGGAAGTTTCTATAATATTACCACAAATTTAGCTAGAGGCCTGAAAATTGTTGTTGTTATTAGGGATCCGATAATAACAATAAAATTTAATAAAATAACCATGTATCCCTTTATTAACAACAAAAAACACAATATTTTTTTTAATCTTTATCGATATATTTTATTGGGATATAATTAATCGAGCGAACAAAAAATAAGTTGGCGGCTGCACGTGAGCATATTGTATTACTGAATTTGGCAGCGAATTAATATGTTGGCGACTAAATTACTAAACTGGCGAAAACACTCGGGTGACAAAAAATTCTAAAGTCGGCAGATAAAAAGAGGCGAAATTTAATCCAAATTAGCACCGACATTTATAAGTTGGTGACTTAATTTCCGAGTTGGTGACCATTATACCATATAAGCAGCTATAAAACCAGATTTGGTTGATAAATTAATGGCTGCTAAAAATTCAATTTGCAGGCTACGGAAAATCCTATTTTTGGATACTGTTGGAGTATGTTTTTCTTTGTCATGGGTGTCATTTTCTAGGTTTCTGGGGGTGCAGAATAATATGAAAATAAAATCTGTTTCGTAATTCCACAATGGCGTAAATTTTTGTTATTAAAATTAACAAGGTTGTCCTTTTCCCGGTTTCTGGGGGTTCTGATTACAAAATTGTCTTCCAATTTCATTTTCCAAAATGGAGAATATTCAATCTTCGGAAAATGAATATGAATACTAAATTAAAAGATCTTTGGGATGCTAATTAGGATTATAATATCTATGGACGCTTCACACCGGTCAATCTGATCCCGTGGTAAGTTCTCGAAGAACTTGTGTTACGGGTACCAGACAACGGAAATATATTTAATACTTTTATACTCTACACATATTTTAGATTTTTATTATGTTATACACATATTTAATACACATCCATGACCCAGGAACACAGAAAACTTTTTGTTCCTTCGGCGGGATTTGAACCCGCGACCTCCGGCTTGAGCACCAACACGCTCAACCAACTGAGCCACAGAGGTCGTCTAGGATTGATGATTATTATTACAGTATGTTATGTAGTTCAAATACCAGCTATGTAGGTATAGAAAATTTTAAAAATTCAGGATTCATGAATTTTTCTGCCATTCATGAAGAAAATATGCGATTTCTAGATTAATAAGGGGGAGCAAATTTTCATTACTTTTGCTGTAGGATGCACCGTTTCTGAGATAGAAGCGACTATAGAAAAAAATATGACAATGCTGTACTGAGATACGAGGGGTGTATCAATCTATAGAAATGTTGGAAAATTCAAGATTTTCGATTTTTTTTTCTCCCATCATGAAGAAAATATGCTGTTGCGGGGATTCTAAGGGGGACGAAATTTTCCTTATTTTTTCAATAGGATGCACCGTTTCCGAGATAGAATCATAATGCTGTACATTGAGATACGACGGATGTATAAATCTATAGAAATGTTGGAAAATTCAGGATTTTCGAAATTTTTTTTCTCCCATCATGAAGAAAATGTGATATTGCAGAGTTCCTAAGGGGGACGAAATTTTCCTTATTTTTTTCAATAGGAGGCACTGTTTCCGAGATAGAATCAATTTTATAAAAAAAGAAGTAATGCTGTACATTGAGATACGACGGATGTATAAATCTATAGAAATGTTGGAAAATTTAAGAATTTTGAAAAAAATTTTCACCCATCATGAAGAAAATATGATGTTGCGGGGTTCCAAAGGGGGACGAAATTTTCATTATTTTTTCAATAGGATGCATCGTTTCCGAGATAGAATCAATTTTATAAAAAAAGAAGTAAATGCTGTACATTGAGATTCGACGGATGTTTATAGCTATAGAAATGTTGGAAAATTCAGGATTTTCGAAAAAAATTTTCTCCCATCATGAAGAAAATATGATGTTGCGGGGTTCCAAAGGGGGGCGAAATTTTCATTATTTTTTCAATTGGATGCACCGTTTCCGAGATAGAATCAATTTTATAAAAAAAGAAGTAAATGCTGTACATTGAGATTCGACTGATGTTTATAGCCATAGAAATGTTGGAAAATTCAGGATTTTCGAAATTTTTTTTCTCCCATCATGAAGAAAATATGATGTTGCGGGGTTTCAAAGGGGGGCGAAATAATCATTATTTTTTCAATTGGATGCACCGTTTCCGAGATAGAATCAATTTTATAAAAAAAGAAGTAAATGCTGTACATTGAGATACGACGGATGTTTATAGCTATAGAAATGTTGGAAAATTCAGGATTTTCGATTTTTTTTTCTCCCATCATGAAGAAAATATGATGTTGTGGGGTTCTAAAGGGAGGCGAAATTTTCATTATTTTTTCAATAGGATGCACCGTTTCCGAGATAGAATCAACTTTATAAAAACATAGTAAATGCTCTACATTGAGATACATTCCTAGATGTATAAAGCTATAGAAATGTTGGAAAATTCAGGATTTTCAAATTTCTTTTTCTACCATCATGAAGAAAATATGAGGTTGTTGGGTTACTAAGGAAATTTAAAATGGATGACTTTTTTGTAATCAGCACCCCCAGAAACCAATAAAAGGACACCCATATTATTTTTATGAAATTAACTATGTCCGCCATATTGGAATTTCAAAACAAATGTCATTTTCGTATCCAGCACTCCCAAAAACCTGGTAAACGACACCCATATCAATTTTACGAAAAATAAATATCCGCCATTTTTAAATTTCAAAATTAATCTACACCTCCCTAAAACCGCGAAAAATAAAAAATTGGGAATTTTGTACGCTCCTTTATGTTTTTTTTGTGTGCGCTCGTTTCGCTGCTTGTATGGTTTTTGAGTTACCTACATCAGGGAAAATATATGTGGCTATTCTTAAATTAAATGTGTACTTACAAATTGTCGCCAAGATGGTTATTTAGTCGCTAAAACATAATCTGTCTGCCAGTTTGGAAAATTCAGTGGTATTATTTAGTCACCAGATTAGTAATTTTTCTGTTCCTTACATTCTTTCGCCAACTTGGTAATTTAGTATTCAATATTGGGTATTTTCACATCCAAAATTTAATTGTTTTGTCGCAAGTTTAAATACATGCCTATTTTATTGCACTTGTTAATTTTACCCGTATGTATTTTCCGTTTAAATTACTAAAGAATACTCGGGAAATAATTATTAGGTACCTATTTAAATATTACGTCAATTAGATTCCAATTCAAGCGACGAACTCATAACTAACATAATTCATAATGTACGAGATAGATGTCACTTTTACACAAGACTATAAAAATATTATGAGTTATCATTAAAACGAATAATAATAATTAACTAAAGGGAATGAAATAATAAAAAAAACTATGTATCAAATTACAGTTACATACTTTTTAGTATCATCAAAATATTTACAGTATCCGAGTAACTTACAATAAATAAAATGTAGTAAAAGCGCCACCTAGCATAGCTTATAAACAATAATCAATTATAAATGGGCATTCAAGTAGTACTAACTGCTACCGACAGATGTCAGTGCTTCGACTAAATTTATTACATAAGTCATGGAACGTGAGTATAATTTTTTTACCCTGAAAGATTCGGCTACTTGTTTGTAACTAGTACCTGGGAGACGTGAGTCATGCTCAGGAGCAGGGGGGTGAAACTCTCATACATGCACAAATTAACAGAGAACAGAGACATCTAAAAATAAATATCCGGTACTAACAGTTTGAAAGTTTTCGGATAGTTACAACAGATGCCACTAAGCGACTTCTACATCGCGCTATCACTAACACAAGGCGTATGTATAAGGGCTCGCGAACATTTTACTATGTAGCAACCATATCCCACTATTAAGAGGAACTTGGTCGTGTTGTGTCTACGACTTTCGATAAAACTTAATCCCACCAAAAACATTCTGTAAAAAACTAGCCAAGTCTCGATGGAGCTGCTTGCTTATCTCTAAAAAGTAATGAAATCTAGACAAAATCGTGCCAAGTCTAAGGTTCCTTACTGCGGTTTCTTTATAATTATAGTTAATGTTGAGTGACTTGGCCGTTGAACATTCTTTATACTTTAGTGGGTACAAGTCAATTTTGTTTATATTTGTAACTACCTATGTTTGTTAAGCGAGATAATAGCCCATACTGGTATTGGTAATTGGATGCTAGTGTCTCATTTTAGGCTGTTGTTGATTGTACAACACACGTATTGGAGCAATGGTGTCATGGAGTCCCTTTTGTACCCTTGTGTACCCTTCAACGGCCAAGTCACACAACATTAACTATAATAATAAAGAAACCGCAGTAAGGAACTTTGAGACTTGGCACGATTTTGTCTAGATTTCATTACTTTTTAGAGATAAGCAAGCAGCTCCATCGAGACTTGGCTAGTTTTTTACAGAATGTTTTTGGTGGGATTTCACTTCTTTTTGTAGAAACGTGGGCATATTGATTTATTTTCCTAGATTTTAGTGTAATTTGTTTATTTAATTTGTGTAATGTTGGAGTAGAATAAAGTTCGAGTAGAATATAGGGGCCTGAAAATGCGGCAAAATGGTTCTAGTAAAGAATGGTACGGCAGTGTTTGCTTCGCGCTCGACTTGGCGGGGGCACTACCGTGCCCCCAGATCGACGTTCTGGTCTTATCTAGAGGTTCTCAAATAGGGGCCTGAAAATACGGCGAAATGGTTCCAGTAAAGAATGGTACGGCAGTGTTTGCTTCGCGCTCGACTTGGCGGGGGCACTGCCGTGCCCCCAGATCGACGTTCTGATCTTATCTAGAGGTTCTCAAATAGAGCCCTGAAAATGCGGCGAAATGGTTCCAGTAAAGGATGGTACGGCAGTGTTTGCTTCGCGCTCGACTTGGCGGGGTCACTGCCGTGCCCCCAGATCGATTATCCTAGTTTTTATAGTTTTCCCTTTATGTGACCATTAAACCCTAACACTGTACCAAATTTCAGCTCTCTGAGTCTATGGGAAGTACTAGTTCTATTTTGATGATCATGAGTGAGTGAGTGAGTGAGTGAGTGAGTGAGTGAGTGTCGTAAATGCGAAATTTTGCTTTCGCTTAATTTCGGAACTAAATGACCTACAGACTTGAAATTTTGGATTTTAAGTATGTGATTATAGCTTATTAGATGACGAAAATTTCTGCGTTCTGGTCTTAAACAGGGGTTCACAAATAGGGGCCTGAAAATGCGGCGAAATGGTTCCAGTAAAGGATGGTACGGCAGTGTTTGCTTCGCGCTCGACTTGGCGGGGGCACTGCCGTGCCCCCAGATTTCTGTCCATAATTCAGTTCAATAAAAATTATCAGGCGGTACTACTTCCATCTAGCGGGTTTGATAGTAACTAAAACGGTACAACGCCATCTAAAAACGACATTCCGAAACTTTTGCAAGACTCAGTTTCAATTTTAGAGTTGCGCATCTATACTAATATATATCTGTATTATCTATCCCACCAAAAACATTCTGTAAAAAACTAGCCAAGTCTCGATGGAGCTGCTTGTTTATCTCTAAAAAGTAATGAAATCTAGACAAAGTCGTGCCAAGTCTAAGGATCCTTACTGCGATTTATTTATTATTATAGTTAATGTTGTGTGACTTGGCCGTTGAAAATTCTTTATACGTTAGTGGGTACAAGTCAATTTTGTTTACACGTAATGTTATATCAGATTCTGTTGTAACTACCTATGTTTGTTAAGCGAGATAATAGCCCATACTGGTATTGGTAATTGGACGCTAGTGTCTTATTTTAGGCGTTGTTGATTGTATAACACATGTATTGGAGCAATGGTGTCATGGAGCCCCTTTTGTACCCTTGTGTACTCTTCAACGGCCAAGTCACACAACATTAACTATAATAATAAATAAATCGCAGTAAGGATCCTTAGACTTGGCACGACTTCGTCTAGATTTCATTACTTTTTAGAGATAAACAAGCAGCTCCATCGAGACTTGGCTAGTTTTTTACAGAATGTTTTTGGTGGGATTTCACTTCTTTTTGTAGAAACGTAGGAATATTGATTTATTTTACTAGATTTTAGTGTAATTTGTTTATTTAATTTGTGTAATGTTCGAGTAGAATAAAGTTAATTGTTCGACTATTTCTTCTTGTAAACTTGTAAGTATAAGTATAAAAGCCAGTCCAGTCTTAACCAGAGTTTTCCTTTAATTTCATTTATATGCGTATTAAAAGCAGAAGGGGAGGCATTCGCCCAGCAGTGGGACGCTAGGGCTAGATTAAATTAGAAGATGTGTCTTACTTCACTGGATTTTTGCAATGACAGTCGATTTTTTTATGTACCAATAGTAGAAAGGGGCATTACCATATATCTAATCAGCTGAGACCAGCTGAGGGTTCTTCATCAGATACTTCAGACCTTCGATTTTTGACATCAAATGAAGTGGCCCACCAAGTTGAATATTTTTTGTAAAGGCAGTATGTCGATCTCTAATAGTTTGGTTGGGCTCTTGTGTTTTCTAATAAGGGTCACCAGGTACTCCAGATCTTCGATTATCCTAGTTTTTACAGTTTTCCCTTTATGTGGCCATTAAACCTTACCTCTGTACCAAATTTCAGCTCTCTGAGTTTATGGGAAGTACTAGTTCTATTCTGATGATCATGAGTGAGTGACTGGGTGAGTGTCATAAATGCGAAACTTTGCTTTCGTTTAACTTCGGAACTAAATGACCTACAGACTTAAAATTTTGGATTTTAAGTATGTGATTATACTTTACTGGATGACGAAAATTTCTGCGTTCTGGTCTTATCCAGAGGTTCTCAAATAAGGGCCTGAAAATGCGGCGAAATGGTTCCAGTAAATAATGGTACGGCAGTGTTTGCTTCGCGCTCGACTTGGCGGGGCACTGCCGTGCCCCCAGATCGACGTTCTGGTCTTATCCAGAGGTTCTCAAATAGAGGCCTGAAAATGCGGCGAAATGGTTCCCGTAAATAATGGTACGGCAGTGTTTGCTTCGCGCTTGACTTGGCGGGGGCACTGCCGTGCCCCCAGATCGATTATCCTAGTTTTTATAGTTTTCCCTTTATGTGGCCATAAAACCCTAACTCTGTACCAAATTTCAGCTCTCTGAGTTTATGGGAAGTACTAGTTCTATTTTGATGATCATGAGTGAGTGAGTGAGTGAGTGAGTGAGTGTCGTAAATGCGAAACTTTGCTTTCGCTTAACTTCGGAACTAAATGACCTACAGACTTGAAATTTTGGATTTTAAGTACGTGATTATAGCTTACTGGATGACGAAAATTTCTGCGTTCTGGTCTTATCCAGAGGTTCTCAAATAGGGGCCTGAAAATGCGGCGAAATGGTTCCAGTAAAGGATGGTACGGCAGTGTTTGCTTCGCGCTCGACTTTGGCGGGTGCACTGCCGTGCCCCCAGATGCTCACTTGCTCAGGAGTGACCCGGGAGATCGAGCTTTGCTCGGAGTTTAAACAATAGTACGGAAGAAGAAAAATTATAAAAGGAATAACCTAACCATTTAACCAAGAGCATGTCAGGACATGTCTAAGGAGGTTTCGTAACTATAAACGCGTAATAGCCAATAGGTATTTATTTAAATTACTTCAAAAGTTATTGTCCGATTAGTTCAAATATTTTTCCGAAAGAATAAGTAACGACCACTGTGGCGCAGTGGTGAGCGCGTTTGTACTCAAGCCGGAGGTCGCGGGTTCGAATCCCGCCAGGGAACAAAAAAGTCTTATTATTTAGTATGATGCAAAGGGTGGGGAGGGCTTGGGGGGGGACTTGTAAACCACTTTGGATGCCAGTTACTCCAAATTGTTGACTTTGTAAAAAAGTAATGTATGAAACCTTGCCTTTATTTTAAAAGACGTATTCAACGATACCCCTCACATTAATGGCTAACAATAAAAAAATATTTTTCATCCCCACTTCACATGTATGAAGCCCCTGAAATATAAAATAAGTATTTTATGATGCCAAAAGTGACATTTAAGTTACATATTACATAACTGTTCCAAATTTCATCAATTTATATTCATAACTAGCTGTTGCCCGCGGTTCCGCTCGCGTAAATAGCGTATCCCACTTTTTCAGATTAAAAAATTGCCTATGTTCTAATCCAGAGCCTAAACTACTACCGTATCAAATTTCATCGAAATCCATTCAGTAGTTTTTCGTGAAAGAGTTACAAACATCCATCTATTCTCACAAACATTCACATTTGTAATATTAGTAGGATAACAGAAGCTGAAACAATGGACAGACAGACAGACGGAGACGGACGGACGGACACAGTAAATTTATAAGGTTTCCTCGAGTATTACGAAACCCTATTACATAGAATAATATAGAATTAAAAAAAATCGTCTGACTGGGATTCGAACCCGCGATCAATTTGCCATTAACGCAAAAGTCTGTCGCCTAGTAGCTGAAATACTGAAAGCCGTTTCCGAGAATCTCAATTCATATTTACAAGATTTGCTTGTTGGAAGTACAGTGCAATATATTAAAGTTATATTATTACTAGCTGACCCGGCAAACGTTGTTGCCTTATTAAAAGTTAAAAACACTATAATTGATCAGTTATCGAGCGGGATGAAAAATGATTAAATTACTAAAATGGCTAAAAAAAAAATGGTGATAAAAAAGTAAAAATTTAGGATTGTATGTATTTTTAATTACCACATTATAAAAAAATAAAAACAAAAGATTTCGTCCAAAAATTAAAAAAAAAATTAAGGGTGAACAACCCTTATCACTAAGGGGTATGGAAAATAGATAGTAGCCGATTCTCAGACCTACTGAATACGCATATTAAATTTGGTAAAAATCGGTAAAGCCGTTTCGGAGGAGTACTAACTTGGAAATTTTATATATTAGAAGATAGATAGATTGTTCCAGTGTAATATTACGGAAATACCGTGATATTATTGTTTAATATGATAAAAGGGAGCAAACGTGATACGCCTGATGAAAAGCGACTACTGTTGCCCAAGAATACGTCTTGTACTCTCGTATGTACTTACTATACGTACTCTTGTGAGCAGGCTTATGTAGCATTCTCTAGTGACCAATTCGCAAGGCGTTCACCTAGTTAAATATTCACTTCAGTTGTATTAAAACACAAGAGTCAGCTGTAGTCGAATATAATCGACTAAGAGCCAAGTATCGCCCTAATCTGCCACTTATTGTAAATAGTAAGCCAACAAAGAAAAACCAAACCAAGAGCATGTCAGGACATATCTAAGGAGGGTTCCGTAACTATAAACGCGTAATATCCTTTTTTTTTAATTACTCCAAAAGTAACTTTCCGATTTGGTTCACAATAATTTTCCTAAAGAGTTTTTAGCAAGTTTCTATCTTATATAGTTTAAAAATGCTAGGGGGGGGGGGGACCACCTTACAAACTACTTTGGAGGCCGATTACTCGAAAATGGTCAATTTTATAAAAAAGTAACGTATGAAACCTTGCCTTTATTCTTTATTTTAAAAGACCTATTTTACGATACCCCACACGATGGGGTAGAGTGAAAAAATATTTTTCATCCCCACTTCACATGTATGGAGAGCCACCCTTAAAATATAAAATTATTATTTTTTTATGATCCCAAAACCGTGATCTATACACAATCTATAACTGCACCAAATTTCATTAATTTATATTCATAATTACAGGAGCTAGAGGCGCGGACAGACAGACAGACAGATGGACAGAGCGAAACTATAAGGGTTCCTTAAGTACTACGGAACCCTAAAAAAGGCAAAGGGAGAGTGGGCAGAAAAAAAGCGTCTCTGTTGTGAAAGAAATACACCCAAAAAAAAAAAGAAAAAGAAAATAACAATTCTGTTATAACAACTTACAAAAAGAAGTGAAATCCCACCAAAAACATTTTCATGTAAAAAAATTATGCCAAGACGATACCATATGACTAGCACTGTCAAAAAGTTATGAAATCTCATGTAAAACCAAGCTTCTTACCCTACACGCCTTAACTCTGCAAGCGTAACTTCACAAACTCTACACCTTAGTCATTTTATGTGGCTTGGCCATTTCGTTATTATAAGAGAGTATAATAGAAAAACAGTCGATTATAAATTTTTCTCCTTACGGCCAAGTGAATGTAGCGAAATGGCCAGGCCACATAAAATGACTAAGGTGTAGAGTTTGTGAAGTTACGCTTGCAGAGTTAAGGCGTGTAGGGTAAGAAGCTTGGTTTTACATGAGATTTCATAACTTTTTGACAGTGCTAGTCATATGGTATCGTCTTGGCATAATTTTTTTACATGAAAATGTTTTTGGTGGGATTTATTATTATCACACAAAGAAGTAGATTTAACTGGGTTCCCAAATTCATAAGAATTAGTTAAATAATACATTACTTATGTTGTATCGGAATGCTTTAATTCTCTACTTTATAAAAAGCTCGTTTTTCACTATCACGGATTACTATTTCATTGACGGCTGTCGTAATTTGTTTGTATTATCATAATATTATGATATCAAACTGACATGTCACGAACATTTGTATTGTGACTACATGTCATCAATCATCGTTATAATACAAATAAATTACGAGAACATTCTGGCTGCTTATGTATTAGATTCGTGTGGTGCCGGAGTAAGAATTGCACCTCCCCATATACCATCTCTTCCCGTGGGTGTCGTAAGAGGCGACTAAGGGAAATACATACCGGAAATGGGCAGCAGCGTTTCCGCGAACTTTATCATTTTTACATAATACTGCGCTCGCCAACACGTTTGCCAAGCGCGGTGAGTATGGCATTTTTCCCCCTATATGAGGACCAGATATGAGACCAGGCCCCTAGTCCCCGGCAGCCCCACTAGTCTTGGCTACGGTAGCGGCCATGGAAACGGCGGGGCAGGGGGTGCGAGGAATCTCCGGCAGAGATCCGGCTACCACTCCCGACGACGACCTCTGGCCCTGGTAACATACAACGCACGCACATTGAGGAAAGACGAGAAGATAATAGAGCTGGAAGAAGAATTGAGCAAGTTACGCTGGGATATAGTTGGTTTATCGGAAGTCCGAAGAAAGGGAGAAGACACGATGACTCTGGCATCCGGTAACTTGTTCTTCTACCGGGAAGGCGACCAACAGTCCCAAGGTGGAATCGGGTTTTTCGTCCACAAGTCTCTTGTTAACAACATCGTGGCCATCGAAAGTGTGTCGAGTAGGGTTGCGTACCTTATACTCAGAATATCTCAAAGATATTCGTTGAAGGTCATACAAGTTTACGCACCTACCTCGTCTCACCCAGATGAAGAAGTAGAGGTTATGTATGAGGACATATCTAAAGCCATACATAACTCGAAAACTCACTTCAATGTTGTTATGGGAGACTTTAACGCAAAGTTGGGAAAGCGAGGTGAAAACGAGCTGAAAGTGGGAAAGTTTGGTTTTGGTCAGAGGAATCCCAGGGGCCAAAGGTTGGCCGATTTTCTGGAAAAGGAAGAACTATTTATGATGAATTCCTTCTTCCAGAAGCCACCGCACAGGAAATGGACCTGGATGAGCCCAGACGGAGAGACAAAAAATGAGATAGACTTTATCATGAGCACCCAGAGACAGATATTTAAGGATGTCTCCGTGATACACCAAGTGAAAACCGGTAGCGATCACCGAATGGTGCGAGGCACATTAAACCTAAATATCAAACTCGAAAGAGCTCGCTTGGTAAAGTCTACGCTCCGACCGTCTCAAACTGGAATTAGAAACCCCGAAAGCTTTCAACTCGAGCTACAAAACCGCTTTGCTAGCCTGGAAAACTACGCGTCAGTGGACGAAATCAATGACAGGTTCACAGAGACTATCCATGCGGTTGGGTCAAAGTACTGTGAAACCCGCCGTAGAGGTAAGCCACAGAAAATCTCCGACCACACGTTTACACTAATGGCTAGGCGACGCACCCTTACTCTTCAAACCTCTGACGATGCTAAGTCTTATAGGCAGCTTAACAGACAGATATCAAAGTCTTTGCGGCACGATATTCGTCTCTTTAATACTAGAAGTATTGAGGACATGATACAGCGAAACAAGGGCTCAAAAGTGTTTGCAAGAGACACGTCTGTTGGGCAGAGCCGGTTGACGAAGCTGAAGACAGAGGATGGGAAAGTTGTGTCGGCCGGGCCCGAGGTGCTCGCGGGGGTCGAGAGTTTCTATGAGCAACTTTACACCTCAGTTGCCAAGCCTGTCGTTAATCTGGCTGAAGATCCTAGAGCTAGACTAACCCGACATCACACGGAAGATATCCCGGACATCAGCCTGTACGAGATTAGTATGGCTCTTAAACAGCTTAAAAACAACAGGGCGCCGGGCGAGGATGGGATCACCTCGGAGCTGCTGAGGTCTGGTGGAACACCAACACTCAAAATGCTCCAGAGACTTTTTAATTCCGCCTTGTTCGAGGGCAAAACGCCAGAGGCATGGAGCAGGGGCGTGGCAGTCTTGTTCTTCAAAAAAGGAGATAAGACTTTGCTGAAGAATTACAGACCCATTACGCTGCTGAGCCATGTCTATAAGCTGTTTTCAAGAGTCATAACGAATCGTCTCGAACGGAAGCTTGATGACTTCCAGCCTCCCGAACAAGCCGGTTTCCGAAGAGGCTTTAGTACCATAGACCACATACATACGCTACGGCAGGTTATACAGAAAACCGAGGAGTATAATCTGCCACTATGCTTGGCGTTTGTGGACTATGAGAAAGCCTTTGATTCGATTGAGACCTGGGCGGTGTTACAGTCTCTTCAGAGATGCCGGATCGACTACCGGTACATCGAAGTGTTGAAGTGTTTATATAGCAAAGCCACCATGTCCGTGCGAGTACAGGAGCATAGCACAAAGGCGATTCCATTGCAGCGCGGCGTCAGACAGGGAGACGTCATCTCTCCGAAACTGTTTTCCGCTGCATTGGAGGATGCGTTCAAACTCCTGGACTGGCAAGGACTTGGGATCAATATAAATGGTGACTACATCACTCACCTTCGATTTGCCGATGACATCGTGGTTATGGCAGAAACTCTGGAAGACCTTAACACTATGCTAGAAGACCTCCGTAGAGTTTCACAACAGGTGGGACTTAGTATGAACATGGATAAGACGAAAATTATGTTTAATGCCCATGTTGTACCCACCCAAGTGACCGTTGGAAATTCTACGCTCGAAGTTGTTGACGACTATATATACCTAGGGCACAAAGTCCAGTTAGGTAGGTCCAACTTCGAAAAAGAGGTCAACCGTCGAATCCAGCTCGGCTGGGCAGCGTTCGGGAAACTCAGAAACATCTTCTCGTCAAAAATTCCTCAGTGCCTGAAGACAAAAGTTTTCGAGCAGTGTGTGTTACCGGTGATGACATATGGAGCCGAAACGTGGTCATTCACAACGGGACTTATTCAAAAGCTTCGTGTCGCTCAAAGAGCTATGGAGAGGGCTATGCTTGGAGTCTCTCTACGTGATAGAATCAGAAATGAGGAAATCCGTAGCAGAACTAAAGTTACCGACATAGCCCAGCGCATTAGCAAGTTAAAGTGGCAATGGGCTGGACATATAGCCCGTAGAACCGATGCCCGCTGGGGCCGAAAGGTTCTTGAGTGGAGACCACGAACTGGACGCCGAAGCGTAGGACGGCCTTCCACCAGGTGGACAGATGACCTGAGAAAAGTCGCAGGAAGTCGGTGGATACAGGCCGCGAGCGACCGGTCGCACTGGAAATCTATGGGGGAGGCCTATGTCCTGCAGTGGACGTCACCAGGCTGAAACGGATGTATTAGATTCTGTGAAAGTATATTGCGTATATGACATATATTCAAATAAATTTTGTATATATACTATACGCCAATATTATTATATAATTTTGCATTATTTAATTTAAGTCAAATTGCCTCTATTGTTAAGTATTCTTATTATAAATACAAACACTTGACTGGTCTGTTAGGGAACATTTAAATTGCATAAGTCTCTTAAAGTTCTGGGCCCATTGTTAAAGTCCAAGTTTTATCTGTTGTATTAAATTTAAATAAATAACTGAGATATTCTTTATTTAATTTCTTATCTATAAGATAATATTTTGGAATATTAATATTGTGCAGTTTGTGTCGCTACTTTGTTGCATTTTAATTAAAAATTCTGTTTCGATCGTGGAAAAGAAAAGATTTATGATACTCCCCGTATGGACCTAACACAAATAAATACTACAAGAAATCTACGTATTTTAAACAACTTTGGAGTTTTTCTGACGTTAAAAAATGTTACAAATACTTTTCATTACAGCGTTCTGTAAACATTCACATTTTTCAATACAAATTCAAAATCAACAAAACATTCCTGAACTTAAATTCTTTGCGATGTTTTTTAATTCTTTCAGGTTTTGTGTGCTATGAACAAAGTGCGCCCGTTTTGTTTACATTCTATTCAGATCCAATTTATTCTTGTTGTAAACAAATGGATTGACAAAATTAATGTGTCGTTATATTTGTTTATCTTACACTTTAAACGAGGCAATCTTGTATATATATAATCGTAATCTCGGAAACGGCTGCAAGAGAAATTTAGAATGCAGGGTGTTTTGGGGGAGAAAAATTGATCCCGCTAGGTTTTATTTCTGGGAAACAGCACATTTTAAGTTATTTATGTTTTTTCTTTCGTCGTGCAACAATATATAATTAATTTCGACTCTAATAATGTCATTTCGATTGGCATTTTAGTTAATTTTTTCGGTTTTGGTTAAAATTCAGAATACCTATTCTGTTATGTCTGTTAATGCGGGTTCGAACCCCGGTAAAATATTTTTGTGATTCTTTTTATTACTTCTTAATCTACGAGAGCTCCGAGCAAAGCTCGGATACCTAGGTACACACATTAAGTTACATTTAAGTTGATAGCATTAAGTATTATATTGTCCTCTTTGTTTACGTTTTGACTAAATTAAATCTCAACGTAGTAAACACGAAAACATTTACAAATTAGTCCGAGCTGGACGCCACGCTGTTCGTCGAAGGTTTTATTAATTAAGCTCACAAAAGTGAACGAGCACATTAATATTGATTAAGGAGGAGTGGAGCTCCTCGAGGAGCCCCGAGGGGGGAGCGGGGACGTCTTAATGGCCGGCGAGGAAGGGGAAGGGGAATGGAAACCTCGTTACGGAGATAGAGCCGGTAAATACCTTTTAAAATCCCGACTCCGGTGAGCTCTAACCGCCGAGCTATCTTTGATTTATTCACTTTTTATTTCCTCTCAAAGTTCTCGAGTTAATTTTATAGATTGCTTAGAAATAGGTTACTTACTACTTACTTAACATTTTGAACAGCCTCCATGGTCAAGTGGTTCGAGCATTGGCTTATGATTGACAATGCAGGCTGATCACCTGATTGCCTAACAAGAGAGATGATCCATGCGTCGGATGGGCATGTAAAAAGTCGGACCTGCGCCTGATCTCTCGCGCACATACTTGGGCACTATAAAATCACTCCTGCGTAACTGGCTGGTTTCAGTGAAAACCGGCCACCGTCACCGAGATCGGTGTGGGAGTTATTATTATTATTATTAAACTTAACATTTTAGTTAGTGGAGTCATCATATTGTAGTTACAGGAAATAACGGTATTGAAGTCGCTGCTGAGGTTTAGCTGTGATTTGTGACCGAGTAGGCCGACTGTTATAAACAAGCTTTAGGCTGGGACTGTATCATGATCCGGAATCCGGAACGCCGGAGAAAATTCAGAGCACTGAAAATAGAACTCTGGTAATACAGTAGAGTTAAATTCGAACACACCACTGTCAATTGTCTGTCAATATCAAATCTTGACAACTTGACGCTCATATGTGGGAGAGCCACGCTTCGGCATGAATGAGCTGGCTCGACCAGATAAATACCACGACCTCACAGAAAACCGGCGTGAAATAACGCTTGCGTTGTGTTTCGCCGAGTGAGTGAGGTTACCGGAGGCCGATGAGGGGGGGATTGGTGATTTTAAGGACCAGGAACGCAAGTCGCAGCACCAGAGGAGTTACAAGTACAACTTCTCTGGTGTTGCGAGTGTCCATGGGCGGCGGCAATCACTTACCATCAGGCGATCCGTCTGCTCGTTTCATGGTTCATTACATTAAAAAAAAATGTTCCATTTTCAGTGCTCCGAATTTTCGGGCCCGCTGGACTCCGGAACATATAGTCCCAGCTTTAATATAGCATTGTCATCTAAAAGTCGAGGACAGAGAACAGATACAAGTGTAACATAATATGATATAATATAACATATTCTCAACTCCCGAGGCGGAAATTAGAGGGAAAGTTTAGCTCTAAACATGTCAAGTTCGCGCCAATTATCTACCCAGAGGAATTCCTATTATAGATATATTAAAAGGCATTCCTATTACAGGCTGTATAGCATATACGAATAAAATATTGAACCCTACATTAGGCAACAACATTACGTAAGTAATGACATTATGCATAACTAAAAATTTGAGTAATTTACATGATTTGATGATGATGATGATGAGAACATTTTCTGACAACTCGTTAATACGCACGCTCGTACTGGTTTACAACGTGCCGGCTTTGAAGTTCACACGCCCGCCGCTGTGCATAAACTACGCGGTTATGAATAGAATTTAATTATTTTATATGGTAATTTAATAATACCGATTACGCTCCTTGAATGTGTTATTTTGTTTGAACACCATCCTGTGTATTCTTTGACACTGGAACACACTGAGCTCTGTCGGTTTTCGTTACATTATAGGTTACATTATTATTGTGTACGTGAATACTATGGAAAAGCCTATACCGTTCGGACTCCTGGTATTTATACTCGCGGTTACATCAATGACGTACGTCACGAAGTATAGATACCAGGAGTCCGAACGGTATAGGCTTTTCCATAGTATTCATTTCGTTACACACCAGCGGCGAAGTACGGTTAATAACGACGGCGTAGTTTGATAACAAAAATGTATTGTTTGACATAAGCATCGTAAAGTGCGATCGCTATGTTCTTTAGCAATACTTACATAGCGATGCTAATGTCAAATCCCATACATTTTTGTTTTCGAACTAAGTCGTTGTAATTAGCGAATGCAACTTGACTAAAGGCTCAGGTGTAACACATTTCGATCCTATTACTATGGCAATAAGGTCGAAAGGTGGTACACCGGATCTGTTGGCGACCGTACACACAGACAGACACTCTACTTGGATTGTGTTGTTACAGTAAATACTATGGGAGTTCATACCGCATATTATTTTATATCAGTAAGTAAAGCATGAGCTAGGAGAAGCTCGCAGAAAATATTTCTGACTAGCGCAAACGCAAACGGGTAAGAGACCGCCTGGTTCCAAGTCATTGCTGACAAGAGACAGATACGATATCTAGGCTCGTAATTATCCAACACCCGTTTCTCTTACGGTATCCCGATTGCTGACTATATAGAGGCACAGCAGTATTAATATTTTCTGCAATAAACATCCCAATATTTTTTTATTCCACTACAGCGTATGTAAATAAATTATTATTTAAATATAAATATAAAATACACATTCAAATATTTCATGAATAACATTTTTATGAAAGCCAAAACAATATTTTAATATTACGTTTGACACCTTTACATTCCGAGAAATTAGTTCAAAGGGCTTCGCGGAAAGTTTAATTTTCCGTGGCAGTAACGACTGTTTCTAAAGCATTATTAATTTATTAAAACATTTTTGGGATCCGGGCCCTCCTCGTTTCGGTGAAAATCCCGGACAACTGTATTATCTATATTATTAAAGTTATTACTGAGATTAGTTTCCGGGACTTACACGGTTATTATTCAAATAGTTAAATAATTCGTATACTCAAACCATTAAATTCATTACTAGGGCCTTATTTTTGACAAATTAATCATTATAAACTAATGAAAAACCTAATATTTTCATATGACTTTTCAGGTAAATCAGACAGAGCAGTTTTATTCAGTAAGAAAAGCAAAACGAAGCTAAGGTAAAAATATCTAATACGCTGGCAAGCGAAAGAAAGTACTATACTTTTAAACATAATATTATATATTTTTTTCAAAACTATAATATAAGTTACAGATTTTACAACGTAATATAGCAAATTTTATCAGTTTTCTTAAACTAGTAAAAAACTGATAAAATTTGATATAAAAGGGTTTTTACTTAAAATAACTAACTTCTATACTTTTGAATAAAAATATATTTAAAAGTGTATGACTGCTTATGCAGCCTAGTGTATCATTATTGTACATATAAAAAAGTTATATGGAGGAAATGAAACGTCCGAAGCGTCGTCGTATAATAAAATGCATAGTAACTTATTAATGCAAGCATATGCAATGCCTGAGGCCACATATCTTATTCATAGATTGTAACTTTTCATCCAATAATAATTAATTATTCCATGCAGGTTGATGTTGAAGTGGACAAAATTGCGGGAAAAGGCTTCAAATAACTTTCGTAAGGTATATTCTGTTAGAAGAGTTGGCACCTACTACACGTATGCATGTTACGTTGTATGCTGTCTATGAATAATCATGACTTTTTCTATGAAATGAACCAGGAAAAGAGAAGACGGATCGCATGGTGGTAAGCGATTATCGCCGCCTATGGACACTCGCAACACTCGCTCCTCTGGTGTTGCGACTTGCGTTTCCAGTCCTTTAAATCCCCAATTCCAACACAACGCAAGCGTTATTTTATGCCGTTTTCTGTGAGGCCGTGGTATTTACCCAGGCGAGCCGGTTAAACAACTCTTATGTAACGGCATATATACAGATCATTGCTAAGATTGTTTACGTGTCGATCGCCGACGACAGCCGACTGTACCCGATTTGCCCAAAATGGCAAGCACCGGAAACGACTGTCATCTTATTAATTACAAAGTCAATCATAGAACCTAATTACCCAAACTCCCCCGCCCTCCCCCACCCTCCCCCGCGCCGAGCACCGCCGCGCCTGTACTTTGGAACTAATTATTTTCACTGTTTATGATAGATCTTTCGAAATTCAAGATCTATAGCTGGTATTGTAAGTAGCTTTCCAATTATAAAGTTCATAATCATCATTTCAAAGTAAATAACAAAGAAAGTAACACGGTTAAAATGAAGAAAAAATAAAAAATGTGAATTTAGTCATAATTTACCCACGATTATAAAATGTAGCAAGTTTAATTGCTCAGTATAATATTATCATTAGCTCAGCACCTGTAAACTGTACCAGTGTTCCCGTACCCCCCCCCCTCCCCCGACACGCGGCAGAACTGTCGTAACTCACGATCCTCGTAAAACAAATTTATGACGTAATGGCTTCCGCGAAATTTTCCACAAAGAACTCTGAAAATACTGCCGCTAAAGGCGAGGAAGTGGACTGTCAAAGCTATTTATTTAATACAAGAAAACAAGCAAACACTTCAGCTGACGGTAAGCGTTTACCGCCGCCCATGGACACTCACAATAAAATCTTCTTGCTATCTTTACATTTTAGTTGCATGTTATCTGCAAAAGTTTTTCACCGTCAAATAATTATTGTTGGAAAGACATAACAGTTTACGGTAAATTTTTATTACTTTGACTTTCAAACATCTCCACCAGAATAGATCTACGTTACGACACATTAAACTTGTAATTTTAAGTGATAAAAACTTTGGAGGTTTCAGTCTCATTAGTTTACAAATAAACTTTATTATATTCGGTTAAAATAACCCACAGGGATGTTGTTAAGCAATACTGTATCAACCCTCTAGATCGACTTTTGAGAAGATCGTGTTTAATTAAATTTATTATAAAGAGAATTTCAACGATCAAAGGTGTTAAAAGATTTTATCTATTTTCAGTACTATAGTAATTTAATTCACTTAACACTATATTTTGAAAATTATAGTTTATCGCCTGAGAAAGCGGTTAGTATTAACATCTTGATCTTAGTAATTTTGTGGGTTGATAGTTGATACAGTATGGCATAACAAGGTGCAGCTATATGTTGGAGAGTTTATATTTATGTAGCTTCAGTGTTAAACGTATGAGGTATTTGATATTTTACATGTTGTATAATGTTATGTAAAATAGCAAATAACTAGCAAAAATAGCAAATCCGTATAACTCAAATCGTTTCTTAAGGAGTAAACTCCAAAAATTTTAATACGATATTATATGTGAAGTATAAAAGTTATAAATATACTTCCCGTTATCGGTCCTCGTAGCACAAATCGTTCGAGTACTTAGCACGGGACCAGATTGACGTAGTGTGAAGCGTCCATAGAAATCATTATCTATATTATATTTTATTTAATATATTTTATTTGCTTACAATGCTAACAATAAATATGTCGTTACAAAGACATCCAATTAGGATTATTATATTATTATATCTCAATGTTCACAGACGAGACTGTCGCGGATCACAGGCCACAGCGCACGAGCGCAAGTAACATTGTTCGGTCCTTTATCTAAGTTATTAATATTATCTTTACAATATTATTTTCATATCATTTTCGATTAAGGACTGATTTTCAATCGTCAGATAACTCATAACTGAGGAATAAATATGTGACTTTGACAGATTTTGTATAAAAAATATGTCAATTTATTCCTCAGGTAAGTTGACGACGATTGAAAAATCAACCCTGTTATATAAATTGCTGATATCGTTCTCGTACTAAGATCGTGCTTAAAAACCAATAAGAGCCAAGAGGAATATAATATTTTTGTTTCTGTTAAAAACATTGCTATAATATATTTAACGTGGTAGGCTCATTGTGGGCGTTGTTTAGATTGTCTTCAATCGTCAAGTTGTCAGGAAATAATAGTCCTCATACACTGTACCGGTATACTGTTCGAGAAATAACAAAGTTTCACACTAAAATATTCACACACGATATTATGCAAACGTATTAATATCGAGACGTGGCGAAGTCGGAAACATCTTGGCAATACGTGCGCCGCTCACGGTATCTTCTCTCCGAGTCCCCCAGTCGACCAGCGTTATTCTCCCATCGTTGTCAAAAGTGACATTGACTATCGAGCTGTCAACAGCCAATTGCATCCGAACTCGTCAAATCAGTTGCAGATTTACGTCTCAATTCCGTTCTCAGCTGTGGTTCTCCGACATATTTATATTTTAAATTAGTACAAGGGTCAGTTCACACAGCGACGATACGCGTCGCTGCGCGGCGCTGAATTTTTACCGACTTCCAAAAAAGGAGACGGTTATAAAGATAGCTATTCAAAATTGAACTTTATTCACTACACCGCAAGATACACGTTTCGTATGACGTCAGTCACACACTGCACATGCGCAGCGCGGCACCTGACATTTAAACTTTTACAATGAAACGTGTATCTTCTTGTGTAACGAATAAAGTTTAATTTTGAATAGCTATCTTAAAAATGCAGCGCCACGTCGCGTATTGTTAGTTTCGGTGTGAATTGACCGTTAGGCGTAGCTAACAAAACACATGTAAATTTTTAATATTTTCAATACGAGCAGCGTGTCGCTAGTAGATAGTGTGTACTACCATACTTCGTAGCACATATTACTTATCGGGACGTGACGTAGACGGTAGAACAGCGGACGGCACGCTATTTGTTACCCGACGCCGACGCTAGAACGTGCTGGAACGTCGCAAAAGAGACCACATTACGGGGAATAGTGAGTGAGTTCTTTGTCATTCTTATTTATGGAATGCAGAAAATCTTTTCCTTAGATTATATACCTAAGGGCTAAGACAAACGGTTGAATAATGAAAAGTCACTTTAATATTGAACGCTGCTCAAAATTTGAGTAGCTCCTAAAGTCTAAACATATTTTGTGTGTTATGAATTTAAAATACGAAATTTATGTTTATCTTTGTGGCACTCGGCCAATCGGCGCACAATCCCTGAACCGCGCTGTCGAAGCTTCTGAAGTTCGGAACTATATATATGACAGCTTCAAATGCATACAATGGGCTTCTGCCTGATCGAGCATACCATCTCCCCTAAGGGAGTCGGAGATCTCCCTGAGGTGCTTTTATTACTTCCACCCCTTCTTAAGTATTTACGCTATTATAAAAATTCGAATGATATTTTAATATTCAGCCGATAGAAACTTAATCAATTAGACTTTACATGTATTCACATTTCATGTATGAAATGTGAATAAATATTTACTGTAGTAAATATTTGAAAATTGGACTTTTTATTAGTAGATATTGTAGAAAGACAGTCAAATATTGCTTTAAAATTATTGCAACAACAAACACCTACAACTTACATGCCAAAAAATATTCTCCTGAATAGTATGAAAATAAAAAACAACGTTTGTTGTCTGGAAGCCCCCCTTTAATATTTATTTTTTATGTTTTTAGTACCTAGGTAACACTGAACATTTTTAGAAAATGTAAAACGGCTTAATGTAGAAAATTGCCAATACTTTTATTGTTTTTCGAAGTAATCTTCGTTTCTCTCTACACATCGTCGCATTCAATGGAATCACTGAGAAAAGCAGTGGGCCCATTCTTCCTTGGGGTCTCTTCTATGGCATTTTCGTACGCTTTCGACGCATCTACAGGGCTCATAAAGCGAATACCTCGAATTTTATCTATAGTTCTTGAAAATAAATGAAAGTTGCAGGGCGCCAGATCAGGATTGTATGGCGGATGACTCATTATCTCGCGCCTGTCATAGTCAAATATTCGACAGTCCGTTTTGCGGAGTGCGCTGAAGCATTGTCGTGGTGAAGGAGGATCCTGCTTCGAGGGCGCTACTGTCGAATTTTTTTCCACACACAATAGGCAAACAGCGATTGACATACCAGTCTGTAGTAACTATCCTTCCATCTTCTAGCACAACTGGCGCGAAATGGCCTTTCCGACCAAATAATGAGGCAATCATCTTTTTTCCTTGACTTCTTCCTTTCTTTACCTTAATTGGCCGATCCTCGAAAGGAAACACACAGTGAACTGATTGTCTTTTGGTTTAGGGTTCGTAGCAATATATCCAGCTTTCATCACCTGTGACGATGTCTAATACAGCATTTGAGTCACCGCCGTTGAACTTATCTAACATTTGGCGACACCAGTCCATGCGAAGGTATTTCTGGTCGACGGTTGAAGTATGGGGAATCCATCTGGTACAAAGCTTCCTGACGTCTAAATGTAATATTTTTTGAACTTGACTTATATCAATGCCTAGGCTTGTCCGTATCTGCTGATAGGTCACTCTCTTATCTTCCTCTATCATACGTCGCACAGCGCTGATGTTATCTTCAGTAGTCGCTGATAAAGGACGTCCCTCACGCGGATCATCATTGAGATTGTTACGTCCACGCTTAAACTCGTTAAACCAATTGTAAATAGTGGAACAAGATGGGGCTTTATTAAGAAATGCTAATCGCAGCCTATCATAGCTTTGTTCTTGAGTGCCCACAACGAAAGTCATAATAAATCATTGACCAAAAATGTTCTCGCGTTAGGTTCATTTTCACGTGTAACAAGAGTTTTAGATTTGCCGCCAATTCATAAAACAAATGACAAATGAATTGAATATACTACATTAGGTTAACAAATAGTTCTAAAAATAGGAAATTCAAATAAGTTTTCATTAGCAGTGTTTCTAACTAGCCAGTTCTAAACATTTTCAGTGTTACCCACGTATATGTTGTTATAGAGGCAACATAAATATGAAATGCATCATTCAAAACTATCACCCACCACTAGAGGTTAGAGATTAGAGATACAGCCTGGTGACAGACGGATGGACAGACAGTGAAGTCTCAGAAATAGGGTCCCGTTTTTACCCTTTGGTTATAGAAAACTAAAAACAATAATTTTCAGCTTCGCTCTTCTGTTTCAGCCCAAGTCGCTGTTACTCGATAGACAGGGAATATTTATATTGAAGGGTTAACAGACAATTCTCCTTGAGTCCTCGAGACGGTCGCGTAGCACATCCAAATATAATTAATTAATAACAAACATCTGATACTCGCACGTAACACAACAAAATATGTATTTGATAAAATATTTCCAAGCCAATTACTCTAATTGGAATACTGAAATAATATATCTTAGATATTATCTCAATACAACTCAATTTTTGGTTTTCAATTTCGGCATTTTCTTCAATAACGTTTTTCACAATTACATTATGTGTGTGTGCATGGCAAAATGTATAGTACGTAAGTGTGCGTTAACGTTTGTTGTATGTATGCAGTACGTGTATGGTAACGTATGTCGTATGTATGTGTGCGGTAACGAATGTACTGTTAAGTGCTCAGTAATTAGCATGCGGGCAGCTGGCGGCCGCAGCTCCGTCGTGTCTGCACTAAGTACTAACTCCGGGGTTGCGACGCGGCTGCGGTCGCCAAGTTCATTGTCGCTCTGTGGCGGTCTACAAGTTCACTCAATATATTAACTACTAGATGTTGCCCGCAACTTCGTGCGCGCAAAAAGAATAGTTTGAATAATGATAATTACTGAAATAATCAAAAGTTAAAAATTATAACTCGACTAAGAAAATTATATAGCCTACTAGCTTTAGTCCGCAGCTCCGCCCGAGTATATACAGTATCCCATGGGAACACTGTACTTTTTCGAGATATAAAGTAACCTATATTCTAATCCAGAGCTTAAACTAATACCATACCAAAATTCATAAAAATCTGTTCAGTCGTTTTTGCTTTAAAGAGTAACAAATCCATCCATCCATCTATCCAAACAAACTTTTACATTTATAATACTTTTACTATATATACTAGTATAGTAGTAAGATATTATTTGCGAATCTGTTAAAACTCATTCATTAAAATTGGATCAGTAGTTTAAGTGCTACAGTGGGACAAACATACACAAATACATTGACTGCCATAATCGTTAACCTTCACTTTGGATTCGCCGTATTCGGGTTAAAACTACCCTATTCGTTGCTAAATAATCGAATGAGTATTAGAATCATCAACAGCAGTTAAATTCCCATGACATTACTATACTAAAGACTTTATTTAAACTTAACTGAAATATGAAACACTGAAAATTTATTTAAATTTTATAATGAATCTCCGGATATCTTCTTATTATTTAATTTTAATCCGGAACGAAAGTAAATGAGAGCTAAAAATAGAATATTCCGTCTCATTATTTTATCGCCAGAGACCGAGAGCCGCTCCGATTGACAGACACGGGCACCTCGATGTCACAGGGACTGACCTATTTTTAGATCTTTTCATTTCATTTAATGGTTTAATTACGCACTTATAATAATTAATGCTTCTCCCTAAAGGGTGACGTTGTTCAAAGTTATACTAAACAGTTACATAATACTATTTTGGAGCTTACTTCCTCCTTTTAAGGAGAAAGTTTAAATGTGTTAATTATAATAGAGATGGATTTTTGAAGAATTCGGTTTTAAATTAATTACAATAAAACAAAAACAACAGTAGCGTCTGAATCATCTCATCCGAATACAATCATAAGCGCCACTCACACATATGCTTGCAGATTGTGAAAAATTTTTCGCGGAAAATTGCTTTAAATTAATATAAGGCTAAATAATGTCGCAATAGAACAGGACGACTCCTTCAAATCCCTCGGCAGTTTCATAAGGAAAGACTCGCGTACTCCAGGAGGTCGATTCTTCTTATTAAATCCTGCAATAATACAGATATGATCCTGTAATAATACAGTTATGATTCTGCAACAATACAGTTACGATCCTGTAATAATATAGTTACGATCCTGTAATAATACAGTTACGATCCAGTAATAATAATATAATAGGTATGGTAATAATGCAAAATGATATTATATTCTCATAAACGTCAAACCAACGTCCAACCCGTTTTGATGGGTCTAATCTCCAAAAATCTGTTTATGATATCAAGACGATTCATTTATAATTCAATCAAAGTAAAATAAAAGTGTAAGAATTACAAGTATTGGAGATATGTTTTAGTGTCATTATCAAGACAGCATTTGACAGCAAAAAAATAATAATAATAATTAAATAGTAACTATATAAGCTCGTACGGTAACTCGTAAGGTCGTATCAGGAGGTCAAATATGGCGATTACTCCACCCACGCCAAGCCAAGCTAAAAGCCAAGCTCCTAAGATTTGAATAAATGAATTGTATCTGAAGTTAAAGCACTGAATGGCTATTAATTTATATTTTTAATACCACTTAAGAACGTATTTTCATAACTGTACAATCTATATATATAAAAGAAAGTCGTGTTAGTTACACTATTTATAACTCAAGAACGGTTGAACCGATTTGGCTGAAAATTGGTGGGGAGGTAGCTTAGAACCAGGAAAAGGACATAGGATACTATTTATCGCGGGAAAATGTACGGTTCCCGTGGAATACTGTATTTACGCTTTTACGTAAAAACTACTTAACCGATCATCATGAAATTTGGCACAGATATAAAGTAGACTACGAGGAAGAACATAGGTTACTCCTTATTACATAAAAATGTACAGTTCCCGTGGAATACTGTTTTACGCTTTTACGTAACTACTTACCCGATCATCATGAAATTTGCTATAGATACAAAGTAGACCACGAGGAAGGACATAGGCTACTTTTAATTGCAGAAAATGTACGGTTCCCGTGGAATATTGTATTTACGCTTTTACGTAAAAACTACTTAACCGATCATCATGAAATTTTGCACAGATATAAAGTAGACCACTGGGAAGGACATAGGCTACTTTTTATCGCGGGAAATGTACGGTTCCTGTGGACAACTGTATTTACGCTCTTACGTAAAACTACTTAACCGATCATCATGAAAATTGTCACAGACATAGAGTATACTACGAGGAAGAGCATAGGCTACTATTTATCGCAGAAAAATATGTTTGGGGATTTAGTAAATAGGGGATTTAGGGATTTACAAATAATGTGATTTACGCGACGATACTCAAAGGAAAATTCGAAGGTGAGGAAGTTCTCATTCCGAAGATCCCGATGATCCCTACCGAATAACGATATGCCGTTCGAGTTCAAACGACTTCAATTTCCGATCCGTCTTGCATTCGCCATGACCATTAATTATAATAAGTCACAAGGCCAATCCTTGAAAGTTTGTGGTCTGAATCTACAAAATCCATGTTTTTCACCTGGTCAATTATATGTGGCATATTCACGGATCGGAAGACCATCTGCGTTATTTATTCTTGCGCCTGATAATAAAACGAAAATTGTCGTCTATTACAAGATGCTTTACTGAAGATTGCAACCCATGCACCAAAATAGATGGCCCATTTTAACAATCATTAAAATAATTGATTTCTTTTAAATTATATATATTATCCTGAAAAATTGCACTTAATGAAATCCAAAATCTGCTCATTTATTGCCTCTAAGGTAGAACAAAGTTTGTCGGGTCAGCTAGTATACTATAATATTAAGATGGCCTCTACGGTATTTCGTAGCTATGTAGCACAAGCTACGAACTGCGTAGCACTTGCTCTACGTGTCTACGGGTCACTTATTCTGTTCAGATTTAATTGGATAATATTTGATCTAAACGGAAACAAATTCGACCAGTTAACGTATCTTTGTATTTATTTATTGTACGTAATGTGTTCTGTTGTTCATTTCCATAAAGTTAATTTGGTACTGAATTCTAAACAGACGCGGGTTCTAACAAACGAAAGTACTTTAAAGTTGAATATCTCGCAAACTGATACCTAAATCAAATAATTTCCCAAACAACTTTTCGATGTTTCTAACATAGTTATCTAATGACATCCCACATTATGGAGTCGATGCGAGAAAAAAAATCATGATTTTACTTTAACACTTTGTCGACGTGATAACAAACACAGTTTCTCCTTTCTTTCAGTTAATATTAATGGCCGCTTCACACCACGTCAAGGGCCCCGTAATAAGTATCCGGAGATCAGACAACGGCAGTATACTATACATATTATGTAATTTAATTAAGATTGGTATTGTATTGTACTGGTACCTATTATATTTAATACACATCCGTGACTAAGGAACGCAGAAAAACTTATTGTTCCTTCGGTGGGAATTGAACTTGCGACATCCGGCTTGAGCACCAACACGATTAACCATTGAGCCACAGAGGTCGTCAAAATTATGTATTTATGTCAAACATTCAAATCCCTCCAAAGGCCTAGGGCATGAAATAGTACCTACTAAGAAACATCCATCATATTAGTAGGATTAGTTGTGACACGATCCTACAGTGGGGGCATGTCGGCTGGGGGAGGAGAGGGGACGGGAGGGGACGGTGAGGAGACGGGGGATAGTACGATGTAAACAAAACTGCGGACAACAGGCGCTGTGTAATAGGATTAGAGATTACGTCGTGGAGCACAGAAGCCGCTTACAGTAGCTAATGCTCCCCAGGGACTGGGGGACCGATGGACCAGGGGGACCATCTCATGTCCAATAATTGAAGATCAAAAAGCTCAAACATCAAAGTTCACGGAGCTCTGTGAGGAGGTCATTAGATCAAGTTAATACTTTTCTACTTAAAGCTCAATGCTCTTGGCGTATCACTTTTGTTGTGACTTAAACAACAAAAAAACTAAAATGACCACATTTTTTTTTATAAAACTAGGGGGCAAACGAGCAAACGGATCACCTGATGGAAAGCGATTACCGTCGCCCATGGACACCCGCAACATCAGAGAAGTTGCAAGTGCGTTGCCGGCCTTTTAGGAGGGAATACGCTCCCTTCTTGAAGGTTTGCAGGTCGTAGTGGTCCGGAAATACTGCTGGCGACAGTTCATTCCAGAGTTTTACAGTGCGCGGCAGAAAGCTTCGGGTAAAGCGCACGGTGGAGGACTGCCACTCATCAAGGTGATGAGGATGATAAATATTTTGTCGCATGGAACGGTGGCGAAAAGTTGCAGCAGGTATAAGTCCGAACAATTCCTCGGAGCACTCCCCGTAATATAACCGATAGAGGATGCAGAGCGATGCTACATCTCTACGTAGCTCTAAGGAGTCAAGCCTGTTTGAAACACTATGGCAGTCGACAATTCGAGCGGCCCTACGTTGGATACGATCCAGAGGGAGTAGCTGGTGCTTTGGCGCCCCTGCCCAGGGATGAGAACAGTATTCCATGTGAGGCCGAACCTGCGCCTTATAGAGTTGTAGGCGTTGGACCGGACTGAAATACTGCTGTGACCTGTTCAGAACACCAAGCTTCTTGGAGGCTAACTTGGCCTTGCCCTCCAGATGATATCGGAACTGGACCTCGCTCGATATGTTAACACCAAGTATTCCAATGTTGGAGGAGATAGCTATGGGTATGCTTTCAAAATGAGGACATAAAGTGACGCGTTCTATAAAACATCGACTATTGAATTTCAAGAGACGATGTTTCATTAAATTACTTTAGACATTCCTTTATGCCTAGTATAGAAATGTTAACAAATTCGTAAAAACTGATGATGCGGCCGCGACATCGCCAAGTTCAAAGCGGCCGTAACTATCTTTTCTCGAAGCATTTCGCGGTTTTTTCGGGCCCCCATATTTTCGTTTAAAATAAAGCGGTCTAAATTTTTGTCGCGGAGAAGTGGTTAGCGGTACTAGCTAACATTTTGAATGTCATAAAAATCGAGTGCGTAGTTTAGGAGATATAAAGCGGCAAATATCATGATTTTGAAAGATATGGAATGAGAATAAATGCTTTAAAAAAAAAAAAGGAAAAGCAATTTGATTTCAAATTTGCTGTTAGGCTAGGTTATTGGCTACATATAAAGATACTTAATTTTACGAATTCACAGAAACAAAATGTATGAATACAAGTTCACTGATAACTTTGTAATCGTTATTTATATAACAAATCTCATAAATTGAAAAGTGGTAGGTTATTTTAGGTTACAGTAGATGCTTCGGGACGAATGGGCTCACACGACCGGATAAAATGAAATTAAATTAAATTAAATACCATTTATTTCGGGCATAGGCCCATATTATAAATACCTTATAGACTAACATACATATTACTATATTATATTATATAACTAATACTAACACTAAACACTAAACACGTATTGTCTGCGACGTGGGGCGCGAAGTGTTCGGGAGTCGTCCTCTGAATCTTCTGTAGACGACTCCAATCGGCCAGAACTCCTCCTTCTCGAAGGTCGGTAAATGATGGGTTGGAACTCTCACCACAAAAGAACTAAAATTCACTCTATGACGAGATTCCAACCGCTCGACCCTCAAGGCGAAGTTGGTTCTGCTCCTGATGTAGTCCACGACCTGCTCGACCGTCGTAGACCAATGCAGCCGAGACACGTACAGCGGTGTCGCGAGAGTTTCACACCGCAACAGCTGCTCGGGTCCTCCGGTTGCGGTGCCGCGATGGTTGCGGACGACGGGTTTCTTCTTCTTCCTCTCGACATTGATGAACCCGTCATCATCGAACGTTCGGTTTTAAATAAGACGGCCTCACAGTAAACCGACGGGAAATAGTACTCGTACTTGCGTTGTGTCTCACTGCATGAGGAAGATAACGGTGTCCCACTTTGCGACATACCTTACCTTCCGGTACCTTCCTCATGCAAAATTCGCAAACGCACCTGAAACTCTTCCGATGTTGCGGATGTCCATCAGCGGCGGTAAACGTTTTAACAATGGAATAGATCTGGACACGAGCAATCGGATCGCCCGTTAGTGTTAAATTGTAATAAGTTCTTACTAATTAATTTGAAAACGAGCAAACCGATCACCTGGTAATTAGATTTTTTATAATTTCTTATCATCAGAGGTCGGTGGTTTTAAAGATCGGGAACGCACTTGTAACTCTTCTGATGTTGTATATATCCACAATGGGGCGCAAAGATTTCATAACTCATTTTACGTGGTAGAGCCATGCTTCGGCACGAATGGGCCGGCTCAACCGGAGAAATACCACGGGCTCACAGAAAACCGGCGTGAAACAGCGTTTGCGCTGTGTTTCGCCGAGTGAGTGAGTTTACCGGAGGCCCAATCCCCTACCCTATTCCCTTCTCTACCCTTCCCTATTACCCTATTCCCTCTTAAAAGGCCGGCAACGCACTTGGAGCTCTTCAGATGCTGCGAGTGTCCATGGGCGACGGAAGTTGCTTTCCATCAGGTGACCCGTCTGCTCGTTTGCCCCCATATTACATAAAAAAAAAACTCAAGATAGGCTATGACGTACCTATATTTAGCAGAACAAATCTTCACACAGTATAAGGTTACGCCATCTTGGTTTTCACCATACTTCAAAAGTCAAAATCGCCCCAAAAATCTCAAAATGTTTATGTTATAGCTGTTTTTCGGTTTTTATATTTTTTACAAAAAAAAAAAAACAGAATTTTGCGTTTACCGCTTTATTCGGTTGGGGTAGCGATATCGTTATAAAAAAATCAAGGATGTGTTTTGGACTTTTTTCAACCGAAATATGCGAAAAAAAAGTTTTCGTGTAATAGCACTTTACGTCTTTATTCGGTTGCGGTGGCGATATTCTTAGGCATACACATTACACACCCACATAGTGAAGACTCAACAAGCCGAACTTCACAAACACGTTATAACTAAACAGTTAACTTCATCCCGTTCATAGTACTTAATACCACACGGACGCACTAATCCCAACTCCCTGGTACCAGCGTGTCCGTAGCAAAAATTTTTGAAACGCGCGTCGCGCGGAAGACTGCTTAAAATAATATGTGGTACGAGTAGGATACCAAATTACTTATAAATTTATTTCGCGCAACCGATACCGCGATGTAGCCGACGATCAGTGCCATCTATGTTTGCGCCACTGTACTATCAACTTTACTTTTAACTCTAGAAGCACTCGCGAATTTAAAACAGAATATTACATCTTCACACTAAATATTAGTAACAAACTGGTATTGCAAAAAAATAAGGAAGTTTACAAAAGGAATAGTTCTAAAAATAAATTTTGAAAGAAACTACACTTTTGTGAGTCTAGTGAAAACGCCCCATACAAGAATCATTGCGATTGTGACGTCATCACATGCACAAAATGTATATCTCCAAAGTTTTGAATTTGACGTAAGTTAACTAACTTTGCAGGTTTTCACAAAATATTATCTAATAATGTCCCAACTTTTTTGTAACTTTGCAACACACACACACATAAACACAAATCACAATATTCAAGACTTTTAAATGTGTAATAAAATCTGATGTTTTACTTTTATTCCGTTTTAATATTAAATTGTTTCTGAATGTATTGAAAAATCCCAACTCACGCAGTATAAAGTTAACTCCAAGGCCAAGCAGAAACCTCGAATACACACATTATATTCCGCTGAATATTCAGCTAATGTACACAAGACGCACACTTAAACTCTCATTAGGTGTTCATTAGTGTGCACTCAGCTGACGTCACTGTATTACCATAATGAAGCCAACAGGCAGTTACCAGCGCTTCATATCAATCCCACGTTAATCAACATACCTACGACTTGTATAGTAATGTCAAACAAAGATGTCATAATATCATTGTATTTACTATTTGTTTATTTATTTGTCCATATTTATAAATTATAAATTTAAAGCTGTTTCTGTATAGCTACACTAATTTATATCTATCTATACTAATATTATATTAAAGAGGAAACATTTGTTTGTTTCCATTAAGTTCTGTAATTACCAGACCGATTTTAATGAAATTTGGTACAGATTTAGAACAGACTACAGAGAAGAACATAGGCTACTTTTTATTGCGGAAAAATGTACGGTTGCTGCGTAATTTTATTTTTGTGCATAGAAAGTCACGGGTACAAACATGTAGTAATAATATTATTTAATATAAATTTTCTTCTTAATTTTTTAACTTTTAACATAGTAGGAAGATAATACAATACTTTATTATATTATTTATTATAGTATAATAATGCAACTAGGTGCAAACTCAATCATGTTTAATATATCAGACCAAATAACAGCAAACATTAGCATTTTCTGCCCTCACCTACACTATTTTAGTTCGTTTTTAGAACCTATTATGTAACAAACGCATAAATAAGTTTATTATAATGTAACTAAAATGATATGACTAAAATAATTTGGCCCACAAGTTTTCAGGCCCTCGGACCCTGGCCCCCGGTTGCGGACCGCGGGTGGTCTTTGTGCCGCGTTTCAATGTTATCTTTTGATTACTTCGAAATTTGTCGTATAATTAATGAAACTCCATTGAACTTGTCGATGACCGTGTTCTCTGTTCATTTTCACTCTGTCACTTCCATAGTGTCTTGTTTAATAACATTCCCCACTGAAATTACATGTACTAAGCTTAGGTTACCACTTGCGCAGATCTGGGTTCAAGTTAATCTCGGGTTAAAATATCATGCATTATGTTTTATAAATACGAAGAACGAGAGACATAACACGATAAATAACCCAACCCAAGATCTACGCAAGTGGGCCTTAGCGCAACTAATTTTAGATATTTTTAGGGCTTGATAACCAACATGTTTATTTGAAGTCTGTCCACATTTAGTTACACTTCGACATTTATACTTAACAGGACAGTTAATAGAATCAGGCGTTACTTTGCGGAAATCCATAGCATACAATTTAGTTAATATTATATCTCGCGATATTTTTTTTACTATTTTATAAAAGAATTTGATTTTTAAAAAAATTACGTTATATTGCTAGATATAATATAATATTATATTAATTCAATTGTAGTTAACAGGACGTAACTTGATAAACCCTCTGCATGTTATGTGCATAATCCCTAAGAAACTCGTCGTAACACATTTTGACCTTATTGCTATAGCACTAAGTTCCAAAATGCCTCCGATACCTGTAACTCATCTTCTTAAGCTGCTATAGCTGAGCAACAACTGTAAAACTCATTAGCGAGTAATGGCGGGCGACTTGAGGGTAAATTAGGAAACGGGCAGTCACTGGACTCCAGTGGCTACTTCATTTGCCGCTCGAGTGGCTGGAGTATAGTCGGTGACAGCTGAAATGTCGAACGCCAAGTTACAAGTTGCTCTGTCGAGTTGCCGCTGGGGGCATACGTATACTAGGGAGAAGACAGAAGGCCAAACTAAAATGCCCTTACTTTGAGGGCCCCATTGGGGCACTCAATTTTGCATTTAAAAATATAGAGGTCAATTGGCCCACCACACTTACCCACCACTAAAACTCCTGTGTAGCCAGGATCGACAGTGGTAACCAACCGCAAAAACCCTTTGATATGATCTCAGGGGTGCCTGGGGGATATGATAAATCTGTCTTGAAACCCGCAACGAAATTAATCAGAAGATTGTAGGAGGAGTAGGAAGTATTCCAGTTTCCCTCCCCAAGCAAAGCGGAGGACAGCAAAAAATGTGATGACAAAAAAGTCAGAATTTGGAATGGGAAAGCACCACGGGAATAAAATGAAATATAGAGGTCAGTGTTGCACCGTAAAAGGCTATAAAATACAAACGAGTAGAAAAAATGGATGACATTTATTATTAGGTGTAGGTAAAAGAAGTAGGATAATATTATTTGTTATATTCGAGGTGTGTACAACAGGTATTTTAAAATTATTTTAAAATAAGGCCTGTTATGAAGGTCGCAGGCTACGATAGTACGCGTACGATGCTTAGTCCGATTTTAGACATCTTAATTCTATCGGGTTTCAATAGATTGCAGTAGCATAATATTTTTTTGTATGAAGAATTTTTGTCTTAGTATAAAACGTGTTTGGGTGGAGATGTCATGCAGAGGACTGAAGGAATTGTTTGTGGGTTTGCTCATGTTATTAGAAAGTTTTAGTTTCGAAGTGTCAAACATTAGTTGAAGGATAATTTACTTGATGTTTCATAAATAATCTACTGATAAGTGTCAAATAGCTTATTTGCGTGTTTCGTCTCTGTCGCGCAACAAATAAAGTTCAACTTCTAATTCCTAGAAATGTAGCGTCGCCACGCGTCGGTCTCCGTGTAAACTGACGTTTAGTATTTAGTGTCAAACATTATTTGATGATTTTTCAAGTAACCTTATTTTTAATAATTTTTTTTAATATCTATGGACGCTTCACACCACGTCAATCTGGCCCTGTGGTAAGTATCCGAAGAACTTGTGTTACGGGTACCAGACAACGGAAATATATTTAATACTATACTTATATTTGAGAGTTTTATTATATTATACACATATTTAATACACATCCATGACCCAGGAACACAGAAAACTTTATTGTTCCCTGGCGGGATTCGAACCCGCGACTTCCGGCTAAAGCGCCACTGCGCTCACCACTGAGCCACGGAGGTCGTCAAACCTTGTAGATGTAGATAATAATGTAATGTGAGAACCTATATTATAACAATATCCCAAAATACTTGAAAGTTGTATTAAAACTTTTGATGTGTATTATTTAACCACCGCGGCTCCGTTTTTACTCGAGGTATTTTAATATTGAATTTCTTCAAAGAAGTTACTTACGTTTGTATGAGCTGGTGTACTACAAGGGGTCGTAGTTAAGTCACCTTGTCTATCAAAAACTTTACATCAATTTTTTTAAGCGTAAACAATTTTCACTCTGTCTACGAATTTCGCTTTAACGGTTGTCTAAGCAACGTAAAAAGACCTAAAATATGATCTTAAACGTAGATAATGGTTCTTTCGTCTTTATACAAAGACATTTCAAAAGAAAGTAACTTTGCGATGTTTCGAATACATCAATAAATCTTTATAAATCGCGAATATAATATTCTTATTAATGTTCTATTAAGATGTTATAACTTTTTTCACAAGAGACCTCTGAATGTATATGAAATGTAATGAAGTTTCATTGGAATACTTATAGTTTGTGGCCTGTACAACATATAACACGGGATTACAGATATAAACAGGTACAGGGTACTCTAGAATCTGTACTCTTTTTGCCCAACTGCGCTAGAAGGAGGGTTATGTTTTTCAAGTTTATGTAAACTATTTATGTATGTATGTAGATTGTAGGTATATTTCATTTCATTGGAATACTCTAGATAGTCTAGAGTAAATAGTTTGTCACATTTGAGCTTGAGATGTATCATTAGATTCATCTTATTTTATTTATTTTTATTTTATTTTATTATTTAGAAAACCAACAGCTTACAAATTTTATAAAAATAGAACAGGAATAGAAGTAGCGAAGCCAATTACAGGTTTCCACAATTAGTGACTAAAGAATAATACGAACAAGCAAACAATTAGGTATTAGCAACAGAACATTGAGAATCAAAGTTAATATTATAGAAATCTAACAAAGTTTATTTTTAAAGAAGTTAAGGTTTAGCTTATCTCTTGCATTCTTGCTATTCAGTGTGTGTGGATCAAAAGAGAATTTTTTACATACATCATTAAATTCAATGCTAGCTCGCACCAGGCAGGAGTTACGTCCGTAGTTGGAGTTGTAGCGTGGAATAACCAGTGGCGGATTAAATCGGCGTTGCCTAGTAGGTACATAAAAGTTTATTTTACTAAGAAGATCTGGACAGTCTATTTCATTGTTAATTATTTTAAGTATAAATATAAAATCGGCAAAATGTCGGCGAATAAACAAGGGTTGAATGTGAAATTTCTTGCACAGAGACAGATAATTATTAGAACTGTACGTTATTTTTAGGCGGTAGCATAGAAAACGAATAAAACGCTTTTGAATGTTTTCGATTTGAGTAATATACTTATCATAACAGGGATTCCAAATCTGACAGGCGTATTCTAAGTGACTTCTAACATACGTGCAGTATAGTATTTTAAGGGTTTTCGCATGTTTGAAGGGGGAGCTTAGTCTCATAATAAATCCCAAGGCTCTTGAGGCTTTTGCAATAATATGGTCAACGTGAGTATCAAACATCAGCCTAGAATCACACCCAAGACACCCAAGTCACACACAGCGTCAGTTTTTTGGATTTCAAGACCTTTTAGATAGTATATAGTCGGGATGATATTAGTTTTTCTACTGTAGGTGATTAATTGGCATTTCTTGGGGTTGAGGTCTAAATTATTTTCCCTGCAGTATCTATCTAGACTAATTAAATCCGCCTGAAGTGCATCAGTATCCTTAATCGAGGAAATAGGGTAGAAAATCTTCATGTCATCAGCAAAGTATAGCGAGAAAGAATTTTTGAAACAAGTATCGATGTCATTGATAAAAATTATAAACAGAAGAGGGCCTAACAAGGAGCCTTGCGGGACGCCGCTTGGAACGGGAACCCAACTGAACATATAGTTATTGACAACAACAGCTTGAGAGCGGTTATCAAGGTAAGAACAGAACCACCTAAAGAGATCACCCTTGATGCCAATGTGATATAGTTTAATTTTAAGAATATTATGATCAATACGATCGAACGCCTTACTATAATCAGTGTAGACTACGTCTACTTGTTTATTTTCATCCATCTTCTGTGTCAAGAAATCATTCAAAAGCACAAGATTTGTAACAGTAGATCTACCTGATAAAAAACCATGTTGTGATGGACTGAAATCCTTGCTTAGTGACGCATAAACTTGCCTATAAATGATTCGTTCGAAGACCTCAGCCAAAGTGCATAATTTGGAAATTGGTCTATAATTTACGATTTCCGTTTTTGCTCCCTTTTTGTGCACGGGAGTGATATAAGCCAATTTCCAAACTTTAGGAAATGTGCAATATGAAAGCGATTTTGTGAATAACAAAGATACTGGTAATGCTAAGGTTTCGTAGCATCGAATGAGAAACGTAGCAGAAAGATTATCCGGCCCAGGAGATTTGTGTGGATCAAAATGTTTTAAAAGATATTTAACAGATTCAAGGTTGACTTCAATTGAGTTAAGGTGCGAAGTGGAATTACTAAGGTTGGAGCATGATGAGGACATAATATTATTTATGACTATGATTACATATTATGTTAAGGATGGATGATTGAAAATGATCAGAAAATGCTTCACAAATAGACTCACCTGCTGAAACTGTGTCTCCATTATAAATGAGGTTACTAGGGAGCATATTAGACTTAGTTCTGTGCTTAATATAATTCCAAAAATGTTTAGGATTTTTTTCAATAGCAGATTCGGTAGTTTGTAAGTAATTTTGGTAAAATTCGGCTTCCAGTTTTTTGACCCTATCACGTAGAAATTTAAAGGTTAATTGGTCCGATATTCTACCATATATTTTAATTTTTTTAAAGAAATTATACTTTTGTCTGATAAGGCGTTTAAGTGATGGGGTAAACCAGATTGGATACAAACTTTGCTTTACTTCCTTTAGCGGGATATATTTACTCTGAATTACACCAATACTGTCATAGAAGAAAGATACAGCATCTTCTAGGTTTCTAGTACTCAACTCACTAGACCAGTCTATTAAGGATATTTCATTATTTATCTTATCAAAATCACCTTGAGTAAAGTTTAAGCGGCTAGAATCAGCTGATTTTAAATATTTTTTAATAGAGAGAGACACTTCCACATTTAGCGCAGGGTGGTAGGAGTCCAGGGGGACGAGGGGGTCAAAGTCAAAGTCAAAGTCAAAATTTTTTATTCAATGTTGATATTTTTATACACTTATTGAACGTCGGTATACGTGATGCCTACCACCGGTTCGGGAACTAGCCCGGCGAGAAGAACCGGCGTAAGAAACTCGCGCGGGGCCATCTTTTACCAAAAAGATGGAAAATTGTTCTTTTAAAATAAAAAAAATGTATAATAATGTTATGACTAAAACTATATAACTAGAATACAATAGTATATGTAAGTAGCCTTGCAGGGGGCCACCTCATTCCCAAGGTGTGCTATCATTCATGAAATCATTAAGTTTATAATAAGCTTTACTACACAAACGTTCTTTGATTACTTTTTTAAATTTATTGGTTGAAAATGTTGAACGTTTTCTGGGATCCTATTGTATATGCGTATACATTGGCCTTTAAACGAATTCTTTACTTTACTAAGTCTAGTCACTGGTACATCAAGCTTATTCTTATTTCGAGTATTTCTATTGTGGTTGTCACTTTTTTTTTTTTTTAATAAGCTTAAATTTTTTTTACTGAGAAGCTACAGTTAAGATCCCAGTTTCCTTAAACTTATCTCTTAATGAAGTGTTGGGGGCCAGCTTGTAGATTGCCCGAACAGCTCGCTTCTGCAGCACAAAGATAGTATTTATATCTGCAGCATTGCCCCATAGCAGAATGCCATAGGACATTATACTGTGGAAGTAACTAAAATACACAAGCCTTGCTGTGTTTTCGTCTGCAAAATGTCTTATTTTACTTACTGCAAATACTGCTGAACTAAGTCTGTCGGCCAATCCAGCAATATGAGGCAGAAAGCATTCGCTAACGGAGACTTTCTCATTACACAGGACAAGATCTAATATTTTATTTTGTTTGTTGCGTATGCCATTATATTGGCCGAGAGATAATATTTGCAGCTCAATCAACAAGATAAATTCATCACTTTTGGGCGTATAAATATTACAAGCGAGATAGCAGTCAGCAGAAGAAACATATTCCCAATTAATTCCACTTAAGTTGAAATCCCCGACAATTAAAAAATTGTCAAGGGGACACTTTAATACAGTGTCATTTAATTTACTTAAAAAATTTGATAGTTGATCTGAAAAAGATCTAATAAGGCCTTGTTTACATAGGTACACAACACAAATGTGTAACTTTATGCTTTGGGAACTACTCAAGTGTTTACCACGCAAACTAATAGTAATCCAAAGGTCTTCAGCCATTGAATGAAAACTAGGTGCAGCCATAGCCGATACATACCTTCGAACAGCTATCAACACCCCGCCGCCGCGCGCCTGACTAGTTGAACTATAATCTCGATCCCGACGCCATACCATATATTCATCACTTAAAAGTTCCGAGTCCAAAAATTTATCAGTTAACCATGTTTCCGTGAGAATAATCATATCGTAGGAGCTTAAGTTTAACTGGCGATAAAATTCATTTGACTTTGTACGAAGCCCGCGCACATTTTGATAATAAATATTTAATTTATTCAAGTTATTGGTACCCATGGCTACTAATTTATACATTATTATTTATTAGGCTAACATAAACAAAAATAACGCTATTAACCTGCATAGTGAGTTGTTTTCAAAAGAGTTGTTATCTATGCTGTGCGAGGACAATAGATTCGGTATAGTCGTGTGAGAGAGCGAGATGAATGTAAGCGGTCGGAAGGCCGGTGCGAGCGAGATAAGTATCCATATTAAAACATAAGAAACTATATAATTAATATTTAAAATATAATAAGCACACACTATAGAAAATATGTTATTAAGATTTTTGGAACATTGTTTCAGTTCAATATTGATGTACACAAGTACTATGTTAAATAGTATTAAGAACTCAAGAGATTTTACGCTAGCTAATATTATGAATAGGCGGTAGGCTAAAATGTAAACAAGAATGCAAGTGGCGCGCAACCTTTTTATAGTAGGTGAGATAATTATTGTAAAGTTTGGCTCAAGAGCGAAATAGTAAATAAAGTTACACTTAAAAAAATATATAGTAACATAACATAGAATTAAAGTTTTTTTTAAGTCTTGTTCTGACCTTCTTAAAATAACTTGCGATTCGGGATTTTTTCTTAAAAAAATCTTACATCCCTTAACCCATGTAAAAGAGTAGCCTTCAGTGGCGAAGGGTTCCTATAACTCCATTCCCATCGGCTTCCCTTGTTACTTACCTTTTGTAAACCTTCATAGAAATACCTACCTATTATACAGGCTCCGGCTTCCCTATGAAGGAGAAGCAGCCTTCGCCACTGGTAGCCTTTCTCCTTCGCCAGTGTTTTCGTTTTATTCAGGAGCAGCTTATTATCCAGTGTAAGGTGGTCATTGATGAAAATTCTGCTACTTCCTTGAATATTAATGTCCCCGGGTGAAAAGTTACATTTCTTTGCCGCCGCAACAAAATCCTCCTTCAGATATCTATTATGAAGAGAGACTATCACTGGTTTAGGTGTTTTTTTTTGCTGGAAGAGGGGCTTCTGGCAACGTAGTTAATCTGGTCTTTAGTGATGGGACATTTTATCAAGTTGCTTATATTTGTGACAATCGTAAATAGGTTTTCAGATGGGGTCACAGGGATACCCTTAATCTCAATATTGTTCAAGCGCGATCGTTGTTCACTGTCACGAATAATGCGTTCAAGACCGTCGAAGCGCTGCTGAAGTGACTTGACCTCATCATTAGTTCATTAGTTTTAAGAAGACTCTGAACTTCTTTTTCAATTTTATAAATTTTATCTGTCATTGAATCAAATGTTTGGTTCATAAAATCAACAGAGGGTTCGATTACCTCAGACCTCAAAGAAGCAAGATCTGCTAGGTCGGACTTGATTGCCTTGATATCAGACACAATATCTGGTAGGGTCGCCATCTGGATGCTTATACGCCTAATTTCGTGCATAACAGTGTCCAAATCAGCAGGAGCAGGCGACGAGGGACTGGATCCACCTCCTACCGGAGCAAGAGAGTTCGCCGGTCCTTTAGATTTGCAGCTGATACACTTCCAGTTGTTTTTACGTTCACCAAGCTTTCTAAAACCCGATTCAGTAATTCCAGAACACCGGAAATCGAACCTATTTTTGCAGACTGAGCACTGAGGACCGTCAATGAACTCCACATCACATTGATTGCACTTAAACATTTTTATATTCTATTTTGAAACAGTTACTCGATTTGATGAGATAAAAGGTTATGCGTCCCTGGCTTTTGGGACAACCGATATGCGTACACGAGTGCACTGTTTGCTTGCGACGACTGAACTCTGTATACTCTCTCTCTCTGTATTATCTGTATAGATTAAAGATTTATCAATTTTGATAATATCTAGAAAGGAAATCTAAGTTATCGAAGTTGCGGACAACGTCTGATCATAAATCATTAATATCTGTTTTGTTTTATCTCTGTTGTATTTTAAACCGTTGAGATTATATCTCGGCAGAAGGCGGTCGGCCGGCGGTCGGTCGGCTAATTACAACATTAGGTACCTAATACAAGGACGCCGTGATTAATGTGTTCTCTTGAAACTTTTTGTATGATGTTTATTTATTATTATCTTTTATCTTGACTACCTTTGTGGTTCAGCGGTTGAGCGCGTCAGTACTCAAGCCGGAGGTCGCGGGTTCGAGTCCAGCCAAGGAACGAAATGTTTTCTATGTTCATGGGTCATGGATCTGTATTAAATATATGTACATATAACATAGTAAAAATCTTAAGTATATGTATAGTATAAAAGTATTAAATATTTTTCGGTTGTCTGGTACCCGTAACATAAGTCCTTCGAGAACTTACCATGGGACCAGACTGACGTGGTGTGGAAGCGTCCACAGATGTTTTATCTTTTGTTCTTGAAAGAGTCAAGGTAATTGTGGGATATGGTGGCAAACCCCAAAGGGAGATCTCCGATCGAGCGAGGTGGTATGATTGATCAGGCGAAGCTCACTTGTAGTCATTTCAGACGTTGTCTATATAGCACCGATCTTAGGAAACTTCGATAGCGCGATCCGGGATAGTGGTACCAATGGTCCGCTACATAGTCTTTGTATCAAGTGACTCGAGATTTTCGTTCGACTTCGCTGTTTAATAATTAGATCTCACTCACCTCCACACTAATTTAATAAGGCTGCCTTTGTGTGCGTCTGATTTCTCTTTATTGTATTGTCTCTATGTTTTCTGTTATTTGTTTTGTGCACAATAAAGTCTATTTGAATTTGAATTAATTTCGGTAACGGTGACTGATTTCATTACAAGTTACGCAGTAGTTATTTTATACTGCCCAAGTGTGTGCGCAATACACAATAGCACTTTCTCTCTTAGTTTACTCTCGTAACCCAGTGGGACGAATAACCGACACGACTGGCGAGACATCAGGCGGTCCAACTTTTTACATGCCAATCCGACGCATGGATCATCTTTCTTGTCAGACAAGCCTGCATTATCCTCAGACTAAAAAACAGAATTCTTTATGTGTATTACTTACTTAGTAACTATTCAAGTAATATGTTGTATTACTAAGTAACAAGTATTACATACTTCCAAAACATCGTAGGTAACATTTTATGTTTTGGTAACTTTGATGCGTCTGTAGTTTTTAGTTAATGCGGATTAAAAATTCGTCGTCCGCTTAACGGACTGTCGTGGAACAAACTCGGGAAGTGTAACAAAGTATGATGCGCGCTGAAATGGAAACCCCGTCAGAGTTTAAACCTCCGAAAGAGTCATACGATATTTCGATCTTATTACTATGGCAATAACGTTCAAATTGTGTCCGCGATTGTTTGCACTACAGAGTACGAACAGAGTAAGTTTAATGAACAGGCACGGTCTCTCTGGTGATAAGTATGCGCGCCGCGGCTTAGCGCCACAGATTATACTGTATGAATAGTTTAATCTCCCTACACAGAAATAAAGCACACTTCAATGAATGATGACGTAATATTGTATTGTGTTTTGACGAATTAAGAGCGCTGCAATTTTTAAAGAAGTATTAAAACATGAATACGTTATAATAAGTTAGGTGTAAAAAAATATATTTAACAATAATTTGTTAAAAATAGTTTTTTACACCGCGACTATAACTTTTCTCATGAAAAGTTATAGTCAATAGTCGCGTAACAAAACGTACATATTACAAACGGACCTAACATTTATATTGTGCGGAGAGGTAAGGGTATGTTTTACCTCAAAGGTTTTACCGTCCAGCTATTTCGTCAATTAAACCGCGAGAATAACTGGCTCAGTGCGGCTTGGCGCGGCTCGGTATGGCTCGGTGCGGCTCGGCGCGGCTAGTAATTGCTCGGTGCGGCTCGGCAATGCTCGGTTCGGCTCGGCGCGGCTCGGTATGGCTCGGTGAGGCTCGGCGCGGCTCGGTATGGCTCGGTGAGGCTCGGCGCGGCTAGTAATTGCTCGGTGCGGCTCGGCGCGGCTCGGAATTGCTCGGCGCAGCTCGGCAATGCTCGGTTCGGCTCGGCGCGGCTCGGTATGGCTCGGTGAGGCTCGGCATTGCTCGGTGCGGCTCGGTGCGGCTCGGCACGGTTCGGCATTTCTTAGTACAGCTCAGTACGGCTCGACGCAGCTCGATCGGGTTGGTACGATGTAATATTAATATATATTATTATAGGTAGGTACTCATATATTCTTTGTCTCGGCTCAACTCGAGCGCGTAAATAGGCGACGTTTACCATACACACACATACACACCGCAACCGCATAGAACGTACTATAATATTTTAACCGACAAATTAACTGCACTCCCTTGAATAGTGTGGACATGCTTTTCTATATATTTATGTATTAAAAATTATTTAAAACATACCTATAAGTATCCTAGTTTCGTTCTTATGTTAAGACCTAATAAGGCTAGGTTTCTTCTTATCGATTTTATAATCTTATTTTATTTTAAAGAGTTAACAAACAGTAACCATAGTACAACTTTATAAATATATTATGTATTAAATACTATAAAGTAAATAGAAGAAAGTGAGCCTTTGACGTCACACTACCTCTGGGCTCTGAGTCTGACACAAAGTCTTGTGTGTTCGTCTGGGCGGCGCGGCACACGGCGCCCGGGGCGGGCGGAGCGCGGGGCGGGCGGAGCGCCACTTCAGCTGAAGTTCAGAAACTTGTGAGCTGCTAGGTACAATATGCTTAGTGCGTTTACTGAAGCGACACAATTTGTTTGTTAAATTAAATGTTCGTTAAATTAACCGTTTTTATAGTCCTACTAATATAATAAATGTGAAAGTTAGTGAGAATGGATGGATGTATGGTTGGATGGATGTCTGTTACTCTTCACGCAAAAACCACTGAACGGATTTCGATGAAATAGTAGTATATAATATATTGTAGTATTTTATGCTCTTGATTAAAACATAGGCTACTTTTTATCCCAAAAAAGTACAGTATTCCCATGGCATATTGTATTTATGCGAGCGGAGCCGCGGTCAATAGTTAGTGGTTTATAATGCGTGGTTGAAGAAAAATTGCTAAAATTTTCTTAACTATTGACGTGTAATTTTGTAAAACTAAATATTGACATTTACACCAGTCAATTTCACCGACGCCTGTTAAAATTAATCGATGATTTAATATCATGTTACTTTTATCGTTCGTCATAATATTTATGCAAGCATATTTTCTTATATTTAGACAAACGATTAATATTTTTAGTTAAACGAATAATTGAAATTGCGACTTACTTGCACTACTGTCGTTAAGTTTAAGCGTCACGAACACCTTTTACTGCATCGGCAGCATCTCTTATAGTTCGGAAGGTAACAAGAGAAACCAAGAAAATTCCTTCCGCAAATTACAATTGACCAAAATAAATTCAGGGCGCCTAGACAAATTACCTTCGTTAAAATTCGGAAAGATCTGTCGTATCGACTTCTCTTTTGAGATCACGACATTTTGTCCCTAGACAAACGCACACTGTTGTTCGAATCGCAACAACGAATTGCTCAAACGTTAGTTGTTTATGATTTCAAGAATTTAGCCGTCAGTTGTGAAGTTGTCAAATGTCATATATTTTTTTTTTTAATTATTGATGGCGTTACGGCATAAAACTATTTGTCAGTGTCAAGTTAAAAAGGCAGACAACTAGATTTAATGTAGGTACCTATATGATTTCAACACCGTATTATTTTCAAGTCTAATGTCTAGTCAAAGTTCAAAATACAAATTTTGATACAAATAGTCAGTGCAAGTCAGTCGATTCAGTAAAACGGTACCTAGAAGTTTTATTGAAAGTTCCTAGAGTGTTTTGTATAAAATGGAATCAAATTTCAAGTGTAGATATTTACAATAAGAATAAAGTAGGTACTTATTTAACAAGGCCGATTATTACGGTTGTAAGGCTGGAACATGAAGCATAGATACCAGGAGTCCGAACGGTATAGGCTTTTTAATAATTATTATGTACACAATAATAGGACCAGATCTTAGTTCTCTTTTCTGCCGCTAGGCGTGCGAGACCGACGAGTACCAAGTGTTGCCAATACTATTATACCGAGTGTTGCCAATACTATTATTTATGACAATTATTTTTAAATTACCGTTAGGCAATTACCGTGTTCTACGGTATCTATTTTTCGAGAACAGTTTCTAAGAATTTCCTAAAACTTTTATATAATAAGATTTCAATCTTTCCAGAGCTGTCAATAGCAATTTTAAACTTCCCGCGTAATTTCAAACGAGTGCATGTCGAACCGTCGCGCGCTCTACCGGCAAAAATCTGTCCCAGTAATTGAGACCATTATTTTAACATTACGTTCGGACTCCTTGTTAACTATACTTCGTGGGCTGGAACTTCAATATGCACCGAAATCCGAAACACCGGGAAAAATTCAGAGGATTATAAATTAGACACACAATTGGATAACTGTTTATCTATTGTATGACTCCAGAGTTCTATTTTGAATAATTATATGATATAATACATTATTTAATTAATTATCTTCTAGTTTTCATTGATAATACAGATTTTATACAGATTTCTTGCCAAATGGTCATAGGACACACATTATAAACAGATTTTAAGAGATTACACTAAAGGCCATACTCACGGTGCGTCCAGCAAATCCAGCACTGGTACTATTATGAATTTTAATATTATCCGGTGTTCAGCATAAAATATGTGTACAGTCTGACAAGGATCTTTTGGCACGTGGACAAAATCAGAACTAACATCGCCGTCTTGTAAAATGTCACTTTTAGTATTAAATTGTATTGTTTTGTAGTTGCGACACATACCTTTTGGCACGTGGATAAAATCAGTAATAACATCGCCGTCTTGTAAAATTTCACTTTTAGTAATAAGTATTGTTCTTATTTGCGACACTCACGCCCCCATCCAAGTGCCAAAAGATCCTTGTCCGACTGTAATGGCGTATCTATTGTCTTGCGAATGATACCATCTAATAAAAAAGAAGGAAAAGGTTTTAATGTAAACTGCATTTTTATTTAGTATTAAATGACTATTTCTAACTTTTTTAATTAGAATATGATATAGTTATAAACATTTGTTAAAATAATAATAAAGTACACTCGTTTTATCTAAGATTTTTCAAGTTACTTTTTAAAAAATACCAACATTTTTCTGGTTGGCAACATGCAAGAACGAGACACACGGCCTCCCTTATGGCTATCTCGCTCGGCTCGGATTTGCCTCTATGATACGTGCATTGTGAAATACACTCTATTACCAAGGCAATACAGTTCTTTTTAGCAATTACAAAATACGGAGTCTTCTATCCTTAGGACTATATCCATGTCCTGGTAAAAAAAAAACTGGCCAGAAGAAGAAGAAGATGAAGTACAATTATTTTTGTTTGTTATCAAAATAACAATTTACCTAACTTAGGCCTTTACATCCGATGATGGATGATTTATACAGTATTCTCCGAGCGAAGTAACCACTCTTGAAATACTGTAGTGCCTGGGACAGTTGTTTTTTAAATATCGTATGATTTCCCAAGCGCATACGGCATTCTCACAACATAGCCACCCTAGTCCAGAGGAATGACTAGTCAATACGTCTGGGGCCAACTATGTGCGGGTTTCCTCAAGATGTTTTCCTTCACCGGTAGAGTTGTCACATACCTTTTGCAAACCTTCATAGAAATCCCTACCTATGATACAGGTTCCGGCTTCCCTTTGAAGAAGCAGCCTTCGCCACTGATAGTGAGAATTGATATAAATCATAATGTAATAATTAATGTATCAAAACCGCTACGAACCTAAGTTAATTTGTATTCATTCTGTGACAGGCTCTAACTAGTGCGTGTAAATAATAATAATTATTAGCTGTGTTGATTTTTAAATTGTATAATGTTATTATTGGTTATGTGACTTGAGATAAAACTAATTATTTAAAGAAATATCTGCATTATGTAATTCCTTTGCAAGAAATAAAAGTATTTTTACATTTTAAGTTTATTTTCTTACTAAAACCATGTAAAACTTACTTTAAAAAGTAAAATAAAATGTAGATACTCTTGTATTGTTATTATTTAATCAATCCTAATACGGACACTTGATACGGCACGAATTATTTAGTCACAAATATACTATAGAGATTAAATATTAAGTATTTAATTGGTTAACACTACTTGACTGTTTATAATAGGTGTATAATAGCATAGATATATAATATTAAATTTGTAATAATTAATCAAAGTATAATAGCAAATATTTCAAAACTTTTATGAGGTGTTTGTGTCCTTCTAACCCATTTATAAGGCGAAGGTGTTGAGCATCAATGACAATAAAATATCATTACATTGAAAAACTTATAAATTTTAATTACTAAATACAAATCTTTATTTCTAAGGAAGTTTCAGAGAAACTTGCTTAATTATGAACTCCATTTGGTACCTAAATTATAGTAGTAATTTAGGTACCTACTATACACCTAAAGATTGCTTTCAGCTGATATAGTAGCGTGTAAAGATTACAAACTGCAAGTAAGCTACAAATTAAGAAATTTATATTTTAACAAAGTGTTGAATTATACTTGAATACAATGAATTACATATTAGGTATTGACAATAATTGTGATTTATTGAATACTTTAGATTGAATTCTTTTGACTTTTTGCAATATAGACTACTAGCAGAAGGTGTTTTATAGACCGTTTAGGCAACTTTAGGCAAATCATTATTATTTACAAATAACAGCTGATCAATAAAAATCCGCCATATTGTTCGTTGAGGCGATAAAGGTAGCTATCTGGGTATCTTTATCGTTAGGTCGATAAAGATAAAGATCACGATCTGCTAAATGTCACTTACGGCCGCTTGTCTAGGCATTGTATGGAGAAACGCGTTAGAGCAATTCGTTATATGGGTGCATCGTTAGCGTATTCGTTCAAAGTGGCTGTTTGGCTACCAATTTTTTTAACGATACGACTGAATATGTCATTTAACGCACGCTTATGTCAATCCCATACATTTTTTATTCACGAAGTTCGCCGTCGATATTATTTAATGCATCTTGTCTAGCCCTCCAGGTGATACGAACATACTACGTACCTACGTCAGTGCTATTCGGATTAATAGAGGCAGTCATATAAGGAAGAATAACGCACAATAAAATATAAACTATTAAGTTAGTTTAATATTTTTATATTTTATTTTAAAATTATAATAAACAATTTATATTGAGTGGTACCTACAAGCCCGACTTACCTGGAAAGTGGCCCAGCTTAGCCCAGCGATGCATGTTGCAATTCAACTATGCTTAACAAAATAATATTATAAACTTTAACGTTATATTATAAACTTTCAGTCTGTAAACATTATGAAGCGAAATATAAAATGAACTTTAACCTGTAAACATCAAACCTCACTCTCAACACTAAAATGGTTTTGTATTTTTCGTACCGTCACTCGAGAGGTAATAAGTCACCCTGGCACAAACAGGAAGGCCGGTAGTTCGCTAAGTGAATTTAGGCGGGCGATCCGTCACCGCGGGGGGACATTTGACCCCCCGTACGTGCGTCGGGCTCTCGCAGGGGCCCACCTCGCGGTCCAGTAGACCGCACTCTCCGGACACTTGTATACAATTGGACAAAATTCGGAAGACCCCACGAAACGTTACATAGAATATTTTCAGCATTATATTATTCTAAATATAAAGTGACAATAACTTATTACGATATATTATATTATGTATGATAAAACAAACTAACAATGAAATTGTAAAAAATGCAATTGAAAATGTAACAACAAAACCATAATTACCAGATTATTTTGTAGATCTCAGAGATACTTTTTCTCTTTCATTACATATTGAGCTGCGAGTGAGAGAGAAACCAAAATTTGCCGCAAATGCTGCAACGACTTCCTTTTGGTCGCTAAACAAGCTACATGATACAGCTTAATGCTTGTCTACACTGCCCGTGCCTGCAGCCGTGCCGCTGTATGCGTCCGTAATTCGGCAATCGGTACATCCATCACGCGTGTCGCCCGGCCATCCCCCCTTACCCTCACGCCACCACCATAATATATTACACTACACGTGCATTACACTGCGTAATACATTACACTACGTAATACATTACAGTAGGTAATACACCATTACACCGCGTGATACACCGCTCCCACTATCTACAATTAAGATTTGATTCAAACATTACCATACATAAATTAGTTACCATTTGCAATTGACTCCGTAACTGCCTCCTGGTAATCAATGAGATGCTTATATTATTTTAATGACACGGGAATATTTCCCGTTAGAGCTTAGTCACTAGAATGTAAAGACAATTATTTCAGTCATATATTATTTCCAACTAATTTGAATTTGTCCATTAAATTCCATTTAACTTACTTAGATTTTATAATATTAGAATACTTGGTTTAAAGCAATATATTTTTATGTACAGTGTATCTTTTTAATGCTAAATCCGCGCTCACGTTAGGCCGTAAAAGCGTTTAAGCTCTAGTCATAAAATGTAGCTGAAATCTCAGAACGTTTGAAGTGTAATACTCGGCGCTAAACGCCCGTACCTGTGCAGCGTGCACAGTAGAGCTATGTACTCGGTCTGTGGGTCAAGTTGCAGGCGATTGTGACTCAAGGTTCACAGCTAATTACATCAAATGCTACTTTTGTTTGTCCTCATTCACGCAACTGTGGCCTAGTGGCTGGTACTCCTAATAGAGTAAGATGCCTGGATCGCCAGACTTTACTTACTTTTTTCCTAACAAACAAACTATCTTAGATGCAGATTAGCGTAACCGTAAATAGTTTAATTAATAAAGGGGTTACTTAAGGAATACATTATATTTTAAATCATTGAAATACATCGATCTTGTTTATATAAAATCAGTTTTTGTATATCATAGAAAACACATAGATTGTTTCTAGTCAATTAACACCTTCACTGCGTCAGCTTATTTCGTTACTTTCTGTTGGAACTGTATCAAGCAACCTAGACCGTTTGTAAACTATAGTCCATGCAGCGTCGTAGGGTCGAATATATCTGTTCGACATACATAAGCTTATATGCAATTTACTTGCTGGAGGTAATCATTCCAGTATTTTTTAATGTACTGACATATTTTTAATGAACTTGTTAACATACTAGACTGAGTCACAAGATCTCTGTCAGTGAATTTCTGTCCAAGGGCACCGAAAATGATGATCGATTCGGAATGACCTCTAGAAACTTTTTGAAAAATTTCAAGAGGGGCTCGAAAAATTGCAAGAGTTATAAAGAATTGTAAAAACATAAAGGGGATATGGTTTTCTGAAAATATCTCGGAAACTATTAAAATATCCGAATTTAAAAAAGTGACCGGCGCTCCTACGTACGAGTTTATTGTTGTAGAGAAATTGACAATCAAACATCAAACGGAGGCGATGATGATGATGATGATTATAGAAACGAATAAAAACTACAATAGCCTTTATAATACTTTTGTGCATAAAGTTATAATAAATAAATAATTATCACAGCGATGGAAGTTATCTCTTGAAGTTATTCTTAAAGACCCGACACGTGCCGAGTCTGACGCGTGTATAATGTACAATCGCCGACAAAACTGGAGTACCATTTTTGAACCTTATGCCGTAGTAATAAGGTTGACAATTGCTACGGTGGGTTTGTACGCGACCGTACATCATAATACAGAATATTGTCAGGTGCGTTATAATATCACAGTATACAAAAACAAGGTGGAAATAATATTGTAAGTCGGGAAATGACAGTGGCCGCGTTTCCTAAGTTTTCCTTTTACATTGTTAAAATCTTCTCATTGTCCTGTTTGTGTAAATAGGACAATGGGAAGTACTCTGTACTCTATACCTGTGGATGTCTACTTGGCCGCGACTTCGTGCGCGCTACAGAAAATCGGGAGTATTCATTCATAATAGCCAAACAAGTAAAAATGTTGAGGAGACTTTTTGTTTTTTAAATCACTTAAAAAACTTTTTTTTATCTAATTTAAGATGGTTATATCCACTATCTTTTGAAATTTTAATCAAACAAAATAAGCTACATAAGAGCAATAATGATCCTTAACACGATCTTTTAGTAAATTTTAAATAAAATGTTTCTGGAAAATTGTTTTTATTATTTATTAGACTAATATATTTAACCCAATTTTTGATAAAAAGGAACTCTATTTGGAACCACATCTTACAAAATTAACAATTGTCACAAAATGTAAGTCTACGAGAGGGGCGGGGGGATTTGAGGCTCTAATGAATTAATCAGTGTAAGGCATACGCCAACACCTTGACGGGTACATGTTACACTATAAGTCTTATTTGGCTTCTCAAATCGTGAGCTTTGTTCGAATTTCATCTTCTGATATTAGGCAACATAGGTAGGTGGTATCTTCTATCGAATATTAGTTGCCGTTTGACCGGGCGTAAGATCAAAATTACTTAGCAGTGCCGTTGAATCGTGCACACATACTCACGTGTAAATACGCAGTTCAACTAGGTCTGCACTCGATGCGATCACTTCCTTTGTGTTTAAATATTTTGAGGCGTTCTAGTGCAAAGGAAAATGTTTAGAAACTGGTCGAGCAGGAACTTTGCCGATATTCAAATTCTTTTTCAAATTCTTTATTAAACACACATAATAACATACAATAGAATAAATATGTAATATACATCACATCAATCTAATCCCATGCTAAGTTAAGACTTGTGTTATGGCAATCAGACAACGGATACACATTTAACAATAATTCTATACTATGGTATATTATTACACACACTCTCTCAGACTCACACTACACAAACACACTAAAATAGTTTATCACGTTGGTATTGTCTTTTTCGGCGTCGCGATGCGCGCTTCGTTGGGGAGTCTTCCCCGGAACCTTCGGTAAACTCACCCGACGGCCAGAACGTCTCCACCTCGAGGGTAGACAAAAGTGTTGTCGGCACTCTTACCACAAAGGAACTGAAGTTGACTTTGTGGCGAGACTGCAGACGCTCAACCCTTAAGGTGTAGGTGGTCTTCTCACGGATGTAGCTCACGACGTCTTCCACCTCCATGGACCAGTGCAGACGGGATACGTACAGCTGCGTTGCGGGTACCTCACACCGCAGGCGCAGCTCGGGTACGTAGGGTGCGGTGCCGCGATGGTTGCGGACGGCAGGCTTCCTCTTCTTTCTTCTCTCCACCAGAGTGAAGCCCTCCTCATCGCACCTCCTGCTCTTGTCCTCGACCGGTAGAAGAGATTCAGCCTTGCGGCTCTCCTTGGCCTTGTGGCTCTTCTCAGCCTTGGGGCTCTCCATCTCCCATTTTGATTTCCGCGGGGGTGCGGGGTAAGCAGCTACACTGGCATACTTTTCTGCTGAGTCGATGGATTCTTCAGCTTCGGCTCGATCGCTAGCGACGAGGCTTCAGCGGTTGTTGACCCGTCCTATTCCGCTGATATGGCCAACGACGAGTCAATCTGCGCCCCGCGACGCGTGTTTACGTAGGCAAACGAATGATCGGGTGACCTACATACAGAATTATTACTTTTTATTTGCAATAATTCACTTTGCAAATCACGGATGGTATTTTCCGATGCATCCAATCTACCTCGCATCTCGTCCAGCTCTGCCTTCATGTTGTTAAACTTTCTCAGCAGGCTGGAGACGTCGACGTGATCTAAGGTAACCACCGGCAGCTTGTGGAGATTCTTAGCCACAAAGGCCGGTACGGCCACAGGATCCGTCTGCTTCAACAGGGTGATGATGTCCTGTAAGCTGCGTTCGCCCCCATCTCTTCTTCTTGATGGTAACATCTGCGCGGTCTTGCCGAGCGCTTCATACAGCATCAGCTTGGCCTTGCAAATCTCCTCGTTGGTGTAGGTGGACTTGCAGACCCCCCGATGGTTGCACGCCTTGTCGTGGCGGTGGGGCTTAGTAACCGTGGACTGGTCACCCACGGTGAAGCTAAGAGGCAACCGGGGCCGGCCTGTTTGCCGCCGGCTGGCCCGAGGAGGGCGCTCCCAGCGGGCTGAACATGCCCGCAGAGGACGCGCGTGGAGGTGGGACCGCAGAAGAAGAGGAGTGCCGGTATTACGGTGCGCCGTTCTCCCTATCTTCTGCGGCCGTGGAGGGATCGCAGGGGGAGAGGCGTGATGGTATTACGGTACGCCACTCTCCCTACCCCCTGCGAGCTGGCGGGGCCGTTCCGTCGAAACGGCGTTGGTGGGGCCGCAGAGGAAGAGGCATGTCGGTATTGCGGTGCGCCGCTTGCCCTATCCTCTGCGACCGAGGTGTGGTCGGTGGCAGAACCACAGACCTGATCTGCCACCGGATACCAGTTTATCTGGTACCCATGGCCTCCTAGTAGCAGACTCAGGGGGAGTCTGCTACAGTACTGGTGGAGGCCGAGTAGGAAGCGCACCTAATACCATCTGGTGTGCCCATCGTGGAGGGCCTTCGGGCTTTCAAGATGGAGCCGCTTGCAGGCGGCTGCCGCCGACGGGGTCGCGGATGTGTGTATCGTTCCCGTGTCCCGTCAGAGGGCGGTGAGGAGGAAGATGGGGGGGGTTTTTAGTGGGTATACCACGAGTCCCACATCACCACTTGGGTGCCCCCTGCGCCTGGGTGGTATGCGTAAAGCATTTTCCCCCCCGGAAAAAAAAAAAAAAAAAAAAAAAAAAAAAAAAGGTGGACTTGCAGAGCTGCACGATGCCGTCCTCGTCCATGGTGTTGCAGACGTGCTGGATAAACGCCAGCAACTCGTTCGCAATGAGCGCCATGGTTACGTAGCGGCAGTGAGCCGCGACGCGCGAAAATTAAATATTATTTAATATTTGCAACATGTGCCGATTTGCGGTGCGCGACCGCTTGCTAACGCTCTACGCACGACACTGTATTGATCCATGTGTACCTATTTATTCTCGTTTCATATTTATTTTTGGCTAACGTAAACAAAGAGAACAAAAGATCACGTAATGCAATTTTGATGTCACTCGCTTACATTAGCAAATGAATTTGATGGTTAAATATTTTTGGGTTAAATGGAATTAAATAGAGTTAAGTATACTTAATATGATTGTTTCCAGTTTCCACACAGAACACTGTAAAACTGATCAAGATATTGTCACGATGAGATAACTTCGATAGGCGACACGTTTATATAATAACAGACGTAACAATAGAACTTTTACGACGGGGCCTGATTTATATGTCGTGTTATGACAGGTGTGAGGTAGACACAGACGGCGGCGGCGGTAGGTACACCCCGGGCTAGATATAAACATATTGTTGGCATTGTGTTTTGCGACAAAAGGTTATTGATATGACATACTAAAGGTATTTTATATTATTATGTTATATTATTTTGTTTTATCTAAGATTTTCACAGAGGTATACGTATAATTGTATAACGTATACTAGGATTCTTCAGGAGGATAACTTTGAATAACAAAGATTTCAACTCAAGATTGGCTATCACGTACATTTAGCAAAAAAAAAAACATATAAGAAAAAGTTACGTCATCTTGGTTTTCACCATAACTTAAATTGTCAGCCATCTTGTTTTCACCATACTTCGAATTTCAAAAATTTAACATTGGGGTCATTTGACTGGAGACACTTTTTGCCTCAACATGCCTCGTCTATGGTGAATAAGATTTATGAAGCGTCTGTACACAGCGAATTAAAATACTTTCAGTGCAATATTGTGGAAGTCGTCTATTCTATGTAACACATTATAATATTTGAGTATGTCTAGTATGAGTTACTACATAATTATTTTCTGCACAATTTTGTACACCAACCAATTTTCTAAACACTTTATTGACTAACACATAACATAACCTACACTTAGTATGTGAGTTTCGGGTCTAACACTGATCGAATGCCGCTTTGTTCGCGGTCAGCGCATTAGCATAGAGATCAGTAGTTGCCCCCTGTACTAACGCCGCCCCTGAGTTGACCCCGTACTGAGGTTACCCCTGACTTGGCCCCGTCCGATTGCTGAGGTCGAGGTCTGAGGTAATAATGGATTTAATTGTTCTAATGTTTGTTCTATTTTAGCAATTAAGTTGTCTTTATCATCTTCGTTTCATTTTTTTCTTGCCACAATATTTTTACTTTTGGCAACAAGCATTTCTATTTCAATATTAGAACCATTATTAGCAAATATTAGTAGTTTAAATTATGAGACTAACGTTATTGACAATGTTTTGTACAGAAGCCCAATTTTCGTAACTATTTTCGATATAAACTCGGTTCGGTCAACGCGCTGATTCATTTGTATACGCGTCAAATCATACGCGTACGAGCGAGACAGCCTGAAAATTCAAACGAGATCTAACCGATAGTAATAATTATAAGGGTTTCCCGCAAGGTTGCAAGAAAATATACTTTGAGAAAAATATGCAAAAATATGTTTCTTGTCTCGCGGAAAGTTTCTACGAAAAAAAATGAATACTTTTAACAATTAAATTACACAACGTTTTCATAATGTTTAAACACAATTTAAACTACTTTTAACACTTAAATACACGTCCTCGAAATAGTTTGATAAGCTCATATAAGTTAGGAGTGTTCACAAGAGGTTTCAACACAGACAATGTTTTTATATGGAACTCCATCGCGGAGCGCGCCCGCTGGAAAAATATTAAAAACTTTAAACCGAGCTATGAATGAAAATACTTTGTATTTACATAAGAATGAAAAGCCCTGCCGACATAAAAATATTTAAAACTCAGCAATTTCAACACAATTATATCTGAAAAATGTTTTTATATCATTTCATAATTTTTTCTTTACTTCTTTTCATTTCCTTCGGGTTTAAGAACACAGTTCAGCGCGATTATAATGCTGGAACCTGTTATGTTGTTCTTTTTCTAGTAAAATATTTTTTAATAAATAAGGTTTTGTCTACAACAATCAAACAAACCTTTCCTCTTTATAATATTAGTATATTATAAAGAGGAAAGGTTTGTTTGATTGTTTCCATCGAATAGGCTCCGAAAATACTGGGCGCCTAGACAAATTACCTTCGTTAAAATTCGGAAAGATCTGTCGTATCGACTTCTCTTTTGAGATCACGACATTTTGTCCCTAGACAAACGCACACTGTTGTTCGAATCGCAACAACGAATTGCTCAAACGTTAGTTGTTTATGATTTCAAGAATTTAGCCGTCAGTTGTGAAGTTGTCAAATGTCATATATATTTTTTTTAATTATTGATGGCGTTACGGCATAAAACTATTTGTCAGTGTCAAGTTAAAAAGGCAGACAACTAGATTTAATGTAGGTACCTATATGATTTCAACACCGTATTATTTTCAAGTCTAATGTCTAATCAAAGTTCAAAATACAAATTTTGATACAAATAGTCAGTGCAAGTCAGTCGATTCAGTAAAACGGTACCTAGAAGTTTTATTGAAAGTTCCTAGAGTGTTTTGTATAAAATGGAATCAAATTTCAAGTGTAGATATTTACAATAAGAATAAAGTAGGTACTTATTTAACAAGGCCGATTATTACGGTTGTAAGGCTGGAACATGAAGCATAGATACCAGGAGTCCGAACGGTATAGGCTTTTTAATAATAATTATGTACACAATAATAGGACCAGATCTTAGTTCTCTTTTCTGCCGCTAGGCGTGCGAGACCGACGAGTACCAAGTGTTGCCAATACTATTATACCGAGTGTTGCCAATACTATTATTTATTACAATTATTTTTAAATTACCGTTAGGCAATTACCGTGTTCTACGGTATCTATTTTTCGAGAACAGTTTCTAAGAATTTCCTAAAACTTTTATATAATAAGATTTCAATCTTTCCAGAGCTGTCAATAGCAATTTTAAACTTCCCGCGTAATTTCAAACGAGTGCATGTCGAACCGTCGCGCGCTCTACCGGCAAAAATCTGTCCCAGTTATTGAGACCATTATTTTAACATTACGTTCGGACTCCTTGTTAACTATACTTCGTGGGCTGGAACTTCAATATGCACCGAAATCCGAAACACCGGGAAAAATTCAGAGGATTATAAATTAGACACACAATTGGATAACTGTTTATCTATTGTATGACTCCAGAGTTCTATTTTGAATAATTATATTATATAATACATTATTTAATTAATTATCTTCTAGTTTTCATTGATAATACAGATTTTATACAGATTTCTTGCCAAATGGTCATAGGACACACATTATAAACAGATTTTAAGAGATTACACTAAAGGCCATACTCACGGTGCGTCCAGCAAATCCAGCACTGGTACTATTATGAATTTTAATATTATCCGGTGTTCAGCATAAAATATGTGTACAGTCTGACAAGGATCTTTTGGCACGTGGACAAAATCAGAACTAACATCGCCGTCTTGTAAAATGTCACTTTTAGTATTAAATTGTATTGTTTTGTAGTTGCGACACTTACCTTTTGGCACGTGGATAAAATCAGTAATAACATCGCCGTCTTGTAAAATTTCACTTTTAGTAATAAGTATTGTTCTTATTTGCGACACTCACGCCCCCATCCAAGTGCCAAAAGATCCTTGTCCGACTGTAATGGCGTATCTATTGTCTTGCGAATGATACCATCTAATAAAAAAGAAGGAAAAGGTTTTAATGTAAACTGCATTTTTATTTAGTATTAAATGACTATTTCTAACTTTTTTAATTAGAATATGATATAGTTATAAACATTTGTTAAAATAATAATAAAGTACACTCGTTTTATCTAAGATTTTTCAAGTTACTTTTTAAAAATACCAACATTTTTCTGGTTGGCAACATGCAAGAACGAGACACACGGCCTCCCTTATGGCTATCTCGCTCGGCTCGGATTTGCCTCTATGATACGTGCATTGTGAAATACACTCTATTACCAAGGCAATACAGTTCTTTTTAGCAATTACAAAATACGGAGTCTTCTATCCTTAGGACTATATCCATGTCCTGGTAAAAAAAAAACTGGCCAGAAGAAGAAGAAGATGAAGTACAATTATTTTTGTTTGTTATCAAAATAACAATTTACCTAACTTAGGCCTTTACATCCGATGATGGATGATTTATACAGTATTCTCCGAGCGAAGTAACCACTCTTGAAATACTGTAGTGCCTGGGACAGTTGTTTTTTAAATATCGTATGATTTCCCAAGCGCATACGGCATTCTCACAACATAGCCACCCTAGTCCAGAGGAATGACTAGTCAATACGTCTGGGGCCAACTATGTGCGGGTTTCCTCACGATGTTTTCCTTCACCGGTAGAGTTGTCACATACCTTTTGCAAACCTTCATAGAAATCCCTACCTATGATACAGGTTCCGGCTTCCCTTTGAAGAAGCAGCCTTCGCCACTGATAGTGAGAAGTGATATAAATCATAATGTAATTATTAATGTATCAAAACCGCTTCCAACCTAAGTTAATTTGTATTCATTCTGTGACAGGCTCTAACTAGTGCGTGTAAATAATAATAATTATTAGCTGTGTTGATTTTTAAATTGTATAATGTTATTATTGGTTATGTGACTTGAGATAAAACTAATTATTTAAAGAAATATCTGCATTATGTAATTCCTTTGCAAGAAATAAAAGTATTTTTACATTTTAAGTTTATTTTCTTACTAAAACCATGTAAAACTTACTTTAAAAAGTAAAATAAAATGTAGATACTCTTGTATTGTTATTATTTAATCAATCCTAATACGGACACTTGATACGGCACGAATTATTTAGTCACAAATATACTATAGAGATTAAATATTAAGTATTTAATTGGTTAACACTACTTGACTGTTTATAATAGGTGTATAATAGCATAGATATATAATATTAAATTTGTAATAATTAATCAAAGTATAATAGCAAATATTTCAAAACTTTTATGAGGTGTTTGTGTCCTTCTAACCCATTTATAAGGCGAAGGTGTTGAGCATCGATGACAATAAAATATCATTACATTGAAAAACTTATAAATTTTAATTACTAAATACAAATCTTTATTTCTAAGGAAGTTTCAGAGAAACTTGCTTAATTATGAACTCCATTTGGTACCTAAATTATAGTAGTAATTTAGGTACATACTATACACCTAAAGATTGCTTTCAGCTGATATAGTAGCGTGTAAAGATTACAAACTGCAAGTAAGCTACAAATTAAGAAATTTATATTTTAACAAAGTGTTGATTTATACTTGAATACAATGAATTACATATTAGGTATTGACAATAATTGTGATTTATTGAATACTTTAGATTGAATTCTTTTGACTTTTTGCAATATAGACTACTAGCAGAAGGTGTTTTATAGACCGTTTAGGCAACTTTAGGCAAATCACTATTATTTACAAATAACAGCTGATCAATAAAAATCCGCCATATTGTTCGTTGAGGCGATAAAGGTAGCTATCTGGGTATCTTTATCGTTAGGTCGATAAAGATAAAGATCACGATCTGCTAAATGTCACTTACGGCCGCTTGTCTAGGCATTGTATGGAGAAACGCGTTAGAGCAATTCGTTATATGGGTGCATCGTTAGCGTATTCGTTCAAAGTGGCTGTTTGGCTACCAATTTTTTTAACGATACGACTGAATATGTCATTTAACGCACGCTTATGTCAATCCCATACATTTTTTATTCACGAAGTTCGCCGTCGATATTATTTAATGCATCTTGTCTAGCCCTCCTGGACCGATTTTCATAAAATTTGGCACATATTATATAGAGCGGAGAAGGACATAAGCTAATTTTTATCGCGTCAAAATGCACAGTTCCCTTGGGATTTTCTTTTGCGCATCGCAAATACGCGGGAAACATCTAGTAGATAATACGACAACGATACTATGAAAGTGGCCTTTGTAATTTAACGACTAATCTTAACCTATTTGCTATGATGAAATATCTGCAACGACCTCACACAAGATACGTTATTGGAAATACATATTGTCCTATTGACCCTGACCCACTGCCTTACTACCGACCCCACAAAAAATGTCCCGAAATGTCCTTTGTACTGTCGTGAATAGCGGCATCACGAAGAGGGTGAGGCCGGGTACTGAGTACTGAGAGAGATCGTCGTAACACTTGGACGCGGGCCAGATAAGATATCCGTACATCAGAGTGATATTCAACTTTGCGCAGTTTTAGGATACTTTTGTAAAGTGTCGTGGTCTAAATGATTCTGATATAGATAAAAATCATTACTACTAAAAACTATTATTACCTTTAGGGTTGCTTTCTTTTTATATCAGTAGAAATATATTATGTATTAGGTTGTTAAATAACATACATACATACATATAATCACGCCTCTTTCCCGTAGGGTTAGGCAGAGACCACTTCTTTCCACTTGCTACGATCCTTACATACTTGTTTCGCTTCATCCACTTTCATTCTTACCATCCATTCCTCGTCTTACATTCAACGTAGCGAAGCGGCTCTCCATGGGCTACTTTTCGCCTCCGCGAGAACGAGACGTGATGGGTGGCGAACAACATCGCCGCCATTTTGGATAATTAAATTATTTTTATGATTATCCATTGCGTTCCACGGATTTGTGGAGAGGGTAGGAATAGGGAAATGGAAGGATAGGTGGTGTGGAAAGGAAGATTGGTAAGTTAGAGTAGAAAATAGGAAATGAAGAATTTTACCGCCCAGGAGGGCAAGAGATAGGACAGTAATATCTAGGGAAGCCGGGGTCGCATACCCGTATACTATACCACAACTACCGGACAGGTAAGTTGGGATGAGTATCCCATGACTACTTTTTTTATTTTTTATTTCAGAATTTCGTGTTGCTGCGCTAGTATGAATTGTCAATAGACCCTGATTGTCGGGGAGATTTATCTATTTACTGTACTAACTGTACCTACAACGTATCATATCCGTTAACACTGGACATGCAATTAATATTCAGGTCTGCAGGCTGCAGCTAGTAGGTACCTGCCGGCCTCTGTTCCGGGAACAGATCTGCCCGACATAGCCCGGAGTAATTACTCTGTTGCCACTTAATTCGATTACATAACACCCCGTACTGTGTAACTACATATCTAGATTTTAGTATAATTCGTAACTGTAAGGAGTTTTCGATTTAAATACGATGTGAAAAAGAATACTAAAGGAAACTATACTAAAACCTAGAAGAGAGAATATTTTATGTAAACATATTATTCATCGAAGGTAAACAACAAACATCTGTCAAAATAAATATTTATAAGTTTCTCCACAAAATGAAAATAATTCTACATTAAATCAACCCAAAGCAACATACGTTTCATTCAAAACTAATAAGCTATATCACTTGGTCGGATTACTACTACTAGGCTGACCCTGAGTGGCAGTGCAGCATCAAATTCGATTTCTTACAATGAAACGAGTATCTTCTTGCGTAGTGAATACAGTTCAATTTTGAATTGTGAAATCTATCTTAATAAATTAATATTTAAAAAATATATAGACCGACTTCCAAAATAAAGCAATGACATTCTTATAAATAACTTAAAATTATAAAATAATTCTTATTGTCGTAAAGTTCCACTTAAAGTTCTGCTTAACTATTTCTCTACTCAATTTTCTTATTTTTGAACTCGGTACCAGCCAGTTTGAATGGAAGTTCTTTAAATATTGTTTGTATGTATTTGTGTTAATATTGATAGAGCTCCGTAGCCTAGTGGGTAGACCGTTTGGTTTGCACTCGAGAGAACGGATGCAAAGGCCTAAGTTTGATAATTTTTCGATTAAAGGGTTACATAGACAATTGTTTGGGCTGGTACCGACTTCAAAATTAAGAAAATTGAGTAGAGAAATAGTTAAGCAGAACTTTAAGTGGAACTTTACGACAGTAAGAATTATTTTTTAATTTTAAGTGATTTATAAGAATGTCATTGCTTTATTTTGGAAGTCGGTCTATATATTTTTTAAATATTAATTTATTTTTTGCTTTTTAGTGAAAGATCAAGCTTTGCTTAGCGATTAAGTACGACGGTAAAATATTTAAAAATAGGAAAGAAAGGCTGAAAAAAGAATCACAAAAATATTTATCTGACTGAGATTTGAACCCGAGACCAATGCGTAAACAACGCACGATTTACTTATTTATCACCCAGCTGTCATAAATAGTGTCGAAATTATTGAATGAAGTATTGTTGTAATACAACGAATAAAAAACATAAAAACTTAAAAATGAGTGATTTATCAGTGATAAGACCTAGCTTTGGAAGAAGACGTCTGACACTGCAGATCTTTTGCATACACCTTTGCAACAGTTCTTTAAACAATTCCAAAATTTACAAACGTGTAGGTATCGTTAAAGAGTTCCATTCAGTGCTTTTGAAACCAGGGTTATACCTTGGCATAATGTCACTTGTTGGTACCATATTATGCTTAGGTTACTGAAAAATGAAGTAGTCGGCAGAAATTATGTAACAGTTGACACACAATATATGATGATGATGATGGGACTAGTTCAAAGAAATCGAATAAAAGACTAAGAGATACTTTTTTCATCAAATTATTATGATTGCCTATGTATGGTGTAATGATGATGGTGGTGATGATGATTGTTTAATAGTAACATAGTATGCTTGCAGTTCTTAAAACAATGCCGAAATTTAGAAACACGTTTCTATAAATACGGAGGAGTTCTGTTCAGTCCTTTTGGATTCATGGCACAAGATTTCACTTTTTGGTAGCTGTGAATGTTCAAAAAAAATTATATCAATGTATAAGACTATGAGAAATACCTGTATCAAAATATCATGATGTATGGTGGTGATGATGATGACTATTTAATTGCAACATATGCTTGCAGTTTTTTAAACAATGCTGAAATTTCCAAACGTGTATCTTTAAAGACTGAGGAGTTCTGTTCAGTCCTTTGGGATCCAGGGAACACCTTGATACAAAATTTCACTTTTTGGGAACTGTTAATGTTACCTATATTAACGTACAATGTATGGTGTGATGATGGTGGTGGTGGTGGTGGTGGTGGTGATGATGATGATGATGATTATTTAAAAGTGACATATGTTTGCAGTTTTATAAATAATACTGAAATTCCCAAACGTGTATCTTTAAAGACTGAGGAGTACCGTTCAATGCTTTTGGATCCAGGGTATACCTTAGCACAAAATTTCACTTTTCGGTAGCATATGCTCAAGTTATTTCGAAAAAAGTCAAAATCACTATCGGTGTCCCTATAAATTTTGAGGTCTTCTCTGGATTCCTCATGGATCCCATCACCAGGTTTACCATTTGGTGACAATGGGACCAATCCGGGAGACAACCTTTCGAAATAAAAAAAGAATTTCGAAAATCGGTCAACAAACGGCGGAGTAATCGCGTAACATACATACAAAAAAAAAAAAACCATACACACGAATTGAGAACCTCCTCCTGTGTTTTGAAAGTCGGTTGAAAATGCGCCTCGGTTTTAGCTGACGATGACGCTCTATCAGCGCCGCCGCTACTGGTGGCCGTCATTAGTGTCAATCTATACTTAATATACTTACTAATATACAGCCTCCGTGGTCTAGTGGTTAGAGCATTGGCTCTCGACTCGGAGGTCGTGGGTTCGATTCCCGCATTGGAACAACAAAAAATGTTGTTTCCAAGTTTGGTTAGGACAATGCAGGCTGATCACCTGATTGTCTGACAAGAAAGATGATCCATGCGTCGGATGGGCATGTAAAAAGTCGGACCTGCGCCTGATCTCTCGTCAGTCGTGTCGGTTATCCGTCCCACTGGGTTATGAGAGTAAAGGAAGAGAGAGTGCTCTTGTGTACTGCGCACACACTTGGGCACTATAAAATTACTCCTGCGTAACTGGCCTGGTTTCAATGAAACCGGCCACCGTCACCGAGATCGGTGTTGGGAGTTATTAATATAATAAATGCGAAAATGTGTCTGTCTGTCTGTCTGTCTGTTACCTCTTCACGCTTTAACCACCGAACCGATTTTTATGAAATTTGGTATAGACATGCTTTGGGTTCCGGGAAAGGACATATGATATTTTTGTATCCCGAAAAAGTAGTATTACCGCGGGATAATGTATTTACGCGGGTGGAGCCGAGGGCATCAGCTAATCGTTTATAATTTTGTCTATTTGCAGGTTGGCCTGTCCTATAATGATCGTGAGTCGCGACTGAGTACTATATCAGTAGCCATACACCATACTGCCAATCATAGATAATACAGCTGCCAATCGTCCAATCAAAATGAGGATCAGTTAGAAGTTAGAACTGACCTTGTATGGCCGTGGATTGGCATGACAGTTTTGTTCGATATACTCTATAACATAACCTCAATTGTAAGCCCCTTACATTTCTACGCCTCCTTTCTTCAGTAATTGAATCAGTGGCCCGTAAAACTGGCTAAGGGGTGGACGTAACAAACCTCCCCTCACTTCGTAACAAGTTTCCTCCCTCTCCCCTCCTAATGAAACCGAGTCTGGCTCTAACGGCTATGTTATTGAGGCATATGTTGGGTTTACGGCTGTGTTGTGGAGAAAAAGCAGCCACGTTATAGTAGCTACAGGGAATCCCGCACATAGTTGGCCCCAGACGTATTGACGAGTTCATTCCTCTGGACTAGGCTGACTATGTTGTGAGAATGTCGTATGTGCTTGGGCAACCATACGACATTTAAAAACCAACTGTCCCAGGTACTACAGTATTTCAAAGAGCGGTTACTTCGCTCGGAGAATACTGTATAAATCATCAATTGACGGATGTAAAGGCCTAAGTTATAGTAGCTAGGGAGCCGGTGGTAATTTAGGTCTGTGATTTCATCGTCGTTTATACTAAGACGTTATATATTCTACAACTGTGTGAACTACAAAAAACCGGCCAAGTGCGAGTCGGACCCGCACGCGCGCGTACATAACGCCAAAAAATCACGTTTGCCGTATGGGAGCACACTTAAATGTTTATTTATTCTGTTTTTAGTGTTTGTTGTTGTAATAGCAACAAAAATTCAATACTATGAAAATTTTAACTGTTTATCTTTCCACGGTTCATGAGATATAGCCTAGTGACAGACAGAGCAGAGTCTTTAGATACCTGTTTTACCCTAAGGGTACGGAGCAAAAGAAATAGTAGCTGATGGCAATCGTAAATTGCCACCAGCTCCTTAGCTAGCATTGTGTACTCTGAATGCCCCACCATTTCAGCCAAACTAATTTGTCTGCAAGTTTTTAGCGTAAAAGGAAATTTTTCTTATGAACGTGATGTTAGCCTTCCTAGACTATCCAACACACAAGTATATTTATATTTTAATCGAACCAATAGTTCCTGAGATGGAAGGGGTCAAACAAACTCTGCGTTTTATAATACCTAGCCCAGATTATTACTTCTGTATATAATCTGAGCTAAACCCACAATTATTACAACCCCAGGGAGTCTCTATGGCCACGGACATTTATCCTGGAATACAATGTAATATCAAATTTCGAATCAATTTCAAACTCAATTTGACTTTGTAAATGAAATTATCTCGATATCGATTTACAATTGCTTAGTTTATAATAATATTAATTGGTGTAAGATAATTTGAATTCTGAAATCACCATTAATAAAATAAATCCAAAGTGGTTTCTGGAGGTGAAATCTGCTAATTGTTAGAATAATACAGTCAAAACAGTAAAATGGTATTATCGAACGTCAAACCAACGTCAAACGCGCGTAATGTTTTGATTGTTCCAAACTCCAAAATAAGTTTATGATATTGAGGTGATTTATTTATAAGAATTCATTGAAAGTAAATTGAAAGTCTAAGTTGATTGTGACAATTAATTTTGGCATATTAAGAAGAACTTATATTATGTGCTGGGCTATTTAAGATTATTCATTTATTAATTAGCTTCAAAAGTGTTGATATTAATAGCAAAAAGTGTAAAACTTTATAAAAATAATTAATAATAGTCACAACTCGTGACAACAATTTTATTAAACTCGAAACTAAATATGGCTAAAAGTAATGAAATTAGAAACTTTACGATTTATAACAAATTAGACTCTATTGCATCAAATTATCACTTCACAAAACACTTCACAATTATTATCACTTTAAAATTAATACGATTCACTGGTTAGGTCCTCTCGCTTAGACCGTTCGATATTGACTGTCTAGAAATCGGCTGTGTTGAAATCGAAGAGACCTCCCTCCTCTATGAACCGAGAGTGGGGGAACTTGTTCCCTGTTCAGATACCTGTAGTTGTTTATACTGTGCTTATCGACAGCTGCAATGCAGGTGTTTGTTATTCAGGAATACGTGCAATGATAATGACAGCACTTGTTTACATTTTGTCGTTCGTATAGAATTGCTTATAAGTTAAATTTATACAATGAAAAGTAAGTTCAATCTGCATGATTATAAAGTGGATATAGTTAAAAACTCGTAAATATTGAGATCAATTTTAAATTAAACCTAATACGGCCTCTCCTGACGTGTGGCTGCCCTCAGCCACTCTCTTGTTTAAACGGTTGTCATGTTGTCTCTATCTTGGTAAATGGACTACAAGATTGCATTTACTTATCGATGTAATTAACTTCTAGACTCTTATTCGGTTGTGTATTTTTAATACATTTTAATCTGCTGTAAACAAAAAGAATGTTCACAAAAATTTGATACCAAAAATTATCTTTTGTAATGTTAGAACAAGAAAACTCATAACAAAACTATAAGCTACTACGACTCCCTTTCAATTTGAATGATCAGTAAGTCGATTCTGCCAATTAAATCTGTCAGTAAAACAGTTTCAATGCAGTCTTGATATGCTAAAACATCAAAATGGTATTCTTGTAAACGTCAACTCGACGTCAAACGCGCCTTGATTGGTCCAAAGTCCAAAAATCAGTTTATCATATCAAGACGATTCGTTCATAATTCACTGAAAGTAAATTGGAAGTCTTCAAGTTACATACTAGAATTTTAAATGGTTTTTATTTTTACTAGACTTTATAGTTTACAGATTATTTTGTTGTTGCTTGCCTACTTTCCTCTTTAAAGTAAAGCTTTTGACTGCGCTTAACTAAATATAAGCGCAATATAAAAGTGATGTTCTTTCATTTGATCTATACTTCATGATCTGATGAGATTACCTGTAAGCAAATAATCACACCAGAGCTAACATTTAATGCTCGAATAACAGTCGTAAATATGTCGCAGAAAATCAACGCTCAATACTAAATAGCAGAGCCAGTACTCAATGCTAAAAAGCAGAGCCATGCTAAATGCAAATGAGCAGAGCCAACGCTCAATGCTTAAGAGCATAGCCAACGCTCAATGCTAAAAGCAGAGCCAACGTTTGACGATAAACAGCAGAGCCAAGGCTCAATGGTAAACAGCAGAGCCAAAGCTCGATGCTTAACAGTAGAGTTAACGCACAATGCTAAGGAGCAGAGCCAACAATGCTTTAGAGCAGAGCCAACAATGCTAAATAACAAATCCAACGCTCAATGCTAAACAGCAGAGCCAACGTACAATACTAAAGAACACGAGACAACAATGTTAAAGAGCAGTGCAAATACTTGATACTAAACAGCAGAGCCAACGCTCGATACTGAAAAGTAGAGCCGACACTCAATGCATGAAATTTAACTATTGTCAATGTCTCTAATTCATAAGAATGGTACGTTACCATTCTTCAGGTTCATCTCGTAGTGTAGTCTTGCTTAAATATGACAACACGCAGTTCATTATTATACACGGAAAAGTATACCGCCAAATCAATAAAGCTTGTGTCATATGCAATTCAGTTTATATCATTGTGGGCCAATTATTGCCAAATACACTATTTCGCTTTAAGCCACTCAATTAAACAATGTCATAACTTTTCCTGTTACTTCCCCTTGTAATTTAACCGTATTTCGTAATGGGATAGCAACAGATGCTATTTTTGATGCATAGTCATAAATGTATAACGACGGAAATATCCGACCGAAACTCACAAATGTCAGACTGCTTTGATACATAGGTAGGTTACCTGAAAGTCATATTAAAATTTCTTATTTATTTATGCTGCTCGGCCTAACCTGACCCTTTAAAATAGTTCTCCCTCAATATTCAACCTGTGGCTACAAACATACTTTTTTCATCATTTGATTGAAAAACCATCAGTTGCTGGAATTACCAAAACTTCATGTAAATTGATAACAGCTATGAAGCACAAATGACAGTGGACGCTAATATTAGTACTCGGTATGTTGTCAGTAGGTTTTTACCAAACCCAAAACTACAAGAGAACAATTTTGGTAAACCATTCTCATAATATGCTGTCAAAGTGTTGTAAAACGAAAGTAATTCTAAAAACTTTTATCCCAAAATAGCATAATATGTGTCATTCGAAAGTTTTATGCAATTACAATTGGATACATGAATTGTCAACAGTAGGTAGTTATCAAAATTACGAAACTTGTTTGTTTTCTTTGTATATAAAATTATTGCGACCAGGACCGCGCCGATCCCCGGTAGCGCCTGTGTGCGAAACCCATGAAGCGCCTCTTATTTTTACGAATCTTCATGTTTTAACTTTTCGGTGGCGGCCCGCGGCGCCCTCATCGTCTTGGCGCCTGTGTGCGCCGCAAACATCGCACACAGGGGCAGCACGGCTCTGATTGCGACCCTCTTTATTGCTGCCTTTCGAATAAAGAGTCTCACAAACTCGACACTAAACTATAGTTGATGTTCGTACCGTTAGTTAAGAAATCTTTAAACTTATTTACAACAAACATTAATTAATCGCGATCAGAACCTACAAGTTCTGTCTTTACAGAAAACCGCTTACCAGTTTATGACACAATATTATTTTCGGTGTAAAGATCTTTATTTCCCATTAAGAGACAATAGCCACTTACATGAGAAAAATAAACTTAAAAGAAAGTTTACAGTGCATTATCAGTCGTCGATTTAAATGCAGGTACATTTAAAAACTTATAGAAGTGAGTATCTTCGCTGCGTAATGTTATTTTTACCCTTATTGGTTCTTACATAAGGCAATACGATATGATTGTCTCATCGAGTTGTGTATGTGTTTGTTTGTTTCTTTGTTGGGAACGTGAGTTGTGTGTGTATTAGTTTGAGTTTTATTTTGTATACGAGAACAGGTACATGTATGATATGTGTTAAATTGTAACAAATCTGCTGCAATTAACTTTAGGTTAATAATTTAGGCGTAGGAATGCACCACGCCACACTATACGCGACTCAACACGTCTGATTCGACTTGAAATGAACTTAATATCCAGTTGCCCTAGACCAAACACAAAATTTAATATTATGTCGTCATAGACCAAACAACACAGATTCAGTTACTAAAGAGACGCACAACAGTGCATGGATTGATACATCTACATAATATATTCCTCCTATAACATTACTCGTGTCTTGAAACTCAAAACGTTAACATCTTTGTCTCGCACATCTCGCGAAAGAAACATGATCTGTCCCGTCCGACCAGCTTTGGGCGAGAACACTGCACAATATGATCATGACTAATAATAACTCCCCACACCGATTTTGGTGATGGTGGTCGGTATCATTGAAACCAGGCCAGTTACGCAGGAGTAATTTTATAGCACTCAAGTGAGTGCGCAGTACATGAGAGCACTCTTTCTTTACTCTCGTAACCCATTACGACGGACGACCGACACGACTGGCAAGAGATCAGGCGCAGGACCAACCTTTTACATGCCCATCCGACGCATGGATCGTCTTTCTTGTCAGAAAATCAGGTTATGAGCCTGCTTTGTCCCAACCAAACTTGGAAACAACATTTAATATTTTAAATCATGACTAATGCCACACCCAAAGTAGGTGTTGATACTACCACTTGATAGTCTCTCGCGTATGCTACGATCAAACGGCGTACTGTGCGTTACTCTTCTGTATCTAAACTGCAATGGATTATATACCCCTTTAGTTTTAAATAAAATAGGAAACAGCAAAGTTATTTTATGAGAGACGGGTAACTAACAGTTGCATCTCGTAATTACTAGTATCGGTTATTGTTCGCGCCTTTAGCGCGCGTTTCGCCACTCCGTGTACCTCCGCGGTACTCGAGGGGCGTGCGGGGGCCCAACTGCAACGGTGCCGACCGGCATGCGGTCGACGGCAGCCACTAGCCACTACACATACATACTCCTCGGCAGCTGAACGAGTACACTAATATTTGTAACGCAAGAATAAACGTCTAATTACAGTCCGCTTTTCATTGATGAATCCCATAGGAGCAAAACTTTGCGTCCTCAACAATTATGCTCAATTTTATAGTTGCAATAATCAAATATTGCAAATACGATTTTTAAATTCAAAGAAACACGCAACATCATTTGCGTATGTAAATTTTAAGTAAGTAGTCATAACGTTACACTAAATTCCCGCAAAATGGAATCTCCGTAAACAAAACTTAAAATTTCCGTTTTTAGATAGACATGTATCCCATTTATAAATATTCCTTGTTCCCGCACCCAGTTCACTCAAAAATAGACATGAGTGTAAACTAGGAACAAAACGTGAAATATAATAATCATGGTTCGATCTTACCTTACTTTACACCTTACTGTTCAAAGCACCGATGAGGTGACCCGTAAAGTCGTAAGAACTCGCCGATGAGGCACAGGGTAGCTCACACACTCGGTAGCACGCACACTCAGAGTAGCTACTTTTACCACTGACCTGGTGGTCTTTAGGAACTCATAAACTCACTTTTTTTTTGACTTCTTTTATTCCTTTTGGCCATATTTATTTTTCAGAACGTGATAGGCTGGAGCCGATCGCACTTCTGATAATAGCAAAAAGTGTAAAAACTTTATAAAAATAATTAATAATAGTCACAACTCGTGACAACAATTTTATTAAACTCGAAACTAAATATGGCTAAAAGTAATGAAATTAGAAACTTTACGATTTATAACAAATTAGACTCTATTGCATCAAATTATCACTTCACAAAACACTTCACAATTATTATCACTTTAAAATTAATACGATTCACTGGTTAGGTCCTCTCGCTTAGACCGTTCGATATTGACTGTCTAGAAATCGGCTGTGTTGAAATCGAAGAGACCTCCCTCCTCTATGAACCGAGAGTGGGGGAACTTGTTCCCTGTTCAGATACCTGTAGTTGTTTATACTGTGCTTATCGACAGCTGCAATGCAGGTGTTTGTTATTCAGGAATACGTGCAATGATAATGACAGCACTTGTTTACATTTTGTCGTTCGTATAGAATTGCTTATAAGTTAAATTTATACAATGAAAAGTAAGTTCAATCTGCATGATTATAAAGTGGATATAGTTAAAAACTCGTAAATATTGAGATCAATTTTAAATTAAACCTAATAATATATATTTTTGTAGTCATGTAGGGTTTCTTTAGTTTATTCGTTGAAACCATAGTGTGCTTTGACTTAATCTGAAATAGACGAAAGATAATAATAGATTGCACATTTCACAGTGTGAGGTTATTGTTGAAGGTTCAATTAGTTGCTATTCTTATATTTAGTTAATGGTCTTAAAATAATTGTAGAACTTGAGAAAACGATTTAAACGGTAAGAAATATTAGAAAAATTGCAGGAAAAATAATAAAAACGACCGTTGAATTTTTCCCATATTAGAAGGTGTAGTTGTTGATGTACGCGTAGGTTATACAATTTTTAGTCGGTTAGTTAATTTCAAATTTCTAGCCTTAAAGGTTTGGCCTGTGCACTAATAGGTACATCAGTCAACAGCTTTGCCTTTTATTTATATACATAGGAAATGTATTATGTTTGTTTCTTTGTTTGCATTGAAAAGGTTCCGACGTATTGGACAGATTTTGATGAAATTTGGAATATATTTATACAGAGTACATATCTATTAATCCTCAGTTCCCGATTTTCTTTTTCGAGCACTAAGTCACGGGCCACATCTAGTTACTTAATATTAGTGATGTGCCGGATCGTTAAAAATGTATATCCGCGGATACGGATCTGAATACGGATATTTGGTGTCAAGATCCGCGGATACGGATACGGATACGGATCTTAACTTTCTTACGCAGTCGGTGGTGTCGGTGCGCGCGACTTTCACACATGTTTCGACTTGCATTGCTTGGCGGTTCTTTCTTTTGTTTTGTTTATAGTTTAGTGTGACACTTAACAGCATAGATAACGTTTGTTTGGTATTGGTACATGAGTTTGAAAAAATGTGTACAAAGAAGTTTAGTAGTGTAATTTAGAATTATTTTGTGTTAGTAAATGATGAATTTGCAAAGTGTAAAATTTGTGATGGGAAGTATTGCCGTAAGGGTAAAGTCACAACTTCTTTAAAAAACCATTTACAAAGAAAACATCCTCAAGAATATTATCTGTATTGAATTTAATATTTTTTTATTGCTAGGTAAGCACCTATTTAAAGAATTCATCTATAATTTTAAAATTAATAAGGTAAATAGATCCGTAAAAGATCCGCCAAATAGTAACGGATACGGACACGGATACGGATCTTTCTTCTGCCTCGGATATCCGCGGATACGGATACGGATACGGATATCCGGCACATCACTACTTAATATAAACAATATATCAGCTGTCTCCTTCATTTTATTACCGACTAGTGATCATGTCCATTGGATTGCCTGTTTCAAACATGATACAGTAAGATATAAGGAATAACTGAACTGCCATGGCAGGAATTTGTGAAGTGTGTTTACTGACATAGTGAAGTGCAAACACCGCGCCGGGCGCCGGGCACTCGGGCACGCGCGACCGGCGGAGTGTTGACCCATCACCCAGCTAGACCTGTGACCCACACATGTAGGTCGGAGGTGCAGGATAATGTTGTGTGAACTGTATCGGGTGTCATATCTATACTAATATGATAAAAACAAAAAGTTTATTTGTTTGTTTGCATTGAATTGGCTCCGAAACTACAAGACCGTTTTTGATGAGATTTGGTACAGATATAGATTAGACCACGGGGAAGGAAATAATCTACTTTTTATCGCGGCAAAATTTCGCATGAAGTCGCGTGCAACATCTAGTTGTTTATAAGTTAGTTAATAACCAACACTGGTTGTTTTCGTGGTTGTTTTACTCATAGGTTTTCTATGGATATTATAGACTATGTATGAAAAATCCCCGAAAGACATTAAGTTCGTGGTAAATTTAACCGTCCACCTTTGATTATTTGAATACACCTTTACGTTGACCACATTGAGATCTAGGTTAAAGTTAACCCTAGGTTAAGTATCATGTTATCTCGCTCTCGTTATTCGTATTTACGAAAAAGAAGGCGCGATATTTTAATCCAGGTTTAACTTTAACCCAGATATATGCTAGTGTACCTGATGGCAGTAAATGTGGTAAGGTTAAAAAATGTAATTCATACGAGTTGAAGTTTGATTTAAATAGAAATTAATTAGAATTAAAAAAAAGGTTGCTGAAAACAGAACACGATATAAGTCCGAACCTGAGATATTGTCTGCATACAATAGGGGATCGGACTACGTCTGAAATATTTAGTTTCATTAATATATTCGGAAATATTGAGGCATCACTACTTGGTAAATGTAAAAAAATATATTATTTTATGTGTAGAAATAATAAAATACATTTAAAAAGTACCAAAAAATTTTTTTTTTTTGCGAAATTGGTAAACAAAACCTACATCATTAGTTTACTCACATCATATACAAAAACGTTCATTATGGTAAGTATGAACTTAAACGCATAAATATCGGAGATATTTACATATATATTCCTGCGGCCATATACTTCATATACTATAACCTACAAGTGACGTCATTTGTAGGTCGACTTTAGTATGGAGCGTTTTTAGGAGGCTCGCGAAATTTTTTATACAAATCGCTGTACCTTTGAAAATATTGACTTTTGATATACGGTTTGTTCTGAGAAGTTTCTCATATTTAAAAGTCCTATGCAATAAAAAAAAAATAGTCCGATTGCCTATTTAGGATACCCATTATACAGGGTATCCTAAATTGATACGTCACACTGACATCGAAGACTTCGCCTGCGACGATTTAAAGAACCTTACACTTCGTCTGAATTTTTAGAATGGTGTTATTAGTGGTGATAAAAAGGTAAGGTTAAAACATACCAAGTACCTAATACAGCAAAAAAATAAAATTTGCCTTAGAAAATATTATTTAAACGTATTATTAAAATTGTTCTGACGACCTCTGTAGGTCAGTGGTTAGCGCGTTGGCACCCAAGCCGGAGGTCGCGGATTCGAATCCCATTAGCATGCGTACATTAATCCCATTAGCATCCCACAACCACCTTAGAAATGGTTAGTTTCCATGGATGATGTGACAGAATAGATAGTCACAGATAAAATGACAGTTTACCAAAAGCTGTCATAGTGTCCATAATATCTGTCAGTATGTCTATTCTTGTGCAGACGAAACGCATTTCTGTGGTGGTCATGCTATGCGTCCTATGAAATGTTCTGTGAATTAAATATTATGTGTATTTTATAACAAAAAACTTAAATATATGTATTATGTATAGTAAGAAAGTCTTAAATATATACAAGTTTTTCGAGAACTCAGCATGTAACCAGCTAATTTACGTAGTGTGAAAGCGTCCATAGATCCATAGACATAATATATTAATAGGTAGAAGTGCTACAGAAAAATATATTTCGCACATGTTTATTTTTATAAAAGTAATATTTTAATTATAAAAGCATTTTTATAATGTCATTTTTTAAATATCACATTTTACTCAGCGGCCATTTTTTATTCACCGTCTAGTGATATTTTATAAAAATTCGACGCTTCACTCCTCGCTTTTCGTAGTTTATTTAAAATTATTTCCATGAGCATTCTCTGGGGTACAGACACGTCAGACTATGACTTTTAACTTTTTATATTTTTAACGAAAGGTTGATGTTACTTTGCATGAAAATATAAAACCATAAACCTCAATCACATAATTTAGATTTATGTTATATAGTATTTTAAAATCTAACGGTTTTTATAATTTTACGGTGACATAATATTATATACTAATGGTCGCCCTGTGGTCGAAAATCGACCATAATTCATTTTTTTTTCGCACTGATCCGTATGCACAGTTCTTTGCTTCGCGTAATAATTCATCTGTTCAAATAAGGTTCAAATCGAACAATCAAATCAAAGAGAACAATAGAACTGTCACTTACACTGCAAGTCTTGCGACATACGAAACACACATGAATTCGACAATGACACATGAATTTTATCGAATTATTTTTGCTTACAAAAAGATAAGCCTGTCTGTAGCTATTCAATGTCATCTATGTATATCTTCTAATATATTAGGTTGGAGAAAAAGTTTCTTCGCATTTTATATAAAAATTCAAAAGGTTTTTTTATAAAGTTTATTTACAAGTGACTAAAGTATATAGGTGCCATTTTGTTCGATAACTTTTTGCCATCTTGTTGGTAGGTACATGATCCCACCCCCCGATGGTTGCACGCCTTGTCGTGGCGGTGGGGCTTAGTAACCGTGGACTGGTCACCCACGGTGAAGCTAAGAGGCAACCGGGGCCGGCCTGTTTGCCGCCGGCTGGCCGGGGAGGGCGCTCCCAGCGGGCTGAACATGCCCGCAGAGGACGCGCGTGGAGGTGGGACCGCAGAAGAAGAGGAGTGCGGGTATTACGGTGCGCCGTTCTCCCTATCTTCTGCGGCCGTGGAGGGATCGCAGGGGGAGAGGCGTGATGGTATTACGGTACGCCACTCTCCCTACCCCCTGCGAGCTGGCGGGGCCGTTCCGTCGAAACGGCGTTGGTGGGGCCGCAGAGGAAGAGGCATGTCGGTATTGCGCTGCGCCGCTTGCCCTATCCTCTGCGACCGAGGTGTGGTCGGTGGCAGAACCACAGACCTGATCTGCCACCGGGTACCAGTTTATCTGGTACCCATGGCTTCCTAGTAGCAGACTCAGGGGGAGTCTGCTACAGTGCTGATGGAGGCCGAGGAGGAAGCGCACCTAATATCTCTGGTGCGCCCATCGTGGAGGGCCTTCGGGCATTCAAGATGGAGCCGCTTGTAGGCGGCTGCCGCCGACGGGGTCGCGGATGTGTGTATCGTTCCCGTGGCCCCGTCAGAGGGCGGTGAGGAGGAAGATGGGGGGGTTTTTAGTGGGTATACCATGAGTCCCACATCACCACTTGGGTGCCCCCTGCGCCTGGGTGGTATGCGTAAAGCATTTTCCCCCCCGGAAAAAAAAAAAGGTACATGATCCCATTGCTATAAAATTTTTGGGGCTTCTGATGAAAAAACTGCGACAAGTGGTTTTGGCAGTCCTCTTGTGATGTCAACCTGACACTGCCTAAGGAATTCTGCAGCGACCGAAACAGGTGGAAATCTGAAGGTGCAAGGTCAGGACTATACGGCGGATGCATTAACACCTCCCAGCCAAACTCCCGTAATTTTTTCTGAGTGGCTAAAGATGTGTGAGGTCTAGCGTTATCGTGGTGAAAAACCACACCCCTTCTGTTGATTAATTCCGGCCGCTTTCTCTCAACTTCTTGCTTTAATCTCATCAGTTGTTCGCAGTACAGTTCAGAATTGATGGTCCTGCCTGGCGGTAACAGCTCATAATGAATAATGCCCTTCCAATCCCACCACACACACAGCATCACCTTGTTGCGAGTTAACCCGGGTTTCGCCACAGTCTGTGAAGCCTGACCGGCCTTTGACCACGATCTTTTTCGCACGTTCTTGTCGTACGTGATCCACTTTTCATCACCAGTTATCAGCTTCTTCAAAAATGGTTCGGTTTCATTACGTCGTAATAAAGAATCACAAATGAGTACACGGTTCATTAGGTTTCTTTCAGTGAGCTCATGAGGCACCCAAATATCGAGCTTTTTTGTGTACCCAGCTTTTTTCAAATGCACCAAAACCGTTTTGTGGTCAATCCCCAGTTCTTCAAATCAAATCAAATCAAAAAAGTTTTATTTCCATATGGGTTACAAAGTAGGGATCCTCTTTTTTCGCATAATTTTATTTGTCATAATTTCATTTGGCATACCTCACTTGGCATAATTTTATTACGCATAATATTACTTTAGCATAATGGTTTCTTGGCATACTATATCATTAGGCATAAATATCATTTAGACTAATATTTTTTGTCCTAATTTAATGAGGCATAACTCGTAAGGCATAATTTTTCTTGTCATAATAGTACTTTGGCATAATTGTTTTTTGTCATAATAATTTTTTTGCATATTTTTTGTCATAATAAATTCAAGGCATTCTGTCACAAGGCACAAATGTGCATAAAATGTAAGGACATAATGAAAACACGGTTAAGGTAATTAAACGCATATTTATAAAACATTAAAAGCAGGTATTACACTCATTATACCTAGTGTAACATGTGTAACAGTAGGTTAAGTTGCGGCGGGGTGGCCCCTGGGCTGGTAAGCCGCTAACATGTTTAAAATAATTAATACGAAAGGTTATTTAATTAAAAAACAAAACTTACTTTATCCTTAAGTGCATTGGGCTCGTGTTTATGGCTCGGCATGTTCTTAGATAGCGGTTCGTGTTGTTTGTCCGAGTTTAATTTCGTATTCAGTCGAAAATTAGTATTATAATTGTTATTTCGTCTTAACTCGCACATCCGGTAGAATTTATAATTCATTAGTAAGTATGTGAAAAAAATGCTACAAAGAAGTATGCGTAAATATATTTATGCTTTTTAATATTATGCTTAATTAAAATTATGCGTAAAAAAATGTTTGCCTTACAATAATTATGCCTAACAATTATTATGCTTTTAGTAATTATGCGTAAAAAAAATATGCTAAGAAAGTTATGCCAAATGAATATTATGCGAAACTACTATTAGGTCAAATGAAATTATGCCAAGTAAAATTATGACATACTAGCTGACCCGGCAAACTTTGTTCTACCTTAGAGGCAATAAATGAGCAGATTTTGGATTTCATTAAGTGCAATTTTTCATTAGGATAATAGGTAGATATAATAAAAAGAAATCAATTATTTTAATTATTGTTAAAATGGGCCATGTATTTTGGTGCATGGGTTGCAATCTTCAGTAAAGCATCTTGTAATAGACGACATTTTTTGTTTTATTATCAGGCGCAAGAATAAATAACGCAGATGGTCTTCCGATCCGTGAATATGCCACATATAATTGACCAGGTGAAAAAAATGGATTTTGTCTACAAAACTTCCTCACCTTCGAATTTTCCTTTGAGTATCGTCGCGTAAATCACATTATTTGTAAATCCCTAAATCCCCTATTTACTAAATCCCCAAACATATTTTTCTGCGATAAATAGTAGCCTATGCTCTTCCTCGTAGTCTACTCTATGTCTGTGACAATTTTCATGATGATTGTTTAAGTAGTTTTACGTAAAAGTGTAAATACAGTTGTTCACAGGAACCGTACATTTCCCGCGATAAAAAGTAGCCTATGTCCTTCCCAGTGGTCTACTTTATATCTGTACCAAATTTCATGATGATCGGTTAAGTAGTTTTTACGTAAAAGCGTAAATACAGTATTCCACGGGAACCGTACATTTTTTGCAATAAAAATTAGCCTATGTCCTTTCCCGTGCTTTACTTTATATCTGTGCAAAATTTCATGATGATCGGGTAAGTAGTTATGTAAAAGCGTAAATACAGTATTCCACGGGAACCGTACATTTTTATGCAATAAAGAGTAACCTATGTTCTTCCTCGTAGTCTACTTTATATCAGCGCCAAATTTCATGATGATCGGTTAAGTAGTTTTTACGTTAAAGCGTAAATACAGTATTCCACGGGAACCGTACATTTTCTGCAATAAAAAGTAGCCTATGTCCTTTCCCGTGCTCTACTTTATATCTGTGCAAAATTTAATGATGATCGGTTAAGTAGTTTTTACGTAAAAGCGTAAATACAGTATTCCACGGGAACCGTACATTTTCTGCAATAAAAAGTAGCCTATGTCCTTTCCCGTGCTCTACTTTATAACTGTGCAAAATTTCATGATGATCGGGTAAGTAGTTACGCAAAAGCGTAAATACAGTATTCCACGGGAACCGTACATTTTCTGCAATAAAAAGTAGTCTATGTCCTTTCCCGTGCTCTACTTTATATCTGTGCAAAATTTCATGATGATCGGTTATGTAGTTTTTACGTAAAAGCGTAAATACAATATTCCACGGGAACCGTACATTTTCTGCAAAAAAGAGTAGCCTATGTCCTTTTCCGTGCTCTACTTTATATCTGTGCAAAATTTAATGATGATCGAGTAAGTAGTTACGTAAAAGCGTAAATACAGTATTTCACGGGAACCGTACATTTTTATGAAATAAAGAGTAACCTATGTTCTTCCTCGTAGTCTACTTTATATCCGTGCCAAATTTCATGATGATCGGTTAAGTAGTTTTTACGTAAAAGCGTAAATTCAGTATTCCACGGGAACCGTACATTTTCTGCAATAAAAAGTAGCCTTTGTCCTTTCCCGTACTCTACTTTATATCTGTGCAAAATTTCATGATAATCGGTTATGTAGTTTTTACGTAAAAGCGTAAATACAATATTCCACGGGAACCGTACATTTTCTGCCATAAAAAGTAGCCTATGTCCTTTTCCGTGCTCTACTTTATATCTGTGCAAAATTTCATGATGATCGGGTAAGTAGTTACGTAAAAGCGTAAATACAGTATTTCACAGGAACCGTACATTTTTATGCAATAAAGAGTAACCTATGTTCTTCCTCGTAGTCTACTTTATATCCGTGCCAAATTTCATGATGATCGGTTAAGTAGTTTTTACGTAAAAGCGTAAATACAGTATTCCACGGGAACCGCACATTTTACCGCGATAAATAGTATCCTATGTCCTTTTCCTGGTTCTAAGCTACCTCCCTACCAATTATCAGCCAAATCGAGTCAGCCGTTCTTGAGTTATAAATGGTGTAACTAACACGACTTTCTTTTATATATATAGATGATTTTATGCGAAGAAATAGGGAACCTACAAAGTAACGCTTAAAGAATTGTCCCTACTTGATGCCTACCACCGGTTCGGGAACTAACCCGGCGAGAAGAACCGGCGTAAGAAACTCGCACGGGGCCATCTTTTAGCAAAAAGATGGAAAATTGTTCTTTTTAAAAAAAATGAAGTTGTTTACAATTTGAAAACTTAGGTTTAAGTATATAATATTGACAAAAGTCAGATACATATTATAGTACATAGAAGTAGCCTTGCAGGTGGTTATCCTATTCCCAAGGTGTGCGATCGTCAATAAAATCATTGACCTTATAATAGGCTTTTGCACACAAACGTTCTTTAACTACTTTTTTAAATTTATTAATGGAAAGATTTTGAACGTTTTCTGGGATTCTATTGTATAGGCGTATACATTGACCTTTAAATGATTTGCTTACTTTACTTAGTCTGATCACCGGTATATCTAGCTTGTGCTTATTTCTAGTGTTTCTACAGTGATTGTCGCTTTTAGTTTTAAAATTACTAATATTCTTTCTAACATATAATACATTATCCAAAATGTATTGAGAAGCGACGGTTAGAATACCTATTTCTTTAAACTTTTCTCTCAGAGATTCAAAGGGGGACATTTTGTAAATTGAACGTATTGCTCGCTTCTGCAGCACAAATATCGTATTAATGTCTGCGGCACTTCCCCATAAAAGGATGCCGTAAGACATTCTACTATGAAAATAACTAAAGTAAACAAGTCGCGCCGTGTCTTCGTCAGAAATTTCTCTAATTTTTCTGACTGCATATGCTGCAGAACTAAGCCTATCTGCAAGATTAGCAATATGAGGACCCCACTGTAATTTACTATCTAGTGTTATACCTAGAAATACAGTGGTGTCCACAAGATTCATTTTCTCATCATTTAATAGTATATTGGTTTGAACTTGCCTAACATTGTGCAATGTAAACTTTAAACATTTTGTTTTTTTGGAATTTAAAAGTAAGTTATTAACATTAAACCAATGTACTATTTTTGAGAGAGCACTATTTACCTCGTCGTAGTCTGACTGCTGTCGCTTCACATTAAAAATTAGTGAAGTGTCATCGGCAAAAAGTACTATCTCGTTATCATTATCTTTAACAAGATAAGGTAAATCATTTATATAGATGAGAAAAAGAAACGGGCCCAAAATAGATCCCTGTGGGACACCTAATTCTATTTTGGTCCCAGTGGACTTTTTACTATTTATCTCCATCCTCTGAGTTCTATTGTTAAGGTAAGAACTCAAAAGTTTGAGTGCAGAGTCCCGAATGCCATAGTGGTGCAATTTTCTGATCAATGTAGCATGCTCAACACAATCAAAGGCCTCGGAGAGATCGCAAAATACACCTAATGCATCCTGTAACCCCTCCCAAGCTTCAAAGATACTACAAAGAAGACCTATACCAGCATCCGTTGTGGATCGACCCTTAGTAAAACCGTATTGATTATTATGTAATAATTTGTTTAAATTAAAATGCACTAATAACTGTCTTAAAATAATTTTTTCAAATATTTTACTAAGAGTCGGTAGAATTGATATAGGCCTGTAGTTTGTCGGATCAGATTTATTTCCTGCTTTGAATAAGGGTATTACCTTGCTATGCTTCATTAAATCAGGGAATACACCACTTTTTATACATTCATTGAATATTGTCGCTAGATAAGGAGCTACGATGTCAATTATTGATTTAATAACTTTTGTAGACATGCCCCAGAGATCAGCAGTATTTTTAATATTCAACAATTTAAATGTGTTAATAATATCTCTGGAGTCAATTTCTTTAAACTTAAAATTGACATCACATTCCTTTACATTACCTCTGAGTAGTTTTTCAGCAGCTGCAGGTGAGGAATTTAAATTTTTTGTAGTTGAGACCGGAATGTCAGCAAAAAACTTTTCAAAGACCGTCGCAACTTCCAAATCAGTAGTAATTTTTTTATTTTCAAAATAAAGTTCAAATTCAGAGCTACGACAGGTGACGTTTCCAGTCTCACCAGCTATTACCTTCCATGTAGTTTTAATTTTATTTTTAGAATATTTAATTTTATTCTTTATATTAAGAGCCTTAGCAGCTTTACATACTTTTTTGAAGGTTTTTGAATAGTTTTTAACATATGTTTTAAATGTTTCATTATTATTAATACTTTTTTCAGCATATAATTCATATAGTCTTTGCCTACTAATTTTAATTCCTGCAGTTGCCCATTCAATAAAGTTACTTTTTTCCTTACAATTTCTAACAGTTTTAGTTGTGAATACTGAATTAAATTGGGTTCTTATTACCTTAAACAATTTACTAAAAGCTTCATCTGAGCTATTTGACCCATCCAGTAATTGAATATTTGTACTTAAATTATTTCTAAATTTCTCAATACGTTTTGTATTCACAGGAATAAACACAAACTCTTCCTTTTGGTTACGGTCATAATTAATATTAAAAGAAGCTAACTGTCCACAGTGATCAGAACTGAGCTTATTAATTATTTCTTTTTTACATGGAGTAATATTCGTGAAAATGTTATCGATACAAGTAGCAGTTGTGTCACACACTCTTGTCGGTTCAAGAAATAAATTAAAGAGGTTATACGATTTAAACAAAGATGTGAATCTAACAGTTGTGGAGTTTAAATCTAATAAATTTATATTAAAATCGCCACATATAATAACTTTTTTGTTAGATGCACATATTTTTAACAATACTCGTTCCATAGTTTGTTCAAATGAATCGTATAACCCTGATGGAGGCCTGTATACGCTTACAATAATAAGTTGACTCAACTCTATGCAAGCCACTTCAATAATTCGCTCAGTTGAGAGGCTGACGACATCTTTGCGTTCCTTGAATTTCAAATTTTTTCTAATTAATATTAAAGAGCCACCTCTCTACCTCTCACCAGGCAAACGTTGTTTTGTCTCATTAGGCACACTTCAGCTACATCGTAACTACTAATATGCCGATCTTGCTCCACTTTTTCAAAAATGGCAACAGTTTTGTCCGTAACAGGGCGACCAGAGCGACGTGCATCTTTGATATCAAAATTTCCGGATTGAAAACGCTTAAACCAAATTTGCGCTACTCTCACAGATACTGCATTAGGTCCATAAACATCACAATTTTTTTTCGCGGCTTGTGTTGCATTTTTACCTTTTTTGTAATAAAATTTTAAAATGTATCGAAATTCTTCATAAGAATCACTCATTTTAACAATAAGAAAAACAAATGAAAATCTCAAATTTACCTAATTTGAATTTGGAATTGTCTTCTGTAAAATTAAAACTTTTTAATGATACCAAAATCAGCCATATACAATTGGTATAGCCCAAGATATTTTATGACACGTTCATACATACTATAATGCGAAAAGACTTTTTCCCCAACCTATTATATAAAATTTCCATGTCACAATATTAGTTACCGTACTCCTCCGAAACGGCTTTACCGATTTTTACCAAATTTTATATGCGTATTCAGTAGGTCTGAGAATCGGCTACTATCTATTTTCCATACAGAAATAATTTATAAGGCAAAACAACGTTTGCCTGGTCAGCTAGTAATTATATTATAATATTTATAAGGAGATATCCTCACTGACTGTTGTGGACTGCGACGACGTCTTGATTCTTGTGGATCCTTCTTACGTTAGAGTGGTGATAACAATGATACAACAACTAATAAGATAGATATTCTTCTTTATTGTTACATATGAGCGGGTGATGCGCCGCGTAAAATATCAACAACTGAACGGATGGCGTTAAATTTTGGCGCGTAGATAGTTATTATACACCACGAAGTCGGAGAAAAGCTAGTCCTACTTCCTACTACGAGTACTATGTATACTAAATGGTAAGTTTGTGTGGATGAATGGTAGGATGTGTTTGTTATTCTTTCACGCAAAAAGTGCTGAACAGATTTCGATGAAATTTGGAATGGTAAAGAAAATTAGTAGTTTAGAAAAAGTATAGTATTCCCGTGGGATACCCGAAACTATATTTACTCGGGCGGAGTCGCGCGCTTAAGCTAGTCGACAGTATAATTTCATGACGTGCGTGGGCGGGGGTGGAGGAAGTGACAATGAAGTTGTATCGTCATTGTCGTCGTAAAAACTGAACGCAAACATTTTACCCGACGACGCCGCGCGGCGCCCCATAAACCTCTCGATAAGTTTACGGCCCTACACTAGGGACGCTCCTGCATCACAACACTGCAATATTCACAACAAATAAACAGGATATTTTTGTCGATATACGATTTTCTGAGGAATATACAATCAACTATAAAATATATCAAAACAACAATGTTTCCATCTTTTTGCTAAAAGGTGGCCCCGTGCGAGTTTCTTACGCTGATTCTTCTCGACGGGCCAGTTTCCGAACTTGCTGAGAGCTTCCGGTTATCAAAAAGAATTAATTTTTCATCGCAGGTAACAATGCGGTTCAAAATTCCTTAATTTGTGTGTCTGTTGAGCAGTGCAAGGCACGTATCGACGCGTACTTCGCGCTGGCGATCATTGACTTCGTGGGGCACCAATTTGTCAAGCTTTTTTACGTTGCCAATTTGAAGCAAATGGACCAATATTGTTTTGACGCTAACGTCGAAAGCTGCTGCTAATTCAGCCGTAGATTGTGTATTATCAGCTTCCACAATCGCCTTTAATTCGTCATTGTCGACCAAAGTCTTCGGACGACCGCGAGGCTCATTTTTCAGGTCGGAATTTACAGGACGGAAGCGAGAAAACCAATAACAGGTGGTGCGTTGGTTTGTAGTGTTAGTAAACGTAAACGTACTCCGTAAACGTCGTTGATGTTGCGTGCCGCTTCTGCTGCGTTGCTGCCACGACGGTACTCATATTCCATAATTACTCGAATTTTTACCGTATCCATGATGACGAAAAAGATTGAAATGCGATGAAAATGTAACATTAATCAATAAACAAATGACTACTTTTGGAAAAAGAATTCCATGTTTTTAAAATAAAATTAATTTGAAATTATTTTGATTTGAAATGGCCAGTACTGCAGAACAACAATTTCATAGGTAAAGACCTATTATTTTTCATATTAATTGTTATTGTAATAAAATTAATATTGAAGTCCGGCTCTCGCAACTTGTACGCCTTGGAAGTCCGACTCGCACTTGGCCAGTTTTCGTAATTTTAACAAGTTATAAACTAACGGGCAAACGAGCAAACGGATCGCCTGATGGAAAGCGTTTACCGTCGCCCATGGACATCCGCAACTCAGAGGAGTTGCAAGTGCGTTGCCGGCCTCAAATTTTCATTTTTAAAATTCGTAACATTCTCAATTGATTCATCGTCTTCGCTGAATAAGGGCCTATTTTTGTGTTGTCGATATTTTCCGTTGGATTTTATCGACATCGATATTTCTCGCGAGATGGTAATTTCGTCGGCGTAATGTCGCGTGAGTGATGTGATCAATCTCAGAGTTATCGATATCCTCATTTGCGTTGAGTGCTTATTGATCGAGTATACAGAAGTAGCACAACACTTGTGGAGACATTATTAAATGTAAGAAATTATTCAATTTGTAAGTTTTAAAATTATTGTCTAATACACCCTAGGGCGAGATGTCCTCTCTAATAACTTGTTAGGGGGACTTCTCGCCCAAATAATACATTTGGCCAAATAACTTATTACCGGGTCAGTCAAACCTCTAAAACCTTCGGTCTATGCATGCCTCATAAAATCAAACTAGCTAAGTGCGAGCCCGACTCGCGCACCAAGGGTTCTGTACCATTATCTACACAACTGTTAGTACTAACATCGATCACAAGTATTAATATCGAGCAAAAAGCGGCGAAAACATAAAGTTTTTGTGCACACAAAAAACTTTGTTTTCGCTGTTAAAAGTTTATTTTAATTTAATTTCACTGTTTATATTCAAAGTGTATCTTCAACTACTAGTATAATATTTAGTGTATATATCTACACTAATATTATAAAGAGGAAAACTTTGTTTGTATGTTTGTTTGTTTGTTTGTTTGTAATGAATAGGCTCAAAAAGTACTGGACCGATTTCAAAAATTCTTTCACCATTCGAAAGCTACATTATCCACGAGTAACATAGGCTAAATTTTATTTTGGAAAAAAATAGGGTTCCGTAAGATATTTGGGTTTTTCGGACACAAGGTGTAAAAAATCAACCAGAAAAGTTACTTATTTTGCGTACGCTGCCTAAACTATAAAAGATAGAACCATAAAATGTTCTAATTAATTGTAGATCTTATAAATATCTACAAAAAAGTCCGCGACACACTATACCTATCTATGTCGAGTGAGGCACAACAACCATTTTTTTATTTAGAAATCTTGAATTTTTTTTGGACTACATTTAAACGCGTTTATTTTACTCATGTTATTAATCCTTATCAAAATAAATTATTTCATCACTAAGTACAGTTTATGTAGATAATATTTGGTCTTTGAATGATTAAAATTGGACGTTTGGTTTTGAAGTTATGGCGAAATTAAAATATTACGACTTCTGCTGCACGGCCCGTTGCGAAGTGGGCGTCACCAAGGCGGGGTGCGCGTGCGGGTTAATGTTTAGTTTAGTTTAGTTATTTTATAAACATCAAATTGATAATATCTTAAAATATAATACATTATAATATCTATACATCTATACAGTTAAATACAATTTAAGTGTCTGTTTGTACCTTCAAATTAACAGCTTTTTACATAATGAATCTGAAAGTATATTCGGTACTTACAATAAAATACATTTTTTTTTAATTTTTGTCTGTCCGTCTGTCTGTCTGTCAGTCGGTCTGTCTGTCTGTTTGTTCCGACTAATCTCTGAAACGGCTGGACCGATTTTCACGGGACTTTCACTAGCAGATAGCTGATGTTATAGGGTCTAACATAGGCTACTTTTATTTTAGGGTTCCGTTTAAAAAAATAGGATTCCGCTTTCGTGAGTCATAAATAAAGTCGCGGGTAAATTTCAGCGATATCCCAAAGTATTGTTCCACGCGGACGAAGTCGCGGGCAAAAGCTAGTATAGTAATATAATGTTTAGAATATTTAGTGAACATTTCAAGCGTTATTAATATGAAGCAAAGAAACGGTTAAAAATCACGATTGTTGTATGAGAGCTCCCCTTTAATACCAAAAAGGTAAAAAAATAAAACCCTATTACTAAGACTTCGCTGTCTGTCCGTCTGTCACCAGGCTGTATCTCATTAACCATAGCTAGACAGTTGAAATTTTCCATGATGATATATTTCTGTTGCTGCTATAACAAGAATATAGGTTGGTATAACAAGAATATAGCTATATAAAAAACAAAATAAAATAAAATTTGATTTTTTTTGGCGTTCGAATCCGACTCGCACTTGGCCGGATTTTAACTGACGTACAAATGCCTACACAAACATAAATAGAAACGATAGACTGTCCTGGTCGACACAATATTCATGAAATATTTCTAAATAATATTTTGGAAAGGAAAATATAAAGTTATATTAATTCCTTTCCAAAATATAATTAAGAAATCAATTTACTATACAATGTATTATAATATACAAACGTATAATATTATTAATATGTAACTCGGCTGTTGAAAAGGAATAAAATGAAAAACCTTGGAACTTCCAAAGTTTTTTCATTTTATTCCGATATTCGTTTTGTTTTCGAGGATGTAGGTAAAGTAACTACTTTACCGACATCCTCGAAAACAAAATGAAAACAGGAAAAGCAGTCGAAAGTAAGCAACTATGTGAGTTAGGCCGAGACTATATTACTATTTAAAATCAAAGTGTCGAGTGTCGAACTGTCTTAAATGACATTGACATGTAACTCGACACTTGTGCGTTCGATTTTCAACTCTATTGTATTAGCGCAAAGTTCTATTTTGAATGCTCTGAATGTTTCCTACTTACCGGTTTCCGGATCATATAGTCGCACGCACGCAACCGTTGTAATAAGACATGTAGGGACTCACGGAGACGCTATTACCACAGTGTAATAAAGAGATACAGTGGTCCAACGCGTTTGAAGTCGCGCGAAATGCCGCTTTTGTGTAGGTATTCGTCATTGCTGCAGGGTTGTCACAATAATGTGTTTTATTATAATCTGTTCTACATTTTGTGTAGGTATTCGTAGTATGTGTATGTAGAGTACTAGGAATAAAACAAAAAAAAATATATATATAGAAGTATTAATGAAGAGTTTTATTATAAAAAATACAAATGCGTATACAAAAGCTCAGGGTTAGTATGATATATATCAATTGATATATATCGTATATATATCATGATATATATCAATTGATATTTATGCTTGATATATCAAAATTGATATTTATATTTAAAAATGTAAAATAATGTTTTAAATGTAAAAAATCTTACATCAACACAGGTCTTATTTTCCGAGAGTTTCACAAGCCTAGGTCATCAAAAACTTGCTATTTGACACGACATTAACTAATCATAGCCGTCGACGCGGCTTGTAACGGCATATGACACCCACGTGACCCCCTGTTTTTCGGAAGAAAATTCCTTGTTTGTTATTATACTATTGTTATACCATTTATACCATGTGTCAAATTAATTCGACTGATAAAATTAATACACTTTTTTTTTCTTCTGGTTATAAACAAAAGTCATTTTATGGTTTTATGGTTTATTTAAATTGATACTCAAAAGTATCTATCGTTGATTTTTAATTGATTTGAAAACTTTTAATATAAATAATAAATAAATGAGTTTAATTTTATTTCCCTATCTTCAAATTATCAGACATACAAATTATTTTGATTCAACTATTACGAAAAAACATATCAGAGTACCTATGAGATTTGTATGTAATTTTGAAAATATCAAAAAATCAAAAATATCGGATATATATAATCAAAGATATTTGATATTTTGATATTTATTATAAATATCGGATATTTACGAACCCTGCAAAAGCTACAAATGCGAAACTGAAAGGTATTTTCGACATTTGGATTTACTAGTTTTTAGATTGCGATTGTTGAATTTGACGATTTAGTTAGTAAATTCTCATACGTAGATACAATTTTATTAAAAATTCTGACGGGAAACAGGCGCATGGTTTTGTATTAAAATTAATCTTCTTTAGCTGTTCATATAATTGACCATTGTAAATAAGTACCTACATACAACTCAAACGAAACATTGTCGCAAACCACTTAAAACAATCAAATTAAAAAGCGTCAACCCCGGCTGACGTGTCCCAAGCGAGTGTATGGCAGCTTGGGCTCGCTACCGCCCCTCTCTCACCCCGCACGCCCCGCACGATTGCTCTGTCTAGACGTGTCCGTTGGACGACTGTATGTAATAGTTCTATAGGCTGTGCTATTACCATAAGGCCATCTTAGAGGAAAGAGACCCAGCACGTGTATGGCGATTTTTGAGGTCGCAGGGGATTGGCAAGAATAACTTTAGCTCTCCACTTAATAATATCAATCTTGATGCCGCTATTAGCCATTTCTCATCGCCCTCCTTTTTTGATACCGTAACTAAAAATGCTACGCTCTCGTCATTGTCTTCTACTGCGGTCTGCGATGCCCCTTTATTCTCTTTTGAAGAAGTCACGGTCGAAGACACTAAGCGTGCTATTACGTCCATTGATTCCGATTCCGCTGGTTGTGACAGCATTGGACGAAAGATGATTGTTCCAATTGTCGATATACTATCTCTGCCTATTACCTGGATCTTTAATACCTCTATCCGAACTTGTAACTTTCCTACTCTGTGGAAAGACGCAGACATTATCCTTCTTCCAAAAAAATCCAATCCTTCTCTTTGTTCCGATTTTCGCCCCATATCCATTCTCCCCTTCCTTTCCAAAGTATTCGAGCGCCTAATATATCTGCAACTTAATCATTTCTTGCACACCAACAATCTCCTTAATCCCTACCAATCAGGCTTTCGCTCAGGTCATAGCACAACAACGGCCCTCGTTAACATCACAGAAGATATCCGCTACAATATGGATAATCGTCGTTTAACCATTCTGACCCTACTGGATTTCACTAATGCTTTTGGAACAGTTGATTTTGACATATTGCTTGCTACTTTGAGATTGCTCAATGCTGCCCCTAGCGTTACTAACTGGTTTGATAGCTATCTAAGGGGTCGCAGGCAGCGAATTCGGAGCGATAACGGCTTCTCCGTGTGGCACGACCTCTTAGCGGGTGTCCCACAGGGAGGTGTACTGTCGCCCTTACTTTTTGCAATTTATGTTAATTCCATTAGTAGCCGCTTGATGTCTCACTATCATCAATATGCTGACGATATGCAGATTTATACGCACTCCGACATCGAGCATCTGAAGGAAGCAATAGAACGTGTCAATGTTGATCTCCTCGTCTTGGAAAACAGGTGCAAGTCATTCGGTATTAGTGTTAATCCCAGTAAGAGTCAAGCCATTATTATCGGCAGCACTAAGCTTCTATCCAGAGTAGCGTGGCAGGATCTCCCATCACTCAGTTTTAATGGCTCTCCGATCCCTTTTGTTGACAGTGTCAAAAATCTGGGTGTCATTTTTGATAGTCAGCTCTCCTGGAGACCTCACATTAATGCAGTCAGTAGCAAACTTTTTCGAGCTAGTGCTTCTCTTCGTGGCTTTGGAAATTTTCTTCCAATTTCCACGAAGATCGCACTGGCACATACAATTCTTTTGCCTATTCTAGACTACGCTGATGTTTGTTACATAGATATTACGGAAGAGCTACTGGATAAACTAGAGAGACTGCAAAACATTTGCATCAGATTTATCTACGGACTGCGGAAATTTGACCACGTTTCAGAATTCCGGAAGAAACTTCGCTGGCTTCCGATCCGGTCCCGTCGTGATACTCACACCCTGTCACTCCTATATAACATCTTGTTTCTTCCGCCCTCTCCTTCCTATCTCAAAAATCGTTTTAAATTTCTACATGATACCCACCAATTAACGTTACGCTCCTCAAACAATCTTTCCCTTGAGATCCCCTTGCACTCTTCTTCCTTATATTCCAAATCTTTTACTGTGCGTGCAGCAACTCTTTGGAACTCACTGCCTCTAGAAATTCGCCGTGCGGAATCAATAATTTCTTTTAAACACAAGTTAAAATTGTATTTTCTTAATAAGTAAGTATACGAACATTTCTGATATGTTTTAAACTTAAATTGGTTTTTGTCATTATTGCAATAATTATTATTACTTAGGTATTTTGTTTTTTAGTCGTTAAATCATCATTATAAATTGTTATTGTTGTTAGTCAAAATTTCCGTTTGAGTTCCTAACCATTTTTAGAGTTTTTGTTAGTTTGAGCACCTACACGATCATCTTTAATTCCTATTGTCCATCTCATCAACAAAAGGTTGACTGGTAGAGATTGCTTGGTAGCAATAAGTTCGCCTTTTGTACATCATTTATTAGTATTAGCGATATTGTTGTATTTTTGTATGTTCTTGGTGTGCAATAAAGTGTTTTTGTATTGTATTGTATTGTATAGTCCCATCCTAATCCTGAGGTATGGGAGGAGCAGAGCTAATGAATGACATCAAAACTTGCAGCGCGCCTGTCGATCGCCCCCACCCGTCACAGTATTCAGCTAGGGACGGGAAAACGTCGATAAATGACTTTTTAAACTAAACACGTTTTATCGAGAATTTGGATATCTTAAATGTTTGTCACCCTTCCCTCACTGATTGTGTTGTTATATGACAACGAATACCTCTTTATACATACGAAATAAAAACCCGAGAGAAGTGCATAGTACAGTAAACATAGCATGGTATGCGAACCCAGCATATTTTTATGATATATTCGTGATAAAAATAAAGTGAAATTACAACATAAATCTTACCGATACAAATGTAACAGCATGTAGTGCTCGTGACGCCGAATGAGAATATTTCAGTGTTTAAAACAAAAACACTTTTAAATTTCCCACGAGAGCTACATTAGCGAGATGAGACTCGTCACAATCTGTGGCGGCGTGACGGCACGTGACGGTCACGTCTGCGTCACGCGCCGCAGCGCAGCAATACGAGCCGCAGCGCAGCAATACGAACCGCAGCGCAGCAATACGAGCCGCAGCGCAGCAATACGAGCCACAGCGCAACAAGTCGCACCACAGCTAGCGAAAGTTAACAGATGACAAATAAAAAAAAAAAAATCTTGTCATCTGTTAATTTCTTCTTACATTATTAGTATTTCGATAAAAGAGACTGCATTGCTGTGTTTCAATGTTCTTTGTTGCTGCCGTGAATGTATACTGAATTCCCGACGTGTTGTTTGTGTGTGTGTGTGTGTTTGTGCGTGTGTGTGTTGTGACGTGAACAGCGTGAACAGTTACGTTGTCGCGACTCACGTTGCCGGTATAATCAAAGGTGTTTGCTCCAAACACAAATCAGTGCTGTTTGAGTACAAATTGAACTTTATACTTTTTTTGGGGAAGAATTAATTGAATATCTTTTTAGTTCTTACTTCTTACGGTCGCACTTAGATACATTTATTCCTTACATTAGGAGCTACTTGGTACAGACTTTGATAATAAAGTGCAGTTTCTGTCAAAATCTCTACAGTAAGTGACTACTTAAGTAAGAATTAAATTTGTCTAAGTGCAGTCGTCAGTGTCTTATCTTATACTTGCAGTTTCTGTCAAATTCTCTACAGTTAAGTGACTACTTAAGTAAGAATTAAATTTGTCTAAGTGCAGTCGTCAGTGTCTTATACTTTAAACAAGCAATTCTTGTATTTAATATATATGTAATCGTAACGGAAATGGCTTCAAGTTTTTTTTCCATCATGTCGATATAAAATTTAAATAGCAAAACTATTTTTAAAGTACTGTCTCATATCTTCGTTGATTTAATGACTTCTAATACCATGTGCCTAGTCAGCTACGTCTCATACCCTGAGACAGATATTCAACCGCGGTAGGTAGTGGCGGGGGGTACTCTAGTACTCTATCCACCTCTAGCTCGGGTACAATCGCACAAACTGTCAGCTGTGACACACAATCACCTCCGCAATATCTCTCTCAGGGTCGAGCTTCCCTGTTAACTGGCGGTACTGAAACTTCGATGATTTTTGTTCGACCCCAGTGGGTCATGTAAACTTTAATGTCCTTTTAAATTACTGGCTATTTCGAGTTACTACAACATTTAAATAACAAATAATATACTTTGTGCACATTTAAAACGAAACCCTTTTAGGGTTAAGTGCAGTTATATTTTGTTTTGACAATTTTGAACGAAAATTAACATATCTAATTAAATACGTCTCACAATTATTTAATGTATTTTTTTAAGAAAGCAATCTTATTTACAACAGAACATTAATTTAACATTTAATAACATTCTGGATGAGCAAGCTGTCGTCAACATAATAATTAAATGGCAACAGAAATTAATTAGGTCCAAAAATATAACGAACGAAATGAATCAGAGAGTACGTACGAATGAATTGAAATATCAAATTAGAAATATTTAAGATAATACAATCAAGAACACCGATAAATATATATACCTAACTTTGTTAGTGACGACAATATTTCAAATCTATAATATTATAATTTCTTAAGTTTCTTCGTAAAATAAGTTATTCGTATCTTTAACTTAGGAGATATAAAACTGTTTACAAATTGGAATCGTTTACTAAAATTACAGAGATCTATATAAAAGGCAAATCTGATTGACTGATGTATTAACGCACAGGCCAAACCCTTAAAAATAAATGATTATAATTAAGGCTAGAAATTTAAATTTTGCACACGTATTACTCATACCCTAGGTGGGTGAAATCCCCTGGTGGGTAAAATCCCCTATTTAACTTATGAAATTAATTAATTTTATCAAAGTTTAAAACCTAATTTCAAGAGGGCGAAGCCGCGGGCAATTATTGCTAAGAATAATATATTTTCATAAGGCAAGTTTTTCAGCGAGGAGTCAAACTAAAGTCATATTACTAAAGGCCGCTACGCACGTAATGTTATCTACAGACACATGAATTTGGAACGGAGCGTACAGCGGACCATATCCGCAGACCGAATCCGGTGTCGCTACACACGCACGGATTTGGTACGGTGCAGTGGAGCGTAAAACTCGACACTCGTGTGTTCGATTTTATGCTCTATTACATTAGCACAGAATTATATTTACAGTGCTGTTTTTAAACGACTTCAATGATTCCCGCAATTCATTGATAACGGGCAGTGATACCAACTCTCAAAAATATTTCTGCCCAAATTTTACCCCCGATTACTTATACCATTGACAGGTCTAAGAGATAATAAGTTAGAAAGAAAGGTTATGTGTTTAACATAAAGACTTACGCGTGAATAACATAAAACTAACTAGTCTTAATCTGATTTTATTCCCAATACATTTTCATATCCCTGGCTCTATATACACACATTAAAATAATTTTTATTATTACATAGAAATTGATTCATAAGAAGTAAACTCTAAACATCCTGTCACATAGTAAACCCTCGTAGATATTTGCCCTAATTTTGGGGAGTACATCCCTAAGTTGGCAACACTGATACCGTTGTACGGCCTAACCACCGGACTGACCGGACCGGACACCGGATCCCCTGTACGCTCCGTACCAAATTCGTGTGTCTGTGTGTCTGTAGACACCATAACGTTTCATACGTGGCAATGAAACGTGTGTATGATAAATCATTGCAAATTATTAACGTTTAATCGCTACGATAAAACGCTGCGTATGGGGGCCGGCTTAATATAAAATTAATAAGGGGGTAATATAATATATCTTCTTCAGTAATTCAATTTTAATATCAATGTGTCAACTTTCTGAATATAAAATAAAATTTAGTTACTAAATAATATTTTATACAAATATTTATTTTACTTTGAAGTTATTTCATAAAAAAATATAAGACAATAAATTCCAATGTCCAAATACAGAGCACACGGACAACAGAGAGATTAAAAGGTTTAATTATTTATGTAGCGGCGGCCGAAATAAAATGTTCCGACACAACTGAGAGACCCTCTTCTCGGAAATGTTTTAAAATGATTTCGTGATATTTATTCTTAAAGCCCTTATTCACTAGGATTGCCTTGGCAATCGCACATAATAATTTATTGCCATACTAGCTTTTGCTCGCGGCGTCGCTCGAGTAAATACAGTATTCCATGGTACACTATACCTCTTCGGGGTAAAAAGTAGTATTAATTTAGAGCCTAAATTATTTCTATACAAAATTTCATCAGAATCCGCTCAGTGCTTGTGTGAAAGTGTTTGAGGATGGATGGACAAATGAATAGATGTTTGTTACTCTTGAACGCGACAACTAATGAACTGATTTTATGTAATTTGATCATTGGTTGTAGTCCCGGATTTACTAAACTAAGCGACGCGGCCCTCCATTGCGTTAAATGACTAGTAATAGACGCGTCGCTCCACTGTGGTACCTTTAGTATTTTATATAAGTACCTTTATTCAGAGAGACTCGATCAAAACGAGTTCTTTATTTATTTAAAAATCCCCGACCGCCCCGGGCGTGGGCGCGGGCGAGGTACAACCGATTGCCCTGTATCGATCTTGTATAACTCGTTACTCTTGTTTGTTTTCGTTAATGTGTTTAGATATGGCTTACTTTGATAGAAAAAGAGCGGGAATCGAGCTGATGGATCTTCTGATGGTAAACGATTTCTGCTACCCAGGAACAACGTGGATATCAGACGGGTTACAAGTATGTCACCGGCCATTTAGGCCCACCTTAGACCGTACCGTACCGTACCGCTTTCGGTACAAACACTTGTGTGTTACTCCATGACAGTTCTTGGTACGGCCATATCTCTTGGCTTGCAGTAGCTCGTAGAATTTTTTTAGATATTTCAAGTAGAGAAGGCTGCTGCTACGAACACAGCGGAATGCAAGGCAGCAGCGGCGGCGCGGCAGCGGCGTGGCGGGGCGCGCAGCCTGACAGAGGATTGCCCTCTCCTACCAAACGGTGACTATGGGGTCCGCTCTTCGCCGCGCCGCCGCCGCCGCCCCGCTCGCCGCTGTGTTCGAGGCAGCAACTTAATACGTTTAACAGCTAGCTTTTACATTGACATGTAACTATTTAATGTAATATTCGTTGTTGACCGGCCTGTGACTGCATCCTGGCCGAGTTGAGTAACTTCTGTTGTTGTTGTTGGTTTACTGTTGTTGCACTGTTTGTTCATCAACAGTGTGTGTAGTGACCGAAGGTACCGCCCCTTAGCAACTTTACTAAGCGTTTGTTTTTGGAAATAGAAGTTAGTTAAATAGTTTTGCTACATAACTTAATCTTTAATAAATGAGATAAGATGTTGTAACGAGTGCCGGAATGTACATTACAGGCTGGGACTATATCCCCCGATGGTTGCACGCCTTGTCGTGGCGGTGGGGCTTAGTAACCATGGACTGGTCACCCACGGTGAAGCTAAGAGGCAACCGGGGCCGGCCTGTTTACCGCCGGCTGGCCCGAGGAGGGCGCTCCCAGCAGGCTTAACATGCCCGCAGAGGACGCGCGTGGAGGTGGGACCGCAGAAGAAGAGGAGTGCCGGTATTACGGTGCGCCGTTCTCCCTATGTTCTGCGGCCGTGGAGGGATCGCAGGGGGAGAGGCGTGATGGTATTACGGTACGCCACTCTCCCTACCCCCTGCGAGCTGGCGGGGCCGTTCCGTCGAAACGGCGTTGGTGGGGCCGCAGACGAAGAGGCATGTCGGTATTGCGGTGCGCCGCTTGCCCTATTCTCTGCGACCGAGGTGTGGTCGGTGGCAGAACCACAGACCTGATCTGCCACCGGGTACCAGTTTATCTGGCACCCATGGCCTCATAGTAGCAGACTCAGGGGGAGTCTGCTACAGTACTGGTGGAGGCCGAGGAGGAAGGCGCACCTAATACCATCTGGTGCGCCCATCGTGGAGGGCCTTCGGGCTTTCGGGATGGAGCCGCTTGTAGGCGGCTACCGCCGGCGGGGTCGCGGATGTGTATATCGTTCCCGTGGCCCCGTCAGAGGGCGGCGAGGAGGAAGATGGGGGGGGGGGGGTTAGTGGGTATACCATGAGTCCCACATCACCACTTGGGTGCCCCCTGCGCCTGGGTGGTATGCGTAAAGCATTTTCCCCCCCGGAAAAAAAAAAAGGCTGGGACTATATTGTCCGGAATCAGGAAGGTCGAAGAAAATTCAGAGCATCGAAAATAGAGCACTATATACGTACCAATAAAATAGCGTTCAAAATGGATTGTCACATTGAGTGTCAAGTTGTCAGATTTGACATTGATATTTCACTTGAAACTCGACGTGTGTTTGATTTTCAGTTCTATTGTATTAACGCAAGAGTTCTTTTTTAGTGCTTTGATTTTTACCCGCCCTTTCGATACTGAGTTTTTTTTAGAGGAGAGGACACAATATGATGGTAGGCGATTACTGCCACCCCCATGGGTGGTGGTGGTTCTGGTGTGTCCATACACACCAGAAGAGTTGAACACTTTAACTCCTGGACAAGTGTAACTTCTCTGGTGTTGCGACTTACGTTCCCAGTCCTTAAAATCCCCAATCCCTTGGGCCTCCGGTAACTTCAGTCACTCGATGAAACACAACGCAAGCGTTATTTCACGCTGGTTTTCTGTGAGGCCGTAGTATTTACCCGGTCGAGCCGGCTGATTAGTGGCAAAGCGTGGCTCTCCCACGTATGAAAAGTAGTTGATATAATCCACACAACACCAAACTTTTTCTTTTGCTTTTCAATGAAACATTGTCGCGCTATATTGTTGCATCCATGGTAGTGGTAAAATATTTCAACTTAATATTTTATAACAATGAACGAAAAAGTAATTTATAAAAATTCATTCATTCTCATCGTTCACTCATTCGTTCGAGCATGACAGACACATTTCATTCAATTTAATGTTTTTATAAAATTTCAATTTATTTCGAAACGATTTGCTAAATAATTTAATAAAAAACCTAAAATAAACTTTAAGAGATTCTAATTTTTTGACGAACTATGTGGCTCAGATAAGCTCGTCGGTGCACAAGCGGGAGTTCGTGGGTTCGAATCCCGCCAAGTAACCAAAAAGTGTTCTATGTTCATAGGTCATACTTTGTATTTGTTGTAATAGCAGCAACAAAATACAAAATATATGAAAAAGGAGATACAGCCTAGTGACAGATTGACTGACAGACTGCGAAGTCTCAGTAATAGGGTTTCGTTTTTACCCTTTGAGCACGGAACCCTACAAACCAATTAACAACATTTGATATAAAATAAATTTTACTGATATTGTAAATGTGAAAATTTGTTAGGATGGACGGATGGATGTATGTTTGTTACTATTTCACGCAAAAACTACTGAACAGATTTTGATGAAATTTAGTATGGTAGTACTTTAGGCTCTGGACATATAAAATATAAGCTACTTTTTATCCCGAAAAATGACTGTTCCCATGGATTACGCAGGCGGCGCGGGCAACCGCTAGTATTTATATAAAGTTTGCGACATTCAGACAAGACCTTGGCTAACGCTTATCTGCCGGTGTCCAAACTCGAAAATAACAGACCACGTAAAAAGTTAAAAAGATAGATCGTCACTTACAAAAGTATGTAGCGTGATAAAAGTTGTGTAGATACGACGAACATAACAGATAGAGAAAAGTTGGATTTGCGAACAAAACAACTGCGTGTTATATGGGGGAACTTGTTTACCACTTACCTGGCTAACATCTTTCATCATCGTCATCATTTCAGCCTGTTGACGTCCACTGTAGTAATACCACGTAGCAAATATACGCGAAGTGGCGCTGTATTTTTGAGATAGCGAATTTCATCTCACGACCTCTGTGGCTCAGTGATTCAGCGCGTTGGTGCTCAAGCCGGAGGTTGCGGGTTTGAATCCCGCCGAAGGAACAAAAAGTTTTTCCGTGTTCCTGTGTAATGGATGTGTATATAATAAAAATCTTAAATATATATGTATAGTTTAAAAGTATTAAATATACTTCCCGTTGGCTGGCACCTGCAACACAAGTTCTCCGGATACTTAGCACGGGGCCAGATCGACGTGGTGTGAAGCGTCCATAGATATTATGCCTTCTAATGCACGCCACGTGCGACCCGAGACCGAAATAGGGTTGCGGAGCTACTGCTTAGTATGGATTTATATTGTGAGAATAGTGGAAGCCCCAACGGGAAATCTTTAACTATACAATATACAACTATAGTACTTTAGGCATTACGGTGTAACAAACATACATACACACAGACTGTCAAAATCATTACCCTTCCTTTTAGCATCGCCGTAGTCGGGTAAAGGCAGGGCCGAGCTAAAATAATATAATAATATTTACACCGTGCGCGTGGTAACACTGACGCTAGCAAGCGGCAGCTGTCGTTGTAAATGATGTGACGTCACGATAAAAAATGGCGGCTCGTCGTTCGCGCCAATTACATAATTGATGTGCTCTCATGTCACACATTTGTACCGTGTTCGTTATACAGCCTGATGTTTATTTCATTGGCTGTTTATGTGAATTCATCTTTTTGTAATGAAAAAACATTGAGTGTATATAATGTTATTATTTATGACTTCAGACATATGCAATATAAAAAATATAAAATAATAATGTCTATTTTGAGTTGCTGTAAATCGCATTCTTTACTTTACGTATTTTTCTATTACAGTACAAGTCCTCATGAACTTTAAAAAAGCAAATAAGTTTTAATACGTTAACTCTATACAAATAAATATATTTAAAGTATCTATTTGTAATTTCAAATCAACGACTTTGGACTAAATATGTATGTAAAAACCTACACCATTTTTTTTTATTTTGTGTCGGTCTATTTGTTTGTTAGGGCCTTAAACGGCCAGACTGGCAGATGTTATAAGGAGTTACTTAGGCTAATTTAATCTCAGGGTTCCGTTTCCATTAATAGTTCCAAGCAAACGAAGTTGCGGGCACCAGCTAATTTGTTATATTTTTAAAGCGCGGCCTGAGAGGTTATAAGTATGGTAGATATGTCTTCGAAATCGTAGCTCCTGTACATTTTAAATCTGAATATAACAAAATCACCTGTCATAACAGACAGATAGTCATTAAACACCTCCGTAAGAATGAGCAGACTGATGTATCCGACACAAAGAGCGCGACGCGGCTCATATATTATGCAACAGTCGATACACCGAGCCACGCTAACGAGAACCTCCTTCCCTCGTGCTCCCTGTACACGCCCACGAGCAAAGTAAAAGCCACAAGAACAAATAATTTTTGTGAACAATGAACATTTGTCAAAATGGTGGCAATAGATAATAATCCTAAGTTCTTTAAAGTTACATACGTGTCATTCGAAATTTATAAGCAATTTTACTTGGTCGGATTATCTGATCCTACTTATATTATAAATGTGAAAGTTTGTGAGGCTGTATGGATGGATGTTTGTTACTCCTTCACGTAAAAGCTACTGAAAGGATTTTAATGAAATTTGGTATAGTAGTACTTTAGGCTCTGGATTAACCCTACAGTCGTCGCGCTTGGAAAATGAACGTAAGTGGTCGCGTGGATTACATATGTAATCCATTTTAAACTAAGAATAAAACGAGAGTGTAGTAATCAATTTGGTTTATTACACTTAAAAACGTAGTAACATAGAATATTCTTTATTATTTAAATGAACACAACATAAAATATAACTTTAAGTACTTAAAAAATACAAAACAAAAATCTTCTCCTTATTTTAATATAAAAATGGCACTTTAGTTTCAAATTGCGATCAAATATTAAACTTAAGTCAAAAAAATAAACTAATCAGTGGTTTCTAACCAAGAAGAACAAACATATTTGGAATGGTCCGGGCAAACGAATTTGGTACAAGAATTACATGTTCGGCGAGTGCTTTTATTTCGTGACCTCCCGCAATCATGGCAGCGACCTATTGAGCTACTTCGCGAAGATGTTGAGGTAGATGGTTGGATTCTCTCTCTTCCGTACTTGGTCCTGACAGATTCAATTTTTATATTGGTGTATTTGACAATGAGATCAATCATATCATGTAAATAGAGAGGTAAACTGTCTTCAACAGCTGTTTTCTGCCGTGCCAATCCTTTGGGTCCAGGAGGCACGAAAACAATGTTTTGTCAACGAGTTCTTCCTCTATTAGATGGCGCAGTCATTGACCAGATAGTATTATCAACACCAACGTAATAGTGATCGTCTAAGACAGAGTTATTTTCGAATGCCTCATTTGAGAACTGAGATGTCTGCCTCCTGCTCTGACTCGGACTCCTCCTCAACAAAGTCTTCCATCCGAGCTGGAAACATCGTCAGAATCTTCCCTTTCTTCAGAATCTTCATGAAGCCAAGCTTCAATTTGAGCAGCACGCTGTTGATTCATAGTGATTCTAAAATTAATTATTTTTATAAGAAAAATGCATTATACCAGTAATTTATTAACCTAAGTTAATTTAATATAATATAAAATTTAATAATAAATAGATAAAAAAACAAATACATTTCAAAATAACCACAAAATTATGGAAATCAGAAACAATAACTTGAAAAAAATACTTACGTAATAGGTCGCGCGGATTACAATAGTAATCCGCGAACTTTACGGGACTCCTGTTCGACAACCACACGAGATCGGCGCTTGCGCTCCCCAGAGCGCATGCGCCAACTATCCAGTGTAAAGTACACGGAGCGACGAACAATGTCACTGCGTAGTTTTTCTGAAATACTTAGATTTGCAACGGTGGATTACTATTGTAATCCGCGCGACGACTCCAGGGTTAAAACATGCTACTTATTATCCCGAAAAAATACAGTGTTCCCGAGGTACACTATGTTTACGCGGGCGGAGCCACGAGCAAAACCTAGTTAATAATAATTCGATAACATTGGAGTAATGTTACCGGTTACCGGCCTAGCAATTTATGAACAGGTTTGTTATTCAAGATAAGGACGAAGTGACAAAATGCTTGAATTGATCCAAAGGTTGCGAATGAACGTTTGTTCACATGTTTTATTATTTTTCGGCATGTATTTAAACTTGCGACAAAACAATTAAATTTTGGATGTGAAAATACCCAATATTGAATACTAAATTACCAAGTTGGCGACAGAATGTAAGGAACAAAAAAATGACAAATCTGGTGACTAAATAATACCACTGAGTTTTCCAAACTGGCAGACAGATTATATTTTAGCGAACAAATAACCATCTTGGCGACAATTTGTGAGTACACATTTAATTTAAGAATAGGCACATATATTTTCCCTGATGTAGGTAACTCAAAAACCATACAAGCAGCAAAACGAGCGCACACAAAAAAAAAAACATAAAGGAGCGTACAAAATTCCCAATTTTTAATTTTTCTCGGTTTTAGGGGGGTGTAGATTATTGTGTAGATTAATTTTGAAATTTAAAAATGGCGGATATTTATTTTTCGTAAAATTGAATTGGGTGTCGTTTACACCTGGTAAACTGGTTTTGGGAGTGCTGGATACGAAAATGACATTCGTTTTGAAATTCCAATATGGCGGACATACTTAATTTTATAAAAATAATATGGGTGTCCTTTTATTGGTTTCTGGGGTTGATTACAAAAAAGTCATCCATTTTAAATTTCCTTAGTAACCCCGCAACCTCATATTTTTGTCATGATGAGAGAAAAAGAAATTAGAAAATCCTGAATTTTCCAACATTTCTATAGCTTTATACATTCCTAGTATCTCAATGTAGAGCATTTACTTCTTTTTTTATAAAATTGATTCTATCTCGGAAACGGTGCATCCTATTGAAAAAATAATGAAAATTTCATCCCCTTTAGGAATCCCGCAACATCATATTTTCTTCATGATAGGAGAAAAAAAATCGAAAATCTTGAATTTTCCAACATTTCTATAGATTGATAAACCCCTCGTATCTCAGTACAGCATTGCCATATTTTTTTCTATTGTCGCTTCTATCTCAGAAACGGTGCATCCTACTGCAAAAATAATGAAAATTTCCTCTCCCTTATTAACCTAGAAATCGTATATTTTCTTCATGAATGGCAGAAAAAATCATGAATCCTGAATTTTGAAAAAAATCTATACATAGCTGGTACCTTGAACTATATAACATACTGTAATAATAATCATCAATCCTAATTAGCATCCCCAAGATCTTTTAAATTAGTATTCATATTCATTTTACGAAGATTGAATATTCTCCATTCTGGAAAATGAAATTGGAAGACAATTTTGTAATCAGAACCCCCAGAAACCTGGAAAAGGACAACCTTGTTAATTTTAATATAAAAAATTTACGCCATTGTGGAATTACGAAACAGATTTTATTTTCATATTATTCTGCACCCCCAGAAACCTAGAAAATGACACCCATGCTAAAGAAAAACATACTCCAACAGTATCCAAAAATAGGCTTTTCCGTAGCCTGCAAATTGAATTTTCAGCAGCAGCATTAATTTATCAACCAAATCTGGTTTTATAGCTGCTTATATGGTATAATGGTCACCAACTCGGAAATTAAGTCACCAACTTATAAATGTCGGTGCTGATTTGGATTAAATTTCGCCTCTTTTTATCTGCCGACTTTTGAATTTTTTGTCAATCGAGTGTTTTCGCCAGTTTAGTAATTTAGTCGCCAACATATTAATTCGCTGCCAAGTTCAGTAATACAGTATACTCACGTGCAGCCGCCAACTTATTTTTTGTTCGCTCGATTAATTATATCCCTTATTTTTCTAGTAAACACGACTATAAGTCTCCCTACACCCGTTTATGGCACATCATAACAGCGGATAATTGTAAGTGCGACCGCAATCTATAATTAAGCCGTAAAATAAAAAGTGGCTACAATAAACAAACTATACTTTGTATGGAGTACATTTAAAATGCAAACTCGGTATTATACAAATGCCTAGATGGTAGCGTTGTAATAATTACATTTATTTTTAGCAGGGAAATACAATATAATGGAAACTATCACGAGGTCATTGTTTCTTCGGTGGAAACGTATTTTAATGATTTGGTTTAATTTATTTTACTACTACATTAATATTTACTTATTATTTACGATTTTTGACAATCTTGTAACGGTTTCTTTTAATAAATAACTACAATTTTTATAAAAAAAACTATAACCCGACTACATCAATTATACAGCCTATGTTACCAGGCCGGGCTATTATTATGAATCTATTGACACCGCATTTATAAAAATCGGACGAATAGACTCTGCACTACGGTGAAACAAACATACATACATACATAGACTGCCAAAATCATTAATAACTATTCCTTTTGGCTTCGCCGTAGTTCGGTATAAGGAAGTTTCTCGTAGCACAGGCGTAGCGATATCGTACAACAAGCGTAGCGTTATCGTAGCACAAGCGTAGCGGTGTCGTAGCACAAGCGTAGCGGTGTCGTAGCACAAGCGTAGCGGTGTCGTAGCGCCGTAGAGCTCACGTAGCGCTTCTTGTAGCAAACAGTTCTGTAAAATATAATTATGAGATGACATTAAGTACCTAATTTTATCTCATGAATTATATAATTTTTAATACTAAAGTCAAAATGATCATCATCAGCGTGCGTCCCACGTTGTACTAGATGAGTAGTACCCCGTGCGAGTTTCTTACGCCGGTTCTTCTCGCCGGGCTAGTTTCCGAACCGGTGGTAGGCATCATGTAGGACAATTCTATAAGTGTTATATTATAACCTACATGGAAATAAAAATTTTGAGTTTGAGTTTGAGTACAAAAATTTATAAAATTATACTAGTAACTACGGTGTAATGTAATATGATTTTATCTATACAAATAAATAAATAAAAAATTCTGTTTGTAATTTCAAAGTAGCAGCTTTGCGCTAATTACTTATTATGATAGTATATTATATGATACCTACATACCATTTGTCAAATCATTGTTTGTCTGTCCATCTGTTCCGGTTATTCTCTGAAACAGCCGGACCGATTTTGACCAGCCTTTCACTGGAGGATAGCTGGTATTATATGGAGTAGTGTTGAAGCGGAGGAAGCTTACATGGGCGTTTTGAAGTGATGAACGTGTAGACTTGAATTTTCTTTGGATGATTAACTGATGTATTTTTAATAGGTTTTTGAACACGACACTTTTTTTTTTTTATAAGAGAAACTTGACAGACACACTTTGACACTGACATTTTAAGTACAAGTTTTTTTTTTTTTTTTTGTTTTAGTTGATACACGATAACACTGAACATTTGGTCTCTATGCCACTAAATTAAATTTGGAAATCATTGAGGTGTTACTTGGAACATGAAGAGAAGTGCAAGCGTCGACATGCCCCCGGCCTTGGAAGCTGTGGCTTTCAATGATTGCCGCCTACTTCCTGATTGGTTTGACTTGTATTATCGCACACTGGAAGAGGACAAATCTTTGAGAATGCCCGTCTTATAACTCCGGATGCTGTCTGTACATCGGCAACTCTTGAAACGCCGTCATGGCCTGGATATACAGATATTATTCGACCAAGATTCCACTTGAGTGGTGGTGTATTTATTTCCTTGATAACGACCAATGTTCCGATTTTGAGGTCTGACTTGCTTGACTTCCATTTGGTTCTTGTTTGTAGTTCCGAAATGTATTCCTTTGTCCAGCGGCTCCAAAAATGTTGGCGCAGTTGCTCTACCCGTTGATAGCGCGTAAGACAGTGTGCAGGCCTTTCTTCAAAATTAGGGCAAGCGGGTGCAGTGAGTGGGCGACCAACCAGGAAATGAGCTGGAGTTAGAGGTAAAAGGTCCTGAGTATCAGGAGAGAGAGGAGTCAGAGGTCGTGAGTTTAGGATAGCCTCTACCTGGGTTAACACAGTAGTAAATTCTTCAAATGTAAGATGCGCATTACCTACAACCCGCCGAAGATGATATTTACAACTCTTGACACCGGCTTCCCATAAGCCACCAAAATGAGGTGCATAAGGCGGAATGAATTTGAATTTAATGTTTTGGCTAGTCGCATAATTGATAATATCTTTAGAACAATTTGATAAAAATTTGGAAAATTCATTCATAAGTCCAACAAAGCATTTGCCGTTGTCTGAATATATTTCAGAAGGTTTTGAGCGACGAGATATAAAACGTTTTAAAGCTAAAAGGTAAGCATCTGAAGTGAGATCGCTAACAAGCTCCAAATGCACTGCACGCGTAGTAAAACATACAAATAAACAAATATAAGCTTTAATTGTTCGAGCACCTCTACCTTTCTTGTTCAATATGAATACTGGGCCGGCGTAGTCTACACCACAAGACATAAATGGATAACCTGGAGTCAATCGTTCTTTAGGCAGATTACCCATTATAGGTTCTGGTGTCCTACCTCGCAAGCGCGTACATAGCACGCAGTCATGGACAACTTTCCTAGCTAGATTACGTCCTCCTATTGGCCACCATTTTTCTCTTAGTGAAAAAAGCAGTAGTTGTGGTGCAGCGTGCATAAGCCTTTTATGTTCCTGCCTGAACAATAAAGTACATAAATAATGTTTTGAAGAAATTAAGATGGGATGCTTTTTGTTATAAGTGAACTCAGTGGAGTTATTTAGGCGACCACCAACGCGTATAATTTGATTGTCATCAATAAAAAGATTTAAATTTGACAATGAATGTTTCTTAGGTAAAGTTGATTTGCAATTAAGAATATCATAAATATCTAAAAACGATTCGTGTTGCGCAAAACGAACTAATAAGTTTAGAGACTCATTTAATTCGTCAACACTGAGTGGTCCCATGCGTGGTTCAGTTGGATGACATTTGTTATAAAGGATCCGCTTTAAACGAGCGACGCCTCGAGTCATTCCATCGAGTTTAGAAAACTTCTCAAATGGAAATTTGAATGATTTTTTGCCAGTATTGACAATGTGTGAATGTGAAAGGTAGCAGTTATGAGTAGTTTTGATTTCAGGTAACTCCTGATTAGAAAAGTTCTGAAAAGGATAGATCGTAGCATCATAATTTATATCATTGAGATATTCTGGGCCGTTCCACCATAAACTCGACAATCGTAGAGAATCTAAAACTAAACCTCGAGAGACTAGATCGGCCGGGTTGTCCTTGCCACTTACATGTTGCCATGGGTGACCTTGAGTTAGTTCGCGAATTTCTGCAGTCCGATTTTGAACAAACGTCTTAAGAAGGTTTGGTGCCATATTTAACCAACCCAGAACAATGGTAGAGTCTGTCCAAAAAACGATATTTTTAAAGTTACACCGTAATGAATTAATAATTTTTTTGTATAATCTAGCGCTCACTAGCGCACCGCATAGTTCCAGCCTAGGAATTGTGATGGATTTTAAAGGACTGACCTTGCCTTTGGAACAGAGCAGGTTAACCTTTATTGTATTATCTGTATTTACAGTTCGAACATAAGCACATGATCCATATCCGAGTTCTGAAGCATCGCAGAATAAATGGAGTTCCGTGTAATGTGGACAAGAACCTATGACATGTCGTGGAACTCGTAAAGTGTTAAGAGTTGAAAGTGTACCTTCGAACTCCTTCCATATTTTAAGTATTTCGTTTGGTACCGCATCGTCCCATTCGAGCTTCGTTAGCCATAATTTTTGCAACAATATTTTACCAATCATTATGACTGGACTGAGTAAACCGAGCACGTCAAAGATTTGAGAAATAGTAGATAATATGAAGCGTTTTGTTATTTGTTTGCACTCGTTTTTAAATTGTGTGTGATAATACAATTCATCATTTAAATTGTTCCAACCTAACCCTAATGTACGACAGTTCACATTGTCACCGAGAGATAAATCCTTTTTAATGCTATTATTTTCCAAATCCGTGTCATGGACTTTAAAATTACAAATCCATTTTCGTAACGGAAAACAACCAGAGGCTAAAACCCTCTTGGTTTCATCGCATAAATTTAAAATATGTGAAATTGAATCTGAGCCTGTGATCATATCGTCAACATAAAAGTCTTCATTGATTATTTGTTTGACTTCAGGATCTGTGCATTCGGCTGCTAATTGTTTGATGCACCTAACAGTCAAAAAGGGTGCAGATGCAGTACCATAAGTGACAGTGTTAAGCTTAAAATAACCTAAACGATCGCTAGGATGGTCTCGCCAGACTATCATTTGCAGCTCACGTTGCTGTTCAGCAACGGCGCATTGTCTATATGCTTTCTCTATATCGGCGCAAACTACATACTTATGCTGACGGAATCGCAACAGAATGGACATCAAGTCACCTTGGATAGCAGGTCCCACTAGTTGTAAGTCATTAAGTGAAATATTTGAACTAGATTTTTGACTAGCATTAAACACAACTCGCAATTTAGTTGTTGAACTATGAGGTCGAAACACACCGTGATGTGGCATGAAATAATATGGATTACCGTACGTTTCAACCTGAGACATATGACCTAACTGAATATATTCTTTGATAAAATCTGTATACATTGCTTTGTAAATAGAGTTCCGTTGTAAACGCTTTTCAAGTGCCAGGAACTGTTTCTCAGCTGTTGTGTAACTGTCACCTAAAGTATCTGGTGATTTTTTGAATGGAATTTGAACGCAAAACCTGCCATTAGCTAATCGCGTGGTATGCTCAGTGAAGTGTTTCTCGCATGCAATCTCATCATTGCTGAGATTTTTAGGTTTTTGTAACTCCTCGAGTTCCCAAAACATCCTAAGTTGAGATTCAATTGTTTGAGTAAAATTGCAATGAACTATGTTGGCAGATAAGTTGGGATAAAAAGGACCCGATATGATCCAACCTAATTTTGTGTTTTGAAGGAAGGGTCCATTTTGTAAACGCATTTTACCTTCCATTAATAAGTCCCAAAATTGATCTGCTCCTATAAGCAAATCAATTGGTTGCATCTCATAAAAGGTAGGATCCGCTAATTGTATATTACTTGGCAATTGAGATAAAATTAAATTGCTTTGTATATTGGCAGGTGGCATCGCTGAAGTGATTTCAGGCAAAACCAAACAATGTAAATTAGTTGAAAAACAACCAACCTTTGCCTTAATCTCAATATTACATGACCGTGTGCTTTGCGATATTGAGCTGCCAATACCTTTGATGTGTATAGTGGACTGTATAGTTCTAATTTTAAGTAAATCGCATAATTGCTTAGTTATTAAACATCTCTCACTGCCGCAGTCGAGCAATGCTCGTACAACTTGATGTTCACCGCTCTGATTGCTCACTTCTACAAGTGCAGTTGATAGTAATACTGCATTTGTGTTAGACAAATTTGTATATAAAGATGAACTGTCTAAACATGCGTTGTGTGCATAAGTATAGCTTTCAGCACCTGTATCACATGAATTTTTACTGTAAGAAACCGCTTTGCCTTTATATTGATTTATATCCGCACTACTATTAGAAATATTTGTATCATTCTCATTCAACGGGTCACTATGTATTATAGTGTTATGTTTTTTATTGCATTTGCGACATGAACTGAACCTGCAGTTTGATACCGCGTGTCCTGACCGTAAACAGTTGCAACACAAGTTATTGGTTTTGATAAAGTTCAATTTGTCTTGTAAATTAAAATTAATGAATTTTTGACAATAATAAATGGGATGATTATTGCTACAAAGCAAGCAAAGACGTGTATTCTGTTTATGATCTTTATGTGAATTAAGCTTAACTGGTGACACATGACAATGAACACGAGGTATTGATCCTACAGTTACCACTTTGGTTTTGCTACTGTGAGTAACCATAAGAGTCTCCAGCATGTCTGCTCTGTCTTTAAGAAATTTTATCAAGTGCTCTACCTTGACAACTGGTGTAGCATCATTAGAGCTGGCATTATCACATGGGATGGAGCCCCGAAATTGCTCCCACTCTCGTTCGGTGACGCTATCCAATTTAGACACAACCATGTAAATAATAAGCGTATCCCACGTATCAACCGGTTCATTAAGTAATTTCAACGCACGTAGATTTTTCAAAATAATATCAATTAGTTTTCGAATATGAGACGGTGACTCTTTAGTAATATTAGACATAGAGAAGAGAGCCTTTATATGGTTGTGGACTAATAATCGGGTATTGTTGTACCTGTTACAAATGAGATCCCAGGCTACTGTATAGTTATTAGATGAAAATTCCAGTGAGTCTATGACAAGCGCTGCAACACCTTTTAAAGAAGATTTTAAATAATGAAATTTTTGTATAGGTGTGATTTCTTTATTATTGTGAACCAGAGAAAGATATGTGTCTCTATACTCCAGCCAGTGCTCAAATGAACCTTCAAAAGATGGCAAAGATATTGTTGGTAATTTAATTATGTGTGAGCCGTTGCAGTTGGAGCTTGTTAAGATTTCATCTTTTTTAGAAAGAAAACTTTTTGCTTGAGCTATACTCGCATAATATGTACTCTCAAAACCTTCTCTTAATTCTAACTGACCTATTAAATCCTCATCACTCACTGAGAGCTCTATTTCGTTTTGTATTTTATTAAATTCACTAAGTAAAACCTGTGTCCCTTCAATACGCAGTTGTAATTCTTGTTGTTTCGTTGCATTTGAAGTGATTTGTTGATGCTCTAAGTTATTAACAAATTTAGTGAAATTAGTTAGCCTGCCCCTTATTACACCTCGTTTTTTGGTTAATTCGCTTATAATGGAACCTTTGTCAGTGCTCATGTTGATAAAATAGTGTGTTACTAAGATGTAAATATGTAATAATTATGTTGACTCAGGCATGGTGACCGAGAATTGAACAATACAAAATGGCGGAATACATTGAAAGTGCAATTCGCAAAACTTTGAAATAATTGGATAGGAATGAAATATGGAAAAAATATGAAAATTGGAACAAAAGTCGCCTCACCAACTGCTTCGCTATATCACCCTTGATTGTAATGCTGATCAATCCGTTTTCACTTGGTCACGATGTCGTATAGATCGCATAGGCCGCCTTTTGATATTGAAGAAATTTTGAATCTTGAGGATTCTTGAAAATATCCTGCTCGAATGTCCAACTTGTTGAAGCGGAGGAAGCTTACATGGGCGTTTTGAAGTGATGAACGTGTAGACTTGAATTTTCTTTGGATGATTAACTGATGTATTTTTAATAGGTTTTTGAACACGACACTTTTTTTTTTTTTATAAGAGAAACTTGACAGACACACTTTGACACTGACATTTTAAGTACAAGTTTTTTTTTTTTTTTTTTTGTTTTAGTTGATACACGATAACACTGAACATTTGGTCTCTATGCCACTAAATTAAATTTGGAAATCATTGAGGTGTTACTTGGAACATGAAGAGAAGTGCAAGCGTCGACAAGTAGTTAAAGCTACTTTTACCTTAGGGTTCCATTTTTAAAAATAGGGTTCACTTTCCATTAATAGTTCCATACAAAAATTCAAGTTTAATAAAAACTTATATAATAATTAACTAACATCCAAAATAAAATATGCAATGAAAATGAAAAAAATACATATTTTCAAATGAAACTTAACAAGCTTTTTACGGAAAGACAACAGAAAAAGCTACCAACCCTAACCCGCCGAGAAGAACCGGCGTAAGAAATTCACACGAGGCCATTTTTAGCAAAGACTATTATTATACGAGTATAAAAAAATAATATAAAAATAATTTGGAACGCAAATGTTACGTTAATACTCAAGTTTTAACTATTTACTCTATTCCGATCGATCTAAAACAACAATAGAATTCTGCAATGCGACCAATGTAAATGTCACTTTATTACCGTGCGATAGAAGAGTACAATGATACATCCATTATTTTGGTTAAATTAATCGTATTGTTTACGTTTAAATTAAATTGGATCTGAATAGAGTGTATCCTGCTACTGTTATAAAAGCGAAAGTTTGCGAGGATGGATGGATGGATGGACGTTACTCTTTCACGAAAAGACTACTGGACGGATTTTGATGAAATTGGTATGGTAGTGGAGTGGAGTGGAGTGGAGCTCAAAAGCTCTGGATTAAAACATAGGCTACTTTTTATCCCGAAAATGTTCAGTGTTACTGTATGATACTGTATTTACACGGGCGCGCGGCTCCGGGCAAAAGCTTCTAGTGAATATATTTAGAGTGTCGTGCGTAGAGCGCTAGCAAGCGGTCGCGCTCCGCAAATCGGCACATGTTGCAAATATTAAATAATATTTAATATTTCGCGCGTCGCGGCTCACTGCCGCTACGTCACCATGGCGCTCATTGCGAACGAGTTGCTGGCGTTTATCCAGCACGTCTGCAACACCATGGACGAGGACGGCATCGTGCAGCTCTGCAAGTCCACCTACACCAACGAGGAGATTTGTAAGGCCAAGCTGATGTTGTATGAAGCGCTCGGCAAGACCGTGCAGATGTTACCATCAAGAAGAAGAGATGGGGGCGAACGTAGCTTACAGGACATCATCACCCTGTTGAAGCAGACGGATCCCGTGGCCGTACCGGCCTTTGTGGCTAAGAATCTCCACAAGCTGCCGGTGGTTACCTTGGATCACGTCGACGTCTCCAGCCTGCTGAGAAAGTTTAACACCATGAAGGCAGAGCTGGACGAAATGCGAGGTAGACTGGATACATCCGAAAATACCATCTGTGATTTGCGTAGTGAATTATTGCAAATAAAAAGTAATAATTCTCTAAGTAGGTCACCCGATCATCCGTTTGCCTACATAAACTCGCGTCGTGGGGCGCAGATTGACTCGTCGTTGGCCATGTCAGCGGAATTGGACGGGTCAACAACCGCCGAAGCCTCGTCGCTAGCGATCGAGCCGGAGCTGAAGAATCCATCGACTCAGCAGAAAAAGTATGCCAGTGTAGCTGCTTTACCCGCACCCCCGCGGAAATCAAAGGGGGAGATGGAGAGCCCCAAGGCTGAGAAGAGCCCCAAGGCCAAGGAGAGCCGCAAGGCTGAATCTCTTCAACTGGCCGAGGACAAGAGCAGGAGGTGCGATGAGGAGGGCTTCACTCTGGTGGAGAGAAGAAAGAAGAGGAAGCCTGCCGTCCGCAACCATCGCGGCACCGCACCCTACGTACCCGAGCTGCGCTTACGGTTTGAGGTACCCGCAACGCAGCTGTACGTGTCCCGCCTGCACTGGTCCATGGAGGTGGAAGACGTCGTGAGCTACATCCGTGAGAAGACCACCTACACCTTAAGGGTTGAGCGTCTGCAGTCTCGCCACAAAGTAAACTTCAGTTCCTTTGTGGTAAGAGTGCCGACTACACTTTTGTCTACCCTGGAGGTGGAGGCGTTCTGGCCGTCGGGTGTAGTTTACCGAAGATTCTGGGGGAGACTCCCCAACGAAGCGCGCATCACGTCGCCGAAAAAGACAATAACTACGTGATAAACTATTTTAGTGTGTTTGTGTAGTGTGTGTCTGTGTGAGTGTGTGTAATAATATACCATAGTATAAAATTGTTAAATGTGTATCCATTGTCTGATTGCCATAACACAAGTCTTAACTTAGCATGGGATTAGATTGATGTGATGTATATTACTTGTTTATTCTATTGTATGTTATTATGTGTGTTTAATAAAGAATTTGAATTTGATATTTTTTTAACTCGTCTCGGGAGTGGCGGCGGGCGGCGGACGACTGTCACGCGTCTGAGAACTTGACATGACACTTATGTCTGTACACTTAACACTTCACATCAATATTATTTTATTCATAAAGGTTAGAGAACAGAACGATCGCTACGTGTGTGATCGCATTGCCCGCCTGTCACTGAAAATTTGTAAAAATTATAATTCATTTTTCAGTCACCAGCCGCGCTGCCGTCGGTAAGTAGTTTAATTTTCTTCACGGCATTGGTGGGTCGCTTTTTTTGAGACAGCGATCGCAGCGCCTCGCTTATTTTGTCCATATTTCTGGGACACTATTTTCTACAGCGATCGGTCTCCTGTTCTCTAATCTCCATGATTTTATTTAAGGAAATATTAACAAACTTGCTATTATTTTAAACCAAAATAGTTTATTTGACATAAGATTTGGATCACTGTAATGTTTCGATCACGTAATCAAAAGATCTGTATACTACCGACTAACCATATTATATTTACCAGGGCATGTATTTATTCAAACTATAAACTCTCTGTTTCATTTATATACCAGCAGTTTAATACGAAAATATAAAAACTATCATCACTTTACCATTAGTGAGAGGTAAGACTGGCACGAATAAATGCAAACATAATACAACTATCCTACAAACATCATCAGACGAGATCCTCTCGGTGGAGCGAGCTGTTCCACCAACGGGGAACTACTGTGGACAAGAGCACAACTTCACCGAACGTAATTCTATCAAACTACATCCGACATGTTCGGAGAATCGGATCAGACATAATTACATTTGGTACGTGACGTCCTCAAAATACTTGAAACCATTGCGTAGTTTCTAAAAAGCTTTGAATTGAACATTTTCGAAATGGAGAAGTTTATTTTGCTTACTCTGCTTATATGACGTTAGTCATGAATATAATGATTGATTATAATGGCCGTGTTCACTTGTGTATTTTTGGGCGCGTACCAATTAAAACCAAAAAATTTTTTTGGTTACCTGTCAATTTACTTAAATACAAATTTGTTCACAAGTGGACATGTCATCTTCGTTAATTAGTTTCACTGTATCACAGCGTATGCGACAAAAAATACGCTAATGAATACGGCAATCGTGTCAGCATTGGACGACAGCACGGAGGAAAAATATATATGGAAGGAACACTAAAGTCTTATGCTTTATTTGTGATTTTGCTGCTTTTTCTAGTACGACATACGAATTTCGACTCTATTGCAATTATATTAAAATAAATATGTAAATAAGTAACATAACAAATTGATAGAATATAATGTCGTTTCTGTACGACGACGAAAACTTCAACAAAAGTGGGATCTGGATGGATTAATTAATTATTATTATTAGATATCTATTTCTTCCCAATCAGTATTTGTCGTAAGGAAAATAAGAAACGATCTATGTTTTTTTTCTCCTGCAAATATCCGGGGTTCTACGCTATTTACAGTAATTAATCTGAGGGCAACACAGCACTCAGTCCATTGACGTCACTAGACCTTACTTTGGGATTATCTCTGATTGCTACAAGAACATTATAATACACACTGATTGCTGAAGCTCTCCAGTAAATCCTGTTACGTTTAAGAATTTCTGAGCTCACCTTTTAAATTTCAGCTGAGTGTTATGTTCTTTATGAATTAGAATTTTATTTTTGAACAAAGAGACGTTCTTGGAATATAATTTTCCTGTCATGTTGGAAAACAAAGCGCTATGGAGCGGTTTGAGAATTTCTGGGAACGTTTTAATTTTATTAAGTGTAACCCACACAATAGCAACATATACACGTGTGCACATAGATATATTATATTAAAAAAAGCGTGTGTACTTTTTAATGCTTTTTACTGTGAGAAACAAACTAGATAAGTTTATATGCCCCAAATATATAACCTGCATTAATTTTGCGTATTGTGGGTCGAGTTTCTCCTCAATGTGAGGCTGTATTATGTTTATATATGTGAGAGGTCAATGATGAATAATAATAAAATAATAATAATAATGTCTTTATTATGGACGCTTCAACAACAAATAACGAACAAAAAGTTTGTGTTCATAATAATATCACGCAACTTTTTTATATCTGGGGGCACGGTAGTGCCCCCATGCCAAGACGTCAAGCGAAGCGCAAGGGCACTACCAAACCACCTTTTCTCGAAGCGTTTCGTCGATTTTTTTAACCCTCATAACTTGAGTTTGGATTGTACCAGATAAATGAAACTTTCAGGATTTGTTCCCATCAGCGGTCTCATTAAACATGTAAAGTTTCAATTACCTACGTCTTATACTTTAGATTTTATTGATATCTAAAAACCCCTGATTCCGTCACTGACTCACTGATGATCAACAAAATTATATCGTACTTCCGGATGTTCTCGTAAGCTGAAATTTGTTACGTAAGATTGTATTAATACACAACCAACATAAAAATTCTCAGAATTGGAACTTTCATCTTCCAACCCCTTAAACAAGGGAGTTAAATTTAATTATCTGTGAAAGCGCCATCTATCGCGTTATTATGAACTATATAAGTCATTGCTGACAGATTTGACTGCCCCATCCATTGGGTGAGGGTAATAATGGGGAAAATTTAAGTTTGTATAACGAATGTAATACTACTAACATTACTAACATAATTATAAGTATTATTATAATTTTTGCGACTAACACACTAACAACTCTATGGGCATATATTTTTGTCTGAAATAAACGTTTTCTATTCTATTCTATTCTATTCTATGCCGTCGTTCATCGCTAGACTTGTAAACTAATTGACTAATATTGATTGAAATAATTATTTCCCGAATATTCTGAATTTGAACGGAAAATTTAACATATATGCAACATTAATTTAATTATGTTAAGAATTATTAAGGTAAGAAGTCTCATATAAACTTTTATCCTTCAACCCTAAGGGGTTGTTTCTACAGGATGGAAGTTTCTATAATATTACCACAAATTTAGCTAGAGGCCTGAAAATTGTTGTTGTTATTAGGGATCCGATAATAACAATAAAATTTAATAAAATAACCATGTATCCCTTTATTTACAACAAAAAACACAATATTTTTTTTAATCTTTATCGATATATTTTATTGCACTTGTTAATTTTACCCGTATGTATTTTCCGTTTAAATTACTAAAGAATACTCGGGAAATAATTAGGTATTTAAATATTACGTCAATTAGATTCCAATTCAAGCGACGAACACATAACTAACATAATTCATAATGTACGAGATAGATGTCACTTTTACACAAAACTATAAAAATATTATGAGTCATCATTAAAACGAATAATAATAATTAACTGAAGGGAATGAAATAATAAAAAAAAATATGTATCAAATTACAGTTACATACTTTTTAGTATCATCAAAATATTTACAGTATCCGAGTAACTTGCAATTATAAATAAAATCTAGTAAAAGCGCCACCTAGCATAGCTTATGAACAATAATCAATTATAAATGGGCATTCAAGTAGTACTTACTGCTACCGACAGATGTCAGTGCTTCGACTAAATTTATTACATAAGTCATAACTCATAAGACATCATAGAACGTGAGTATATTTTTTTTACCCTGAAATATTCGGCTAGTTGTTTGTAGTAACTAGTACCTACCTGGGAGACGTGAGTCATGCTCAGGAGTGACCCGGGAGATCGAGCTTTGCTCGGAGTTAAACAATAGTACGGAAGAAGAAAAATTATAAAAGGAATAACCTAACCAAGAGCATGTCAGGACATGTCTTAGGAGGGTTCCGTAAGTATAAACGCGTAATAGCCCGTAGATATTTATTTAAATTACTTCAAAAGTTATCCGGAGGTCGCGGGTTCGAATCCCGCCAGGGAACAAAAAAGTCTTATTATTTAGTATGATGCAAAGGGAGGGGAGGGTGGGGGGGGGGGGGACTTGTAAACCACTTTGGACTTTGTAAAAAAGTAATGTATGAAACCTTGCCTTTATTTTAAAAGACGTATTCAACGATACCCCTCGCATTAATGGCTAACAAATAAAAAATATTTTTCATCCCCACTTCACATGTATGAAGCCCCTGAAATATAAAATAAGTATTTTATGATGCCAAAACTGACATTTAAGTTACATAATAATAATAATATCTATGGACGCTTCGCACCACGTCAATCTGATCCCGTGGTAAGTTCTCGAAGAACTTGTGTTACGGGTACCAGACAACGGAAATATATTTAATACTTTTATACTATACACATAGGTATATAAGATTTTTATTATATTATACACATATTTAATACACATCCATAACCCAGGAACACAGAAAAACTTTTTGTTCCTTGGGCGGGATTTGAACCCGCGACCTCCGGCTTGAGCACCAACGCGCTCAACCAACTGAGCCACAGAGGTCGTCAACATATATTATTACATTTAAACTGTTCCAAATTTCATCAATATATATTCATAACTAGCTTGTAACGTAGTTACATTTTATTTAATTAAATTTCGTAAAAACGATACACCCAACGCCATCTATGGTATATGGTGGTAACTACGGCTATGGGTTCAAGTCGACATTCTCAACGCCATCTATGGTATATGGTGGTAACTACGGTTATGGGTTCAATAGTTATCGACTTATCGATTTGAATCTAATTCTTTTTAAATCTAAACATCATAATCTTTTTTTAAACAACTTAAATACACCAGTTTTGCGTTATTAGGTTATCATTCTAAATAACTCAATATATTTCTACTGTGGCAAAAAGTCTTAGCTGTGTAGTCAATGTAATTTAAAAAAAAGTTTTTTTTTGGTCGGGTATATAAGCCTGACGCGCGATTGTCATAGCCTTTTTCATAACTCTTTTTTTGGACATCTAAAATTGAGTGTGGTTGCTTTAAAATTCCACGTTTCTAAGTTCAAGTAGTTATTTAATATATTTTAAACCCGTCTTAAGGGTTCTGAGTTCCGGCTGGAACATTTCCTGTATGGACTACACCTGATCCGACCAGATACCATTGTTCCGGTCTGGACAATCCCAAGCCACACAGCATACCAAGGACTGTCGGTCTGAGCTTGGCCGTTAGAGTTGTCGGACCCTCATCACCGGACCTCGCAGACCGTGGGATACTCCTGACTGCCTTCGATCAGCTGAGTGCCGTGTGCCAATTATCCCAATACTACACCTCCACCGCCCAGGGCTGAACCAGACTTTGCCGGCTAACCGACCCACGCCCCTTATCTAGACATCTTAAATTTTAAATATAATTAATTTGTTACAGTCTTGTGTTTCTCTTCCAAACACCCCGTAACAACTGGCGCCCAAACGTGTTTAGTCTGGTTCAGCATAGGGTGATTCCAGGGTCTGGTCCCAAACTGTGTGTGTGTCGTGCCGTCTCCATATATCCAACTCTCACAGTATATTCCCCATTTAGGGCTGGGGTTAGAATGTTCCCTAAGCCATTGTAACCGGCACGTGTAGAAGTCAGGTAAGGTTACAAGCACACACCCGCTCTTTTTTTAGTTTCTTAATACATAAGGAACCTTTTTTTCAGCGGACACAGTATTAAATCTATAAAAGTATTAAATTTATTCTTTATTAAATATATCCTGTCCTGTCTTTTGGCAGGGCAAATATTGTATTTATTATATTAATACTATTATTTTTATAAAATATTTATATTATAACTCATTCTTACATACACACACTCACACACACTTACACTATACATTTAAACACAGCAACATCATCTTCAATGATGTTTATGTGATTTTGGCCTTAACCTTTAATTTCATTTATCTTTTTTAATTTAACTTTTAATTCTTGTTAACATAAATAATTATAACCTTAAATTCTTAAATATATTCCAAATTCTTTGCTATAAACTTATAATTTTACTTGTAGACTCAAATTTCACTTTTAACTTTAACTTACTTTTAGGGTTGGATATACTTAGGTAGTTATTAGTACCTTATTATCTTGGTGTAGCGTTTATATATATTGTAATAAACTCTATACTGCTCATTTTTTTTTGTAGACTGTATACTTAGTACTGCATTAAATGTAGAACTCATTTTGTAGTTAGTTCTTATATCTTACTGATTTGTAAATCATATACCTTTTTTTGTATTTTTTGGAGAGTACATCTCATTATTTTTGTATTTTCTCGACACAGATATACTCACCTTTAAGATTGTGAAAAAAAAAATCTTGAATTTAATTGGTAATTTAACTTTTAAAATAGAATTTAACTTTTGATAAACCCGCTATTGACTTATACTGAGAAAACTTAATTTCTTTTTTTAAACTCAAATTTATTTAGTAACTTAACTTAATAAACATTACAGTTGACTACTCACCTAACCTACTTTGGAGGAACTTTACTTTCTTTTCAAATTTTAAACTTTTTTTTTTTCAAATCTTAACTTTTTTCAAAAAGTTTTTTTTAATATGCCTGGAAAAATAAAATTTATTTCTCTTCAAAAGGCAGAATTGGAATATGAGGTCTTAGTTAGGAATGAAATACCAGCTTCTACCGTTGTGGAATTAAGAAAACAAATACTAAAATTAGTTGAGCTTTACCCGTCGGAGGACATCTTAGACTCCTGTCTTCCCGTAAAAGATGATTTGTTAGGAATTGAGGAAACCCTGACAAAAGTTAAATCACAGTTGGATTCTCACTCTGACGGTAACTCGTTGCTTAGAGCTGAAAATAACTTAAACCACATCGAGTATAGAATTAATAGAATTTCATCCGATAATATTGAACCTTTTGCCGAACAATATAATTCTTGTTTACAAAAACTTCAAAATTATTTAGGTTTATTACACCAATTGAAGGGGTCTAGTAGTAATTCTGTGTTGCCAGCTCCTGCTGCAGCACCTATACCTCCTTTAAATATTACGGTACAGTGTGAAAAAAATAATTTGGCTGATTTACATAAAATTAAGTTTGATGGCAAGTCTTGTGTCCGCGCGTTTATAACCAGGGTGAATGAGTATTGCACACAGCATAACATTAGTGATTCAAAGATTCTTTCTCATGCTTTTGACCTTTTTACTGGTGATGCTTTACACTGGTACAGAAGCATTCATCAAAATATTAAGAGTTGGTCGGAACTTTTAAATCTTTTATATAGTGACTTCGACAAACCGAGTTTTGATTATAGGTTCATGTCAGAGATTCGTAATAGGACTCAGGGCGAAAAGGAGACCATTACCATTTACGTTGCTATTATGGAAGGAATGTTCAACCGTCTTGTTAAGCCTGTCCCAGAGAGTGAGAAAATAGAAATCTTATTACATAACATTAAACCTTGCTATGCAAACATCTTAGCTTCTTCACCTACGGTTGTCACTATTGAGCAACTTAAGTCTCTTTGCAAAAATTATGAGGACATTCAGTCTCGACTGACCTTATATCACGAACCGCCTAAGGTAACGTCGGATACCTTAGCGCCTGACTTAGCTTATAATTTTAATAATGATAAATCTGATAACAAACAAAATTTTAATAAAACTTTTAGGCCTTTTCGTAATAATAATTTTTCCAATAATAATAATTTTTCTAATAATAATTCTAATAATAATAATAACTTCGCTTATAAACAATCCCATAATCAGGTTAATAGTTTGCAAACAAATAATCCTAAATTTTGTTTACGTTGTAGGGTTAACTCGCACAGCTACTATGAGTGCACAGCTGATAAATCCAAGATATTTTGTTTCGGCTGCGGCAACCCTGGCGTACGACGGCCAGACTGCATCCGCTGTCGTAGTAAACCTACTCATTCAAAAAACTAGTCTTATCGGATCGTGTTATACCTAACCATACCGACCTTGAGGATCGGAAACAATGGGTTAAAACCGTAGGTACTTTTTTCAAATTCTATACAATTAATACGGTCCGATGTATTGATAACAATAATTTAGATTCTCGACCTTATGTCAATATACATATAGACTCTTTTAGCATGCGCGGTCTTTTAGACTCTGGTTCTTGCATTTCTTTGTTAGGTAATAATTCTCATTTAAATATTATTGAGTTAGGTTATCCTCTCAATAATGACGATAATAATATTTCAATTTTTGCTGCGGGCGGTCAATGTTTAAAGTCTATAGGCTATATAAATTTACCAATTCATTTTGAAGATCAATTTCATATTTTAAAAGTATACATAGTACCTCAGGTTACTTATGACCTCATTTTAGGTATTGACTTTTGGCGTATTTTCAAACTTTGTCCTAAATATTTAAATTCAATTAATTCTAGTACGGCTAGCGATCCAATCACTTCTCATCAGGTGACCCAGCCGGCTATTAACGGCTACGAACATTTAAGTTCGTCTGAGCGCTCAATAGCCGATGATATAATTAAACAATTTCGTTCTATTTCTTTTGAAGAGAAAGGTTTAGGTTTAACTTCACTTATTACTCATAAAATTGATACGGGCGATGCGTTACCTATACGTCAACGTTATTATAGGATGTCGCCGGAAAAACAACGTATTTTAGTTGAACAGGTTGACGAAATGTTGTCTATGGACGTCATCGAGCCGTGCCAATCTGCTTGGAGCTCTCCTGTATTGGTTGTGCCCAAGAAGAAAACAGGTGAATTTAGATTTTGTTTGGATAGTCGTAAATTAAATTCAGTAACTAAAAAAGACGCTTATAGTTTACCGTACATTTCCGAGATTTTGGACAGCTTACACGACGCTCGTTATTTAAGTACTATCGACCTTTCTAACAGCTTTTGGCAGACAGCTATTAACGAGTCTGATCGTGATAAGACTGCTTTTTATGTTCCTGGTCGCGGAATGTTTCGTTTTAAACGTATGGCTTTCGGTCTGACGAACGCACCTGCTACGCAGCAGCGTTTAGTAGATGCTTTGTTTGGTAATTTTGGTCATAAAACTTTTTGTTATTTGGATGATATTGTTATTATTAGTGAGGATTTTAATGAACATGTAGCTACTCTTTTGAGGGTTCTTCAAGTCCTCAAAGAGGCAAATTTAACTGTTAAGTTTGAAAAGTGTAAATTTTTTCGGCCTCAACTTAAATATTTAGGTTATTTAATCGACGGTAACGGTCTCCGTACTGATCCTGATAAGGTAGCCGCGATTGTAAATTTTCCCACGCCTACTTGTAGGAAAAGTGTTAAACGCTTTCTTGGCACTGCCACCTGGTACAGAAGGTTTGTGCCTAATTTCAGTACTCTGGCAGGGCCTTTAAATAAGTTGACGTCTACACGTAAGAATGCCCCTCCTTTTGAGTGGACTTCAGAGGCGGACTCGGCGTTCAATAAACTGAAGGAGAGTTTGGTCTCCGCGCCAGTACTGCGCTGTCCCGACTACAATGAACCCTTCGAGGTTCATACGGATGCCAGTAGCTATGGTATTGGGGCCATGCTCACCCAGAAGTTCGAAGGGAAAGAACACCCTGTCGCATACATGAGTCGCTCCTTAACTAAACAGGAGAAAGTCTACGGGATTACTGAGCGTGAGACGTTAGCAGTTTTGGTTGCTTTAGAACACTGGCGTTGTTACCTTGAGAACGGTAAAAAGTTTACGGTTTATACCGATCACAGCGCGCTTAAGTGGTTCCTGTCCTTGTCCAACCCCACTGGTAGGTTAGCTCGCTGGTGTGTCAGACTATCCGAGTTTAATTTTGAAATTAAACATAGGAAGGGCTGTGACAACGTTATACCGGACGCTTTATCTCGTGCGGTTAACGTGAACGCAATTTGTAGTTGGACAAACTATACCGGCGCTGATACCTGGTATCTTAATATTTTTAACGGTTGCCATAATACGCCATCTTCTTTTCCAAATTTTACTATTAAAGACAGTAGATTATTTAGGCTTTCTAAAAATAAACATAATTTAACTTCTGAATTTTCTTGGAAAGAGGTAGTTCCTGAAGATTATCGTGAGGAAATTATTCGCGCTAACCATGATGAGCCCACTGCTGGTCACATGGGAATTTTTAAAACTTATAGGCGGCTCGCACTTAATTACTTTTGGCCTAATATGTATCGCGATGTCGTCACTTACATTTCTAAATGTTCTAAATGCCTACAATATAAGTCTCAAAATCATAAAGTTTTAGGTGAAATGGGTCGTCCTAAAGACTGTTCACGACCATTTCAAGTCATCTCGGTTGATATTATGGGACCTTTACCTACTACTAGAAAACGTAATAATTTTATTTTAGTTGTGACTTGTTGTTTTTCTAAATTTTGTCTTATTTTTCCTATGAAACGTGCTACATCCGATATTATAATTAAAATTTTAGAAGATAGTGTTTTCTTAGTGCACGGTGTTCCACAAACTATTTTAATGGATAACGGTCCTCAGTTCATTAGTAACGAGACCAATAGACTTTTCAAAAAATATAATATACCTAAAGTTTATTTAACACCGCGTTATACCCCCCAGGTGAATACGGTCGAACGCTACAATAGGACCATTATCACTTGTATTTCGACCTACGTAGAAGAAGACCATAGGTCATGGGATGTACATATACCCGAAATACAATTCGCTATCAACAACTCGGTGAATGAGGCAACCGGCTTTACACCATCTTTCTTGGTGTATGGTAGGGAACTAGTGTCTTGCGGTACTCACTACTTAGATACAGATAGTATTAAAGACCTTGTGTTTTCGCCTCGTGACGCCTACGCGGAAAATTTAGGGTGTATGTCATCTATTTTCGATAGCGTTCAGATGCGTCTCTGGCAAGCTCATGTTAAGAGCACTGCTCAATATAATCTGAGACGTAAGCCTGCGGAATTTAACGTTGGTGATGTCGTTTTTAAGAGAACTTACTTTCTAAGTGATAAGGAGAAACATTTTAGCAAAAAGTTGGCTCCTAAATTTATAAAATGTAAAATTGTAGGTAAACGTTCTCCTTTAGTTTATGTCCTGCAAGACATGCAAGGTAAAGACCTTGGTGCCTGGCATTTGAAGGACCTTAAGCTTCCCATCTTATCAAAATAATGGGTCAGCTGTTGTAGGAAGGCTAGTAGATTCGCGTTTTACTCAGACGCTGTTCGTTATCCTTTTATAATAACGATATAGCTAAGAACTTTAATATCTTAGACTGGTGTTGTTTTTTCCTCTTTATGGAATACAATACTCGTATGTTAGGGCGTCTCGGATCATTATGTTGTGTCCGAGTTGCAAAATGCAAGTGGATGTATGTATGTGATGTATGAATATAGTGTGAACGATGTATGAAAGGTTGTCGGTTGTTGCGCGTTGACACAAGACTAGCATTTAACTTCCACTGTCGTAATTTTTTCTTTAAACCTTCTTTTTTTTTTAAGTTTTTTTTACCCCAACCAATATTTTCTTTTCTTTTGTCTGTTTTGTAGTTGTTTCAGGATTTTTTCCTGGCAGCAGGCAAAAATCCTTCGGTAACAGGGGGGGATATGTAACGTAGTTACATTTTATTTAATTAAATTTCGTAAAAACGATACACCCAACGCCATCTATGGTATATGGTGGTAACTACGGCTATGGGTTCAAGTCGACATTCTCAACGCCATCTATGGTATATGGTGGTAACTACGGTTATGGGTTCAATAGTTATCGACTTATCGATTTGAATCTAATTCTTTTTAAATCTAAACATCATAATCTTTTTTTAAACAACTTAAATACACCAGTTTTGCGTTATTAGGTTATCATTCTAAATAACTCAATATATTTCTACTGTGGCAAAAAGTCTTAGCTGTGTAGTCAATGTAATTTAAAAAAAAGTTTTTTTTTGGTCGGGTACAGGTCGCGCAACGGTTTATGAGCGCTCAGTGAAAGTGGAGGGGATCGTTCGCGCATGTGACCAATAGCAAAGCATGTATATTACTAAAGTACCAATAGCGTGCCGGCAGCCACGTTCGGCATGCATTCGGCGCATCCACACCTCCCCGCCCGAGCCCGCTACCGCCAAACACACCCAAAAACTGACTTCTGCGCATACCCCCTCTACTTTTGTCGAAAGATCTTAATTCGTTGCGCGACCTATATATAAGCCTGACGCGCGATTGTCATAGCCTTTTTCATAACTCTTTTTTTGGACATCTAAAATTGAGTGTGGTTGCTTTAAAATTCCACGTTTCTAAGTTCAAGTAGTTATTTAATATATTTTAAACCCGTCTTAAGGGTTCTGAGTTCCGGCTGGAACATTTCCTGTATGGACTACACCTGATCCGACCAGATACCATTGTTCCGGTCTGGACAATCCCAAGCCACACAGCATACCAAGGACTGTCGGTCTGAGCTTGGCCGTTAGAGTTGTCGGACCCTCATCACCGGACCTCGCAGACCGTGGGATACTCCTGACTGCCTTCGATCAGCTGAGTGCCGTGTGCCAATTATCCCAATACTACACCTCCACCGCCCAGGGCTGAACCAGACTTTGCCGGCTAACCGACCCACGCCCCTTATCTAGACATCTTAAATTTTAAATATAATTAATTTGTTACAGTCTTGTGTTTCTCTTCCAAACACCCCGTAACAAGCTGTTGCCCGCGGTTCCGCTCGCGTAAATAGCGTATCCCACTTTTTCAGAATAAAAAATTGCCTATGTTCTAATCCAGAGCCTAAACTACTACCGTATCAAATTTCATCGAAATCCGTTCAGTAGTTTTTCGTGAAAGAGTTACAAACATCCATCCATTCTCACAAACATTCACATTTGTAATATTAGTAGGATAACAGAAGCTGAAACAACGGACAGACAGACAGACGGAGACGGACGGAAGGACACAGTAAATTTATAAGGTTTCCTCGAGTATTACGAAACCCTATTACATAGAATAATATAGAATTAAAAAAAAATCGTCTGACTGGGATTCGAACCCGCGATCAATTTGCCATTAACGCAAAAGTCTGTCGCCTAGTAGCTGAAATACTGAAAGCCGTTTTCGACAATCTCAATTCATATTTACAAGATTTGCTTGTTTGAAGTACTATCATATAATGAAAATTTGTATTGTAATTTGTATTACGTACGTTGCAATATATTAAAATTATATTATTACCAGCTGACCCGGCAAACGTTGTTGCCTTATTAAAAGTTAAAAACACTATAATTGATCAGTTATCGAGCGGGATGAAAAATGATTAAATTACTAAAATGGCTATAAAAAAATAAAAATGGTGATAAAAAAGTAATAATTTAGGATTGTATGTATTTTTAATGCCACATTATAAAAAAATAAAAACAAAAAATTTCGTCCAAAAATTAAAAAATTAAGGGTGAACAACCCTTATCACTTAGGGGTATGGAAAATAGATAGTAGCCGATTCTCAGACCTACTGAATACGCATATTAAATTTGGTAAAAATCGGTAAAGCCGTTTCGGAGGAGTACTAACATTGTGACTTGGAAATATATATTAGAAGATAGATAGATTGTTCCAGTGTAATATTACGGAAATACCGTGATATTATTGTTTAATATGATAAAAGGGAGCAAACGTGATACGCCTGATGAAAAGCGACTACTGTTGCCCAAGAATACGTCTTGTACTCTCGTATGTACTTACTATATGTACTCTTGTGAGCAGGCTTATGTAGCATTCTCTAGTGACCAATTCGCAAGGCGTTCACCTAGTTAAATATTGACTTCAGTTATATTAAAACACAAGAGTCAGCTGTAGTCGAATAAAATCGACTAAGAGCCAAGTATCGTTCTAATCTGCCACTTATTGTAAATAGTAAGCCAACAAAGAAAAACCAAACCAAGAGCATGTCAGGACATGTCTAAGGAGGGTTCCGTAACTATAAACGCGTAATATCCTTTTTTTTTTTTTAATTACTTCAAAAGTAACTGTCCGATTTGGTTCACAATAATTTTCCTAAAGAGTTTTAGCAAGTTTCTATCTCATATAGTTTAAAAATGCTAGGGGGGGGGGACCAACTAACAAACTACTTTGGAGGCCGATTACTCGAAAATGGTCAACTTTATAAAAAAGTAACTTATGAAACCTTGCCTTTATTCTTTATTTTAAAAGACCTATTTTACGATACCTCACACGATGGGGTAGAGTGAAAAAATATTTTTCATCCCCACTTCACATGTATGGAGAGCCACCCTTAAAATATAAAATTATTATTTTTTTATGATCCCAAAACCGTGATCTATACACAATCTATAACTGCACCAAATTTCATTAATTTATATTCATAATTACAGGAGCTAGAGGCGCGGACAGACAGACAGACAGACAGACAGATGGACAGAGCGAAACTATAAGGGTACCTTAAGTACTACGGAACCCTAAAAAAGGCAAAGGGAGAGTGGGCAGAAAAAAAGCGTCTCTGTTGTGAAAGAAATACCTACACCCAAAAAAAAAAAAAACAATTCTGCTAAAACAACATACAAAAAGAAGTGAAATCCCACCAAAAACATTTTCATGTAAAAAAATTATGCCAAGACGATACCATATGACTAGCACTGTCAAAAAGTTATGAAATCTCATGTAAAACCCTACACGCTTTAACTCTGCAAGCGTAACTTCACAAACTCTACATCTTAGTCATTTTATGTGGCTTGGCCATTTCGTTATTATAAGAGAGTATAATAGAAAAACAGTCGATTATAAATTTTTCTCCTTACGGCCAAGTGAATGTAGCGAAATGGCCAGGCCACATAAAATGACTAAAGTGTAGAGTTTGTGAAGTTACGCTTGCAGAGTTAAGGCGTGTAGGGTTTTACATGAGATTTCATAACTTTTTGACAGTGCTAGTCATATGGTATCGTCTTGGCATAATTTTTTTACATGAAAATGTTTTTGGTGGGATGCATTTTTCCACTTTATATTTAGATTTTTGCAATAATTTCTATATAAACATGACCGGTTTTGATTATTTCACCATCAGGTGTAAATAGATGGTAGATTGAACATAAGTAGGTACATAAAAAATATTTCAAAAAATTGTGCAGAATAATATTGCCCGCTTCATAAAACATTTTTATATTTCGGGCAAATATTTTATGTTTTGTGTTAAAGTTTGTGTTGTGTATAGTATTATATTAAATTTTAAATACTTATAAACCATACTTTTACACCATATGTAGTATGGTATAAAAGTATTAAAATATAATACTTCCTGGTCCGTTGTCTGGTCCCCGTAACACAAATACTTCGAGTACTTATCATGGGGCCAGATTGACATGGTGTGAAGCGTTCATATTAATATAATAATATAATATCTATGGACGCTTCACACCAGGTCAATCTGATCCCGTGGTAAGTTCTCGAAGAACTTGTGTTACGGGTACCAGACAACGGAAATATATTTAGTACTTTTTATACTATACACATATTTAAGATTTTTATTATATTATACACATATTTAATACAAATCCATGACCCAAGAACACAGAAAAACTTTTTGTTCCTTCGGCGGGATTTGAACCCGCGAGCCCCGGCTTAAGCACCAACACGCTCAACCAACTGAGCCACAGAGGTCGTCAATAAAAGTAATAATCACAAGTTAAAAACTATGACCCGGAGGGCTAGACAAGATGCATTAAATAATATCGACGGCGAACTTCGTGAATAAAAAATGTATGGGATTGACATAAGCGTGCGTTAAATGACATATTCAATCGTATCGTTAAAAAAATTGGTAGCCAAGCAGCCACTTTGAACGAATACGCTAACGATGCACTCATATAACGAATTGCTCTAACGCGTTTCTCCATACAATGCCTAGACAAGCGGCCGTAAGTGACATTTAGTAGATCGTGATCTTTATCGACCTAACGGTAAAGATACCCAGGAAGCTACCTTTATCGCCTCAACGAACAATATGGCGGATTTTATTGATCAGCTGTTATTTGTAAATAATAATGATTTGCCTAAAGTTGCCTAAACGGTCTATAAAACACCTTCTGCTAGTAGTCTATATTGCAAAAAGTCAAAAGAATTCAATCTAAAGTATTCAATAAATCACAATTATTGTCAATACCTAATATGTAATTCATCGTATTCAAGTATAATTCAACACTTTGTTAAAATATAAATTTCTTAATTTGTAGCTTACTTGCAGTTTGTAATCTTTACACGCTACTATATCAGCTGAAAGCAATCTTTAGGTGTATAGTAGGTACCTAAATTACTACTATAATTTAGGTACCAAATGGAGTTCATAATTAAGCAAGTTTCTCTGAAACTTCCTTAGAAATAAAGATTTGTATTTAGTAATTAAAATTTATAAGTTTTTCAATGTAATGATATTTTATTGTCATCGATGCTCAACACCTTCGCCTTATAAATGGGTTAGAAGGACACAAACACCTCATAAAAGTTTTGAAATATTTGCTATCATACTTTGATTAATTATTACAAATTTAATATTATATATCTATGCTATTATACACCTATTATAAACAGTCAAGTAGTGTTAACCAATTAAATACTTAATATTTAATCTCTATAGTATATTTGTGACTAAATAATTGAAATAGTCTTTACAATTTTACAGAACTATAACGTTAAAGGAAGTGTAATTAAAGTACCTTGACTGTACAGGGTACTATTGCAATAAATAAGTAAACCTAACACTTACCACATATTGTAGACAAAATATTACAATGCGGCCATAACACTTTGAATTTGTTATAAGCATTGTCTTGCTAGAATTATTCATTTATTCTAATTTAAGAGCTTTGCTCTTGTCAGTGATGCTTTCTCCATTCCTCTCTGCACTCCGCCCTTCTCTTGACCTCCTGATACAACACGACCATCACGTTTGCCTACACCTGTCCATAAAAGTTCTTCTCGGCCTTCCATGTTTTCTACTACCATCCCTTCAATTATTCCTCTAATAAAGTTGTCGTGCCGTATCAAGTGTCCGTATTAGGATTGATTAAATAATAACAATACAAGAGTATCTACATTTTATTTTGCTTTTTTAAGTAAGTTTTACATGGTTTTAGTAAGAAAATAAACTTAAAATGTAAAAATACTTTTATTTCTTGCAAAGGAATTACATAATGCAGATATTTCTTTAAATAATTACTGTTTTATCTCAAGTCACATAACCAATAATAACATTATACAATTTAAAAATCAACACAGCTAATAATAATTATTATTTACACGCACTAGTTAGAGCCTGTCACAGAATGAATACAAATTAACTTAGGTTGGTAGCGGTTTTGATACATTAATAATTACATTATGATTTATATCACTTCTCACTATCAGTGGCGAAGGCTGCTTCTCCTTCAAAGGGAAGCCGGAACCTGTATCATAGGTAGGGATTTCTATGAAGGTTTGCAAAAGGTATGTGACAAGGGAAGCCGTTAGGAATGGAGTTATAGGAACCCTACGAATGCTCACTATGAATAAACTGCATTAATAAACAACATTATTGTATACCTACAATTCCTACAAATTATAAAGATTTAAAACGCATTTTACTTATATATAAGGTAATGATAATATTTAAGTAGTCAAAAATCCTACTAATATTATAAATATAAAAGTATGTGAGTATGTTTCTTCTTTTTTTCTTCTCTCCACCAGTATGAAGCCTTGAAGCCAACTTTTATGTATAACGATCGGATCGGAACGAATCGGCCAGCAGATCTCAAGTACTTTATACGGACGCTCTACCGGTGAAGGAAAACATCGTGAGGAAACCCGCACATAGTTGGCCCCAGACGTATTGACTAGTCATTCCTTTGGACTAGGGTGGCTATGTTGTGAGAATGCCGTATGCGCTTGGGCAATCATACGATATTTAAAAACCAACTGTCCCAGGCACTACAGTATTTCAAGAGTGGTTACTTCGCTCGGAGAATATAAATAAATCATCCATCATCGGATGTAAAGGCCTAAGTTAGGTAAATTGTTATTTTGATAACAAACAAAAATTATTGTACTTCATCTTCTTCTTCTTCTTCTTCTGGCCAGTTTAAAGTGTTACCAGGACATGGATATAGTCCTAAGGATAGAAGACTCCGTATTTTGTAATTGCTAAAAAGAACTGTATTGCCTTGGTAATAGAGTGTATTTCACAATGCACGTATTATAGAGGCAAATCCGAGCCGAGCGAGATAGCCATAAGGGAGGCCGTGTGTCTCGTTCTTGCATGTTGCCAACCAGAAAAATGTTGGTATTTTTAAAAAGTAACTTGAAAAATCTTAGATAAAACGAGTGTACTTTATTATTATTTTAACAAATGTTTATAACTATATCATATTCTAATTAAAAAAGTTAGAAATAGTCATTTAATACTAAATAAAACCTTTTCCTTCTTTTTTATTAGATGGAATCATTCGCAATTTTATGCTGAACACCGGATAATATTAAAATTCATAATAGTACCGGTGCTGGATTTGTTGGACGCACCGTGAGTATGGCCTTTAGTGTAATCTCTTAAAATCTGTTTATAATGTGTGTCCTATGATCATTTGGCAAGAAATCTGTATAAAATCTGTATTATCAATGAAAACTAGAAGATAATTAATTAAATAATGTATTATATAATATAATTATTCAAAATAGAACTCTGGAGTCATACAATAGATAAACAGTTATCCAATTGTGTGTCTAATTTATAATCCTCTGAATTTTTCCCGGTGTTTCGGATTTCGGTGCATATTGAAGTTCCAGCCCACGAAGTATAGATAACAAGGAGTCCGAACGTAATGTTAAAATAATGGTCTCAATTACGGGGACAGATTTTTGCCGGTAGAGCGCGCGACGGTTCGACATGCACTCGTTTGAAATTACGCGGGAAGTTTAAAGTTGCTATTGACAGCTCTGGAAAGATTGAAAATATCTTATTATATAAAAGTTTTAGGAAATTCTTAGAATTTGTTCTCGAAAAATAGATACCGTAGAACACGGTAATTGCCTAACGGTAATTTAAAAATAATTGTAATAAATAATAGTATTGGCAACACTCGGTATAATAGTATTGGCAACACTTGGTACTCGTCGGTCACGCACGTATCAGATTATGGTAGAACCCTAATCTGATATGTTATGGAATTTAAGGGATTGATTCTAGACTGGTTGCCTATTCTAAAGGTCAACCCAGTAAAACAATGTACTACAAATAAATTATTGTCAGGTCAGGATACCGACATAATATTTTACTAATTAAAAGTAGAAAAGTAGGTAGATATAAATATACCATTTTCTATAAGGATCATCACAGTTCAAAATACGAAACAAAGAGATAAATCAACATTATTTATTAATTCGAAAATAACAAAAACACGTGGATAGGATTATTTATTAAAATACTCATTTTCTATTTGCAAAACACTATTAATCTAACATTACATTTCGGAACTATAATTTATTGCTATTCAGATTCAAAAGGAACATGTGCTAACAGCTAGGTATAAACCATACATCAACTAAAGGAAATGAATGTCGTGAACAATACTATTTACTTATTCACAATAATATTATAATAATTAATTATTAGAAAACAATATAATACCAAAGGCTACAGCCATGAAATATCAAATAATATTAAACACAACAATCTTAAGATTAGAGCAATGACAAAACAATAAGTAAGTAACATCACCTGAATCGGCTTCCCGTGTAAGAGACCGACTTCTGTCTGTTTCGCCTTTTTATAGGCTTGGTGTTGCTACAGTTTCCACAGACCATATTTTATATACATTTAGTCTTCACACTTAAATATTTTATAATAATATAAATCATTACATCAACGACTCTTAACTAAGGTTTAGATAATATACAACGGCATTAATATTGGTGTTGCCAAATATTTAACGGAACTTACGAAACCAAATCAGACTTAAGTACAAATACTTCACCGATATCTATCTATACTTCTATAGTATATCCATATCTAATACGGCCATACTGACAAAGACTTCGTCCCCGAAGTCAAAAAAAAAAAACAATATTATAATGAATAGTAACAACTTCAGTGACTGTAATTTGTTTTATCTTTCCTTTTTCTTTGCCATCTTTCTTTTTTCTTTCTAATTTTTTTTTCCAACCCATATGCTATTGACACAGTGTTCCTTATTTCTCGGTATTACAGTAGGGTGGCAGACTTTTTTTCAGCTCGCGTTTCCCCTATTATGCTATTGACAGTAGGGTGGCAGCATTTTTTCAGCTCGCGTTTCCCCTATTATACTATTGACATAAGGGTGGCAGCTTTTTCAGCTTGCGTTTCCCCTTTCTCATTATTATTTGACCAGAAACAAATTATTTAATAAATAAAAATAAAGTTACCACCGTTAGTGTATCATCGTTATTTGCTACAATATACATATACCTGTCAACATAATATGAAAATGTTGTACTTGAAAATTGTTGTATTTATTAGGTATATATCCGTCAACGTATGAAAATATTTTACTTATAAAAAAAAACTTAAAATTCCTTATTGAATTGTATTACTATCAATTGTCTGAATAAAAATTGTATTATCGTATTCTTCATTAGTGAGAATGTACAATTTAAAACCTAAATTGTGTCACGCGAAACAAACATCAGAAAAGAAAAATCGTTTTACTATTTATAAATCAAAATGTGAAAATGTTTTACTGTAAAATCTATACTGTATCACATACATTTATCGAGGAAAATATTTTATACACGCCATTGATAATGCTTTACTGTAAATGCAAAACATTACCACTGTCATATTTTAATCAGAACAAAAATCGTTTTATAAACAAACTGAAAATTATGAGAAAAAAATATATGTCAGTGTTTAACGAAACTAATAATTGTAATATCCTAAACTGTATCAGTATTATTTATAAATGCAAAAATCGTTTTATAAACGTCAATATGTGAAAATGTTTAACGAAACTAATTGTAATTTCGTAAACTGTATCAATGTTATATTTTATAAATGCAAAAATAGTTTTTATATTAATGTCCATATGTGAAAATGTATATATAACTTTCCAATCGTGAATGGTGTCATAATAAACAAATGTTTTATTTAAGTTAATATGTGAAAATATTTTACAACAAAATCTATAATGCATCATTATTGACGGTCATTTTCACAAAAAGTGTACATTCGTGTTTCGTGTCCGATAACTTAATTTAGCTATATTTTTTTGCAATGTTCAAAGAAAAATAATATGTACGTTTATAATTTACACCAAAACTAGTATCTTTAGTTAGTTATTTTGTATTGTTTATTGTAACTGCATAAAACAATATTACCTAAATTTTTCAAAGATGTGATTGAAAACATCAATTTTAGCGTTGTCATACTACGAACAAGCGGTTAATATATTTAGTTGACTTATACATACTGTAAAAAACGTATCTTTAAATGTATTTAAATAAGTATGTGTATTTTTTCTGAACGTACATTTTATGTACAATTGTATAATACTCTGACGATACACAAAACATTTATTTAAGTAATTAGATCTTGTGAGGACACTGATTATAATTATTAGACTATAAAATAGTTTTAAGTGGAAAATTGCTATTCCCAGAACAGTTTTTCTTTCCAGTTTTACCGATTAGTTATTGAGACATTTGGACAGATTTAGACCATTTAAACGACGACCAACGGACGATAAATACTCATTTCAGTGATGGTCCAGTTTTTAATTTTCCAGAACTGAAACCAACTTAAAACGAGGTTTACGAATTTCTTTCCTCAAAATTATTTTAAATACTATTATTAGCTTTCAGTGGAACTTATTGTTTTCTGATGTCTAGCACATCACACATTTAAAATAATTAAGGGTTTAAGGTCAGACTACCATTACTTCCGTTCGAAATCAAAACGCAGGTAGTGTAGAAATTGAATTGTAAAGTTTCTATTTAACCTTTATTAGATTTCTTTCTTAGTCAAAATAATATGCTGATTAGTAGTGTTATTTAAAATGTTCTCATCTTAATTCTCATCAACATTTAGCAAGCGCCTGAACAAGGCTACTAAGTTTGTCCTAAAAATGCTTTTGTCATTGTACCTACTTAGTGCTAATAAAGATTTTTGAAGTTTGAAGTTTGCCTATTAAGGAAAATATACCAAAAGTTATTAACCAATTTGATCCAAGTAAATACCTACTAACGGAAAGGAAATAAAAATCATAATTTTGCATAATATTTGCTACCGTTCAATTATTATTATTATTATTTTACTATTTTGTTTTAAAATATAAAACGGCTTTAAAGAATCACACCATTTAATTAAATCCAAACTAGACGATTTGAAACTAGGTATTAGTTTCGGAATGGAGAATAAAAAAAATGTTCCCCAATCCCAAAAAAAAAAAAAAGCTAAATACAGTTGTAAAGTAGTAAGAATAAACGGTTTAGAAGATTTGTTTTTTATTAGTTTAAACTTTTAAAGTTTAATTATTTTTGCATAACCACGCAATGTATTACGCCGTACGGGAGGCTCAGCTGCAGCCTTGTTTACGTTGTACATTGCGTGTTGAAAGGTTGAACTTTTACAAAAACAATCGATTAAAAGCAAATCACTAGTACCAAACACCAATGGATATATCTCATGCCCTATTATCAAACTCCCAAGTTATCGGGACTGTTCTGTATACACCCGGTAAAAAATATAATCCTGATTAAGAGGTTTAATTACACTAGTCTACAGCCAAAATGCAACTGAGTGAATATTTCTTGTTTTTATGTTAGTTAATGTGTTCTTAATGTCAATTCATAATTTAAAAAAAAAAAACGTATCTCGTAAGGTTTTTGAGATTTGTGACTTGATTTTTTAACAAAGTACTGAGCAATTTTGTTGTTCTATTTCCAATGAATCGTATTATTCTTATTATTGAGGTATTTTTAACAAATTGTATGTGTCTAGTTTGTAATCTTTGTTTTCTCAATTCAAGACTGGAAGGTAGTTGTAAATTTGTTGCGTTAGCTTCAGAAAGTGAGATTTTCAGAAAATAAATGATAAAAATTAAAAACGTGATTAAAATACATCAATGGACTTATTTTGTGGCTAGTATGCACCTAAATCGCAGGCCAGAATAAATAACCAATGTGACTAAATTAGCATATCTTAAGTATTTTGGTTTTACTACAGTAGATCATAGGTTCCCCATATTCGTTGTCAGACTTGTATGCCGAACTTAAGTAACTGGCTTTATGGAAAAAAAAGTCTTCAATGCCGTTTGCTATTCTGATGATTGCTTTCGATGTTTTTAAATACCTTAGAGAAGTTTTCCCGAAGTTAAGTGATGCAAAGCTTAAAAAAGGAATTTTCATTGGATCCCAAATCTGGAAAATTCTAAAGGAGGCAGAGCTTGAAGAGACTAAACCTTGTTCAATTTCAAGGCTGGAGATCATTTAAAAGCGTTGTCATAAAAATTTTGGGACAAAGAATCTGATACGTATGAGGAACTGATTAAAAACTTTCTGAAAAATTACAACATGGGCTGAAGAATGTCTTGAAAAATTCATTTTTTTACATTCTCGTTTCATTTTTTTTCCACAAAATTTAGGTTCCGTTAGTGATGAGCAGGGAGAGAGGTTCCACCAATATATTTTAACAATAGAACAGAGATATCAAGGTCGCTGGGACCCTGCAATGATGGGGGATTATTGTTGGTTCCAAATAAGGGAAAGTAATGCAGAATACAAGAAAAAAATCGTTATTTGCATAATCTACAAACAGTTACAATAGTTACGTGTACCTTTCATTACCTCAAAAATAAACATCTTAAATAGATAAAAACTTTTTTTCTTTCAAACTGTATCGGTAGGTATATATATTAGCTAATAGGGCATTTTTCATATATTTTTTTCTAAACTTCATTTTGATGTAACTCAAAATTTAGACGTGATGGATTTCCCTAACCTTTTAATTGAAACTTGGGAACCTTCAAAAATAACGCACCAAATAAACCTTTAACCATGTCAGTTGTATTTTTTTCACTTTTAATTTGTAGAGTAGTGATAATATTTTCATATGGATAAAAGAGTACCAATCATATTATATATGTATAGATATTTAAAATCGGTCTATTTAAAATAATGTACAGACTCTGAAGATGACATTTATCAGAAAAACAATGGTCTTAAACTTTGTCGGTAATTATAATTATAGTCGGTAGTAATGTATAAATTAGGTACTATACAAATTTTCAATTAAAACGAACTATCATTGTGTTTTTTGTCAAATTATAATTGACAACACAAAAAAAAATATATTAATGCGTTATCAATTTCCGCAAACTATTAGCGAACCACGTCTTTTTAAGTCGTACCGTACGTCGTCGTCGTACGTACGTGTGCCTTTTCTCAAAAATGTTATATTTAACACCAATATCAATCCGTTATCAATTTCTTTTGATAATTAAAACAATTATTACATTATTATTCGTCAAACCTTCTTATCATTATATAATCTTAAAATACCTATCAATATTAAATTAACCAATCACTCCATTGGTTGTAAAAAAAAATACATATAACCTTATATACCAACATTATCAATTGTATTGTAATACCTGTATAAATACTAAAATTTTATTCTACACTCACATCACTTCAATAACCGTTCGGCCAGTTCTGACAAGAATTATGACGCTCTGGGGTAGTACCTCAGAAAGCTTGGAGCACCGCGGAAGACTACGCCACTTTCGTAAGTTGCAAATCTGTCTTGGACAGACCTTGCAAGGCGACGACACGACGCTGCATCACACGACCATTCTGAAACTGACAAAACTGTATTAGTGGGTTGTTCGTAATCCAACTTCTGATATCAGATTATGGTAGAACCCTAATCTGATATGTTATGGAATTTAAGGGATTGATTCTAGACTGGTTGCCTATTCTAAAGGTCAACCCAGTAAAACAATGTACTACAAATAAATTATTGTCAGGTCAGGATACCGACATAATATTTTACTAATTAAAAGTAGAAAAGTAGGTAGATATAAATATACCATTTTCTATAAGGATCATCACAGTTCAAAATACAAAACAAAGAGATAAATCAACATTATTTATTAATTCGAAAATAACAAAAACACGTGGATAGGATTATTTATTAAAATACTCATTTTCTATTTGCAAAACACTATTAATCTAACATTACATTTCGGAACTATAATTTATTGCTATTCAGATTCAAAAGGAACATGTGCTAACAGCTAGGTATAAACCATACATCAACTAAAGGAAATGAATGTCGTGAACAATACTATTTACTTATTCACAATAATATTATAATAATTAATTATTAGAAAACAATATAATACCAAAGGCTACAGCCATGAAATATCAAATAATATTAAACACAACAATCTTAAGATTAGAGCAATGACAAAACAATAAGTAAGTAACATCACCTGAATCGGCTTCCCGTGTAAGAGACCGACTTCTGTCTGTTTCGCCTTTTTATAGGCTTGGTGTTGCTACAGTTTCCACAGACCATATTTTATATACATTTAGTCTTCACACTTAAATATTTTATAATAATATAAATCATTACATCAACGACTCTTAACTAAGGTTTAGATAATATACAACGGCATTAATATTGGTGTTGCCAAATATTTAACGGAACTTACGAAACCAAATCAGACTTAAGTACAAATACTTCACCGATATCTATCTATACTTCTATAGTATATCCATATCTAATACACGCCTAGCGGCAGAAAAGAGAACTAAGATCTGGTCCTATTATTGTGTATGACGGCGGCCGTATTGCTTACTCCTGGACTTCGAGAGACAGCGACTAGATGGCGCTAGTGGAACGTGCACCGGACGTATTATTTTTACTCTATGGGTGGCCGCCCGCACGATGACATTTTATTGACAATACATTTGTCAATAACGGCAATATAGTCCGCAAATATGTAAAAGTATTGTCAATACCATTGACAATATTTCTCATGCATTATTGTCAATAATTATTGAGGCCTCCCCACCTATCGATGGCCTATATAAGCGGCCGCTCTGTTAGGTCGGCACGCATCTCCAGCGGATGCGTCTCGGTGCACGGACCACTGTCTTTCGACAGTCAGTACTGCCCTGGTATTGGACGTGGAATATTGTCCCTGACAATTAGTACTGTCCTTATTGCGGTGGGTGCGGGGAACACTGTCTCTGACAGCCAGTACCGCCCTATGTGACCGCCCTTGTATTGGACGTGGAATATTGTCTCTGACAATTAGTACTGTCCTTGATGTGGTGGGTGCGGGGAACACTGTCTCTGACAGCCAGTACCACCCTTGTATTGGACGTGGAATATTGTCTCTGACAATTAGTACTGTCCTTGATGCGGTGGGTGTGGGGAACACTGTCTCTGACAGCCAGTACCGCCCTATGTGACCGCCCTTACTGTCGTTCTGTACCAACCTTTGAAATAGTTATTTAATTCGTCTTAAATTTAATTAATAATATTCTAAGTGACTGATTGTTAAATTGAAATAAATTTCTGTGTTGCCATATTTGAGTTTCCTTTCTGATGTCCGGGCCAAACCCGACATCAGAAGTGGGATCGGATTATCCGCCCACCTCTGGCACTCCATCACAGAATATGCAGGAAAATGTTCCGCTACCCTCTAATAGTTTCGAAGCATTATTTTTCAAAATTATCTGATGCTTTGCTATCCCGGTCCAATGCACCGCAACCGTTCACAGCGTTTGTTCCATTCAATCCGCACGACCCCAATTCAGATATAGGGAGCTGGTGTCAGCTGTCCGACATGATAATTAAAAGCAAAAATTTTAAAGGGGGTCGATTTAATCATAACGCTGACTCATAGTCTTCGAGAGCGCGCAGCCACATTACTTACTAAGATACCTCCCAGTCAATATCAATGGGACGATATACAGGAGACTCTGAAGGCTCAGTTTTTTCGCCCTATGGTTATTAAACGCACTATGGAGTCTTGGTATTGTAAGACTGTAAAAGATTTTCGTAATTTAATCAGTTTGATTGTTGAAAAGAAATGAAATAAACTTTATTGCATAATCAATTAATCTGACATTTTTATCTAAAAAAAAAAAAGGAAATTTTCTAGCTTGTTCTTATTCTTGAGATGCAGCCAGGTGACGGACAGACATACAGCAAAGTCTTAGATTTTTCTGTTCCTATTTTTACCATTGGATACGGAACCCTAAAAGAACATAATTGTACATAGTTTGGACATTTTTTGTGCTGTTTTATTTTGTGTGCAGATGGAGGTTCAGTATTCGAGCGGCGGCTAGCGACGCGATATGACGCGACGTGACGCGACACGGCGCGGCAGAAAAACGCAACCAGACGCCACAAGTCACGTACCGTAGCACGTGACTGCGGGGAGCCAGGTCACGTTCTCTCCACCTGCTCAATGAAGGTAGACAAAGCAAGGAAAGAACAAGGCGCAGCTAGTCGAAGCAAAGAAGTCAACGTGTGCTCGAAGACTGTTCATGGTGTTATGGACTGCAGTGGTATGACACTACGTTTCATTTTTGATTCCGGTTTTGAGTGCAGATTAATTAAGAAAAGTTTTTCACACTTAGTTAATGGAAAAAGGTTGCATGACCTTATCAACATGACTAGTATCGGAAAGAGCAGCGTTAGTAGCACGGAGCAAATCATTTGAAGCGTTAAAATAAGTGTCACTCTCCATGTAGTTCAGATGATTGCCTTCATAATGCAATTCTATTAGGTAGGGACATACCTTAACGTGATATTCTTGTTGAAATATCGGAGATGGTTTTATATTCAGGCGTTGCAAAGATTCCAATATTTGTACCAAAACCAAACCTAATTTTAACATTGATTCAATTAATACAGACTTGACAGGGCCTAATAAGTGAAACTCTACAATATTTTGACACAATATTCAGATAATTTTATTGAGAATTTCCCAACCACTAGAATCAAAACCGAACAGTTGAAAATTGATTTAATTGATCCACATAAAATTGTAGATAGAAGACGTTAAGATTATCTCCTCAGGAATCTAACATAGTCGATGAAAAGATTTTAGTTTATATGGATGAGGTACTTTCAATTTCACAAGATATTGAAGAGGGGCTTAACCGTTTAGATAAATTCCTTAAAACATTAAGAATATGACAAGACTTTAGATAAATTATATGAATTTTGGATATGGCGAAGTTTGTAAGAAAATTTATCAATAACTGTGTAATTTGTAAAACTTCTAAAGGTTCTTCAGGTGCACAGCAAGTGCAATTACATTCAATCCCTAAACATTCAGTCCCTTGGTATACCATTAATTTAGATCTTACGGGTAAACTATCTGGGAAAAGTGATAGGAAAGAATATTGCCCGGTTTTAATAGACGCCTTTACAAAGTTTGTATTACTTGAATAATTATACTTCCGCATTAAGTTCTTCAAACGCAATAAAAGTAATAAAAAAACGCTGTTAATTTATTTGGTGCTCCAAAACGTATTATTTCAGACGAGGTCACTGTTATAACTGTTATGATTTTTAAACCTTTTGTAATGGTCATAAAATTGAGCTTCATTTAATAGCAACCGGTTTTAATAGAGCTAATGGGCAGGTTGAGAGGGTCATGCGAACTTTAAAAAATATTCTTACTGTAACAGAATTTAATTCTAATAACGCTTAAAAGGACGAACTAGGAGATATTCAACTTGCTCTTAATAGCACACGTTCCAGAACAACAGGTTTTACACCTATGGAACTGATGTTTGGTATTCAAGGTAATTCACTTAATCTAGCCAAAATAACTCCTACCTAGTACATCTGAACCAAATTTGATCAATGTTGAAGCGGCTCGTTCATCTGCCTCACAAAATATTAAAAAAGGTAGCTAACGCTGATATTATACGGTTTAATAAGGGAAAAGCCAAAATTAAACCTTTCTCAGTGGGTGAATTTGTATTTGTTAAATGCGAAGAAAGACATCAAACAAAATTAGATAATACATTTAAGGGTCCTTATAAAATAGTAACTGTATTAAACAATGACCGTTACGAACTTAAACACATTAACGGTGCTAATAGAATTTATAAATTTGCTCATGAAAACTTAAGGGACGTAGCTAAGGGGCAAGAGGGTTATTTGGAAATTTCTGACAATTATAATAATGAAAATGATGCTTATGATGAACGGCCCGTGACGGCGGATGATGAATTCTGTTTTCCTGTTAATGCGACTCTTGATGTAGAGGAAACAAGTTCCGTACGTTCTTGTACTTTAAATGTAAATGACTCTGAGGAGACATATTCTGTAAGCTCTCGTGCGAGTGACCCTGAAGAAACTTAATCTCTTAGCTCTCGAACACTTAGTGTAGATAGATCCGAAAACGTAACAGTCTTTGTAATGATTAATAAGTAATGAGATCTCTCTTGCTGTTGTGGGTGACGATCTCGTTGTGTGGCTGTAAGAATCTTACCTACTTTAGTGGGTGACGATTTAGACCAGCACATTTGTGACGATTTAGACCAGCACATTTGTGACGATCTCGCTGTGTGGCTGTAGGAGTCTTACCTACTTTAGTGGGTGACGATTTAGACCAGCACATTTGTGACGATCTACTTGTGTGGCTGTAGGAACCTTGGGTGACGATTTAGATCAGCACATTTGTGACGATCTAGCTGAGTGGCTGTAGGAATCTCATATCTACTTTAGTGGGTGACGATTAAGACGAGCATATTTGAACTGTAGCGCTTTTTATATAGAGAAATAACCTAGACCACTGATGTTTTAAATTTGTTGATGTGAACTGTGATGTGAAAAATGTTGATGATGTGAACTAATTAATGTCTCTTTGTGTTGTAGACGAATAACTCCACTCGAGGTCGAGTGATTTGTCAGAATGGCCGTGACGGCGGCCGTATTGCTTACTCCTGGACTTCGAGAGACAGCGACTAGATGGCGCTAGTGGAACGTGCACCGGACGTATTATTTTTACTCTATGGGTGGCCGCCCGCACGATGACATTTTATTGACAATACATTTGTCAATAACGGCAATATAGTCCGCAAATATGTAAAAGTATTGTCAATACTATTGACAATATTTCTCATGCATTATTGTCAATAATTATTGAGGCCTCCCCACCTATCGATGGCCTATATAAGCGGCCGCTCTGTTAGGTCGGCACGCATCTCCAGCGGATGCGTCTCGGTGCACGGACCACTGTCTTTCGACAGTCAGTACTGCCCTGGTATTGGACGTGGAATATTGGCCCTGACAATTAGTACTGTCCTTATTGCGGTGGGTGCGGGGAACACTGTCTCTGACCGCCAGTACCGCCCTATGTGACCGCCCTTGTATTGGACGTGGAATATTGTCTCTGACAATTAGTACTGTCCTTGATGTGGTGGGTGCGGGGAACACTGTCTCTGACAGCCAGTACCACCCTTGTATTGGACGTGGAATATTGTCTCTGACAATTAGTACTGTCCTTGATGCGGTGGGTGTGGGGAACACTGTCTCTGACAGCCAGTACCGCCCTATGTGACCGCCCTTACTGTCGTTCTGTACCAACCTTTGAAATAGTTATTTAATTCGTCTTAAATTTAATTAATAATATTCTAAGTGACTGATTGTTAAATTGAAATAAATTTCTGTGTTGCCATATTTGAGTTTCCTTTCTGATGTCCGGGCCAAACCCGACATGTACATAATTATTATTAAAAAGCCTATACCGTTCGGACTCCTGGTATCTATGCTTCATGTTCCAGCCTTACAACCGTAATAATCGGCCTTGTTAAATAAGTACCTACTTTATTCTTATTGTAAATTTCTACACTTGAAATTTGATTCCATTTTATACAAAACACTTTAGGAACTTTCAATAAAACTTCTAGGTACCGTTTTACTGAATCGACTGACTTGCACTGACTATTTGTATTTTGAACTTTGACTAGACATTAGACTTGAAAATAATACGGTGTTGAAATCATATAGGTACCTACATTAAATCTAGTTGTATGCCTTTTTAACTTGACACTGACAAATAGTTTTATGCCGTAACGCCATCAATAATTAAAAAAAAATATATGACATTTGACAACTTCACAACTGACGGCTAAATTCTTGAAATCATAAACAACTAACGTTTGAGCAATTCGTTGTTGCGATTCGAACAACAGTGTGCGTTTGGCTAGGGACATTTTGTCGTGATCTCAAAAGAGAAGTCGATACGACAGATCTTTCCGAATTTTAACGAAGGTAATTTGTCTAGGCGCCCCGACTTCATAAATTTTATAGCCTATGTTACCCGGGCTATTATTACGAATCTACGAACACCTCGATTACTAAGATCGGATTAGTAGTGGCACTATGGTGAAACATACTCGTACATACATATAGAATGCTAAAATCAATATCCTTTCCTTTGGCTTCGCCTTAGTCGGGTAAAAAAAGAATAAAACAGGATGTGGGGTGATGATAATCATTTGAGTATCTGTATCACAACAACATAACACGATACAGAGGACATAACACTCTGCAGGTTATGCGTACAATGAGCCAGTAACTGCCGCGGACAGACACAATCTACTTTCATGATAACTGTCGCGGGGCGGGGGGCGGCGGAGAGGGGGTCATGCCGGTCTTGCGGTCCGCACAGAAGACGCGAAACTATCATAATAATATAGATTGTGTCCTCATTACGGTCATACATAGGTAGCTAAGTACTAAACATTTTAGAATTTGTGAAATTAAATTGTTTTATATTATAAAGTTGTGCTGTTTTGTGTAATAGCAGATGATAGATAAAGTATAATAAATAAATAAATAAACTAAAATACTAAAATAAGCTAAACTCAATAATTTATGTTAGTATTTTAAATATTTATAGTGGATAATTATAACGCCATTGGACGTAATTTTATTTTTTTTTTTTTTTTTTATTTAATAATTTATGTACACACAGTAAAACATTGGCATTGACAAATTAAAAACAGAAAACAGTTTTGTACAAAGGTGCTACTTATTCCAAATTGGAATTTCTTCCAGCAGACCTGATACAGGAAAGCTTAAAGTTATAAAAGTAACAATATATGGTGCGTACTACTACAATTTACTTATTATAATAATTATAAATGAATGCATAAATATAATATACGAATACTTACATAAATATATTATATACTAATATATATTATAATCATTACAATTGCAATAAAATATTGGATGAAACTACAGACTTATAAAATATAATAATCAATAATATTGTATGACACTAATAAAAGTATGTTTGATGTCAGGCTAGGCTAAGATAGTGCTCACGTAGCCTTTTCTTAAAAAGCCCAAGTGTCTTAGTCTCACGTATCTGCGTTGGTAGGGAGTTCCAGAGCTTAGCTGCGTGCACTGTAAAGGAGTAGGCAAAAAAGTCAGTGCGATGGGAAGGGATATCTAGAAGAGTGCGTCTAAAGGGTCTACAGGATAAGTTGTGAAAATTTGGAAAGGAGAAGCGCTCATTTAAGTAAGAAGGGGAAGAGGGACTAAATAAAGTATTGAAAAGAAAACATAGTATGCGGTAATTTCTGCGAAGGCGAATAGGAAGCCACTGGAGCTGCTTTCTGTATTGGGATACATGGTCTCGTTTCTTTAATCCAAAAATAAAACGTATGGAGAGATTCTGCAAACGTTCTAACTTGTTTAGGATCTCCTCATTTGCATCCAGGTAACAGACATCAGCATAATCAATTATAGGTTGAATCAGGGTTTGTGCCAAAAGAATTTTAGTAGGAGCTGGAAGGAAGTTTTGGAGTAGCTTGAGTGAATGAAGGGTATGGTAAACTTTACGACTAACATTGTTGGTATTGGCATTCCAAGATAGGTGAGAGTCAAAGATAACTCCCAGGTTTTTGGCAGAGTCGGAAAAGGGAATTAATGAACCGTTTAGACTAATGGGAGGAAGTGCTGTTTTATTCAGTAGTGCTAACATCCGCCTGCTACCTATTAATAATGACTTTGTTTTAGCAGGGTTTACAAGTAGACCAAATGATTGTGCCCATTCACTGATTCGACTTAGATCATCATTAATAAGAGCTATAGCAGATGCTGCATGAGGAATAGTGAAATGATGGTATATCTGAAGATCGTCAGCATAGAGATGATATTTAGCCACTATTACCTTAGTAATGAAGTTGATGAAAATGGAAAAGAGAAGAGGAGAAAGCACCCCACCTTGGGGAACACCCGCATCAAGATAGCACCAATCTGAGAAATTGTCATTGACCTGAACTCGCTGCGAGCGTCCCCGAAGGTAGGAGTTGAACCAGGACAGGGCAGAAGGGGACATATTAAGAGACTGGAGCATACCGACTAGGATATCGAAGTTAATAGAATTGAAGGCATTGCTGAAATCTAAAAGAACAAGGACAGTAAGAGATTTATTTTCCATGGCCCACCGAATGTCATCAGTGACATTTATAAGTGCAGAAACAGTGCTATGACCAGTACGAAAGCCAGATTGTAGTGTATTTATTAGTTTATTTTGAATCAAAAACGTAGAGAGCTGCTGGTGGACAATATGTTCTAAAACCTTAGATAGGAATGGCAGTATGGATATGGGACGAAAACATGATAAAGAAGTAGGATTATTAACTTTCGGTAGAGGAAGGATATTTGCTATTTTCCAGGATTGTGGGAAACAGCAAGAGGATAAAGAGAAGTTAAAGATATGAGTTAAAATAGGTAATAAGAAAGGGAGAATCAGTTTAATCATTTTAGAACAAATCTTATCACAACCAGCTGCCTCCGAAGAAATTGATAAAACTGCCAATCTGACCTTAGCTTCCGTGCAAGGAATAAAGGAAAAGGGTGGACAGGTGATAGATAGGTTGAACAGAGATTGCAAAGTATTGATTTTAGCACTAGCACTTAAAGTCACAGGGGGCTGAGAGAAATGTTTATTAAGGGCATTCAAATCATAATAATTGGAAGAGGAGACAGGAGTTTTGCCAATACCAACGGATTTAAGGAATTTCCAGATATCTGCAGTGCCACGGTTTTGGAGAGAGGAGTAAAAATATCGTCGCTTGGCATCGCGACATAAATGATTGCAGCGATTACGTAGAAATTTAAACTTGGTGTGGTTGGCTTCGTTAGGAAAACGTTTAAATTTCCTCTTGGCCTTATCACGTTGCGCCATTTGCTCCTTGATGGCTACAGTAAGCCATGGAGCCGGATTGTGCTTTATTTTGACTCTCTTGACAGGAGCGTGGTGATCATACAGTTTTAAAATTATATTGTTAAAACACTCAACTTTGTCGTTTATATTTGAACTTTGAAGCACACATGTCCAGTCCAAATTTTTAGCATCGAGTTCAAGCGCTTGGTGATCGATATTATTAAAACTACGTAGGAAGAAGGATTGGGGTTTACGTTTAGGGGGTTTTATTTTATAAGATAAGAAGACAAGGTCATGATATGAAAAAGGAGCATCAAGCTGTCCATGAGTAGCTACGTTATTAGGAGAAGAAACAATCATAAGATCTAATAGTGAGGGGGTACAGTCAGGAGAATAGTGGGTAGGAGCGGAAGGAAGGATATGCAGGTTGTAGGAAGTTAGAAGCGACTGTAGTTTTCCTGACCGATGGTTATTCTTGAGCAGGCAAGTGTTAAAATCACCCATGATTATGACATGTTGATAATTTGGACGAAGATTTGTAAGAAGAATGTCAAGAGAGTCAAAATAATCGATACGAGAATAAGGGCTATACAACACAATCAGGAGCATTTTAGTATGATGAGCAACAATTTCAATGGCCAGGTATTCCGCTGATTCTGAATAAGACGAAGGAGACATATTCAAGATTCTATAATCAATATCAGCGCGGAGATATATGGCAACCCCACCGCCACCCTTACCCGTTCTATCATTGCGGATGAGGACAAACCCGTTAATAGAATATTGAATTGAAGGAAGAGAAGGCTTAAGGAAGGATTCGGATATTAAAATAGCATCAAGGTTGGCAGCGCTGAAGGAAGCAAGGAGATCAGGGTAATGACTAGGAATGCTTTGGGCATTAATGTGTGCTATGTTAAGGTTAGAGTTGTGGTGATAGAAAATATTGGAAAGTTGATCACACAAAGTAGGAGGTGAATTAGAGTGAGATGAACTACGCGCACTTTCAAAACTCGATGATGAAGAGCAGGAAAAAAAACTACTATTTAAGTCATCCATACTCATACCAGTTAATTATAGATATGACAATTGTAATATAAAATTTAAATAATAATAATATGATATATAATATATAAGAATAATAAATAATTATAAAATTAAAACTAAACGAACTAAAGATTCCTACTTAATATTAGGGCTTGGATGTGAGGCTCACTAGGTACTCATTTAAGTCATTACAAAACCATTATTTTACTGGATAACTTAAAAACATTTTTAGTTAAAAATAAAAATACAACAAAATTATATCCAAAGGAAATGATAGGTTAATTTGTGAATTTGCTAGACACGTTTATGGTAGGTACTTACAGGAGAATCGTCAAAATAACAAAGAGAAAAAAAAAAAAAAAAAAAGAGGAAGAAGAACAAGATAGCTGTCATTTCACAAATGACAAATGTCAAATTGACAGTAAAGAGTAAACTATTTTGAATTTTAAATGACAATCAAATTGGAAAGTTTAAGGTTACGAAAGTTTGTTACCTACGATAAAACTGTTATAATTTTAAACATACCTACAAATAATAAATCAAATAGATAACGGTCTCATCAAAGATGTGTTAAAGCCTACTTACAATGTGTATGACTTAGAATATCATAATGAACAATTTGTAGGTTATTCGCTAATGACGTCGCCGGGCCTGTCTCACGGATCTTCCAGCCTTGAGGTCCTGGTAATGAGTCTCTGCCTCCTCACAGCTGGCTGGGAACTGGACCATGATCTTCTCCAAAGATGCAAAAGTTTCAACTTTACGACGGCTCTTATCCGGGAGGATGATGACAATTTTTCCATCACTCGACCAACAGTTTTTTATTCCAAAATGCCTGCGAGCAGTAGTAAAAACTTTATGCCTAGTTTTGGTCAAAAACTCTGATATAGTGATACCGGTGCCTTTCAGAGAAGTCTTTGTATCCCACACATGTTGCCTATCTTCAAATGTAGTAAATCGCACTAAGATGGGTCTAGTCTTAGAAGATGTCGACATCCCAAGACGATGGCAAACTTGAAGGCAATCTGTGCTAATATCACTGAGTTTCATCTTATCCGATATGACTTGGTGAATCAGATCGCACTGTTTTTCATTTTGCCTCTCAGGGATACCGTGGAATAGTAAAACTTTTCGACGCATAATCATTTCGTGCCGATCAAGGCTTAGTGTAAGGAATTCCACATCATTCTTGAGCCTTGATAAAATTTGCCAGATAGTTTTCTTAAAATCCTTAAAATCTTCAGTCAAAGTGGCAATGTCTGGATTGGTATTAGAGCCCTCAGCAATTTTCTGTAGTTTATCTTCATATTGCTTCATACGGGACTCAAAAAACTGCTCAAAGAATCCAGGTTATTTACATCCATTATAGTTGAATGTGACAAAACTTGTGTTGATTTTGTAAATATTGTAAATAGTGCTGTTTGAAAGGAGATTATATTGTGAATTGAGTACAGGTGAGCTCCACATAAAATTAGCACATAATTACACTAAATTAACTTTTTTAACTATATATTTTAATAAATTAATTAGAGAGCACCAAAATTGCTACTGTTTTCGGTGACTACCCACCACAGTTCCAACTATTTTAATAAACTTTACTAGTACAGGAGCTAGTAGAGTCGAGTAGCAGTCTGCTCTGTGCAGTCGGCAAAGCTCCGCATAGATTTTGTCCGGGGATGTCTACTTTGCTCACCAGTTACCAAAGATAAGAAAATAAATTCAATAAAGGGATTCATGCTCTATTATAAAACCTCTGTAAAGACAGATTCCCATTTTATCGACACAAGGAATAAATTTAAGTTTCCAAAATTTATAGATTTGTTCGTTTAGTTTCATATAAGCCGATTTGTTTGTATACTTAAAGTTTATAAATTATACACGTATAAAGGTGTTTTTAAAAATTAGAGAATGTTTTTTATAAAAACTAAAAAATCGAGCGTGCGTGCGTGAGTCAGAGGGGTATGCGGGGCAACCACGTAGTAAAGTCAAATTAGTCAATCCTAAAACATTCAATAAAAAAGCCAAGTCTCTCCTTCGCGAAAAGTTTTAAGATATCGTAGAAACCAAGTCTAATTCAAGATAGTCCATATAATTAGTTACTCATTCAAATATTGTGGTAATATGTCATTGTGGATAATTTGTTTTTATAAATAACAAGCTTTTGCCCGCAACTACGTCCGCGTGGATTTCGGTTTCCATACAAAATGTTGACACCTTTTTCACCCCTTAGGGGGCGAATTTTCAAAAATCCTTTCTTAGCGGATGCCTACGTCAATAGAACTATCTATATGCTAAATTTCATTAAAATCCTTTCTGTAGTTTCGGCTGTGCGTTGATAGATGACTCAGTCAGGTTTGCCTTTTATATATTTAGACTTTTAATTAATTAACAACTCTACCCAAGTCTGCTACAGACAAGAAGGCAGTGCAAAAATTATAGCGAAAATATGCGGGCACGAAAAAGCTGCGAAATGCTTCCAGAAAAGATGGTCCGGCCGCTTAGACTTGGCAATTACGCGCTCTCAGAGATTGACGATCTCAACAAAATATTTTACTTAATTCAATATTATATTATTATTGTTTCAAATTCTGTTTTAATTCAAGCATCAGGGATTAGAATAATGTTCTGATTTTCGTTTCACTTGAATCACGTACAATTTGAAATAAGAATAAAAATTAGTCGATGTTTTATTCCTGGAAGGTTACTTGTTTGTTATTTTCATACAAGACTGGCTTCGTTTGCGTAATGAGCACATTTGCTTACATTTTATAATGTATAATATGATATACATTTATTACCAGACTCTTGAATTGATATTTTACTAAAAATGAATATCTTATGATTAATATTATTTTGATTGTTTTTATTTAGAAATGTGTTTATTTAATCTTACTAATATTATAAATGTGAAAGTTTGTGAGGATGGATGTATGAATGGAAGGATGGAAGTTTGTACTCTTTCACGCACAAGTACCTACTAGTTGAGGTAACGTGTAAATGTAGCCTACATTAAAATATAGGCTACATTAAGACGGGACCCGCGGGCAAAAGCTACTTCTGAATAAAAAGTAGAATAGAAATTCAAGTACCATTCAAATGCTACTTTATGACAGCATTTTAAAACCGATATAATAATTGATAATACGAAAAAATCGTATATGTTTTGATTGGTTAATATAATATAATATAATAATATTTAAGAATGCTCAGTTAAGTGTAAGGGTGAATCATCTCGTCACTCGTCACTCAAGTCGCGATAGTCTTTTAAACGCAGACAAACGCTTTACAAATTATAAAATGAAGATGCACACACTTGAAACAAAACGTCTCATAGATAAAACTGTCTTAAAATGTGGGTTAAGATGTAAAAGATAGTAGCCTCCGTTCACACCGACATGAGACGGAACCGCGACGCGCCGCGTCATTTTAAGATAGCGATCCAAAATTGAACTTTTAAATCGCAAAAACTGTTAAATCACAGGAGTTCGAATGTCAAACTAAACCGCTCTACATAGCGCAGCGTCGCTCTTGCAATGGAACCAGGGTCAGTCAAGCGAAATGTCACTTAGCGATGACTTATGTCAAATCCCCTACATTTTTGTTTTCGAACTTCGCCGTCGAAATTATCGAATGCATCTTGACTAGAGACCCTGTATCTTCGTGTGTACTGCATAAAGGTCAATTTTGAATCACTATTTAAAATGTGCAGCGCAGCGTCGCGTATCGTTTCGTTTCGGTGTGAATTGACCCTGAGGAGTCCCCGTGACGTAACAGCGACGACACACACACACACGCACACACACACAACACAAAAAACTTTCGACGTACGCCATCAACATTTATGTGCCATAACTGCGATACCCCACGCTCGTGCCATAACTGCGATACGGGAGGGAGGGGGGGGGGGGCTCCCTCCCCCCACGGGTTACGTTGTTTACAACCTCGTATTACCACGAACAATACACCGAATTACCGTTATCTGATAACTGCGCAATGTCTGACTTAATGAAGGTACGCTAGTTATTATAACTGTAGACAGTGATCAACTTATATTACAAGTGTGAGGACAGGGCATTTTGTCGGTGAAAACGTCTACATACTGAGTTTCCCGTTGGGATGCTAACCAGTGTCATTTGTTTTTAGTTAAATCATTTCTCAGCATCTGGTTACCTTAGCAACCGCTAAGACAACCAGATTTTGATGATTCATTCATTCTAATTTAAGAGCTTCGCTCTTGTCGGTGGAGCTTTCTCCATTCCTCTCTGCACTCCGCCCTTCTCTTGACCTCCTGATATGATACGACCATCACTTTCTCCTTCACCTGGTCCATAAAAGTTCTTCTCCGCCTTCCACGTTTTCCTCTACCTTCCCTTCAATTATTCCTCTAATAAAGTTGAGAAATGATTAAATAACATAATTATTAATGCACGTGTAACATTGACGATACAAAGTACTTAATATCTGGTTTTTTGCATGAAAAATGTATGAGAAATGTTCCCAAGGATCTATTTTTCCTTATAATCATTGTAGATAGAAACAATGTAGCTTATCAGCTCTGCAATATATTGGCCCACATTATCGACTCCGTAAATTCTATTGAGTTTAGTAAGCCATTAATCGGAATGTGTATTTACAAAAGTATACGTTTGTATGTTTAAATAAATATTAGTACGAGTACAAGTCTTCTTAGTGGGTATACGTCTGTTCAGTGGCCCTGGACGGTTTTTTGCAAATTTATCGCTTTTTAGTAAGTTACACACATAAAAACATACTCGCGCGTTACATTTACTACGTTATATTTACGCGGCTCCACCCGCGTAAATATAACGTAGCCTATGTTTTAATACAGAGCCTAAACTACTACCATACCAAATTTCATCAAAATCCGTTTAAGAGTAACAAACATCCATCCATCCATACATCTATCCATTACAAATTAGGATTACAACTTATGTCTGCTTGTTTGCTCCAACTAATCTCAAAATTGTCTAGGCTAATTTTTGGTGGTACTTTAACGAGAAGAAATAAGGAATAAGTAAGTAAATAAAATTTTGTTAACAAAATGCAAATCAGAAAAAAAATTAAATTCAACACGTACCAAGTCGCGGGAAACAGCTAACCAACATCATAAATAATTCTATAGAGCTTAGTCAACAATTAATTGGAATTATTAAATCATAAAATCTGCGTCTGTGGCCGGCGATTACATTTGAATATCAAATATTGGCCGACTGCGCGGCGGATAAAATCAACTTCGCTTAGAAATTATTTCGAAAGTAAGGACGAACCCATAGGAACAAATGAATTTGAGACATCTCGCGAGCTGCATTCGGTTGGTCCCAACGGAGCGCTTGCGTTGAGACATTTTATCACTAAGATAAGGCCTGTCCTTACGACAATAATACCTAAGTCAAATTCTTTTCGGCTCTTTGTTTTACTTATATTTGAATCTGAAATTTAATAAACCCGAATTATTTGAAATTGGATTATATCGATTGAATATTAAAGAACTGCGGCGGTAGATAATAAAGCCGGGATTATCCTACGCGGCTTTCATCTCATACCCAATTACACAAGGGTATAGGTACTTATTTTACGAAAATATGAATACAAAATCTAACATAGATCGGTAACGAGGAGTAAGATGCCCAAAAAAGTCATCTCGGAAATAGATATACACATCTGCCACACAAAATAAATTAAACTACTAATGCCCGCGGCCTCGTCCGCCTAAGTACAGTATCCCACGGGAACCCTCTACATTTTCGGGATAAAAAGTAGCCTATCTCTTAATCCAGAGATTTACTACTACCGTTGCAAAGTGAAAAAGCAACATAATATCATCTATCTTCTTTTTTTGAGTTCTTAAAGTTAGCTCTTTGTCTAGCTCCGTGGCCTAGTGGTTAGACCGTTTGGTACGCACTCGAGAGTGTGCAGGTTCGAATTACAGGTTGTGGCGTGAGCCAATGAGACTTTTTCAGATCTCAAGTACATTATACGGACACTGTAACGGTGAGGAACATCGTGAGGAAACCCGCACATGGTTAGCCGCAGACGTATTGACCAGTCACTACTCTGGACTAGGCTGGCTGTGTTGTGAGAATGCCGTATGTGCTTGGGCAACCATGCGACATTTAAAAACCGACTGTCCCAGGCACTACAGTAGTTCATGAGAGGTTACTTCGCTCGGAGTATACTGTATAAATCATCCATTATCGGATGAAAAGGCCTAAGTTTTTTCATTTTTTGGCTCATGCAAAATTTTTTTAGTGCGGCAATTATTGACATAATTTATTATAATTTAAAGGTTAACGAAATAATAAAGATTTCAGTAATTGTATTTCTTTTTTGCACGGTAATCAAGTGATGTTTAAATTGGTAGTATTGGTTATAGGCTTCTATTGTTCTCATTGTTCACACTTAGATCGAACTAGACGTCGCCCGCGACCAATTATACATACATACATATAATCACGCCTTTTTCCCGTAGGGGTAGGCAGGACCGCCTCTTTCCCGTAGGGGTAGGCAGAGACCACTTCTTTCCACTTGCAACGATCCTGACATACTTCTTTCGCTTCGTCCACTTTCATTCTTACCATCCATTCCTCCTCTTACATTCAACGTAGCCAAGCGTCTCTCCATGGTCCGCTTTTCGCCTCCGCGAGAAACGAGACGTGATGGGTGGCGAACCACATCGCCGCCATTTTGGATAATTAAATTATTTTTGATTATCCATTGCGTTTCCACGGATTGGTGGAGAGGGTAGGAATAGGAAAAGGGAAGGATAGGTGGTGTGGAAAGGAAGATTGGTAAGTTAGAGTGGGAAATAGGGAATGTAGGATATTACCGCCCAGGAGGGCAAGGGATAGGACAGTAATAGCTTGGGAAGCCGGGGTCGCGTACCCGTATACTATACCACAACTACCGGACAGGTAAGTTGGGAAGAGTACCCCATGACATATCACCTATGCACATGCATGACATGACCAATTATGCACCAAAAGTAAACCCATGGGAACCGTACATTTAGGTGCAATAAAAATGTGTTAATCTAAACTACTCATTACCACACCAAATCTCATTAAAATTAGTTCAGTAGTTATTGCGTAAAAAGTAACAAACATCCATACATATAAACAACTTTCGCGTTTATAATATTAGTAAGAATAGTAGGTGAGGATTGAAACTTAACACAGTTTAAACTTAGTTGAGAACCAAATACTGAAACATAATTCTAATGATTTGAACCTAATAAACTGAGTAGGTTAGCCAATAATTCAGGCTTTGACGTGTTAAATCTGTACTGAGCTGGCCGGTCGCCAGCGTGGGGCTGGGAGCTGTCACTGAGGTGAAGTTGTCTGTGCACCGTGCAGAGCCTCTAGCCAAGGTGCCATCGCTGACTACGACGACGACGAAGTTCGATGATTCTTAAGTCACTTAGCATGTTTATAAGCTGTAGCAAACCTACTTCGTATTCGGTATTCGGTACTAACGGGTGCGCCATCTAGTACCGAGTAACGAAACGTTACAGCCGACTATATGTCGTTACTCGCATGTTTCATAGTATCGTGTTACGGATATAATTCAAAGAGTGGTTCAGAATACGGAAAAAAAAAACCTTACACAGATTGGTATGTAATGTATAAGTATGTTTTCTACAAATTACGAATGTTGCGACACCGCAACATCATACTATACGCGTACGCAATACGACTTGATTCGTTGCTCTAACATAGCATGTTATGAGGTATCAGAAGTAACGAGTAACGTAACGATACTACAGTAACGAGTACTAATGTTTTAGTAACGAATACATACGAGTACGCTTTTGTTCGTTACATTTACCTCTAGTTTATATCAAATCCCATACATTTTTGTTTTAGAACTTTGTCGTCGTCATAAGCGATAGCAACGTTGATAAAGGCTCTGAGGTCTGCACCGAATAACACTGTAAACTGTGTGTTTGGCGTAAAAAAATCATGTGTTTTATGTACTGTCAATGAGAAAATATAATTAAAACACGTGACCAGGGGTAAAATTCTCGTATTCTCCAATCAGATCAAAATTAAACGTAACCAAAGAAACAATATCTTAATATAATGCTAACAATTTAAAAATGTCACTGATTTAGCACTTTGTTTAATGCACGATACTTTATTATCTGCTTACGTGCTGAGCTGCTTCACTTGAAATAAAAGGTACAATACATATTATAATATTACGAGGGAGATAAGTAAAAAAATTGTCAGGAGAGAAATTTTAAAATTGAAATTTCAGGCGGCTTTTTCGATGCGATTCGAATGTCATTATTTTAACTTTTGTATCTTAATTAAAAGCGTCTTTGTTATATAAAATACTTTACTAGTGTTCTCATTTTTCGGATAAGGCCACGTTTAATTTCGGAAGCCTATCTCGCGGACGTAAACATAAAATTACCATACAGAGTGGTACTTACGTACGGTACGGTACGGTACTTTCCGAATTAGCCGCGGCGTAGACGGGATACAACACACGACCGTGTCGCGACAAACAGGGGCCCAACCACGCTTAAATTATAAAATTATATTTGTGCGTACGTGTATATATCATTGTCTTTTATTCTGAAACATTGATATTGGGCACCTAGATAGTTTGTAGCTTGAATTCCATCGAAATGTAGGGTTCACATGGGACAGACATAATTACATAGTACATCGATCACAAAAAAAGCTAGTGGGAACGAAGCTTAAGTCGTTTTGACATAATATTATGCGTGATTTATTGACATTTACTGTCTTTTTAAAGCGAAAAGACTACCTACTGCTAAAGACCTACTACAAATTGAATAGTTTCGAAACCAAAATCCCTATTCACACGATTTTTTAGTAACTTTATACAGAATAGTCGTATTCGCGGCAAATTAAAATGATAATAATTGTGTCACGCGGGCAACCGGTGGGAGTCGCTTGTGTCCCGTCTACGCCGCCTTAGGAAAAGGTCTTAATTAGTAGGTTGTTTTCGTTCGACATTAGCCCGGCAAGGACAATTTCTAAGAAGCCTCCTTGGACAATGGATTTTCTTCTTGTATTTTTAGGAAAATCCCAGTTCTCATTAGTATTAGGTAGCAAGAAAGCTATTGTTTGACTTTTGTTAGACACGAGGCGGATGATGGTAGGACGACAGATAGCGGCATCATTTTTACTTCATATTCGGCCAAGAGTAGAGAAACTAACTACACTTCAGTATTTTTTTTAATCCCTAAAACTTAATTTCAAAATTGTATTAATACTGGCAATATTCCGTGAATTCCTTGCAGGTTGAGGGGATTATTTCGCGGGATATTGCTAGACATAATATTAATTAAATTGTATGCTATGGATTTCCGTAAATTCTATTAACTATTTAATTTTAAAACATGGAAAACTTTTAAACCGTTAACTGTTTATTAAGTTCCACCGATTTCCTTTAATGAAAAACTGTCCTAAAAAGTATAAATAAATAAAATTTTACGCAAATCTGTAGCAGCTTCACGCGACGTACTGGCGGCTGCGGATTAATTCTGAACAATTTACTCCGATACTTTAACGGCGTATTTTACGGCTTTTTAAACCGAATACATTTTAGTTGCGCGACGTAAAATGCTATATTTTTACTATTTCATAATACGAATGCAGAAAACATAAAACGTTGAAAGCGTCAAGTTAAATAAATCGGATGGAATAATATTAATCTTTATTCGGGGCAGTTTCATTATTTCAGGCGAGGGTTTTCGTCGAATTTATATCAAGTTCGGTTCGACTGGAGTTAGATAAATTGTAAGTTGGCCAGATGTAAGATCGGGCCGCGGTATTGATAAAAGTTTATTAATTAAAAACTCCATTGAAAGCCCGCGCCAGTGGCGGAGCTAGCGGCGGGGGCGACCGGGGCAAGCGGGGCGCGGCACTTCGGCGCTATTCACCGGGCTCTATTGTCGGGTTGATTTGTGGGTTCAAAGCGAAGTAAGTTCGGCCGTCAGCGCTGATTGTGTTGTCTCTGCCGACAGTTCGCATTGTAACAACTGACTCAAAGGGTTCGAAGACAGGGGAATTAATTTCCTGTATTTGAGATCTATTTGTAAATATGTCTTACAATTTGAAGTGTAAAACGCGTCGAATTAAATTATGAAATATCTCTCTAGATGTAAATTATGTATTTAAAATTCCAGATTCGATTTAGGAAAGCTTTTGTTGATATTATAACATTCAAAGTAAATAATGGAAATCGGATGATATAATACAAATTCAAGTGAATACAGAATTCATCGCTCGCTATACGCTTTAATATCGCAGCCATGAGCAAGCCGTATATTCGAGCATCGTAATAACAGCTCGATCCAGTAAATCGCCTTTAACGTAAAGCTCACAACTGCACTGCAAATATCCACGCGGCGTGTTTACTCGGCCGGGGCGATAGGTTGCCCATATCGGTGCCCACGTGAGTGCCCCCCGGGGCCCCACCCCCGAGGCCCCCTGCTCTAATTACGACTCTGCTGCATATCGGAGACGCCGTGCTCCACAGACCCACTTCTCGGTTCGCCGAAATATCTATTTGTTTTTTACGACTGGAGTGATACTCTATTTTATGTTCGACATTATCATTACTGCGGCTGTTAAATGTATACTACTGAGATAAGGAAATAGAAACCGTTAAGAAAACTACTATAGATGCGTTTCGAATATACATACGCTATTAATTTGAAAATATACTTTATTTACAGTTCATTTCCAGCAAGGATTTCGTTCTCTGTATTTAATTCTAAAATAAAGTACACAACAGCATAACAGTTTACATGAATCAACAAACATTACGACAAGCGCAAAGAAAACCTGTTTAATGACAAGTCGCTGTTTCAATATGAAAATAAAATTTATTTCGAATAGCTTTGGTAAATAGCACATAATGGGAAATACTCTCATAAATATTAAAGTCGTTGACTTGCTTAACCCTTTCAGGACCATAAGGAAAGTGGAGGGTATATAAATATGAAAGTTGTACAAAATAGTTAATTATGCACATAATAAACATAATCTTTAATAAAAATCAAAAAAATATTTATGGGTTTTTTGGAAATTGTTGGGAAGCAATTTTCCCTATGGTCCATAACGGTAACACATTAGCCTTGCAACAGCTACTTTACGTATTCGATATTTTACCAATATTTGAAGTATTTTTTATTCAACTTTATTAATACTGTAGGAAAAGTATTAACTTATATATACGTACAATATAAAAACTAGATATTACATAGTGCCTAACGAAACAGTGTATTTCATTAGCATAACAAAGACTTTACATAGAACAAAATTCTTCTTAGTCTTGTATATTATTGCATAGGGGATTTTACCATTAGGTGCAGTCGATACTGCAGCTATCATTGACCGAATACGATAATCTATGTCATAACTCTTTTTGCATCACTAACTTCTGCATTACCTACTAAAGAAATGTAGATTTTAGTGTATCTGTTCAAATCAAAATATATGGCATAATGTTGGTCATAAATGGTACTTCTATACATATAAGGTTATGTAGACCAAATCTCAAAATGAAACAACCTAATATCTATAAATTAGAAGTAGAGACTTCCATAGAAAAACTATTTATTTACTTGATAACCGAGCGAATCCGGTAACACTATGGAGCAATTATAATTTGCTTCATGGGTGACGCGCAGACAGCTGTAGATGGTGTTTGTGAAGGAGGAATGTGTTCTTGAAATTCACCTTCAATTTCAATACCTTCTTGATCATTACCATGCATCAAAATTATTACGGCTTTTTTGAGTTGCAAATCGTTTTATTCATTATTACTCACTACTACCATCGACCAAGAACAGTAGAATTTCATAATTCTTGAGGTTATATATCTCAAATCCTATACGAAACATAATATTTCGCTACAATATCGATAAAATATCCAGCGTAATTTCAATTCAATACAAGAATATAGAAATAATTTCATATAAATTGTGCATACAATAGAGTAATATATGGAGGAATCAGTATCCCTTACCGACCATAGGGAAGCTGATTTCCCTTTTGGTTTATGAAGATTTATTTCAATATAAGTCATAAATAATGGTTTTGAAGTATATCTCAAATATAAAATTACTTACCAGGGAATAATTTTAGCTCAATAAAAAACAATATAAAACGCTTTAACGTCACTAAAAACTTTTGTAAAAAATACTGAAAAAGTTCTAAGCAAACTGTTATTTTCCGATGTCTATAAAAAGTATACTGCAATGCCTACGTTATTTTGACATTAAAAAAAATATTAAGGTACCATTCAACCACTAACAAAAGAAAAGTATTTAGGCATCGGCCTTATAACTTTTGATATTTTTCTAATTATTTGTTAGGGAAGCATGTTTCCCCGTGGTCGTCAAAGGGTTAAAATCTGACACATAAGATCCATTCATAATGATGTTGCAAAAAAAGTTTTTTTATTTTTATTTTATTTATTCAGAACACAACAACACATCAAGTTTGTTATAATATGTAATAATTTATGTAAGGTTCAGCATATTATGCAATATGTACATGTGCATTTCTATTGTATGAATGCGTTATGTAGCATGTATATGGACATTTGCTTCGATTTAGTCTCAAAAGTTAGTTCAGTAAGAACAACCGTAAGGTTGAGTTTGAATTTCTCTAGCATCTAAAGGGGTTTTTCAATAGAGATGCTGGATTTGACTACGCAAAGCGGCTACCTTGATAAATCTATGACTCAAAAGTTTTGCATAAAAATATTAGTCATGAAAATTTATACTTGAAAGTTGCACGATTCCTAAACGCGTTTTTTTTTTTAATTTATCAAAATCAGCTCTCTATTCACTTAACATTCCGTTTTGTGGTTACGCCGATTTATGGCGTTTAAAAAAAATGTGACCTAGAAAAGATGGTGTGGATCTCACAAACATGACGTAGTTCCAACAGGACGGGACTTTCACTACTTGTCACACGGGTCACAGAGCACGCGAAAAAATTTAATTTATTGGATTTTGCCGTGGTCGGGTGGTAGCGACATTATCCGACCACCAATAATATCCTGGGATAAATAAATAAAGCAGAAACGGATCTTAGAGTGCGCCATCTTTCAGAAACTTGTTTGGCGCGCTTTGACGGAGTCTACTCTGAAGTTCGTACAACCGACATGGTGGGAATGTGGTGGGGCCTACCACGTTAAGAGTGATGAGCTACCACATCTCGGCCAGTTGTTGTTCGGGCAACCAGCCCAGGAACTGTCCTATATCCGTTTAAGTGCCAGTGTTTATAAAAGTGCAGTGTAGTGATAAAGTGTAGCGAATATAATATGAAGAATTGTGATTCCGAATAAACGAGTGATTTTGTAAGTCTATAATTCTCTTTGCACGATTTACCCACGTAAGCCCACAGTACCTATGTCTCAATGGTATAGATCCAAAATTATGAGCCTCAGGCGACATATACATTCATCATATTATAAATTTTATGGTCATATCACTTAAACAGATTGTTTTATTCCATTCCAAACTTCGAACGCTCTAAATGAAAAAACCCTTTATTTACACACGCTATGTTATCTAAATATATAAAAGGCAAACCTAACTGACTCATCTATCAACGCACAGCCAAAACTACAGAACGGATATTGCTGTAATTTGGCATACAGATAGCTGTAATGACGTAAGCATCCGCTAAGAAAGGATTTTTGAATATTCGCCCCCTAAGGGGGTGAAAAAGGGGTTAACATTTTGTATGGAAACCGAACTTCTTGCGGACAAAGTTGCGGGCATAAGCTAATTAATAAATAAACGTACGTGGTCCGTTATTAAAATTTTATTATTTATCTCCTAATACCTAATAATGTAATGTGTTACGTTTACCGCTTGAACTAAAACAAGTAACGAATTTCTAAGTTCATTCGATATTTTAGCTGAAATTATTCTAATGACTATCTGGTGTAAATTATTTTTTATAAAAGTACAACCAGTAAATGAAAGTAAAATAAAATGTATGTTGTAGGTGCAGATGGATTACAGTGTGCATTACCGCAACACTCGCAGGTGCGAGAGCGTTTTCATCGTGTTGTAATGGCACTGTTACGGTGAGAAGAGGCTATCATAATTTTGTTTAATATTTTCCACTTTTATATTTTCATCATTTACGAAATAATTTACACTTTAATAAGGCTTAAAAATAAAGTTTATTTTTTATTATTGTCGTACATCTATACTAATATTATAAAAAGAAAAAATTGGTTTGTTTGCATTGCATAGGCTCCAAAACTGCTGAACTGATTTTAATGAAATTTGACACATAGATTAGACCATCAAAAAGTACATGGCCTATGTACTACTACTATTACTACTAAAAATGTACGGTTCCAGCGTGATACTGTTTTTGCGCGCACGAAGTATCGGGCAATATGTAGTAATATCATAAAAATATGTGTCTTTTAAAAGCCTCTTTCATTATAAGAACTCACATATGTGACTGATGTGTGGGGTTGCGCCCACGCGTGGGCATAATGTCTCGTACCGATTGAGCTATTAATAAATGCTGTACAGTTACGACTCACAATTATTATAGTACCTTATAAGTTATAACACTTATAACCCACAATAAATTCAGTTATGTACAATATACGCATAATACGAGCTCTGATGTCAATTTTTTTACACGTAATTAAATTTTTGTCTACGTCACTATCTTACTTTACGACGACCGTACTTAAATATACTATAATACTTTAAAACTGTTTATTCTTTAGCTTATAAATCTTATATACATAAAATTCCCGTGTCGCAGTGTTTGTTAGGGAACTCCTCCTCCTCCAAAGCGGATTGACCGATTTTTAGAAGTTTTGAAGACGTATATTTGGTAGGTATGAGAATAGTTTGTAATCAATTATTAATACTCCTAAAGCAGTGCATGCTCTTGCAATTAAATGGTATCCTTCCTCTATCATTTGCATTCCGATTATCGACTGCGTGCGTGCGCTACGTAAAATAGAGTCAACTTTTCCGCAAAACATGACCGTATAGGATTCCATGCGTACGCAAAGTTCAAATTTTGGCAATTATATTGCGCGCATGCACTACGTGATACTTTTTACATTTTTATCTTATTTTTATCATTTTATAATTTGTCAGGGATACTCATCCCAACTTACCTGTCCGGTAGTTGTGGTATAGTATATGGGTATGCGGCCCCGGCTCCCTAGCTATTACCGTCCTATCCCGTGCCCTCCTGGGCGGTAATATCCTACATTCCTATTTCCCACTCTAACTTACCAATCTTCCTTTCCACACCACCTATCCTTCCCTTTCCCTATTCATACCCTCTCCACCAATCCGTGGGAACGCAATGGATAATCATAAAAATAATTTAATTATCCAAAATGGCGGCGATGTGGTTCGCCACCCATAACGTCTCGTTTCGCGGAGGCGAAAAGTGGCCCATGGAGAGCCGCTTCGCTACGTTGAATGTAAGAGGAGGAATGGATGGTATGAATGAAAGTGGACGAAGCGAAACAAGTATGTAAGGATCGTAGCAAGTGGAAAGAAGTGGTCTCTGCCTACCCCTACGGGAAAGAGGCGGTCTCTGCCTACCCCTATGGGAAAGAGGCGTGATTATATGTATGTATGTATGTATAATTTGGGATTAAAAATATAATCCTCGATTTTTCACTCTTCTAACTCTAACGTCTATTGGATACAGCTAGTTATAATAATATAATATGGCGGGGTAAAGAAACATAAAAGTTAATAAAAAGTAGAGCGTGTGTGCTTAAGACCGCAGGCCAGAAGTAAAAACTTCATTGGCAATCGTAATCAATTAACGTGTATATGTATGTATAGTCTCACTTACAGCCTACAAAAATGTATGTGCCAGATTTCTTCGAAAAAACCCGGCCAAGTGCGAGTTGGCCTCGTGCACATAGGGTTTCGTAACATCATATAATATTATACCAATATTTTACATGTTCACTTATAATTTCGTTATTTTTGTACGAAGTGTGGCCAATAAAAAGTGAAGAAAATCAATATCAATTTCTTTTCGATATGATATATTACGATTCAAGTCTTTTTACAAACTAAACAATCATGATGAGAATTTTATCCAAATTGTTAACACAAAAATTTTGATAAAATTCTCGAAAACTACGAGTGTGTGACGTCATAGGCTTACGTACCTTTGCTCGCTGCTCAGTACACATCAAATATTAACAGCATCCAGAGCTCAGAACAGCGCACGTAGAGCAGCGTTTGGAGATACAATTTACATGTTGTATCTTATGCCGAGAAAGTCTACTAGTTTGCAGACGCACGACACATCTGCTGTATGAGATCACACATCTCAAAATAGACGAATACGAAACGATAGTAATTGTGTGTCATCTTTCTTTGTTTTTTTTTTTTTTTGTTTTATTATAATGTTGTGTGCACACACATTTATTTATTTACTAAATTATTGCACAATAATTTAGTAAATAAATAAAAAACAAAGTTGCTGCCCGCATCTTTTTTACATTTCACAATAAATAAGGAGGCAATTAATTAAATGATTCTGAGCTTACTTGTAAATTACACCTAAGTAGAAAATAAAAGTAAGACGAGACTACGAGTACATTAGTTTTATTTAATTTGCTTTAAGGAGGATTTACTTTAGGCCGAGCTTGTTTCGGGACTATTCAGACGGCTATAAAGGCCTGGCCTAGGATTACTTCACAAAGAATGCTCTATTAACTTGGCCCTAACATTCACTACAAAAGATATTTTTTGTCAATACACAAGGTTATGTACAAGAGATTATCTGAAGCTTCAAACGAAAACTATTTCAAAGTAAACATTGAGAAGTGAAAATGTTAGGTAATAACGGTTTATTCTATATTTTGTTCATATTTTACTTTTCCATCTCAGCTCTCTTTAAGCAAAACTTTTGCGCAAGTCCATCATAGTGACGTCATAATAAATGTCTAGCTTTCTTCGTAAATTAATTAAATCCACAGTTGTATGGAAAGCATCTGCTATAAACTATTAACATATTTATAATAATCTTAATTAATTTATTAGTGTAGTGGGTACATTTGGTTTTACTAGAGGTCGCGCTATAGTCGAAATTTGAATTTTTTTTTTTAATTCTTTATAATGGTTCTTTTACATCTCAAAATAGAAAAAAATAAGAAAATATAAATATTGTAACAGATTAATAAACGTGAACTTAAAACAAAATTGTACCTATCAAATGCATGGTAATGTGCATAGATAATACAGATATATATTAGGTAATGTGTGTTGATAATAATCGGAGGTAGTGTATTGATGTAAAATAAAAAAATAAAAATGTTATAATGTATGATGATGATGATGTAAAATAAAATAAAATAAAAGATGTTTTTTCGATTCATTTTATGAATTTTTGAGCAGTATTTAAAATATAACCGTCGTCCACATAAACTTTCATTGTACCAAATGTCACTCTCCTCCGTTCGCATAATTCTTGAAAACTATACATAATTCTGTATAAACGTGATTAGCACTACTTGTAAATTTATTATTTATAGTAATAGAACTTACGAGAAAATTCTATTTACGCCACAAGTATGTCCTGTCCCCGAACGCAAATACCTGTATACGGCGAATAAGGCATGTTTATCTCTGCCGTGTTGAGCCTGCGGAGAACCACTAGCGCTCCAAATGAGACGCTCGCAGAGCCCCATTAGATATGTAGAGTCAAGTACTTGTAATTCGGTGAGACAGTTTGAAAAAAAAAACATGTTTAGATAGACTTATTTACTAAACATTTATTTATTATTTCCTAAATAATTAGGTATCTAGATTACTAGAATAGTTATCTTTTAATGCTATTTAACTAACAGTGATTTGATGTCTCTTCTTAGAATTTAGAATTTATCGTAGTAAGGCTAAGCATTTCTAGTCGTGATTACATACCGGTAGCTTGAAAAATGCCACGCTATCTGAGCTCCAATTCTCGTGATAAGCTTACACTTTCATTTTGCTTTGTTTGAATTAAATATGAATCATTTTCATATCATAAACTGAGTTTAAAGTTTGGGCCAATCAAAATGGGTTCGATGTTGGTTGATGTTCAAACGATGTTGATGTGAACATCATTTTGCAGTTTTAACATAATGGACTCGTCACTGTATTATTGTAGGATTTAATAGGGGATCGGACAACATCTGAAATATTTAGTTTCATTAATATATTCAGAAATTTTGAGGCATTACTAGCTGGTAAATGTAAAAAAATATTATTTTTTGTGTAGTTTACTAATTAAATACATTTAAAAAACCAAAAAATTTTTTTTTGCGAAGTTGGTAAACAAAACCTACAGTTTAGTTTACTTATATCGTATACAAAAACATTCATTATGGTAAGTATGAACTTAAACGCACAAATATCGGAGATATTTACAAATATGTTCCTGCGGCCGTATACCTTATACACCTTAACCTAAAAGTGACTCATGCTCTCTACACTCACACACTCTGTCACTTGTAGGTTAAGTTTAGTAAACTTAACCTACAAGTGACGTGGAGCGTTTTTACGAGACTCCCGATTTTTTTTTTTTTTTTTCAAATCCTTTGAAAATATTGACTTTTGATATAAGTACTGTTTCTTCTGAGAAGATATTTAAGAGTACTATTCATTTTGCAATAAAAAAAATCAGTCCGCTTGCCTATTATCAGAATCGACCTTCAGATAATAATCAAGTTCATTGTTGGTGGTGACTGGTGTAGGTTAATTTAAAAATGTCTGGACTGCAGTCCACGTGACGAAGCAGTATACAATGACGCAGCAACGACCGGTACGGTATACGGTGACGTCACGGATGCCCGACTATGCCGGGTGCCGCAGCCACATAGCAGCACGCCGAGTACCGACAAATACCGACGCGAAGACAATATTATAATAGGAGTAAATAATTATTTATATTTAAAAAAACTAACCAACGCATGTCAAGACGTGTCTGCAATATTTTTTTTTATTACTCCAAAAGTTTATATCTAAATTCGTTAAAAATAATTTGTTAAAGAGTATTTAACATGTCCTATGTCCTATTAGCATGGAAAATAACAAGATTCTAACAACTTGTATACCATTTTGGAGGTCAATTGCTCGAAAATGGTTCAGTTTATTAAAAAGTATGAAACCTCACCGTCACCTTGATCACATCTGAAGGCTTTTTCCTACTAAAAAAACTACTTATAACTAAGTGCCTACTAAAGAGGGTAAAAATTGACTTGTGGGTAGTCCCTGAAAATAGTAGCAATTTTGGTGCTCTCTAATAAATTATTTAAAATAAATAGTAAAATAAGTTAATTTATTATAATTATGTGCTAATTTTATGTGGGGCTCACCTGTACTCAATATCACTTAATAATCTCCTCTCTACACTAAGTATTTACAATATTCACCATTTTACAAAATTCAGCACTAGTTTCGCTTACTACAACTATCATGGATGTCAATAACCTAGAGTCTTTGAGCAGCTTCTTTGATTCCCGTATGAAGCAATATGAAGAGAAATTACAGAAGATTGCTGCGGGTTCTAACACCAATCCAGAGATTGTCTCATTGACTGAAGATTTTAAGGAATTTAAGAACACTGTTTTGCAACTTTTATCAAGACTGAAGACTGATGTTGACTCCCTTTCTCTAAAGCTTGATCGACATGAAATGATGATGCGCAGGAAGGTCCTACTCTTTCATGGTATTCCTGAGAAGCATAATGAAAAACCGCATGACCTGATCCATCAAGTGTTGTCAGACAGGATGAAATTGGGTGATATTAATAACAACTGCATTCAAGTTTGTCATCGTCTTGGGTTCTCAACATCATCTAAGGCCAGACCTATTTTAGTGCGGTTTAAAACATTTGAAGACAGGCAAACTGTGTGGGTAACTAAGACTTCTTTAAAAGGCACTAACATTACATTATCAGAGTTCCTGACCAAAGAAAGGCATAAAGTTTTCACTACAGCTCGCAAGCATTTTGGTATCAAGAACTGTTGGTCAAGTGATGGCAAAATTAATATTATCCTCCCGGATAAGAGCCGCCGCAAAGTGGAATCCAATACATCCCTGGAGAAGCTTATGTCCCAGTTCCCAGCAAGCTGTGAGGAGGCAGAGGCTCATGTGCAGGACCTCAGAGCTGGAAGAACCGTAAGACAAGCCCGGCGTCGTCAATAATTAATAACCTACAAATTTTTTTCATGTCTATTGGTTTGTCATTCGATTCACGTAGCACATTGTAAGTTTGGTTTTTCGTTTTCTATTTACAACTTGTAGGTATGTACAAAATTATTTAAATTCAAATTTTTACTGTTTAAACGCCAATATTACTCCAGTATTTTAAATTTTTATAAATTTTAATGTCACAAATCCATTTCATAATTCTTTTTACTCATGACAGCCTGACATTTGTCAATTGTCAGCTGTGCTATGACAGCTTTCTTTCTTCTTCCACTTTTTTTATTTATTTATTATTTAAATTTGCCAAAGTGATGTGTAATTTTTTTTTCTTTTCTTAGTTAAAAAACTGGTTTCAACTTTAAAGTTTTCCCTTGAAATCCAAAAATTGTTTGTTCTGGTGCTAAAATATAGTAAAATAATGTTTGTTATGAGTACCTAGTGAGTTCTATAGTCAACTCTTGATTTAATTATTATAATTTAGTTATTTTAGTTTAAATTCTTAATTTTATTAATATTTACTATATTTTATCATTTTATATATATTTATTTATATTTTTGTTAAGTACATTTTATAATTTATACTTATATTAATTACTATACAGGGTTTAGTATGGATGAACTACATAGTAGTTTTTTCTCTTGCTCTTCGTCGTCTAGCTTTGAAAGTGCAAACAGTTCATCACACTCTCCACCTATTAGTTTGTGTGATCAACTTTCTAATATCTTTTGTAATTACAGTGTAAACTTAAACATAGCACACATTAATGCCCAAAGCATCCCCAGTCATTATCATGATCTCCTTGCTTCTTTCAGCGCTGCTAATCTTGATGCCATATTAATTTCTGAATCTTTCCTTAAGCCTTCTCTCCCATCTACTCAATATTCTATTCCTGGATTTGTCCTCATTCGCAACGATAGAACGGGCAAAGGTGGTGGCGGGGTTGCCATTTATCTTCGCGCTAATATTGAATATAATATATTGAATATGTCTCCTTCTTCTTATTCAGAAGCAGCGGAATATCTGGCCATTGAAATTGTCGCTCATCATACCAAATTGCTCCTGATTGTTCTGTATAGCCCTAATTCTGGTATTGATTATTTTGACTCTCTTGACAATCTACTTACTAATTTTCGTCTGAATTATCAACATGTTGTAATCATGGGAGATTTTAACACCTGCCTTCTAAAGGATAACCATCGTACACATAAACTACAGTCGCTTTTAACTTCTTATAACCTTCATGTCCTTCCTTCCGCTCCCACTCATTACTTTCCTAATTGTACACCCTCGTTATTGGATCTTATCATTGTATCTTCTCTCAATAACGTGGCTACTCATGGACAGCTCAATGCTCCTTTTTCCTATCACGACCTCGTTTTCCTGTCCTATAAAATTAGACCTCCTAGACGTAAATCCCAAACTTTCCTTTTACGTAGCTTTAATAGTGTCGATGTACAAGTGCTTGAGCAAGATGGTGAAAATTTAGACTGGACGCCTGTGCTTCATAGTACAAACATTGATGATAAAGTAGAAAATTTTAATAAAATTATACTTGAACTTTATGACCATCATGCCCCTGTCAAGAGAGTTAAAATAAAGCACAACCCGGCACCATGGCTTACGGATGCTATCAAGGAACATATGGCGGCACGTGATAAGGCCAAGAAGAAATTTTAGCTTTCTCCTAACGATGCCAACCATTCCAAATTTAAGCTGTTGCGTAATCGTTGCAATCATTTATGTCGCGATGCCAAACGTCGTTACTTTTACTCCTCTCTCCAAAACCGTGGCACTGCCGACATTTGGAAATTTCTCAAATCAGTTGGTATTGGCAAAACTCTCGTTTCCGACTCCAATAATTACGATTTAAATGCCCTCAATACACATTTTTCTCAACCTCCAGTCATTTTAAATAATAACATTAAACTCAATACCTTGCAATCTTTGTCAAACTTACCTATTACTTGTCCATCCTTTTCTTTTATTCCTTGTACTGAATCTAAGGTCAGACTAGCAGTTAAATCAATATCTTCAGAGGCTGCTGGCTTCGACATGGTTTCCTCCAAGATGATTAAAATGATTCTCCCTTCTTTATTACCTATTTTAACTCATATCCTAAATTTCTCTTTATCCTCTTGCTGTTTTCCTCAGGCCTGGAAAAGGGCGAATATCCTTCCTCTGCCAAAAATTCCTAATCCTACTTCTCTATCCTGCTTTCGTCCTATTTCTATACTGCCTTTCCTATCTAAAGTCTTGGAAAATATCGTTCACCAACAGCTCTCTTCTTTCCTACATAAAAATAACCTTTTAAGCTCAATGCAATCGGGCTTTCGTTCTGGGCACAGCACCGTTTCCGCGCTAATAAATGTCACTGACGACATTCGGTGGGCCATGGAGAATAAATCCCTTACCATCCTTATCCTTTTAGATTTTAGTAGTGCCTTCAATTCCATTAACTTGGATATTCTTCTCGGTATGCTTCAGTCTCTTAATTTGTCCCCTCTCGTCCTATCCTGGCTTAACTCCTACCTTCGGGGTCGGTCGCAGCGAGTACAGATCAATAATGTTTCCTCAGATTGGTGTGATCTCGATGCAGGTGTTCCCCAAGGTGGAGTACTTTCTCCTCTTCTTTTTTCTATCTTTATTAACTTCATTATAAAAGTAATAGAGTCTAAACATCACCTCTATGCGGATGACTTGCAGATATATCAGCACTTCACTATTCCTAATGCAGCATCTGGCATAGCTCTCATTAATGATGACCTTAGACGTATAAGTGAATGGGCACAGTCTTTTGGTCTACTCGTAAACCCCACTAAAACGAAAGCATTATTAATAGGTAGCAGACGGATGTTAGCTCTACTGGACAAAACTACTCTTCCTCCCATTATCTTGAATGGCACTACGATACCCTTCTCTGACTCTGCCAAAAACCTGGGAGTTATTTTTGACGCACACCTGTCTTGGAATGCCAATGCCAACAACATTAGTCGTAAAGTGTACCACACCCTGCATTCACTTAAGTTACTCCAAAACTTTCTTCCTACTCCTACTAAAATCCTTTTAGCGCAAACCCTTATCCAACCTATTATTGATTACGCTGACGTTTGCTATTTGGATGCGAATGAAGAGATTCTCAATAAATTGGAACGGTTGCAGAATCTCTCCATACGCTTTATTTTTGGCTTAAAAAAGCGAGATCACGTGTCCCAATACAGAAAGCAGTTACAGTGGCTCCCTATTCGTCTACGCAGAAACTACCGAATCCTCTGTCTCCTATTCAATACTCTGTTTAGTCCTACATCCCCTTCTTATTTAAATGAGCGTTTCTCCTTTCCTAATTTCCAAAACATATCTTGCAGACCCTTTAGACGCACTCTTCTAAATATCCCTCCCCATCGTACAGACTTCTTTGCATACTCCTTCACGGTGCATGCTGCTAAGCTCTGGAACTCCTTGCCACCTCATATACGGGAGTGTAAGACACTGGGGCTCTTTAAAGGAAGACTACGTGAGCACTATCTCAGCTTAACCTGATAACTATGATATCAAACCCTTATTGTATTAGTATGTTATGTTTTTACTACACTATTATAAACTATTGTATATATTAGTATATTATAATATTTTTATTTAAGTATTTGTATAATATTAAAGAACTTAATCTTATTATAGTAAGAATCGTACGCACCAGATATGTTACTTTTCTGTATTTTCTCCTGTATCAGGTCTACTGGAAGAAATTCCAATTTGGAATAAGTAGTACCTTTGTACTAAAATGTTTCCTAGTTTTAAGATTTCTTTGTATATTATTGTGTGTACATAAATTATTAAATAAATAAATAAATAAATAAAAACAACTAAAAGAGATGTTTGATTTTGGGCCAGTTCTATGTACACTACATAGATAAATAGGAAAAAAATATGGGAATATTATAAAAATACGAAAAAAATAATTTGAAGAAGGGTACATGCGTACAAAAATGATTCATTGAAGAGTTTTTTATTGCGAGAACATTATGTTTAGGGCGGCCATGACAGTTGTTTTGACTTGACTTTTGACGTAGTAGACAGTTTTACGAAGAGACGTCGTCTTTAATGGCATACGTCTTTCTTTGTCAAAAGTCATGTCATTTACAAAATTACATTCTTTAGTTGATTCTGATCTGATCCGCCATGTTTTATTTTACTTTGTGTTGCTCTCTTTGGCGAAGTTAATTTAAATGTACATAGAAACCAAGTGAAATTAAACAAAATAATGAATAGGAAACAGTTACTATATTATGTAGCTATATTTACATATACTGTACGTAGGGCTGGCCCAGGCCTCATACATTTCTTGAACATCTCTTTTATGTGTAAAACTACTACGTTAGCAACAGTGCACTCCGGTACAAAATGACAACAGTACCGTACCGCACTGGCCAGTAATTCTGGCGAGAAAAGGACATATCCGGGTATTTCATTTATAAAAACTTGCATAAAATCTTAACTTGTAACTTAACAAGTATCAGTATAATTTAATAGTACGTTTGAAGTCGTCGAAAAGTTTAAGGATCGATTGGCGTTAAATGGCCAATTCAGTTGACAACTGCGGCTTTAATTATTACAGTTAGTTACTAACTAATGTCGGGTTGAAAGGCAGAGCTGATGAATTCTCCGAAGGATACTTTAACCTTTTAGGAAAATTCGAACCCTTTAGTACCAGTAACTAACTACGAGGTACGAGTAACTTAACTCCGGCAAAGGTTCTGAAGCTGGATAATTCATTTGTATACGGTGGTCGACTGGTGCGGTGTATCGGATATATGGGTGACTGTACCTAAATCTTCAATCCTTAAGCGGTATAACCACGTTGCTAACGGCCCTCGGCAATCTTCGTTATTCTACGGTAATTACAGACGATGAATGAAAAAATGACGATTAGACAACTGTAATATTTACAATAATAGACATTTTGCAAATAAATATTATAAATACTTAAATAAAATTAATAAATAGACATTGAGATTGTAGTCGTACTAGCTGAAGCGTATCTATAAACTTAATGTACTATATTATAGTACCTACGAGTGACTTGTATATATTGTAATGTGAACAACCTCCGTGGTCTAGTGGTTCGAGTATTGGCTCTCTACTCGGAGGTCGTGGGTTCGATTCCCGCGTTGGAACAACAAAAAATGTTGTTTCCAAGTTTGGTTAGGACAATGCAGGATGATCACCTGATTGTCTGACAAGAAAGATGATCCATGCGTCGGATGGGCATGTAAAAAGTCGGACCTGCGCCTGATCTCTCGTCAGTCGTGTCGGTTATCCGTCCCACTGGATTATGAGAGTAAAGGAAGAGAGATTGCTCTTGTGTACTGCATACACACTTGGGCACTATAAAATTACTCCTGCGTAACTGGCCTGGTTTCAATGAAACTAGCCACCGTCACCGAAATCGGTGCGGGGAGTTATTATTATTATTAATGTGAATCTCGGTAACGGCTTCAAGTACAACATAGTTCCCTGAAATTTAGTATACAGGAGTATTGGGGTGAGAAAAATCGATACTTTTGTCGTGCATCAATATGTGAATATATAACAGGTTATTCGTAGATACGTATAATTTTCCCGTTGTTAGCAAATCGGTGTCACGGGTTTGTATCTCGGTCAGCAGATTTTTTTTTATTTTTTTATCATGAAAAGATGATTTACAAATGAGATAATGCAAAAAAAAAAAATAATATTATAATTTATGCAAACTGTTTTATACGTAATATGTATAGAAGTGGCAGAGGCTGGTTCTCCTTCCTAGGGAAGCCCTAGCCTATTAATAGGCATCAATTTAGATGAGGAACTTCAAAAAGTAAGTGGTAAGTGAAGTTGATAGGAATGGAGTTATAGGAATCCCACGCCACTTATGTATCAAAACGCCGAGCAAAGCTCGGTCTCCCAGGTACTGTTAAATTATTCGAATCATTGTTGCATATTCACAAATTATCGATTGAATATGAATCTTGGCAAAATGCTTTTACTTTTGACGATTTATTTCAACAAAAGCATTGAACATAAAAACAATTGGAAGCAACAGTAACATAGCTGTCTGCTGCATGTTAATATTTCACGCTCCATCATGACAGCGCAGCGCTGCTCATAACTTACTGCTTCCACCACATTGCCCGCAGCGCAGCACAGCAGCACGGCGCACCAACATAAATCGCAGATACGGCGAACGTGTTAATACAATATTGTAATACACAATAATGTGTGTTTTATATTACACCACACAGATATTTCATAATATACATTCAACCTTAGCGGTAGCGTTGTGACCTATCTCTCTTAACTCATTTTAAATAATGGGAACCAACGCCTTCCTTGTAAGCTAGCTTGTATTGTCATAACATTATAATTTTAGCATAAATATTCATATTATATTTTAATAAATCTATTACTCAGAAGTCACTCTACGGTAGCTTAAAATAAAATCTTTCTCAACAATATTTATATTTGAAGCATAATTTGAATAAAAATTAAATTTAGGCCCTTTAAGACATCCCTTACCAAAAAACATTGATCTCCGACACTGCGTTTGCGCTTTATTCGCCATGCCACATCGCGCGGTTTTAGCTATAATTTATTTTACATTCTAATTTTGTCAACGTCTGCGACCAGGCTAACTAATATTAATAATACCGTCCACTATACTAGTACCAAGTCGTTTTATTTCACATTTGGAACCCTACATTATGGTCTTTCGAGCCGGGTCTTGTCAACGTTGACAACCAAACTAACAGCTTTTAAATCAACATTAAAATACATATAAAACATAAAATAAAATACTATACGTAACTTTAAAATACGTAAATAATCCATACTTCCATACTAATATTATAAATGCGAAAGTGTGTCTATCTGCAGTGTGACCGTTTACGGTAGATTGACTACTGCAACAGTAGATTTTCGTTGTAAAATTGGTAGTGCAGTAGATTTTCAGTATTTTTTGAAATAGTAGCGGATTTCAGTAGAATATCCTGGCAGTATTTTAAACTTTAGCAAATATTTTTCTCTTAACACGGCAACATCGGAAATGTAAACAAATTTACCTCTGATAGCTGTCAGTGATTCGCCGCTTACTTCGTCGGATAATCGACGCTTGATAATTATAGTAAAAGTTAAAGTCAAATGGCAAAGTTGTAGGTAATAAAAAGATCTATGTATACAACTTTTGTATTTACATTTTTTTCACATTACCTCAAAATTTATGTGAAAAATTAAAAATAAACAAGATTTTGGTTTTTTATTTTTATCTTATCACTAAAAATATTTTTTTTCACGAAATTTGGTGAAATCTTACCTTTTTATGTTCCAAATATACTGTAATTTTTTTTTTTAAATATTTTTTTTTTCACCTTATTTTTGTTTAATTTCGAAAATTTAACCATATATTTTTAAACGAAAACTCTCCCCATTATCAGAAAGGAGACATTTCAACGAACAAAAAGCCCACCGACATTTTAAAAAAAGCTGGTATTTTGAGGGGAGAATTTTTGATTGAAAATTAGGGTTAATTTTTCGATATTAAATCAAAATAAGGTGATAAATATTTTTTTTTTAATAAAAAAAATACAGTAAGTATATTTGAAACATAAAAAGGTAAGTTTTTTTTTTTCACCAAATTTCCTGATTTTTTTTATTATTTATTATAAGATAAAAATAAAAAACCAAAAACTTGGTTATTTGAATTTTTCACATAAATTTTGAGGTTATGTGAAAAAATGTAAATACAAAAATTTTAGACCTACAACTTTTTTCCATAGAATTTGTAGTTTTGCCGGAAATCGCGATAAATAGTTTTCTACCCTTAAAACCTATTATTATAATATTTTTGTAATATTCTCTTTCTTTTCGAATGGATTTCATCCTACTATAAATTATTTTCACTTTAGACCATTTTCAAAGGTACCTTAGTCTAATAGGTTTTTAAACATTCATCATGTATCATCGCTTTTACATGTAAAACAAGGTTTATTTGATAACGGCGGTAATTGTACAAATTTCCAAAAAGAAAAAATATGGTTAAAATACCTAATAAAAAAAAATCGAAACGACAATGATGACTTAGGTAATTAATTAAGTACGTGTGTATATTATAATGTATTAATAAAACCTAATAATATTAAACTTGTGTTTCATATCTGTCTCATAAAAAATTATCAATTTATGTGAATTTAAGCCACAAAGTAGGTATGTCAGTACAATTTCAGTAGGTTTTCCAAAACGTTAGTAGATTTCAGTAGAAAAGTTGAGAAAAGTAAGTTACATCTAGTAGTTTAGCGGTTTTTGAAAACGGTCACACTGTCTATCTGTCTGTCTGTCTGTCTGTTACCTCTTCACGCTTTAACCTCTGAACCGATTTTGATGAACTTTGGTACAAAGATACTTTGAGTCCTGGGATAAAACATAGGATACTTTTTGTCCCAAAAATTTGCGGTGTTCCCGAGGGATAATGTATTATTATTGTGTGTACTTTGACTGTCTTTTACTGCTAAAAGATTGAACCGATTTGTTTGAAAGTTGGTATGGTAGTGGTTTATGCTTTGAACAAACGCGCAGTCTACTTTTATCCCAAAAATATACAGTGTGCCCGAGGGATAATGTATTAATTTGTGTACATCTATACTAATCCATACTAATATTATTATAAATGCGAAAGTGTGTCTGTCTGTTACCTCTTTACGCTTTAACCGCTGAACCCATTTTGATTAAATTTGGTATAGGCATACTTTGAGTCTTGCGAAAGGACATAGGATACTTTTTGTCCCAAAAATTTGCGGTGTTCCCGAGGGATAATGTATTATTATTGTGTGTACTTTGACTGTCTTTTACTGCTAAACGGTTGAATTGATTTGAATGAAATTTGGTATGGCAGTGGTTTATGCTTTGGACAAACGCGCAGTGTACTTTTTATCCCAAAAACATATAATATAATAGTGTTCCCGAGGGATACTTAATGTACTATTGTGTATATTTTTTATTGTCTTTCATGGCTTAAGTGTTTAAACCATTTAAATGAAATATGGTATGATGATGCTTCGGACAAACAATTAGTAATTAAAGAAAGAACGTAAAATAAGGAAGATACAGATTTAACTTAGAGTACAGTCGGGAGTGGCCAAAAAACCTCATTTCTCGCGGGCGGAGCTGCGGGCAAAAGCTAGTTTACAACTAATTCCATACTACTTTGTTATAAAGATAACTGAATATTGCTACAACAGATATATAAGTCTGTTGTTCACCTTACACGAGTGTCACAACTCTGTCGTTGTAAACAACAATAACAACAACTTTGACAACTTTGTTATATAAACACAAAATCATTGGGCTCTCCGGGGGCGATTATTTTTCATTAAAAATTTCGAAAGATTTAAAGTTTGTTAAAATATTGTTGTTCCCTTAACAATTAATTATATATCCTTCAGAAAAATAAATAAGTGAATGTGGAGTGCTAACCATCCACCGTCCCAGGGAAACCTGCAATACCATAGGAGTTACTGGTGCATTTCCTGTCTTCAAAGGAGACTTATATTCACAATGAGACAAGACTAAGGGCGATATTCTTGGTTGATTCTTATTTCTAAGTTCGCCTTAAAGACATGCTTAAGGTGACATTATGATTCACAGTCGTAACTTGTAACACCTGCCGTTTTAAGGGAATGAAATTCGGTGTTATCTTTATAATTTATTAAAAAAAATGTACAAATCTAATTCAGCCGGTAGGTGAGACACAAAAATTTATAATGGGTCGTGGTATAAAGCCTACTTATGATTTTGCCACTTCGGAATTGTAGGGCTACTCTCCTGGTACAACCGTGGAAAGAGGGCGAAGGCTCCAGAACAGCTAGGACGCTGGGGGGACTCCGCATCCAACGGGTGAAGGCAGCAACGGTGTTGGCCTCAGAAAAGACGCTCAGGACTTCTAGGTGACGGATGTGGACACTCCAACTGGTTCGTAACTCGGAGTAGGGTTCCCTAAGACGGGAATTCCTCGAATAGTCCAACTGGATGATATAGGATCCAGTTATGCACCTTAATAAAGGTGTAATATTGAATTATTACTATAATATTAAATAGTCGGCGGCACGGCGGTCGAGCACAATAATAATTAGGATGATTAGCGTATGCGCAGCCTCGCAGTCTCGTGCCGAATGAACCAGCGGACGCGGCCGCGGCGCTCGAGTCGTCGTAGGTAACCGGTTCTATTGTTCGATCCGACGCGTACAATCGCTCTTAATCTACTTAACTATTTGATACGAAATATGTACAATCGCTAACAATCTGCTTTATTATTTTTTTTATTATTAATGCGAAATATTATATTCGAAAGCAAGTCGAACGTTCGTTAATCTTATCAGTAGGTATATTTTATTTATTTATATAAATATTACTAGGGATTAAACTGTAAATAAATTAGTAAGTAAGATTAGTACGTATGGTTAGTAAAATTTAAGATAATATCAATAAAACAAGTGTGATAACACGAAGTCATGTAACGTTCCGTTACAAACTTAAGCATTATCTTAAGTATAATTTCATTCAAACAAGGTGGACTTATTCGAGAAATTCTTAAGTGCATTCTGAAGCAACGACCGAAAATTCCGGCCTAAGACACAACATTTTCGGCGATTTTATATGAGGCGTCAACTTTTATCTATTTCTAAAATTGATATCTTATTAGGAGCAACGATGCAGCCCTCTTTGTTCGGGGCCTCAGAGGTCAAATGGAATAAAATATTGAAACTTCAGACATATAAAAGATCCTTTGTAGAGGGCGGACGGAGTTTGTATGTTAACAATAGCGGGATAAGTATAGTAATATAAACTACGATACAATATAATTCACTTAGCAATGTCGTCTGTTTATACATAAACTACACTACTACAAAAATGTGGGAATATTTACTGTGCAGTAACATAATTACCCGAAGAATTTCGGGGCAATATTTTTCAATGTAACGAATTTGAAAAATCGTAAAAACATACCTCGGCAGGGCAAATTGTCAATTTACAATCATCGCGCCTTCAGCTTGCCGGCACGTGATAACAAAAACCCAATTTCAACATTGTATAGCGGGATTTTACGTCACGAGCGGCGAGCGAACCGAGCGTGTGGCGAGCGCAGCGAGCGAGTCGAGACGATTTAATGTTTTATTGGTAAATGTCTCAACTCTAATATAAAAATATTTTGAAAAGAATTAGGTGCTACTTATTTGCTGAATTTAAGAGCATTGATCGGCGCGCGACTCAGATTTCACGAAAAACGCTACTTTTCAAATGCGTCTATATCTAACAAAAACTGGTTATTCTGATTTTTACATGTAGAAAAACACTAGAAAATATTGTATTCTAATTTTTCACTTATCATTTATTTTAAAATAATTTCAAACTCTTGAATAAAACTGACAAAACTAACCAGAAGTTTTTACAACTTTAGGTTCAGGGGCATTTTCAAAACATATAATAGCTTTTTAGCTTACATTTTTTAAAAACAAAAAATCTTTACAAACTTGTTGGATCCTCTTCTAGATTATCTCTTTGTCAGATTATTTTTATATACGTTTCTATCTCATAAAAATAAAATTTAAAGAATGCGAAATTATCAGGAATTATAGTTATTTAAAATGATGATATTTATGTATTTTACTCGCATTTTTCAAATTTTATTTTTATGAGATAGAAACGTATATAAAAATAATCTGACAAAGAGATAATCTAGAAGAGGATCCAACAAGTTTGTAAAGATTTTTTGTTTTTAAAAAATGTAAGCGGTTTTAGCTATTATATGTTTTGAAATTGTCCCTGAACCTAAAGTTGTAAAAACTTCTGGTTAGTTTTGTCAGTTTTATTCAAAAGTTTGAAATTATTTTAAAATAAACGATAAGTGAAAAATTAGAATACAATATTTTCTAGTGTTTTTTTGCATGTTAAAATCAGAATAACCAGTTTTTGTTAGATATAGACGCATTTGAAAAGTAGCATTTTTCGTGAAATCTGAGTCTCGCGCCGATCAATGCTCTTAAAAATAATCCTGTATTAATTTGAATAATTAAACAAAATTTCATTAAATATTTAATGACGCCGACATCCATAGCAAAGAATTATAACAAGCAATATCACGCGAAAAAATACCCACACCCTGCCATGTGTGAGTGCACACATGGGCATGCATAAAATACCTCCTTCTGCAAAAAGTCACGTTTCCCGCGATTTCGTACGGACAAAATAAAATCCCGCGTGAAGATCCCGCGGTAAAAAGGAGCCTGTCTACTAGCCTGTGTACACCTGAGCCAAAAAGCCAGTAGTCTCGAAGCCTATTCGATGCAAATTCCTGTTTACTCTTTAGTAAGTGGTCCACATTAGCCAGGCAGTGTCTGACGGCATATAACTAACTATGGTGCCTGCGACTTCGTGTACACAAAGGTTAATTTTGCGGAAACCGTAAATTTTTAGTAGCTTTCGATTTTATTGCACTACAACAAGCTTACAATACGGTGTGTACACAATTGCGTTTAATAAAGTGAAAATGGGGGTGTCAAAATTTTGAAATGTGGATCGCGCTATGAAAGAGGTTTCTCTGTATATAAATATATACATACATCACACGTACATAATTCACAGTTATTGCAGCCAACGACCTCTATAAAGTATGAGCGACTATTAATAAACTTTTTATGCGAGAATATAATTTAAACCCGCACGTATCTTGGAGATAATTTCTTTTAACCACGACGGCTCCCTTGGGCGTCGTTACGCGGGGGCAGAGAAGTTCCGTATTCAGTTGTGGGGCAATAAAAATATTCTGTGCAATTTTTATTTCAAATGTAACCTTGTATTTTATAGTGAATGCCGAAGTATGTCCAGAAGCCGGTTTTATAAGATAATATAATATCATCGGTCGCTTAATTATAGCTTTTCCATACAAAATTTCAGACCCTATTGCACCCTTTTAAGGGTGGAATTTTTCAAAATCCCTTCTAAGTGCGCGTCTCAATTGTAAATTAAAACTACACTCCAAAAATGTTTCTACCGATAGCGGTTACGGCTGTGCGAGCGTCTATACGTCATTGAGTCAGTCTATGTGGACATCTGCTTTTTATAAATTGATATTTTTTTACTACTTACAAAATACACAAAATTAAATTTAATACACAAACATGACCTAGGAAAACTTTTTGTTCGTAACCGGCGAGCCCCGGATTGAGCACTAACGCGTTTAACCACTGAGTCACAGAGGTCGTCCTTAATGAGACCCGCGATAGAAAACTAGCGCGAGATAACGCTCATGTTATGTTTTATCGAGAAGATGGGAATGCTCTTATCAGTCCTCTAGTGTCGCGGATATCCGTCCGGTACCGTTGAGCTACCCGCCTGCTCGTTTGACGGTTTTACAATAAATTATAATAATTATAAGTTTTGTGTAAACCTTAGTCAGAGTAAGTAAATTATAATTAAACTTAAAAGCTTAAGTTACCTGAACTATTATAACAACCCTATTGGTATTCATCAAAATTGAATCAGTAGTTTAGACGCTACAGTGATACAGATAATATACATACATATATATACTATCAAAATACCCTTTCTTTTAGCTTCGCTGTAGTCGGCTAAAAAGTAGACGCTTTGCAGCTTTTATTGTAACAAAAAACCAGCCAGTTTCGTGTCCAGGATTAGCAAACCGGTTCAAACGTATTTCAGGTAGCTGCAGCTCGGTAATCGATACACAAACACCGAACAGAATGTCGCAAACGAAACAGAAAACAAAGAAATACACAAGACTATGCACCAGATTGACGTGGTATGAAGCGTCCATAGATATTACTATTATTATGTAGCCTGTGGTGCTGATATAATTATGACTCTTGTTAATGCTACTTAATATTATATTCTTAATAAATATACTACCCGTTATCCGTACCCGTACATAAGTTCATCGGATACTTAGCACGAGGCGAGATGACGTGGTGTGAAGCGTCCATAGATATTATTATTTTTACAAACATAGAATCCATTGTTTCTGTACCCCCCTCCCCCTCCTCCTTAATTCTTCCACCCCTCCACCCCTATACCCCTACACGCTCCAATTAAGGGAACAACTTGTATGTAATTTGTTTACGCGTGTTTGTTAATTTGTTGCGTTTGCTCATATTGAGTGCCGGCCTGTCCGCGTGTCCACGTCACGACGTCATCATCACGGTGCATTCTCGCCGCACGGTACGGTGACATAACGTACAAATTCACGTAGCCGTAAAAATGCACGCCGCAACGCCGCCACCGGATCGCCCGCATCGTGCCTCGTAATTCCGGACTCTGCGCCGTTCTGCAGTGACGTTGCCACACCGCGAACTAGCACTACGCGGCAACGTACCGTACCACGATATCAACGCTCTCAACCACTAAGCCACAGTTTAAAGATCTACAAAACGCATACCTAGTAGTGTCTTTGACACAAATTTATAAAAAATTTATATACTTGGACGTACATGGGTTTGAGATAAATATTATTAATTGGTTCATAAAACATGAAATAATATTAATTCGAAGTCGATTTTGGAAAATGGCCATATCTTGAGTTATTACCGGCGTAGCACGTCTACGTAGGTTGCTACGCACGGCGCCGCAGCGTGCTACGCCCGCTACGACGCATCTACGGCACACCGTCCCAGTTCGATTTCATAATATTATGAAACACTGTCAGACGAATATTCCTTTTAGTTATTTTTTAAAATCTAATAGAACTCCGTACAAAGCTCGGTTATTCAGGTATTTAACAGTATTAATATTATAACGTCGTTGCGGGAAGTGAACGACGCGCCGTTAACGTTCACGTCGTCGTGACTCATGCCGCGAATATGTGAACAGGCCCGCAAACGGAAAGTACGCGAGCAGAGAAATTCATTTATGTTGCTTTCGTAATTAATAAATGAAGACAAAAATATAGGACAATAGTGGTTTAAAAAGTTTATATATTATGTATAGGTATAGGTACAGACAGAGAAAATAATTATATCAAAATTGGCCTTGTAGTTTTGTAGCATATTTCAAATCAAAGCAAATCGTTTATTCACGTGAATGTGGTTTTACAGTGGTGGTTTACAGTAACTGATAAGAGTACATGCACATCCTACCATTACAATGGCGTGTGAATATCTTGTGAAATTACATAAAAGAGAGATTAAAAAATAATTAAAACGTATCAGACAATAATTACATTACAATTAAAATATGATGTAATTGACATATATAATTCCTAATTTCTAATATTTTCCTATAATTCCTTCTCAAATATTTAAAGTAAGATAATTAATTCATCACAGTACGAATAAATAAAATTTAACCTCATAATTTAACAGTTCATAAATAAAATAATAATAATAATACAAATAATAATAATCATATATCAATACTTAATTACAAAAAATTTAACTAAAATACGTCATAAAATGTCAAAATTTATAATAATAAGTTCATCTTTTCATCTATAAAAATAAATACATTAAAATCTTAAAACTGCTATAATACCTAACCAATAATATCTAAAATCTAAAATTTCGAATTATTTAGAAAGTCTTTATCCAAGTAGTAACATTTTTCCGCTAAATAGTCTTTTAGGAGCCTCTTAAATGACCCTAATTCCAAATTTATACCATGTATTTGCAAATCTTTCTTCTAAAAATAATTTTACTAATATTAGTATAGGAAAAACCATTTTAAATCCCACGGTGTTGTTTGCGGGAGTCTTCAGTAATTCGACGGAGAGCAAAGCACACAGTTCCGCCACAGACGTGCAAATACACGAGCGGGTTACGGCGGTTTACCGGTACTGAGTAGGTACTTCAATAAGAATTCTACATTAAAAGTATTTTGACGAGTTAAGGTGCGATCGCACTAGGCGTAACTACGCGGCAGCAGTATATATATGTATAATCTATGGCGGCAGGGGTATTACTAGTAGGGACGTCTCGGTTCACGTCAGTCCGCTGCCGCATGGATCGGTCCCACCTTTAGTGGTAAAATATTTTTCAACAAAAAAATATATTTAGCTCAAATACAACATTTTATTCAATAAGAAACCTAGTCTTTACATTGCCTATTTTTAGTATTTGAGAACTCTGCGAAAAATTTTCTAAGACCTAGATATTTATAAGACCTAGATTTTTAATTAAATATCTTGGACGTAATATCATTACATACTATGACGCACACTTTACGTATGAATCGCTTTCTAAACCCACTCAATTGTACACTTTGCCGCCTCGTATTAAAGTTCATTTCGGTATGATACCCTTCATCATTATGTAGATGAGGTTTTTTCTAAGAGCTGAGAGATACGCCGTGATAAATATGGATAACCCACTACCGGCAGAACCCCGTCAAGACTTTACAAGATAAAAATATCCGCCGAAACCTATTATACATATTAAGAGCCACGTCCCGGTGTGAACTCACGCTTACAAACATACATCATACAATCATCGACCGATCAATTCAATGAAATCTATTGGATCAGTTCCATATTGACATAAACAGTATCGACTTATAGACTTCCAAGCCAATCCACGCCCATGCACGGTCAGTTCTACTAGACCAATCGAACTGATCAAGCCGATTGGACGGTAGAATGGATGGTGTATGGCCTACATTAGTCTTGAATGTTGCTACCTCTAACTTTCGGCGCAGTATTTTTTATTGTTTGCTATACAGTTTTCGTAGTATTTTGCAAGCTTAACGGGTGAATTGTCAAAGGCTACTTAAAGTTTCACAGGTTTTTTGGCAGAATCACATGCGCATATAACTTGAGTACCTCTTAAATTAAGTAGAGTTTGAGTGAAAGTATTGTAATTCAATTATTAAAAACTGAAACTGAAAAAGGCCTACTTTTTCATCCGATAATGGATAATTTATACAGTATTCTCCGAGTGAATTAACCACTCTTGAAATACTGTAGTGCCTTGGGACAGTCGGTTATAGGTATATCGGTTATATTGTAGTATGGTTACCCGAGCACATACGGCATTCTAGTCAACAGTCAGCCTAGTCCAGAGGAATGACTGGTAAATACGTCTGGGGCCAACCATGTGCGGGTTTCCTCACGATGTTTTCCTTCACCGTAAGAGCATACCTATAATGTACTTTGAGATCTGAATGAGTCTCAATGGTACACGCCACAACCTGGTATTTGAACCTGCACTCTCTCGAGTGCCAACTAAACCCACTAGGTCACGGAGCTCTCTATTTAATTATTATTATAATCTAAAACCATATTTAAAGACATACGATGGATTTGCATTATAATACTATCAGGTATTTCAATCCACTTAAAATTATATTAATACGTAAAGCAAATACTTTCAGCACAGTTTTACGAGAATTTTTCAAGAGAAGGGGTATGATATTTGGCTGGTTAATTAAAGTTTATGTGGAGGAAGGTATAGAGAAAGCTGATACTTAAAAAATAGGTCTGTAGGTGTGGAGAAAGCTAATAATTCGAAATAGATAAAAAGAATAATAAAAACAACGACACACACTACTATATCTAAAAGGCACAAGAACCTTGATAAAGTTCAAACTTAACAATTATAATATTATAAATTAATATTATGGGCGAATTTCAACCACGGGACGACATCCAGTTATTATTATTGAGCACAACTATATTTAAATCAAGTTATTATTACTAAGTACAAGTACGTAACTTATTTGTGCATTTGAGTGAAAATGCTGGGTATATTGCAAGAGATATCGCACAATATGTTGTGTGCCCGGCAGACGCCCACGCCGCTAGGAATGAACTTTATTTTCTAGCGCAGCGAAGATGGAGATTTGTTGCTACACTTACAGTAGTTAGTCTAGTTAAAATTTATATTGTAAATAACTGGTCCATTTTTAAACATTATTTACTGTTCAATACAATGTTTTGTTAAGACTTGTGATTTTGAAGCATACATTTTATTTATTGATTTATTTTAATTAACAAAAAAAGAAAATTATTTGGTAGTATTTGGTCCGTGGGAATTTTGGAAACACTATTATCATTATCCCACATTGCAATCCCATATTGGCAACGACCTCCGCTCCGGGGCGTACCTGGGCCTCTGGTCAAGATGCATTCGATAATTTCGATGGCGAACTTCGAAATCAAAATTTGAATGGGATTTGACATAAGTCATTGCTAAGTGACATGTTGCTTGCGATCCAATATGTCAAATCCCATACATTTTAGTTTCGAACTTCGCCTTCAAAATTATCGAATGCATCTTAACTAGAGGCCCTGGCTCGGCATGTTTCCCTGGCCATTCAGCGCGGCAATGCGGCTAGCGTCATGGGAACTTTTGAGCCCGGTCGCTGCGGGGTGGGCTTTTCTCCTGAGTCTGGCTTCGTAGGTACTGTATAGACCTTATAGTGTATAATAGTGTTTGTTGTTTCATTTTAAATATAATATTTTTAATATATTATTATGATACATAATAACATATTAAAAATATAATATTTTTAGTACATAATATTATCTCTAGAACTAAAAAGTTTATAGTGTAATATTAGACAAAGTTTTAATATTATTCATGAACACTGCAGCTGCCGCAGAAATGGACGTTATGAGAAAATTGAATAAGCGAAAAAATTGCTGCGCTCTAAACAAATATTATCGTTATTACTACTGCATAAGCGGCTAGTTATTACTACTCGTGCTTATAAGCCGTTAGATAAAAGTTGGCACCTCCAACGTGTATACGTGTTACGTCTATGAATAATCATGACACGTCACGTAATGTGCATCTTGACAGACATCACACAACGTAACATACAAACTTCTTTTAGGTGGCAACTCTTATGTAACGGCCTATACAAGCGGCTATAATGTTTATCAAGCCCGTTAATGTTTATCAAAGCTAACTAAAAAACTAGCTTTGTAAACGATCAACTGTATCGATCGATCAACAAATTTAACTGTATTTCTAGATATATAATTTTAAAATTGTGGCTTAACAACATTAATAATTATAAGATTACTCACATAGCATGTATAACATTTGCACACGCCATTTTGATGGCAGAATGTATATCTTTTTTAATATTGTATTTTTGTAAGACCTTATGTACACCACATTCTTGCAATAAATGATTTGATTGGTTGATTGATTGAAATCGGTTGAAGTCAAACTAAAATTTACGTGTTTGCATCAAACCGTTTGGCCGTCTCGGGTGCGCTTCAGAGTTGTATATAATATAAGCGGCCATTTGACCGCTATGCAGTGATAGTTTATTGTTTTCTGTGGTTAAGGTGCGCGAGAATTGCCCCATATATATCGGTTATTACTGTAAGTACGATACCTGGCACCGCGCGTCTGGCCCCGCTCCAGACGCATAATGGCCTTACTACACGCTCCGATCGACGTGCCGGCACCGTGAATAAGATCCACTAATGACCAACTTGTTTGACCCTCCAATACTTGGGTACACTTTATTAAAGTTAGTGCTCTCCAAGGAATAAAACTGAGAAACTACTTATTTTGTTTTATTTAGTGTTAGACGATTGCACAGTAAGAATACGAAAAAATTTGACAGATAAAAAAGGCTATCTATACTCTCTATAAGTAAAACTATGGGCAAAGGATTTTGTCTAGTCAGCCAAGATTAAAATTTTCAAATATCAAGTTAACACTCCCACTAAAATTTTACATCATTTAGGCCAAAAACATGTTTTGTGCTTGAACACAACATTATAATAACTTATTCATTATTTGTTCTCTTATAAAAACAAAAGATTGAGTAGGCAATGGCTTTGTTAATATATCAGCAAGCTGATTCTTACTTGGGACATAGGATATATTAATTAAACCATTCTCCACTTTTTCTCGTATAAAATTGTACTTGACATCTATATGTTTAGTTCTTTTGTGAAAAACTGGATTATTAATTAATTTAATGGCACTCTGATTGTCAACATATAGTTTAATACAATCAGATTTTTCACCCAAGTCCAACAACAGTTGCTGTAACCATAGTATTTCCTTTGCAGACTCGCAGGCTGCAACAAATTCTGCTTCGGTGGTAGAGAGAGCAATGGTCTTTTGCTTTTGGCTCAGCCATGTTATTGGGCCACCATTCATTAAGAATATATATCCAGTGGTGGATTTTCGAGTATCCACATCACCTGCAAAATCTGCATCCGAATACCCTATAAGATCAGTGCTTTCTCCATACCTAATACAAACATTTTTTGTATTTACTAAATATCTAATTACACGCTTCAATGCATTAACATGTTGTTGACTAGGATTATTAATATACCGACTCAACATGTTTACTGCAAATGAAATATCAGGTCTGGACACTGAGCATAGAAACAACAGTGAACCAATAGCTTCCCTATAAGGAAATTTCATAGCAGTTTCCTCCAGATTTCTACTTATTATTACATTTGGATCAGCAGGAGTTGATGCAGGATTGCATTCACTCATATTGAAAGTTTTAACAATTTGATCTATGTACTCTCGCTGATGTAAACATATACAGTTATCAGACTTTAACACTTCTATGCCTACAAAATAGGACAAATTCAATTCCTTAATTTTAAATGCCTGTTTCAGGAAACTAATTATATCTAGAATTATCTTTTTACTTGATGATAATATGAGAGCATCGTCAACATATATTATCAGTATAACTTTGATATTTTCAATATTTCTAATATATACACAATAGTCAGCTTGTGACTGAACAAAACCATATGATTTTAAAAATTCAGTAAACTTTTTGTTCCAACACCTTGATGCTTGTTTTAACCCATAGATTGATCTATTCAATTTTAATATATTACTTTTGTCAACAAGCACACCATCAGGGATTTCTAAATAAATTTCTTCTTCAAGGTCCCCATTCAAAAAGGCGGTTTTCACATCAAATTGTTGGATTTCCCAATTATACTTAGCTGCAATACTAAAAATTATTCGAATTGAATCATATCTTGTTGTAGGGGAAAATATTTGCTGGTAATCTATACCTTGGGACTTGATTGAATCCTCGTGCACATAATCTAGCCTTATAACGATTTACTTTTCCTTTGTCACCCCTTTTTATGGAAAATACCCACTTAGCTGTGAGTGTTCTCTGTCCAGCTCGCTTCACTGGGGTCCAAGTCTTCGCCGCCGAGGAAACGAAGTTGCAGTAATAGGCCGGACACTCTCCGAAGACTTCGATCTCATCCAAAAAATTTCAGGTGCAATCGAAACGGCTACCATACAATGTATAATACTACTGACTAAACGACACTCGGAGTGTGTGAAGAGACGTTACCAGTTTTGGCGGACATCGGCGAGTGTCGGCGAACTTTATGTCGGCGTCGGCGATATGTCTGTGACGTCACGTTATCTGTTATCATGTTATGAACGGTTCTTGGAATGTAACGTACTGTTACTTATCTTGGTGGTGAAAAAGTAGAAACTAGTGGATATAACCAATGAAATATTGGTATATCTGCTATTTTCTATAACCACAGTTTTTTTTTTTTTCAAGTATTCGAATTATTAAAAAAATTAAGTAGACCTATATAGAAAGTAGAAACTTTTTAGGTAAAAAGAAAGTACTTATACAAATTAATTTAGCTTATTTATCTCATGTTTTTGTACATATTGTGTCTTTTACATACAATAGACAACATTTACATTTTTATTTTGTATCTTAGAGACAAAGGACCCCATTAATTAAAATTTATGGGTCAGATTCACCCATTCGGCGACCTCTTATTATTATCTTTACACAAATATAAAAAAGTAATTAAGTTGTTACATCACTAAGCACTTTATTCTGAGCTTAACTATAGTAACCCTATAGTATTCCCATTTCCTACGGTATATTTGTTCCTTAGAGTCCGTATTAGCCCACAATAGGTCATATGTCAGGCGCGGATGCAGGCGACGTGCAGTGGGGGCAACGCTCATGTGGCGTACTCGGCCGTAAATCCCACGAACAGTTTTACAGGGACTCAATAGCGTGAGTTATAGTCCCGGGCTCCGGGACTCCCGGGGTGTAGACAGCTGCGCCGCTCTTATTGTTTATGAATCACTTTGAATTATACTTCTAGACTGCATTACGCGCTAGATTTTAAGATTTGAAATTGGAATATAAAATCGCAGGAAATATGGGTAGTTTATAAAGCGTTTGATAGCTTTGGTTCATAATTCAGTAGCTATTTTTATACTCTACAAATCCTCTACAAAATGAATGATTTAGAAATGATTTAAAAACTAACCTTGCAGTATCCACTCTCTTGTTGAGGTGTTCTTTTTTGCCTATACGTGGGTAACACTGAAAATGTTTAGAACTGGCCAGTTAGAAACATTCCTAATTAAAACTTTTTTTGAATTCCAAGTTTAGAACTCTTTGGTAACCTAATGTAGTATATTGCATTCATTTGTCATTTGTTGTTGTGAATTGGCGGCAAATCTAAAACTCTTGTTACACGTGAAAATGAACCTAACGCGAGAAAAAATTTCGGTCAATGATTTATTATGACTTTCGTTGTGTGGTTGTTGTTACTCAACAACAAAGCTATGATAGGCTGCGATTCGCATTTTATAATGAAGCCCCATCTCGTGCCACTACTTACAATTAGTTTAACGAGTTTAAGCGCGGACGTAGTAATCTCAATGATGATCCGCGTGAGGGACGTCCTTTAACAGCAACTACTGAAGATAATATCAGTGCTGTGCGACACATGATAGAGGAAGATAAGAGAGTGACCTATCAGCATTCAGCAGATACGGGCAAGCCTAGGCGTTGGTATGAGTCAAGTTCAAAAAATATTACACGAACATTTAGGCGTCAGCAAGCTTTGTGCCAGATGGATTCCCCATACTTTAACCGACGACCAGAAACACCTTCGCATGGACTGGTATCGCCAAATGTTAGATAAGTTCAACGGCAGTGACTCAAATGCTGTATTTGACATCGTCACAGGTGATGAAAGCTGGATATATTGCTACGAACCCGAAACCAAAAGACAATCAGCTCAGTTACTGCAGACTGGTATGGCTAAAAAATCGACAGCAGCGCCCTCGAAGCAGGATCCTCCTTCACCACGACAATGCATCAGCGCACTCCGCAAAACGGACCGTTAAATATTTACCTATAGCAGGTGTCGAGATAATGAGTCATCCGCCATACAGTCCTGACCTGGCGCCCTGCGACTTTCATTTATTCCCAAGAACTAAAGATAAAAAGAATGTGCCCACTACTTTTCTCAGTGGTTCCATCGAATGCGACGCTGTGTAGAGAGGAACGGAGATTACTTCGAAAAACAATAAAAATATTGGCAACTTTCTACATTAAGCCGTTTTTCATTTTCAGTGTTACCTGGGTATTAAAAAATTACATTTACAGCGCCATTTAAATATTATGGTTATAATTATTAATAAGCAACCTGGAAAGTTATTTTTAGAAAAATGGCTATATACAAAAGGAAAGCGTCGTTTATAGGCGTCATTGAAAGGATTGTTATTTATAACCATTGCGGCTTATAAATAAAACCTGTACCTTAATAACCCTAAATATATAACCTTAAACCGACACGGTGTTTATAAATAAAGCTGTTCTCATATGAGGCTTCATGTGGTTAACTCGTACGGGGTTGCGGCGGGTAAATCCCGCGGGCCAGGGCTTAGCACCGGTCGTGGGGTTTAGGGGCATCCCGGACCGCGGCATTACGGACTCGGGGCTTCCCGGATTAGAGCCCCGCGCCCCACCCGCCGGACAATACAATAACATATTGTATTTATGAAAAAGGATCTCATTTTGGACACAAACATAATATCGACACAGAGGACCTTTTGCAATGAATTTTCTTTTTCTCTTTTTTGTATTTAATTTTAATACCGTGAACGTGAATTGTTTCACAATACACATAGGTAGCAAGATATGCAAAATACAATCAAATAAATCTACCCAAAACTTAAAACAACGGTAATTGTTTTTGATATAATTTACTATAATAAATAAAATGTCGTTTGAAATAACTGATTGTGAAACGGTTTCTGTTTGTATTCAAAACATTCAACTCCTGTTAACAAAATGTTTTTATATAACCGCGGCCGGGACGCCTTCAACTCATTTTCTTTATAACTCACCCACAAGAGCCTTAGGGCTGATTCACACGGGAATAGACGAGCAATTTCAGTGATATGTAACTTAAACTCTATTCTTATTGATAAAACACATAGTAACTTGGTAAACAGCTTGAAGCTCTTATGTATCTCAGGAAATTATGTGTTTTATTATAGTAAAAGATAAAGTTTAATATATTTCGTCATTTTTCGCTTCCATGCCGTTGTGAACTAGCCCTTAGCAAGTTCTAAACGTTGAACTTCGGATGATTTTATTGAAAGTTTCATGCATCACTTGTTACTTTTATATTTGTTCAGCCGTACGATGGTCCGAGATGAAAATAACTTGATACAGGTGAGTTTAAAAATAAACTTCCTTCTGCACATCAAAGATGACATTTTTATTATAAGTATAAAGGAGCAAAAATACAAACAATATTTCTAGAGTCAGGTCTATCTATAGCCGTTACTTTACAGCATCGTTCGGGACGTTGAATGAGTGTGTAATTTAAATGGTAATGTAGAAATTATACGATATGTTTGTCCCAAAAAATTATCCTTCACGGGACGCGTCACAGATGTAAAGCGGGTGATCGACGTACAAGTAAAACCGTGGTTTTATGGCTCGTCGGTGAAGCTCGCCCGTATATCAGCGCAAAACCGCGGTTTTCAAAACCGACGAGCCTGCCTCGTGGCTCATCAGGCATGTTTTATTTTTTACTCGGCTCGCCATACAAAACCATAGTTTTTCGCGCGTCGATCACCGCTGGCGAGTGCGTTTTTGGTAGCCGCGCTTGTGCGCGCATGTGTTTATGTATATATAAGCGTAGGATGAGAGCGGACCAGTACCTTATTGGCCGGGGGCTGCCCAGCTGAGGCAGGCGGTAACTGATCAGTTAGTCGCGATGGACTATCCTACCGTCGGGAGCCACACCTGGCGCCCGCGCACAATCCTATTAGCGCAAGGCTTATCACCGGTGACTGTGACTCCCCGTGTTGTGATCCGCACCTTTTCAGGCACGGGTGGAGACCTCTCCACAGGCGCTGCATGTCTGGGACGCAGTTGCGAGAGCACAGACATGCCCATCATCCATGATCTCTCGACCTCTCCGACTGTATCCCCAGGAATGACGAGTCATTACGTGAGGAGCCGGTTTGGTTGCAGGGGCTGGACCTTAATGTCGCCTACGGTACCCCAGATCCGTTTGCCTCTTCCGCCTGATCCACCGTACCGATTCCTTCCATCTCCGCCTTCTCAGCTGTTAAGGTCTTCTCCCGTAACCCTGGGCACTGCCTGCGCGATATACCCCGCGGGACTGGGTCCCTGCCCGAACTTGGCCACCATCCCACTCCGGCTTACTGGAGTGAGGGGTGCCCACCCCCGCGACTTGGACGCGCCAGACAGGAATTACCCCGGTGGGTGATAGAGAAGGTTTAGGTCTACCTCCCCCGGGGCCCAGGTTAATGGTCTTGTATCATATTAGTTCAAGACCAGGGCGTTTATGTACGATTTATAATTAATACACAGAGACGCGAACTATGGATCTGCGAACTTACAGCCACGATTTCATTTCAGAATTCATAAACTGCTTTCTATAGAATACATTGTCGAAAGATATTAAAAGCTTGCAGTAAGAAGAAACTTGTAGCATACACAAAATTTTGTACTGGAGATTTTAAAACAATATGTGCCTAACTCGACTCTGTCTGATGTTAAAAAAGAAAATAGTCTTTGCGAGTTTCTTGTAGGGATGAGCGTAAATAAAGTGCTCGCAAGTATGAGAACCAACTTTTAATTCATACTTGAGGGCGAATTTTAATAATTTCGTTGCATGCTCATGCTATAGCGAGATAGCACAAAGCTGCAGACTGAACAAGACATGTTGGTTTCAACGTCAAGGAACGACGGTTTTGCTGTAAAACCGTCGTCCTAAAACCGCGGTATTATATATAGCTCGTTCGTCGATCACCCACTTGAGACCTCGAAATTATATTGTACAACTCATCTGTTATTGTGGTGACGCGTTTCATCACCAATTTTCACAAAGCCAGATATTAATATTTGAACTGTTATCGAATACTCGTGTCCTACTTACGTTATTGTAAGTTCCTTGAGCGTTCTATGTCATCCACCTTTGTCTAAATTGAAACTTGCGTATATTTAAGGGTAAAAGCCTACGTGAGCAGTTTACGTGAAGGTCGCCATTGTTGTAAGACAGCCGACAGGGTAACGTTCGATAATATTGTTCCGAATCCACTTCAAACCTTTTGTAGTTAACTAAATGGAAAAATTATATTAACTTTATTGTATAAACCCTAACAACATTGCGTATTAATATAATGGTACTTTAGGAATGTCTTGCTTATTAGATCGTAAATACGTTAGTGCTTATAGTTAATTCACGGTAAAAAGACTGTAAATATCAATTTTATATTAAAATGGCTTACTATAAGTGGATAATGTAAACATGGCTTATAATGACGCATAAGGTCAATTTTTTTTTTTATATTTCAATGACTTCTCAACGCGAATAGACTATAGATTATTTTCGTAAAGGTAATAAGTGTTCAAATAAAAAAATAAGAATCGTGTAATATAATTTCTGATGTCAAGGTTGCTAAATAAACTCATATAGATATAGATATTATGTTCTGTTTTGTACTACATAATATATAAACCGATTGATTAAACTTTGAAGATAGGTATATGAAGTTGCCGGGATACTCGTCCATAAAATCTTTAATAACTTACATAAAACCAACCTACCTACCTAGCACCGCGTGAAATAAAACAAAAACTGTCTGTAATAAAACGAAAGCGGCATATTTTTACAACTATTAGTACCTACGTTCGAAACATTTGAGACATAACTCGAGATCGCTACACGTGTACTGTTTATTGCGTTTCGCGAACGTTTATCAACAAACGATGGGACCGTAAATAAAATCAGCAAAAATCTTTGTTTACTGGCGCGTATAACTCAATAATAAAACTCTCGTAAAATCATTTTATGTGCGGAATTCCAATAAAATCACATTTTCCTCAAATTAGACGAGATCAACGAATACAATCAACACGAGGAGAGAAAAGATGACGTCACTCGACGCCGGGGCAAGTGAAGCGGGCAATTCCGCCCGTAGGTACAGTGAAGCGCGGCACTAAATGAAGCGCGGGGTAAAAGTGATTGCGGGGCGAAACGAGGCGCGGAAAATAACTAATCAGCTAAGCGAGCGGCGATTAATTTCCAGTCGGTTTTGTGAATAAACAGCTACAGCGTTAATGAAATGGTTCCGTCGAACGATGACATTTTCATTTGTGTTAATAAAGCGCTTTACCAAATGGTTTTAATTACTCGATGGTTATCTGTAGCAGTTAGTGTAATATATGGCCACGTAAAACGTTAACCGGAGCAGTTAATATCGAACAAAAACCGTAGTAGTCCACACTTTTCACATAGTTTTTTTTAGATATAATAACTAGACAATTCAAATAGATAAGTAAGATGGCATAATAAATACATTATAGTGGAGCCTACAGAGTCCAGGCATAAATCTGAAATAATTGACCATTATGACGCGCGCCGATAAGTTAATAACAAACGAGCTGTCTGGTCAATTGGGCACGGGAATCCCGTGTCCCGGGAATCCCGGGATAGGCCCGGGTATCCCGGACGCGGTACATCACTCGCAGCCATTGCCCGGCGCAATGTTGTATAAACCCGGGTAAAGTACTCGCGCCTACAGTGACGAACTGCGTGAATTTAATGTTGTGTGATATTTTATTGTGTAGGTACCTAATAAAGTATTGTTTTGTTGAGCCACTAAATCTAACTAAATTGTTCATTTTAATATGAGTCATCAATTCAATACAATGAATATGTCTGACGAAACACAATGGGTAACATTTAATAACTATTCCTCTCTTACAATAACCGATACTTATCACACCCACAAAAGGACTTGACAATTCAACAATACTTGCACCTCTATAAACCTTACATAGCCCAATGTAATCCCAGTACAGATTTAATTAACATTTTAAAGTACTTACCTCAATTGTTTCGATAGTAAGGATGAGCCCTTAGGAACATTTAGCATAACATTTCTTCAAATAAGTAAACTGACATTACTTCGATTTGTCAAGCGCGTCTACTCAAGTTTAACGTGCCATGCCAATGGCTTGATATTCAAGCCGCGTTGGCGCCAATGGAGCAAAGATGCTAGTGATATTTTGCCGCTTAGACAGGGCCTGTCCTTACGTCAATAATACATGAGTCAATAATGTAATGATGTATTTTTTTTTATTAGAGACAACAAACAGTGTTCACAATATAACTTAAAACTAGTGCTTACATAATATTATAACATATTATTTATAGTGACACCAACACCGTTTTCCACATATTGGAACCAGAGTGTAACACGAATGTGTGTATGAGTGTGTGTTTAAGTGTAGGTATGTGTTTTTGTGAAAGTGTGTGTGGGGTGAGTATCACCCAACGACTATACTTATTACGATATCTACCCGCTTGCTGCCAGAATGTACGGAATGCTCATTTAAACTCGCTCGCTATCGTGTTGGTCGCTACAGATTCGAAGCACAAAGAAGTTCTTATTGAAATTGCAGCGCTCTAGTTCTACTCGTATTCACACGTACCTACCTGCGTGTTTGAAATATTTACTTTAGGAAATCGAATTTTTACTTCAATTTACATAAGGTTACTTTCCTAACCGCAAAATTGTATAACTTGAAATTAACAAATGCATGTTGCTTTATTCAAGTTATAAAATTCTATATTTAACAGCTGATTCCTATGCTTTGAATAGTTTATTATTTTTATTAAATAGATTGCCACCGAGAAGACAAATGACTATAGTAAAATCTAATATAATAATAATGTATATGGACGCTGCATACCACGTCAATCTGGCCCCGTGCTAAGTATCCGAAGAATTTGTGTTACGGGGACCAGACAAGAGGAAGTACCTATATTTTATATTTTTATTATACTGTTATTATACACACCCATGACCCAGGAACATTTAAAAAAAATGTTTCCTAGGCGGGATTTGAACCAACGCGCTATTGCTACTGGGCCACAGAGGCCGCTCAATTCAATTCAAATAATGTAATTAGTTCTAATTTTGTTTAAATGATAACATTGTAAATCTTAACTATTACCTACTAATTATTAAAGCTATGTGGTTGTGAAATCTCCTCACGTCTTCAATTTCGTCGTAACGAACGTTGTATGTATGTAGATAGTAGGTAGCAGGTACCTGACCAAAGACAATCTCGCGAAATGAAAAGAAAATAACATTAAACTTTAAAGACGACGACTTCAGATTTGAGGAGTTTTAATGAAGCCCACGAACTTGTATTGTTAAAACTTTACGATTTTACCGCTTTCTTGCGGAATTTTAATGCAGATTTTCACATTTTTACCTGCCTATAATTTTTAAAATTTAATGTAATTTGGAATTAAATTATGCCAGCGTAAATATCTTTCCTCGTGAAGTATGTACTCAATTTTTTTTATTCATGAAAGTCATTTATAAACCCGTTGCGTTTATTAGGACATACTTTGTATTTACTTTATACTTAAGACCTTATTATTAGTACAGGTAACAATAACGGCTAGTCAGAGCTCACTAACAGCTGAGGGTTTAAATGCCTCACAATACAAGTCGCAGTGTGTGTTGTCCCACACCAAACCTGAGTACATAGTTGAGCGTGCACCTTATACGTCTCACATTAAAATCGGAGTATTCAAAGAAATGTAGCAGTTTTCAGAGGTTTTGTATTTCAAATGTACCTTATACTTATCTGCTAAAGGATAATAAAACTTTAGTATCTCTTTAGCGTTTCGAGTCATTGTGAAATGCGCGTACATATACGAGCATTCAAGCCACGTATACAATACTCAGATAAGGTAGAATGCGTTCAATAAAATACAACAGCATTCATTACAACACCGAAAACGTTAAAGGAACAACATTTATTGTATGTACCGAATAAAATTCTACGGAGGCGGCAATATAGAGGCTGTAACAAATTTCCCCGATATATTCCGCCGCGTGATGTATTGTAAAATCATACGGCGCGGTGCGGTGTTTAGGCGTGACCCACTGGTGAGCCACATTCGTCGAGTGTGAGTCGTGCTCGTGATACACCGATGGTTCACGCGCAAGGCCGAATTTAAGCTCAAGCTACACTGAGACGATTAGTTTTAATCATAAGACATTTTGAACTATATGTACTATCATCAAAGTTCTTGCTCGACCAGTTTTTGATAATTTTCTTCGTGTTAAAATCATATACGGCGTGGTGCGGCGTTTAGGCGTGACACACTGGTGAGCCACATTCATCGAGTGTGAGTCGTAATACACCGGTGGTTCACGCGCAAGGCCGAATTTAAGCTCAAGCTACACTGAGACGATTAGTTTTAATCATAAGACATTTTGAACTATATGTACTATCAGCAAAGTTCCTGCTCGACCAGTTTTTGATAATTTTCTTCGTATACTGGGATGCCTGAAAAATTCTTAGGCACATAGGAAATAACAGCGTGATTGGTTAACGCACACATCGTCGTGTGCTTGACCGTAAGGAAGTATATGTTTTAAGTCAGTTTTTACGCGTGAGTATGTGTGCGTGCACACGACTCGTCTGTCATGATTCATGGCTGCCAAGCAAATATAGGCTTATGCCTGGTCGAGCGGCAACTTTGCTGAGTGTACATTGTTACAAGGTACAGAACCACTTGACCGTTACAACGACGCGAGGCTGCTCGAGCCGGCGCGGCTCCGTCACGAGTCGTTCATTCTATCAAGCGTTTCTTTATCTCGTAAAATTGTACATAAAGTTTATCAAGTCTTGTTATCAAGTGATTTAAAAATGTATTAAAATGTATTAAATTAGAAAAATGATCAAGTGTGACTTGATAATTTCAGTGTATCTGAAGGCTTTAAGCGTGGCACGCTGACGGTGCACGCGCGAGGCCGCATTAAAACGTAACCCACCGGGTTTGTACGCGCGACGCGAACACGAGGCCTGAACCTCAATTCTCGTATTTAAAGTAGATAATTTAAACAGTCAATTTTACTTTGTTTGGATTGAAAGTGTAGCGTCATGTTACGATGAACGGATTTTATGACGTTTCGACCAATCAGAGCGCGTTTCACGTTGGTTTAACGTTCATAAAAACAGCTATTGGGAGTATAAGCGTATCGGGACTTGATTGTAATTGTATTAATGCAGGCTTTATTTAGCAGAATTGCCCCTCTGATCAACCTCACGCGACCCCACATAAATATCGCGTGTTTACGCAAAACAAATTGATGGCTCTCAAAAATAGTTATTCTCCGTTCATTCCGAGAACATAGTTGTTTATATATCTACTTCTCTGACAGCCAAAACATTCTCGATAATTTATGTCCTAATTTTTTTGCGTCGATTTTCGGTTATTCTTTTATCTTTCTTTATAAAATACATATATTCATTTCAAATAAATGAACACAGATTTTTCAACACACTTATTGCAATAATGTTTTATCCTTTACTACTGAGATGCAAGAGGTCGATATTGAAGTGCTATTCATTTACTTTTGACTGCGTCTTCCCACAATCTAAAGGTCGGTTCACACCGTGGCGCCGTTTTTTTAAGATATTGATTTAAAATTGAACTTAATTATCTACACAACAAGATACACGTTTCTAAAATCTATCTTAAAAATGCTGCGTGGTTCGTCTCGGGGAGAATATAAAAAGGGTCTAAAAAGGTCACTTCAGGTGTTTCATATATTTAAAAAAAAACATAAATTTTGGCAGTTTTTAATAGAAATGCGTAAAATGGCGCACATAATATGAATTGCATATGATTCATCTAATGTTTACCTAAAGTGGCCTTTTTAGAGCCCCTGGAGTATTTCGTGATATAACTGTACGTACAGTACAAAATCTTGCTTAACAGTTTTAAGCCTTAATTTCCAATTTCAGTGTAAAAGAGCAGGTAAATGACGTACTTGTTTCTCCGATTGAATACACAAATGACGAAATACAAAATACACAAGCGAGCTGTCCAAAACGGAATTATTTAAAACTGAATTAACTCAATTCAATTAAAACATTTATTCAATGCCAGCTCTTTACACAATCTTTTCGTCAGAACTCTTTCAGCTTTACAAAATGCATTTTGAAAATAAATAGCGAACCGATGAAAAGAATTTTAAAAGTCCAAGTGCAGCTCAAGTTTTGTTATTTTGATCAATTTCAAAGTGCATCATTAGCGAAACGGCCGGCGAGAGGGGAAAGAGGGGGGATGGTGGGAGTGAGAAGAAATTAATTATCTCCTACGACGCAATTCTTCATAAAATCAAGGCCTTCCTATTGTTATCAACTCAATTGATCACTTTATTCCTTTTCCTTTAGGTTGTCTTAGCTCATTGAAAGATTTTCGTCAAATGATTTTATTTATTTATTTGTGTAAAAGGAAGCATTTTAACGTCCTTTCATGATAAACGATAAAGCGCTGCCCATAGATACCTGCAGTTTCAGGGCCTCTAGTCAAGATGCATTCGATAATTTTGACGGCGAACTTCGAAATCATAAATGTATGGGATTTGACATAAGTCATCGCTAAGTGACATGTGTGATGCCTTAATTCAAATCCCATACATTACAGGAGACATGTAGATTGTCAGCCCTTTAGGATGGAAAACGGTCTCTCGTTAAAGGTCTTAAAATCCGAATGCTATAGAAATACCCCTGGCAAAAGATTTTTGTGTCTCTCTTTAAAAACAATTTTGCGAAACAATTCGAAAGTTCTGTAATTTTCTTTTCGAAGTTTTTTAAGCAAATAAATTGTCCAGCTCCGGTAAGTAATCGAGTTTACTCCGTTTAGTGTATTTGCAGTTTACAACTCAGTTCGTAACTAACTGCATTGGATTAACAGCTGAGTTGGCGCCGCACAAATAGTCTAAAAGTACTTATTATATATATTTCCGTTATCTGGTACTCGTAACACGAGTTCTTCGAGAACTTACCGCTGGGCCAGATTAACGTGGTGTGAAAGTGTCTATAGATAGATAGATATATAGATATTTCAGATCAAAGTTCAGTATCACTGTCATAGCTACAAAGACAAACTTTATGTTTAATTAATTTTATTTTAATTTTTTATTTAGTACAAGAAATCAAACTTAGGTACTCAGAACTTACTATTGTTAAGCGAAACTAGCGAAGCGAAATGCTTTAGATCTGATATTCAGTTCAGTTCAAAATATAAGAAATGAAGTTAGTTGGTTAAGTCCACGCCGCGGTCGCAGACTATCTCGTTATAACTTCAGATTTTAAATTCTCCTGGCACTGCTCGGTAACGTATTATCTTATGAAGAGACTAAAACTTTCAGCTAACTTAAAATTTTGTCATCGTAAACGTAGGTTTAATGGTCGCTTAATATAATATTATGACAAGACCCACTATACGTTATTCTGCCATCAAAGTTAGAACTGGTTGGTACAGAAGTTACGACGAGTTTATGACAAGACATACCGAATATGTGTATATTTAATAAAAAATATGACATAAAAATCTTTTTAGGGTTTCATATAGTAACCAAAAGGAACATTTATAGTTTCGCTTTGTCCGCCCGTCCGTCAGGCTGTCTGTCCTTCCTCCTTTTCTAACTCCGGTAATAGGGGATCGGACTACATTTGAAATATTTAGTTTCATTAATATATTCAGAAATATTGAGGCACTACTACTTGGTAAATGTAAAAAAATATATTATTTTATGTGTAGTTTACTACATAAAACTTTTTAAATACATTTAAAAAGTACCAAAAAAAATTTTCTTTTGCGAAATTGGTAAAGAAAACCTGCATCATTAGTTTACTTATGTACATATACAAAAACATTAATTATGATAAGTATGAACTTGAACGCACAAATATCGGAGATATTTACATTTACAAATATATTCTTGCGACCGTATACTTCGTACAACATAACCTACAAGTGACGTCATTTGTAGGTTAAGTTGAGTATAGACTTTTTTTCTATTTTTACGAGACTTGCGAAATTTTGTATACCTTTGAAAATATTGACTTTTGATATGCGGTTTCTTGTGAGAAGTTATTCATATTTAAAAGTACATTTATGCAATAAAAAAAATCAGTCCGCTTGCCTATTATGAATATTAATTAATTTTAGTATTATAACAAATTTTATAGTTATATTATAACAAATAGAAATGATAACATTCAAAGTATGTTCTTTAGAAGTGTTTATCTACTCTGTGCACAAATATACTTTATTTTTGGTATTATATAATAATTATAAATACCTGGGTAATTTATAAGCACGGATCTCTAGTGGATTTATAAAAGTAATAAGTATCACAAAAATATTTTACCAGGGTTCGAACCCACCACATTCCGAATTTCCGAACAACGCATATAAACTGCCAATCGGACTGACATAATATAAGAGTCATTGCACGATTGATAAAAAAATGCGCTTTTTCCCAGTATAAGACTTTGCTAAATCAATTTTCCTTCCCGAAGACTTATTGCATACTAAATTTGTTTAGAAATACTTGCAGCCGTTTCCGAGATAACAATTATAATATATACAAGATAAACTCGTTTAAAGTTGTATTTTATTTAAGGGTAGTTTTGAAGTGAAGTGAAAATTCTCGTGTCACAGTATCTGTGCCAAAGTACAAACTTTATATAATAGATCATGAGTACGTAAATCAATAAGTTCTCTAGTATTTTTTTCCATCATTAGAAGTACGAAAGTTACTATAAAAACATCGAAACAACCAATAATTTCGCGTGACTAGTTGTCATAACATCATAAGCCAAACCGAAGCATATAGGCCTTATTACAATAAACCATATAGAATATCTCGTTACCAAGGTCGCATAAATACTGAGGAGCTCTCCTGAAACTGATATCAAAATATCGTTACGTAAACTACCCGCCCTCGGGTAGGTACCGGGCGCGCAGGGAGGAGTAAGGGGCACTTCATATTAACGCACAGTCGAAATTCTGAAATTTGATATACTCGTACCATTTTCACTCTTATGTCCACAAAGCTACGCACAAATTTCTTCTAAGACAAAAAAAGACGCGCGAACCCGAGCGCATTTCGCGTCTGTTCACGACCAATTCTTATGTTTTATCTCGGAAAGGTATGTGCATTACTTTTTTTATAAAATGAACCAGGAATCGAGCAGACAGATCGCCTGATGGTAAGCGATTACCCCCGCCCATGGACAATCGCAAGTCGCAATACCAGAGTCGCGACTTGCGTTGCGTTTCCTTAAAATCCACAATCCTCCTTCGGGCATCCAGTAACCTCACTCACTCGGCGAAACACAACGCAAGTGTTATTTCACGCCGGTTTTCTATGAGATCGTGGTATTTATGTATTTATTCAGTCGAGCCGGCCCATAGGTGCCGAAGTGTGGCTCTCCCACAGCTCAATTACGTTGTAAACATAAGGATTAATTTGCTCTATTACGTTTTCAGAATTTCGATTCGCATTTTTAAACCTACTTCCAAAACACAGGAGGAGGTTCTCAATTCGTGTGTATATTTTTTTTTTCTTTTTTGTGTGTATGTTACGCGATTACTCCGCCGTTTGTGGACCGATCTTCGAAATTCTTTTTTTATTTTGAAGGGTTGACTCCCGGATTGGTCCCATTGTCACCAAATGGTAGACCTGGTGATGGGATCCATGAGGAATCGAGAGAAGTCCTCAAAATTTATAGGAATACCTATAGTGATTTTGACTTTTTTTAAAGCAACTTGAGCATGTGCTGCCAAAAAGTGAAATGTTGTGCCAATCTATACCCTGGATCCAAAAACATTGAACGGTACTCCTTAGTCTTTGAAAATACACGTTTGGGAATTTCAGGATTATTCATAAAACTGCAAGCATATGTCACATTTAAATAATCATCATCACTACCACCACCATCATCACACCACACATTGTATGTTGATATAGGTATTTCTACTTGTCTTTTACACCAGTATCGATTTCTTTGAACATTCACAGTTACCAAAGAGTAAATTTTGCACCAAGGTGATCTCTGATCCAAAAGGTCTGAACAGAACGCGTTTCTAAATTTCAGAATTGTTTTAAGAACTGCAAGCATATTGTTATGTTACTATTAGACAATCATCATCACCACCACCATCATTACACCATAAATAGGTATTTAATCATAATAATATGATGAAATAGGTATTTCTCTTAGTCTTTTTTTATTCGATTTATTTGAACGTTTGCTAGTCCCATCATCATCATTATCATTATATTGTGTGTCAACTGTTGCATCATTTCCACTGACAACTTCATTTTTCAGTAACCAAAGCATAACATGGTACCAAAAGGTTACATTATGTTAAGGTATAAAAATATAGGTGGTTCCAAAAACACTGAATAGAACTCTTTAATGATACACGTTTGAAAATTTTGGAATTGTTTAAAGAACTGTTGTAAATTATCCCTTATTTAAAGAACTGTTGTAAATTATCCCTTATTTAAAGAACTGTTGTAAAAATTATTCGCATTTCTCTTCATCTCAGCGCTAGTGTGTATTGAGCCTAACAGGGGAATGTTGTTCTAATACTATAATTGTTCCAGCCCAACGAAAATAATATTGTTTGTTCAGATATGTAATGTTGGCGAGTCGGCAAATACAGAACGACATTAACTGGTATATTTACCTGCCGAATTAATTGCTCAGATGATATATTTATTAGTGTGATAATATTAGTCGGTACACATTAAAGTGGTTATATAATACTAGCTTTTGCCCGCGGTTCTGCCCGCGTAAATACATTATCCCGCGGGAATACTACCTTTTCGGGATAAAAATATCTTATGTCCTTTCCCGGGACCCAAAAAATGTCTTGACCAAATTTCATAAAAATTGGTTCAGTGGTTAAAGCGTGAAAAGGTAACAGAGAGACAGACACGCTTTCGCATTTATAATATAAGTATAGATTATATATAAAAAGGACATTGTTACAAAACAAATATAAAACTCAATTAAAATAATAGATTTTTTTTGCTCAAACTTTTCTACAATATGATCGTACATTTCTAAAAATATAATACACTTCGCTGTAGTCATTAAAACAACCCACGCGATTTTCAACTTTGCTGTAAAACAATATTAATTGTTCTTAAACATTTCTCGTCAAACTCATTTAACGTGAGTGACGTCATGCGTGTGACGTCACAAAAGGCTTTCACATTAACGGCTGTCGGGAAATTCGTTTTAATTACACGTAAGCTCTGAGGTATGTCGCCTCCGTATAAGCAATCATATTTAAGCCTAAAGATATTATATGACTTAATATAGGAACAATTTCAAATGATTGTCTGTAAGGTCGTGTATCATAATATCGACGGTTTGAAGGCGCCAAAAACCAAATTGTTTAGGAAAATAGTTTAAAGTTCGAAATTTCAGAAAAATGTGCCCAACTTTTTAATTTATTTATGATAAGCAAAACCAAAGGCACAAAGTATTTGAACTTTCGTTTTTTTAATTGGTTTTTGATACTTAGTTCAATTGAGTCTGATTTCAATTTTAGTTTGAAGTAATAGGGTATGAGCCACATAATAGTGAAATAATTACTACGTGTAAAGAAGAATATCCGCAAGTCACAACGTGTAACAAAAATAGCGCAAGGAACTAACAAGTAACATGGCGCCAGTGTAAGTAAAAGTTAATAGTACGAGTAAAAAACTTTAAAGGCCTTTTCATTTGTTAATGGATGATTTACACAGTATTCTCCGAGCGAAGTAACCACTCTTGAAATACTGTGTAGTTATGTATGGTTACCGTATGGGTGCCCAAACAGATACGGCATTCTCACAACATAGTCAGCATAGTCCAGAGGAATGACTGGTAAATACGTCTGAGGCCAACCGTGTGCGGGTTTCCTCACGATGTTTTCCTTCACCGATAGTTTGTCCGTGTAATGTACTTGAGATCTGATAAAGTTTCATCATACACGCCCCAACCTGGGATTCGAACCTGCACTCTCTCGAGTGCGAACCAATCAGTCTACCCACTAGGCCACGGAACTACGAGCATGGTACGAGTACACTCACAAATAATGAATATTTCAATGGGCTATGGTAAAGCACTCCAAAACGGTAAGTAATAGCTGAGAAAAATCCAAATAATACTGCGTGTTTGTAAAGTCAACAACAGAGTCCCAATAAAATAGTGTGTGTTAGTAGGGTATAACCGGCATTTTAACATAAAATTTGATTTTTACATCAATTGTTGGGTACAAGCGTCGCTTAGGACTACAATTTCTAAATAAGTGTTGAATAGCTTATTCGGAAGTTTTGCCTCGACTTACTTTATTCATAACGACTACTTTAATTATATATTATACTAGCTTTTACGCGCTGTTCCGCCCGTGTAAATACATTATCCCGCGGGAACTCTACTTTTTCGGGATAAAAATATCCTATGTCCTTTCCCGGGACCCAAAGTATGCCTGTACCAAATTTCATAAAAATCGGTTCAGCGGTTAAAGCGTGAAGACAGACAGACACACTTTTGCATTTATAACATTAGTATAGAAGTATAGATACTGCGCGACAGAAACAAAAGATGCAAATAAGCTATATGACACTTATCAGTAGATCGTGCAACTCTCAACGCATTTGATGACAAAGGTAAAAAGTCACAAGCTCCAGTTTTCAAATCAAATGCTTTTGGTTTATAAAAAAATCTCAGCGCCAGTAAGAGGTTATAATTTATTGCCGATAATAAACCAAAATTGATGCCATTTTTACTGGTGTACAAGTGCCCTTATAGTAAAATGAACTTCGGTCATTTACACGAAGTGACACTTGGATTTAGCATTTAGCAGTTTTTGCTTTCATTTAAGCGACAAAAAACGTCACCGTAGAGACACCCGTGTGAGCTCATTCGAAAGAGTGGAAAATTTTAAATAAAATGACTTTTTTTTGCCCAATAAAAAACATTCTACTTTTTTTGCGAATCTTTAAAAATGAAACTCTTATAAAGCGTGATGTTACTGTGAATACACTGTAATACCAAAACTTTTGTGCACATTGTAATACGTAAAGCACGAGTATTCAGAGAAAACTCGCTCCTTTGTATTTGTGTCCTGATTTTTGTGTAAACGATCCTGACTCTTGCACACACGTACACAATACACACACACACATGTGTCACATATGAGACGGTCGACACAGTTTCCAGCGCTATTATTGTGAGAGATAAATATACGAACATACGGCAAGCGCGTCGCTTTAAATTGTATTACAGTTGACGTTGCTTGCCGCATGTATATGAAGTTTCAATTTTAATAAAATCTTGAAGGATTTCCTTATTTTAATAGAAGAAAAGGCAAGGTCTATCATGGGATACTCATCCCAACTTACCTGTCCAGTAGTTGTGGTATAGTATACGGGTACGCGACCCCGGCTTCCCTTAGCTATTACTGTACTATCCATTGCCCTCCTGGGCGGTAATATCTTACGTTTCCTATTTCCCACTCTAACTTATCAATCTTCCATTACACACCACCTATCCTTTCCTTTCCCTATTCCTACCCTCTCCACCTATCCGTGGGAACACAATGGATAATCTCATAAACACTAAGGATCAAATAATCATAAAAATAATTTAATTATCCAAAATGTCGGCGATGTGGTTCGCCACCCATCACGTCGTTTCTCGCGGAGGCGAAAAGCGGACCACGGAGAGCCCATTCGCTAAGTTGAATGTAAGAGGAGGAATAGACGGTAAGAATGAAAGTGAACGAAGCGAAACAAGTATATAAGGACCGTAGCAAGTGGAAAGAAGTGGTCTCTGCCTACCTCTACGGGAAGAAGGCGTGATTATATTATATTACTAGCGACCCGCCCCAGCTTTGCACGGGTACAATACTGATACTAATACTACAGAATGTCTTTAAACCTCTAACAAAACGGGCGAAATCTAGTCAAAACAAACTGAAACAAATTAATATAGGTACCTACTAAAACTCAATGAAATAAGTAGGTGGGTATACCTACTTTTATCGTATAAAATACCATAGATCTAAACTCCCCCCGCACGCGCACATTAGTGACGCCCACTTCGCAACGGGCCGTGCAGCAGAAATCGTAATATTTTAATTTCGCCATTACTTCAAAACCACACGTCCAATATACCACCTTATTTTGATAAGGGTTAATAGCATGAGTAAAATAAACGCGTTTAAATGTAGTCCAAAAAAAATTCAAGATTTCTAAATAAAAAAAATGGTTGTTGTGCCTCACTCGACATAGATAGGTATAGTGTGTCGCGGACTTTTTTGTAGATATTTATAAGATCTACAATTAATTAGAACATTTTATGGTTCTATCTTTTATAGTTTAGGCAGCGTACGCAAAATAAGTAACTTTTCTGGTTGATTTTTTACACCTTGTGTCCGAAAAACCCAAATATTTTACGGAACCCTATTTTTTTCCAAAATAAAATATAGCCTATGTTACTCGTGGATAATGTAGCTTTCGAATGGTGAAAGAAATTTTGAAATCGGTCCAGTACTTTTTGAGCCTATTCATTACAAACAAACAAACAAACAAACATACAAACAAAGTTTTCCTCTTTATAATATTAGTGTAGATGTATGTGAAAGGCAAACGAGCAAACAGATTTTCTTTTCTGATTTGCAGGTAAGCGACTGTCACCCATAGAGATGGGTGACAGTCGCTTACCTGCATAGACACGTGCACTGCCATAGGAGTTAAAACTGCGTTAAAAAGGAGTTAAAAACAAAAAGTTGAAGGTTTGCAGTTCATTCCAAATTATTTTTTTATAAAAACTAGCATTAGCTGCCCGATGCTTCGCCCGTGTGAAATTAGGTTTTAAATTTTCATCCCCAATTTTACTCACCTAGGAGTTTAATTTTAGAAGATTGTGAATCACGTAACTCATTATTTATTTGTACCCAATTCATACGAAATATAATTCAAATATGTCCAAAGAGTAAACGTGTGCAAAATTTCAAATTTCTAGCCTTAAGGGTTTGGCCTGTGTGTTGATACATCAATCAGCTTTGCATTTTTATATATAGATAGATAGATAGATAGATAGACGATGAAGTACGTACAGTCAAAATAAGCGAAGTTAAGTACCTACTACTCTATCTTCATAAGTACGATAATTATAATACCTTTTTTACGCTACAAAACAAATTTAATATTCTCTTTCGATCACGAAAGGAAATTTTTGAAACTCGATAAAATGTTAAATATTCAATAAACTTTGCTCCAGCGTTGCTACGGTTTTATGAAGAAATTGAAATCAAAAAGCTTTGATTTTTGTGATTTAAATTACTGTAAAAATGCGACTCGCTTTTAAGTTTTTTAAGATCTTTAATTTTAATTTTAAGCAGTGTTGTAAATTTAGCTTGTATACGTGTGTATTTTATTAGTTACTTGCCGTCCCGACACAATATATTGTTCTGTCTTAAATATGAACTGGAATGAATAAATAACTACACCTACGTTCTAGTCCTACACCCTACACCTACACCTCAACTACAACCTACACCTTTTTCAATATTTCTCACCGTTTAAGCTTTCCCTGAACTTCCACAATTATTTCAAGTCCAAAATTAGCCAAATCGACGTTGTCCACTTTATCTCGCTATAAAATGTACAGTTCCAGTGGAATTTTCTTTTGCGTACACGAAGTCGCGGAAAACCTCTAGTATCGAATATAATAACATAATACATCAAAACAGCCTGTTTAGTGTTTGTGTCACAGATAGGGTTGCCAACTCTTGAAAAGACCAACCCGAGACTTTTATGGACTTTTGTTGTACCATACACGGTGGAAAGAAAATCTACTAGGCATACAGGCAACGTTTTGACGTTTTAACGTTTTGACGTGCGGGCTTTGGCCCGCAAAGAGAGCGAGTAGCGACGTGCCGCGTGCGAGCGAAGGCTGTGTATAATTATTAGACAAACCAGACAAATTATTCTGCGGGACGTCATTAGCGGAGTCTAGGAGATTAACCATCATTAGCGGAGTCTCCCGGCGGCAATCCGGGAGCGTTGGGAACCCTAGTCACAGATTTACTATAACGACTCTTGCGAACGTCAAAAGCGGCGTCTCTCAAACAACTTTGCTCGTGCAGCTACAATTATATTTTAATAATTTATTCAAAAGAAATTTCAGTGTTTGAATAAGTAATACGCTTTCAGTTTTTGTTTTTCTTCAACTATTTTCTCTTTTTATATTTCTTGTGTAGTTTTAAATTAGGATCGTTTATTTGCATAACTAATATCAAAGCTTTCAGCTCATCAGCATTTAGTATCCAAATTGACCGTACGACCTTCAGGGATTTCTCAGCAAATACCTGCGAGCCGGCAAAAGGCTGTGTCGGAAACGTTATTCCATTGAACACTGTCTAGTCATATTTCTCGTTAATGATTAGGAAATATATCCATCAGCAAAATGAGTATCTCGTTTCTTGCGAAATACGTCCAGACGTCTCATCACCTCAGCATCAAAGGGGCAACATAATAACGGCGAATAAATGAATTAATCGCCGAAATAATTTGTTATTTCTGAGAGAACTAGCTTTGAGGGAGGAGTGGGGAGGTGAAATCAAAGGACCTTAGCTGTCTTCGTCGCCCTTCGGTCTTTTTGGGAAAATGACATAACGAGCTGGTTTTTATGTTTAAATATTAATGTGCGTGGTACTACAGAAGCGTTTCCATAATTCAATACTAGATGTTTCATAGTACGATACGAGAGTGTGGCCATTTTTGACCAGCTGGTCTAACTTCGTATCCCATATGATGGCCGAATTTCATCCCATTCGCGGCGCGTATGGTACTGACCGCTAATTTAGTGTATAGCTGGTATTAAAAAACCGGCCAATTGCGAATCGAGCTCGTGCACAAAGTGTCCCATACCATTTGATTATACCAGTATTATATATGTTTACTTATTATTTCATTATATTTCAAAGAATTTTTCAAGTTAGTGCATTTTATTAGTTAGGCATCTATAACCCCTAAGCTAACAAAGTTATATAAGCCGTTATAGTTATCATTTAAAGTTCATCACATGGACTACTAGCACGATTTTTTTTTGAGCCAACAGTTTAACACTGCTAAGAGGGTGGGACAAATAATATTTACTACTTTATAACTAATATAAAATAGAATTTTTAATGCTTTTATACTATATATTTAAGATTTGTATTATATTATACATATATTCAATACACATCCATGACCGGGGAATATAGAAAAACTTTTTGTTCCTTCAGCAGGATTCGAACCTGCGACCTCCGGCTTGAGCACCAAATCGCTGAACCACTGAAACACAGAGGTCGTCTATATATTATTCTGTCACATGTACTCGACTATAGCCTTTGATACATTAAAAAAATAATGTTTCGTCACGGGCTGTAGCTCTCTAGCCCGGCGGCTACAAATCGCGCGTTTTCCCGTCGAGCTCCCACAATAAACAACGTCTAAACGAAGCCTTATGACCTTTTACGTACACTGTAAACAAACTTGAGAGAGAAAAATAACATAAGAATTTGTGGCAGAAAATTTTAGTTTGCTATTTTTAATACAGACTAAAAGTATTTGGAAAATAAACTCTTTACACTCTTTTTGTTTTTATTTTTGTTTTACTTTGGTTAATTTCAATTTGTTCGTATGATGTGATAAAGTGGTGTCTTAAGTTATAATATCACGACCAATTTCAGAAGCATATAACTCTCCCTCCCCCCACACCGATTTCGGTGACGGTGGACGTCATTGAAACCAGGCCAGTTACGCAGGACTGATTTTATAGTGCCCAAGTTTATGCGCAGTATACAAGAGCACTCTCTCTTCCTTTACTCTCATAACCCAGTGTGACGGATAACCGACACGGCTGGCGAGAGATCAGGCGCAGGTCTGACTTTTTACATGCCCATCCGACGCATGGATCATCTTTCTTGCTAGACAATCAGGTGATCAGCCTGTATTGTCGTAACCAAACTTGGAGACAAAAATTTTTGTTGTTCCAATGCGGGAATCAAACCCACAACCTCCGATTCGAGAGCCAAGCTCTAACCACTAGACCACGGAGGCTGTTCAAAAGTATATTATTCTGGCGAACATTCATTTCCCTCGGCCGTGCATAAATACGTATAAGTACGTATTTAGATTAGAGATAGTATCAGGACAGGTTATTAGTTCACGTAAAATATTCCCGTATTAGTGAGATACGGCTAAGGTAAGAAATATGCCCTGTGATAAGATAAAGGGCCTCATAACGGATAGATAAGGAAGGTAGGATCCGATTAGAGATAGGGAATTTATTAAGTAGTGCTTTTGCATGAGAATTACTAACTTAATAATATAAATAAAGCCTCTGTACCCCAATAGTAGATCGAGTGAGTTGCGACATGTGCTATAGTAAATAGAGGATGCAGGTTCGATTCTGAGTTGCGACATGTGCTAAATTACAATAAAATTATCAAATACTAGATGTTGCATGCAACTTTGTGCACGCAAAAAGAAATCCCGCGAGAAAAGTAACCTAATCTATTCCCCGTGGCCCGTAAGCTACTATATAAGGTCTTCAAAAATCAATTACAGACACTTCAGCCACATGATCCACTGCTTATGTAAAGATGTTTGGGCAGAAAAATAATTGTCGTACTCAAATTAAAAAATCATGTTATGTATGGGTTACTCTCCGCAAAACGCCAACTCGCCCATATAAAGAAAAAAATTTTTTTCGAGTATGACAATTATTTTTCTGCTTAAACGTCTTTACATGCGCAGTAGATCATATGCCCGAAGTATCCGTAATTGATTTTTGCCAAACCTTATATATCTGTGCCAAATTCCATCAAAATTGGATTTGATAATTTGGGAGACTATTCAGTGCAAACAAACGAATATTTTCTCTTTATAATACTAGCATTAAATATGTACGATCAAACTACGAAGGGAAACATCTTAAGGAATCTGCGTCTCTGACTCATAGTTTCTGACACATGAGCTGTTGACCCGCAGGGGCCTTACGTGGTGGACGATACAGTGGAGTACTACTTCTTCACGGAGCGTCGATGATGATTGTCTTACAAAACACTGGGTTAACCATCAAAAATAGATAACAAAATGTTATAAAAACTTTCATACATCCCGCTACAGTGTAACTGACGATTGTTTCTTGTAAACTCCGTAACCATTTTTACTTCCCTCGGCCTGGTGCAAACTAAACTGTATAACCTACAAAATAAAGTTTAAAGTCGCTTAAAGCGTTTATCATAAAATGAATATTCATATCCACGACTTGACGTCGGTTATGAACGTAATATTAGCTTTTATTTTTTTATAATTTAATGCTATATTTTCTCTAAAGTGGCTAATTCAACGGAAAAGGGGGGGTGCGGTAGGGAGAGGGGCGTTAAGCCGGGTATAATTTACGTTTATGTCTTCAGCCAACACTGGTTTTATGAATGTATTCGAACAAATTGCATGATTGCGTTCGTAGAGGGAGGTTACGGCGCGTAGAGGATCTACGGGAAATCGTAGCATCAGAACAAAATAATATTTTTGTGTCCTTTTCGTATACAGCACTATTATTATTTATTATTTTCGTTAATACGCAGAAAGTAACAAAGCAATTCTGCGTCATATAATATGCTTTAAAATATTATTCCATGACAGGAACGCAACAAAAAAACTCCAACTATTGTTGAAACACATTATTGCCATACCTTTCTGTTGACAAAAGATTACAATTATTTAACATTTTACGGCACAATTCGACAACAGTTCTAACAAAGGCTGCGCCTACAAATAGGTATTCAGGTCTTTGTTCCGTCGGTAATGAGACCACTGATCACCAGCTTCGCGAGCACGACGGCTGTACAGCTGCGGTCTATATCGGTCACAAAGAAGCCTGCATTATGTATATCGACTGTACTGTGGAGAGACAAAGAAATATATTGGTCACAGAACATAAATGGAGAGGTATTATACATACATTGAAGTATTCGTTCAGTTATCGGTGCCGTTCAGTTTTCGGACCTGTTAATTTTTGCGTTATTGGTAAATTTGTGTCACGGGTTTGAATCTGAATTTGAGTTTGAAATAAGTTCTGCAATAAAATAATCCTGATAAGTACCTACAATACAATGTAACAAACCGTTTCTTTCCGTACTGTTTACACTCTCTCTCCCCGAGAACTCCGAGCGAACTCGGTCTCCCAGGAGCTACAATACAATTCACTAACAATCCAATCCAATCTGAATACACGTTTACGATGTTTGGGTTTTGTGATATCGTCCATATTATATTTAATCGATTTCAGTATTACAGTAAATACTTTTTGCATAAATTATATTTTATAATTGTCAATTTTGTCACAGGCCGTTGACGTTTTGACTTTTGAGTTCAGATTCACTCGTTTCGTGTTTTCTAATGCGTTTTGGGTTCATTCCTAAATTGTTTTATTTTCAACGACCACTGCTTTAATTATTACAGAATCCAGGCCACAAATCTTGAAAAAATATTTTAAATTGCGGCTGTCGAAGACGAAATGCAGCTATTCTTATGTACGCTTCTATATTTTTAACAGATATAGCGTATTGTAATTGAATAGTAAGCAGACGAACTGTTGGAGTCTGCTGAGTGCTCAATGCTCATGTAACTTATCATAATATTCTGATACCTTAACTCATAGACTAATCATTGGTCTCGCTTGAGTCTCGCGTCGAGCGCCCAGCGAGACCAATCATTCATCTATGCCTTAACTGGACAAGGTATCAAGATTATATTGTTCCACCTGGATAATTTTTTGACATTTTAATATTTATAGAAGACGAATACTTAAACTATAATTATAATACATTAAAATTGTTCTGTTTTCTGTTTCCTACAAATCTACTCCTATAGTTTTTAGGCATCATAATAATCATTAACTACCTATTCTATAAACAAGAAAGATAATATTAAATAGCCTATTATTTTTAATTATCACGCATTCAACTCCAAAAAAAAGATGCAGTGTTAAAAAGTTTTATTAGTATTGGAACATAACCTCACTTTCACTAAACAGCTTATAACTTTGTTCTCAGATTGCCAAAAGTTACATAATTTTCCACTAGGCTCTCATTAATCTAAATCTATCTGTATATACTATTTTCATATTATTACATTCTTGGCCCAAGAATGTATGAAATTCCCTTTCTACCTGACTATGAAACAGCTAATAAAGCGTAAGGCCTATTACACACTGTCTACTTGCGACTGTGACTTTCAGAGGTTTAAATAGGTATTTACGGTCACCGATAGACGTACTCGGTCGCCCGGTCACCTACAGCCTACGTTTTGGTCGCCGAGAAACCGAGTCGCCGGTGACCATTCAACAGTGCGGAGCAGCTCTAAAGGTATTCCTGGTATCAATAATCCCGCGGGGTGTTGTGATAGTGCTCCATCACGCGTGTAAATGCCCCCGCGATCCCCGAGGCCCCCGCGATCCCCAAGGCCCCCGCGATCCCCAAGGCCCCCGCGATCCCCAAGGCCTCCGCGCGCGAAGCCCCGGGTTTTAACGGATTACTAATTTTCCCCGTACTCATCCATTCAAAACCGTTCATTCATTATGTGATCATCGAAAAGCAGTTGTCTCCGATCTTCTTGTTACACTTAATTGATAGGCTATTTTACTTAAAAATCTTTCATCTACAATGCCAGAAATCGTGGTTATAATTAATTTATTAAAATTACTATAAATTCTATCTTAGAAAATAACGAAGATACTAACAATTTGAGCGAAAGAGAGTTAAATACGGTGTGACGACATTGCGATACGTAGCCGAACATTTTTCATAGACTTACACCCATATCATTAGTTGTTACCTCGAGATTTCCTCCACTCGACTCAACCTCAATCCACGAAAGTTGTATCATTAGTTCAACAAAATTCCCTCGACTTGAGGAATTTCCTTACGCGAATCGAGGAATCAACTGTCAAACTTAAGGTACCTCAGGACGTACCTTGAGACTCCCTCGAGCGTCTATTTCCGACATTTATATCAATTCTTTTTATAAACAGAGTGGAATTATTTGAAGCAATTACGCAATAACAGAGGGATACTTATTTAAAGATAAGCATGGAGGATTTTTTGGATCTTTACTTTACGAAAATCCGCCACTGCCTTTATGAAATTCCGTATAATTTATACAGCGCATAGATATTCATCATTCTGTAAAATTTGGATCGAGTTTTATTGGTTACTGTTGGTGTTAACATAAAAAAATATATTTTTCCATGATTATTTATCTCCACTCAACCTTATTGGAGGAGCAAACAGCTGAGGTAGAAATTATGTTTAAGAATACCAAACTCGAGGAACTTCTCAAGGATACCTCAGATGAGGTTGAGTCGAGGCGGATCTGAGGAAACAACTAATGATACGGGTGTTACACTTTTTAAACGTGTGAACCGAAATAACTTTATTTTAGATGTAAGTTTATCTATTGATCAAAAATTTTACTAACTTGTGTTCCGTGTACCAGACAACAGAAATATATTTAATACTTTTATAATATACATAATATATTAAAAATTATTACTACATACCCCCTGGCGGGATTCAATCCCGCGACCTCCAGCTTGAACGCCAAGGCATCAACGCCAAGGCCACAGAGGGCGTCGAATGCAGGAATATGTTAAAATACCTAAAGTAGGGATTAAATTTGTTTATTAGATACAGAATAATAATAATAATAATAATAATTAATAATAATAATCGTAAAGTTACATCGGATCTGAAGAAAGTATTTGTTAATAAATATCTTATGTGACTAAATTCCAACTCAATAATCTTACGAAATTAACATACATTCTATACGCCCTAAGACAGCTTTATCCCACTAGCTACAAGGTCCACAATACCTTGTCAAATTGCTACAAAGTAAAGGTCAAGTGAGCTAAAGTATCAAGGAGTGTAAAGCAAGGATTTGACTATAGCTTTGTCGAGCTCCAGTCACCACAAACACGACGGCTATGTAGTTAAACGTGTAGATGTCACCGTAAAATTGTAAAAACCATTAGATTGTAATATTACTAGAGATATCATAAAATGTCGACAGATTGTCAAATAAAAATTTCTCCTTACAATTGTACGCACATTTTACGTTATATTGTAACATTTACCGTGCCGATTAGTTAAACGGCAAGTACTTACCTCATTACTTTTGGCGTGAGCTAAGTTTATTGATAAAATTAAATGTTTCAATTATTTGTTAGACTTTGATGTTTAATCAAACAACGGAATCACAAAAGTTTTTCAGTCTCACATCAAAGACATTCCCGATACTCAATCATTTCAAAAACAATTAATTACAATCTGTTGTTTGATTTGGACAGATTCCTGCGATCAAATACGGCTTCGTAGAAGCAACAGTAGCCCAAGGAGGATCAATTAACATCCACGTATTCGGTACGTTATCGAATGTCAATTGTATACACATTTGTGTAGATAATTGACATTCGCTTGTTTTGGCTGTGTTGGGTTTGGCCACAATTATTGTTAGATTAGTCATTATCTTATAAGCGAGTCTGTAAAAACAATTAGTCTGTACTATTCAAATACATACCCCTATAGCGTAGATAAGCAATACAATGTTTTGTTCTTGTCTTATGCGTTGGAAAAGTCGCTTGACAGACAAGGACAAAACATTGTATTGCTTATCTACTGGATAAATATTTTTATTAGTAAGGGGGTTTGTGTATATTAGGAATATAAAATGTCCACGTATTCGTTACGTTATCGAATGTCAATTATATAGTTGTCAATTGTTTTTGCTAACCCCGCTGTAATCTCGGAACTTGTACCTATACTCTAGAACTTGTACCTATACAGGTGATGCTATACTCTGTTTGGGTTCAATTAATTGTAACGTAAACGAAGAGAATATAATGCTACCAATTTAAACGTTACTGTGTGGTAAGGGTCAATTCACACCGAAAAAGGACGATATTGATATTCCGCTGCATTTTAAAGATAGCTATTCAAAAATTAACTTTATTCATTAAACCAGAAGATACACATTTCATTGTAAGAGTTTGAATGTCAGGAATTGAAGGGAATCGGGTATAAGTAAGCGGGCAAAGCAAATGACTATCCCTCAATATTGGGAAAACATTATCAATGTCACAGTGGAATTATATGGAAATCAAAGGAAGAAGGCAAAATAAGCATGAACAATATTACTAATTAATGACCATATTTGTTCGCAGGAGTCTGCCATTTTATGGATTGCTGACGTCAATAAATAATAATCTAACGGCAAATTTTTTTCTTATGGTAGAGTGGATTTAGCTATTTGATAGGATAAATGGTTTTTTTTAAAAGATATGTACAGAGGAAACTGTTTATTAAAAAATCACAAAATTTTCATAGCTACAGTGGCTAAAAGCCACATAATTTGCGTCTCGCGAAAACACTCCATACAAAAATCGTACATAACTATGACGTCACAGTTAGGTAAAAATGTATGAAATATTAGATCGCAGGAACATTAACATACTTTGTTACGTTGCTTTATAGATGTTTTCGTATATGATATAAACTAAATGAATGACGCAATGTGTGTTTTTTAGTAATTTACAGAAAACAATCAAATATTTTTTGTGTTTTTAGATGTACATAATTACTAAACTACATAATATATAAATTTTAATTTTTTTTTGATTATTAAGTAGTACCTCAAAATTTCTGAGTTTATAAATTAAATTATAATATTTTCCATATAGTCGTCTCCCCTATTAGTGGCGATACCTATACCTAATAATCGACAATAATCGATAGTAAAAAGGTCTCGCAGTGAGGCAGCGTACTTTGGTATCATTATAGTCATAGCTTTCGAACAATCACTAGACACTATTAAAAAAATTGCAATTTCCGTTTTCGGTTAAACAGAAACAAACAGCGTTTAATTTTTCCTATTAGTCATAAATAACTAATAATTCATGGTTAAGTGCTTGGGACTAATAAAATATATCATCAGGCAATAAGTTTGGACGATTTAAAACATAATCTCGAAAGTTTTGTTCTCAGCCATATTTAACGGACGAAGCCTCGAATAATAAAAGGTGGATAAAAGATCCACAACAAAAGCGTGCACCTTAATAAAAGTTCGTATATCGGCCCATCTCCGAGTACTAGGGTTACATAGAGATGAGGAGTCTGAGCACACTTTAAAGTTAATATATCAATATGGCCGCGTCATCTGATATCTACAAGGGTCAGATCACACCGAAACGAGACGATACGCGAAGCTGCGCTGCATTTTTTAATATAGCGATTCAAAATTGAACTTTATTTACTACACAAGAACGTATACGTTTAATCGCGAGAGTTTGAACGACAGACTGCACCACTCTGTAGAGCCCGGCGCCGATCTTGCAATGAAACGTGTAGATTCTTAATCTACACTAATAATATAAAGAGAAAAACTTTGTATCTTTGTTTGTTTGTTTGTTTGTAATGAATAGGCTCAAAAAGTACTGGACCGATTTCAAAAATTATTTCACCATTCGAAAGCTACATTATCCACGAGTAACATAGGCTAAATTTTGTTTTCGAAAAAAATTGGGTTCTACGGAATTATATATATTTGGGTTGGTTCTAGATATTTGGGTTTTTCGGACACAAGGTGTAAAAAATCAACCAGAAAAGTTACTTATTATGCTTACGCTGCCTAAACTATAAAAGATAGAACCATAAAATGTTCTAATTAATTGTAGATCTTATAAATATCTACAAAAAAGTCCGCGACACACTATACCTATCTATGTCGAGTGAGGCACAACAACCATTTTTTTATTTAGAAATCTTAGTATTTTTTTGGTCTACATTTAAACGCGTTTATTTTACTTATGCTATTAATTATTATCAAAATGAATTATTTCATCACTAAGTACAGTTTATGAAGATAATATTTGGGCTTTTAATGATTAAAATTGGATGTTTGGTTTTGAAGTTATGGCGAAATTAAAAAATTACGATTTCTGTTGCACGGCCCGTTGCGAAGTGGGCGTCACAGAGGCGTGCGAGTTTAGATCTATGAGTAAATTTTTTGTTTTATGTTCGTTGTAACTATGATGAATAGATACTTGAATACCTATTTATTTAGTGTTTGTTGTATTGTTAGTCCTGAAGAGTATAGGTATTTCATACGATAAAAGTATACCCACCTACTTATTTCATTGAGTTTTAGTAGGTACCTATATTAATTTGTTTTAGTATTAGTATCAGTATTTTACCCGTGCGAAGCCGGGGCGGGTCGCTATATATATACTAAATAAAGTTCATTTTAAAATACAGCGCCGCGTTGCGTATCGTCTTGTTTTGGTGTAAGGTCACCCTCAGGTTATATTATCAAAAAAGAATATAGCAAAATCGCTCTTATATCCACAACACAATGCACATAATCCTTCGAGTTATAACAGAAGCGTTGGTCGTGCAATGTCTTTCGCGTGTTGTTTCTGCCTTAAAAAGGGTTGTGGACAAAACAGTTCTTTGCTTTATATAATTTCAGAATTTTGCTTCGCTGCGCTAGTATGGATTGAGCCTTACTCCTGCGCCCCTGGTGAAATGAGTTCCGAGTTCCCTCTTGACCGAGCTGAAACTTTAATAAAACTTATTATTACTCGCGACCCATCTCGAAGATACACGGAAACTTCAATCACTATTGAAGGTACATAATTATAGATATAGCTACGCTGGAAGTTGTTGAGGACTATATATACCTGGGGCACAAATTCCAGTTAGGTAGGTCCAACTTTAATAAAGAGGAGTCATCGAATCCTGCTCGGCTGGACAGCGTTCGGGAAACTCAAAAACATCTTCTCATTAAAAATCCCTTAGTGTCTGAAGACAAGTCTGCGAGCAGTGTGTGTTACCGATGATGATATATTATTATAGATCCGAAATATGATCATTCACAACCCGTTGTGCTAAGCTGAGCTTCGTGTCGCTCAGAAAGCTATGCTCGAAATCTCTCTCTACGTGATAGAAATTAGGAAATCCGTAGCAGAATTAAAGTTGTTAATATTTAGAATCAGGCGTCACTTTGCGGTAATCCATAGCATACAATTTAATTAATTCGGTTCTTAATGTGAAGTATTAGTAGAATATTAATCATCAAATATTCGTTAGCGTGCACAAGTGTGGGCAAGTGGTACTTCATAAGCGTACTATTTTGTGTACGCTCCAAAACTCCCTAGAAATTTCAGTAAACAGTGTACCATTTTACTGATACTTTTAAACTTGTCACTGGCAATGTTTTTATGCTATAACTCCATAGTAAAAAAACTGATGTGCATGAGACGAGGTAAATTATGTGCATAATAATCGCAAAGTCATTCTAAAATGACTAACAAAGTTATTACAAATAATAATGTTGAGTTGGTTTTCAAAAATATTTTATAAATTTTATACTTTACAATTTCTATAAAACAATACACTCATTATTTACGTAACATAATAAAAACACTGTTAACTACAATGTAACATCAAACAAGCGTCTAATAATTTTCAGCGACAGTTTATTAGTAAACTGTCAGTTTTCAAATTAACCCCGAGGCTAACACAGTCTTGTTCGGACGTGCCGCAGTATAGCGGCCGGTAAATTACAAACTGGAGATTGTGTAGTGTGTACACAGCAAGGGTCCACTAGCGGTTGGTTTACTTTACATCAGATCTGGCGATAGTTCAGTTCAAACATCGACCCGCGGCGCTTCACTAATTAGTTCATTTTTTACTTCACTCTCGAAATAATTTTAATTATGATTATTATAATGCAGATGTAATACCACCTATACTTTCAGATCCAAACAAGAAGAATATCCTATTAGTTATATCATTCATATATCCACTAAAACATAAGAAGAATACGCAAGTTTATCAGGACGTCGCAGGCAGTCGTCCTTAACAGGTATGTTACATTCAATGAACTACCGAAAGATATTCTTAACAAATTAAACGCGCCGTATCTCTGAGCGAACACTGATCCAGACATGAATGACAGTTCAGTACGAGTAAGTCCCAATAGGGACAGGTGGGTGCTTAATCAATCAAAATTTGATTCCTTACTTGTAATAAAAAAATAGGAAAACAGTTGACCTAAAGGCCATCCGTGCGACTTCCCGCTAAGCGCTTAAATTTTATCTAATGCGTAATTTTTGAGCTTTTTGAGATATCTCACTATCGAATCAACCGATTTTGACTGGATTAGCGGCGATCGACGTGGTTTTTCAAGGTTAAGAGATGATTAGTCTTTGGAGTTGATCGATAAAGCTGTTTAAAAGTTATTCCAAAAAAACATTTAAAAAAAATCCCAGTTTTTTTCTAGACTTCTTGAAATCTATCAGTCCGAATCGGTCCAAATTGTATTTAAAATTTAAGTTTGGCCAAGCCCTTTCTAATGTCGTCAGCCGTAATAAAATCGGTCAAACCGATCAAAAGTTATAAGAGGTTTATATACTTACAAACACACACACATACATACAGACATACTGACACCCTCAGTAGTCAGGGAAGCTTTCTGTGACCTCAGAACGTCGAGATCTGATGAGAATTCGATTTTTGCAAAACGGGGTAAAACCAATAACTTCCCTATTTTTGAAAATCGTAGATTTTCTTAGCGGAAAGTAAAAAATGTGAAAGAAGGCATGATGATGGACGATTATTGTATAAGTTTTTTAAGATTTTAGCTATGTATACCGCAATATCCCACGAAGCCGTGTTAATACAAACCCATCTTCGGGTTTTTTAACACTGTAATTTGTAAACTTATATAATATTCTTATGAATAAATAAATAAATAAATATTAAATTAACAACATTCATTATTTTGACTAAAATGAAAACGTTGTTTAAATATCAGAACAAATTATATATTCACGAGAGAAACTCATTAAAGTTTGTGTTACAACGACCGAACCGAAATAATATACATTTAGTTCGCTCCGTGAGCTGCTGTAATAATCAACAAAATTACCTCTGTTTAATGATAATATTACGAACTAACCCTAACGTGAAAGTTTTTTAATGGTTTTAAAAGCTTTAGTTTAATCAGTTTTAATGCTAACTCACTGAAAGAATTAGCGAAAAAAACTAAAAGCTTATAGAAGTGCAAAGAAAAGTTCGTTAAAGCTTCACTTATCGCGAAGAAACTTAACTTTTTAAGATCCACACAAAAGTTTATAATCTACTTTAACTTGTTTATAAATTATAAGTTGTGAAAGTTCGCCGGATCACGTTACATACCTCTTTTTTAGAAGTCAGATAGAAACGAAACGAAAATTTAATGCCGTGAAGAATTTCAGTATACTAGAGGTCACCCTGTGGTCGAAACTCGTCCAGAATAATTAGTATAATTTTTAAGTTTGAACTTTATAAGCTTTTGCCTCTTAGATGTATTTATAAGCATAAATACTTTCTTCCACATAAACTTAAAACGTGCCAAATATCATACTCCTCTGTTCGCGAAATTCTCGTAAAATTGTAAGTTTTTGCTTCACGTATTAATATGTTATGATCCTATTAAATTTTTTTCAAAAATTTCAATTCCAATTCTAAACAAAAATAAAAATGAAATGTCAGAAACATGTAGAGCTAGTTGTTAATTGAATAGTAATTGTTCTAGTCGTGTTGTGAATTTTTCTAAAATTTCGCCGTCGAGGGAACAAAAAATATGGAAATTGAAAATATTCCGAGCACAATCGGACGGTAAATATTCTGATCCAACTGGCGGGAAACAGTATAACAGCGAGCTACAAATTATATTGAATTATTCCCGTCTGTTAGTTCAATATATTTTGTTGACTTTAGCGCTGATTGGCGTGACAATTGTTTTTACTTGTTTCTATTTCTATACGTATTACGTACGTACTCCGTGGTCTAGTGGTTTAGAGCTTGGCTCTCGACTCGGAGGTCGTGGGTTCGATTCACGCATGGGAACAACAAAAAATTTTGTTTCCAAGTTTGGTTAGGACAATGCAGGCTGATCACCTGATTGTCTGATAAGAAAGATGATAACGATGAAAGATGCGTCGGATGGGCATGTAAAAAGTCGGTCCTGCGCCTGATCTCTCGCCAGTCGTGTCGGTCTTCCGTCCCACTGGATTACGAGAGTAAAAGGAAAAGAGAGTGCTGTTGTATACTGCGCACACACTTGGGCACTATAAAATAACACCTGCGTAGCTGGCCAGAACCTCAATTCTCGTATTTAAAGTAAACAATTTAAACAGTCAACTTCACTTTGTTTGGATTGAAAGTGTAGCGTCATGTTACCGTGAAGGGATTTTATGCCGCTTCGACCAATCAGAGCGCGTTTCACGTTGGTTTAACGTTCATAAAAACACCTTTTGAGAGTGTAAGCATGTCGGGACTTGATTGTAATTGTATTAATGCAGGTTTTATTTAGCAGAATTGCCCCCCTGGTTTTCAATGAAACCGGCCACCAGTCACCGAAATCGGTGTGGGGAGCTATTATTACTATTACCATTACGTACTTTAATCTAATTGCTGCAGAGAATAGAATGTGGTATAGGGAATATGCACGTTTTTTTTTATAGATCTATCTTGTTTGGTAAACCGTATGGTAAAATTAGTTTTTGGATATCATTAAAATTAACAAAGATATATGAACGTTTAAAGTAGTATATTAGACAGAGAGATCGGATATTGTGTAACGTGACGTCACATAACATGACTTTCATAGAAAGTTCATAAGTAATTTCGTTTTGCTAGAAAGAGATAGATTCAAAACTTTGACCGCTCATAGCTTGCTTATTTATCAACAATTATTGAAAATTTTCTCGCCGTTTCCTTTATTTTTCAGTCTAGTGTCATATTATTATATTTTAAGTTATTTTTATGTTTTATGCATAATCCCTATTCTCTAAACTGACGGCCGAATACTGAACTTACGCTTAACAGAGAGACAAGGACAGCATGCTATTTAAGTGGCACTTTATGTAAGTAGCGCTTAGTGTTCGGTCGCAAGCCTAATTAACGACACTGTAATAAAACGGGAAGCTTATCCGATTACGAAAACTTACAAACATTAAACATATAATACAATAGCTACATCTCAATGTCACGCCACGACAGCGTGTCACCGTGACAGCGCGTCACCGTGACACCGTGACAGTGCGTCACCGTGACACCGTGACAGCGTGACGCACGCGGGAGTCCCGCTCGGGCGTCACGTGACTGGACACACAATTTAATTGTTTCTGTCCCCCGTGCTCTGGGAATACTACGTTATTATCAGATTGCAACATCCGATCCCAGACGGACGGGCCTTTTAATTGAATCATTATGATATTTTGTTGAATAGATAACACGATATGAATGGTCTTTGCTACGTTTTATTACCGAACAAGTTTACTAAACTTGATTTACTGCATATAATATAATATCGAAATCTGTAGCGACAATTTGTAGCGAAGGCGAGCGTCTGCGCGAATGTTCAAAAATGTTGTTACCGCGCGGCTGGATAATTATTAGGCGATTTAAACAGCGCTGGCTTATCTGCGCAATGTACGTGCGATCGGCCGCTACCACGGACGTGAGATGCGCAGGTAGCGGAGAGGTTAGTGATTAATTAGACTAGTTTGTCTCATTAATCACTAACCTCTATTATTGTATAAAAAACCTCTAATATTATATAATTAACTTAAAATCGTATTCGATTGTAAATAAAATAATACTGTAGGTACCTTGATTATAATATTATCATTATATATTATATTACTATTATAACAATACTTTATTCGCAACTAGAAAACTTTATTAACAAAAGCCAGCCACTTCTACTGAAGCAAACAATTTTTCAAGCGATAAAATATAATATAGTGCCAGGAGACTTTGTATTCTCCGAAGTTGTTTGATGCGAACACACTTTATCCCAGTTGCGAGTTGGGACTGAGGAGTGGGGAGAGGGGAGAGGGTCATGCAGATCGAAGGATGGAAGTTTTATTTGAACTTCTTTATTCTGTCAATACGGACTCGCCGCGGCCGACGGTAAAGTTTTAACAAAGCTGTAAAATTTTAACTGCAGTTTGTTTTGACACAAAAAAGTGAATAAAGATCAGCTTGGAATAATACAAAATATGATTTAATTGTTAATATTTTGCAATATTTTGCCTTTTGCATCTCGACTAAATTATTATTGAATAACGTTTAAAATTGCCTCAGATAAACATAATATGCACAAAACAACAGAATATAATACCTACGAATACGCCATATTTTACGTTCATGATAATAATACGTACTTCCATACTATGTTCATCGCTCCGCTCTTCTGAGTGTCCGCATTAGATGCTCATTACTGAGACAAGCGCTACCGACTATGACTACACAGTGTGTATTTTTATTCAAAATAAATATTAAACCCAACATGAGGCTACAAAATGATATATAATATTATAATCAATGACAAAAGATAAGATAAGATAAATATATATAAGATTGAAATTGTATTTTGCATAAGATATATATTTTTTTGTAATTTACGGAAAAATAACATGACTAACATTTCCTCACAACTCGTAACTACACATGGACATTGAACACTCTCACAACGGGCCGGCTTTGAAATTCACGCGCCTGGCGCAATGTATTGGTCGTGCGTTCAGAATATAATTTAATTTTTTTAGGATAATCTGGTCAAAATTTAAGGTCACATATTTTACACATTTTGGAATGAGAATCAAATACTGGTTACGATCCATAAATATCTACTTATTTTGACCATCCTATATATTTAACACACGTGGGAAGTAAAATACATTACAACATCGTAATACCACGCATGGTAATACAACACGGTAAAGCCAATGGACGGTAAACATTACAGGTATTCTCATATTATGTTCTGTCAGGATATAATTCAGAGTCAATAATTGTAAGGGCAAGAGAGTATAGCGTCTGTAAACCGTAATGTTCGTAGGAAGTATATTTAGATACTATATAATAACGTATAGAATTTATTGTTTGCTTGTTTGTTTACATTGAATACAACTGGACCAATATTGATAATACCTGCCGCAAATATAGATTAGACCACATTGAATGCGCAAAACGTACGGTTCCCGTCGGATTTAATTTTGTGCGCACGGAGTCGCGGAAAATATCTAGTGCAATATTGCCATCCTACACGAATGAAATCGAAGGCAATAATGGTTATGCTTGTAACCAAGCATGACTACATAACTGATTTCGTCAAATATTAACTTACTAGATATTGCCCGCAACTTCGTCCGCTTAAAAAAGATATGCTCGGTATCCGTACATTTTGCCACGACAAAAGGATCTTATGTATTTTTCTGCGGTCTACTATATATTTATGCTAAATTTCATGAAAATCGGTAATTTCGAAGCCAAATCAATGCAACAAACAAACAAATCTTTCATCTTTATAATATTAGTATAGATGTAGGCACTAGGCAGTGACATCGACGTGATCCACGTCGGCGGTGCCAGGCCGTACCGGCGCGGCGTGCGGCGTGTCCGCGGTCTGTCAGAGCCGGGGATTTACGATGTAGGCTAATGTGGTCTGTCAGCCTGATGTTGGGTAAAATATTATAGTTGAGCTTGTTCTATTTTAAAATTATATCAATAACTTTTGCTTTGATGTTCTAAGCTATAATTAGATCGTCGTGTGGTCGAAACTCGCCCATTGTAAATTCATATCATTTTAAACTTTGAATTTTACAAAGGTTAAAGGTAGGTTGCTGTTAGGTAGAAAATTTTAAAAAATAAAAATGTTGTGAGAGACTGAAAAAAATCAACATGTGACAAAATTCTATTAAACTCACGCTAGGGTGTGTCAATAATCTGAAGTAGCAGTGGCGAAAGCTGGTTTCATATAGTAAAAAGTTACCCCATTTTGGTCAACATGCCTCGTCTATGATATATACGTCTATGGATACAACAAGACACCCACACTTACCTTTATAATTTGTAAAGTAGTTATACTATCTACTAACCTTCGTCTCCCAAGGTGAGGGATCAACAGCCGCTTATCCCGTTTAACCCCGATAACTAATCACGTACAAGTTCGGGCGATGATGAGTCTCCAAACTCTCAAACTTGTCCCGACATGTCCCGTCGTTCGTCACGCTCGTGTAACGTCAAACGTCTATATAGTGCTTTAAAACTTGTCCAGAAAGGACGAAACGCTACGCACGTATCTCTACGTGCGAGTTGAGGTACTAACCCGCCTTACATTACGTCCAGCACGCTTAGCATAACCACAGTAGAAATGGTTCCTTCCTACGAAAGAGTAGACAAAATAACATATTGTTATAGAAAAGCTGTTATGTTGTCCATATTAGATGTCAGTGTGTCGATACAGACAAAGCGCATTTCTTCATGTTGGTCAGACGGCGTGCAGATGATAAGCACGTAGTCGCGGTGAACCCTACTACGTGTGTAGAACATGCTATTTCTGCACAAGGTCTTAGTATCCATGATGATGCTAATATTAATTTGGTCTAGGGATATAGCTTTTGTAAATTAGTTTGGAAAATCACTACCCATTATTGTATAGTTATATAAAATGAACGTAAAATAATTTTATACTTATACTACAAATTTCACATAAATTTAATTATTATAATAAACTAGTTGTCCCACAATTCATATATTTTTTTGTAGTTACTGCAGATTCCTAAAAAACTGAAGTGAACTCACCCATAAATATTTGACTATCAAGTGAATCTTCGGACCTGAATTCACGCTACCGAAGGAACGAACATCAAATATTTGACATATAGGTTCTGTTAGAATGGCAAAAATCAATAGTCATTTTTAAAGTTCTGTAGTTTGTCTTGTATAATTTCGTCATGTCCATCCATTCGTCCGTCCGTTCTCGCCTTACTTTCCAAACGGTTAGTGCTAGAAAGATAAAATTATTCGTGGATATATTATGTATTTACCGTCGATAAATTGCTGAAATAAAATCACGAAAAGTATATTTAGGGTATCTTCCCTACACGTAATCTCCCAGTTTTAGAGAGACATAGGAATAAGGAACTACAATTCATCTTTATATATAATAAGAAGGAGAAGATGATGTTTAGTATTAGCCGATATCCGAGATGAGAAGTAAGTAGTAACTTGATAGCAATTCTATTTATACCCTTTGCAATATTTTCTTAAGGACTAATAAAACTTTTTAAAACATTTGTCACTCTCACAGCTATGACGTACAGTTAAAACGCAGCGCATGTTTCGCGAAATAAAATGCCAATAACTGTGCGGCTGTCAGGTGACAAACAAAACACTGAATAACTGACCGGCCGAGCCGGTGACAGATTGAGGTTACATCGCACATGCGGCCGCCCGGTACTGCGGATGACACGACCGCTCATAAAACTGATCTATAGCTCTATAAAAGAACGGCCAACAAATTTCAAATGCTCAAAAGTTCGCATATTTCATCCATCCCCCATCAAAGCGACGATAATATTAATAAACGTCAGGAAAAATACGGGAACAAGTAAAGAAAATATACAAAAAATATATTCATTAATAAATAAAAAAGATTTGACGTGGGCAATCAGGCGCGAAGATTGATGGCGGGGGGTCACGCGGGTGCAGGGGGCAAGGGGTCTGGGGGTGCAGGGGGTCACGTCAAAGGGAACCTCAGAAAATAAAGGGCCTGAGCTGCGGTACAACTATTACGCCGAAGCCTTTTCCAATGTGAATTTCTCGAGGAAAATAAATTAACTGGAAACAATGGACTACCCGCAATATTGCTCTATTATTTTATGAAACCAATTATTTATAATTATTGAGAGAAATACACAAATAAATTACACTAGAAATATTTAGTATAACTTATTTATACCACTTTGTACGTATAGTCCGTTAATAATTACTAATTTAAGTATCACATACTAGCTGTTTTATGCGGCCCCACCCGCGTTAATACACTATCGGGTATCCCGCGGGCATACTATATTTCAGGATTAAAAGTAGCCTATATTTTATCTAAACCACTACTACCATACCAAATTTCATCAATATCCGTTTAGTAGTTTTTGCACGAAAGAGTAATAAATTTCCATCCACCCATCCATTTATCCATCCAATCCACCATCACAACTTTCCACATTTATGATATTGGTATATAGGAGTAGTTCAGGAATATAACGACATTGGGCCTTTTACCACAGCTTTTAATATGAAATAATTACCACAACCAAAAATTAAATAAGTTAAGATGTTAGCGTAATTACACAGGCGTAATGGCACAGGGCCCCGAATCTCGTGCTTCGAATTTCGATTCGATTCTCGCGCTGACTCATTCACACAGGCGTCAAATCATACGTGCGCGAGCAGGACAGACTGACAATCGAACCGATATTCGAAGCACGAGAATCGGGGCCCAGGTCACATATCTACGAGAAGTGGGGTAAATACGGGGATATTTTAACTGATTTCAACAAATATTCATTTATAATATGATTAACAATTTTTTGATTAACTCCATTAGATGCTACGTCACTTCTACGATCGCGTTATTACTGCTATAACGCGTTTCAAATGAGAATAGGAACGTCAATGACTTTTTTCTGTCAAATATCACTTGAAAAGTGCGATTTTCAGAAAAACTTATGTGCATATAAATAATAATAGTCTTGCATCGAATTTAAATGAGAATGTTAAATAGTAATCAATTATCTAAATATAAATTTAACTATCATAACAGTCTAAATGCGAAACAATATGGCGCCGACTCGATCCTATTCTCATTTTAATCGCACTATACATCACTGCTACGTCACTTCTACGATCGCGTTATTACTGCTACATCACTGCTACGCCACTGCTATGAATTTTTGTAGCAGAAATGTAAGAAGTAAACTTAGATATGTTTACTTCTTACACTTCCGCTTAAAAAAATATCTTCCACACTAAAAACTTTCTAAAGAGTTTAAAAAGCTTGCATGACTTTATAATAATTGACATTAGTGGGACTAGGCTATTATAACCGCAACATTATTTAAAACAGCTACTTTATTCGTCTCTTTTATTTTAGATTTTACTAATCGGTATTTCTTTTATCATCCCTATTTAGGAGCTCTGATTTAAATTGCTACGAATCTTTTGTAGCTCAATACAATATATTCCATGCTCAATTATCCACTACAGTTGCTTATTACAATATGCCTTTGTGAGTGATACGTCAATCGCAGGTTGTGCCCCTGGGGGCTTTGGGCTCGCGGGCGTCGTACAACCAGAGAGGTTACGTTGTATGTAATGTATCGTATCCACATTAGTCCACGTATTTATTACTAACTAGCTTTTGCACACGGCTCCGCCCGCGTAAATACAGTATCACACGGAAATATTGCACTTTTTAGACATAAAAAGTAGCCCATCCATCCTTACAAACTTTCCTATTTATAATAGTAGGTAGAAGGATAAATATTTAATTATTCTTCTGCTTAAACGCCTCGACATAAACAATAGATAACATACCCAAAATATCCGTTATTGATTTTAAGCCTTATACTATTTAATAACTTGCCAAAGCTATCAAAATACTGCAAATTCATCGAACTGGAATAACGTGTAATTAAGTCATCTACATTGTAGAATTAGCCTGATTCTGTTCAATATCATCGGATAATGGAATCGTGATCCGAGTACACACAACATAACATATATGTATGTCGTACGCATATAATATGTCATATTATACATTAATCTGCCGAATTATAACGACCTGTCTCGTTAATCCAATCACAAGTGTGCGCTCCGCTTGAATTGTATTAATTTATATCGGATTTACATTATATTGTATCAATTGGAACAATATGTCGATAAAATTAAAGTTGCAGTTTAAACAGTTTGCGGGCACATTATACTGGTCTCTGTAGTAAAATGGTATGCAACAGTTTTGTTTCAAACCAAATTAAAGTTGATGAGCCAAATTAAAATTTCTTTGATGATGATTTGATGATTTCAAATTCAAAATCAAACCAAATTAAACTTTGTTCAGACACAAATGCGACTCGTCGCGGCGATACACTATTAGCATAATATAGCATCCATATGCCTAAAAATATATACTAGGAGTTTTTTCAGTCGCTGTACAATCTTTCAGAAATGAATATAAGCAACTTCTGCTATGGGAACAACTTTCCTACTTAAAGAAAAATCTGCTGTTTCATATAAAACCTATGCCGAAGCCCTTTTGTATGAAACAACAGATTTTTTTTTCTAGTAGGAGAGTTGATCCCATAGTAAAAGCGTATATTCAAGTATATTCACTCCCGAAAGTTTGGATAGTGACTACTGTGATGGAACTGTGCAGTTTTATCGTTGTAGTGTGTAGCGGGCACTAGTATGTGTGCATGCGCCGACTTAGGCGGTCTAGTATGAAGATGTAGTACTGTATACGTCTACTGTGACCGAACTGTGCAGTTTTATCGTTGTGGTGTGTAGCGGGCGCTAGTATGTGTGCGTGCGCCGATTCGGGCAGTCTAGTATGAAGATGTAGATGTAATAAATTTTCTTTCTTTATATATTTTCATATTATTACACACTTTAATATGAAATATATACAGGCATCTTAAGATAAAATACTATAGTATCTTCGCCACCTGTGACGCCATTTACTTTAAATTACGAATAATGTAACGAACACGTTGTTGTTTATTATTGATGCTAAGCCCACTGGTGTATGAATATGTAACGGATCGCTAGCGGGAGGCGGGAGTCGGCAGGACCAATTAGCACGTCCATTATCTATTACCGACATTAATTACACTCGCGGTTTAATTAACATGATACTGATTTTAATTTAACAATTAATATTAACTATCCAAAAGATTTAACATACGTTAAATGTATATTTTACTGGCCGTGATATATATTATATATAAAATATGTACTGTAGCAACAACGAAATGACGATTCCTTGGTCAATTTAAAAATATAAAATTTTATGTGAGGTTTTATAATAAAATAAGCCTTGTAAAAAATTACAGTAAAAAATATTTTTTATGCCTATTAGTAAAAAAACCTATGTTAGCCTTACATCATATTATATAAAAAATACATTAATTTTATTGGTTACTAGATGTTGCACGCGACTTCGTGCGTGCAAAAGGAAATCCTGCAGTAAACGTACATTTTGACGCGATAAAAAGTAGCCTATGTCCTTTTCCGTAGTCTAATCTTTATCTGTACCAAATTTAAAACGACCCAGTTGGCATCATTTGGTTTTTTGCGATACCAAATTGAGGTTTTTAACAATTATCTAATGACTGTTTGGCAGAAAAAAGCGCTCGAAAGTGCTCGTAAACAGAATGGCGACTACTAAGTGGTAAGTAAGTAAAATGGCGGAAACATGTCGCCGACAACGTTGTTTTACTTAAAAAATTCCTTGCTGACAACTGTTTTACTTCTTTCAGCGCTAGCAATTTTTGTAAAGCGCTAACTTGCGCCAAATACATTGATAAATAGGTTTTTGAAACAGGCCGTTAATCTCCTGAATTCAAGATGGCGTACCTTTTTTTGTGTGTGAAAGTTTTTTCTATCGAACGTACGTTTAGCCCATCCGTTTTGAAATCATAAGATGAAGATCACACATGTATAATTGTATACACTTATGACCTGTACCACAGAATACTTAATAGTAGGTACCTGTACCTATAATATGTATCGGAAACCGTGCGTATCGGAAATGGGTCAGCTGCGAATATACCGCGGCAATACATTGTACTAATGGAACAACCGCCCCGGAGATCGGACTCCAAATCTTCGTGATGGTTCCTACTTGAGTCTGATAAAGGTCCATTGTAGTCAAACGGTATGTTGTCTTATCTATACTAATATACTTAATATTATAAATGCGAAAGTGTGTCTGTCTGTCACCTCTTGTCGTTTTAATCGCTGAACCGATTTTTATGAAATTTGGTAAAGACATTTTACGTGGTAGAGCCATGCTTCGGCACGAATGGGCCGGCTCGACCGGAGAAATACCACGGGCTCACAGAAAACCGGCGTGAAACAGCGTTAGCGCTGTGTTTCGCCGAGTGAGTGAGTTTACCGGAGGCCCAATTCCCTACCCTATTCCCTTCCCTACCCTCCCCTATTACCCTATTCCCTCTTAAAAGGCCGGCAACGCACTTGCAGCTCTTCTGATGCTGCGAGTGTCCATGGGCGACGGAAGTTGCTTTCCATCAGGTGACCCGTTTGCTCGTTTGCCCCCATATTTCATAAAAAAAAAAAAAGACATACTTTGGGTCCCGGGAGAGGACATAGGATATTTTTTATCCCGATAAAGTAGTGTCGACGCGGGATAATGTATTTACGCAGGCGGAGCCGCGCGCAACAGCTAGTATTACATAAAAGAGTATAATTTTGGCACAGTTAAATTTTATGTGGAGGAAGGTGTCCAGAAAGCAGATTTTTTAATTATGCCTAGAAATACATAAAATAAATAAAAATAACAACAACACACACTACCTCAGATTATTAACACACACTACCGTGCATTTGATAGGCAAAAAGCAAGGAATTTGTAAGTATTGTTGTATATAATACTTACAAATTCCTTGGCAAAAAGTTATTACACCTTGACGTTTATCAATCTGTCAGTTTTTTTTTCACATAAGAGACAAAATAATTCTTATAAAGTACCATAAAAATTATATGAATTAAGTATTATGCGCGAATTTCGACCACAAGACGTTAGACGACCTACCTCCACAGTTTACATCAAGCTGCTCGTGTGTTTCAACTTTCAAATATTTCCCGTGTAGTTTTAACCGTTAGATTGTAAAATAACTAACGAGATTGTAAAAATATGTCGAAAGATTAAAAAATATATATTTATAATCTAACGAAGAATAATGTGTTAAATTATAGGCATAATATTCGCGTCGGATGTATATAAACATTTTACAATTTCACTAGTAACATTACAATCTAACGGTTTTTACAATTTTACGGTGACATATACATTGACGACCTCTGTGGCTCAGTTGGTTGAGCGTGTTGGTGCTCAAGCCGGGGATCGCGGGTTCAAATCCCGCCGAAGGAACAAAATGTTTTTCTGTGTTCCTGGGTCATGGGTGTGTATTAAATATATGTATAATATAATAAAAATCTTAAATATGTGTATTGTATAAAAGTATTAAATATATTTCCGTTGTCTGGTACCCGTAACACAAGTTCTTCGAGAACTTACCACGGGATCAGATTGACGTGGTGTGAAGCGTCCATAGATATTATTATTATTACATTATGTTCTACAGTACATCTGTAACTATGTTGTTCCGAACAGATGCCGGTGATCCTAAGTTAATCGGTCAGTTCCCGCCACGACAATGCTTTTTACCCGACTGGGTTATGTGTTTTAAGATAGCTACTAAAATTGAACCGTAAAATTTGCTGCGATAAAAAGTAACTGTATTGATACTATTACTACCATACCAAATTTCGCTAAAATCCGTTTAGTACTTATTGCGTGAAAGAGTCATATATATCCACACATACTTACATTCGCATTTATAATCTATACTAATATTATAGAATAGAATATTAATTATTTTTGAATTTGAAAAATTATATGAATTGAAAAATTATTTTTCTGTTGGCATAGATATATTATATATCACTGTCTGTTGGATATTACATTTGTCGAGAAAGGCTATATAACATTACGCTGCCACCAATAGGAGCGAAGCACGATACTATTTGAAAATTTGTTTAACTTTTAGGATATTACTCGCACATAATGTTACGGCGGTTCAATATATATTAGAACGTTCTCGAATATGCTCTGTCCCATTCTCACCCCGACTCGAAAGTTCTAGATTGTTTTATGTGGAAAGACCTGTAAAGTCTCGTCCATCTCCATCGCGAACTCAACCTCAAATATTTTATTTCCATGTTGGTTGCTCTTATAGAATTGTCCTACATGATGTCTACCACCGGTTCGGATACAAGCCCGGCGTAAGAAACTCGCACGTTCTAGTACCCATGTCATCGGTATAAAAAGGGATCGCCGCCGACTGCATAAGTTCAGTTACTAGTATATATCTGTATAATCTATGAGTTCAGTTAACTAAGAGTGTTCCTCGAGTTAATTTCGAGCGATACCTACAGTGAATAGTGCGATTACCCTCTACGACTCCGGCAATTACTATTACGACTGCTTGCAATTCGGACATTTCGGCGTGTTGGAAGACCAGACCAAAGTTCGTGTGGAAATTCGTAGCGAATAAACGCCCTCAGAGGAAACCTCCGAATATCGGACAATAATCTCGAAATATTATGCTTCATAAAAGAGCAGTTTATATTGAACGTATCGCAAATAACGCAATATCTAATAGGTTTACTTTGTAAGTTTGCCGTTTCGTAACCTCGGGCCCACACTAACAGATGAGAGTTGCGCCACACCGCGCGCCCCGACCGCGCGCTAACTTTTTCTGACGCTAACTTATAAGCACTGTAACACTATCGACGTGAGCTAAAGTTCGCAATTATACCATATAATATAATACAATGCATATATGGCGAAGGATGTTATTTTTATTACACTTTCAAACTAGCTGACGGATCGCCTGATAGTTAGCAATGACCGTCCGCTCATGCCGCCAGATGCCACGAAAGTTACAAGTGCGTTTCCGGTATTTCAACCCAAAATTACATATAATTAAATATTATGGGCTAATAATAAAAGACTGCTTGCATAAAGAAGACTTCATTGTAGTTTAAACTCAAGATACAATTGCTTAAGGGCTTGTACACCAAACCGCGACACGACTTCGCATCGCAAAAATGACGTCACACAGTCCATACAATTACGTGTAACGTGATTTTTGATAGAAAACATCAAGTATTACAGTTTATGCAACAACTATACCCTAGTATAAATTACAACAGTATTATAATTCATTACTGTGTAGTTTAATGCGACCACAGTGTACTAAACCGGAGGATGTTTTGTGCCGCACGAGTTTCTATTGCATGTTTTGTTTGACTATGTTAAGCGGCGGGGGAGCACAGGGGGTCTACGAGACCCCCCGCTGTACATGTAGGGGGACACAAGACAAACTTGAGAGGACCAGTGTAGTAAATAGTATTGTTTCGGTCCGGAGCAGGACGTAGCTGTGTTGATTAAACATGCATAAAATAAACACAAATTGAAACGGATTTCGGTTCGTTTAGCTACATACATACGTGCAGCTAACACCAGTTTTCCATTGAGAGACCTACTACCTACAGACCTCTGGTACTATCTTCGCTGTCAGGGAACTCCATAGACTTCAATCATATGCGATCCATGAATCTTTGCGTGACGGAACAAAAAATTTAATAGTTCGAATGTCGTCTTATTGAATTCATATTTTTTAGAGTTTTATACCCATTTGCACTAAACGTAAGTTAGGCTTGTCCTAGTTAAGATAGACTTAAACATAAGAACAGCCTAGTTAAACATATTGTTTGCACTAACAGATATAACTTAAATATAGGTCGTAGCTTAAGTTTAGTGCAAATGGGCATAATGCCCATTTGCACTAAACTTAAGGAACGCCTAAGTTCTTTTAGAGAATGAAAAATTGCGAAAACTGTAAAGTTTTAGTTACGTCATAGAATAAAACTATTTTTAATAATTTTAAACTTAGATACTACCCCTTTCCTCACGAACTCGTAGAGGTATTTACGGCACCACCGGTGCGCGAGTCCGACTCGAACTTGGCCGTGTTTTTTTTTCTTTTTTCAATATTATCCATCTTAAATTTTATATCGTTTTAAATAATAAATATTAGTATTAAGTTTCTATCGCATCAGTAAAAAATAGCATGTTTTAATCCAGAGCCTAAACTATTACATTTGCTATGGCAAATGTCATCGAAATTCGTTCAGCAGTTTTTGCGTGAAAAAGTAACAAACATCCATCCATCCATCCATCCATCCATCCATCCATCCATCCATCCTCACAAACATTCACATTTATAATATTAGTAGGATAAATTAGGCCTTTGTCGTTTCAGACAGTGGAGACGTCTACTCTATGTCCTGCATAGCCCTCCCCCATAGATTTCCAGTGCGACAGGTCGATCACGACCTGCATCCCCATCCACCGCCTCCCTGCGACCTTTCTCAAGTCGTCTGTTCACGTGGTGAGAGGCCGTCCGCTTCGACGTCCAGTTCGTGGTCTCCACTCGAGAACCTTTCGGCTCCTGCGGCCATTGGTCTATAATATGTCCGACCACTTCAACTTGCTCTGCTACTGATTTCCTCATTTCATCTTAAGCCTCAGTTAGCCCAAATACTGGGGAGGTTGATGGAAGATGATCATGATTGATTCAATTAGAAGGTAATTTAGACGTTACTACAATATAAAAGTAAATAGAGTTTGGTATAGTACAAAAAGCAGGTAAATAGTATTCACTAACAGCTTTTAAACACGAAACTTGGAAATTAACACATCTAGACCACCGTATGACGTGTACCTACGTTAAATAAAATCCGGCCAAGTGCGACTCGCACTCGCGCACGAAGGGTGTCTTATTTTGTTGTAAAGGAGCCCCATTTAACAAAAATTTTAAAGTCATTAAAATTGATTATATGGGACGAACTGACGAATGCAAAAAGTAATAAAATTTTAAAATCACCTTTTCGTCCTATTAGGATGAAATTTGTGGGACGAACAAGCGAAGTACCCTAAATATTTATAGCGGTAACAGAAAATCATCATGTGAAAATTCCAAGTATCTGGCTATCGCGATTCTTGAAATACAGTGAGCTGGTAACATACATACGGACGGACAATGGAGTTTTAGTTACAGGGTTGTTTACCCTTTGGCTACGAAATACTAAAACTGTCATGTTTAGAATAAATCAATACTAACGAGCTTCACGTAATTCGTCTTTACTTTAAACTTCCCCAACGAATAGAATCTAACTACATCTGATAGCGTGGCCGAGCTATCGACAAGAATATTTTTGCGACCTTTTTCAAGATAAACAAGAGTTTCAAACAAAAACTGTCACAACTAGTGCTTTGTGCATAAAATATCTATTAGCTGCAGTACCTACTAGCTGCAGTACCTAGTACCTGCAGTACCTATTTAGCTGTTACTCTCAGTCTACGCTTGTGTGATCTGAACGCGCAATGACAGCGCAATCGATTGTAGCATAATTGCATAGAGCCCATTTCAGCAAATGTAGGCCCAATAACATACGGAAACGGAAACGGAAACATTTCAGCAAATGTAGGCCCAATAAAATACACTTACAGTATTAAACACTGATATGGCTTATTGAGCCATATTTTAGATATTTCAGAACTGACGGCGGAATTGTCAATAAATATACTGCAAGCGGCCATAACGTCATGTGCAGTGTATCGCAGCGTCGCAGCACAACGCAGCAAAATACTGCGCAGCAAACACCGTTTGTTGCTGCGGCAGTAATGGTACAGACTAATGTTTACTGCAGATGTGAAGTGAAATAAAGTTGTAGGCAAGTAAAATAAAAACCGGCCAAGTGCGTGCAGGCCACGCGTAAAATGAGGTTCCGCAACGTATTTCTTTTTTTTTTGTACGAAGTTTTCCAAGTAAGAGTATATAACTCCCCACACCGATTTCGATGACGATGGCTGGTTTCATTGAAACTAGACCAGTTACGCAGGAGTAAATTTATAGTGCCCAAGTGTGTCCGCGGTACACAAGAACACTCTCTCTACCTTTACTCTCATATCCCAGTGGGACGAATAACCGACACATTTTACATGCCCATCCGACGCATGGATCACCTCTCTTGTCAGACAATCAGGTGATCAGCCTGCATTGTACTAACCAAACTTGGAAACAACATTTTTTGTTATTCCAATCGAACCAATGACCTCCGAGTTGAGAGCCAAGTTTTAATGACTAGACCACGGAGGCTGTTAATCTGTTGAATAAGTAAAAGTATTTACAGTTAAGCCTCCATAACTCCTAAAGTAACAAAATTAGGGGACGCCCTTTTAATAAATGCGCTTTAAAGTTGAATACCTCGCAAACGAACACCTAAATCAAAAAATCGTCTTAGCAACCTCTCAATGTTTTTAAAAGATATATTATCTAATGAAGCCCCACAATATGGGGTAAACGCCCGAAAAAACTACTTTACGTATAGGGGAGGTATCCCAAAAAATATTTTTCGTGATTTGAGCACTTTGTCAACGTAGTTAATACACATATCCATGCAAAGTTTAATCTTTCTAGCGCTGGCCGTTTACGTGGTAAGCCGAAGACAGACGGACGTACATGACGAAACTATGAGGGTTCCGAGACGTAAATACGAAACCCTAAAAACCTAAGTGTCCTAAGTTTAATGTTATTTTGCTATGTGCCGAGAATTTCATATTAACATAATATATACACAAGGATTTTAATGCAGTTTTCAGCAATGGACACAGTGATTCAAGAAGGTTTTGTGTGAAATATATTGCACACGTACGAAGCTGGAGCAGGTCGCTAGTTTAGTATAACTGTTGACGTTACACAAACGTATACACGTGCAACAGAATCCCGACTCCTATCACTCTATTGGTATTTTTATCACGTCGCGTCTGTCTAATTTAAAACGTCCATCTTTTTAACGCGACGTAACAAGTTTATCTAGAATCCATTAGTTTTGTCCGCCATTTGTAAATTGAGTGAGCGGCGAGAAGACGAGAACTTTTGTAAGGAGTTTATTGAGTCTGAGCACTTACCAACGGCATCGAGGACGCTTTAAAATGTCACCGACTGTGGGTTCTTAAAGACTCCAAGTAAACAATTGGCTAGCGATTTGTCAATGTTCAAAAAAGAAATCTGATAAGAGGCAATATGGCAAATGCTACATACCCTTTACATAATATAATCATTTTTCAACCTTCTTACACCAACCCCCATTATTTTATTTATTGTATTTATTATTATTACTGTAACAATCTTCAACCCTCAGTCGATAAGTCTTTTACAACCCTTTAAGTAGTAGCCAGTAGGTAGTAGGCGTTGGTATACGTTGTAGGCTTAAGTAGGATAATACAGAACGTCTGTTGGGTACAGCTGGGGGAATTAAAAAAAAATCGGCAAATCCAAATAGTGCACGCCTCACACGCGTTTTATACTATACTCAGGAAACCGTAAGATGAAATATCTTTTAAACCATTCAGAGTTTAATAACGCCAAGCAATAGGGCTCATCCTTAGGAATGGAAGCGTTTAAAAAAAGATTCAACTCATTTCATTGCCCATATTTTTCTTAATCGATGGAACAAACAGACGCACAGACCTATGGACAGTGTTATTTTTTTATTATTATTTCATTTTCTATCACATACATTAAATAAGTAAAAAAACAGTCTACAGTCATGTTTGAAGTTCCTAGTTGTAAAAACGTTGTTTAATTTTCTATAAGTTTAGTTTTCTATAAGTTTATTATTTAATTCCGAGTATTTCAACAGATTTATGTTGTGAACTTGTAACAACGCGGCCTTTCGAGAGTAGAGCACACCCGAGGCATGCAAAAAAGACTGTCTTTTCGTATACATATTCTTGTGTCTCAAAGTTATTAATCTGTATACACCTGTAATCTGTATACAACGGCACAGTAAAAGTTTATCGCTGAAAGGCGACAGACAGCTCATCACGCGTAGATTGATGCCCGACCACCGGGGTGCGGGGTGCCGCATCAATCTTACCCGATACCTACATCTATTGAACACCTTGCCGCGGGGACCACATCGCACCACACGTGTGGGACAGTCCCGCTGGTAACCGCACACGGTCATGATGATGATGATGATGTGTCATTGTATTTATATACTGCACTTTTACTATGTGACATTTAAATTGGTAGCATTATAGGACACTGTTGTTTCTCTATTTACGTTTAGATTATATTGGATCTGGACGAGGTATACTAGCTGATGGTTAAATTAGCTGACCATGATTTACCTACTAGCTAAACAAAGTACTACCACAGCCTATAGAACTTACAGTCGTCCAACGGACACGTCTAGACAGAGCAATCGTGCGGGGCGTGCGGAGTGAGAGGGGCGGTAGCGAGCCCAAGCTGCCATACACTCGCTTGGGACACGTCAGCCGGGGTTGACGCTTTTTAATTTGATTGTTTAAGTGGTTTGCGACAGTGTTTCGTTTGAGTTGTATGTAGGTACTTATTTACAATGGTTCATACTACATGTGCTGTGAGAGACTGCATGTCATCATCTCGTATTAATAAGAATTTCCGATATTTATAATAATTAATATCAAAATATTTTTGATATAAGTATATCCGATATTTTTGATATTTTCAAAATAACATACTTTCATACTCTGATATGTTTTTTTCGTAATAGTTGAATCGAAATAATTTGTATGTCTGATAATTTGAAGATAGGGAAGTAAAATTAAACTCATTTATTTATTATTGATATTCAAAGTTTTCAAATAAATTAAAAATCAACGATAGATACTTTTGAGTATCAATTTAAGTCTTAAATCCATAAAATGACTTTTGTTTATTACCAGAAGAAAAAAAAAGTATATTAATTTCATCAGTCGAATTAATTTGACACATGGTATAAATGGTATAACAATAGTATAATAACAAACAAGGAATTTTCTTCCGAAAAACAGGGGGTCATGTGGGTGTCATAAGCCTAAGTTACAAGCCGCATCGACGGCTATGTCGTGTCAAATAGCAAGTTTTTGATGACCTAGGCTTGTGAAACTCTCAGAAAATAAGACCTGTGTATTTAGACTATGACTTGATGTAAGATTTTTTACATTTAAAACATTATTTTACATTTTTAAATATTAATATTAATTTTTATATATATCAAGCATAAATATCAATTGATATAATATATCATGATATATATCCGATATAATATATCAATTGATATATATCATGCGAATCCTCAGCTTTTGTATACGCATTTGTATTTTTTATAATAAAACTCTTCAGTAATACTTCTATATATTTTTTTTTGTTTTATTCCTAGTACTCTACATACACATACTACGAATACACAAAATGTAGAACAGATTATAATAAAACACATTATTGTGACAACCCTGCAGCAATGACAAATACCTACACAAAAGCGGCATTTCGCGCGACTTCAAACGCGTTGGCCCACTGTATCTTTTTATTACGCTGTGGTACTACGCAGCGTATGAAGGATTTCATGTGACTGCCCGCGTAGTGTCGCGTCGTGACTACCGTAGAAATAGGTTTTGACTACAAAAGGTTAGGAAAATACAAATTGTGTAGACAATATGACACAATATTTTTTAATCAATTTGTCATTTGGTCTATTATCTACACTATCTACACTAATATTATAAAGAGAAAAACTTTGTTTGTATGTTTGTTTGTTTGTTTGTTTGTTTGTTTGTTTGTAATGAATAGACTCAAAAAGTACTGGACCGATTTCAAAAATTCTTTCACCATTCGAAAGCTACATTATCCACGAGTAACATAGGCTAAATTTTATTTTGGAAAAAAATAGGGTTCCGTAAGATATTTGGGTTTTTCCGACACAAGATGTAAAAAATCAACCAGAAAAGTTATTTATTTTGCGTACGCTGCCTTAACTATAAAAGATAGAACCATAAAATGTTGTAATTAATTGTAGATCTTATAAATATCTACAAAAAAGTCCGCGACACACTATACCTATCTATGTCGAGTGAGGCACAACAACCATTTTTTTATTTAGAAATCTTGATTTTTTTTGGACTACATTTAAACGCGTTTATTTTACTCATGCTATTAATCCTTATCAAAATAAATTATTTCATCACTAAGTATAGTTTATGTAGATAATATTTGGTCTTTGAATGATTAAAATTGGACGTTTGGTTTTGAAGTTATGGCGAAATTAAAATATTACGATTTCTGCTGCACGGCACGGCCCGTTGCGAAGTGGGCGTCACCAAGGCGGGCGCGTGCGGGGGGAGTTTAGATCTATGACTTCTATGAGTAAATTTTTTGTTTTGTGTTCGTTGTAACTATGATGGATACATACTTGAATACCTATTTATTTAGTGTTTGTTGTATTGTTAGTCCTGAAGAGTATAGGTATTTCATACGATAAAAGTATACCCACCTACTTATTTCATTGAGTTTTAGTAGGTACCTATATTAATTACTTTCTGTTTGTTTTGACTAAATTTCGCCCGTTTCGTTAGAGGTTTAAAGACATTATGTAGTATTATTATCAGTATTGTACCCGTGCGAATCCGGGGCGGGTCGCTAGTTTCGTATAAAATGTTATAGTCCCTATACTGTAAGCCCTTCCTATTCAATATAAAGCAAATGACGTGTACAAACCTCAATACGTGCCTCTAATTTGGTCGAATTTAATGTAAACCATTTAGATCACATTGAATCGGAACGGAGCATACATAGTAAAGTAACATGGCGCGTCACCTTATTTCAAGCATAGACTGTAGTATTTTTCAAATGTTTTATTTATGTTAGCTACTCGCTAGGTAAACGTCTCTTCTCGCGCTAGATTTAGTTGCCCCGCTAAAACCGCCCGCGCCGCTACACTCTATGCACTTCAATACTCGAGCTCGGCTTAAAACGCTGGACCGAAATAAAACCGACCTTTAGAGTCAAGAGCGCGTGGAAATAAAAAACATTTAGCGCACCGGTCGGAATAAAACCTAGATTTATCGGCGAACCTAGATCCGAGGCTGCGGTTCCCGCGTTTTATTCCATACAATAAAAGCCAACAAAGAATTTCAAAAGGAAATTTCATAATGTAGAATACACAATCTCCCTCGATAGGCGACATTTTGCGTGGCAATTAGCAGCGTGCGGTGGCAGTGTGTTGGTTTAATGAGGAAATTGTTTTTATTAACTCGCCCGCTCCGCCCGCTCCGGCCGCTCTCGCACGCTCTCGCTCGCTCCGCTGCCACGTAATTGTCTCTCTATAAACACGGAAAATTTTCCTAATAAATATCGAGGCCTTCATTTTATTGAATCTCACGATATTAAATAATGCGAGCTTTCTAGCCGCCGCTGCAGAGTGCAGACTCGTTTAGAGAAGCTGAACAAAAAGTTTCCGAACATAAGGAAATCATCTACAACGGACGGATGAAATATTATACGTCGTTATATCTAACACTGCACCTTCAGCATATCTTATTCCTCTATATATTTTAGTTAAAGTAGACACTACACATAGTATTAAACTTAGTAACTTAATACGTGAGCGTATTCGTTAATACATAGTTATATACGTAGAAATGAAATTTATTAATACGTGAAGCAAAATGTTTTAAGTACGGTTTTACGAGAATTGTGCATACGGATCAGTTTGAAATTTGGCACATTTAAAGTTTAAGTGGAGGAAAGCCTGCTGAAAGCTAATATTTATTAAAATAACGGCTAGAAACATATAAAATTTATAAAAAAAAGAACAACACACACTACCTCACTCATACTAGCATGTTCGTGTATATTACATTAGGTTTGAGTTTTGACACAATTGTCAATGAGTTGTCTTTTGTTTCGAATTCCATAAACATTTACATATTTTTATTGCTTATTTAAGAGGCAAAAGAATCCTAAAAATATTAACTTCAAAAATTAAAATACGAATTTCGACCTCAGGGGGACCTCTAGTAAAGTTAAAAAAGCAAAATAAAATCGTTTTTTCTGTCCCCTATATTTAGGAGCCTATGGTCACTATACACCAAACTCAATCAATCCCGGGACCTCCATACGATTTACACTGACTTAATGAGGGACCGCGTGTTTTAACATGCGGCCCTTTACAAGAGGAAAAGGCCAAAGCTGCATGCCAAGGCCCTACTCGCAAATTGCTTCGTTTCCTAATGGACAAAAACGCACAACACATGGGACCTGCTTTCTCATCAGTATCAAGTTAACAAGATAAAGACAAAAAGTATGAAGATTTATTGAGATGTGTCTACAAATATGTTGCGTTCTCGATCCAGGTTACAGTATACACTTTCTGCAAAAATTATATTTTTTTTTTATTTTTTATTTTAATCCTATATTGTTGTAGATATGTTAGAATATTGTATTGTTATGGATATAACTACTGTTATAAATGTGAACGTTTGTGAGGATGGATGGATGATGATGGATGATAATTACTTTATTGAAATTATATACGATTAACCAAAACGAGTAAATAAAATAAAAATTAAAAAAATATATTATCCCTTGACAGAAGTTTCAATTTATGTGTTAGTATTATTATTATTTTACTTAATTTACATTAGTACTATTAAATACATATTTATTCTTATTATAATATTGATTTTTTAAATTAATTTAGCCTCCTTTAGCGGTGAAAGCCTCCTCCGAATATTGCCAGCTTTTTCTATCTTTAGATAGTATCGTCCAAAGTGTTCCCGCCACTTCTGCGATGTCATCACTCTATTTTTGGCTGATCTGCCTCTCTTTATAGTTTTGTAAATACGGCCACAGAATACTTAATAGGTGATACTGCTCCAGTTAGTGACACTTTGCCACCATCTTCCATCTGTTCTTTGAAAATGGCCGGCCAATTTCCACCTTAGTGTTAATATTTGCTTAACGGCATCTCTGGCCTTTGTTTTTTTCCCAACGTAAGTAAATCTTGTCTTTTAATTTTATAACCACGACATATCTTCTTTCAATGCCTCTTTGACATGATTTAATTTTATTAAGATGTGACTTTTTTGTGGACTTTTAAAGCGGACCCAGTTTGACTTCCATAAGTTAAGCAGAGTATTAGGTATATTATGTTCATAATATAACGAAAGCCAGTCCCGATAGAAAATTCAGATCATATAAGTCTGGACAGGATCAATATGAACCCGGCGCGGGTGGACTCAAAACAAAACCATATTGGAATTTTTAGATTGTGACAAATTTAATTAAACTGAGCGAGCGGAATGCAGACCGTGTGGCGTCTCCGGTATATTGGATTCCCGGGTACTGTGTTACATACAAAGATTTCGAAACTAAGGATGGGCTATGACTTATGAGTAATCACTTATGACGTATATTTGATAGAAAAAAATATTCATACAAGAAAAAGTTACGCCATCTTGCTTTCAGACGACTGTATATTCAGTCTATAAAGCTAGCATTGTAAAGTAAGCAGAATCGATCGAAATCAATTATAAAACTTTTAGGCAAATTGAGTGCTAATTAACTCCTTTCTAAGTTTCCAGGTTTAGTTTGGACAATGCAGGCTGATCACCCGATAGTCTGACAAGAAATCATCCATGTGTCGGATTGGCATTTAAAAAGTTGGACCTGCACCAGATCTCTCACCAGTGTGTGTGTGAGGAATTTATTATTTGGACCATTATATGAATCTGCTTTACAATCACCTTATAAGTATATCCGGAACTTTTGTCGCTACTTACCTGAGCGACAGAGACAAAAGTTCCGGTTAAGCTATTCGTCACTTACTAGGTGATTGTGAAACAGGCTCTAAATGTTAGATAGCTTATTCGGAAGTTATCGCCGCTTACTTTATATCGAGCGACAGAGAAAAAACATGCAAATAAGCTATATTTTATCAGAAGATTGTGAACAGGCCCTTAATCTATACTATAATAATATAATAAAGAGGAAAAGATTGTTTGTTTGTTTGCATGGAATAGGCTCTGAAACTACTGGGCCGATTTTAATGAAAAGAGATGTTTGATTTTGGGCCAGTTCTATGTACACTACATAGGTAAATAGGAAAAAATATGGGAATATCATAAAAATACGAAAAAACTAATTTGAAGAAGGGTACATGCGTACAAAATGATTATTTGAAGAGTTTTTTATTGCGAGAACACTATTTTTAGGGCGGCCATGACAGTTGTTTTGACTTGACTTTTGACGTAGTGGACAGTTTTACGAAGAGACGTCGTCGTCTTGAATGTCATACGTCTTTCTTTGTCAAAAGTCATGTCATTGACAAAATGACATTCTTTAGTTATCTGATCTGATCCGCCATGTTTAATTTTACTTTGTGTTGCTCTCCTTGACGAAGTTAATTTAAATGTACATGGAAACGAAGTGAAATTAAACAAAATAAAGAATAGGAAACGGATATATTATGTAGCTATATTTAGATATACTGTACGTAGGGCTGGCCCAGGCCTCATACATTTCTTGAACATCTCTTTTGGCACAGATGTAGAGTAGACCACGGCGAAGGACTTTTTATCTTAAAAAAAATTCAGTTTCTATGAAATTAACTTTTGCACGCACGAAGTCGCGGGCAACATGTAGTAAAAACATAATAATATCATTATAATAATACGAATAATAAGATAATATTATAAGCCAGGAAAAATTAATTAGTTCAAGCGAGTCCAGCCCGAAGTTATAACAGCTAATTTTCTTTATGCATTCTCCATTAAAAGGATTAATATAATTTCCCGACATTTCGTGTGTACATACCGAGCATTGCCGAGACTCGAGAGCACTTGGCACCGTTGGAATAAAACTAAATATTGATACACATTAGCGAGGGCATTGTGCCGCCGAGTGTTTGTCTAAATTAAACTGGGTTAGTAGCGGGGGGTCCATCGTGCAGGGGTCCAGGGGTACAGGGGGTGCAGGGGAGCAGGGAGTCCCCCCGCGGACTAACGGAATACTCGGCAAGGGACTCGAATACTCGCGAAACGTATTTACGCAGCGTAACGATATTATGTACTAATTGTTATTTATTTTATTTAATAATAATAATAATACTTATGGACGCTTCACACCACGTCAATTTGGCCCTGTGCTAAGTATCCGAAGAACTTGTGTTACAGGTACCAGAAAACGGGAAGTATATTTAATACTTTTATACTATACATATATTTAAGATTTTTATTATATTATACACATATTTAATACACAACCATGACCCAGGAACACAGAAAAACTTTTCTGTTCCTTCGGCGGGATTAGAACCCGCGACCCCCGGCTAGAGCACCAACGTGCTGAACCACTGAGCCACAGAGGTCGTCATTTATTTATTTATTATTAATTCATACTAATGAAAACAAAATATAAAATAAAGACGTACAAAACTACAAATAATACGATTATGCAAAGTATTTCTAACTGACTTCAAAAATGAGGAGGTTCTCAATTCGAATGTTTTTTTTTTTTTTTGTTTGTTACCTCAGAACTTTCGACTGCGTGAACTGATTTTGATGATTATTTTATTTGAAAGCTGGTGTTGGTGTCTCAATTTGCTTCAGTTCTGACAATGGCATCCACGAGAAAACCATATCTTAATTTTTTACTTTGGAAGTCACTTTACGTGGTACGTTGTTTACGTGGTAGAGCCATGCTTCGGCACGAATGGGCCGGCTCGACCGGAGAAATACCACGGGCTCACAGAAAACCGGCGTGAAACAGCGTTTGCGCTGTGTTTCGCCGAGTGAGTGAGTTTACCGGAGGCCCAATCCCCTAACCTATTCCCTTCCCTACCCTCCCCTATTACCCTATTCCCTCTTAAAAGGACGGCAACGCACTTGCAGCTCTTCTGATGCTGCGAGTGTCCATGAGCGACGGAAGTTGCTTTCCATCAGGTGACCCGTTTGCTCGTTTGCCCCCATATTTCATAAAAAAAAAACTTTTAATTTTTGGTTATTTCAATCTGCAATCTCGACATAGAAATACACTTGCATAAAAATATTACTGCAATTTATAGATCCAATGTCTTCTCTCAATTGATGAAATCTAAATTTGGTTAATCAAACATCACAGAATTACTGATAAAAACCCCCCGACACAAAAATTAAACTTTAAAAACTAATAAATAATATTTTTAACCTAATATAATTATTATTATCGTCACATATAATATTATGTAAGTTGAAATATTTTTATTTTCCAATCGTCGCTTCGTCGGGGGACCGCTAAAGTTTATCCCACTAAAAACATTCTGTAAAAAACTAGCCAAGTCTCGATGGAGCTGCTTGTTTATCTCTAAAAAGTAATGAAATCTAGACTAAGTCGTGCCAGTCTAAGGATCCTTACTGCGATTTATTTATTATTATAGTTAATGTTGTGTGACTTGGCCCTTGAAAATTCTTTATACGTTAGAAGTCAATTTTGTTTACACGTAATGTTATATCAGATTCTGTTGTAAGTTGTAACTACCTATGTTTGTTAAGCGAGATAATAGCCCATACTGGTATTGGTAATTGGACGCTAGTGTCTTATTTTAGGCTGTTGTTGATTGTATAACACATGTATTGGAGCAATGGTGTTATGGAGCCCCTTTTGTACTCTTGTGTACTCTTCAACGGCCAAGTCACACAACATTAACTATAATAATAAATAAATCGCAGTAAGGATCCTTAGACTTGGCACGACTTAGTCTAGATTTCATTACTTTTTAGAGATAAACAAGCAGCTCCATCGAGACTTGGCTAGTTTTTTACAGAATGTTTTTGGTGGGATAAACTTTAGCGGTCCCCCGACGAAGCGACGATTGGAAGATAAAAATATTTCAACTTACATAATATTATATGTGACGATAATAATAATTATATTAGGTTAAAAATATTATTTATTAGTTTTTAAAGTTTAATTTTTGTGTCGGGGGGTTTTTATCAGTAATTCTGTGATGTTTGATTAACCAAATTTAGATTTCATCAATTGAGAGAAGACATTGGATCTATAAATTGCAGTAATATTTTTATGCAAGTGTATTTCTATGTCGAGATTGCAGATTGAAATAACCAATATATTGATTTATTTTACTAGATTTTAGTGTAATTTGTTTATTTAATTTGTGTAATGTTCGAGTAGAATAAAGTTAATTGTTCGACTATTTCTTCTTGTAAGCTTGTAAGTATAAGTATAAAAGCCAGTCTAGTCTTATCCAGAGTTTTCCTTTAATTTTATTTTTATGCGTATTAAAAGCACAAGGGGAGGCATTCGCCCAGCAGTAGGACGCTAACGGCTAGATTAAATTAGAAGATGTATCCCACTTCACTGGATTTTTGCAATGACAGTCGATTTTTTTATGTACCAATAGTAGAAGGGGGCATTGCCATATCTCTAATCAGCTGAGACCAGCTGAGGGTTCTTCATCAGATACTTCAGACCTTCGATTTTTGACATCAAATGAAGTGGCCCACCAAGTTGAATATTTTTTGTAAAGGCAGTATGTCGATCTCTAATAGTTTGGTTGGGCTCTTGTGTTTTCTAATAAGGGTCACCAGGTACTCCAGATCTTCGATTATCCTAGTTTTTATAGTTTTTCCTTTATGTGGCCATTAAACCCTACCTCTGTACCAAATTTCAGCTCTCTGATTTTATGGGAAGTACTAGTTCTATTCTGATGATCATGAGTGAGTGACTGGGTGAGTGTCATAAATGCGAAACTTTGCTTTCGTTTAACTTCGGAACTAAATGACCTACAAACTTAAAATTTTGGATTTTAAGTATGTGATTATACTTTACTGGATGACGAAAATTTCTGCGTTCTGGTCTTATCCAGAGGTTCTCAAATAGGGGCCTGAAAATGCGGCGAAATGGTTCCAGTAAATAATGGTACGACAGTGTTTGCTTCGCGCTTGACTTGGCGGGGGCACTGCTGTGCCCCCAGATCGATTATCCTAGTTTTTATAGTTTTCCCTTTATGTGGCCATTAAACCCTAACTCTGTACCAAATTTCAGCTCTCTGAGTTTATGGGAAGTACTAGTTCTATTTTGATGATCATGAGTGAGTGAGTGTATAAGTGAGTGAGTGAGTGAGTGTCGTAAATGCGAAACTTTGCTTTCGCTTAACTTCGGAACTAAATGACCTACAGACTTGAAATTTTGGATTTTAAGTATGTGATTATAGCTTACTGGATGATGAAAATTTCTGCGTTCTGGTCTTATCCAGAGGTTCTCAAATAGAGGCCTGAAAATGCGGCGAAATGGTTCCAGTAAAGGATGGTACGGCGTGTTTGCTTCGCGCTGGACTTGGCGGGTGCACTGCCGTGCCCCCAGATAAAATGTTTTTCCAACAACAGCTATGTAATTAATTATTACGAATTACATTTAGGTAGATACGCAGTGTTGCCAAGCCTACTGTTTTAAAAGTAGATTTACTGTTTTCGGCCTGACATCCCTGTTTTCTGTTTTAGTTCGTATTTCTACTGTTTTTAAAATAATAATTAATTCCAAATGGAAATAAGTCTTAACCAACAGGTCAAACCGGAACAATCTTTAAGAGAAAGCAATAAAAATAGTTCTCGTATGCGTCGGACACGCGTCTTTTTACAATTGTGAATTGTCATCAATAGCGGGCCTCTTGCAGGTTGTAGCATAGGGGATCCCCCCTTTACTGAGGTAATCCTTTTGACTTACAGTAAAACAGGATAGCTACATTTGTAGTATAATATTATGTGGAACAAGAATAGCTGTGATTTACTTGTATTTGGAAAATTATTTTAAATTAAATTTTGACTTTATTTACTTGACAATTCCCAGAAATTCCTTAAAAATAAATTCAATTTGTGGTTAATCTAACAGTAGTTGTATAACTTTTTATCAATTCTCCGAATGTTATGTCGGACAGTAGATTCGATGTCTTGAAATTACTATTTTACTGTTTTCTGCTGTTTTTTCAAGTACCATTTACTGCTATTTGCTTTCCTGAGGTTGGCAACACTGTAGATACGAGCGAATTTCTTCCCGGAGTAAATTATTTTGTTGCAATCTGCGACTATACCTCGTTTTCTCACATAGCGGTCCTCCGACAAGACGACGATTGAAAAATAAAAATATTTCAACTTACATAATATTATATGTGACGATAATAATAATTATATTAGGTTAAAAATATAGTTTTTAAAGTTTAATTTTTGTGTCGGGGGGTTTTTAAAATTTTTAATTTTACTTTTATTTTGTCCTTTTTAAAGTCGGTGTAAATTAATGGTTACCTTACCATATACTTTCAATATCATTGAAGTAACATGGTACCGAATTTCGAATCGATAGAACATATGGAAGATAGTCAGATCCCCTCATCAACTATTAAAGAACTTATAATCTTCAAACGGCTAATCAGGTCATGGTTACCTTACCATGTTCTTTAAATATCGTTGAAGTAACACGGTACCAAATTTCGAATCGATCGAACATAAGAAAGTTAGTCAGATCCCCTCATCAACTAGAAAAGAGCTGATCATCTTCAAACGGCTGATCTTCCCACCACCAATTTTCATATTCATATTCATTTATTTGCATCAGAAGTGGTACATATGTTGTTACAGTTATTTTCATTCTTAAGATCTAACACTCTTCACTATTATTATAGCATGCAAACAGATCTGGGAGCACGGTAGTGCCCCGCCAAGACGAGCTAAGCGAAGCGCAAGGGCACTACCAGACTACCTTTTCTCGAAGCGTTTCGTCGATATTTTGAACCCTCATAACTTGGGTTTGGATTATACCAGATACACAAAATTTTTAGGATATGTTCCCAGTAGCGGACTAATGAAACATGTAAAGTTTTGATAATATCAGTCTAATAATTTAGATTTTATTGATATCTAAAAACCCCTGATTTCGTCACTGACTCACTGATGATCAACAAAATTATAGGGTACTTCCGGATGTCATAGAAAGCTGAAATTTGGTATGTAAGCTAGTTTTAGCACATAACCAACATAAAAATTGACAAACTTGGAACTTTTATCCTCCAACCCTTAAACTAGGGAATGAAAATTTGTAAGAGACTATGTAAATGTTTACTCTAGAGATCTAAAAATTGTCTTTCAAAAAGAAGTGAAATCCCACCAAAAACATTTTCATGTAAAGTAATGCCAAGACGATACCATATAACTCGCACTGTCAAAAAGCTATTAGATCTCATTTGAAACCAAGCTTCTGACTCTACCAAACTTCTAACTCTACACGCCTTAACTCTACAAGCCTAACTCGACAAACTCTACACTTTAGTCAAATTATATTATGGCTTGGCCATTTCGTTCGTATAAGAATAATATAACAGAAAAACAGTCCATAAATTTTTCACCTTACGCCTAAGCGAATGTATCGAAATGGCCAGGCCACATATTTTGACTAAGGTGTAGAATTTGTGGAGTTAGGCTTGTAGAGTTAAGGCGTGTAGAGTTAGAAGTTTGGTAGAGTCAGAAGCTTGGTTTCAAATGAGATCTAATAGCTTTTTGACAGTGCGAGTTATATGGTATCGTCTTAGCATCACTTTACATGAAAATGTTTTTGGTGGGATATAATTGTCATGGTTATACATACTTTAAAAATTTAGACTTTCTCATCAAACGAAGCTAAGAACACTCTCAATTAAGTCATCAATATTCTCTTACAGTGCGCTTTCATTTGAGACCCCACTCCAGTATATTTGCAGACATTCAGTTATTCTTCCCCATTTTAACCCCCACAACTTTTAAACGGCTCAACCGATTTTCATCAAACATGTCTAAGAACACTCGCAGATAAGTCACCTTTAATACAAAAAAAAACTAAATTGAAATTGCTTCATCGGTTCGGGAGCTATGATGCCACAGACAGACAGACAGACAGACAGACAGACCGACAGACACGTCAAACTTATAACACCCCTCTTTTTGCGTCGGGGGTTAAAAAATCCAGAAACCGTCAACACGCTTGAAAGTGAGGCCGTCACAACCACTCCAAATTGGAATGGTTATCGACACATAATATGTTGCCACAGAATAACGGAATATTTTACCCAACTTTTTTTCAATTAATATTTATTGAATACCTAATTATTGTCGTAATATAACACCGCGATTTGTTTTGTAAGTGTAAAGAGTAAAAATTAAAAAGTGTGGGCGGGGCGGTATTTCGCCTTGGTTTTGGACTCAGTGCGCTGCATACAAATGTGATCGAACACTCATTCTGTATTTTTCTGTATTCTGAGTTAAACATATATGTTTAATTAACCAAGCGAGGCCGAGTATGTGTAACCGGCCAAGCACAAGTCGGACGCGCACATGGCGGGTCGCGATACGCGTACCAAACGGCAAAAAATCATGTTTGTTGTACGGGGACCCACTTAAACATTTAATTTATTATGTTTTAGTATTTGTTGTAGCGGCTACATAAATACATCTGTAATAATTCCAACTATTAATGGGATACAGCCTGGCTGCCGACGTTCAATAATAACAAGTTGTATTTTATTCTGTATCAACTATCAAGAAAACTATCTGGAGGCCTTTCATCTTACATCAAACACTTTGTTTCGATCCATCAAAAGAACAATTTAATTTAGTAATAAATCAAACTCCTTTGTAAGATTTACTTATGGATATTGTTTATATAAACAAGTGATTTTCGTTTTCTGATTATGTATTGATTTCAAACGCTTGCTCGGCAATAAAACGATATAGGTTGGGAATGACACGTCTTGAGGACAGCCAGAATAGGGGATCGGACAACATCTGAAATATTTAGTTTCATTAATATATTCAGAAATATTGAGGCATTACTAACTGGTAAATGTAAAAAATATATTATTTTATGTGTAGTTTACTAATTAAATACATTTAAAAAGTACATTTTTTTTTTTGGTAAACAAAACCTACATCATTAGTTTACTTACATCATATACAAAAACATTCATTAGTATAAGTATGAACTTAAACGCACAAATATCGGAGATATTTACAAATATGTTCCTGCGGCCGTATACTTTATACCTACTTAATACACTTTAATCCAATAGTGACGTCATTTGTATGTCGATTTTAGTATGGAGCGTTTTTACAAGATTTGCGAAATTTTATTAGGTTGGGGAAAAAGTTTCTTCGCATTTTATATAAAAATTCAAAAGGTTTTTTTATAAAGTTTATTTACAAGTGACTAAAGTATATAGGTGCCATTTTGTTCGATAACTTTTTGCCATCTTGTTGGTAGGTACATGATCCCATTGCTATAAAATTTTTGGGGCTTCTGATGAAAAAACTGCGACAAGTGGTTTTGGCAGTCCTCTTGTGATGTCAACCTGACACTGCCTAAGGAATTCTGCAGCGACCGAAACAGGTGGAAATCTGAAGGTGCAAGGGCAGGACTATACGGCGGATGCATTAACACCTCCCAGCCAAACTCCCGTAATTTTTTCTGAGTGGCTAAAGATGTGTGAGGTCTAGCGTTATCATGGAGAAAAACCACACCCCTTCTGTTGATTAATTCCGGCCGCTTTATCTCAACTTCTTGCTTTAATCTCATCAGTTGTTCGCAGTACAGTTCAGAATTGATGGTCCTGCCTGGCGGTAACAGCTCATAATGAATAATGCCCTTCCAATCCCACCACACACACAGCATCACCTTGTTGCGAGTTAACCCGGGTTTCGCCACAGTCTGTGAAGCCTGACCGGCCTTTGACCACGATCTTTTTCGCACGTTCTTGTCGTACGTGATCCACTTTTCATCACCAGTTATCAGCTTCTTCAAAAATGGTTCGGTTTCATTACGTCGTAATAAAGAATCACAAATGAGTACACGGTTCATTAGGTTTCTTTCAGTGAGCTCATGAGGCACCCACATATCGAGCTTTTTTGTGTACCCAGCTTTTTTCAAATGCGCCAAAACCGTTTTGTGGTCAATCCCCAGTTCTTCAGCTACATCGTAACTACTAATATGCCGATCTTGCTCCACTTTTTCAAAAATGGCAACAGTTTTTTCCGTAACAGGGCGACCAGAGCGACGTGCATCTTTGATATCAAAATTTCCGGATTGAAAACGCTTAAACCAAATTTGCGCTACTCTCACAGATACTGCATTAGGTCCATAAACATCACAAATTTTTTTCGCGGCTTGTGTTGCATTTTTACCTTTTTTGTAATACAATTTTAAAATGTATCGAAATTCTTCATAAGAATCACTCATTTTAACAATAAGAAAAACAAATGAAAATCTCAAATTTACCTAATTTGAATTTGGAATTGTCTTCTGTAAAATTAAAACTTTTTAATGATACCAAAATCAGCCAGATACAATTGGTATAGCCCAAGATATTTTATGACAAGTTCATACATACTATAATGCGAAAAGACTTTTTTCCCAACCTATTATATACAAATCGCTGTACCTTTGAAAATATTGACTTTTGATATACGGTTTCTTCTGAGAAGCTACACATTTTTAAGAGTACTATTCATTCATGCAATAAAAAAAATCAGTCCGCTTGCCTATCCTACAGTTTGTGAGGATGGATGGATGTTTGTTGGGTGATCCTTTTTGGCTCGCACCAGAATTAGTGAAAGTTATTTACGACACACGGCGCGCGGCGGAGCGGAACGGGGTCTTATGAATTTTACAATTTATCACATCTTCTATATATATAAAAGAAAGTCGTGTTAGTCACACTATTTATAACTCAAGAACGGCTGAACCGATTTAGCTGAAAATTGGCGGGGGAGGTAGCTTAGAACCAGGAGACAGACATATAGTAGACAGTATAGTTTCTATCCCGTTCCCGAGGGACGTGATATAAAACGTGATATTCCAATGTCTCGCTACAACTCGAGAACGACTGGACCAATTTGGCTTATTTTGGTCTTGAAATAATTGTGGAGGTTCAAAGAAAGTTTAAACGGTGAGAAATATAGGTTTAGCTTTTAGGAATATGTGTAGGAATAGGACGTAGGTTGCATCCCAGATGTAGTCATTTATAAATTCCAGTTCATATTTAAGACAAAACAACGTGTGTCGGAACAGCTAGTAACTCACATAGTAAACTTATTGCCCTACAAGAACCACTATAGCGCTACATTCTAATTCAGAATCCCAACTCTCTTAATATTTTTTTTATCATAATCCAGGGCCTTTAGCCAGGTTGCCATCGCTAATTATTTGTTTTCGAACTTTGTCGTCGTAATTAATATGAACATAACAATTTTGAATTGACATGAGCATCGTAATATGCGATGACAACCTGGCTAAAGGCTCCGGATTATGATAACAAATTGTTATGAGAACTGGCGCTTCTGAAATTACATTAACGAAAGATCGTTGATTGTCGCTATTTGAGACATATTAAACATAATATTATTATATTTCAAAATTTGTCGGCGATAATAATTTAGTTTACTGTGGTTTACGGAACAAGTGGTTACATTTATCATTGCGCCAATCTATGACGTTTGCCGTTACTGTGACCACAGTCACCAACAAAATATAGCCACAATTTAGATGCACGAGGCTTTTGCGGGGCGCCAAATTCACTGTAAATTACATCCAATACGAACCACAATATCAAACACTGCGTAGTGTGTGCAAAATCCCTACATATTATATATCTTAATGAAGCAATGGTATCTAGTGGACTTGTATTCCAATTTTATTCAAAACTTAGAACTAAACGAAAATGAAATATGTTGCCCGCGCGCAAAATTGAAATCTCGCGGGAACACAAGTTCATTTTGCCGCAATGAAACATAATTATATCCTTTCCCGTAGTTCACTCTATATCTGCGCCAAATTTCATCGTAATCGGTCCTGTAGCTTCGGAGTCTATTCAATGCAAATAAACAAACATACAAACAAATCTTTCCTCTTTATAATCTCGAATCGCTCAATTCACTGCTGAAAACTGTATTATTTTAGTTCAGTCGTTTGAAAGATCAAAGCGAACAGACAGCGGAAGCTTTATACGTGGTAGAGCCATGCTTCGGCACGAATTGGGCCGGCTCGACCGGAGAAATACCACGGGCTCACAGAAAACCGGCGTGAAACAGCGTTTGCGCTGTGTTTCGCCGAGTGAGTGAGTTTACCGGAGGCCCAATCCCCTACCCTATTCCCTTCCCTACCCTCCCCCATTACCCTATTCCCTTTTAAAAGGCCGGCAACGCACTTGCAGCTCTTCTGATGCTGCGAGTGTCCATGGGCGACGGAAGTTGCTTTCCATCAGGTGACCCGTTTGCTCGTTTGCCCCCTTATTTCATAAAAAAAAAAAAAAGCGACTTCATTTCTAACCCCGAATTTTCAAAAATCCTTTCTTAGCGGATGCCTATGTCATTACAACTGTCTGTATGCCAAATTTCAGCGAAATCCGTTCAGTAGTTTCGGCTGTGCATTGATAGATGAGTCGACTGACTCAATTGAAAAGGCAAACCTGACTAGGTTTGCCTTTTATATATTTAGATTTGCCGTGTCTCTATGTGTGTCTGTGTGTATGTCCGTGGTATCGTAGCTCCCAAACGGATGAATTGATATTGATCTAGTTTTTCCGTTTAAAGCTGATATGATCGAGTGTCCTTAGCTACAATAAAAGCACGCTGCTAATGCTAATGTCGACAATTATGGTTTTTTTATGGAAATCACAGGCGATATATGGTATAGTCTTGTAGTCATAAAAAACAATATATTATTCCCCTGGTGCTACCCCTTTTAATTCTGACTTTTTTTGTCATCTCAATTTTTATCTCCCGCTTTGCTTGGGGAGGGAAACTGGAATACTTCCTACTCCTCCTACAATCGTCTGATTAATTTCGTTGCCGGTCCCAAGACAGATTTAGCATGTCCCCCGGGCACCCCTGAGATCATATCAAAGGGTTTTTGCGGTTGGTTACCACTGTCGATCCTGGCTACACAGGAGTTGCAGTGGTGGGTAAATGTGGTGGGCCAATTGCCCGCAAAAAAAGGCAATATTATATCATATTCGAAAGCCATTGATATCGTGGTCACATCTAGTTATTTTTCTTTCACTCAGCTTCTGAATTTCAAGTACAAAAACCCAGCCAGATTTTAGTCTCTATAATGATCTTATGAACTCTATATATTTAAGCTTCCAATAGAATTCTGCTCACGTCAGCTCGTATCGGGTCGCAGACAATTTGTGTTTCCATTCGTCACACGTCGCGTGCGACTTACTACTACAAGCCGCTGTAGCGCCAGGTACTGACTCAAACGAAGTAATAACAGAAAATGGAGCGAAACTACTTTTACGGATTTCATCGCGGTCTATTTTTGTTGACGTTTTGTTACAAGTTTAAGCAGATGTGGTTCCAAGAGGATTGGTAAAATAGCTTATGTTTCTGTACTCAATACAGATTTGACCAAATAATGGGGTATTTGTACGGTTCGAAAAATCGACCCATGAGAATCCCGCAAAAATGTGTCATGGTATTTCTTTGTTGGACATTTAGTAAATAAGTGACATTTAAATTGCTTGCAAATCTTCTATACATACATACAGATAAAGAAAATTGAAAAAAAAAATTTAGTGTCTGTTTGTAATTTCGAATTAACAGCTTTTCATTCAATGCATATGAAAGTATATTCGGTAGTGACGATAAAATATTATTTTTTTTAAATTTTTGTCTTTAAAAAAAATAAACAGACAGACAGACAGATAGACGGCTGTCTGTCAGTTTGTTCCAGCTAATCTCTGAAACGGCTGGACCGGTGTTCACGGAACTTTCACTGGCAGATAGCTGATGTTATAAGGTCTAACATAGGTGACATAGGCTACTTTTATTTTAGGGTTCCATTTAAGAAAATAGGGTTCCGTTTCCGTTAGTTCTATGTAAACGAAGTTGCGGGCATCAACCAGTTAGCAATAAAGTAAGCTAAAGTCTTTTTCTTTTTTCCTCTTTTGTAACTACATTCATGCAAATAAATAAATTGAATTGAATTGAATTGAATTTTTGTTTACGACGACACGCAGCAGCAGTAAAAACGAAACACACCTTTAATTTTGTATTTACACCTTGAAATTATTACATAATATGATCTTGCTTTAAATAAATTTATTTACATTTTAGCATAAAAAAGAATAATTTTAAAAAGTTATACTAGAGTTAAGAGCATAGCCATCCAGCGAGGAAATTCTTTGAGCCTGATAGGCACTCAGCCTGATGGGTACGACCTAGAGGTTTTTTTTTTATAGCCTTTTAACTATCTTGTACTTTAGTTTTCTCTTTTCTTTCTTTCTTTTAGTCTGTAAATAATTTAAAGTAGGTAGTTATTATTATAAAATAATTTGAATTTTATTGTAAACTTGTTTAATTTTGATATTCTTTTGGTGTGCAATAAAATGATTTACAATGAAAACAGTGTCGTGGATACAATCATAGGAACAATAATATTGTTACAAATGAAAATATGGGGGCACGAAAAAGCCGCGAAATACTTCGAGAAAAGATAGTTACGGCCGCTTTAAACTTCATCAGATACTTGTATATTCGCGATTACTCGCTGTAGTTTTAAATTACATTATGTTCCTAAACATAGAAACTAAACGTAGTAAAAAATCAATATGATAATATTGTATATTTTAATAAGTTACAACCTTGTTCCCGTATCACCGAGCTCGCGCCATCTTGTTATATACAACAATATTCCGTATGCTCCGCACGTAACTACGTATTTTATACGCGCAGGTAACAACACCTACTTAGCTGTCATCATCATGAAACAACGACCCTGCTGCAAGGGTAACGAGGCTCTTCTCAATGTGAGACTTATCAATAAGCTGTAGGCTGTAGTAGGTACACCACGCTAGCCTACTACGTATCAGCAGACTCCGTACTTTCGAATATAAACGTCCTCAAACCGCATAAAATTATTTAAGATCTTAAATTTTGCATCTGGATTCGGGGCCGAATCTGCACCATCTATCGTGCAAATGCAAAACGATCTACTATCATGTTTATCTATCTTGGACACTGTTTGAGTATTGTTTCAACTTTTAAATATCGCGATATGGAATACGCCAGGAAAATCGTTCATGTACAGTTATAGCTGTAGGCTGTGACGGCACAAGCGGCGCGCGGGCGAGCCGGCCGGCGGCCGCACAACAAAACAACGCATCCTTGTTTATTTTATTTTGTTCTGAGCCCCGCAATTTTGAAAATCGATTCAGCGGAGGCTCTATCACAATTTGAATAATATTTTTGGTAAAAACATATCTTATACTGCTCGTATGAAATGTTAAAATATAAAAAGGATTTGATTGGTAAATGCGCGGCTCGCTCGCTGCGCCGGCCGCTCGCTCGGCTCGCTCGCCGCTCGTTACGTATACTCTATACAAAGTTGAAATTGAGTTTTTGTTCACGTGCCGGGGCGCTGAAGGCGCGATGATTGAAAATTGGCAATTTTAGTACGTGCGAATATAACGCTCCGCCCTGCGAGTGCAAGTAGTTTCGTTCTGCCTTTTTGTCAGCGCCGCCGATGACGTCATATCGCAATACCAATCATCTCGCCGGCTATTCACTGTCAGTATTGAAACAAATTGGAATTGGACTTCGAGTTTTCACGGTGAATTATATTACTTCTCGTATGTCAGGGGACAATACACGTAATCTTCGTTGACGAATTGTCGATTAAATTAAACTCTGTTCAGGTCTAATGTAATATAAACGAAAACAAAATATTACATTTGACCAAACTAATATGTTATAATTGTATTTCTTTATTGTCAGTAAATAAGTTACGTTACAATTCGTGGCATTATAGCGTACCAGAGTCTTTTTGTTTACATAAAATTAAAGATTAAGTCGACGATTAGTTACAAAAAGATCGAGTGCTAATCAAAAATTTTAGGATCTAACCTATATAAAATCACTGAATTGCACCAAAAAATTTATGTCTATTTTAAAGTATTTATACCGATTTTAAGTAGATAACAAATCAAAGTAAATATCTCCTTACCAATCAATAAAGTAAAGTAAACTAGAAAATCCTCCGTAATATAAAGTTAATCAGCGATCCATCCTTCAACGATTGAACCCTCTTGAGCCACTGGTCATCTAACCGCTGCCGGAAGGAAGCTTATCATGTCACAGGCAAGACAGATGACCACGTCAGTCAGAATCAGGTCAGATTGTTACGAGTCAGTTTTATATCAATCACAGTTGCAGGCCAAAGCCTGTTTTATTCTGTATTACATACATACATACATATAATCACGCCTTTTTCCCGTAGGGGTAGGCAGAGACCACTTCTTTCCACTTGCTACGATCCTTACATACTTCTTTCGCTTCATCCACTTTCATTCTTACCATCCATTCCTCTTCTCCTCCTCTTACATTAGCCAAGCGTCTCTCCATGATCCGCATGGTAAAGTCATGGGGTACTCTTCCCAACTTACCTGTCCGGTAGTTGTGGTATAGTAGACGGGTATGCGACCCCGGCTTCCCTAGCTATTACTGTCCTATCCCTTGCCCTCCTGGGCGGTAATATCCTACATTCCCTATTTCCCACTCTAACTTACCAATCTTCCTTTCCACACCACCTATCCTTCCCTTTCCCTATTCCTACCCTCTCCACCAATCCGTGGAAACGCAATGGATAATCAAAAATAATTTAATTATCCAAAATGGCGGCGATGTGGTTCGCCACCCATCACGTCTCGTTTCTCGCGGAGGCGAAAAGCGGACCATTTATTCTGTATTTATCTTTAAAAAATAAACACAGAAAAAAGGTGTGGGTAAAATATAACGTTACACGAGGATGGGAGTATGGGTCCAGCTCACATCTCCCCGCGCCCGCTTCCGACAGAAACTAATAGACCGACACCGCCGTAGTAAATATAATAAATTATAATAATATAAAATATGGATACTATATAAACATTGATGTAATAAGCCCAATGTGTATTGGTCGTGGGAGTGAGACTCGCGCACGAATGATTCCTTACCTATCTTTACAATATTAGCAAAAAACCACAAAAAAAACACAAACTTAACTTTAACTTTGCGCTTTTTTTAGTATTATTTTGTTGCCAATAGAGCGGTAACAGAAGTACTTCATCTATGACAATTTCAACTGTCTATCTCACGACTCACGGCACAGCCTGCTGCTGGTGACGGACAGGCGGACAGCGGAGTCTTAGTAATAGCCACAGATTAATAAAATAGTTACTACGTAAGTAATAGTCCCGTTTTTACCCTTAGCGTACAAAATCCTAAAAATAATAAATTTGTTTATTGAAATCAACGGCTTTTTTACATCAGTTGTGGTGATGTTTTACGCGCTACATTATTACCCAATGATTGCGTTCTTAGATACTTAATTCACGGATATAATAAACGTAAAAAGCTTAAAAAAGTTTTCTCGTCAACGTAATTAAGACTGCGACGGTCCCAAAGTATTTTGTCTTAAAACCTTCTGTGCAAACTCTTGCAGCACTTCTCAAAGTAAACTCCACAGTAAGAATTATTAGCACATTAAAAGGATTTCAACGCGTAATAAATACGAGTGAAGTTACGATGCAACTCCAACAGACTAATTACTGAACAGAAATAAAAGAGCAAACGTGCGGGCGTGATCACACGGAGCGTCAGCAACACAAATTTGTACTCCTCTGTTTATATCCAATAATATATCAACATTAACGAAAATATAAAATTGGAGTAAATTAATGTCATTGTACCTACTCCGGTCACTCTTTTTCATATCCACCTACAGAGCAGTACCGTGGACTTTAAAATAAACAGACCGCGACCGAATTGATGCCTTCGATATGGGCTGGCGAAAAAAATACCGTAGACCGCCTTTCCTAAGTACTAAGTAATCCATCCTACGTGACCTACAGAAAAAAAAACAGACTATCATCGATATACTTACGTAGAGTTCTAAATTTCTTTGGCCTCATCACGAAAAAGGGTGGTCTTAACCTCATGGTTAAAGGCAAGGTCGCCATCCAAGAAGTAAAATCCGATGGCCGGACCTTGTATGCACTGCGCTTGGTCCGGCCAAGTGCGCGGAAAAGTATTAAAACTTCACAGAAACTCTATATTTTTCCGCGATAAAAAGTAGCTTATGTCCTTCCCCGTGGTCTACTCTACATTTGTGCCTTTCATCAAAATCGGTCGAGTAGTTTCGGATCCTATTCAATGCAAACAAACAAATTTTTCATCTTTATTATATTAGTAAACATAAACTTTTTATTTGCAACAAAGTAAATTATTGTAGGTATCTTTAAAAATGGACAGAATTTTTTTTGCCATTCAAATGTCTTCTATTGCTAATTACTATTGTAATACTTGCAATATACGCGACAGAAAGGTATTTTGCTGTCCCTACCGCCGTTTCAGACGCGAGGGGGGATGGGGTAGTAATTAATTAACTAAACAACCCCGTACCCCGCGTGTACCGCGCGGGCTAATGTCGGATATGGGGAAACCGACGTCGGCTGAACTACACAACAACATCGACATAGGTACGTAATTATCCTAGTACTATTATAAATGTAAAAGTTTGTGAGGATGGGTAAATGGATGGGTGTTTGTGACTCTCTCACGCAAAAATTACATAACGGATTTTGATGAAATTTGGTATGGCAGTAGTTTAAGCTTTAGATTAAGACATGGGCTACATTTTATCCCCAAAAAGTACAGTGTTCCCGTGGGTACTGTATTTACGCGGGCGGAGCCGAGGGCCAAAGGCAAAAGTAGTCATTTATAAGCCTGGTAAGGTTTAGCATTAAACATTGTAGTACGAGTACATTATTAGTTATAACCTAAACTACAACTTCATTTTGAGAAGACAGTACATAACAATCTATACTAATATTATAAAGCTGAAGAGTTTGTTTGTTTGAACGCGCTAATCTCAGGGACTACTGGTTTAAATTAAATAATTTAAAAATTATTTTTGTGTTGGAAAGTCTATTTATCGAGGAAGGCTTTAGGCTATATAACATCATACTAAACTCAATACGAGCGGAGCACTAATCAAGAATGTTACAAAATCGGGGGTTTTTTGTTCCTTTTGAGAGCTTTGGCTGCGTACGCTGCGGAAACGGTTAAAGTTTCGCTAAAATTTTATGTATGACAGAATTATTTCCTTTTAAAAGTTCTAAAAAAAAGTCCCCGACTGTATATTATGTCTATCTTTTAAGGTTGGCTCACATTAACCTTTTTATGCTAACAAAATATATCCTAAAATTAATCATAAAGATGATATTAATCCTTATCCAAGTAATTATACGTTATTCATTACAAGCATTTAATTTAGAAGAAATTTGTCTTTACATCATTTGATTTCAATGAGTATTTTAGAAGATATCGCAATAATAAAATAATCAAACGCGCAATAATAATGTACGGCGTGCGGTGCGGGCGGGCCGCGGGCAGTCATGAGGTGGAAGCGCTTCTTCTTCTACGTAAATGAAGTCACAGGTAAATTTTAGCGACATCCCAAAGTAACTGTTCCACGCGGACGAAGTCGCGGACAAAAGCTAGTATTAAATATAGGTGTTTCCCGTGACTTCAAGCGCGCAATAGAAAATCCCGTGGAACCGTATATTTTTCCGCGATAAAAAGTAGCCCATGTCCATCCCCGTAGTCTATTTTATATCTATGGCAAATATCAAAATCGCTTAAGTAGTTTCGGAGCCTATTCAATGCTAAGTAACAAACAAATTTTTTCTTCTTTATGATACGAGTATTATCGTATTCTTTATGTCCCAGCAGTAAAGGAAAATACAGTAAAATTTATGTGTGAGCGCATTTGGTAGTTTGGGATAGTCAAATAAGAACCTGCGACTATTGGCGTAGCACGGTGTCCTCAGCCCGTAACCACTGAGCGGTGAGTGCTCACAACACTCACAACACTCACAACACCTAACAACTCTATCGTCTGATGTGCGCTCGCCCGCGGTAGTTCGCGGTTCAACTTTATAGTATTATGTTTTCACGAGTGAATTTTTATGTCGCCGTTTGTTGTGTCAGCGGTATTGTATATTCCTTTTCGGTTTAAAGGTTATTGTTATCTCCAACATTTTGTAGAAAATGCTTAACATAATTTGGAATAAGGAATAGGAATAAGGAGGTGGAGGTGTTCCGTATTAATATTCTTGAGGACCTATTCTTGGTAACCAACACCACATCTTTGTAAAAGAAATAAAATAATAACAATAACTCCTCACACCGATGTCGGTGACGGTAGCCGGTTTCATTTAAACCAGATCAATTACGCAGGATTCATTTTATAGAGCCCAAGTGTGTGCGCAGTATACAAGAACACTCTCTTCATTTACTCTCATAATCCAGTGGGACGGATTACCGACACGACTGGTGAGAGATCAAGCGCAGGTCCGACTTTTTACATGCCCATCCGACGCATGGATCATCTTTCTTGTCAGACAATCAGGTGATCAGCCTGCATTGTCCTAACCAAACTTGGAAACAACATTTTTTTGTTGTTCCTATGCTGGAATTGAACCCACGACCTCCAAGTCGAGAGCCAATGCTTTAACCACTAGACCACGGAGACTATTAAATATTAGGTGGTCAATCGTACTGCTAAACATTATTATTCTAGAGTTTACTAATTTCAATTTCAATATATATACAACTAGGATAACAAGTTCCGAGATAAAAATCTTTGTATTTTCAAATGTAAGCTTGCGGTACTAACCATTCACTTATATGAACTTCGGGCGAAGTATCGATAGGATCATTGAGCATGCATCCCAAAGGTTTTGTGAAAATTGCTCCGGCGTACTGCCCCCATAGAAGGGATACAATATAAACGAGCCAGTGGCAATTTCGCCAGCTAAAAACTGAGTCGTAGATTTAACATCATAACGTTATCACTCTCGTTCTTCGTATTAATGAAAGAGAAGGCATAATTATAGACAAACAATAACATGTGTTGGATAAATTAGGACTAAAGGTTAAGGAAATGAATTGATCAGTATATTTACATGTTCCTGAAATGGATAACGTTACAGATTACTATGTAATATGTATATTGGTATATCCAGAGAACGCCGCGGCGGCTAGCAACGCCAAAGACTACACCATGTTGTCTCAATGTTATCAAAATGTTAATAATATGACATAGGTACTAGAGTTGCCCGCAACTTCGTGCACGCAAAACGAAATCTTGAGGGAACCGTACATTTTAATTAATATAAAAGCTAGCAATATCTCGCCAAAAAAAAATTAAATTGTATGCTACGGATTTCCGCAAAGAAACGATGGATTTCCGCAAAGTAGTGCCTGAATGAACTATTTGATGCCAGGTTTCTGCGGTTTTTTGTCACTAGTTTATCTATTTAATAGCGCTTATGATGACGTAAACGCGTTACCCAATAAAAAGCGCTATTGAATAGATAAACTGCCGAAGAAACCTCTGAAACTGGACATTAGAAATACATTTTCACTGACTGAAGCCACCTACCTGTAAGTGTGACGTCATAACTCATAATATACTACACCCGAACCCACATTACCTCTCAAAGTTGTACTGCAGCTTGAAGTTCCAATTCGAGAATTGTATTGTATGATAATCTTGTTAGCTGTTTCTGCGTTACAGTGTGTCCTCTCTACACCCACACTCGACGTGATCTATGTTCCAATGTAAGCTATCTCCCGGCAGTTATAGCAGGAAATAGAATTTTAATACTTGATGCGCGCCCCACGACGCTCAAAACTTATCGGCGCCTATGTTGTTGAGTGAAAATAAATTTTTACTTAGCTTTTGTGTTTTTCAAGTTGTTTGTATTTTCACAACATATTTTATCGGGCATATTTTATCTTAGAACAAGCACATTAATTTACTATGATAAATTAAATAAATATAGATTAAAACACCTTGTTGTACTCACAATCGGCCAAAAAAAGTATTAAACTATATATTATAAAATATCTAACAGATAATTTAAAATATCTAGCAGATTTTTTTTTTTATGCATTCCTTGCACCATAAAAAAGTCTCCGTTCTTTTGTAGGATTAGAACTGGTGACTATTATGCGCTGTGATAACTCAGCCACTGAGTTTTCTACTTGATATTAATAAGGGTAACAGGTAGAGATTTTAAATATTCACTAAATATTAAGTTGTATATTCGAAAATTGATATTAATATGAAAAATAAAATACTTTGAAAATTGATATCACTATTAAAATAAAATACATATTTTTAGGTTCCAATACAAAAAACCTTATTTTTTCGGTACATTTTATTCGATATTAATACTAGTGCTCGCTTTTGCCCTAACCTCACACTTAAGTGAATACGATTAAGGATTGCATCTAATACTAGAGAAGTGATAAACGGCTTAAAATTAAAAGTTAACTTATCCGTTATTAAATATTCAAAAGCAACTTTTTTAACTGCTTAGTTGCTTATTTTCTTATCTACTTATTGCCACTTATAAGTTATAATGTTTTTTGCGCTTATGTTACGTTTTTCGATCGCTTAAACTGATTTAAATTAACTTTCCTTCGTACTTTGCAGGCTTAGGACTGTCTGAAATATGAATAATTATTAATATAATAATATGAACTCATAAAAATGTTTTTACATGTTGATAATATGCATTAATCTTAAATGTTGCTTATCATTAGTAATAGTTGATTTATAGGATAACAAACATTACACATCACCACTTTTTGCACCTCATTTCTTTCAAAGTAGTTCCATAAATTACTGTTCCAATTCACGTCGTTTAGTCGTCATCTTACGACAAAAACTTAATAAACTTAATACTAAAACACTACACGAAAAGTTTATATTACGTCCATATGGACCATTATTATATTTATTATTTACATTAAAAGTTCACGGTAAGCCACCAAAACACCACTATTACGATTAAAATACGAATTATTGCGTAACGTAATATACGTCAACCCGCAAAGCGCAACTAACAAAAAGTGAATAAACACGAAAAAGCATATTAGTTATAAGTACAAAAAATAAGCCGTTTAAATAAGTGATGCTACATTAAAGAATTTTCACTCTTATTGCGCTGTCATAAGAACTATTTTTCTTTGCTCATACCACACTTATGGCTTTATGACTATAAACGATATGAACGATAATTATAAGTGATAAACGCTTAAATTTTTAAACGACTTTTCAACTTATTTATAAAAGCACGCTTTTTTAAACGCTTTACGTTTAAACGGCCATCTCTATCTAATACAATAAACAATAATATCAGGCGTGAACCACTGTTTGCGCAACTTAACTTGGGGGCCTAGCTGGAATATGGGAGCTGTCATGGTTTCGATAGATTTTCATACAATCAATTCATTATCGAATGACAATTGTATGATAATCTGTTACGTTTACGCCGCTGTGAAATGTTCCCGCTAGGCCCACTAGTCTTCTACTTAAACTCTGCATAATTTGTCCATGCTACTTAAAAGGTATCGATCCGTAAGGCATAAACATGTTGGGCGGATTACGCTGGGCGGGCGGCTGGGCGCTGGGCGGCTGGGCGGCGCAGATTACGGGATTATATGCAAATGGCTGCAGTATGCTCGCGATTAATAAATAACGTGTTGCATTACGCGGCATTAACGGTTATGATGCTAGGGCTGTAAGTGGCTCTGCTTTAAAACGGGCGTTGGCCCACCACACTTACCCACCACAGTTACCCACCACAGATACCCACCACAGTTACCCACCACACTTATCCACCACACTTACCCACCACACTTACCCACCACACTTACGCACCACACTTATACACCACACTTACCCACCACTGCAACTTCTGTTTAGCCAGGATCGACAGTGGTAACCAACCACAAAAACCATCTGTTATGATCTTAGGGGTGCCCGAAAAATGTGATGACAAAAGATGACCTTTGGGTCGTTAATGTTGAAATATCTTTAGCGGAACCTACCTATCCCATAGTAATGTGTGACAAATCTCAACGCAATGTATTCAGTAGTTCGAGCTATTATCGATGGATACGTGTGAGTTAGTAATGGTTGCTTTTATATTAATGCTATACGCAGTTTTGTTTGTATTTTTAACCTCCGACGCAAAATTAGGGGTGTTATAAGTTTAACGTGTCTGTGTATTTGTATATGTCACCGTAAAATTGTAAAAACCGTTATATTTGTAATAAAACTAGTGAAATTGTAAAATGTTGATAGACTTCTGACGCGAATATGCTGCCTATAATTTAACTCATTATTTGTCGTTAGATTACAAATATAGTTATAAATCTTTCGACATATTTTTACAATCTCGTTAGTTATTTCACAATCTTACAGTTTTTACAATTTAACGGTGACATATATATGTCTGTGGTATCGTAGCTCCCAAACGGGTGAACCGATTTTCGTTTAGTTATTTTTTTTTTTTGTGTCATACTATAATTTTATCCCGAGTGTTCATAGCCATGTTTCGTGAAAATTCGTTCAGCCGTTTGAAGATTTGGCGTGTCTGTTTGTCTGTGTGTCTGCCCGTCCCATCGTTGCTCTCAAACGGATGAAACGATTTGGATGTAGTTTTTTTTAAAGTTAGCATGTTTGAGAGTTTTCTTAGCTGTATTCATCATCATAAACTCGCTCATTACTTAACAATTTCGGGGTTTCTTTAAATTTTTAATTTTGTTTATCTGCTGTACATTTATACGTATAACTACTACCCCCTACAAAGGTATACAGGCGACGGAGCGAAGCTCGATCGCTTTCGAATTAGAAAAGAATCTGTATGAATATGTACGGCCGGCATTTGCAAGTCAAACGCTTCGTCGGCGGAATATTAAACAGAGAATGTGAATTTCACAATTTTTGCGAAGTGCCTGGGGCTTTGATAATGTCCACTCCCTTTAGGGGTCGTCCATTAATCACGTGATGCCTAAAGGGGGAGGGGGGGTCCGAAAAAAAAATCACCAAGTATCACCAAGGGGAGGAGGGGGTATAAGGACACATCACGTGTATTAATTTTCGAATCTAGTCTATGCATACCGAAATTATTATCGGCTGTAGATTCGTAGTGTTATTTAAATACTTACAAGACAAATGACTCGTATAGTTTTTAATTGTATAAATTATTCGATTAAACGGTTTTTTAAGTTAAAGTTTTTCTTCAAACATGACCTGCTTACTATGTAAAAAAATACACGTGATCTTAGGCGGGGGAGGGGGGGGGGGGGGTAGTATAAAACCTCACCACGTATCACCAGGGGGAGGGGAGGGGTCTAAAAAGTTGTTAAAAACATCACGTAATTAATGCACGGCCCCTTATCTGTCGAACTTTATTCTCTTCTAACATCCATATATATGCAAACGTAAAGCAAAAGAAGAAATACGACCAAACTAATGTGTCATTGAGGCGGTAAATAAGTGACATACGGCCCGTTTCTCTAGAACTATCTAGAACTGTTTGTTAGAATTGTCAAAAGAGATGTTTGATTTTGGGCCAGTTCTATGTACACTACATAGGTAAATAGGAAAAAAATATGGGAATATCATAAAAATACGAAAAAATTAATTTGATGAAGGGTACATGCTATTTGAATAAATGTTATTTGAAGAGTTTTTTATTGCGAGAACACTATTTTTAGGGCGGCCATGACAGTTGTTTTGACATGACTTTTGACGTAGTAGACAGTTTTACGAAGAGACGTCATCTTGAATGTCATACGTCTTTCTTTGTCAAAAGTCATGTCATTGACAAAATGACAGTCTTTATTTAATTCTGATCTGATCCGCCATGTTTTATTTTACTTTGTGTTGCTCTTCTTGGCGAAATTAATTTAAATGTACATGGAAACGAAGTGAAATTAAACAAAATAAAGAATAGGAAACGGTTACTATATTATGTAGCTATATTTACATATTATACTGTACATAGGGCTGGCCCAGGCCTCATACATTTCTTGAACATCTCTCAAAAAACCGTCAAATGATTGAATTGCGTCGATTTTAACAAATGGTTATAGATAGATAGGTTATTGAAACGGGCCGTAAATTAAATTGGTAAATGCCCCCAAGGACTACCTACTATTAAAATTATCCACTTTCGTCACTTTAATCTAATATAATTGCAGTATGAAATTTACTGTAGAGAGGGGGTGAAGTAAAAAAAAAGAGATCAGGATTTTCGATTTCAACCCCTGGTAACCCTAGTCCCGCCTGCACTGGTCTATGGAGGTCGAAGACATCGTGAGTTATATCCGTGAGAAGACCACCTACACTTGAAGGGTTGAGCGTCTGCAGTCTCGCTACAAAGTCAACTTCAGTTCCTTTGTGGTAAGAGTGTTGACAACACTTTTGTCTACCCTCGAAGTGGAGGCGTTCTGGCCGACCGGTGTAGTTTACCGAAGGTTTCGGGGAAGACTACCCAACGAAGCGCGCATCACGTCGCCGAAGGAGAATACCTACGTCATAAATTATTTTTAATGTGTTTGTATAATTGTGAGAGTGTGTGTACTATAGTATACAATTGTTAAATGTATATATATTGTCTGATTGCCATAAAATAAGTCTTACTTAGCATGGGATTAGATTGATGTGATGTACAATAATATACAATACTTGTTTATTCTATTTTATATTATGTGTTTAATAAAGAATTTGAATTTGAATAATTTGAATAAAATAAAAGGTGTTTTGTGTGGTGTTGTGTAGACTCATTCACACTAGATACTTTTTTTATGAATTTAATTTTTATTTCTGCCTAAAATTATTTACTTACACAAGCAATCATGTGTCCGAAGAATCTGTTATTATTTTTGCAAAACTTTTTATTACAAGTATGATGATTGTTTAGCTCGGCTACCGGTCGCATACTATAGCTCGTAGCTCGTCTACACCAAGCCTAAAACTACTAATTAGATTACACAGCAAACAAAGTATCTGGCACGGGTCTAGCGGTCTGGCGCGGGTAGTCTGTCGGTCTGGCGGTCTGGGGATCTGGCTCGCAACCCGGCTAAGGCATTTGGCAGACCCGCGCTTGCTGTTAGTAACCTCATTTGTACTGGACTCAATTAACATTACTACGGTTCTTTGCGAGGCTAGTTCCCGAACCCGTGGTAGCCCAACGAGTAGACAGAACAACAGTTCTGAAAACATTGGTTTCAAGTCTATTCAGAAATAAAAATATTTTCATTTTAATTTTATTTAAACCAATAGATGTTGCCCGCGGTTTCGTGCGCGCAGAAGGTATATGTCCTGCGATAAAAAGTAGTCTATGTCCTTTCCCATGGTCTACTTTATATCTGTGCCAAATTATCGGTTTAGTAGTTTTTACGTGAAACTGCAAATAAAGTATACCGCAGGAACCGTACATTTCCCCGCAATAAAAAGTAGCCTATGTCTTTTCTCAGGCTCTAGACTATCTGTTTACCAAATTTCATTTAAATCGGTTTAGTAGTTTTGGCGTGAAAGACAGACAAACAGACAGACAGAGACACACACACACACACACACACACACACACACACACACACACACACACACACACTTTCTCATTTATAATATTAGTATGGATAGCAAGATAGCACCTAGAACAAGAACAACGTAGATAGTATCTACGTAAAATACACATCATTTACCGCTCCGCAATAAACACAATTATACAAAAGCGGTTTAGCCAAGTTCAGCCTTGAGTCGAGTCCGGAACTCGTGGCGACACTCGACGTCACCACGCGGCTGAGAGCTCTCCACGTCACGCGCACAATTAGCTCTCCCTGTCTACGGAGACAATATATTTTGTTGCGGTGTATTGTATAACGTTCAAGTGGTAAGAATTGTTCAAAAGGAATCGTAGTACTATTGTAAATGTTAAAGTTTGTAAGGATGGATGGACTAGTAGTAGTACGTAGTAGCTTTAGCTTTGGATTAACGGATAGGCTACTTTTTATCCCGAAAAAGTACAGTGTTCCGTTGGGATCCTATATTTACGCGGGCGGAGCCGCGGGCAAAAGTTAGTACTTTAATATAGGTAATCTTATTCAACTGCGAATAACGCGTGTTTAAGCCTAGCCTTTTTGTATTTTTTTAAATATGTATGTGACACTTTAGAGACTTTCGATTTTGTCAAATTAATTAGAAAATTATTACATAGATATATAATATTAAAAAGAGGTAGATATGTTATAAACGCATAAAAATTAAGACTCGAATTGGCCCGAGTCGGGCCAATTTTGGTTAACGTGTGCTCCGCGAATAATAGCGTGTATAATTAATCAAAGGAAAATTATTGCAAAAATATGATTATCAAGAGTGTAGTTTTTATCAATTGGGTAGAATATCGTTAAGATTAAATGTGTATCCGTTGTCTGATTGCTATTAGTTATAACACAAGTATTAACTTAGCATGGGATTAGATTGATGTGATGTATATTACATGTTTATTCTATTGTATGTTATTAAGAATTTGAATTTGAATTTGCAGACGTTTCAAGACAAAAAGTAGCCTTCGTGTTAATCCAAAGTTAAACTACTACCATAACCCAAATCAAAGCAAAATGCAACAAAATCCATTCAGTGAGGCATGTGAGGCAAAAACTGTCTCCAGTTAAATGGCCCCACTTTTTGAACTTTTGGGGCCATTTTGACATTTGAAGTAAGGTGAAAATAATATGGCTGACATTTAAGGTATAGTGAAAACCAAGATGGCGTAACTTTTTCTTGTATGAAGATTTGTTCTGTCAAATGTACGTCATAGCCTATCTTGAGTTTGGAAATCTTTGCGTTCAGTAGTTTTCATCCAGCATCCACTCTCGCAAACTTTCACATTTATAAAAGTAAAGTAGTCTTTTCAAAATTTCACATAATTTAGCTTAAACTGGACAAGATTTGATGGATGGATGGATATTTAATACAAAGATTTCAAAACTCAAGGCATGTTGAGGCAAAAAGTGTCTCCGGTTTAATGGCCCCAAAATAAAAAAATTGGACCCATTTTGACATTTGAAGTATGTCTCGTCATGCTCGTCTATTATATATTATTTTCTATGGATGCTTCACACCACGTCAATCTGATCCCGTGGTAAGTTCTCGAAGAACTTGTGTTACTGGTACCAGACTACGGAAATATATTTAATACTTTTTATACTATACACATATTTAAGATTTTTATTATATTATATACATATTGAATACACATCCATGACCCAGGAACACAGAAAATATTTTTGTTCCTTCGGCGGGATTTGATCCCGCGACCCCCGGCTTGAGCACCAACACGCTCAACCAACTGAGCCACAGAGGTCGACAATGCAATACGTCTGTGATTTAATATGACAACATCAGCAACTGCCCACAAGCCTGTAAACCGCTTCACCCGGCACCCACGTTAATACGGATCGTGATTTACACCTTCTAACACACACATACATAAAATATTATGTACGTTGTCGACAAACCCGACCTTATATCCATAATAATAAAATCGAAATATGGAACGCACATACACAGTTTATTATTAACCGACTCTATAACGTCTGCGGCGGATACAATATTTCAGAACCTCAGTTCTCGTATTTAAAGTAGACAATTTAAAGAGTCAATTTTACTTTGTTTGGATTGAAAGTGTAGCGACATGTTACCGTGAACAGATTTTATGACGTTTCGATCAGAGCGCGTTTCACGTTGGTTTAACGTTCATAAAAACACCGTTTGGGAGTATAAGCGTATCAGGACTGGATTTTAATTGTATTAATGCAGGTTTTATTTAGCAGAATTGCCCTTCAAATTTCATATTTTATTAACCTTCCTAATATTATGTATGCTGCCGCTACAGACTGCAACACACACATTGTACATACTCATCACTCTATAAAAAACTTGGGCCTTTTCATCCGTTAATGGATGATTTATACAGTATTCTCCGAGCGAAGTAACCACTCTTGAAATACTGTAGTGCCTGGGACAGTCGGTTTTTAAATGTCTTATGGTTGCCCAAGCACATACGGCATTCTCACAACATAGGCTAGTCCAGAGGAATGACTGGTCAATACGTCTGGGGCCGACCATGTGCGGGTTTCCTCACGATGTTTTCCTTCACCGTTAGAGGGTCCGTATGATGTACAGAGATGTGAAATCTCATTAGTACATGCCACAATCTGGGATTCGAACCTGCACTCTCTCGAGTGCAAACCAAACGGTCTACCCACTAGGCCACAGAGCTCTATATTAAATATTAATATTGTATGCACTCATAGTGAAGAATATAGTAGACTTATGAAGTAGGTACTTTAGAACAAGTTGCCGCTCGACTAGGCATAGGACGAAAATCGCCTAACATCGTGCGCACACGCACGTCTTTTACAAAAGTGATGTTCCCGCGGGATAATGTATTTACACGTGCGGAGCCGCGAGCAAAAGCTAGTATATTATAAATGTGAATGTGTGTGTGTCTGTCTGTCTGTCTGTCTGTTACCTCTTCACGCTTTAACCGTTAAACCGATTTTTATGAAATTAGGTATAAACATACTTTGCGGCCCCGGAAAGGACATAGGGTATTTTTTATACCGAAAAAGTACAGTGTTCCTACGGGATAATGTATTTGCGCGGGCAAAAGCTATTTCTCAATATATCACTTACCATCAGGCGAACCGTCAGCTCGTTTGCTCCATAAACTAAAATCCTGTTTCCCAGGATAACATGCGGAGTGAGAAGCCCCACTAAACCCACCACCACAGGCCACACCGGCTCAAGGGCTTATCCCTAACACGCCGGTTACACGAGGTGCTGTAAATGAGATCATGGAAAGTAGATTCCTTATGTAGCTACATTATATTTCAGGAGATAACGTATTTTATGGGTGCCGTATTTTTAAACAAAAAAGTTTGTTACAAACATTGATTTATGTGTGATTCGTGAAGGTTTTAGAGGATTTTTTAATGAGTAGACGTTGCCCACGCCTACACTTCTTGCACGTAAGGGATATCCCAATAACAAGTAGCCTATGTCTCTCCCATAGTCTACTCTATATCTGAGCCAAACATCAAAATCGGTCTAGTAGTTTCGAGGCCTATGCAATAACAAACAAAATTTTTGCGTTGCCTTTCTGATAAAGGAAGGTTTGAATCAGTTATTTCGCTCAAACTACTTGAGCGTCCCTAGTTTAGCGGTTATAGTATTAAATTACTAATTATGAATCTGTAACACGCAATCGGCAATTTACACGACCATAATTCTTCCCCGAATCATTTTAAATAGTAATTAACAACACAAATTAATTGAAATCACGTGTTATTGCCGAACGCAGAGTAGCACAGAGCAGCGCAGCACACAACAGCGCAGCGCACAGCAGCGCAGCACATAACATCGCAGCACACAACATCGCAGCTAACCACAGACCGCAGCAATACGTCATTAGTGTAAACTGTTAACTGTACCGCGCTTTTATACACAAATACATTTATCTACACTAATATTATAAAGAGGAATGTTTGTTTGTTTGCACTGAATATGCTTCGAAACTACTGGACTGATTTTGATGAAATTTGGCACACATGTATAGTAGACCACGGGAAAGGACATAGACTACTTTTTAGCGCGGAAAAATTTAGGGTTTCACGGGTTTCTCTTTTGCGCATACGTAATAACTAATAACTAATAAGTAATTTGGTTAGGGGTTAAATAGCGGTTGGGCAGTCGTGAAAATAAACGTTTAGCAGTTTCCAATACTTTTTAAGTTGGTTATAATATTTCCCGACGGTAATCGACTGACCACGTCTTTATAATACAAATAAACTATTACTAAGTGCCCGTAGGCTACAGGCTGTAGGGATTTTGCAACGGTTATTTTGTTTAACTTTAATAATTAGAATTCAGCTGAGGCAGAAATGAGATTAGAATAAACAAAATTTTTGTAACCGACGAAAAAACGGAGGAGGTTCATAAATAAACGCTTATATTTTATCAAGTATGACCTCATAAAACTTTTTAAGTTTTTACACATCAGTCTGATCATAATGATTCTTTTTTTTTTTAATTAAATCTTTTTGTAAATAAGTGATTACTGGCATTCCCATTGGATGATTATCAAACTTCATATAATACCATTGGGTATTATGTGAAGTTTTATTATTATCATAGCGTACATGATAAATCGTTTTTTTATTTTTTTTGATTCACACCACGTCAATCTGGCCCCGTGGTAATTATCAGAGGAACTTGTATTTAGGGGTACCTGACAACGGAAATATATTTAATACTTTTAAACTACATATACTTTTTTATATATTTTATTTTATTTTTATATAAACACATATTTAACACACATCCATGATTTCATATTTTCAAATGCCTTCCTGGCTCCTGCACTCCTGGTACAGTCAATCAGGGTAACTTTGAATCATCATCGACATATTTTTTAATCAAACTTTTACTATGTTAAGAATTAGTCAAAAGAGTTAAGTTAATCTGTGCTCTCAGGTTGGTTTTCATGCTATAAAGTTATAAAACGTCTTTAAAAATGACTAATTATATTAAAAACTGGCAATTTTGTCGTGTGTCAAAGTTACCACCTAACTTGGGTAACTTTGACACAAACTAACTTTTAATTAATTTACAGCTTCAGAGTGACAATAATTTATGTTTTTATTAAATATTGATGCAGTGGGGTCATAGACAAGTCAAAAAAACCATAAAGTTATTACATTTAAATATGTTTTTATATACCTTGATAGCAGCAAAGTTAACGAGATTTTTAAACAAAGTTTTGCACTGATTTTTACCCATTATGTTGCGCGCGGTTAAAAACAAAAGTTTTTGGTATTATCTTCTCTTGACAGCTGCTTTTTTTTTAGATTTCGTTTACGAAGTATGTTACGTACACGAATTGTTATTAAATTTTAAGCGCCAATTGTTTCCCACATAAAACAATAGAAAAGAATTTTGTGAACAAACTGTCAAAGTTACCCTCGTGATTCAAAGTTACCCTGAATGACGGACGTGGTCCTTCGGGAATCGTCATTTTTTTCCTACATCGTCTCAAATTTGTTACATGATAACATTATAATTATTTAAGAGCAAGTTATGTCAATGCCAAACTTCTTACTGTCACTTTGATGCCTGTGATAGTTTATTCAGTTAGCCGAAAGGCTATGTATAGCATAGACATGTATTAGTATACTCCTCTGTTATATGAGTTATATTATATTAATTGTGTCTGTTGTACGTGAAGTAATAAATCAACATATTGTGATGCTATGATTTGTATCATTTGTATCTCCATGTAACATAAGAAGAATCCCCAAGATATTCAACATAGAGGATCCTGGCTGGAGCATCAACATAGATATATAATATTAATAAGAGGAGCATCAAACATTCCAAAGAACAAATATTCTTGCTCGTAACTTCTATACCTTACGTTTTTCAAGAGTTTCCTTTTGGTGTCAACAAATATGAGTTAAAGTGAACACACTGGCAACAATTTCACAGCTGTCGACTCTGGGACAATTTTGGACCATAACCTTTTAGATCTTGAAAATTGAAATTGATATTTAATTTTCATTTAATCGTAGTGCACCGCGGATCTCTAAAACCAAAGGCCTGGTATTAATCTGATCTTATTTTAAACAGAACAAACAAAGGAAATTGCGTTCTCGAGAAATTTCATCGGAATTAATTTATTTTTAACCCTCCGGGATACAAAACTCAACCCCTTCAGCTGTACATTTTTAATGGCGCACTTGATACAAAGTAAAAATTAATAATGAAACGAGAAGTTTGCACGCGGGAACTTGCGCGTTTTATGAAAACGTTTTTCACTCAAGAAACTAATGCGGGATTTATTCTGACGATTAAAGCCGCACGATTTTAGCTGCACGGCTAAAATCGACCAACTAAATGGCAATTTGACGTGAGTGGCGAGGTTGCCATTAACGGCCCGTTTCAATAACCTAGTATCTATAACTGTTTATTAGAATTGTCAAATTTGTATCGCGAAAAACCGTCAAATGATTGAATGACAGCGTTTTTAACAAATAGTTATAGATAGATAGGTTATCGAACTGGCCGTTAGTCATCAGTGTAAATAGGGGATTTAGCTACACAGTAGGTCGAGTTTCGTGCGAAATGTCGCTTGACCAATCGTCTTCACTTTTGCCATAAATTATGCCTAGCCGAATTTTCATTAACACGGTCGATTATAGCCGCAATCTTAGAAATCGCACGGCTTTGTCCCACGTGTAAATCCTTCAACGGATTATTGTAATATTTTTCTTTTCGAAAACCGACTTCGTTCTTAATTCCAAAACTTTCTCTTCGCTCTTATTTTATTATATCAGAATATCGCAGAAAAACCATTTTATGGAATAGAAATGACACAAGTCACACAAGACTAACTACATAAAATAGTGTAATAATACAGTTAAAGTTCTAACGTGCCCTTGGGTCGTCATTACTACGTATACGTAATTCACATAATATGTACAACCAGCAATGTCGTACAATCGCTGACCAACCCTGTGTACTACATTTCAACCTTATTTCAATGGCAATAAGGTTGAAAAGTTGAACATCGGCTTCTCGGCGACTGTATAATGTACATATAGTTCTGAAACTGTCCACAGCCCGGGGGGTGGTCAATGCTCAGCGGAGTGTAAAATTACACCCCCGTGGACAAAACGTGGCTTTTTACGTTCCACCCCCCGTGCCCAGCTGTGTACGGTGGAGTGGACACGAGCGTGTACAGTGGAGTGGGCACGTATGTGTACGGTGGAGCGGACGAGGAGATCCCATACGTAATGTGTAGAGATTCGATTGCCATCTTTATACATAGTATACTGTAGTTACACTAACTAGCGGTCACCTAGTGATCGAAATTTGTTTTTTTTTTTAGATTGAACTTTAGTGGATTATTTTGTCTCTTAGATACGAAAAAAAAAATATGTAAATGTTGTCTATGGAATGTGAAAAAGAGATTGACATTGGCATAAAGATCTCGTTACGCCATTAAATCTTCAAAAACAAAAGGAAGACTGACAACTGTGTCAAATAAAACAAATTGTCAAACCAACACGGTCTACTGTTGGTCTACTGCAAAGACTTCTAGTCTACTGCTATTACTTGGAAGAAGAATATATAATTAATTTGAGTGTTATTAAACAAATGAACGGTAGTGGGAGTTATTAATCTGAGGTAGTGTGTTTAATTTTATGTATTTCTAAGCATTATTTTAAAAAATATTAGCCTTTTCACACCTTTCCTCCACATAAATTTTAACTGTGCCAAATTCTGTACTCCTCCATTTGCATTATTTTCGTAAAAAAGGGGAAATAAATCTTCGTTTCACGGAGTACTCGTCATATAATATGATGACGAATCGTTTTATCGAGAGTACATAGCCTTATTATTAAACTCACTTCATCTAAAATAATTTGTTGAATCTACTAAATAATTATTATTATAAATAAAAAAACGTCGCGATGCTAATGTGAATTTCGACTTGCGGCAACTAACTTCACAATGCAGGTCGTAAGTCTGAGTCGAGCCTGTAGCGGCGAGCCATCAGAATGTATGTAATAGTTAAGCAATAACGCGCGATAGCTACAGTCACTAGTATGTGCCGAGCCTTATAATATCCTTTAAGTCCATGGATGCTAAAGTAATGATTATAAAAATGTTTCAAAACCTATTTTTCTTAAGAGCTTATCTCTAAGTGCGAGCTGCAGCGTCAGTTTAGCGGCTTCCCAGGGAGATTTACCTGCAGGTATAAACTTAGTGTTACAAAATTGAAATGCTTATAGTTTACAACTTCTTAACGCCTTGCTTTAGTAGTAAAAAGGATTAATTAATGTGAAGAATATCATCAGCGACTTAATTTTAAACTCGTTTATAGTTAGGACAAAACAACTATATATGTCGGGGCAACTAGTTACTAAAAAGTATATAAAATTCTACGTGTAGTTTTGTAACGAAATTAAAGTCAGGAATTTTATCTCGTTATAAAACTACAGATAAATAATAATATAACGCGGAAATTGTACATTATGTCGCGTCAAACAAAATTTTCTTAAGCATATTCATAGATATATAATATTAAAAAGAGGAGCATATTATAATAAAATTATATTATTAATTATGTCAAAGCACGAAACGACTAACCGGCTGGCATCGTGAATGAAAACCCTGGCCTAAAAAAAGTTAGCGCGCGCGCGGTTAGCCAGACACATAATTATAGCCGCGAGCTGTCATTCGTGAAGTCTATCGAATGATGATTCTTTACGTTAGTAACATTAAATTCTCTACTAACGTGTCGATTGCTCATGAGACATGTCGAACAATTTCATTTATATGATTGAGACGCTACTCGCTGTAAGAGTATGTACATACTGGTTGCTGTATAATATAATGGTGAATAGTATGGTATGGTACTATTATAGTGAAGAGTAGAGGACATTCATTGTTGTCTATGGTATGTCTGTCTATGTTTTGTATTAAAAAGTGTTATACCCATAGATATATAATATTAAAAAGAGGTAGATATGTTATGAACGCGTAAAAATGAAGACTCGAATTTGGTTAGTGTGCTCCACGAGTAATAGCGTGTTCTGTGTTACTATGCGACGTTGACACATTGACATGCGTCCCATGTCAATGTGTGTCGTGGCACAGAAATATTGTCAGTTTTGTAAGGATATAGGTAACGTATCTATGTAATAAATAATCAAAGGTTATACCAATTATCAAATTTGGCTTATAAAATTTTACTCTTAAAGATCATTGGTAACTGTAGTTGTACTGTGACAAACTGAAACAATACTTAGTGGTATAACTGAAGAACAAACGCACAATTCATCATAACATTGTTTTCCAATTCACTTGCCCCCCTTTCATCAATTTACACCCCAAAAGTTTAGTATTCATGTTTCGTCAAACATAAAACATCACGTTCAAACGTGATGTTTTGTTTGACTAAAAGTAAGTACGAGATTTATCAAATTAACTTTCTTACCCTACACCAGTGTGCCCACGGTTTAAACCGCTCCACTACCGGAGTCTCGATCCGTCAAATATAAATCAATTCCTCTCCCCTCCACCTCTCGGGTGGGTGGCGGTGGGGAAGGGGGGAGACAATCCGAGGAAGTGGCCACAAGATCAATCACAATACTCTGGACTGTGACCACGATGGATGGACATAAAAACATGGGACTATTGCAACTTAACAAAAAGTTAAAACTATAAAATTACATTATCGCCTATGTTATCCGGGCCGTTATTACGAATCTATTGATACCTCATTCATTAAAATCATACATACATATAATCACGCCTTTTTCCCGTAGGGGTAGGCAGGACCGTCTCTTTCCCGTAGGGGTAGGCAGAGACCACTTCTTTCCACTTGCTACGATCCTTACATACTTGTTTCGCTTCGTCCACTTTCATTCTTACCATCCATTCCTCCTCTTACATTCAACGTAGCCAAGCGTCTCTCCATGGTCCGCTTTTCGCCTCCGCGAGAAACGAGACGTGATGGGTGGCGAACCACATCGCCGCCATTTTGGATAATTAAATTATTTTTGATTATCCATTGCGTTTCCACGGATTGGTGGAGAGGGTAGGAATATGGAAAGGGAAGGATAGGTGGTGTGGAAAGGAAGATTGGTAAGTTAGAGTGGGATATAGGGAATTTAGGATATTACCGCCCAGAAGGGCAAGGGATAGGACAGTAAGATATGGAAGCCGGGGTCGCATACCCGTATACTATACCACAACTACCGGACAGGTAAGTTGGGAAGAGTATCCCATGAATTAAAATCAGATCAGATCAGTAATTTAGACACAGTGTAACTAATATACATACACTCTACAGTGGAACTAATATACATACACTCTGCAATTCATAGACTGCCAAAATCATTGATTACCCTTCCTTATGGTTTCGCCGTAGTCGAGTAAAAATACATTGCAATTATTATTTCTAGGAAAAAATTGTTTTTTCGTTTACTTTTCTTTCTACAGTTACAGTTATAATAAATACCCTTTTTTAGGCACGAGAGACGAGACTATGAATTTAACTTAAGCGCTGCTTCGCTTAACCTATTCGCTGCTAAGCAATCTTGTATTAAATCATAGAAAGTTTAAATAAATAATAATAATATTATCAGAAGACATGTTCACCCTACAGTAATATTCTGCGGAGCAAGAGGAAAATAAAATTTGCCATTTAATTGAAATAGATAGTGACCGCGGGCTTACAATTAGCTGCGACAAACATGACGTCGTCACATCATCGGCATCATGTGTCCCCCGCACTAGGGTAAGGGTCAGTCCACATCGTGTGTAGTGTAAGGGTCAGTCCACATCGTGTGTAGTGTAAGGGTCAGTCCACATCGTGTGTAGTGTAAGGGTCAGTCCACATCGTGTGTAGTGTAAGGGTCAGTCCACATCGTGTGTAGTGTAAGGGTCAGTCACATCGTGTGTAGTGTAAGGGTCAGTTCACACCGCGACGATACGCAATGCGACGACGCGCGCTGTAAATATATCTATAATATAATAAAAATTTAAACAGGTACATGTGTATAGTCAAAAAGTAAATATACGAGTTCTTCGGACTAAGTACAAGTAAAAATTTTATTAAGATTATAATAACAGCATAACAAAGGTGTGAAAGCGTCTATATAAACATATATTATGTGATTTGTACACTTTTTGGACGACTGAATAAGGCAAGCATAAAATATTAATTAGCAATGAATTTCCACATCAAATTGCAACGTCACGCTCGTAACTCTCTCGGGGCTTAGTCTCGGTCTCTCTCGACTGTCTATGTCTCGCTATCTCGGCGACGTCTCGCTCCGTGTCCGAGATCTCGGATATTTACGGGCGCGGTTTAGTGGGATTACTCGCGCGTGTCCGAACGATACTAAAGCTTTTTATCTGGTTTATACCGAAACAGATTGCTAGCACTTACCATCAGGAGCGCTCTTATGTTTCATTAATGAATTGAAGTAGAATAAATCACATTAATAGCATTCAACATGATTATTCAAATACGTTGTAACCGGAGCCCGCAATTCCGTTTAAGTGGAACTGTCAATGTTAACGGAACCCTATAATAGAAGTAGTCAGTGTTAACTCAGTTAAAGTCAATAACTTAAGCTATCTGCCTGTGAAAGCCTGATCAACGTCGGTCTGACCATTTCTGAGATTAGCCGGAACAAACAAACAGACAGCAATTATTTCAAAAATAGATTTTTTTTTTTGTGTAGCTCTAGCTTAAGGGTACCGTATTTACTAGCACTTAGTGCAAAGCTGTTAATTTGAAATTACAAACAGACACTTCAATTTTATATATTTGTATAGATTTAATAAGGCTACAATTTTATCCTACTATTATTTTAGAAAAGTTTCCTTTTATCGCAGGATAGAAATTACCGTTAAATTGTCCAGCGTTCAACAAAAAGGCTGAAAAGTTTAAGTTTCATTTACAGAATAGATCACAGAGATATTAAAAAACTTCGAGGGGAATTATAAAAGTTATTAACGACGTTCCCGCCAGGACGTCGAGACGGGACGTCAAATATTAATATATAAATTAAATTATAATACGTAAAAAAAACTTCCTGCACCGACTTTGGTGACAGTGGCCAGTTTCATTGAGATCCTGGCCAGTTACGCAGGAGTAATTTTATAGTGCCCAAGTATGTACGTACTACGTAGTACACAAGAGCACTCTCTCTTCCTTTACTCTCGTAACCCAGTGGGACGGATAACCGACTAGACTGGCGAGAGATCAGGCGCAGGACTAACTTTTTACATGCCCATCCGACGCATGGATTATCTTTCTTGTCAGACAATCAGGTGATCAGCCTGCATTGTCCAAACCAAACATGGAACATTTTGTTTTGTTCCAATGCGGGAATCGAACCCACGACCTCAGAGTCGAGAGCCAGGCTCTAACCACTAAACCATGGAGGCTATTCAAATATAAGTTACAAGTAAAAAAAAGCAATACGAATTTTAAAAGCAATAGTCGCTAAGGTAGGCCAGCGGCTGAATACTGACACAACTTAGATTTATTCACACGTCATCACTATCTCCGCTTCGTTGAATAACAAGACATTTTTCCGCGAGTAAAAGTAGCCTATGTCCTTCTCCGTGGTCTACATCTGTGCTAAATTTAATCAAAATCAGTCTAGTAGTTTCGGAGCCTATTCAATGCAAACAAACAAACAAAGAAACAAACAAACTTTACTGTATTAGTATAGATTAAAGAAAGAGGATCAGATAAATAGCTACATAGTTAGCTTTCGATTTGATTGCACTACTCCAAGCATACGGTGTGTCCACGATTATATAGAAAAATTATGGACCGATGAAGGGGACGTCAAATTTTTAAAATTTGGATCGATTTGGCTCGTTCTATAAAGCTGCTTCTCTGCACGTAAGTTTATATATTTACTACACATATAATAGCGTGCCTATATTATGCTCTGCCCTATGCTCACACAGGTGAGTCACTATGCCTCGTTCAGTAATTACGTAATTGGTAACTAATGAGCGACCTACACTAATTACGTGACGGACAAAGCTCGGGATAATTAGTGCCGCATCGCCCGCGTGACGTCATCAGATGAATTGTATTCCATCTTTTTGCTAAAAGATGGGCCCGTGCGAGTTTCTTACGCCGGTTCTTCTCGGCGGGTTAGGGTTGAACCGGTGGTAGCCTTTTTTGTTGACTTTCCGAAAATAGCTTTTTAAGTTTTATTTGGAAATAAAAATTTTCATTTTCATTTGTAAACGTTATGAAATTGGTACAATGGTTGATTCGTGTTGTGTGTAAACTAAATTTACAGAATTTTTTGCAGGATAAGTGATTTTAGATCGTGCTAGCCGTCCGCTCTGTCCGAATAATAATTTTAGTTTTTTAATCTTGGCTGAGATAAGTTTTGTGTGGACAAAGGTTGTAATTCCCACACAGACAATTACTATGCATAACAACAAGCAATAACCATATTTCATTCTTCTGTGTTTTCGACTGTTTTAGGTTTTACAAATATCGGCAAATCGCCTGTAACTAATTTATCTTATCAGTTAAGAATTGTGACCAATATTTTACCAATCAATGAGTTATTTTAAATAAGAATGGAAAAAAAATTTCCATTTGGAAAGGCTAAGTCCCTTTATAGTGATATCCATTCCCTTTGATCGATAAAACCTTAAGACAGTATTTTTCAACAAGTGATAGTTAAAAATAAATGTGTTGAGAAAATATAATGGCTTCCAATGATGTTTAACCTACTCCAAATGTTCTCAAGAATTATTTTTACAAACATTAATGATCAGGTATGCGTTAAGGGAATATGTTAATTGCACGAAGATCTTCTTGGTTATATTATATTATATTATGTTATGTCTGCTGTCGTGTGTGAACAGATTTTTACTAAGCTATTATGGCGAGTAAACACCGGTTAGGTTTTTTAACAACTATATATCTACGGAAATGTACAAGCCAGAGATTTACGCACTAATAGCTGTGTGTTAATTATTGGCTGGGTAAGTATTATTATGCCTAATAAAAGCAAGTAGGTATAATATTTGTAGTGCATTGCAACGATAAAGGTAGATAATAGTTCTACCTTTATCGAGCTCGATTTCAATAAAAAAATTAAATTGTAATGTATCGATGACAAACTTATAAATATCTAATTATTACATCTTATAGTTTTTTGAGTTCCGTAGTTCTACAGAAAATAGAACGCTAACGAGATGCAAAAAAACATAGATTAAACAGCTGATCTATTAAAATCCGCCATTCTTCTCCTATCCGCTCGCTAAACAAGGGTCTGAGTCGGCTTAAATTACTATGGCCACTAATACAACACTATACAGGCTTTGTGTCAAATAACGTTTAGAACTCTTATAACGTCTGTATACACAGTGTGTAATTATTTTTAGTAAGGCCGTTAATATTTATGGACTCTGTTACTGCCATTATAAACCACATTTTGTCAATAAATGATTATGACATTTCGTAGCCTCGCTACGAGACTCTACGAGGTGCTACGTCGCGGCGTAGCACGGCTACAACAGTTATTATGAGACTTCTAGAGCACGATAACAAGTTGTACTATCTGCAGGTCTAAAAAGGCCGTTTTTACAATTCATTTTCAATTCTTGTTATGAATTACTGTATCAAAGATGACAGCGATCGTAAAATGGCCACTTGAATTGCAATTCATATTAAGATTTGGATACAATTCATATGCAGAAATTGGCAGAAATGCATTCATTTGACAGATTAACAAGCAGAATTGCTTTAGTGTCAAATAGCAATATTGTGATGATATCGCGCAAGTGGCCTTTTTAGACCCGCTGACCCAAATTTTAATTTATTCCAAACTAGCTGATGTCCGCAACTTCGTTTGCGCAGAACTAACGGAAGCGGAACCCTATTTTTTAAACGGAACCCTAAAATAAAAGCAGCCTATGTTAGACCTTAGAACATCAGCTATCTGCTAGTGAAAGTTCCGTGAAAATCGGTCCAGCCGTTTCAGAGATTAGCCGGAACAAACAGACAGACAGACCGACAGACAGACAGACAGACGGACAGACAAACATTTTAAAAATTGGTATTTTATTGTAAGTACCGAATATACTTTTAGATATATTAAGTGAAAAGCTGTTAGTTTGAAGTTACAAACAGACACTTCAATTTTATTAATCTGTATAGATGTATAGATATAGATTTTACGCTGTTATAAAACATCTTTTAAACGACTCCATAAACAAATTTTAAAGTAAACAAAAACATTTCACGCCTAAACGGTGGGGTAGCTACAATGTCCCCAAATTGCAATCGCTGTCGAAATCTGAACAAAAACATAAAACGCGCACAATCTGCGAGCACGGCGATGATTTGAGAGGCTTTTAACTAAAGCCTGTAATTTGAGCCCCCACCCCCCAGAATTAAACAAATTGAACCCCCCACCCCCTCCTTCGTAATTTCGGCACTAGGGCCAGACCACTTAAGATGAGATTTTTGCGCCGAAAGGAAAGATTACATTACTGAGTGGATCTCATCCTGAGTACATACAATCAAGTATTTAATTTAAAAGTTAAGTAACTAGATTTTGCAGTTCCCTACAAAAGTATTTCGATTTGAAGTTACGAACAAAAATAAGCCCATAAGTTATTTAAAATCCTTTCAGACAGAAATAAGGTCTGAAATAAGTTGTAGTCTGAATACATTATCCTACTCGTATAATACGTGACCTACATAATATTATACACTATACGAATATTATAAATATGTAAAAATAGGCAATCGGACAATTTTTTTTTATTGCATAAATGAATAGTACTCTTAAATATGAGTAACTTCTCAGAAGAAACCGTATATCAAAAGTCAATATTTTCAAAGGTACAGCGATTTGTATAAAAAATTTCGCGAGCCTCCTAAAAACGCTCCATACTAAAGTCGACCTAAAAATGACGTCACTTGTATATGAAGTAGTATGAAGTAGTATATGAAGTATATGGCCGCAGGAATATATTTGTAAATATCTCCGATATTTGTGCGTTTAAGTTCATACTCACCATAATGAATGTTTTTGTATATGATGTGAGTAAACTAATGATGTAGGTTTTGTTTACCAATCTCGCAAAAAAAAAATTTTTTTGGTACTTGAGCGGAGCGAAATTTTGTATACAAATCGCTGTACCTTTGAAAATATTGACTTTTGATATACGGTTTCTTCTGAGAAGTTACTCATATTTAAGAGTACTATTCATTTATGCAATAAAAAAAATCAGTCCGCTTGCCTATTGTTTATTCGATCACAGGTTGAAGCAGGCGAAGGGTCCGCTCAACCGAAACGAGACGATACGTGACGCGGCGCTGCTACTTCAAAATAGTTATTTAAAATTGAACTTTATTCAGTACAAAAGTAGAAACACATTTCAATGCCAGAGCGGCGTGCAGTTTGACATTCGAACTCCTGCAATAAAACGTGCATCTTCTTGTTTAGTTGACGACCTCTGTGGCTCAGTGGTTCAGAGCGTTGGTGCTCAAGCCGGGGATCGCGGGTTCAAATCCTACGAAGAAACTAAAAGTTTTTCCATGTTCCTGGGCTATGGATGTCTATTAAATATGTGTATAAAAATATTAAAAATCTTAAATATATGTACAGTACAAAAGTATTGAATATACTTCCCGTTGTCTAGTATTTGTAACACAAGTTCTTCGTTTACTTAGCACGGGACCAGATTTACATGGTGTGGAACGTCCATATATATTATTATTATTATTAGTGAATAAAGTTCAAAAAATACAGTGCATCGGTGTAAACTGACGCTTAATACTTCCCGGCTTCATACAAAAGTCAAAGATTTATTTCCATTGAACGCAAACTTCATGAAATCCCAACTTCCGTCTTTCCGTCTTACCCCGCGCTAAGTAAAAGGACAAAAGCGAGCCGATGGAGTTTCGATAACTAGCTGGTGACGTCACACGCCCCGGCGGCGTGGCGGCTACAGGACCTAACTCCCGTAATCGCGTTTCAACAACCCGTACAACCGCGGGTAACCAACAGGGAAAACTGGTAACTCACAGTTACTGGCTGTGGACAATCTGTTATGTTATGTTTAAGAGCCGGTCCATACGGCGCGTTGCGTCAGCGTTGCGTCGACGCAGCGCTGTCGCTCCGTCGTTTTATATACTAAAAACTGTACCGTTCACACGGTGCGCTGCGTTGACGCAACGCTGTGACGACGCACGAACAACGGACAGCATCCCCCGAGACGAAGCGGGAGGGGTAACCACGTTACGTTTACGTCGCAACAACGCTGCGTTAACGCAGCACCCGTGTGGCCGGCATTGCGTTAACATGTTTGCGCTGCGTCGACACAACGCGCCGTGTGGACCGGCTCTAAGGCTGATACTATATGACTGCAGCTGAGTCCGGTATATTAGTACCGGATCCAGCCGGATCCGTCGGAGTACAATATTGTAAGTTTTAACTTTATATGCTGATCAAACATTTCAAAACTCGAGATAGGCTATGACGTACATTTTACAGAACAAATCTTTATACAAGAAAAAGGTACGCCATCCTACCGTACTTCAAATTTCAGCCACCTTGTTTTCACCACACTTTAAATGTCAAAATGACCCCAAAAATCTCAAAAGTGGAGCCATAAATTAACAGGAGACACTTTTTGCCTCAACCCAACCTCGTTTATAACATTATATACTTCTATATTGTTATTAGGTCCTGCTAAATACTGTATAGGAAAATTGTTTTGAACGAAATCGAATATTTGAAAGTAATTTGAAAAAAACCTATTCCGCCTCGTTAGTTACGGAACGCCCGCGTCGTTATTAATAAAATATAATAAAAATATAAGGGCAAATTTATATCGGCACTTTCAATGTTAAAAGTTCATATAAAACCGAATTGACTTATAATCCGAAATTCCAGCGCGGAATTTCATATAATTAAAACCATTAAACATAAATTAGAAAATAAATTAAACGTAAAATTGGTAATAAACATAAAGAGAATATAATTATAGATGTTTCAACATTATTTTTTCTTAATATTTTGTAGAATTGGCAGAATTTAATGTTTTTAGAGTTTCAATTTAAATTATTACGATTAAAGATCAACATTAAAGCTTTAAATATCTAAGGGCAGAAGATAATATTATTGTTGTTACAGTGCATAAGTGCATGTAGTACATACTATACTGACGACCTCCGTGGCTCAGTGGTGAGCGCAGTGGTGCTTTAGCCGGAGGTCGCGGCTTCGAACCCCGCCAGGGAACAAAAAAGTTTTCTGTGTTCCTGGGTCATGGATGTGTATTAAATATGTGTATAATATAATAAAAATCTTAAATATAAGTATAGTATAAAAGTATTAAATATATTTCCGTCGTCTGGTACCCGTAACACAAGTTCTTCGGATACTTACCACGGGGCCAGACTGACGTGGTGTGAAGCGTCCATAGATATTATTATATTATTACATTATTATAATAATATGATACAAATGATATAAACACTTTTATACGATATAATATTTTTACTAGATGTTGCCCCCGACTTTGTGCGCACAAAAGTTAATTTTGCAGAAGCAGTACATTATTCCGCGATAAAAATGTCCTTCCTCGTGATCTACTCTACGTCTGTGCCAAATCCTACTAATATTATAAATGTGAAAGTTTGTGAGGATGTATGGATGGTTGATGGTCTCTTTCACGCAAAAACTACTGGTAATTACTGGCTACATGTAATTTGGTATCTTTGTAGCTCTAGATTGTAGATCTAGATGCTCTAGATTAAAACATATGCTACTTTTTATCCCGAAAAATACGATGTTCCCGAGAGATACTGTATTTACGCGGGCGGAGCCGCGGGCAACAGCTAGTTTCATCAAAATCGGTCCAGTAGTTTCGGAGGCTATATTCAATGCAATCAAACAAACTTCCTCTTTATTATATTATTAACTAGCTTTTGCCCGCGACTTCGTCCGCGTGAAACAATACTTTGGGATATCGCTGAAATTTACCCGCGACTTTATTTATGACTAACGAAAGCGGAATCCTATTTTTTTAAACGGAACCCTAAAATAAAAGTAGCCTATGTTAGACCCTATAACATCAGCTATCTGCTAGTGAAAGTCCCGTGAAAATCGGTCCAGCCGTTTCAGAGATTAGTCGGAACAAACAGACAGACAGACCGACTGACAGACAGACAGACGGACAGACAAAAATTAAAAAAAAATGTATTTTATTGTAAGTACCGAATATACTTTCAGATTCATTATGTAAAAAGCTGTTAATTTGAAGTTACAAACAGACACTTAAATTGTATTTAACTGTATAGATGTATAGATATTATAATGTATTATATTTTAAGATATTATCAATTTGATGTTTATAAAATAACTAAACTATTTAACTAAACTAAACTAAACTAAACATTAACCCGCACGCGCATCCCGCCTTGGTGACGCCCACTTCGCAACGGGCCGTGCAGCAGAAATCGTAATATTTTAATTTCGCCATAACTTCAAAACCAAACGTCTAATTTTAATCATTCAAAGACCAAATATTATCTACATAAACTGTACTTAGTGATGAAATAATTTATTTTGATAAGGATTAATAATATGAGTAAAATAAACGCATTTAAATGTAGTCCAAAAAAAATTCAAGATTTCTAAATAAAAAAATGGTTGTTGTGCCTCACTCGACATAGATAGGTATAGTGTGTCGCGGACTTTTTTGTAGATATTTATAAGATCTACAATTAATTAGAACATTTTATGGTTCTATCTTTTATAGTTTAGGCAGCGTACGCAAAATAAGTAACTTTTCTGGTTTATTTTTTACACCTTGTGTCCGAAAAACCCAAATATCTTACGGAACCCTATTTTTTTCCAAAATAAAATTTAGCCTATGTTACTCGTGGATAATGTAGCTTTCGAATGGTGAAAGAATTTTTGAAATCGGTCCAGTACTTTTTGAGCCTATTCATTACAAACAAACAAACAAACAAACAAACATACAAACAAAGTTTTCCTCTTTATAATATTATTATATATATAGTGTAGATATAGATATAGATTAGTACCATATCGCTATAACGAATACACAGACCGAACAAAGACTATTTTCATTTCGATATTATATATGCGCGATTATAAAAACTGCGCCATCTACAGGCTACTGGCTACTGGCAAAGCGCCGTCTTTTAGCATGATAGTAAACTATTTTTTTATTAACAGAATTTATTTTGTGAAATAAAATAAATATACATAACTTTGTGTTGCGAATTATATTATAAATTTCTAGAGTCGGTACATATCATATTTTACGATTTATGCACTAAATGATAGGTATTTAATTAATATTGTTGTAAATATTTAAAAAAAACCATACCAGCGCCATCTATGGAAGAGTAGTAAAATATATTTATTTCAAATAATAATATATTTTGTAATTAAACTAGATGGCGCTTATTAGGTTAATATGTGTGTAGTGTGTACGTGTCGCGCGTAGAGCGTTAGCAAGCGGTCGCGCTCCGCAAATCGGCACATGTTGCAAATATTAAATAATATTTAATATTTCGCGCGTCGCAGATGTTACCATCAAGAAGAAAAGATGGGGGCGAACGCAGCTTACAGGACATCATCACCCTGTTGAAGCAGACGGATCCTGTGGCCGTACCGGCCTTTGTGGCTAAGAATCTCCACAAGCTGCCGGTGGTTACCTTGGATCACGTCGACGTCTCCAGCCTGCTGAGAAAGTTTAACAACATGAAAGCAGAGCTGGACGAGATGCGAGGTAGATTGGATGCATCGGAAAATACCATCCGTGATTTGCAAAGTGAATTATTGCAAATAAAAAGTAACAATTCTCTAAGTAGGTCACCCGATCATCCGTTTGCCTACGTAAACACGCGTCGCGGGGCGCAGATTGACTCGTCGTTGGCCATGTCAGCGGAATTGGACGGGTCAACAACCGCCGAAGCCTCGTCGCTAGCGATCGAGCCGAAGCTGAAGAATCCATCGACTCAGCAGAAAAAGTATGCCAGTGTAGCTGCTTACCCCGCACCCCCGCGGAAATCAAAGGGGGATGGAGAGCCCCAAGGCTGAGAAGAGCCCCAAGGCCAAGGAGAGCCGCAAGGCTGAATCTCTTCTACCGGTCGAGGACAAGAGCAGGAGGTGCGATGAGGAGGGCTTCATTCTGGTGGAGAGAAGAAAGAAGAGGAAGCCTGCCGTCCGCAACCATCGCGGCACCGCACCCTACGTACCCGAGCTGCGCTTACGGTGTGAGGTACCCGCAACGCAGCTGTACGTGTCCCGTCTGCACTGGTCCATGGAGGTGGAAGACGTCGTGAGCTACATCCGTGAGAAGACCACCTACACTTTAAGGGTTGAGCGTCTGCAGTCTCGCCACAAAGTCAACTTCAGTTCCTTTGTGGTAAGAGTGCCGACAACACTTTTGTCTACCCTCGAGGTGGAGGCGTTCTGGCCGTCGGGTGTAGTTTACCGAAGGTTCCGGGGAAGACTCCCCAACGAAGCGCGCATCACGACGCCGAAAAAGACAATACCAACGTGATAAACTATTTTAGTGTGTTTGTGTAGTGTGAGTCTGAGAGAGTGTGTGTAATAATATACCATAATATAGAATTGTTTAATGTGTATTTATCCATTGTCTGATTGCCATAACACAAGTCTTAACTTAGCATGGGATTAGATTGATGTGATGTATATTACATGTTTATTCTATTGTATGTTATTATGTGTGTTTAATAAAGAATTTGAAAGAAAAAAAAATTTTAAAAAATTGTTAGAAAAGATCCAAGGATGAAGAAACAAAATCTATTAACACGAGCGAATCCACAAGCAAGAACTATAAATAATTAGAATACTCGACTTAAAATTTACAGAACACTGAACACAAATTTTTAAAATACTCCAAAAGTATTTCTTGCGGGGTAAAAATAAAACAATACAATACATTTTAAAACTGCTTGAATTTCCCTATTATTTACAATCTCGGGGTAAAGTATACCTGCAATCTATATTCTGTACCACAAGCAGGTACATTTGTGTACGTAAGCGAGAAATATTGTATGAAAACCATGAAAGCGCCTCTAGCGGACGTAAAAGTAACTACAATTTTCATATAATATTCCTCATAATTCTCGTTTATTTTATATTATACGATACCGCAAAATGTTCCTGCTTTGGGGTACTGCAATGTCGATCGGCACGTATCGCACACGTGTGCTCACGTCGCGCATGTACAATGTCTGTGATCTACTACACTTTACACGCTCATACTGATGTGGATTGTGGAGTACCGACTTACCGAGCACGGAGTACCCCCTACCCCAGTCTACACAGTACATGTTATACTTCACACTAATGCTGGGAGTGCTCCAGGGAAATCGTGTTTACGGGACGAAAGATTTGTATGACGAAATACATCATTGTTGGTTAAATACATACCTATTACATAATTGTAGGTATATGATATCAGAACCTACGAGAAGGTAGGGGTCTTGACAGTACGGGCGTAGCCAGGGAGGGGTTTAGGGGGTTCAACCCCCCCCCCCTGGCAGACACACTTTCGCATTTATAATATTAGTATAGATTAGGAACTTCGTTTCTATCTGGTGTCCTACGGCTTTTTTTTCCTTTAAATCCGGACCCCTAAAAATGAAAAGGGCTTATATAAAATCAAATATCTGGAAATTGGATCGGAAGGTTCGGCCCTTTGCCCCTAATCACGGCATTGTCCTGTGCTCATTATACAGATCACAATTCACCGATAACTCCCGAAATATTTAACTTGGAAAAACTTCCCAGTTTTTCCCCATAAAAGCTACCTTATTTCTTTCAAATAAGTGTGCAATTCACTTAAACATAATTATTTTTGAAAAAACTGGGACATAAAGTATGAGATCTTGTTACAATGGCATAAACTTGATTTTCGTTTAAAGGCCAATGTATACGCCTATACAATAAGATCCCAGAAAGCGTTCTTTTCAATAAGTAAATTTAAAAAAGTAGTTAAAGAACGTTTATGTGCTAAAGCCTATTATACAGTTAATGATTTTATGAATGATAGCACACCTTGGGAATGAGGTGGCCCCCTGCAAGGCTACTTCCAAATTACATATATTACTGTACTCTTGTTATGTAGTTTTAGGCATAACACAACACAACATTGTTATATACCTTTTTTATTTTTTAAAAGAACAATTTTCTATCTTTTTGGTTAATGATGGACCCGCGCGAGTTTCTTACGACGGTTCTTCTCGCCGGGCTAGTTTCCGAACCGGCGCGGTGGTAGGCATCATGTAAGACAATTCTATAAGTGTTATTTATAACCTATATGGAAATAAAAATTTTGAGTTTGAGTTTGAATTTGAACCATTTTTATGGACCATTTTAGGTGTGGCACTGCACCACTGCGGCACACGCTGCGCACGACGCGTTCACACATTATTTTGGCGTCCCACTTGTTCGCACAATATAAGCTGACACATGCCTAGCACGTGGGCTGCTTGGCGTGACGTGTGTGGGTACGTCGTACGCCGCAGTGGAGTAGCGCCCTTATTCATTCATATTGCAGCTATACAGGCTTCGAACCTGAATCGAAGTCAAAATGGTAATCTGTAATTACTTTAATACTAACTGTGGGAGAGCCACGCTTCAGCATGAATGGGCCGGCTCGACCGGGTAAATACCACGGCCTCACAGAAAACCGGCGTGAAATGACGCTTGCGTTGTGTTTCGCCGAGTGAGTGAGGTTACCGGAGACCCATGGGGGGGATTGGGGACTTTATGGACCAGGAACGAAGTCGCAACACGAGTGTCCATGGGCGGCGGTAATCGCTTACCATCAGACGATCCGTCTGCTCGTTTCCTGGTTCATTACATAAAAAAACTTAAGATCGGCCGATGCGTCTGGTCGTTTATCAGTTTTTACACTATTATAATATAGTTAATAGAATCAGGCGTTACTTTGCGGAAATCCATAGCATAAAATTAATTAATATTATGTTTATAGCAGTTTTTCCGCTAAATAATGCACTCACACATTTGCTTGCAGGTTGTGGGTATTATTTAGCGGAAAAACTGCTATAAACATAATATTAATTAATTTTATACTATTATAATATTTTCATGTATAGTCCCAACTCCCAGGTATCAATGTCATGTAATCAGGTGCCGGTAACAAAACGAAATCACCGCTGGCAGACGGCCAGGTGAGGACGGAGCTTAGTCGGTACTCTCGGTAGATCCCGACCGTGACCTGTGCCTTATTGGAGACATTGTTATAGTCTGTGCTTAATGTATTGTTACGAACAATAAGACTAGCGCCATCTAGCGTCAACCAATGAAACCACTTGGTGCGAACAGGGACAACGTTTTCACGTCTACTCAATACTAGATGGCGCTACTGTGCGAATATTCCGGAACAATTCAACCAGTTCACGCGGCTAGCGAATATTTCTGGAACGGTCTGGAACTCGATTCGGCCCATATAAATACGCCACAGAGATGCGAACGAGTCAGTTCAGTTTCGAGCTACCTTCGGGCGAAACAGGCGATAAGTAAAAGTGATACCAGTGATTAATACCAGCGACTTGGCTACGACTTAAGGACACTGTTAGTGCTTAGTGTTTGGACTTAGTGCTTAGTGTTTGGACTTAGTGTTTAGTGTTAGACCTAGTGCTTTGTGTTGGACCTAGTGCTAGGGAATAAAGTCTTCAAAAGAGTCAGCAGGTCTTTTATCTCCAAATCCTTCGAACCCCAACACGTAACAACTGGTGTCGGAAGTGAGATTTGGAGATGCCATTGACTCCGAGAGAGGACTTCAAGGAGGGCGTCAGAACAAGGGCACAACGAGCTGCGGAGGCCACACCCACTGGGGACCAAGCTCCGCCCACTGTGGGCCAAGCCCCGCCCACTGACCCCGCCCACCAGGACCCGCCCACTGACCACGCCCCCCAGGCTCCGCCCACTTTGACCCAAGCCACACCCACCGACTCCGCCCACCGGATCACACCCACTCAGGCCACGCCCACTGGCCCCGCCCACCGGGTCACGCCCACTCAAGCCCCGCCCATTGACTCCACCCACCTTGCCACGCCTTCCAGACAGGCCACGCCCACCAGACAAGCCACGCCCACCAGCAGTACCTTGGCTCTTCAATTAGGAAGTTTAATTGAATTAATGGAGCTGCAAAGGGCTGAAATTCAGGCAATGAAAGAATCACACGAACGCAGGCTCGGCGCTTTGCAAGACTCACAAGAACGCAAGCTCGGTGCTCTGCAAGAATCACAAGAACGCAAGCTCGGTGCTTTGCAAGAATCACAAGAACGCAAGCTGACTACGATTCAAGAGTTTCAAAAGGCTGAAATCAGAGCGATTCGAGAATCGCAAGAGCAACAAAAAGACCTTCAAGAAAAAGCGCTTTGGGCTATAAATGATGTCAGTGACACGGTGATTAAGCTTCGAAAGGATGTCGACGTAGTGGAAGAACGAGTTACTGGGTTAGGATTGGACGTTGAAAATTTGAAAACCGTCCTCGCTGAACTACAGAAGAAGGTAGTGCACCTTGAAACCACGGGAGTTGCGACGTCAAGTGGAACTACCAGAGTGGCGCAAGGACCGAGAGTGAAAGTGCCGCCATACGACGGCACTACTTCTTGGAACGCCTATCGTCAACAATTCCAGACTGTTGCTACTGCCAACGAATGGACGGAAGAACAATGCCTGACCGCTCTCACTGTTGCGCTTAGAGGGCAAGCTTTGTCGATCTTGGAAGCACTGCCACATACAGGAAAGGGGTTCCAAGACCTGATGGAGGCACTTGAATCCAGGTACGGGGAGCGACACCTGGAGCACGTGTTCCGTGCCCAACTGCGTGACAGAGTCCAACGCTCAGGAGAAGGACTGCAACAATGGGCGTTGGAAATTGAAAAACTCGTCAGGAAGGCACACCCAGGAGCCGACACCAAGATGGTAGACACGAATATTGTTCAAGCATTTGTCGACGGAATCAAAGACCTGGAAGTCAGAGCTGCAGTGAGGCTTCGTCACCATACCTCGCTAAGGGAAGCATTGGCGCATGCTTTGGAGGTCGAGGCTGTTCGCCACGACATACGGCAGACCCATCAGATCCGCGAGGTCTCCGTGGAAGTCAAGGAGGTTAAGGCTCCTATGAAGAAAAGTTCTGGAGCCATGTGCTACAAGTGCGGCGAGAGGGGGCATCTTCAGCTCAACTGCCCGCAGAAGGAGACCCAGATGGCAAGGATGAAAAGGATCGAGGAACAAATAGAGGAGCTGAAGAAGCAAGGGGCTTCGTCCCCTTGTCCGCGATCAGGGAAACGAATAAAAGCCAGGACTAAGGGGCGAGTGCTGGCTGACGCGGAGGAAGTTGCCTGGATGAAAAAGTGTAGTTCGATAACAGGCGCAGACTCAGCGAACAACAACAACTATGGATTAGTGACTGAGCTACTCGATGACTGCAAGAGTAATCTGACTTATTCGCAGAACATGAAAGCTAAGAAGTTTATACAGCGCTACGCGAATATCTTCTCCAGTCAAGAAGGGGACCTTGGAAGAACGTCGATAGTTCAGCACAGGATAGATACCGGAAGCGAGAGACCAATTCGTCAACGAGCAAGACGGATACCAATTGCAAAGGAAAAAGAAGTTGAAGGCCTTTTGGAGGACATGAGAAGGAATAAGATTATTGAACCGTCTGCAAGTCCGTGGTGCTCACCTGTTGTATTAGTGAAGAAGAAAGATGGTAGCACAAGATTTTGCGTGGACTATAGGCGTCTCAATGATGTCACTAAGAAAGACAGTTACCCGTTACCTAGAATTGACGACACTGTAGATACCTTGAATGGCATGAAATGGTTCTCGACCCTAGACCTGAAATCTGGATACTGGCAGGTGGAAATTCATCCAAAGGACAAGGAAAAGACAGCTTTTTCGACCGGTAAAGGTTTATGGCAATTTAACGTCATGCCCTTCGGATTGTGCAACGCACCTGCCACATTTGAGCGACTCATGGAGTGTGTACTGGCAGGCTTAGTTGGAGAGGCCTGCTTGGTCTACTTAGATGACGTCATCATTGTCGGCTGCGACTTCGAGGACCATTTACGAAACTTGGAGCGTGTTTTCGCCAAAATAGAGGGAGCCAAATTAAAGTTGAACCCAAAGAAATGTCGTTTATTCAGGAGTAAGGTCAATTATCTCGGCCATGTTATCTCCAGTGATGGAATCCAGACAGACCCGGAGAAACTGGAAGCAGTTCAAAAATGGCCTACCCCTAAGGACAAAACCGAAGTGCGAGCATTCCTCGGCCTATGTTCATACTACAGGCGTTTTATTAAAGGATTTTCGGAAATAGCCAAGCCATTACATCGGCTGACAGAAGATAAACGACAAACAAAAGGATTGGGACAAGTATATACCACTCTTCCTTCTGTCATACCGAACCGCCGAGCATGAGAGCATAAAAGCTACCCCGGCGTATGTCAACTACGGTAGAGAACTACGAATACCAGTAGACCTATTGACAGGAGGGTCACCGGAGGGACCAGAGACCGTACAAGACTATGTCTGCGATTTAAGGGAAAAAATGCGCTATATACACGCCTTGGTTCGGGAAAATGGGTTACAGTCAAGTAAGAACATGAAAACCAGGTACGACCGGAAATCGAACACGAGCGGCTTCGAGGAAGGGTCACTGGTGTGGCTGCATAACCCAACTCGTCGGAAAGGGAAATCTCCAAAGTTGCAGACCAAGTGGGACGGACCATACAAAGTGCTTACCCGAATAAATGATGTGACTTATAGGATCCAAAAGCAACCAAGAGGGACATTCAAAGTGGTACACATAGACCGTCTGGCGCGGTACCATGGCAGTAACAACGATGCTCGGGACGAGCATCTCTAAGAGGGGAGTAGTGTTACGAACAATAAGACTAGCGCCATCTAGCGTCAACCAATGAAACCACTTGGTGCGAACAGGGACAACGTTTTCACGTCTACTCAATACTAGATGGCGCTACTGTGCGAATATTCCGGAACAATTCAACCAGTTCACGCGGCTAGCGAATATTTCTGGAACGGTCTGGAACTCGATTCGGCCCATATAAATACGCCACAGAGATGCGAACGAGTCAGTTCAGTTTCGAGCTACCTTCGGGCGATTTCGAGGCGAAACAGGCGATAAGTAAAAGTGATACCAGTGATTAATACCAGCGACTTGGCTACGACTTAAGGACACTGTTAGTGCTTAGTGTTTGGACTTAGTGCTTAGTGTTTGGACTTAGTGTTTAGAGTTAGACCTAGTGCTTTGTGTTGGACCTAGTGCTAGGGAATAAAGTCTTCAAAAGAGTCAGCAGGTCTTTTATCTCCAAATCCTTCGAACCCCAACACGTAACAGTATTATGAAATGCGAAATCAATACACGAATACTTTAGTGATAACTTCTTATGGCAGGGTGTTTAAACGGCTTTGTTCTGTAACGCGCTACGGCGGTGCCAAATAAGTATTTCGAATACTAATGTCAGATACGCGTAACGCAGTATATGTAACTGCGTTACTTAGATTTTTGACCAATTGGTCTCGGGTTCGAATCTCGGCCAGACGAAATATTAATTTTTCTTTTATATATTTTTTTCGCACTACTAAAACTCCGAGCAATGCTCCTAGCTACGAGTACTATAGTATATTATTGTTGAAAGCGGTATACCTTAATACTGTTATCACTTCTATGGCAGTCCCTATAATTGCCTGATTTTTTTATAAACTAGTGTTGGTCAACACTATACTCTGTTCAGACTTCGGATCCAACTTAATCTCCTTGTAAACAAAAAGACATCTATCGAATGTATATGCATCTGAAAATACTTTCAGATGTATATACATTCGGTACTTACAATAAAATACAATTTTTTTTAAAAAATTCTGTCCGTCTGTCTGTCTGTCGGTCTGTCTGTTTGTTTGTTCCGGCTAATCTCTGAAACGGCTGGACCGATTTTCACGGGACTTTCACTAGCAGATAGCTGATGTTCTAAGGTCTAACATAGGCTACTTTTATTTTAGGGTTCCGTTTAAAGAAATAGGGTTCCGTTTCCGTTAGTTCTGCGCAAACGAAGTTGCGGGCATCAGCTAGTTGTACATATAAACGTAATGCTACCAATTTAAATTTCACTTGATCTGAAAACAGTATAGATAGTAGTCAGTAGTGTAGACTGTAGGTTACGCAGTAACTAATTTAGTAATATGTGGTTTAGGTAATAAATTAGTTTTCACCTTCTTTCACCAGCTTCTTAACTTTCATAAGGAGACAATAAAATTTTATTATCAGACCGACATACATCATCTTATTGCTTGTCAGCAACTGATGTTACCTTTTGGATTCCAATGAAGCTATTATAACAATGCCTAAGCCTATTTCAAATACTGATATTAATTATTATTTTGAGACAAAAATTTTCAAATTAAAAATAGACAAAAACTATGAAATAAACTTATTCTCTAAATAATTCCCCTTTTAAATTTGGCTAAAATTTTAACTATTTCTCTACTAAATCTTCTTAATTTTGAAATCGGTACCAGCTCAAACAATATCCTACAATATTTTATAGAACTCACGTTTATATCTGGTAACGACTAAGTAAATAAGATGATGATGATGATTACTGTAAGTAACATAGTGGCATATCTTGCAGTTCTTTAAACAATGCTGAAATTTCCAAACGCGTATCTTTAAAGACTGGGGAGCTCTGTTCAGTGCTTTTGGATCCAGGGTAAACCTTGGTGCAAAATCTTGCATTAATTTTCTGAAGTAACACAAGCATAATATGCTTGTGTTACTTCAGAAAAAGTGAAAATCACTGTGTCCATATAAATTTCGAGGAGTTCCCTTGATTCCTCATGGATCCTATCATCAAATGACCACTAATGTCATAATGACTAAATTGGGATTATACCCTCCTAACCGCCTCCTTTTTTGGAATTTGGAAGTCGGTTAAAAGTTAGGTATCATTACGTACTCTTTGGTAAAAATTTAAATATTTAAATTTCGAACCTTTCGAACGCTGTAATCAATAACATTTTAAAAGGAATTTAGATATTTAAATGTCAATTGTCGATAACTTTTTGTAACAATTAGATTGTGTCCGTCTGCGCGGAGGGCGAAGGGCAGGGCAGCTTGTTACAGGAATCGACCAATAAATTACAGGAAGGGTCTGGGATGATTTAGCGCGGCTGCCATTACGGCATAATGGCGGGCCGGTCATCAGTTACGTCGGAGTTCAACCCGTTTATCACTTATGTTATTACCGCCAAATTGCTTTAGTTTTTTATTATTAAAATTTACTAGTGAAATTCATAATAATGATATCGATAAACGCACCGTCTTTTGTAACGGTATGCCGTATGTTCAAAAGCTGCAAGACTCTATGTGCGGGACACAGAATAAAGAACAGCGCACTGTGTCCAAAACCATGGCGAAACACCGCCCCACCCGCTCTTTACTCTTTACACTTACAAAACAGTCGTGTTATTGTGTTACGACAATTAGGTATTCATATAGATATATAATATTAAAAAGAGGGGTATTTAATAAAAATTAATTGAAAAAAAGTTGGGTAAAATATTCCGTTATTCTGTGGCAACCAGGCAACATATTGTGTGTATATTTCGAGTAGTGACGGCTTCACATTCAAACGCGTTGACGGTTTCACGGACGGGTTGGTCGTTGGATGTTTTCTGTATTCATGACGGAAAGCAGGTACCATAGCAGCATTCAGGGCGGGATCAGGGGTCAGGAACTGCAAAAATTTTCCTTTCCCATAGGTCTCTCAAGCATCAGTGAGTGCTGAAATACACTAGTAGTAGTGTATTTCAGTACACAACTACTAGTGTATTTAATTAAACACTTCACTGTTTGAGAGACCTGTTTTTGTGGAAAGGAATTTTTTTGCTCCTGATCCCGCCCTGGGTACTGCTATGGTACCCGCTTCCCGTCATTACGTTCAGAGTTAATTTAGATAGATATTTCCGAGAAACTGGAGAGATATTTCCGATAAACTGGAGAGATATTTCCGAGAAACTGTGGGCTGGGCTGGTGCGGGAATAAGAAATTCCAAAATATTCCAAATTCTTTTACAATAATTGTCTATGGTTTTTCGCATTCGATCAAAGAAAAATTACAAATTGTTTTTCCAGAGCAAATAGCCCGCGGCTTCGAGATTTGATTATGTTAATGATGTGCCAGCAGCTGTGGGGAGTGGGGAGGGACAGTTTGTCGAGTGTTTTGAATGTAAATGGAGGACTTCATCGCTGCTGCAACCTGCAGGCCATTGGCCACTACAAACTTGTGGAGTTATGAATAGGAAGTTTATAATAGACTAGCTTTTGCCCGCGGCTCCGCCCGCGAGAAATGGGGTTTTTTGGCCACTTACGACTGTACTCTAAGTTAAATCTGTATCTTCCTTATCTTACGTTCTCTCTTTAATTACTAATTGTTTGTCCGAAGCACCATCATACCATATTTCATTTCAATGGTTTAAACACTTAAGCCATGAAAGACATTAAAAAAATATACACAATAGTACATTATCCCTTGGGAACAATATTATATATCTTTTTGGGATAAAAAGTAAAAATACACAAAAAAGTATGAAATAAAACTTAATCTCTAAATAATTCCCCTTTCAAATTCGGCTAAAATTTTTACTATTTCTCTACTCAATCTTATTAATTTTGAAATCGATACCAGCCCAAACAATATTCTACAATATTTTATAGAACTTACGTTCATATTTGCTGGTACCGACTTCAAAATTAATAAGATTGAGTAGAGAAATAGTAAAAATTTTAGCCGAATTTGAAAGGGGAATTATTTAGATATTAAGTTTTATTTCATACTTTTTTGTGTATTTTTACTTTGGAAGTCGGTTTAATTTTTTGTTTAAAATAATAATTTCACCCTTTTTAGAGATATATTTTCTTAAGTTATTATTAATACGTCTTAAGAACGTCTAAACTAAACGATCGAATGTATAATTGAATACGCGCCAAGCTTCCATAAAATATTGCTATTAAGATGATGATGATGATTACTGTAAGTTATAAAGTGGCATATGCTTGCAGTTCATTAAACAATACCGAAATTTCCAAACGCATATCTTTAAAGACTGAGGAGTTCTGTACAGTGCTTTTGGATCCAGGGTATATCTTGGTACAATATCTTATTTTTTGGTAGCATATGCTTGTGTTACTTCAGTAAAAGTCAAAATCACTATATGTGTGGATATAAATTTCGAGGAGTTCCCTCGATTCCTCATCGCATCATCAGGTTCCCACTTTAGTGACTAAAGGACCAATTTCGAACTAAACCCTTTACAACAACAAAAGAATTTTGCAAATAGGTCCATAAACGGCAGAGTAATGTTCAAAGATATCCGTGTTAGTGTAAAATACTATGAGAAATACCTTTTATATCATCATAATCTGATGATGTATGGTGTGATAGTAGTGATGATGATGATGATTACTCTAACTGACAGGGTGGCATATGCTTGCAGTTCTTTAAACAACGCCGAAATTCCCAAACATGTATCTATAAGGAGCCAGGAGTTCTGTTCTGTACTTTTGGATCCAGGGTATACCTTGGAGCAAAAGTTTACTTTTTGGTAGCATATACTTGAACTACTTCAGAAAAAGTCAAAATCACCATATGTGTCTATATAAATTTCGAGGAGTTCCCTCGATTCCTCATGGATCCCATCATCAGGTCACCACTTTGATATCAAAAGGATCAATTTGGGATTACACCCTATACATCACAGAAAAAACTATGAAAATCGGTCCACAGGCGGCGGAGTAATCGTTGAACATACAAAAAAAAATAACCGCCTCTTTTTTTGGGAAGTCGGTTAGAAAGTACACTGCGCGTTTGTCCAAAGCATAAACCACTGCCATACCAAATTTCATTCAAATCAATTCAACCGTTTAGCAGTAAAAGACAATCAAAATACACATAATAATAATACATTATCCCACGGGAACACCGCAAATTTTTGGGACAAAAAGTATCCTATGTCCTTTCCCAGGACTCAAAGTATCTCTGTACCAAATTTCATCAAAATCGGTTCAGCGGTTAAAGCGTGAAGAGGTAACAGACAGACAGACAGACAGACAGACAGACAGACAGACACACTTTCGCATTTATAATATTAGTAAGTAAAGTATAGATATAGATATAGATAATAGTACAGGATCCCACTGCTCGATGCTACAGGTGTCTGTTTTTTTTGATAAAACTTATTTTAAATGAATCTTATGAAAGTACGCAATGGACTAGGGATAGGTTGCCTATAATAAAATATTAGTCACAATTACCTGAAATTAATTTTAGTATAATTAATTCGCTAATATAATTTGCAACTATATGTTTTTTAATGAATTTTACGACATTTGAAAGAAAATGATGTCGCTAATTTAAAAAGAAATGGTATATTATTTATATTATATTATAGTTGCGGCAATTTTTATAGGCAATCTATCCATTGCATATTTTCTTAACATTCATTTAAAATTAGTTTTATCCAAAAAAGGTATCTGTTTTTTGGATAAAACTAACAAACTAAAACAGAATCGAGCAATGGGATCTTAGACTATAACGATCAGGTACTGTAGCCTACACTGAAGTATACACTAATATTATAAAGTGTATTAATAATTGTGAGGGGGACAAAGCCTAGATTACCTAGGGCAAAGGAAGGGATCGAAATCTGGTGTGTAGGAATGAGGGGATAGTAGAAGGGAAAGCTGGAAAAGACACAGGAAAATACACGGAAATAATAGGTAGGAAATAAAAGTGAAAAGAGAAAGGAATATAGAAAGGAAAATAACAAAGGATTACCAATTACTTCGAGCTGTGGTGAGGCAGGGATTCCTTGTTGACTTGTCGACTTGTCGGAGCGAAGTACGATTTGTATGGCGATTGGCCCTATCTTTATACTAGTCTGACAATCAACCTTCTAGAACATTCCGTTCCTCACCCCCTTAGCTCGAAATATCGTTTATTTATCATCAAGACAACATTATTTACATGAAACATATTTTTCCTAATATTCTAATACATATTTACAATATAATTTTACATGAAGAAAACTTGGAAGCTGTCGGGAATTGAGTGAGCGAGGAAAATAGGTTTTTCCAGTATTTATATTGCCTCGTCCTCCCCTGACTTAACGGTCATTCGCTCCGTCCCTGTCTAATGGCAAGTCTCTCTCGAGACCGAGGCGCTCCCTAGTAGCAAAAATTCGCAACTATGGATTTCCTTTCTAAATAACTCACTCAACCCCCGCACAGCTAATACCCTTACATTAAACTAGGTCATATTTTATCAATTTTAACAATATTTCACTAATTACTATCACAATGATTTGAGAACAATGGACAAAGTTATATAATCATAAGTATGAGTCTAATAAGAAGGTTAAAACAATGGCTTTTGTGAGACAATGGCATCTAATAAGACTTTACATGAACTATTGTTACGTATTATGCAACGAGTTTTTACTATTTTTACTTTACATTTCAAGCTCTAGGTTATAACAATTTTGAGTTTTTAAGAATAACTATTTACATGATTTTACAAGTAATCGGCTACTTTCTAAACGTTCGTCGTGAACAAATTGTTTGTTTGCATTTAACAGGCTCCAAAACTACTGGGCCGATTTCGCTCGAGTATTTCCTTTAATAGGTACTTGGCTTAGGGTATCGTATACTAGTGATATCATAAATTTAAAACTTAATTTAACTTAATTTAATTGATAAATAAAATTAATTGAGGAAAATGCATTTTTATTATTTATACATTTGTGTGTTATCGTAACTTCCGGAAAGGATGTGACGACACAAACACACTAAACATAATATGTGTAGTAGTGAAACGGAACGTATTTCTGTAAATTATTCAGACCGAATAAAAGTATAGACGCAGCCGTCGTAAACAATCGGGACGAAATAAGTGAGGCAAAGTCTCGGCTTTGTGTGCGTAACTCGGTGTAAGATATCGTAGATTTGCGCATGTGTGCTAGAGAAAAATGTTGCAAGCTTTGTGCTGCGACTCCCAATTGCGAGCGACATACTTTGGTAAAAGTTATATCCCACCAAAAACATTCTGTAAAAAACTAGCCAAGTCTCGATGGAGCTGCTTGTTTATCTCTAAAAAGTAATGAAATCTAGACAAAGTCGTGCCAAGTCTAAGGTTCCTTACTGCGATTTCTTTATTATTATAGTTAATGGTATGTGACTTGACCGTTAAACATTCTTTATACGTTAGTGGGTACAAGTCAATTTTGTTTTTCAAGTGTCAATTTTCCATCGTAAATGGGTAGGCGGTTCTGGCGACAGATTGGTGCAATTGTGTCATGGAGCACCTGGTTTTGTACCCTTGTGTACCCTTCAACGGCCAAGTCACACAACATTAACTATAATAATAAAGAAATCGCAGTAAGGAACCTTAGACTTGGCACGACTTTGTCTAGATTTCATTACTTTTTAGAGATAAACAAGCAGCTCCATCGAGACTTGGCTAGTTTTTTACAGAATGTTTTTGGTGGGATTTCACTTCTTTTTGTAGAAACGTGGGCATATTGATTTATTTTACTAGATTTAAGTGTAATTTGTTTATTTAATTTGTGTAATGTTCGAGTAGAATAAAGTTAATTGTTCGACTATTTCTTCTTGTAAACTTGTAAGTATAAGTATAAAAGCTAGTCTAGTCTTATCCAGAGTTTTCCTTTAATTTTATTTATGCATTATTAAAAGCAGAAGGGGAGGCATTCGCCCAGCAGTGGGACGCTACGGGCTAGATTAAAATATTAGAAGATGTGTCCCACTTCGCTGGATTTTTGCAATAACAGTCGATTATTTTTTCTGTACCAATAGTAGAAGGGGGCATTACCATATCTCTAATCAGCTGAGACCAGCTCAGGGTTCTTCATCTGGGATGAAGATTTTTTTTATTCGATTTTTGACATCAAATGAAAAGGCCCACCAAGTTGAATATAATATAAAGGCGGTATATTGATCTCTAATAGTTTGGTTGGGCTCTTGTGTTTTCTAATCAGGGTCACCAGGTACTCCAGATTTTCGATTATCCTAGTTTTTATAGTTTTTCATTTATGTGGCCATTAAACCCTAACTCTGTACCAAATTTCAGCTCTCTGAGTTTATGGGAAGTACTAGTTCTATTCTGATGATCATGAGTGAGTGACTGAGTGAGTGAGTGAGTGTCATAAATGTGAAACTTAGCTTTTGCTTAACTTCGGAACTAAATGACCCATAGACTAAAAATTTTGGATTTTAAGTATGTGATGAAGTAGCTTACTGGATGACGAAAATTTCTGCGTTCTGATCTTATCCAGAGGTTCTCAAATAGGGGCCTTAAAATACGGCGAAATGGTTCCAGTAAAGAATGGTACGGCAGTGTTTGCTTCGCGCTTGACTTGGCGGGGGCACTGCCGTGCCCCCAGATCGACGTTCTGGTCTTATCTAGAGGTTCTCAAATAGGGGCATAAAATGCGGCGAAATAGTTCCAGTAAAGAATGGTACGGCAGTGTTTGCTTCGCGCTCGACTTGGCGGGGGCACTGCCGTGCCCCCAGATTAAGTTATATTATTTAACTGTGGGAGAGCCACGCTTCGACATGAATGGGCCGGCTCGACCGGGTAAATACCACGACCTCACAGAAAACCGGCGGAAAATAACGCTTGCGTTGTGTTTCGCCGAGTGAATGAGGCTACCGGTGGCCCATGGGGGGGATTGGGGATTTTAAGGACCAGGAACGCAAGTCGCAACATCAGAGGAGTTACAAGTGTCACTCCTCTGGTGTTGCGAGTGTCCATGGGCAGCGGTAATCGCTTACCATCAGGCGATCCGTCTGCTCGTGTCCTGGTTCATTACATAAAAAAATGTAGTATTGTGTTTTATTTGTATTGGTTGACTTAGATGAAAGACAATTAACTTACATAATGAGAGTAATTTATTTTAAAATTAACGTAATTTTACGGTGACATATATAACCTAATATACTCCAAAACTAAATATGCAATAGTAAAATTTCCTAAAACACACTTAATTGTAAAGTCTCCGAAAAATCACAACTTCCCTTACTTTAGGGAAAAAGATAATGTTCTTAACTTGCAACACTGACACAATGGCGTCTAGAATTCGTGTTCCGAGAAATGATGACAAACATTTTACGATTTTGTTTAAATTAGACACCAAATCGGATACTTACTTGTGAAAAGTAATCCTAGATGACTTTTTATGAAAACATGAATTGTTTTTGCAGCATTTTATGACGCAGGACGGCATAATTTCGCAATTATTATTTCACTAAAACCAAAGAATATATATTACTAACGTCTATTATTGCTAAAACTACTCTTGCGCTCTCGGTCACTCGCGGCAGACTACCGCGCGGCCGTCTTCATATCGCCGAATCGTCTTCATATTACGTGCCTCACTTTTTGAGCGCAACGTTATGTCTATACTTTTATTCGGTCTGAGGTAAATTTTTTCATGACAATTTATAAAGGTTCATGACAATTTCTAAAGTCATTATTTATGTATTTTGTTTCCTCTAATTCCATGCAATAGTCAATTAGCTCAAAATGGTTTTCATGTATTCTTTTCTATGCTTGTTATGAAAATTCTTAACTTTATATTTACTTATTTCGCATTTACGTTAAAACGTCAAACGGAACATCACACCTCAATTTTACTACTACGGACTATAGCATAGAATATTACAAATAGTACTAGTATGACGTCACAGCACAGATAATAATCTATCAAGTATCAACCAACATGACGGATAGTGTTTTCGGTAAAAAGTGTATTTTTAAATTATTTTTTGTAGGTTTTTAGGTTTTAAAATAATGTAATATATTTTTTGTAATGAAACACTTATGAAGCGTTTAGGACATACATGTATTATATTAAAAAGAGAGTTTAGGACATAAATAAAACAAGGTCAAGAAGCATATTAGAGTGTCCATTTTTTACCATTTTTCAGGCAACGGGCATTAATGTTTGTTAGTCAACAGATTTCGAGTGCAAGTTGCTTTAAATATTTTTTGTTGGAAAGTTGCCACCTAGGAAAGCTGTAATACTTTAAAGTATTTTAGTAGTGTTGGTACTTGATATGACTATAGCGGGAAGAATAACAAGTGGCGCAGGCGGCGGGCGTAAACACGACGTGATAACACAGACGACCGTTAAATTATAGGCGGCCGTTTGTTTCATAAAATTACATCCCGTGCGTGACCCGGGTATGGAGTCACAGAGTACAGGTCAGACCGGGCACGAACCCGGATCTCCAGCACCCATCACATTAGGGACCAAAGTCATCATCATCGTCAGTATGTGTCTGGTTCTTGACACATACTGACATATACTATAATAGTGGGTTTATATATTCCAAAGCATTGGGAAAATTTTGTGACGAGTCACGACGACGTACGACAGTATGAGGCGTAGGTAAATACTGCTGTTAGTTATATTATGTACAATAACTCAGTTCCAGTTCCATGTAATCTGAATGTATACAAAGCTCAATATACTGCTACAAATAGCCTACAATGCTTCCAATTTAAATAACACTTATTCATCGCGCAATAAAGAAATATAATGGCACTTTAATATTCAGTCAAAATTAATTTTTTGGTTCCATTTAGATCGCGTTGAATCGGACCGGTGCATACATAAGCAATTGAAAGTGGAAAATATAATAAAATTTACTTGCATAAAAGCAATATAAAATTTGTATAAAGTCGCCATATTTTCATTAAAACTGCCATTATTTTGCGCCGGTCGAAGCGCGCTGCTCGCTACAATTTATCGCTCATACCCAGCACCCGCCACCCGGTAAACCCGGTCGTGCCCAGTCCAAGACCATATTGTACGTTGTAAGGAGGTATTTATTCATTGCATATTAAATATATCGCCTTATAGGGGCACCAGGCGCGCACGAAATAGAGGACAATAATGTCAGTCTATAAGTCTATGTATTGTTCGAGAATGGAGAATATATTATAGTGGTTAACAAAACAAAGGATATTAAAGTTTAGTATTTTATAGCTTAATATATTCTGTTTAGACTTTAGATGCAATTTACTTTAGTTATTTTAATTTTAAACGACGAAAAACATTGATTTCTACAAAAATAAATTTTTTGTACGCCGTGTTCCTTTTTTTTGGGTTCCTACAATCAAAGAAACTCTATAGTTTCGCTCTGTCCATCCGTCTGTCTCTATGTCTGTCTGTCTGTCTGTCCACCCTTCTGTGATTATGAATTTATATGGATGAAATTTGGTATAGTCATAAAATGTGTATAGATCTCAGTTTTGGTATCATAAAATAATAATAATTTTATATTTACAAATACAAATATTTATTGTCCAAAAAGTCATTTACAGAAAGTGATACCAGATCCCCACACTAGGCAATGCCTGTCCTGTGGAGACATCGAGAATACAATTTATCAAAGACTATTATGTAGTTAGTCGGACAAAAAAAAGAAAAGAACAGATTATACTTATTTACTACATAATATTTACTGTGTGTGTGTATGTGGGTAGAGATGTGATAAACGGCTTAAAATTAAAAGTTAACTTATCCGTTATTAAATATTCAATAGCAGCTTTTTTTAACTGCTTAGTTGCTTAGTTGCTTAATTGATTATCTACTTATTGCCACTTATAAGTTATAATATTTTTTGCGCTTATGTTACGTTTTTCGATCGCTTAAACTGATTTAAATTAACTTTCCTTCGTACTTTGCAGGCTTAGGACTGTCTGAAATCTGAATAATTATTATTAATATAATAATATGAACTCATAAAAATGTTTTTACATGTTGATAATATGCATTAATCTTAAATGTTGCTTATCATTAGTAATAGTTGATTTATAGGATAACAAACATCGCCACTTTTTCCACCTCATTTCTTTCAAAGTAGTTCCATAAATTACTGTTCCAATTCACGTCGTTTATTCGTCATCTTACGACAAAAACTTAATAAACTTAATACTAAAACACTACACGAAAAGTTTATATTACGTCCATATGGACCATTATTATATTTATTATTTACATTAAAACTTCACGGTAAGCCACCAAAGCACCACTATTACGATTAAAATACGAATTATTGCGTAACGTAATATAACGTGTTTTCGTCAACCCGCAAAGCGCAACTAACAAAAAGTGAATAAACACGAAAAAGCTTAATAGTTATAAGTACAAAAAATAACCCGTTTAAATAAGTGATGAGCTACATTAAAGAATTTTCACTCTTATTGCGCTGTCATAAGAACTATTTTTCTTTGCTCATACCACACTTATGGCTTTATGACTATAAACGATATGAACGATAATTATAAGTGATAAACGCTTAAATTTTTAAACGACTTTACAACTTATTCATAAAAGCACGCTATTTTAAACGCTTTACGTTATAACGGCCATCTCTATATGTGGGTGTGTATGCGTGCGCGTGTGAGTGCGCGTGTATGCGTGCGTGCGTGCGTGCATGCGTGCGTAAGTGCATGCGTGCGTAAGTTCATGCGTGCGTGCGTACATGCGTGCGTGCGTGCATGCGTGCATGCGTACGTGCGTGTGTAACTATTAGACAGTAACTTTTATTAAGAAGATTTTCGGCTTCTTCGTACGAGCAACTGCGAAGAGTGTCAGTAAGAACTAGCTTTGATATTGTAAGGGACCACTTTTCAATATATATGACAAAATTTAATAAAGGACTACTTTTCAATATAACATAAATTTAAGGGGTGGTTCTCGATACATGTGAAGTGGGGATGATAAATATTTTTTCATTCTACCTCACAGTGTGGGATATCTTTGAATTGGTATTTTAAAATAAATGCAAGGTTTGATACATGACTTTTTACACAATCAACCATTTTCAAGTAATCGGGCTGCCAGTGGGAACCTACTTATAAACTACTTATAAGTTGGTCTCCCCCTGGCATTTCTAAACTATAGGATAGGAGATAGAAACTTGTAAGTTTCCATGTTGATAGGTCATGCTAAAAACTCTTTAGGGAAATTATTTTGAGCGAAATCGGACAGTACAGACTGTGTACAGGAATTCAAAGAAAACCTATTACGCGTTGACAGTCAAGGTCCTGACATGCTCTTGGTTAGGTTATTCATTTCTTAATTGCCTAATCAGTTGTGAAAAGGGAATATAATTCCGAAGTTTTTCTGCTTTCCCTACCATTTTATGCTAAGGGCCTTTTTACGCTGTCCACAATAGAAAATACATAACTTAATAATATTCAAATGCCTCTCTTCCCAATTTTCATTACCTACCATAGGATACCTTAATGATGTGTTAAGCTGATTTTTCAGAAGCTATCAGCAGTTTTGTAAACCTCAAACTAAAAGGCGGTTAAATGACAAAAAGAGTTTTTGAGGTAGAGCTGAAAAATGCTTAATTAGTTTGAAATTGATGCTAGTGATTTTGTAAAAACAATTGTTAATGTTGTCACGAATATCTTACGATAACATTAACAATTGTTTATAGAAAATCACTATAATCAATTTCAAAATAATCCCATGTTTTTGGCTCTACCTCAAAAACTCTTTTTGTCATTTAACCGCCTTTTAGTTTGAGGACCGCAGTATAGATAAGTATATTTTCCATGCGGACTATTAATTAATCATATCGAAAAGAAAAAAAGACAGAATGGCCTAATCCTTTAGGTACAAAACTTGAAGGGCGGGGGAGCTGTAGCTGAATTGTAATACTTCCTTGGCCGTGGTGATACATGTGTCGTGGTGTTCACTTTCGTGGGTAAACAGGTCGCCAGGCATATGGGAACGTGACCAGCATCCGTCCCAGAGGTAAGCGATATCTGCATTGACGTACACATTTTAAGGAAATTGCATTTATTTTCTCAGTACCAGAAAACAATCACGGAAGTAATGTAGTCACCACCTCCCGTTTACGATAAATTAAAAATAAACTAATCTAGATACTGACCTACTTATCTCCCACTAATTTAGATTACAAGTTAATTTTTATTTTATTTATAATATTTGTCGGTAACAACAACCGAAAACTAATTAAGCTAGGTAAACTTCTTTTGGGTTGCTGTCTAGTTTAGCCATTAAGCTTAATAAACTTAAGCTTAATGGCTCCACATATCATACAATGACTGTAATGATTGTATACTAAATAAAAATAAATAAATAAATGAAACAAAACGTATCTATAGTGTCCACACTCTACTGACACAAGAAGATAACAAACGGTCAACAAAATTTTGACATCCCCGTCAACGAACGGCCCACAATTTTCCACACAATCGTGGACACACCGCGTGCTTGTAGTAGTGCAATCAAATCTATAGATAACCATGTAGCTGCTTGTCTGTTCCTATTTAATATGTGTTCAAGGTGCCAGCCAAAAAGCAACTGCGCTTATTGCGTAAATTGTGGTAGGTATGTGGATATAAGCGGGAAACGGGAAAACGTATCGCCTAATGGGTTATCGCTCTTCTACCGCAATGCCAGAGCAGTAACAGGTGCATTGCCGCCCTTTCAATCGCACCTTGTACAAAATATTATATGCAGTGGGACTTCCCTAGGGTCTAAATACGTTATGTCGATGGCCACCTGTCTAGGCGCCCAGCGGGTACGTGTAATAACCCCGTCAGCCTCCACTTACACAGATCATGTAGTACCTATGTAGGTACTTTATTGAATTCTGAAACGGGGACGATACTGACTTTAAATTATTTATTTACAGCTGTTTATGTAGAGCCATGTAGAGCTTGACTTCAGACGCCACTTTTGTTTACATAGCATTGTGGCGTAATAGTAGATTATGCACCAAGGGGATAAAGCAGTGTCTTACGTCACGGGTAGCATATTGGACCCTGAGCGTAACGAGGGACTCTAGAGTTAACTCCCGAGCGTAGCGAGGGAGTTAAAACTTAACTCCCGAGTGAAACGAGGGAGTTATGTAGAGTCCTGAGTAAAGCGAGGGGTTCAAGCTGCCCAAGACGAAGACAGGCTTTATCCCAGAGGTGCATACTCTACTTTTCATACCTACTGTGAGGCAATAAAAACCCAGGGCTACAAAAATATAACATTTATTTTGTTAAAAATTAATATTGATATTCGACACATTTGTCCAGTTATGGAAGGACAGAGTAATATTTTTATTAGGAACATTTATGGAAGTTGTGGTGGAGTAGTACTTAAAGATTCAGGAACTTGTGACTGACGATTTTGACACGTGAGAATATTAAAATTATAGGTGGCCAGTTCGATTTTCGAATAAACTCTCAGCAATACCATATTATTATTGAAAAACTCTATGATAGATATGTATCTACTAGGAATTTTCATACGAATTTTAACGTTCCAAATTCAAATCACTTTAATCCCTTGGGAGTTTCATACAACATTATCTCCCTTGGGAGTCAATGACATGCTTTACGTTGAGATTGCGTGATATATAATCGAACATTGTCGAGCAGGTGGTATGAAAAGCTATTTTTAACCCCTGATGCCAAAAGACTACTAGTCTACTATAAGTTTGACTTGTCTGTGTGTGTCTATACTCTATAGTTACGTAACATCGTAGGTGCTAAACGAAAGGACCGATTTTGATGCGGTTTTTATAGCGAAGCTCACGTGATCGATACCTTCTTACAAATATTCATTCATCAGCTCGCTTACAGCTTGAAAATGTCGGGAGTTACTTACAATTATTAATTTAAATAAGTACTTTACATAATAAGTACTAGACAGATACAAAAAAAGTCCTGCAGTTGAAAAGGGATGATTTTTGTCTGCAGTCGTTGTGAATTCGCCAAATTAGCGATTGCTGCCGTTGCACACGGCCGAATATTTTGTGACGTCACAATAAAATTGCATTGGCCGAAAATAACCGGAAATGCCAATTTTATCCCCTGTGAGTCTTATGTGACCTACAGCTTCCAAAAATGGCTGTAAAAAGCTCGCACAATATTAAAGTGAGTTAATTAAAATATGTAATAACGAGACCGCAATATGGCTGACCATTTGGACCGGGTACGGCTGAAATATTTATTATTATTAGCTTCGGTCGCGTGTAATAATTCAAAATGGCGTTGTGTGGTAGTTTGACAAACAATACGAGGCCTGGCTGGTAAAAGTAAATACGTATACTATGCTATGATTTATTAATTATTTAGAGCCAAATTGTCAACGATTCCACAAATAATTACAGTGTAAGCTAGTTATTTTACACAGAATACAAAAACATGGAGAATGGGTGTTCGATCACATTTGTATGCAGTGCTCTGTGTCCAAAACCATGGCGAAATACCACCCCGTCCGCTCTTTTTAATCTTTCCTCTTTACACTTACAAAACAAATCGCATTGTTATGTTACGACAATTAAGTATTCAATAAAAATTTATTGAAAAAAAGTAGGGTAAAATGTTCCGTTATTCTGTGGCAACATATTATGAATGGATAACAATTCCAATTTGGAGTAGTTGTGACGGCCTCACTTTCAAGTGTGTTGACGGCTTCTGGATAATTTCTGTATTCTGTGTTATTTTAATATAATACATTTCTGGTGTAAGCTCTATACAACGACAACGTCGCTCAAGTGCCCAAGCATGTTTCGAGTTTCGACGATATATAAAAGAGTGTTCGTCTGGAAAGAGATATATATTTTTTTTCTATTTAATCATTAATATTTATTATATTACGTACCTATTTATTAAGCTTACAGTACCTACCTAGTAAAGCCCGAAATTAATCATCAATCTTAATCTCATTTAAGCTATCTGAGATGAAGATTTCACGTCGATTTCAGTTAATGTTTGGATCTAAGATTGAAGAGAATCTAAAATTTTCATACGTTATTATAGAGCTAGCGCCCACCGTCGAAAAAGGAGCTCATCGAGAACAAGCATTGGACCACTGCAGGTCCCTAGGGGCCCTAAAGCTTGATATAAAACCGCCGGTCTGGCGGTTCTAAACCTGGCAGATTTTTTTTTATTGACCAAAATGTGTGAAGATTTTTTGAGTAAAAAAAGCTCATAAGGAACAAGAAAACTGTTGTTATACACGGCTGCGCACCAACTAGAAACCGATAAAAATGCAAGTCTGGCAGTCCTACTCTTGACCAGTCTCCAGCCAGACCGCCCTGAACGTGTAAGAATTTTGAGTAAAAATAGCTCATAGAGAACAAGGTCAAGTTATATGTCAATCTGTTCGTCTCCTAATCCTCTTTCGAAAATCGTCGGTATGGCATGTTCAAACCTGGCCAAAACTCAGCCAGACCGGGATGATGTTACCTCCTGTGATGCTTACTAATAGGTAATTAATGAGTAATTTGCACTTAATGAAGCGTGATTTTAATAGATTTGTATGTATTCTTTCCGAATTTAAAATTTGCTAACCCATATTGCTACCACTGGATCCGCCATCTTGAAAAAATGGCGATTACTTTGAATATTTTGGCTATATCTCTTTACAGACATACTATACGATAAAAATATGTTCCACGAATATGAACTATATACAATTTTATACAATTTACTTTATAAGCATTTTTGTGTCAAATTGATAGTTTTAGCGCTGCAGAGATTTAGAGTGAAATTTTATTTGTCTTGGTGATATTTTTTATAATTCAGTATATTTTACTTTTTATGCTCTTTTAGTTAATACTCACATCGCGAAGTTTATAAATAATTATAAAGACCGCCAATATAGGAGGAATAAAATTTCACTCTAAATCTCTGCAGCGCTAAAACTATCAATTTGACACAAAAATGCTTATAAAGTAAATTGTATAAAATTGTATATAGTTCATATTCGTGGAACATATTTTTATCGTATAGTATGTCTGTAAAGAGATATAGCCAAAATATTCAAAGTAATCGCCATTTTTTCAAGATGGCGGATCCAGTGGTAGCAATATGGGTTAGCAAATTTTAAATTCGGAAAGAATACATACAAATCTATTAAAATCACGCTTCATTAAGTGCAAATTACTCATTAATTACCTATTAGTAAGCATCACAGGAGGTAACATCATCCCCCCCCCGATGGTTGCACGCCTTGACGTGGCGGTGGGGCTTAGTAACCGTGGTTTGGACACCCACGGTGAAGCGAAGAGGCAACCAGGGCCGGCTTGTTTGTCGCCGGCTGGCCCGAGGAGGGCGCTCCCAGCGGACTGGAGAAGTCCGCTGCGGACGCGCTAGGAGGTGGGACCGCAGAAGAAGAGGAGTGCCGGTATTACGGTGCGCCGTACTCCCTATCTTCTGCGGCCGTGGAGGGATCGCAGGGGGAGAGGTGTGGTGGTGTTGTGCCACTCTCCCTACCCCCCTGCGAGCTGGCGGGGCCGTTTCGTACAGTTAACGGCATTGGTGGGGCCGCAGAGGAAGAGGCAAGTTGGTATTACGGTGCGCCGCTTGCCCTATCCTCTGCGGCCGAGGTGTGGTCGGTGGCAGAACCATAGGTCAGATCTGCCACCGGGTACCGGTTGTGGAGGCTGGTATCCGTGGCCTCCTAGTAGCAGACTCGGGGGGAGTTTGCTACAGTACTGGTGGAGGCCGAGGAGGGAGGCGCACCTTACCATCTGGTGCGCCTGGGGCCTTCGGGCCTTGAATGGAGCCGCTTGTGAGCGGCTGCCGCCGGCGGGGTCGCGGATGCGTTTATCGTTCCCGTGGCCCCGTCACAGGGCGGCGAGGAGGAAGGTGGGGGGTGGTTTTTAGTGGGTATACCGTGGGTCTCATTAGCCTATACGGGAGTCCCACATCACCACTCGGGTGCCCCCTGCGCCTGGGTGGTATGCGTAATGCATTTTCCCCCCCGGAAACAAAAAAAAAAAAAAAAAAAAAAAAGGTAACATCATCCCGGTCTGGCTGAGTTTTGGCCAGGTTTGAACATGCCAGACCGACGATTTTCGAAAGAGGATTAGGAGACGAACAGATTGACATATAACTTGACCTTGTTCTCTATGAGCTATTTTTACTCAAAATTCTTACACGTTCAGGGCGGTCTGGCTGGAGACTGGTCAAGAGTAGGACTGCCAGACTTGCATTTTTATCGGTTTCTAGTTGGTGCGCAGCCGTGTATAACAACAGTTTTCTTGTTCCTTATGAGCTTTTTTTACTCAAAAAATCTTCACACATTTTGGTCAATAAAAAAAAATCTGCCAGGTTTAGAACCGCCAGACCGGCGGTTTTATATCAAGCTTTAGGGCCCCTAGGGACCTGCAGTGGTCCAATGCTTGTTCTCGATGAGCTCCTTTTTCGACGGGCGTAGGTCTGTAAAAACTGCTATTATCATAACGTTAAATAGGTTGAAAGATCTTGCAACCAACTTGCGACGGCGAAAAAACAAACAAAACAGGAACTACCTTCAAAATTCTACACACTGAGAAGCTCCAAATAATTAAATTTAAAAAATACAAAACAATTATCATTAGTGATTTCTCATGTTTACGCGAATATTGTTCATTGTTTTAAACACTTACGGATTTTGTCGCGGAAAGTGCACCGCGACAATATCCGTAAGTGTTTAAAACAATTTTCATTAGCTTTAATTCACTCTGTGAAGAGCACTTCAAAAAGTGAATTAAAGTTATGAAAAATTGTTTTGCATATTTTAAGTTGAATTATTTTTGAGCTTTTTAGTGGATTGGTTTTTTGAAGGCAGTTCCCTTTTTTATCCCGCGACGCGCGACTAAAACAGCTCAGAGGGGACGACTGACGAGGGGTGTTATAAGTTTGACATGTGTGTCTGTCTGTATGTCCGTAGCATTGTAAAAATCATCTCCATCTCCATCATCATCCCCCAAATGGATGAACCGAATTCGACCTAGTATTTTATGATCGAGAGGTGTTCTTAGCTTTAATTCATTATCATCAGCTTACTATACTATACTGCTTGACAATTTGAAGGATAGGTAGGTACTTAATTTTTTTAATTTTGTTTGACTTTTGAAAAATCTACAATTCAATAAAAATCTGCTATCAGCTTTGATTGTGCTGATGGCAGATTTTTAATGAATTGTAAGTTGCTTGGGTGTGTAATCCACGAGGTTTGCGCGCCTGGTGTCAACTCGACGCGGCGGCGGCGTAACTCCGGCCGTCGCGCCGCAACGCAGCGACACAAAGAGCTGCCCAATTTGCATGTTTAATTAATGTCATTACCTCTGCGCTCCCAGTTCCTGGAGACACGGAGCTCCAATCCCCATCCGGAGATAATTATCTTAAAACATGGCACACGACTCCTAATGTATTCCATTCCAATTTACGGAAACGACTTTGACTCAAACATTCTCGCTCAAAATTCTATTTTGCCATCAATTAAGGTAATTTTAATGTAATCAGCGGTATATTGCCGAGAGTAAGTATCTACGTCGCGTCGTCCTATCTCGAACGAGCCCTAACGGGCCCCGAGACGGTTCTTACTTCGTCTCCCGAGCCCCCGGGACCATTTCGAGCCTAATTTATCGCTACCGGTGGCGGTAAACGTCGCTTGTACGAAAAAGGATTTTTCAAATAAAACCGTTACATATAAAATTACTTATAATAAAAAAGATAAACGTCAGATGTAATCCTGCACGTCGAAGTCTTCAAGCTTGTCGAGCGCCGCTGCGGGGGCGGCGGGCAGGCGGTGCTGCCGCAGCAGCAGGTACAGCAGCAGGTTGTACTCCGAGGTGGCGGACTGCACGGCGTGCAGCGAGCTCTCCAGCCGCGCCTGCCGCCCGTCCCACTCCCGCAGACGCGCCACGCTCGCCGACAGGCGCTCGTTCAACTGCCACATTACAGTCTATATAGTTGACATACTTAGGTCATGGGCGTAGCCAGGGGGAGGTTTTGGGGGTTCAAATTCGATCGGACCAGCATATTAGGAAAACCAACCTTATTAATGCGCCTCTGCATCAGCTTCCTCTGTATCCAGTCGCAGATGTAGACTACTAGAGCCCCCGCTATAAACGACGCGGTAAGTATTACGTCTGTAGCCGGTACGTCGTCGTACAGGGCGAGCGACGTCGCGACCACGTCGGACTGAATGTCGGGGGAAATTGCCGGTATCTTGAACGTCGGCTCCGGCGGCCGGTAGACGCTCGGCACATAGTAGTGGGTAGGCAACAGCAGAACTACGGCCACCACCGCTGATACTGCCAGCCCACTCGTACAACCTTGAAAAGGCATCGACCAGATTCACATATTCACAAAAATCAGCAAACACGCTCAATCTCACAATCCATTATTTTTTCAGTGACAAGAATTTTGTTGTCAATATTACAATCACAGTTTTATTCTTCTAGAAATTGACAATGATGAATTTCGTTTTAGTCAACAATCAACATTATTGTGTAAACTGAAAGAAACGTTAGGAAAATTATACTAGCAAACATGCATAGCATGTAATGACCATTTTTTGCTATAAATAGCTAAATACGTAATTCCTAAAAATATTTTAAAGAAGTAAAGTAGAGGTGTTGTGTTTTTGCAATATATATTCATTTCCAAAAAAAATATGCTGTCACTGTAGACATTTCCGTTGACAGCTGTCAGTTTGTGCCACAGATGACATCTGTCAATTTTCAGTGATCTGCCAAAATCAGCAGAGAGACGTCAGACGTTACCAAAACAAAATTGGAAAGTTTTTCAACTTTTAAAACAATTTCTTATTGTACTTAAAATTAAAAAAAGAAAATTTGAAAGTGGTACTCTTAACAAGTTTCTGGAACTTTATTATTTAATACAATTGTAACAAAGGAATCGTAGTTCTCTTATAATCGTCATGCGGAAATGAGCAAACAGTGACACAGATTTAATTTGAATTTAATACGAACACGTAAGAGAAATCGCGGGGGATGGGCACGGGCTGGCAAGTGTGAGTCAACGCGAAAACATGAAGAAAGTCGTGCTGTTCAAGAGTCCCTCGGAGGACTACGAAGTAGCCTTTAAGGACAGCGAGTACGAAGTGGTGTTCGTGGAGCCCCTGCAGTTCGAGTACATGAACCTGGTGGAGCTGGGCGAGCGGCTGCAGCAGGAGTACGACGGTATCGTGTTCACCAGCCCCCGCGCCGTCGAGGCCGTCGCTCGGTGCTGGTCGCCCTCCAAGTTCGTCCTGTGGAACGGCAGGAAGGTGTACACGGTGGGCGAGGCCAGCGCGCACAAGATCAAGCTCTCCCTCGGCCTCGACGCGATAGGCTCCTCCGCTGGTAACGCTGAAACCTTGGCCGCACTGATAGCCAGTGAAAACAACGAGAAATCTAAATTTCTGTTCCCCAGTGGAAACTTGAGATCGGAAATATTACCCAATATACTCGAAGCGAAAGGAATACTCATTGACTCTGTGACGGTGTACGAGACTAAAGAGAATGTGGAGCTGAGATCGAGTTTGTTAGAGATAAACGACGACGCTCCGGCGTGTATGGTGTTCTTCAGTCCTTCGGGGTGCGAGTACATATACCGACAGCTGCAGACTTTCGCCAACAAACTGTCGAACCTCCCCCACTTCGCTATTGGGAATTCAACAGCTCATAAGATAGAGAATCTCGGTGTGGAAATTGCCGGAGTAGCGTCTAAACCGAAAGCCGAGAGTGTTCTGCAAGCTATTCAGCAATTTTTTATTAGTACAACTTAGACATAATATTATATTAGCTCATGTGGTTATTAGTACAATTATTTTTATGAAGTATTATTACAGGTGGGAATGTAAACAATAGTGTATAATTTGTGTGATAAAATATATTCAAAACTTAGTCACTATGTTTGGTACAAAGGAATTAGTTTAAAGTCAACTATTTGATGTCTTACTTATTAATATACACCTCAAATATAAATCTCACTTAAATTTAATTGGCTAAATTCACAAAAAAAATATCACATTACTTTATTTTTACAAATTATTTTAATGCTTGTGATTATAGTTGGGCATATCTTGTATATAATGTAACTAACCATTAGATGTTAAGTGTTGTATGTACTATAAGCCATAATTAAGTACCTATGTATTGTTTATGCATTGTTATTATAAAAGACATTTATGTTACTGTTGAACTATGAATTTTTATATTATACAACATATTTTTACATTATCTTTTATTTAAACATATTTTGTACATACATGCTGTTGATATTTAATGTTACTCAAGCTTTGGAATTTAGATAAAATGTTTGCTAGAATTGCTTTTAACAAGCAATACATTTGAAGACTCAACCTGGTAAATAAAAACCTCTTTTGAAACATCTATTACATTTCATTTTAGTACAATTCAAATCAGATATTTCTTCAAATTTCAAAATGTGTTTTATGTAATCACTAACCAGTATTACAATAATTATTAACAAAATATGTGCATAATTATATTACTTTTGTATGGTGCACTAATTTGACAAAGAAGTCGTACTTATTATTATAAATGTGAAAGTTTGTGAGGACCTATGGATGTTTGGTACTCTTTCACCCAAAAACTACTTAACAGATTTCGATGATATTTGGTATGGTAGTAGTTTAAGCTGTGGATTAACACATAGGCTACTTTTTATTCTAAGAAAGTCAAGAGAAAGTGAGAAAGTACAGCGTTTATGTGGGATACTGTATGATACGCGGGCGGAGCCGCGGGTAAAACCTAGTTTAATAATATTGTTAGACACATAAGATTTTTGAAGAAGAAACTGTAGGTAGGTACACTTTACTGCGATAAAAAGGTGCCTATGTGTTAACCCAGAGCACAATCGTCCTGTAGTTATTGCGTGAGTAACAAAATCCATACATATTTCGCCGTTGTAATAATAGTAAGGATTAGGGATGTAATCTTTGTTATTTTTTAGACATGTTTATAATGTATTTTATTAATAAAAAAAGTTTAACCAAGCAAAAGCTGTTAAACAGGAAGGAAAATGTGAATTTGAAGGTCAGGCTATCACGATACCACCGTCAAGTTTTCCAGTTATAAAATAATGTTACAAAACGTGCTGTCTGCTATGTTAATCGACAACAACAGCCAATAAACAGGTTTATAAACGGCGCGCTTTATATGGAGCTATATCGTGTGTGAACACAGAACACTAAATACTCGCGGAGTGTGTGAATCACATTCAAAGACTGTCAAAGTTATGTAGTTAAAGTATTATGTATTCTATTGTTACAAGCTCATTACGTCATTACAAGCTTACATTTAATAAACACAAGTTTTTTTTTTTATTTGAATAACAAAACATATAAGTAAATACAGTATCCCTCGGGAACACTTTACTTTTTCGGGATAAAAGTATCCTATGTCCTTTGACCTTACCCAGGACTTAAAGTATGTCTGTACCAAATTTCATCAAAATTGGTTGAGGTTAAAGCGTGACGAGGTAACAGACAGACAGACACACTTTCGCATTTATAATATTAGTATAGATTACCGTAGTCATACACTTTTAAAACAATTGGTAAATGGTAATGAGTATTATGATTACGTGTATTAGAAAAAGCTATCCCACCAAAAACATTCTGTAAAAAACTAGCCAAGTGTCGATAGAGCTGCTCGTTTATCTCTAAAAAGTAGTGAAATCTAGACAAAGTCGTTCCAAGTCTAAGGTTCCTTACTGCGATTTCTTTATTATTATAGTTAATGTTGTGTGATTTGGCCGTTGAACATTCTTTATACGTTAGTGGGTACAAGTCAATTTTATTTACACGTAATGTATATCTGTTGTAACTACCTATGTTTGTTAAGCGAGATAATACCCATACTGGTATTGGTAATTGGATGCTAGTGTATCATTTTAGGCTGTTGTTGATTGTAGAACACATGTATTGGAGCAATGGTGTCATGGAGCCCCTTTTGAACCCTTGTGTACCCTTCAACGGCCAACGGTCACACAACATCAACTATAATAATAAAGAAATCGCAGTAAGGAACCTTAGACTTGGAACGACTTTATCTAGATTTCACTACTTTTTAGAGATAAACGAGCAGCTCTATCGAGACTTGGCTAGTTTTTTACAGAATTTTTTTGGTGGGATTTCACTTCTTTTTGTAGAAACGTTGATATTGATTTATTTTACTAGATTTTAGTGTAATTTGTTTATTTAATTTGTGTAATGTTCGAGTAGAATAAAGTTAATCGTTCGACTATTTCTTCTTGTAAACTTGTAAGTATAAGTATAAAAGCCAGTCTAGTCTTATCCAGAGTTTTCCTTTAATTTTATTTATATGCGTATCAAAAGCTGAAGGGGAGGCATTCGCCCAGCAGTGGGACGCTACGGGCTAGATTTAATTAGAAGATGTGTCCCACTTCGCTAGGTTTTTGCAATAACAGTCGATTTTTTATGTTTAAATTTCTGCGTTCTGGTCTTATCCAGAGGATCCCTATTTGAGGGACCTGAAAATGCGGCGAAATGGTTCCAGTAAAGAATGGTACGGCAGTGTTTGCTTCGCGATCGACTTGGCGGGGGCATTGCCGTGCCCCCAGATCGACGTTCTGGTCTTATCCAGAGGTTCTCAAATAGGGACCTGAAAATGCGGCAAAATGGTTCCAGTAAAGAATGGTACGGCAGTGTTTGCTTCGCGCTATAGGGACCTGAAAATGCGGCGAAATGGTTCGGCAGTGTTTGCTTCGCGTTCGACTTGGCGGGGGCACTGCCGTGCCCCCAGATCGACGTTCTGGTCTTATCCAGAAGTTTTCAAATAGGGGGCTGAAAATGCGGCGAAATGGTTCCAGTAAAGAATGGTACGGCAGTGTTTGCTTCGCGCTCGACTTGGCGGGGGCATTGCCGTGCCCCCAGATCGACGTTCTGGTCTTATCCAGAGGTTCTCAAATAGGGACCTGAAAATGCGGCAAAATGGTTCCAGTAAAGAATGGTACGGCAGTGTTTGCTTCGCGCTCGACTTGGCGGGGGCACTGCCGTGCCCCCAGATCGACGTTCTGGTCTTATCCAAAGGTTCTCAAATAGGGGCCTGAAAATGCGGCGAAATGGTTCCAGTAAAGAATGGTACGGCAGTGTTTGCTTCGCGCTCGACTTGGCGGGGGCACTGCCGTGCCCCCAGTCGACGTTCTGGTCTTATCCAGAGGTTCTCAAATAGGGGCCTGAAAATGAGGCGAAATGGTTCCAGTAAAGAATGGTACGGCAGTGTTTGCTTCGCGCTCGACTTGGCGGGGGCACTGCCGTGCCCCCAGATAGATTATCCTAGTTTTTATAGTTTTCCCTTTAAGTGGCCATTAAACCCTAACTCTGTACCAAATTTCAGCTCTCTGAGTTCATGAGAAGTACTAGTTCTATTCTGATGATCATGAGTGAGTGACTGAGTGAGTGAGTGTCATAAATGCGAAACTTTGCTTTCGCTTAACTTCGGAACTAAATGACCTACAGACTTGAAATTTTGGATTTTAAGTATGTGATTATAGCTTACTGGATGACGAAAATTTCTGCGTTCTGGTCTTATCCAGAGGTTCTCAAATAGGGGCCTGAAAATGCGGCGAAATGGTTCCAGTAAAGGATGGTACGGCAGTGTTTGCTTCGCGCTCGACTTGGCGGGGGCACTGCCGTGCCCCCAGATTTTTCTAAAATGTTGCCGTTGCCTTTACCGCGTCGAGACTCTACGTGACCTGCCTCCTGACTCCGCTCGCAACTCGCAAGTCACATTACTCTGCCGAAGTCGGCCCATGTCGCACCACTTACTATGTATGTGCGTTTGTATATAAAATCAGTCGAGCGCATCACGTCTAAACGCCGCGCCGTTAGCACACTGACGCAGCAAACTGCGACAAACCGACGAAAAGCGAAATTTAAACGATAGAGCGAGATGCAACATAACGCGATACGTTTCGAAGAGTGTGACAGATCTTTTAGTTACGCTGCCGCATACGCGAACGCGTATATGTACTATAGGCGTTAACGTTTTAACTTGCAACTGACGACAGCATCTACTATCTAAGCAAAACACTGCACAAGCCGGTAAGGAAACAGTTGCGAGTGTCCGGGACCGCGCCGACCCCCGGTAGCGCCTGTGTGCGAAACCCATGAAGCGCCTCTTATTTTTACGAATCTTCATGTTTTAACAAACATGTTAAATGACAAAGTTCCCGCTCGACCAGTCTCTAAACATTCACCTTTGCACTAGGACGCCTCAAAATATTTAAACGCAAAGGAAGTAACCGCAACGAATGCAGACGAGGTTGAACTAGGTATTTGCACGTGAGTATGTTTGCGAGCCCACTATTCAACGGCGCTGTCGAGCGATTTTCATCTTATACCTGGTCGAACGGGAACTTGTTCGGTAGTATATAGATTTGTACAGATATAGGTCATGTATGTCTTGTATTGTCACACTTCAAGCTCGACGGCGGCGCGGGCGGGCTGCGGCGCGGCGGCGGCGGCGGCGGCGGCGACCTGCGCGCGGTCCCAGCGCCGGCCCACCGCGCGGTACACGCACACCGCGCTCAGCAGCGTCAGCGCCGCGCTCAGCAGGGCGAACGGCTGCAAGTTGACATCATATGGGATTATTTAAAGTATTGAGAACTGTACCCCAAGCAGGAACATTTTGCGGTATCGTAACGTGTACGTAAGCGAGAAATATTGTATGAAAACCATGAAAGCGCCTCTAGCGGACGTAAAGGTAACTAAAATTTTCATACAATATTCCTCATAATTCTCGTTTACGTACACGTAACGATAGCGCAAAATGTTCCTGCTTGGGGTACAGAAGGGTGTACTACTAACTACTATGTACCATCTATGGAAAAATAGCTTTCAAAATTTAAGCATGTAATACTTTTTTGTCCAGCTTATAGGTTACGCAATTGTCTTTATTTACAGCAGAGTTTGTTTCTTACTTAAATATTTACATCGCATTTAAGGTTTTTAGGGTTCCGTAATACTTAAGGAACCCTTATAGTTTCGCTCTGTCCGTCTGTCTGTCTGTCTGTCTGTCCGCGCCTCTAGCTCCTGTAATTATGAATATAAATTTATGAAATTTGGTGAGTTATAGATTGTGTATAGATCACGGTTTCGGGATCATAAAAAAATAATAATTTTGTATTTTAGGGGTGGCTCTCCATACCTACATGTGAAGTGGGGATGAAAAATATTTTTTTACTCTACCCCATCGTGTGGGGTAGGTATCGTAGAATAGGTCTTTTAAAATAAAGGCAAGGTTTCATACGTTACTTTTTTATAAAGTTGACCATTTTCGAGTAATCGGCCTCCAAAGTAGTTTGTAAGTTGGCCCCTAGCATTTTTAAACTATAGGAGATAAAACTTGCAAATTTCCAAGCTGATAGATCATGCTAAAAACTCTTTAGGAAAATTATTGTGAACCAAATCGGACAGTAACTTTTGGAGTAATTTAAAAAAAAAACATATTACGCGTTTATAGTTACGGAACCCTCCTTAGACATGTCCTGACATGCTCTTGGTTAGGTTATTTTTTTGTTCAGAAACTGAAAACTGAAGAGAGACTTTACCTCAGAAACCTCGCCGCATACGCGACTCTAACATAGTTTGACTAAACTTTAAAAAAATAATTTGAAAATTCCACAACAAAGTTCGTCGTACGGACCCCGTGCAGATAATCGAGGCTGGTGTGCACGTCGCACACGCTGAACATGAGCAGCGCCGACACCACCAGCACGCCGCCCACCACCGTGCTCACCACCAGCTCCTACACATACACAGTACACACATTATGTGGGATATTCAAATCGTCATATTATACAGGGTGTACAAGGACTAGTATGACAAACTTGAGAGGGTGATAGTATGTATGTACCTGTCAAAATTTGACCTTAGTATAAACCTCACCGTTTTCAAGATATATTTGAACTTTTTAAAAATCCGTCAATTTACTAGGTACCTTGTATCGGAATATTAACTACTAACTAGTTTTTTTCAAAATAGCACATGCAAATGAATAAAAATTAAAAATTTTAAAAACCCCCCGACACAAAAAATAAACTCTAAAAAATAATAAATAATATTTTAAACCTATTATAATTATATTATCACATATAATATTAAGTAAGTTGAAATAATTTTATTTTCCAATCGTCACCTCGTCGGGGGACCGCTAAAGTTTATAAAGTATTTTTACAACAACAGCTAATTAATTATTACGAATTACATTTAAGTAGGTATGAGCAAATTTTTTTCGGAGTAAATTCTTTTGTTCATTCTGCGACTACACGTGTTTTTTTTCACATAGCGGTCCCCCGACGAGACGACGATTGGAAAATAAAATTATTTCAACTTACTTAATATTATATGTGATAATATAATTATAATAGGTTTAAAATATTATTTATTATTTTTTAGAGTTTATTTTTTGTGTCGGGGGGTTTTTAAAATTTTTAATTTTACTTTTATTTTATCCTTTTTAAAGTATTTTTTTTCCTTATTATTTTTTACTTTCAACGTCATTGAAGTAACATGGTACCAAATTTCGAATCGATAGGACATGTGGACGATCCCTCATCAACTAATAAAGAAAAGATGATCTTCAAACGGCTAATCAGGTCATGGTTACCTTACCATTTTCTTTAAATATCGTTGAAACAACACGGTACCAAATTTCGAATCGATCGGACATAAGAAAGTTAGTCAGATCCCCTCATCAACTAGAAAAGAGCTGATCATCTTCAAACGGCTGATCTTCCCACCACCAATTTTCTCATCAAATAAAGCTACGAACACTGTCGATTAAGTCATCAATATTATCTTTCAGTGCGCTTTCATTTGAGACCTTACTCGAGTATATTTGCACATTCGGATTTTCTTCCTCGCTTTCACCCCCCACAACTTTTAAACGGCTCAACCGATTTTCATCAAACATGTCTAAGAACACTCGCATGTAAGTCACCTTTAATATAAAAGAAACTAAATTGAAATCGCTTCATCCGTTCGGGAGCTATGATGCCACAGACAGACAGACAGACAGACAGACACACCCACAGACAGACAGACAGACACGTCAAACTTATAACACCCCTCTTTTTGCGTCGGGGGTTAAAAAAATACACTAAATTATTTCTGATAGACCGTAGCATTACCCAATGTGTGATACATGACATTTTTCACCATTAGGATAAGAAAGATAGAAAAAAAAACTTTCTACCCCCTTTTACGAAAATTATGCTAACAGGGGAGTATGAAATTTGGCACAGGTAAGGTTTGTATGGAGGAGGAGATAGATTTGCTTATAAGAATCCTAAAAAATACATAACATTAATAAAAATAACATTACACACACTTCTTACCCCAGAGCAATAAAACTACAATGCGTTTGTGTGTATTATGCGTTCTTCTTTTGTTTTTGACAATTGCAAAGTTTTCGCACCATTCTGCCACGAGTGTGCTGTTTTTCTTTGTGGTTATCTACTCTCTCTATATAATATTCAAAGGAATCACTTACAATATACAGCCATACGACCGGCGCGCGCAGCGGCACGCCGCAGGCGGCGAACGCACCGAGCGCGGTGAGGGCGAAGGCGCCGCCCAGCGCCGTGCCCGCGCCGCCCGCCGCCAGCGCGCCGCCCCCGCACCGCCCCCCGCCCAGCTGCAGCGCCGAGCACACGATGCACGAGATCTAAGGACACAACAATTTAATTAATTGCAGATTGCTTGAGCAAAATAAAAACAAAGCTTACTATAAAGGTACCTAGGTACCTACTACTAAAAAGACGACCCTACGCCTGATCTCTCGCCTATCGATATCGTTCATAGATATCGATAGTGAAAAAAATAAACTCACCACGGAGAAGATCCGCAGTATACCATCTGGAGACAGGATGGAGTCGCGCTCGGAGAAGTACGCACGCAGCACCGCGCCCAGAGACTCCGCCCGCTCCGGCTCCATCTGACGACGGGGGCGAAGCCCTAATTTTACGCTAACACTTTTAACAATAGATAATGTACATCACATCACTATATTTTACCATTAACGCGTTTAATTTAAATAGATACTTATATCTAATACCTAATAGGAGTTAGAATAACATTAGTTTGGAAACATAAATTGTATTGTAGTTTTAGAAAGCAAAAAGAAGTTACAAGCCCCAGCTTGTTTAAGTTCTGCCACAAAAATTAAACGAAGGTATCACACACTGTCCCAAACTAGAATATCCTAACGCTCTCGGCTCTTCTAACACTGTTACATTTCGTCACATAATGTAAAAGCTGTGTAGCTCGCTCAAATCTCAGATAAGTGATGTTCAGCGATTGATGTATGCCGATAATTACGGCGATTAGTCTGTGACTCAGCAGAGATAAGCCAATCCCGTGTGTATGTATGTAGAGTAGCGGGTATCAGAGCGATTCATTGAGTTTGTAGATACTTAGTTAATACCACATACATCTATTGACGACACAAGACCACGCAAGTGTATGTACTTGTAGCGTGTAAAAGAGGAGTAAATATTACTTCCTTCAGCACCATTTTCTCACAAACGTTCTCGGTGCCAAACGTAAAACGAAAAGGGGCGGCGCGCGGCGACGGCCTTTGAATCGTTTACTCGGGGACGGAGAGATCGCATCATTAAATCGCTCTTGTGAGGTCACAGTAGGTAGAAAAATAATGGCACGCTTGGTTTCAGATAGACGATGAGACTTGCGTCAATAGTAGGTAATAGATGTCTGTGCATAATACCGTAAAAGGTGTGTCTATGTTTATCGCAATAACATGTGCACACTTTAGTTTTTTGTGCATTTCAGATGTATGATTGAAGGTCAAGAAGACTCTTCTTGAGGAATTCTCCTGTACTTTGGCTCCTGTATTTACTATTTTTTACAATTGACTAAGTTCATTGTGCTGCAAAAATCTTCCATCCCGTTTAGCAATAGTACACTATTAATAGAACCTAATTTTATTAAAGTTAAAATAAACTATATAAGGCAAATGTTAGAAAATGAACTAGCATCTTGAATGTTAACACCTAGTGTGGAGTCCTCTAATATTAAGTAAATTTTGTGATGTTATTTCATAAAATATTTATTATTCTTAATAACAATATACCCAGAACGACTGGATGTGTTATTAAATTAGGTCTTAGAGCTGTGTACCAAATGCTCTTAGGGTGAGATGAAAATACATTTTAGTATATTTTTATTATTAATAATAAATAAAACACACAGTTTGTATAAAAATCATATATGTATTATAATTAAAATTGAAAAAGAAATAATACGAAGAGATTCATACAGGATCGCACATCATACAAACTGTGGAATGTCATCCATCACAACAGCGCGAATACTCCGCGCTACCGAACTTACGACAAACGGACATACATTTTGTTACGGGTCTTCGTGACGACACAATGGCTGAGTTCCGAGAAAAAAAGCGCTTGTTAGCGCTAAAGAAAAAAAACAAGATTATCGGCCAGGACACGTTTGCTGACTTAAATACCTACTGCTAACAGCCTCCGTGGTCTTGTGGTTAGAGCCGAACCCACGACCTTCGAGTCGAGAGTTGGCTCTCGACTCCAAGGTCGTAGGCTCGATTCCCGCATTGGAACAACAAAAAATGTTGTTTCCAAGTTGGTTAGGACAATGCAGGCTGATCACCTGATTGTCTGGCAAGATCTCCATTTCTGACATCCATGCGTCGGATGGGCATGTAAAGTCGGACCTGCGCCTGATCTCTCGCCAGTCGTGTCGGTTATCCGTCCCACTGGATTTGGAATGCTCTTGTTACTGCGCACACACTTGGGCACTATAAAATTACTCCTGTGTAACTGGCTTGGTTTCAATGAAACCGGCCACCGTCACCGATATCGGTGTGGGGAGTTATTATTACTCCTAACATAATCCCGCCATTTTGCTTATTTAACGCCAACAGTCGCCATTTTGCTTACGTTTTTTGTTAGCGCTATTTTCCGCGGAACACAGCCATTGTAACACATAACAATGCCATATTTCGACGTCAAAGACTGTCTACCAATTACATAGGTATTTGAATAGTAGGTAAAGGTTATGGTGCTGGTGTCGTGCGTCGGATTCAACTGTACGATAACAAGTGCTACGTCATATGACGGGCGCACAAGTGAAAAGTGCGAGCGAGATCGAACGGTCAGTGCGTGCCTCTCGCTCGCACGTTTCGTTACACGCAAAACCCCGCGCTTAACTTAAGACGGTCCTAACTCCTGTTGTTAGCCCGCAGTGTTTACATATTGATCAATGATCTACTAAACAATGATCTACTGATCTACACCGTGTTACCCTGTGAGTATGGAATGGCCAGTACTATTATCTAGTTATGTATTAGAAATTACAATATCTAATTTACGTGGAACACTGCGGGGATTTCAAGTTGAATCTTACTGAATCTAGGCAAGTGTTTAGTTGGGGGCCATCCACATATTACGTCACGCAAAATTTCGACATTTTGACCCCACCACCTCCCTACCTTTGTCACGCTTTTTTAGTATCCCTTTGTACCTGTACTTAAAATGGACTGTCACATTTAGTATGACCCCCCCCCCCCCTGCGCTGTGACGTAATATGTGGATGGACCCTTGTAACTCGTTTAAAGAAAAACATGTACTGAGATAAATGATCATTTTCGTGCCTATCGTACATAGTCGTTATATGTCCATATCTTTCTTTAAAGTCGTACTACCAATGCAAATGTTATCACCATAACGTCAAGTTAGATTCAGCACAATGCTATTACAGGTAGACGGACTGACCGACGGACGTTACAACTGAAGGAACGGGGAACTTGGGGTGCACGAAGTATAGATACCAGGAGTCCGAACGTAATGTTAAAATAATGGTCTCAATTTAGGGGACAGATTTTTTTGTCGGTAGAGCGCGCCATTGTTCAAGAAGTACCAAGCGCGATTCAGGACTGTGCGCTGATTGGTCCGCCACAATAGCATCGGTACGCCAAAAATTCTAGCACACCCAGTGGCAGAAAAGAGAACTAAGATCTGGGTCTATTATTGTGTACATAAATACTATGGAAAAGCCTATACCATTCGGACTCCTGGTATTTTATATTATTTTGTGGTGGGGTGATATGTCAAACACAACGATGGCCGCTGTGCACATGACATATGAGTACCATATCGACATAGCTATGAAATTACTCCACTTTAGAAAGAGACAAAATGAGTTTGTCTCTCTCTAGTGCATGGTCACTGTAACGCTACGTTCATATGTCAAGTGAAACTATGTGCACACATACACAGTGTTCACGCTTCAGATTTAGAAAGTTTACAAAATAGTTCATCACATGTGTGTCAACTAAGTTATACAAATTTCAAACGCTGCGGGTGGAGAGGCAACTCGAACACCACTCCTAAGTGGAGAAGAGTTTTGCAATTAAATATGTATTATGTTACAATTCAACTGATAGACATTAAAACCAATATCACAAGAAAAAAGTGTAAAATTTTGATATTTAAACAATAGGGTAGTTCTGCCGTCCTCAAACTAAAAGGTGGTTAAATGAATCATCAGTTATCAGAAATCATTCATGACAACATTTACAATACTCGCATAGATTTCAAAATAATCCCGCGTCTTTTAGCTCTACCTCAAAAATTCTTTTTGTCATTTAACCGCCCTTTAGTTTGAGGACGACAGAGTTGACTTCATGTAAAATATTTTTTTGTGTGCTCTGAAATATTGAGATATTAATTTAATGTAATAAAATATAAAATTGTATGTGTAGTTTGAGTGTTGTGAAATTCTAAAACGAATAGATCTTTGCCAATTTAATATTGATCACAAAATTATTAACTTGTGTGTATAACTGTGTATATACGAGATTTTGTGTACTATTCATGATGTGTGATTGTGTAAGAGTATTTGTGTGTGCGGTGAGCGCTCGCCACCCGCCCAGTGGAGGCTGTCGGTATAAAAGTACTATAACAGTCCTTAACATACGCTTATACTAACTTACTGTACCCATGCAAACTATTGGATCCATCAAGCACAAGCCGTGGCTGAACAAAGACTGCCCTGATAGAATATAGACAACTAAATCTACATTTAATCATCATCAAATTAATAACCTAAAAAATAATTAAGAGGCAAGCTACGATTTTGTAACATCTCTTGTGCAAAATTCTCTTCTCTTTCAATTCTTCATCTCTTTCAATATATTTCAAAGTCGCAGGAAATTGTATGAGAAATGGTAATCGTAGAAAGATATCTTGGCTCAGCCACAACTCTTATAATTGATAAATATTTGGTATTATATACTGTGGCACTGCTAAAATGCTATGCAGGCAGAAATAAAAGTTATTTATTATAATTTGAAAAATGTCTTTAGTCTCAATTAACATTGCACAATAAAAACTCCCAATTAATCCACCACTAGTCTCCAAATGCCGACGCACAGGCCTCTCCTCAATGTGAGGAGGACTAAAGTTTGTGTATAATGTTATGCATGTTAGACTGTGCCACAGAGCTGGTAACTTAGTGCTTACATATAAATTACCCTTTTGTATACGAGTGTATACATACACTATACAAGTTACATGAGTGGTTGACAATGTATAAACTAGAGGGGTCCGCTCAATCGACACGCTTATTATTACAATTGTAGCTGTTTGGTTACGTAGTAGTGTCTAAAATTATAAATAAAGATTATGTTTTGTCTACATTTTTTCTCATCTCTTTTGTGTTTCACAACATTTGAAATACTAAGCGTGCCAATTCCCAGCCACCTCTCGGACTAAAGGCAACGAAGGGCACATTGACAGCTTAACTTAGCAAGGCGTTACCTAAAATTTGTGCAACTACAAGATGAGATCACAAAGTAAATCTTACACTAAATGGACTAGCATCAGAATCAGACTTATAAATAAAGACGGGAGCGGCGGGAACGTTAGGCCCTGGAGCCAGTTCTCGTCACTAAAACCTGACAGTTAAGTCCATGTTCGCACGAGCGATAAATAAAGTCGTTAAACAATAGCATTCCCATGCACCGGTTTACACGAGCGTCACGTCTTTAAAGCGTCGTCGTGTTCCATTTGCTGGTCAATTTAATGGCGCCGGCCCCACTGCTCGCGGTCAGCGGTCAGAGTTCCGAGTTCTGCGTTCCACGTTCACTGTAACCTATGCAGTGGCTTAGAATCCTACACACACAAAAGCACCGCGACGGTCAAAGTGAACGCGCGTTCTGTCCGAGTTCCATTATTCTCAAAATCAAGCTGAAGCACGATGTCCGACGATATCGAACATTTAATAGTCAGTGAAAGATAAATTTTTCCTTTATGATTTGCCCTACGAAGACTATAAAAATCGTCAAAAGAAGCAAATGCTTTGACAGAAATTGCCCAAGAAATGGATTTCTACTATCGAGATAAAGTGGCATTTTAATTTTTAAAAGAGTGTGTTGTGGGAAGTGTCACCTCATCAGTCATCACTAGCGAAGATTACCTACTGAATACTAGTATAAATCTGTATAATCCATGTATCGAACTCCAAACTAGACAGCTCGCAGTGTGCGTAAGTGTGAACTCGGAACTGACCGCTGGACCGCGCGCAGTGAGGCCGGCGCCTAAGAATGAGCACAGAGTTATGTTTGAAGTGCTGTTCAATTTTAACGTTTTCTTATTACGCGACAAAAAAGCGCTTACACGTTACAGCATGGCTACAGCGACAGGGCGTGCTGCCTCATTCGGACAATCAAATATATAATAATAATCGCCAGTGGGAGTGCGTCAGCGCCATGGCGCTGCAGCCATGTCAATCGTCAAGTTTTAACTATGAGAATTGGGTCCCCAGGAACCTCAAAATAACCTTAACTATAAGTCTCTCGCACGACCTCAAACAAGCTTATGATTAATGGATTTGTCGGTTACTAAATATTAACCTCGTAACTAACTGATCTGTACATCAATTATATACACGCGAGTATATAAAATTACCTGAAGGTAGAGTTTGTGGGACCATCACATATCTAACTGTTTGGATCAACTTTTTCATATTACTTTCATACTACAATTTTGCTTTAATTTTTCCGGCTCTTGAGCCCATTGTGCGTTTCTAATGTATCATAATATTTTGGTAGTAAAAATTGGCAGTGCAATACAATATCAGATGAAATATAACAGACAAAACTATACCGTTATTGTTTTTTTTAATGCAATAGGTTACAAAATATGTAGTGCGGTCCCACTGTACCACTGTATATATAATCTCAGTTGGTAAAATGACATTACTATTCACTTTACTGTTCTTTCCTTAGTTTGTAACTTAGTGGAGACAAAGTAATGTTTTGGTGTCATCTGACTGAGATTAAAGATCAGTGTGTCGCTCGACTGTGACCGGGTGGACTACTGGACGCGGGATCACAGTCCGAGCTAGTGGCAGTATTGGACAACCTCGAGCAACCTGTCACCCCCCGATGCCCCCAAAACGTGCTCGGTCCTGAAACCTTCCTGCTCGTAACCTACGCTAGGTTAACAAAACATCACTGGACATGGACATGGACATCACGGACGCTGAGTTACAAAACAGCTCATAACAACATCAAACTGCACTATAGATGCAGGCAAAACTACCTGGCTTCCTTGAATTCAAAATACATAGACACAATTCTCTTCAGCCAACATTACATGTCGAGATGAGACAGTTCCTCGCAAATTCCAAACGCAATAGATCCACAACACTCGCGCAGACGCAGTTCAAACACACAGGGCACTATAAGGGCGGGTTGGGGGGCGGCGCGGTGGGCACGGCGCGGTAGGCGGCGCCCGAGCCCGCGCTACCCCGCCCCGCGCCCCGCCCGGCACCGCCGCGTCGCGCGCAGCCGCGTTTCAGCGCGCGCGCCGTCAGTAGCGCACCCCCAGCCGCACCGAAACACCCCAGTCCCTAGAACACCGAGACAGACAAACATAAGCTAATGCAGCCTTATTAAAAAAAAGTCGTTCCAGAGCAGCACTCTCCAAATTAGAGGTACTTAAGCATTTATTACCATTTTAAGCTGGCAAACAACCCTGAATATTATGCAGAAACAAAAAAACTATTTATTATGCATAATATTATGCACATAACAATAAAATGTTTATTTTGAAACCAAAGTTCAAACCTGTTCAAAAGTTCTGTACCTACACCCTTACAAGAAACTAGTATGAGAATATGTATTAGTATGTGTCGTAACAAACCAGGGCGGAGTAGAGCAGTGCGGGCGCGGGCGGCGGCAGCGGCGGCACGTGCAGCGCGAGCCGCAGCGCGCCGGCCGCCAGCCAGCCGCAGCTCCAGGCGCCACCGCAGCCGCTGAGCCGCTCCCAGTGCAGCGGCAGCAGCGCGTGCAGCCGCGTCACGTGCAGCAGCAGCCGCAGCCCGTGCAGCATCAGCGACGTCAGCGCGCCGAACAGCAGCGCGCGGGCCGTCGGCGCGCCGCGCAGCCCCGCGCCCGCCCACACGCACACACACGCGCACAGAGACACCACCTGCAATGTGTACGTTTATTTTGAATTAAAATAAAATATAGGTAATATGTAATTTATTTCGTTTACATAATAATGTCTAAGACTTTATTTGTCAGAAAAATAATACATAATATTATTATAAAACAAAGATGCAAAACACAAGAATAATAACATAATATATTATCTTGTATTTTAAGATACATAAATCATTCTGCCACAAAAGGGTGTGGACAAGATGTTATATTATTGTTAAATTACTAGTGGTGATATCATCTCTAATTTGTTATTTATAACTTTCCGATTTTCCTCAAAACCAACTCAAAACTTCAATGCTTGCTAATGAACACTTTTTCATATTACACCTGTCATAAAAATTCCGATTTTAAACTAATAATTAAAATATCTATACTTAGTTCATTCAATATATTTTGTAAATTTGTACTCTAATGAAAAGCTCCAGTGAAATGACTGGTGAATGGTGAATTAAGACAAAACTGGCAAATTTTTCGACCTTATTATTTCTCATTATCTCATAATTTAATAAATGCTATTCAATTTAAACTTTGTAACATCTTAATATATTTTTTTTCTGTACATATTGTCGGTCTAAATGTGATAGCTCGTAACTAACTTTAAACAATTTTTAGTAATATGAGATTTTGATGTAGAAAAATTCAAATAATATTTGCTTATTTGCAATTAATAATAGAATGTCACTTACGCTCACAGTATTTACGGGTTAGCACCAACCTGTAAATACTGTGAGCGTTAGTGACATTCTATTTATAAAAAGATGTGTTGTCTCTCCTGTAAAGTTGGGTAGTTTGCATTTACGAGCTATCACATCTAGACCGACGATATGCCACATTGTATATCACTGAACTCCTCCGAAATGGCTGGACTGATTTTAATGATTTTTTTGTGTCTTCAGGTGGATTCAAGAATGGTTCAGATTTGCAATGTAATTACGGGACCCGGTAGGTGGCGCTGCTGGTGTCAACAAATTTAATTCTAAGGCAGTACTTAGTTTGCCGGGACAGCTAGTTTCCTTTTATTATATTTTGGCAAAATAAGAAAAAATGGGGGGGACTACGGGGTGTTGAACTACGGGCGGGATGTAAAGAGTCAAAATGAGAGGGGGGATTGGGTTGGGACAGTTGAGACCAACTTGGATATATCAGGATGACTGTGGGTAAATTCGGTTTTTATAGATAGGGTCGTCGCAATTCGCGTATTATTATTATGAATATTATTAATATGCATAATCTGCTGTTATTTCCATAGAAAAATGAAGATTGTCAAGAGCTATTCGCAGAATAGTTTTGCTGTAAAGAAATTGTACATTTTGAAAATAATTAAGTAGGTAAATGATATAAATAATACAACCAAGAATGTATTCATTTAGAAGTTCATTACACTGCCTGTTCTGTCTGTAGTAAGTTGAATGAACTCCTAAATTATTCAAACTGATTAACTCAGGTCCTTCAGGCATTACATTTCTAATTCATGAGCAAAACTGTTTAGAGACCACCTAGTTAGGCAACTCAGTAATCCACAGCATATAATAAAATTTAGGGGATGTGTTGTTAAATGTTAACCCATAGGCACATAATTTGGTTTTAAGCTATAACCCCTTACTAATAAACGCTGTATAAGCTTTGAATAGTTATACAGTGTTTTGTCTCTTTCTATCGAATTCTAAATGTCACTTGTGTGACTGGAACAAAACACTGTATAACTATTCAAAGCTTATACAGCGTTTATTAGTAAGGGGGATAAGCATTATATGTGGAACTTAAATGACTTTGATTTTGATTGATGCAAATCTTGCATATAGTCAATATGTACTGAAATTTATTCAGACATTAATGTGTACAAAATGTTTTTGTATATAATTTAAAGGAATTTTAAGTGTATGTTCCCATAATTTACAATAAAAAATTAAATATATATTTTATAAACCCCTATGAAAACAGAGGTGTTAGTGGTGGTGGTGTGAGTTTGATGTGTAAATCTGTCTGTCTGTGTCATCATAGCTACCTAAACGGAAGAATTGATGATGAACAGTGTTCTTAACTATAATTTATCACTTTCAACTTGTTCACTGCTTAACTAATAATAATAATAATAATATAGCCTTTATTTCAGAAATACAGCAATGTTTATAAATACTATGTTATCTAAGTTTATCAGTTCCTGATTGCCATTTGGCAAAGGCCTCCTCTAGTCTCTTCCATTCTCGTCTGTCTCTGGCCACTCTACTCCAGGTTACTCCAGCAAATGGTTTAAAATCATCAGCCCACCTTTTTCTCTGTCTACCTTTACTCCTTTTCCCATGTCTAGGATACCATGAAGTAATTCTTTCACTCCATTTTCCTACTCCTCGGACGGTGTGGCCGGCCCATCTCCATTTTAACTGTCTGACCTTCACAGTGACATCTTGCACTTTGGTAGTTTTTCTTATAACATCGTTTCTTATTTTATCCAATTTCTTAATACCTAACATACTGCGTTCCATTGAGCGTTGACATGTCGCCAGAGCAGTGATATGTTTGTTGGTTAGAGACCATGTTAGGCTTCCGTATAACAAAACTGGCAGTATGCAGGTATTGAAGAGTTTACTTTTTAGTTGTATGTGGATATCTTTATTTTTCATCATTTCCTTTAGGCTCCAATAGCTCTTCCATGCTTTTGTAGTCCTTCTTTCAATTTCTTTAGCTACTGCCTCATATGGTGATATTATTTGACCGAGGTATATATAGTCTTCCACATATTCAACGATGTTATTTCCCACTGTTATTATATTTTTTGGTCCATTTGTCATTACCTTTGTTTTTTTACCACTGCTTAACTATTTGCTTCTTGATTTTTTTTAAGTTTTAGTATCTTGTTTATGATGTTTACAAGAGAAATACCGTTATAATTTATAAGCATACGCAATCAAATGTAGTGTTGAAGCACCTGCATGAAACTGTAGTAAGCAGCAGGTGTACAAAAGGTGGTCCTGGTGGTAGTTCTCTAGTTTGTTATTTATTGCAATGTTATTCTGTAGACAAATAAACAGTTTTCTATTTACTCACCGTGACGAGGAAGGTCAGGGCGCCGTCGGAGGTGAGCAGGTAGGCCGGGCGGCAGTAGACGGGCGCGAGCGGCAGCGGGCGCGGAGGCGGCACGCGCGAGTAGTGCGCGTGGGAGTCCCACGAGCGCTCCGTGAGGTCCGTGCCGGCCGGCGAGCGCCCGCCCGCGCCCGCGCCGCAGCCGCTGCCCGCGATCTCGAAGTCCGCCACGTCCTCCCCGCGGCAGCTCGTGGGCTCCAGCTCGCGGATCTCCTCCAGCAGCAGCTCCACCTCGTCCGTCGAGTACAGCTCGCTCGCAGACACGTAGCGCGCCGGCGCGGCTTGCATATCACTCGCCTGCCGCTCTACCGCCGAGCGCCGCCGCCCCGGCCCCTCCTGCAACGCACACGATATAGCCTCGCCCGCACCGAGCCCCGCCCGCCCGCGCGACACCGACGCGCTTACCTATTGCGAGCCACATTGAAACACCACCTTCTCGTCTGCACCAACATACCAGGGAACCCGAATAATACACGGAGAATATCAAATAAGTAAACAATTAAAATGACGCTCTACCAGCACGCCATGTTTGTTATCATGTCATTTTTATACTGCTGTCAAATCTGTCAATTCACAATTGTCATGAGCCTTTTTTTTAATATGGCGATATTACAGCATAAAAACATTGAAACAAATTAAAAAAGTTTTAGTTTAAGTATGAATGTTATTAATGTTTTAGTTAAATGTTGTGTCTTTGTGTACATTGCCCTTGCATTGCCCTATCTACTTTACTCGCATCCACAATTATAGGTTTGCCGGAAGAAATCTCTTAAAGAGATAAGTACGCCAATGTATTGTCATAACTATCTAATGTGTCTTTGTAAATATTACATGAAGCATAAATAAATAAATAAATAAAAACCCGCCTTTTAATAAAATTTTCGTTTTGTTTTCCCTTTCTCTTTTTAAATCGTCAAGTCCTTACGCATAGAAGTGGGCTTCGGCCTGACCGAGCATAGCACCTCGCTCGGTCGGAGATCTCCCTTTGGGGCCCTCTCAATTCCCACACAACGTTGATACTTTCAAAAAAGTATAAACTCATTAGCCTTTTGACCATGGAGATTGGATATGTAGGGTATGTTCCGATATGCACTGCGAGCATTGCATAGTGCACAGACAGCACAGTGCTATCACTGCAGAAAAATTCGTTCCGTTATGGACTGCCAGTATAGGCAGTATACTGCCGCAGTACCCTATGACGTCATACATTGCTGCCATATTCTACTGTGAGCACTGGTTTTTTCGAGGTAAGGTACTCGCAGTACTTTGATTACGTGATAAAAGGTCAAAATTAAGACCATTCCTAGTTGTCAGTTAAGGTCCATAAAATTAGGTAATAGGGCAGCAGTATAACTGGCTATAAAGGAACGGCTTCACAGTATACTGAATTGACATCACACAGTACAGTGGTCGCAGTGCATATCGGAACACACCCCTAGTTAGTACCTCTATTCTCTATGCGAATCCCTGTTGGTCCGATAAGAAGTCAAGCAGTTTGACGGCAACTTGCAACAACAAAGCGACTAGCTCGCTCGCTTATTCTATTGCTTGTCATTGTTATATAAAAATAAACGAGCAATTAAATAAAGCATCAAATCTTTGGTCAAATCATTCCGTAAATTCTTTATGAATAAAGTGTAAAGCGCCTTACTCACAGTCCAGCCTACAAATCCAGCACGGAAACGAATGGCCGTCATTGGTGTCATTCTTATTTTTGCTATACAGTATACAAGTCCCCTTCAAGGCCGCGATATAAGATTTGCAGACTGGAAAGTGGGTATGGCGCTTTAGAATATGAAGGTTTGTGGTCAAGTCAAATACCTATATCCCGCCAAAAACATTTTGACATGATGCCAAGACGATACCTTAAGGCGTGACTCCTGTTCGAAACATTACACAGAAAACACGAAACATTGGGGCGTGGCTATACACATTTGTCTAGGAATAGACAATGTTTTTGTTTTCGGAGACGGACGGAAAACATTCCCGCGCGGGTAGAGAGGGGAAGAAATGTTTCATTTCTTACCTAGTGTTCACATCGTTCACATGACAGCTAGGTACAGGTTTTTTAGGGTTATAGTTTTGCTTGTTGTGTTTTTTGTGTTTGTTTTTGTGATCGCTCATAATATATGGCTGACTTAATTAAAAAACACCAATTTTGTCAGTTTTCAATAGAAATGCGTAAAATGGCGCACATATTTATGAGTTAAAAAAATACTTTTATGAAACACCTAAAGTGGCCTTTTCAGAACCCCTCTTTTCTCCTAGATTCTACACCTACAATCACTAAAACTGCGAGCGCTAATACGTCTTCCTCGTCGGAACTTAGATCGTGTCTGGACAAAATGTTTTGTTTCGATCAAAAACATTTTCTGTAGCTGGAGACAGCTTGTGTATGAAAACAAATGTTTTTGTTTCATGTTTTCTGTGTAATGTTTCGAACAGGAGTCACGCCTTTAATGATTTGCACTGACAAAAAGCTATCAGATCTCATATAAAACCAAGCTTCTGACCTTGCAATCTGCTCCATGGTGCCTTTTGAATTATATATAAGGTTTGGTAAAATCAATTACGAATACTTCGAGCATATGATCTACTGCTTGTGTAAAGACGTTTAAGCAAAAAAATAATTGTCATACTCGAAAAAAAAAAATCTTTATATGGGCGAGTTTGCGTTTTGCGGAGAGTCACCCTTACAGTCAATCAGGGTAACTTTGAATCATCACCGACATATTTTTAAACAAACTTTTACTATGTTAAGAATTAGTCAAAAGAGTTTAGTTAATCTGTGCTCTCAGGTTGGTTTTCATGCTATAAAGTTTTATAAAGTCTTTAAAAATGACTAATTATATTAAAAACTGGCAATTTTGTCGTGTGTCAAAGTTACCACCCATAATGGGTAACTTTGACACAAACTAACTTTTAACCTCTAAGGTGTCGCGCTTTAAAATTTTGTAACAGATTACGTGTCGCCGGGGGGCGGCGAGGGGTGCGGCGGGTTTCCCGCTTTTTATATTTTTAAGATTATATTGATAAATTGCTGCTAAGACCTGTGCATATGACATATATTTAAAAACTAGAATAAATTCTCTACATGACTACGAAACTGGAATTTTAAAAATACTGAATGAATACAAGTAATCTTGATGTGAACGCAATGTTTACACAAAAAACCCTTGCGTGTCGAATGGCTGTCCACGCCAAACGTCATCCGCGTTTGTTTTTCGATTTTTATTAATTAATCATTAGTAAAACCTTGGCATGTTATATATTTTTGGAAACTAGAATAAACATACTACACATTTTATTAAATAAATATCAAGAAATATAACGTTTAACATGCAAAATATCAAACATAATTTCACATTTTTGGTTTTGGTTTTTGAAGCTAAATTATGGCGAAATACTACGACACACATACCTAAGTTTCTATTAAATTAGTTAAATATATGTTTAAATAACTATTTATACAAAAAAATTTGAAATATTTAAATAATTTTTATCATAAATATCAAATAATGCAGATGACAACTGATGCCATTTGTCATTAGATTTCTTTACTCATAGTTTGAAGTTTTTTCTTTTTTATTCGAACGTATTCAGGCAAAAACAAAAAGCTACAATGCCTTCTTTAATGTCTGTAGCAAAATAATAAAAAAAAATCAGAGACTTTATACCATATAGTCTTTAAATCATACGACGCGGGAAGATTGACCTTGAGCTTGCCGTGGTACGGCAAGTGACACTTGCGTCTATAGGTGTCACTTGCCGTGGCACGGCAAGTGACACTCAACAGGTTAATTAATTTACAGCTTCAGGGTGACAATAATTTATGTTTTTATCAAATATTGATGCAGTGGGGTCATAGACAAGTCAAAAAAACCATAAAGTTATTACATTTAAATATGTTTTTATAGGAGTTTTGCCGGGAAAGTCAATCAGCAATGTTGTGTTTCTGTGTTATTTTTCTAAATTCGTGTTATTGCGGTTTTTAATGTGTAATATTGGTGGAATATTAACCATTAGTTATTCGTGACGTGCACTAATGTGGAGGAGTGATATAGCAACTACAAAATGCGTGCTAAATTGGGTTTCCCGCCAAAACTCCCTAGGAAGTTTCAGTAAAGCGTCTACCACTTTACTGATAGCGCGTTCCACACGGCACTTATTTTGCCCAAAACGCTACGATAATTTTTACCACAAAATGGTGTTTCTTTAGCGAAATAACGTTAATAATGAAAATTTCGAAAATTTCGTTTTTAGCAATTTTTGTGACTAGTGGAACAACTGACAGCTGACGTTAAAAACGTCAAAAAGTGCTAATTTTAACCCAAGTACGGAGCTGGGTAAAAATATGCAAAATGGCGTGATCATTCTTAGCGTTTTTTGACAGATGACAGTTGCGTGTGGAACAGGGGTGAAAACAGTTACGAATGATCATAGTGGTGCTAAAGGAACAGAATGTGAATGAAAATAATGAAAATAACGTTTTGAACGTGCAAATGGAACGAAGCATTAATCGACTGACTTGACTGATTGACTACCGTGACCACGAAGTATAGATAACAAGGAGTCCGAACGTAATGTTAAAATAATGGTCTCAATTACGGGGACAGATTTTTGCCGGTAGAGCGCGCGACGGTCCGACATGCACTCGTTTGAAATTACGCGGGAAGTTTAAAGTTGCTATTGACAGCTCTGGAAACATTGAAATCTTATTATATAAAAGTTTTAGGAAATTCTTAGAAACTGTTCTCGAAAAATAGATGCCGTAGAACACGGTAATTGCCTAACGGTAATTTAAAAATAATTGTAATAAATAATAGTATTGGCAACACTCGGTATAATAGTATTGGCAACACTTGGTACTCGTCGGTCTCGCACGCCTAGCGGCAGAAAAGAGAACTAAGATCTGGTCCTATTATTGTGTACATAATTATTATTAAAAAGCCTATACCGTTCGGACTCCTGGTATCTATGCTTCATGACCGTGACTATATATTAGGACTTTGACTAGACTTTGGACTTGACTATTTAGAAATAAGACAAATAAGAAATACCTCAAAATATCGTCGTAGTAGAAGTAAACAGAGCCGAGCCACACACACAGCATTCCGAGATATTAGCGATCAAAGTCTTGTAGTCTCGAGAATTTACATGTTTTTAGTTATATCTTTCAAACTACATACCACATCCTCACAAAAATTTTACATGTTGTAGAAATGTATGTATTATAATGGGATATTATGAATTTTAAATGCTATAATTTGTAGTTTTATAGTTATTAAGGATTAAACCAGTTAACCTCTGTTTACTACTGAGAAATGGTTCAATTGTGTAAGCAGAGATTGTAGAGCAAAACGAAGATATGTGGGGTATCTTCGTTATGCATTATAAGTTTCAACGTGCCTTAAGGAGCATTAATTGCAGATCAAAAAGAGTTTATGTGGCAAAGATTAATTAAGCGTTGTGAATTTTCGCAGTTAGTCATGAACTCTTGTAGTAGTAAATGTGGGGAATAGCTTAGTATGCTATTGTGCAGCATAGTAAATCACCTGATATTGTATAAAGTAAAATAAAACAAAACCACCCCAGTAAAAGAAAACACCATAAGTTGGCTAGAAAATAATACCATCGTGAATAAGTCCACTTTCTGCATCGCAGTTAACTATAATAATATAGGTACTTAGGTACCTAATACCTATGTATAATAAACACGGTGGAAGTTTATCGGTTCCTGTCGGCTCGTCAATGTACCCGACATAAGTAACTTTCATTATGGGACTAACTCGGAAATCGCGTTCCATACTTTTTGGTTAAGTAGGTTTACTATGGAACAGCTGGTTTTTTCGCGATTTCCGAGTTAGTCTCATATTAAAAGTTACTCAGTATGTCGGGTACATTGACTGGCCGACAGGAGGTACACGGACTAATTCAACCCCGTATAATTATTATATACCTACTTTTATGTACATTGTACATGTTTAATTTAATCCTTCGATCGCGGATTCTTGGAAATCTATTGTTATTCTATTGTTGTCGCGATCACCGGTGCTCATAAGAGCATAAGGGGCTTGATAGGTTAATTTTAATTTTACAAGGAAAGCCAATTTTCAGGTTTCATTTTTTATTACATACTTAAAGAATTTCAAAACATTGTACATAATGTATAGGTATTAGGTATTATGTAAGTAAAAATTAGATTTTACGTTTATGAAAGAAAAATCACACATTTTCCATTTCAGAATCGCTTGAGTCATGGGAATTGCCTCCAGTAACCAAATTATTTAGGTAGAAGTCGTGGTATGCAGATGGTATTGTGCCCTTGTGACATAGCTCTTGAAGATCTTTCATTTTACTTCTTTCAATTTTTCTTTTATTTTTATATAGTTTACCGAGGTCTACACTAACTTCTCCAACTTCTCTTCTAGTAGCCCGAGCTGTTCGAATGGGAAGCCTTTTGAACTCATCATCACTCAGTTGATTCTTGTAGAATATGTGCAGTGGCTCCTCCTTTCGGTACTGCAGCCATTTTACTTTTAACCAATTCATACTTTCTCCGTTTTCGGCCTTATTCTTGTTTTTAATTAATTTTTCACTATATGTCTTGAAATCTATGAATTGACTGTGGTCCATTTCACACACCTCATAAGGTGGTGATGTTGTCTTTGCTGTTCGAGCCACAGTAAACCATCCTTCGGGAGTGAAAATGTCTATTTTCTTCCCTCGGTTTTCAATTGTAGAATGGACGCTGTCACACTCCATGTCCGAGTGTCCTGACTCCATGTATTTTTGATTAATTATTTGCAAGTTAGGTAAAACTGTCAATGCCCTCAGAAACATTGCTGCAAGTATTGAGTTGCGATTTTGGCCTGCAGCTGTGTCTGAGTAGAATGTCACTTCTGTAACTTGCGAGTCCAGCTTTAACATAAGGTTCCAAAGGCACGTTGCAACTTCTGAAGCACCTTTAGTGCCATTTCCTTCATGCCACATGTAGTTCACGGCCAGAGCCTTTGCTAACTCATATATGGTAAAATTGTATGTTTTCAGTTTTCTTTTATAATATAACTGACCAATTAGGACTTGTGGCGAAAGAAGTATTTTTTCCATATCCATGGTATAAGCGCGGAATGAAGCATCTGTCTTAGCTCGCGTTTTGTCTTGTTCCTTGTGTTGCCTCGCCTCAACTTTCCTTTTCAAGTGAAGTTGATACTCTTCCTCGTTATTTTTTTTGTCTTCGTCATTTTTGTTTTTATACTGTGCGCAAAAATCACACTGGTCCTTCTTAGGACGATGAAACCCGAGATTGAATTCTGTACGGAAAACATGCTTGTAGAATGATGGCTTCACTGGATCAATTTCTTTTTCCTTGCAGTACTCAACATAATCTGTGTACAAGCGGTTCTCACTTAAGTATGTAGGTAAGTACTTTCTTTTAGTTTGACTCCTGCAATAGTGCGATTCTATTACAGGCATGGATTTTATATGAGCTCTTACGTGACCTTTACGATCTTCTGGTATTTTGTTTGGAGCTGGTTTTTTCCCCCGTTGGTCTGGCGTCACGACACCTGTTTCTGATTTCTTACTCAGCGACGTTTCTACCTTTTTTCCTGATACGTCCAGAGTTTTTAAGAAGAATTGCTTACATACCTGATGCGTCGTGTCGGAGCATGTCAAATTATATATAAGTGTATACATTTTCTTCGGTCTATTGGGTTGATTCCCATTCTCAGGTATTTGTGATTGATAACGCCTTTTCGGTTTTTGTTTTTTAATACAGTTCGCGATGTAGCTCCATTTGCTTCTTTCATCTTCAAGCGACAGATAATCTTGAAAAATTGTCTGTCGCTGTTCCATCGAGAACTTTTCATTGCACTTATAGTAACATTTACAATTTACGGGCTGAACAGCTTTAGCCCTAACAATATTATTACCTTTTTCGGAAAGGTATTCTTTTCCCTCGAGTCTCAATCTTCTTAATTTATTCCTTTTCCAGCTATCTGGCTTACGTTGTCGTTTTCGAGTTAAGGCTGGCTTACAGTCTACTGGTTTGTTGAGTAAGTTAGATGGCACTTCTATTGTTTTGTCTTGGCTGTCAGAGTAGTGCGATATTGAAGTACCTGGCGAGTAAGCAGGATCCGCAATTGAGTCCCTATCACTGTATGGCTCCTCTTCTGATTCTGATATTATAAAGCCTACATTGGCAGAGTTCGTCATGGTTTTGCTGAATTGTCTGAAAATGCGCAGCTCAGGAACTGAAAAATTAATGACACAAACAATTATTTCTTTTACAATCATTAAAATTATTCAACAGGACTTATTATTTAATACACCAATAAAAGTTAATAAATAATTGAACTTACCATTACCTGCAGCTGACACGTCGTCATCATACATAATATTATGTAACATCTGTTGCTCAGATGACGCTGATTCTGACATCAGTTGATGCAGCTCCTCTTGGGGACAGGTCTGAGCTGCATTCAAAACCTTCAAATGAATGAGCTCTCCAGAATCTGCAAGAGTAATATAATAATTAGACATAATTTTTCACTACAGTAAATATTATACAGTTAGCCATAAATACACCAATAAAACTTAATAAATAATAATTTAACTTGAAATTCTGACCATTACCTGCAGCCAATATATTATTATCATCATACACAATATTATTCATCTGTTGCTCAGACAACACTGATTCAGACGTCAGTAATTGATGTGGCTCCTCTTGGGGAGAGGTCTGAGCTGCATTCAAATCCTTCAAATGAATGAGTTCTCCAGAATCTGCAAGAGTAATATAATAATTAGACATAATTTTCCACTACAGTAAATATTATACAGTTAGCCAATGAATACACCAATAAAACTTAATAAATAATTTAACTTGAAATTCTGACCATTACCTGCAGCCAATATAATATTATCATCATACACAATATTATTCATCTGTTGCTCAGACAACACTGATTCAGACGTCAGTAATTGATGTGGCTCCTCTTGGGGAGAGGTCTGAGCTGCATTCAAATCCTTCAAATGAATGAGTTCTCCAGAATCTGCAAGAGTAATATAATAATTAGACATAATTTTCCACTACAGTAAATATTATACAGTTAGCCAATGAATACACCAATAAAACTTAATAAATAATTTAACTTGAAATTCTGACCATTACCTGCAGCCAATATAATATTATCATCATACATATTCATCTGTTGCTCAGACAACACTGATTCAGACATTAATAATTGATGCGGCTCCTCTTGGAGACAGGTCTGAGCTGCATTCAAATCCTTCAAATGAATGAGCTCTCCAGAATCTGCAAGAGTAATAATATAATAATTAGACATCATTTTCCACTATAGTAAAATATATTATACAGTTAGGCATTAATACACCAATAAAACTTAATAAATAATTTAACTTGAAATTCTGACCATTACCTGCAGCCAATATAATATTATCATCATACACAATATTTATCTGTTGCTCAGATGACACTGATTCTGACATCAGTTGATGCGGCTCCTCTTGGGGACAGGTCTGAGCTGCATTCAAATCCTTCAAATGAATGAGCTCTTCAGAATCTGCAAGAGTACTATAATAATAAGACACTGAATTTAGAAATGGCAATGCAGAATTCTAAAAATAAATTAATAAAATACTATAAAATTTGAAGCTGAGGTAATAACTATGTATATTATGTTATTATCCTAAACTAAACTAAGTTAAACTAAAATAGGCCGCCCTGGGACAGATCTGATCTGAGGTTCCCATAACGCTGGCCACATTGCACCGATAATGTGACTTTCTGCATCAGGAATGCCCCAGACCGGCATCATTTTCCACAATAGTGAATATAGTTAGCCTTTATGAATTCATCATAATAAATTGTACTGTGCTAATTACATCACTTCATAAAATGTTATACATAAGCACTTCAGATATTCTAAGCACCGTTAAACATAATATTATGTTTAAGACTATGTCAATGGTATGCACACTTACGGGTTAACCTTGTAAATATGCCAGGTGAATTCGAAGAAATTCGGGAGGAAAAAAATGTTTCCATACATTTCTAGGTTAGGCCGGAGGGGAGAGTCAAATTATTTCTTCGAATTTACAAGAATTGTAGAACAAAAGTTGTTCATTTAATGCTACATAAAAACCCTCTTCTGTACCTGGCATAATTTTACATGTTTGACCTATTTAAAGTAGGTAAGTAATATTATAAATGAAATCTCACCTTCCGCACGCAGGTTTTTTCCCAAAGCAGCTTCAACCATACATTTGATTCGACTGTTTCTTTTCGACATTTTAAATGTCAAAGAAAATATAATATTATAAACACAATCAGACACGAAAAAACCTGATGTTATGTACCGGTAAAAACACAAAATCACCACGCCGCAAGCGACCACTCACAAATTGTGCGCGAAAAATCCATGAAATAATCACAGATTACTATAGGAGAAATAATACAATCGGTGTTGACAGTTGACACTGACAGCTAAATGACAGATCAAAACAAAGCTAAGCCATACAATTTGGTTAGCATTGTACCGCACCAGGTGTCAAATTATTAATTATTATATAGTAGTCATAACGCTTGGCTCCTTTTACTACTACAACTGAGGAACATAATTTCTTTGCTTTGCTTTGGCGGTGAACGGTATTTATGTGGCTAGAATTAGTTCGGTACTGCAGAATTTATGAAAAATGAATTTATAGTAAACCAATACTATGACGCCTAATTGTTTTTACCTTTTAAAAGTTTATATGGAGTTTCAGTTAACGTCCCTTTACAATTATTGAAAAAGCCTACTTCTAGTCTCGCTATCGCTTAGCTCTCTTCACCACTACGATCTCCATTTCATTCTGAGTAGTATGGCATTAAAAACTCATTTTCACAAAATGTGTGGCTTGGCTCTGTTTACTTCTACTACGACGATATAAGACTTGGCTTAAAGGTCTAGTTACCAGGCCATTAAATCTTATTAAAAAAAAAAATGTTTTTATATACCTTGATAGCAGCAAAGTTAACGAGATTTTTAAACAAAGTTTTGCACTGATTTTTACCCATTATGTTGCGCGCGGTTAAAAACAAAAGTTTTTGATATTATAGGTGTACCAGAATCTCATGGCAAATAGGGAAAAAAAATTTTGTAGTGTGCAATACTGGGGAAACAGGATTAAACGATCTTGATACTGGTTAATTTTTAATTATGTCTTTAGTATTATTGAACATGAATTATAATAAGACTGTGTGAAGAATGTTCGGTGTATAATATAGAAAACTAGCTTTTGCCCGCGGCTTCGCCCGCGTGGAATAGTGTTCTTGGAGAAAAAACTACTTCGGCGAATAACGCTCTACCTTCTTACAGCAATATACTTCTGATACAATATTGAAAATGCTTTTAGGTTTGCCCAATGCAAATTGTTAAAAATGGGACCCTATCACCTCGACACGACATGCGCGACCACTTGATAATATACTTACATAATATTATATTTATGGCACTTGAATATAAATTTTACCATAACCTTAAAGACTAAATACTTAAAGATTTGCGTAGATTTAAAGATCTAAGCATACAAGATAAAGCATACAATATACTATACCTACATAGGGACAGACAGATAAAGCGACTTGTTAAAACAAACTTTACTTACTACATAGTACATAGTATAAATACTATGTACTATGTGGTAAGTAAAGTTATTTGACATTCCAACAAAACTGACAAACCACCTCTGGATATTCCATAAGAATTAAGAACTGCAGTTACTATTATGTATTCTATGCTGCAGTTCAAAATATTCGTGAACCTCTTTATAGTGTATACGTCCCGCGTTTTCGATAGCGCGATGTAGAAACGCGAGCGCCCGCGCCACGCAGCAACACTATATCCCTGCATTTTAAATCTGTAATATCTTCGAAAATATTCATTTAAATTACATGCCGTAAAGGGCAGTATTGATCTATCTTAAATGCACAATGTATTTAAGGTACTTAATTGGATAAGGATTAATACTGTATTGCTTAAAATCGCTTTGTAAGTAAGCTATTTAATTAAAATCAAAGTAAAGGATAAAAAAATGGTTATTGTGGGTTATCCCTAAGAGATAGACATATGTCATCGCGGACTTTTTTGTAGGCTTTTTAAAGATGAATACAACTGTAGTACATAATTTTGATCTATCTCGTAGTGTTCAGCCAGCATTTTCAATGCAAGCGCAAAATATGTGATTTTTAGGACTTTAGAAACCTCTAAAATTATTTGTGTACCTCTACTAGGTTATGCATGTTACATACCTAAAAACCTTCCCGTTAAATCACTCTATCTGTTAAATAAATGGCATCAAAATCCGTTGCGTAGTTTTAAAGATTTAAGCATACATAGGGGACAGACAAAAAAGGGACTTTGTTTTATACTATGTAATGATAATGATATTTCATGAAAAATAAATCAATCGTGAATTACTTTATATACTTATTTATTACGAATAACATACAATTAAATTAGCAACAGTTTATTTAATGTTGTAATTTCCTTCCGAACTGTATAGAACTCGTTTACTTAATTCTTAATCAACTATAAGTAAATCGAAACTGTCATATATTGATTTTCTTTTTTCCTCCTCTCCTCCTTTTATCAGGCATGGAAAACAAACCATCATTCGATGCGCCATCAGCTACGATTCACCTTATAGTAGTACTGGAAACACATTTAAAGAAGTCACAATAATTACCTAAGAAAATATAAAAAAACTAAAAGTATCAAAACAGCTCACTCTAACTTACCGGTCAACTCTACCACAAGCTTTAAATTATAAGATTGAGTTCGATTTACACCTTCTTCTTTCTGTATTTTACTATAGACATAGAAAACAATATTTCTCGCTTGAGATCGAATTGCCTTTTTGGATATTTTCACAAAAACAACAAATTCCAAGAACATAATCACAAAATTTTAGCAGCGGTTGACAGATCACGTACTTTGATTTGACGGGTCATACTTGACATTGCCATATGAAAATCACATTTTTTATTTTTTTTTAAATGCCATCAGATTCTGGTAGACCTTTTATCTTCTTTTGACAGCTGCTTTTTTTTTTAGATTTCGTTTACGAAGTATGTTACGTACACGAATTGTTATTAAATTTTAAGCGCCAATTGTTTCCCACATAAAACAATAGAAAAGAATTTTGTGAACAAACTGTCAAAGTTACCCTCGTGATTCAAAGTTACCCTGAATGAGCGTATATGAGATGATTTTTTAGTTTGAGTATGACAATTATTTTTCTGTCCAAACGTCTTTACATAAGTAGTGGATCATGTGCCCGAAGTATTCGTAATTGATTTTACCAAACCTTATATATCAACCACACATCCTATACATATTACTAACTTGTAAGTTGTCCTCCTATTGTTTTATATAATGTTCTAATTATTTATTAGACACTACTTTGTGTGATATTGAAATATGGGCAAGAACGCGAAAAGTTGTACATTGGACTTTTCTACATGTCCCCAGGTTATATCGTACTGCTGCATCACTTTGATAGGTTTTACAAGAATTGTTACCATATTATGTGATTTTAAATGAAATAGGCATATCATATTTGTTAAAATATTACACATAAACCTTTATTATATTGTTAAAATTCAAGTTCAAAAAATCGCAATTTCGTTGTATAGTACTGTCCCCTAAAAAAAAACCGGCATTTAACAGCGTTTTGTGAAAAAAAAAGTTACTTGACTGGCAAACCTCTGGTTGCATTTGAAATTTGGCGGGATTTTAATCATTTATTAAGTTTATTGTGTTGCCAAAGCCCGAATTTTTACTAAATAAGTAATTTTTAATCTTGTCCCCGACGTATGGACCTACCGGACATGTCCAGGTTCCGTTACCGCATTTTCCTTTAAATTTTTAGCATTTTTGCTCGATGTGGTATTCATATTGTATGTAAATAGCAACATCATAGTGAGACCGAAAAAAGAAAAAAACAGGTGTCTATGGTTTAATCAGCAATTTTATTCAAACAGCTTTTTAATTTTCTGTGTTTGGTGAGTAGTTGTGTTTCTACGGGCACTGTCCGGTGAGTGTATATATTTGTTTTTTGATGTTTTAACGTTTTTACAAGACAGATTTTATGTCTAAAAATTAAATAAACTATTTAAGATTACTATAATGTGAAAAAATGTGTGATAAATATCAGCAATTGTAGAAATTTTATAGTTTTGTATAAGAAGTACTCGATTCCGTTACTTCATGTCCGTTACCATCAGGGTGGTAACGTATAGGCCGGACTTGAAAGTCACGAACAGGATCACGTAAAGCAAGGTTTACATGGTGTAAGCTTGATTTTTTTGTATTATTTTATATATTGCATATAATATTTTTTTACAGTGCGAGGCAAAATAAGGGTTTTGTTTTTAGTAGTCTTAATATGAGTGTGACCTTTATGTAGGGTAGGCGGGTACCTACCCTACATAAAGGTCACACTAAATACGACTGAATATATTTTATGTAGGTACATAAAATATAATTATTCAATTGTATTTTTATGTTTACCACTGAACACCGTCATTTATATGAATTGAAATGGAATGGAAATATTTTTTGAGATTTTAAGTATCTTCTAGATTAGTCATCCATCAAAATTGATCCACTATTTTTGTTTTTAAGTTAAAATAGCTAGAAAAAGTATGCTATTCCAGATACCAATTTTTGTTTTATTTTAGTTCTATAGAGAAAGTTACTAGGCTCATTTTTCTTGAAAAAATAAAATAAAACTTGTATGTAAGAAATATCAATGAGGTGTGTCAATTCAATAAATAATTCTACTTTATGGAATTTCAGATTTCAAGATGAAGTGCTCACTGCAGCTGAAAAAATGCGCCGTTAAAAAGTGAATCCTTATATTAAGCGTCATGTGAACTCAACCTTAAAGGGTCCTGTTCGTTGACAGCATGTCCTGTTACGAGACTGTACCCTAAACCAATGTAGCTAAAGATGTTAATTTTATTTGAGAAAGTTTAAAATATGTATACACATTTTTAAAGAAATAACGTAGTTTATCAAAATACTAGAAATTAAAATAGTTAAATATCAGAACAGCCAATTTTGTGAATTTTATGAAAAACTTTTGGTTACATTTTACACATTAAGTAACGTACAGGACAGGAATACTAGATTGATCTCGTGTATTTCTAAGTTATCGAACTGAAAATATATTTTATAAATTTAAAAGCATGTTTTCTTTCATACAATAAATTATATTTGCATACATTTTAAGTTTTTACAATATTAATCAACCAAGAACCAGCGGTAACGAACAGGATTCAAATTAACGCCTACTTCTAGAAATTTACTAATTTCTCAAAAAATAACGATTTTACGTAAAAACTTTTGTGATTAGCGGAAAAAGGAATTATTGGAGATAATATTATGTGAAATATCCTAGGAAATTTTACCAACAAAAATCAAAGCTCAATATTGAAGCAGTGTACTACTTTTCGCGTTCTTGCCCATATGACTTACTAATCAATCAGCAACTTGTAGGGCGAAAAGATTAGAAAAATGGAAAGTATAAAGATAGACCTCAATTTTTTATTAATATTTAACAAGTCCAGTTTACAATCAACTCTTATTACTACAGCTTATCACAGTCTGTGCGATATAAAATACAACAGTACAACTAGTATAACAAGTATCAAAAAGTTACAAGTGTAACTGCTTTCCCAGTGGAAAATGGCGCAAAAAAAAAAACAACATATTGATACAAAGTTATCAGATCTTATGTAACATGAGAAAAAAAATATTTAAAAAAAAGAAGTTTAAATGCAACAAAACGGCCTGAGGTCCCAGGCCCGTCCGACTTCCCTTATGTTCTTATTGAAGTTGCGAAAAATTGTCCTAGCGGCATGGCACGACACTACGAGCATTACATGTAATGCTCGAGCCGTACACCAACACCTATTGGTATTGCGTACACTCACATGATTCGCGCTACATTACATTACACATTACACGCGTCTGGACCCGGCCTAACATTCTCATAACGAATTAATATATATTTTAGATTAATGTAAGGTCTTGTCAAAATAATATTTCTTTAAAATTAGTATGAATAGAGATATAGAGGTAGCCTGACGGGCCTGAGATCTCAGTCCAATATTTGGAGTACATTGTTTCTTATATAAACAACACCAAAAATATATAATCTTATCGCTAAAGTATATACGACTGTTTCTTGACTTATCAGGCCGTTTATACATTGCAAATAGTGACAATGTGTTACAGACCATAGTACACTAGTGACTACCGCTTTCCGAACCCTTTACAGGTAGTTATCCTTACTTATTAATTGTATGATCATTATCAATATAACGATTTATTTACATACGCAAGAAATGACTTACAATTTAGCACGTTTGACAACCTCCATTGATATACCCACCGGTACACATGATAGATAGATAAATCTTATTAGAAATCAATACTGTAGTTGTACCTATATGTATTATCTACCTATTTCGGTACCATAGTCTATATAATATTTAGCAAAATTACATACGAACAAACTTATCTGTAAAAAAGTAACAATGTCAATCTTATAACTAAGTATTTATAATTTAATAATAGGAAATATTATACTGTAAATGCTAGAAAAAAATGCATAAGAAAATGTCAAAGCTTAGCTCCGTTATTATTATTTTTCTTTGTTACATTTTATTATTTCTACAGGAACTTACACAAAATTATAAACGTTACGAAGGCACAATGGTAGTCGGATGCCGCACCGCGACCCTCACTACTTCAATTATATATAATAATATAGTAAATGTTAAAACTCCAAAGTCAACGGTGAGGTAGCTCGTACTTATTATTTTTGGTTGGTAATACTATGGTCAACTGCTTTAGTAAAACCTCTCGAAGCCGGGAGGCGGGCGCACGTGCGCGTACGCAGACGCCATGTAGGTCGAGTGCGGGGGCGCGGGGGGGCCGAACCCCGCCGGGGGATGCGGCGGCACGGGGGGTCCGTACCCCGCGGGGGGGCCCCAGCCCGGCGCGAACGGCGGGCGCGGGCCGAACACGACCGGCGCGGCCGGGTAGCGGGGCGCGGGGGGGTACACGAGCGGCGTGCCATACAGCGGCATAGAGTAGGGCGCGGGGAGGGGCGGAGCGGGCGCGGGATGCGCGCCCGGCGCCGGCGGGGCGGACGAGCGGCCCTCGCTCGCGCCCACGTCCAGCTTTTGGTGACCGCTGGGTGCCTGGACCGAGGGCGAGCGTTCGGCGGGGGCTCCGGGCGCGAGGGGCGGCGCGGGGGTGACGGAGGACGCGGGCGGGGCGGGCGTGTCGGATACGGATGGGACGGTCGTGTCGGGCTGCGCGGGCCTCTCGGGCCGCGCCGCCGGGGCGGGGGAGTCGGGGGGTGCGGGGAACTCGGGCGCGAGCGGGTTTAGCGGTACAGCGGAGGGGTGCTGGCGCGCGCGCTCGATCGCTCCCATCATGAACCGCTGCGCCACGGCCGCGTCCACCTGGCTCAGCAGCGCGAACACCTCGCAGTCGGCCGCCGACAGCGTCACGGGCTCGGGCTCGGCCGGCGCGGCGGGGGCGGGCGGTGCGACTGTGACGTGCGGCGCGGCGGCGATGTGCGGCGTGGCGGCGATGTGCGGCGCGACGGAGGTCGGCGGCGCGGCGACTGCGGGTGGCGAGGCGGCGAGAGCGGGTGGCGAGGGGGGCGGGGTGGAGGCGGGCAGGGTGGCGGCGGCGGTGCGCGGGCTGACGAGCGCGGTGGGCGGTGGGCGGAGCGGCGCGGCGGCGGCGGGCACGTGGCGGCGGTAGTCCTCCACATAGTCCAGCGCGATGCCGTCGCGCAGGTAGGCCTGTATCTCGGCGTAGTTGGGCGTGTCGCCCGCCTCCAGCGCGGCGAATTGCGGGAACAGGTAGGCGGCATCGCTCTGCAACACCAACACACCTGTGAGCCGCCGTCCCGCACCGCCGTCCCGCACCACCGCCCCGCACCGCCACCGCGCGCCTCCTTATGTCATACGCCGATGTTTTTTAATTCCAAATAAGTGGCACGATCGAGTCCGGGTGTCACTGCGACCCGAGCGAATCTATTGGCTGATTATATCTCCTTGCATATTTCGTAAATTTGTAGTCCTAGCCCAAACTTTAGTAGCGAGGTGCAGGACGCGGGGCGGCGACGTCAGATGACGGCTCTACACTATCGCCGTGAAATTAAGACAAAGTTGTAGGTACCTCAACGCGAAGGCAGACCGCGCCAACGTTCACGCTTGTCGAGTAGTTTCACGGAAAAGTGTAGAACCGGGGAATACACACAAATAAAGAAAGGGGGACTAGTATGTTACATAGTGTAAATATGACTTATAGCAGAATATAATGTACATTTTAGTAAACGTTGAAACTTAGATTAAGTTTATTTTTCAGTCAAGAAACAGAAGAAATTAACATGTAAGTGATAAAGGAGACTGAACATCGCGGGCCAAAAAGTAATGACATGATAATTATATGGTTTAAAAAAATCGTTATTTTTTTGTTCTAAAATATAAAAAATCAGCGCAATTCTCAATCTGGGAGCCGAGAAAAAAAAGAAAAATGTTTAGGTTTCATGATATCGTCCATAATTATATTGAATTGATTTCAGTAAGTGTCAATTTTGTCATAGGCCGTTGACGTTTTGAGTTTTGATTCACTCGTTTCGTGTTTTCTAATGCGTTTTGGGGACATTCCTAATTAAGTTTCATTTTGAACGACCACTGTTTTAATTATTACAGAATCCGGGTCCAAAAACTTGAAAAACATATTTTAGTCGACGGCTGTCGTAGAGGAAATGCAGCTATTCTTATGTACGCTTCTATTTTAATTGCAAAGTAAGCAGACGAACTGTTGGAGCTGCTGAGTGCTCAATGCTCATGTTACGTATCATAATATTATGATTCCCTAACTGGAAAAGTATCAAGATCATATTGTTCCACCTGGATAATTTCTTGACGACATTTTAATCTATATAGAAGACGAATATACTATATACCTAATACATTAAATTGTTCTGTTTTCTTTTTCCTATAAATATATTTCTGTTGTATTTTAGTCATCATAATTATCATTACTTATCTATATATACCATTTCATCTCACTACATTCTTAGCCCAAGAAAGTATGAAATGTTTCTGTCTCCTTTACGCTATATAAAAATACGCTTTGTAAGAAGTATAAAATAAAAAAAATATTACTCAACTACACTCTATTATATGTTAGCAAGCTTATACTGAGATAAGTATTACGATTGTGATTGAAAATCGAGATATTTATCGCGTTAGTTTATAGTTTTATTTTTCTATTTCGTCTTAACTTATACACTAAACTTAAACTATCATGCCCTATATAATATAAAAATAAGTAAAAGTGTATGCATATTGCACGTTACGAGGCCGGGCGTGCGGCGCGGTTCAAGTGCCGCTGTAGAAGTGCGCTGCTGCAGGCCACCACTGACGGCGGTGCGGGGGGTGCGGGCGCGGGCTGGGGGGGCGAGGCGGGCAGGCGCAGGTACCGCTGCAGGAGCGCGCTGCTGCACATCGACACCTCGGACGGCGGAACGGGGGGCGCGGCGGGGGCGAGGGACGTGGCGGGGGGCGTGGCAGGCAAACGCAAGCGCCGTCGGAGCGCCAGGCTCTGCACACCGGTGGCGGTGGACGCGGACGCCTCGGAGCCCGCGCTCCACGTACGCAGGCGCCGCGGCCGCGCCACCTGCGAAGCGGACGCGGACACGTCGCTGCTGCTGTCGCTAGCGACGTCGGCGTCGTCGGTGGCGGTGGCGGCGGCGGGCGCGGCGCGGTCGGTCCACGCGAGTATGGAGCGCAGCGCGGGAGGCGGCGCGCGACTACTCACCCCGGTGGCGGGGCGCGCGCGCGCGTCCGCGTGTCCGGCGCGCACCAGTAGCTCGCCGATGCTCACGTCCTCCGCCGTCGACGTGTCGATCAGCACCACCTCCAGGATGTCCTCCTGCGAACACGAGACGCGTTAACGACACCGGCACGAGGGGAACCACTCGTGTAAACTAGCATATTATGGCGGCCCAGTCGGGCGGCTCACCCTCCAATAAATAATACGTATGTGTAAGCGAGCACCCTTGACTTTTGTGGTCGCTATTCGTAGTACATACACACCGAAGAGATTCACTCGGAAGTGTAAAAATATTAGGCGATTACCCGACCAGACAGACGCAGGGCGTGGGGCGTTTACCTGGTGGTCGCGGGCGACGACGTTGGCGACGAGGCGGCGGTCGGTGACGGCGGCGAGGAAGCGCGCGGCGGCGGCGCGCGGCCAGCGGCGTGCGGCGGCGGGCGGCGCGGCGGCTGCCAGGCGCGCGCGCACGGCCTGCGCCGGCAGCGCCGCCCACGCGCGCAGCAGCGGCCGCAGCTCCGCCGCGCGCACGGTCTCCACCGTGCCGTAGTCCACGTGCCGCACCTGACGTTTAGTTTTATTTTATTCAGGAAACGTACGTTTAAACATAGACTAATCAAATTACTATAGACTGACAGATCCCATACATTAAAACGTACGACATTTTTTAATTTTCTTGTTGACCGTTAGATGACGTTGAGTGTATCAAATTACAAAATTAGCCATATTTATTTAAAAATAAAAACGCCATCTCTAGGACTATGTTTGAAGTACGTCATAAGTTATCTTATATTTAAAAACACGTCAATAGGTGGCGCTAAACAAGTTATGGTTGAGCCGCTAATAAAGACCTACCTATACCTACAAAATTTCTTCAATTTTCTTTAATTTGTAAATTTCTCTACGTGTGCGTGTGAGGATGAATTAATGTTGCCATGCATATAAAATAGATACCCAACATTCTGGAATTATATTCAAATATGCTTTGTTTATTAGTGTTTATATAAAGTGTACAATTATTTGACAAGATATTATTTTGGTTCTGTAATAACCAGTATTTATTTACGGCGTTTTAATAATTTGAAACACCTCTATCTTTATACCTTAACCTAAACAACAATCTTGTAACTCGATTTTTGTACTTTGAATTAAAGTTTATAACGTCTTAATTTCATTTAAATAAAAAATTCTCAGAACAAAAGAAAATTGTAGGTTTCAAAATAAAGATAATTGTTAAACTTTTAAAACGGAAAGTGGCAACACTATGATCTGCCGGTCCGCCGTCCGTACTCCGTACAGCTGTCAGCAGCTACTGCGTACTTCGGAGTTCGGATTAGGGATGCTCGATGTTGGCATCGATAATGACATTGCATCTTTGGATCACCTACAATAAGGTAAAAATATTTTGTGCAATTCGTAAATAGGCTTGGATACTTCGGGCATCTTCTTTATAGTTTTGAGTTTAGCTTTAGAGTTTGCGTTTTGCGGAGATTTTAGATACATGAGATGATTTTTTAGTTTGAGTATGACAATTATTTTCAGCCTAAACGTCTATATTAAATAAGCGCTCTACTGCTTATTGCCCAAAATATCTGTAATTGATTTTACCGAACCTTATAATATTATTTTAAATTTCCAAATATCGGTATTCAATATTTATTTCCGAATATCAAATTCGATATTTTTTAAGAGATCAGTATATAGCAGGCAAAAATAAAAGATTGGCAAATGAAACACGGAACTGGCGCATATTTCCTAATCATTTTTTAAGTTGTCATCATAGTTTTCACTATAGAAATATTTCCTTTTTTATATGCCTCCATCTAGTGAATTAATTACGTAACCAAAAATATATATTATTGTCTATGGATAGTCTTTGGTCACCAAAGAATCTATCCATAAACACCAAACACACAGATTGACAGGGGATGACAATAAAGAGAGAGTACTGCTAATGTCCATAGCTGACGAATACTGGTTTGATGAAACCTTAATTAAATAACTATTTATAAAATGTAGATGTTGATTTAATAATATTTAAATAACACTTATTCTAATAAAAATAAAACTGCTAGATGGTATTTTTTTTATTCCTAAATATTTTAACAGTACTTTTCGGTAACCACGCTTTAGGGTAAAAAAAGATATATCGATATTTTTATTCTAGATATATCGATATGGTATAAAAATATCGATACGATATATATCGACATATTTTTTTATTTGCCCATCCCTATTCGCAAATAAAATGTGTGCTTTCAAGTTGTTGCTAAGTTTGTTATAAATTCATATTTGTTCGCCAAAATAATAATAATATGTCGATTCTCGCTGTCGGTTTGGAATAAGTATTCAGTTAAGAAAACTAGCATTATATAGTCGCCAGATTTTGAATTATAATTATAGTAATTCAGTATGCCATATTCGGTTTTTGCACGCTCCAAAATTTGAATATATTTTTTGCAACTTTAAATATTATATGCTGTTCTTGTTCTTAAAACCGGCTGGGACTATATGCATCGGAATCCGGAAGGCCGTAGAAATTTCTGAGCATAGAAAATACAACTCGGCACTTTTACAATAGAGTTGAAAATCGAAAAGTATGACATGGGCGGGTACCCTTAGGCTGGGAGTTGGACTATATTATATGCTCCAAAATCCGGAACACCGGATTAAAATTCAGAGAATTAATTAATTAAAAATAGAACTCTGTGCTAATACAATAGAGTTGAAAATCGTACACATGAGTATCGAGTCAAATGTCAGTGTCATTAGTCATTATAATATGACACACGAAATCCTTTTTCAACTCTTTTGTTACACAGACTAGCAGGCTTAGCATGCACATTGGATGTGCATGCTAAGCCTGCAAGAAATACCGAAGAATCGACAAAATGAGAGATTGTTAATACCATTCGGAATTCAGAATAGGTCTTATTGTAAGGCAGCAAGGTTGATGCTTCGTAGTTATGACAAAAAATATTTATTTTCTTCCCGAGCATGAGCTCAAAAAATGGCCTCTTTTGACAGCTAAAGTAGAAACTTTTTCTTAATTTAACGTCAAATACTCTATACTAATATAATAAAGAGGAAAAGTTTGTTTGTTTGTTTGTTTGTATGATGAAATTTGGTGCAAATATAGAGTATAATGACCACGGGGAAGGACATAGGCTAATTTTTATCGCGGCAAAATGTACGTTTACCACGGGATTTCCTTTTGCGCGTACGAAGTCGCGTGCAACATCTAGTCTTACAATAATGTCAACTACTCCACATCATGGCGCTCCTAGACAATTAGTTTCAGTCTTTATATTATATAGAATATTTCTTCTTTAAATTTATTTCTTCGGCTCGCGTCGCCACGTCATGCTAAGGCTGCTAGTACGATGAAAAACTTTAGAAAAATTTTCTTATGCCAAAGCATAGAGCGTGAGGACAGATACGGTGTATCATTTTCAACCTTATACCTTAACAATAAGGTTCAAAATAAAGTTCACCTGATCTGTCCGCGACTGCAAAATGACTTGTCAACCGTAATTTCAAACATTTTTGATTTTCATTGCGGTTACTTATCGTTTAATTCAATATTCTAATTAAGTTACACTTTGATTTCGTGTAGTTTTCTATTAAATAGGTAGGTATTTTAAGCAAAATAAGAATTCTTGGTATTTTAAAGTTGTATTATTTTTTATGATACAAACTAAATATGTACCTAGGTACATATTTAGTTTTGTTTTCATAATAATTAACGTTGTCTTTTTATCCAACCGCGATAACCCATATTCACGCGAACGAAGTCGCGGACAACACCTAGCTACAATAATTATTATGATCAATATCTACATTAAACAACATTGTATTGTACCTGTTTATATAAGTAGGTACCTACTTTTATGAGTTATTCGATGCTTTTGCGCGCCATCTAGTGATCACATTTGGTACCCTAATACTACGCCATCTACCATAATTGTCTAAAAACAAGCAACTGAGTTTAATTTTTATGATTTAGAGACAATTATCAAATATCAGCCTTTGAACTTTAAAATCACACTGGAAAGAGACTGAAAAATATTTTTTCTTGTTTAAAAGAGAACATAATTGATTTACTTCGCTAATTTGTGAAATTTATTGATTTTATTTAAGTAACTAACGCCATCTAGACCTAACCAGAATCCGGACCTTTTTTCGTGTACGTTTTATTGTATGGGATCTGTCAGTCTATAGTAATTTGATTAGTCTATGGTTTAAATAACTTGTACAACTGTCCAGAATTTTTGTCAAGAATAATGTTTTCTGTCCCGAGGCCGAACTCTAGAAAACGGGATGTATTTTTTGTAAAGGGTTTCAGAACTAATTTAGGCCATCACAGCATACTGCCAAGAATATGTCGAGAACATAACAAGATGTATAAAAAGTTCGATGTTGACTATGCCGCATACAAGCTTGCTCCGTTTAAGCGCGCACTAGCGGAGATACAAAATCCACTGTAAAGCGATATTGTCACCATTGCATTATGACCAAAGAACCATTTCGCTATTTAAAAATGCATGCTGAGTCTGCCTTTAATTGGGTCTGCACCTTAACTTGTCATGTATCTGTAGTATTATGTGTAATATGCCTTTATTAGATGCAGATCTGTTGGTAGACCTAATAGATAAATAAATAAATAAAACGGACAGCTCTTTCTTAATTACGTCTAGAGGTCAGCTAGTGGTCGAATTTAAAGTAATATTTGTAGGAGCTGCTTACTCAACTACACCTTTTGTTGATATTGATAAGTAAAAGTCCTTGATATGATATTGATATTTATTAACACGAATACTAATCGCTAAAATGATTATGAGTGCGCGGTATGATTGCTTGATGCGGACTGGGCCCGACAGCGTGCACTTTGCCGCACAATGCAAATAAATGATGTAGAGTCAGCAATGTACGTGCTAGCTCGTACATGCTCCCGGGCCGCATGATGATGATGATACAAGGTGATAGACAATAGGTCCTTAAACTAACTTAATGATAAACACTATTTGTCGGCAATTGTCACAAACGAGTGAAGTATGGGCGAAGTGCCTCGACTTTGCCTGCTAGGGCCACACACTTTGTTGTCACTGAGTGTTTGTACCACTTCCCTAAAACACTGATCACTTTTTGGTGAGTGAGACATCACGATATCACCGCGAGAAATCATTTCTATTCCTCCAGCTTCCCTTTCCACCACGGGAGGTGTTGATCTAACAATCTTTATCCTGCATTTCCATAGTAAATATGATCCGATTATCAAAATTAATGCTGCTATAACATAGATAGCGGTATAATGATGTATGTCATGATACGAAAAGCTTTCTCTCTATGTTCAGCTGACTCATTGTAATTGAGCGCTATTGATGAAGTTTCCGGGAACGACATATTAAAAAGATTATTGATAGGAGCGATATCTCCGAGGGAAACCTGATGCTTTACATGTAATATGCTTGTGTCTTCTTTATGCGAGTGAACAGAAGAAAAGTCTTTTGACTTAATTATACATCCTTGCTTGACGCTAATCAATCCAGACTGAGACAATTGAATTGCATTTATTTCATCATCGCAAAGTAGTTTCAATGAGCAGTTTTCACAACAAAAATAAAAGTACGTGTTGATTTTATGAGTATCTACCCATACGTTATCACACTGATCGGTGATGAAGTGACAAGTCCCAGTTATTTTATTTCGCTTGCATAGACTTTCATTATCCTTCAGATGATATTCAGGTTTGCTTAAGCGACACAACAACGATTCCGAATTTTGGTTCAAACATTGAAGCAACTCCGTATCAGTCATGATTATAAATGTGTCTTTCTTTAAATTAATTGCTAAATATTTTCCAATTGGAGTAATGCATTTCATCGCGTTATTTGCTTTTTGGGGGATAGGATAAATTCCATACAACTCGTACGAGTCGCTGGCTATCAATGGAATAGTTATTTCAAATAGTAAATAATTAGTACTAATTCGCATTCTCACTTTTAGCAAATTATATAATTGAGATAAATCTGTATAGTTAGGAATAGTTAAGTCTTTAGACAATAATGATGATATCTTTTGTAATTCTAGCTTAAGCTGCTCAGGCGTTAATATGTGTACATTAAATTTCCCGTCGTACACATTAGTAATAGTATCAAGTAAGTTGTCTTGTATATAATGTAAATAATGTATCAAGTTACTAGCTGTTAAGGATGATAAAATAAAGTCGCTAACATAAGATATGTTTTGTATGTTACCTTTTAAAGCATTAACAGAGTTATCGATGGCGCTTATTTTCTTAAAAATAGACTTGTGTTGTTTTTCCATTACAGACTCACTTCTTTTTATATAATTAAATTCTGCCTCTACTAGAGAGGTTTGATTTTTCCATAATAATGCTAAATGATTTTGATTTTGTCGTATTATGTTTATATCTTGCTCATATTTATCCGCGAAATTTTGATCTAAAACGCCAAATAAACTGTTCGCAATGTATCCTACGCCATTTATTAGTCCCCTTCTCTGTCTAGTGCGCGCAGCAAAATGCTGGTCTAATAGTAAACTATTATAGTATTGCAACTCATTAAAGGTGTGATTCAATTGTAATAAGACACTGGCGCAATGAGACACTGTGCTTATCTCCGCGCACGCGCTGTCAAGATAAACAATATGCTTTTTGCATGCCGCAACGCCTTCCCAGAACGGCTGCATGTCATAATATACGACAAGGCGCCAATCATCTCTAATTACATGCATGTTATTTATTTTATCAAAGTAAAGTGCTTTATTATTTAAAGGAGTATTGTTATAAAATGAGCCATTGGAAGAAGCAATGAGGGTCATAAAAAATAACAAAAAAGCTGATATGATAGTAGGCAATCTATTTCTTTTTCTGGTGCTTCTTTTCACTCTATCACCTAACAATTTCGGAGCTTGTTGCTCTGATTGTGCGGTAGAGTTCAAATGATCATTTTGAGACTCATTAACCGGGAGAACTGATAATTTTATTATAGGACGTTTCATATATCCATTTTTTGTCTTTAGAGTAACGACTCGAACGTACCCGTCACTTCCGGGGTGCAATTGCACTACTCTACCTAATGCCCACTTGCCTGCTGGAAGGTTGTTGTCGTGGATGATAACAATGTCATTAATTTTAATATTCTCTAAGGACTTTCTCCATTTACTACGTGCTGATAAATTAATTAAATATTCATGTTGCCACCTTTTCCATATATTGTTATGAAAAATATTTTGTGTTAAATGCCATCTAGTTCTTAAATCATGTTCTGTTTCGTAAATAGTTAAAATCGGTCCGGACGATAGAAAATGAGATGGAGTTAAATAATTTAGATCTTCCGGGTCCTCGGTCATCGGACACAAGGGCCGGGAGTTGAGACACGCCTCCAGCTGGGTACAAAGAGTGTTGTATTCTTCATACGTCAGCTTTTGGTAGCCAATTACTCGTTTTAAGTGGTGCTTAAGGCTTTTGACGGCAGCTTCACAGAGACCGCTAGCCTGTGGCCATGACGGGGCATTAAAATGCCAGCTAATACCCATTTCTGCTATTTCACTATAAAGATTACTATCCATAAATATTTTTTGCAATTCGACGTATTCCTGCTGAAGTACCTTACTGGCACCTAAGAAGTTTGTACCGTTATCACTAAAAATTTTACGAGGCGTCCCTCTACGAGCGGACATTACACTACGTAAAGCGGCTAAAAACGTTGAGGTAGTTAAATCTGAGACAACCTCAAGATGTACAGCCTTAGTAGACATACATACAAAAACTGCTACGTAACCTTTACTGGTTTTGATGCCACGGCCCTTGTTACTTTTGATCATTATGTGACCGGTGTAGTCTACCCCTACTGATTGAAAAGGCCTAGAAGGGTTGACTCTAGCTGCTGGTAAGTCACCCATTAGCTGTTGATGTTTGCTAGGGTTGTGTCTTCTACACGTGACACATAGTCGAAGGCGTTTTTTGGTAGCCCTGTTACCACCGATCACCCAATACTTTTGACGCATAAACGCGGACGTCAGACGAGGTCCACCGTGAAAGGTGAGCTCGTGGGCCTGGTCTATGATAAGATCTGATAAACGACTATTATTAGGTATTAAAATAGGATGTTTCATGTCGGGATCTAAATTGGCATGTTTTAACCGACCACCCACTCTTAAAATGTCATTTTCATCTAGAAAAGGATTAAGACTATAAATTATGCTATTAGATGAAATTTTATTTTTATGTTTTAAATGTTCTATTTCTTTATTAAAACTTAAATACTGTATATTTCTTACGATAATATTTTTTGCTTTGCTTAGTTCTGATAATGATAAGTACTTTGCTTTTATATTATATTTTTTGTATGTTGCGAATCTTAATATATATGCTACTATTCTAACTACTTTATTTAGAGAACTAAAATTCATAAGTAATTGTAATATGATACAATTGTCACGGTATTCCTGCGTGACTAAGTTAACTAATGCAGGAACTTTAAGTTCTAATTTTGTAAAATATGATTGATAAGTCTGTTGATCATTGAAATTAGAGAGCCAGTTTGGACCCTGCCACCACAAAGAGTGGTCAATTAACTGTGATACAGTCATTCCACGGCTTGCTGAGTCTGCTGGATTTTCATCTGATTTTACATAGCGCCAGCATTCAATTGGCATAATTGATGATATTTCGCGAACTCGATTAGCCACGAAAACGTTCCATCGCGTGGGGTTTCCATTTAACCAGCCTAAAACTATCATGGAGTCGACCCAACCGTATGTTTTTATATTGTAACTGCTGAGGCAAGTTTTAACTTTATACATTAATTTAGACAGTAAAAGTGCCCCACATAACTCTAATCGGGGTAATGATATTGTTTTACTACTAGGCACGAGCCTCGTCTTACCAACTAATAATGCTATACGGGACCCTTCAGTTTGGTTTAAACGACAATATATTACACAAGCGTACGCCTTTGTTGACGCATCACAAAACCCGTGTAACTCGATGCATTCGTTTTGTTTTGTACCGATCCACCGTGGTAAATAAATTTTATTAATGTTACATAAATCGACCTTGATTTTAACCCATTCCGCGTAAATATCCGCCGGTAGCTCATCATCCCACTTAATGCCAGCTAGCCAAGTACTTTGAAAAATTATTTTGAGTTTTGTTGATACGGGTGAGAGCCATCCTAAAGGGTCAAACAGTTTAGATATTTCAGAAAGTAATGTACGTTTTGTTACTTTACTCGAATTATTAGAGTCAATCTTTGACTGAAAAGAAAAATTATCATGACTTGGGTTCCAACTTAAACCTAATATTTTGCTTTGCTCTTGCTTAAAAAAGAAACCATCAGCGGTTTCAGTGTCAACATTTGTTAACAATTCAGGTGCATTTGATTTCCACTTTCTAAGGTGGAATCCCCCTGACTTCAATAACTTGATAAGGTCCGTCTGTAGCTGCCTAGCGACTGATAAATTATGCTGACCATGCACTAAATCATCCATATAAAAGGATTCCTCAAGGACAGGGATAGCCGCGCTGTTTAAGTAGTTTTCTTTTTCATCCGACGCTAGCCGTTTTAACGTCATCATTGCGAGGAACGGTGCGGCCTTGGTACCGTACGTCACCGTCTTTAACTGATAATCTATGATAGGTCCGTTTGGAGCGTTTCTCCACACTATTTTTTGATATTTTTGATCATCATCATGGACCCATATCATCCTGTACATTTTCTCTACGTCCGCAGTAAATCCAAACCTATACTGTCTCCATTTAATGATAAGAGACTGGAGATCCTGCTGTAAGTTGGGTCCGGACGCCATTAAATCATTAATACTTAACCCTGATGTAGTTTTACAAGACGCGTTAAAAACTACCCTAAAGCGTGTGCTCGTTGAGTCATCACGTTGAATACCGTGATGAGTATTATAATATGATGATATATAATTATGTGTCGCGGGTTTCATATGACCAAGCTTACAATACTCTTCCATAAATTGAGTATACTCCTGATGCAAGTTGGAATTTTTACAAAACTTTTTCTCCAATGATAATAATTGAGCAACGGCCTTTGGTTTTGATAACCCTAGTCTATTTTCAAAATCAGGCTCAAAAGGTAACCGAACAACATAACGACCGTCTTCTTGTCGCGTTGTGGTCTCATTATAATACTCTACACATTTTTGATCATTAACTGATAATTTAGAATTTTCTGAAATGTCCTCAATTTCCCAAAATTTTTCTATTTGACTTAGATCGCTTAAAACTACATTGCATTGAATAGTTTTAACGTTGCCTGTAAGGATCCATCCTAATGAGGTATTTTGGGCAATAGGTGTAAAATTATCTACTTTAAGCACACCGTCTAATAAAATAAAAGCGTATATGTCGGCTCCCAGCAGCAGGTCCACTGGGCGACTTATGTTAAAGTTCGGATCGGCTAAAGAAATATTTTGTAAAAATGGCCATGAAGGCTTATCAAACGAAAAACTTGGTAAATTTTTAACAAGACTCCTCATGATAAGTGCATCCGTTTCAAATTTAAAATCGCCATTTACTGCTGCACAATTAAGAGATATTACACCCTTACAACTGCTTTCCTTGGCACCGACACCAGATACGATACCCTTGCATTTCTTTCGCGGTAAATTTAACAACTGAGCTGCATGCTCGGTAATAAGAGATATTTGGGAACCTTGATCTATTAAAGCACGCATTTGAACGTAAGTCCCATCTAATTTTTGCACGTTGATGATGGCTGTTGCCAAAAGGATTTCTGGAATCCCACGTTGCAGTGAAACGTGAGAGCTCATTTGCGTTGGCTCGTGTTTAGCTTGTTGCGCAAACGCTTCGTGCAAAAGAGTGTTATGCTTTTCATTGCATTGTCTGCAACGTTTAATAGAAAAGCAAGCTTTATTGTTATGACAATAAAGGCAATTTTGACATATGTCATGCTGTTTAATGATTTTACGCTTTAAGTAAGGCGGCATTTCGTCAAAGCGCGGGCAACTAAAAAGAGCGTGATCGCTCGTGTTACATACGGGACATTTATGCAATTTAACAGTTGAAGCATTTCTATCATGCGAAAACGATTGCGAAATTTTATTTTGCGTCGGAAATGATTGTTTTATGTTAAAGTTTTTATGCATGTTATAGCTTTTAGAATTATTAAGTGCAATCGTATTTTTATTACTAGGTGCAATATAGCGATTATATGATTTTGATGCACCATTATCATACTTTCTTCTAGAAGACTCTAAAGTAGTAAATTTGCTCTCTAAAAATATTAAAAAATCTTCAAGATTTGGCAATTCACGTGGATTTTTTACCGATGCCAAATACTCGCTATGTAATTCTGAATCTAACTTTTGCGACAAAAGATATACTAGTAAAGGATCCCAAGATGAGATATCAATTTCTATATTTTTTATAGCGTTTAGAGTCTCTAAAGCGGTATCATGAACGCGTTTAATATTATTTATTGATAAATGATGAGCAACTGGCATGTTAAGTAAAATATCAACGTGAGAGTTAAAAATTAATCTTTTGTTATTATACCGATGATTTAAAATGTTCCAACAGATAGTGTAATTATCTGAGGAAATATTAAGGTGTTGGATGAGACTTGCTGCCTCCCCCCTAACTTTAGTTTTTAAGAATTGCATTTTTTGCGCACTAGACAATGATGGATTACTATGAATAGTCTCTGTAAATAAATCCTTAAAAGAAGTCCACTGATTATAAGTGCCATTGAAAACAGGAATTTCTATTTGTGGAGTTACTTGTTCCCTATGAGAATTTGACCATAACTTCCGGTTGATAGCCTTGACTACGTCGTTGTATTCTGTTTTTATTTGGTAAAATGTCTGCTCATACTCCATATTCCTACCCCCTAGCTCACTGTCTAACTCCCAGTGTAGAGAGTCTATTGCTGTCCAGCGAGACTGAATATTTCGGAGCAAATGTTCAAATTCCCATTTTTCGTTGATCATATCTAAAGCAACGTTAGCTATTGTATGACGAAAAGCTTTAAAATTACTTTTCTGACGCCTTAATGATTCGTCAGTTCTACTATTTGTGCCATGAGATTGAGTTCCTGGCAATGGTGATGGCTGGCGTGACGCTGCTGCGTCACCCAGAGGTGTCGCAGGTCTAATTAGCGGGGTGGATGGTCCAGCCCTCGCTGACGCCGGCGGCTGATAGTTGGCTATGGCAGATCGAATCTGCTGAAATCTTTCTTTTGCTGCCTCGAACTGATTATTTTTAAAATACGTGAAGGACTGGGCAAACTCGTACGTACATAATTTTTTATGATTGGTTTCAATTTCAGCCCAATATTGATCTAGGACGTGTAATTTTGTTTGGATGTAGTCCGGCGTTTTACGGTCCGCGCCGTCCTTTTTAAAGTTCGTGTATGATTGTTCTACTTGGTTTACCAGCTGCTGCTGGTTTGCTAGAATTTCCTCCACGCTCGACATGATTGAATCGAGAAAACGAGGTGTTGTAAAATTAGAAAGATCTTACTTGTGTGCTGCTACGTTTGATTTGACTGTGCTGAGTGTTGATGCTGATTGATGATGTTGATGATGATCACTACTGCTGCTTGATGATTGTTATACACTGATAGTTAATAGTCACTAACGATAATTATAATAGTCACTGATAAATTGATAGTCACTGATTTCACTGATTAAAAGTCACTCGAAGGACCATAAAAAAAGGGTGTAGGAGCTGCTTACTCAACTACACCTTTTCTACACTCAGTCTGCGCGCGCGCGCTCGGCGTACGGACGCGTGCTTTGTTAATAAGTTACGGGAGCGACACGAAGCGCTATTCTGTCGTCATAATTATTGTACCTATTGTGTAATTTCGGGGTTTCCTTGAAGAGTTTTGGTAAACTATTGTTAAATAATAGATAATAGTAAACGATGCTGCAGTGTAAGAAGTGTAAACAGTTTGTGGCGGCAGATAATGACGAAACCGTAAGGTGCAAAGGGGGGTGTGACGCGGTTTTTCATAAAAAATGCGTTACAAAAAAACGTTTCAAAAACGAAATATGTGAAGATTGTGTAACGCCGTCCACCTCAGCAGGACCTGGGGAGCCTAATATCGCAGAATCCCTGGCGGAAATAAATAGGAAAATGGAGGTAGTTTACGGCATGGAAAAAAAGTTAACCGAATTGACCGAACTGGTTGATTTTATGTCGGAAAAGTATGATAAATTGCGTGAGCGTCAGGAATGGTCTGAAAAAAAGATAAAATCGCTAGAAAACAAAAATACTTACCTGGAAAAATGCAATAGATCGTTGGAGGAGCGCGTGAATGACCTGGAAGAGAAAGAAAAAGAAAAGATGGTGGAATTAGCGGGCCTAGAGAAAAAGGACAATGAAGATGTCACCAGGTTAGTAAGCCATATTGCCACTAAACTCGAGCTTGACCCCAGCCAAATAGAACGTGCCGAGAGGAGAGGGCGGGAGAAGCCAAACACCGATAGGCCTCCGCCGGTGGTGATAACCTTGAAAACGAAAGATGCGCGTGACATGTGGATCCAAAGTCGTAAGAAGAGTCTCACTAATGGTCAAATATTTGGTAACAATAGCGATGGCCGTGTCTACATAAACGAAAACCTAACTAGGTACAAAAGAAACCTACTCTGGACCACCAAGAATAATTTAAAGAATTCCTACAAGTATATCTGGGTGCAGAATGGAAAAATATTAATTAGGAGGAGTGATGAGCATAAAAAAATATTCTCGATTCACTCAGAAAGAGATATCGAAAAGTACATCGGAAATATTACGAGTGGCTAAGGCGACTTGCATTAAGCCAGCGCACACTATAGTGCAATGTGCAGAAAATCGTACTCGTTTAAAAAATAAAAGTGGATCGTTACGATGCAATTACTTCATTAGAATGTGAATTTAATAGACATCAAAATATTACTGCTTGGGGACAGAGCATATTATCTAGTAACACAAAATATATTATGCACACCGTTCATTTAAACATCCGCTCACTAAGGAAACATTTCGACGAATTATTAATTCTTTTGAGACACTGTTCTCATGATATCGACTTACTTATACTGACTGAGGTTAACGTTAGGGAAGAGGATTTATCATTATTCAATATAGAGGGATATTATTTATTTTCAAATACAAGAGAGAAGTCGCGTGGAGGCGGAATTGTAATTTATGCTAAAGAAAACCTTGTATTTCATGCAACCAAACCATATACTAAAGCAGTGGAAGCATTACATGGAAAACTTATATCAAATCAGTATATTCTTAATATAATAGCAGTCTACAGACCACCAAAAATGAATAAAAAACAATTTATTTCCGAAACTGAAAAGATTATCAAGAACATACCCAGAAGCGAGGACGTGATATTTATAGGAGATGTGAATATAAACTTTTTAGAAACGAGTGTTAGTAGGCAGTTATCGGACTATAAGGACTGCTTGTGTGCGCTGGGCCTACAGTGTGTTATACCGGCCACCGAAGTCACGCGCGAGGCGATCGTCGCTGGCGCGCGGGAAGCGTCGTGCATAGACCACGTATGGGTGCGAGCGAGACAGCTGCGGGAGTGCGCGTCGTTTGTCATCGAGTGCAATATATCGGACCATAATTTTGTAGGTGTGTCGTTACCGGTATGCGCCTCTAGTCAAATATGTAACACAAGTAAGGACTTGGACACTCGGTATGTATTAAATAATAAGTTAGTTACTAAAAAAATCTGTGATTATGATTGGTCTCAACTGTTGTCTACAGACTGTGCAAGTACTTTGTATGAGAAGTTTTATTCAGTATTTAGGGATATTTATAATGTAAGTAAAACAACATTTGTGCCTAAGTGTAATAAACGCGTGTCTCAGCCATGGATAGGAGAGGGACTTAAAAATATGTTATTACGTAGGGATCAGTTGTACAGGGACTGGAAAAATTCTCCTAATAATAACACTAAGAGATTAGAGTATACAAAATTTAGAAACTGGGTTAATAAATTAATTTTTAAAGAGAAAAATAAGTACAGGCAGGAACAAATAAAAAAGTGTAATGGTGATCCAAGAAAACTTTGGGAAATTATAAACAGCTGGATAGGTAGAAAGAAGGCAAACATAGATGATATTATTAGGAGATATTTTGGAAATAAAGATACAGTGTATAATATTTGTAGTAAATTTACGGATACATTTACAAAGGAGATTACTAATATTAAGCATAATTGTTGCGTCAAATTATTAAACAGAGACCAATATGTAAAAGCTAGTGATGTATCATTTCGTTTTAAGCCAGTTTCCAGTTATACAGTAGGCAAAGTAATTGACCAGTTGAGCAGCGACAAGGCGCCGGGATTAGATTGTATTCGAGTTCCAGACTTAAAAGCTATAAAAAAATGTATCTCGCCTGTCTTGGCGCAATTTGTTAACATGTCATTGTCTGAGGGGGTGTATCCTAGTCTCCTAAAAAAGGCTATGATACGGCCTATCTACAAGGGTGGAGTTCATGCTGAGTACACTAACTATAGACCGATTGCCATTCTGTCAGCTGTCAATAAAATAGTGGAAAAGATAGTGGTAGGACAGATTAGTACTTTCTTAGAACAAAATAAAATACTATCTGACGCTCAACATGGGTTTAGGCGCGGCCGCAGTACTGCCACAGCATTGTCATTGTTCTCTGATGACGTAAATGATAGCCTGGACCAGGGTCACCAGGTCCTGGCTCTTTTCATAGATTACAAAAAAGCGTTCGACACACTGGAGCACGAGACGCTACTTCAGGCCATGGACGAGTGTGGGATCCGGGGCCCCACCAACCGATGGTTCCGCGACTACCTGAGCGGCAGGACCCTGCAGACCTGTGTAGCAGGAGAGGCCGGAGAGGAGGCCGCGGTGGAGCTCGGAGTGCCTACCGGCTCCGTGTACGGGCCGGTGGGCTACATCATGCACGTCAACAGCGTGAGTAACGTGGTGGGGCGGTGCCGGGTCTACATGTACGCGGATGACATGTGCCTGTTGTACTCGTCCAAAAATATCCAGGAGGCAAGAGCGGTGCTGCAGACAGACTTTGACCAAATAACCAGGTGGGCACACGATAACGGTATAATACTTAACCTAAATAAAACTAAATTAATGCATATTTATTCTCCATACAACATCACAGCAAAAAATATAAATAAGTCAGAAATCAGTATTATAGGACACACTTACGAATGCATGCATGCTAAAAATATTAACTGTTTTTGCGAAAAATTAGAGCTCGTTAACAAATTTAAATACCTAGGACTATGGCTTGACTCCCATATGAACTGGAGGTGTCATGTTGACTCAGTCTGTACTCGACTTAGATCGGTCTTGAGTAAGTTTTACACATTGAATATATCGCTTAATAAAAAGACGTTACGCGTCATTTACTTCGCGCTCGCCGACTCGCTGCTCAGCTACGGGTTAAGTACGTACGGCCGCACATTTAAAACTTATCTAGATTCTATCAAGAAATTACAAATTCGCTTTATGAAATACCTAGTTGATCCAAAAACAAAGAAAGAATGTAAAAACGACTACGAAGCATTGTTCAATGTATGTAAAGTTCTACCGGTTCACAAAAAAGTCGAATACCTAGTGATACTCGAACAATTGCACAGTGATCAATTTAAGGTGAAACATAAAAACTCGCATAATACTAAAAATGTTAGATTAGGTAAACTTGTAACACCGCGGATTAAAAACTATTACGGGATGAGAACCACTAAGTATTTGACCCCTACACTGTATAATAAATACACCTGGCTGGGAACACAAGCGTACGATGGTAGTTGTAAAGTAAGTAGAGTAATTGTTAAAAATAAATTGAAAAAGTTAATGTTACCAAATACCAAATAATTAATAATACTAAATAAATAATATTTATCTGTCATAATATATGTTGTTGTTCTGCATAAAAGGTAATTAGTGCAAGCAGTAATATGTTAAGTGCGATAGTGTCGGTGTTGCTAAATATGTTATTGTTATAATAATAATTTTAATTTTTAAGATGTTAGATTAGAAACCGAGCGCAATATCTGCCGACAAACTGCTACGCAGTTTGGCAGGTTTATTGGGATATGTAAAAGTTATTTGCCAATAAAGTATTTTTTCATTTTCATTTTTTTTTTTTTTGTTGATATTGATAAGTAAAAGTCCTTGATATGATATTGATATTTATTAACACGAATACTAATCGCTAAAATGATTATGAGTGCGCGGTATGATTGCTTGATGCGGACTGGGCCCGACAGCGTGCACTTTGCCGCACAATGCAAATAAATGATGTAGAGTCAGCAATGTACGTGCTAGCTCGTACAATATTTTTGACTTTTAAGTTTTAACTTTTTTAGGGTTCTTTTGCCTCATAGATACGCAATAAAAATATGTAAATGCTGTCAATGTGAATGTTGTCTACGGAATTTGAAAGAAAAATATAATAGCGAGCGGTGCCAGTCGCCGAGGTAGCAGCTGCTGCAGTAGTGGCCGGCGCGCACGGCGCCCAGCGCCAGCCGCCGCTCGCGCCCCGCGCCGTGCTCGAGGTACTCGCCGTGCGGACGGGGTGCTGTTCAATAGCTCAGTACCTTGACGGTGTCGCTGTCGAGCACCTTGACGATGAGCGAGCGGTGCCAGTCGCCGAGGTAGCAGCTGCTGCAGTAGTGGCCGGCGCGCACGGCGCCCAGCGCCAGCCGCCGCTCGCGCCCCGCGCCGTGCTCGAGGTACTCGCCGTGCGGACGGGGTGCTGTTCAATAGCTCAGTACCTTGACGGTGTCGCTGTCGAGCACCTTGACGATGAGCGAGCGGTGCCAGTCGCCGAGGTAGCAGCTGCTGCAGTAGTGGCCGGCACGCACGGCGCCCAGCGCCAGCCGCCGCTCGCGCCCCGCGCCGTGCTCGAGGTACTCGCCGTGCGGACGGGGTGCTGTTCAATAGCTCAGTACCTTGACGGTGTCGCTGTCGAGCACCTTGACGATGAGCGAGCGGTGCCAGTCGCCGAGGTAGCAGCTGCTGCAGTAGTGGCCGGCGCGCACGGCGCCCAGCGCCAGCCGCCGCTCGCGCCCCGCGCCGTGCTCGAGGTACTCGCCGTGCGGACGGGGTGCTGTTCAATAGCTCAGTACCTTGACGGTGTCGCTGTCGAGCACCTTGACGATGAGCGAGCGGTGCCAGTCGCCGAGGTAGCAGCTGCTGCAGTAGTGGCCGGCGCGCACAGCGCCCAGCGCCAGCCGCCGCTCGCGCCCCGTGCCGTGCTTGAAGTACTCGCCGTGCGGACGGGGTGCTGTTCAATAGCTCAGTACCTTGACGGTGTCGCTGTCGAGCACCTTGACGATGAGCGAGCGGTGCCAGTCGCCGAGGTAGCAGCTGCTGCAGTAGTGGCCGGCGCGCACGGCGCCCAGCGCCAGCCGCCGCTCGCGCCCCGCGCCGTGCTCGAGGTACTCGCCGTGCGGACGGGGTGCTGTTCAATAGCTCAGTACCTTGACGGTGTCGCTGTCGAGCACCTTGACGATGAGCGAGCGGTGCCAGTCGCCGAGGTAGCAGCTGCTGCAGTAGTGGCCGGCGCGCACGGCGCCCAGCGCCAGCCGCCGCTCGCGCCCCGCGCCGTGCTCGAGGTACTCGCCGTGCGGACGGGGTGCTGTTCAATAGCTCAGTACCTTGACGGTGTCGCTGTCGAGCACCTTGACGATGAGCGAGCGGTGCCAGTCGCCGAGGTAGCAGCTGCTGCAGTAGTGGCCGGCGCGCACGGCGCCCAGCGCCAGCCGCCGCTCGCGCCCCGTGCCGTGCTTGAAGTACTCGCCGTGCGGACGGGGTGCTGTTCAATAGCTCAGTACCTTGACGGTGTCGCTGTCGAGCACCTTGACGATGAGCGAGCGGTGCCAGTCGCCGAGGTAGCAGCTGCTGCAGTAGTGGCCGGCGCGCACGGCGCCCAGCGCCAGCCGCCGCTCGCGCCCCGCGCCGTGTTTGAAGTACTCGCCGTGCGGACGGGGTGCTGTTCAATAGCTCAGTACCTTGACGGTGTCGCTGTCGAGCACCTTGACGATGAGCGAGCGATGCCAGTCGCCGAGGTAGCAGCTGCTGCAGTAGTGGCCGGCGCGCACGGCGCCCAGCGCCAGCCGCCGCTCGCGCCCCGCGCCGTGCTTGAAGTACTCGCCGTGCGGACGGGGTGCTGTTCAATAGCTCAGTACCTTGACGGTGTCGCTGTCGAGCACCTTGACGATGAGCGAGCGGTGCCAGTCGCCGAGGTAGCAACTGCTGCAGTAGTGGCCGGCGCGCACGGCGCCCAGCGCCAGCCGCCGCTCGCGCCCCGCGCCGTGCTTGAAGTACTCGCCGTGCGGACGGGGTGCTGTTCAATAGCTCAGTACCTTGACGGTGTCGCTGTCGAGCACCTTGACGATGAGCGAGCGGTGCCAGTCGCCGAGGTAGCAGCTGCTGCAGTAGTGGCCGGCGCGCACGGCGCCCAGCGCCAGCCGCCGCTCGCGCCCCGCGCCGTGCTTGAAGTACTCGCCGTGCGGACGGGGTGCTGTTCAATAGCTCAGTACCTTGACGGTGTCGCTGTCGAGCACCTTGACGATGAGCGAGCGATGCCAGTCGCCGAGATAGCAGCTGCTGCAGTAGTGGCCGGCGCGCACGGCGCCCAGCGCCAGCCGCCGCTCGCGCCCCGCGCCGTGCTTGAAGTACTCGCCGTGCGGACGGGGTGCTGTTCAATAGCTCAGTACCTTGACGGTGTCGCTGTCGAGCACCTTGACGATGAGCGAGCGATGCCAGTCGCCGAGGTAGCAGCTGCTGCAGTAGTGGCCGGCGCGCACGGCGCCCAGCGCCAGCCGCCGCTCGCGCCCCGCGCCGTGCTTGAAGTACTCGCCGTGCGGACGGGGTGCTGTTCAATAGCTCAGTACCTTGACGGTGTCGCTGTCGAGCACCTTGACGATGAGCGAGCGGTGCCAGTCGCCGAGGTAGCAGCTGCTGCAGTAGTGGCCGGCGCGCACGGCGACCAGCGCCAGCCGCCGCTCGCGCCCCGCGCCGTGCTCGAGGTACTCGCCGTGCGGACGGGGTGCTGTTCAATAGCTCAGTACCTTGACGGTGTCGCTGTCGAGCACCTTGACGATGAGCGAGCGGTGCCAGTCGCCGAGGTAGCAGCTGCTGCAGTAGTGGCCGGCGCGCACGGCGCCCAGCGCCAGCCGCCGCTCGCGCCCCGCGCCGTGCTCGAGGTACTCGCCGTGCGGACGGGGTGCTGTTCAATAGCTCAGTACCTTGACGGTGTCGCTGTCGAGCACCTTGACGATGAGCGAGCGGTGCCAGTCGCCGAGGTAGCAGCTGCTGCAGTAGTGGCCGGCGCGCACGGCGCCCAGCGCCAGCCGCCGCTCGCGCCCCGCGCCGTGCTCGAGGTACTCGCCGTGCGGACGGGGTGCTGTTCAATAGCTCAGTACCTTGACGGTGTCGCTGTCGAGCACCTTGACGATGAGCGAGCGGTGCCAGTCGCCGAGGTAGCAGCTGCTGCAGTAGTGGCCGGCGCGCACGGCGCCCAGCGCCAGCCGCCGCTCGCGCCCCGCGCCGTGCTCGAGGTACTCGCCGTGCGGACGGGGTGCTGTTCAATAGCTCAGTACCTTGACGGTGTCGCTGTCGAGCACCTTGACGATGAGCGAGCGGTGCCAGTCGCCGAGGTAGCAGCTGCTGCAGTAGTGGCCGGCGCGCACGGCGCCCAGCGCCAGCCGCCGCTCGCGCCCCGCGCCGTGCTCGAGGTACTCGCCGTGCGGACGGGGTGCTGTTCAATAGCTCAGTACCTTGACGGTGTCGCTGTCGAGCACCTTGACGATGAGCGAGCGGTGCCAGTCGCCGAGGTAGCAGCTGCTGCAGTAGTGGCCGGCGCGCACGGCGCCCAGCGCCAGCCGCCGCTCGCGCCCCGCGCCGTGCTTGAAGTACTCGCTGTGTGAACAGGGTGTTGTTTTATCTCAACGATATATTAAGTAAGTAGTAACAGTATGCATATAAATAAAATTTTTCGCATTTTTTTAGAAAAATAACATGACATTTGACGCCGGAGGCCGCGGGTTCGAATTCCGCCGAGGGGCCAAAAAAGTTTTTCTGTGGTTCTTGGATGTGTATTAAATATGTACCTATAGTATAATAAAAATCTTAAATACCATAAGTGTATAGTATAAAAGTCTCGCTCTCGTCTCGTTTCAGCCTAGTGACTTCCACTGCAGGACATAGGCCTCCCCCATAAATTTCCAGTGCGACCGGTCGCTCGCAGCCTGTACCCACCGACTCCCTGCGACTTTTCTCAGGTCATCTGTCCACCTGGTGGAAGGCCGTCCTACGCTTCGACGTCCAGTTCGTGGTCTCCACTCGAGAACCTTTCGGCTCCAGCGGGCATCGGTTCCACGGGCTATATGTCCAGCCCATTTGACCTCCTTTTCGAAGTTGGACCTACCTAACTGGACTTTGTGCCCCAGGTATATATAGTCGTCAACAACTTCGAGCGTAGAATTTCCGACGGTCACTTGGGTGGGTACAACATGGGCGACAACATAATTTTTGTCCTATCCATGTTCATACTAAGTCCCACCTGTTGTGAAACTCTACAGAGGTATTCTAGCATAGTGTTAAGGTCTTCCAGAGTTTCTGCCATAACCACGGGCAAATCGAAGGTGATGTAGTCGCCATTTATATTGATCCCAAGTCCTTGCTATTCCAGGAGTTTGAACGCATCCTCCAATGCAGCGGAAAAACAATTTCGGAGAGATGATGTCTCCCTGTCTGACGCCGCGCTGCAGTGGGAACGCTTTTATGCTATGCCTAGTGTATAGTACATATAGAGGGGAAAATGCCACTCACCGCGCTTGGCAGGCGTGTTGGCGAGCGCAGTATTATGTATGAAAGATAAAGTTCGCGGAAACGCTGCTGCCCATTTCCGGTGTGTATTTCCCTTAGTCGCCTCTTACGACGCCCACGGGAAGAGATGGGTTAAGGGAAGGTGCTATTTTTACTCTGGCACCAAACGGAGAAATCTAATATCACTCTTCCAATCGAAACGACAATTCTCGAGCTAAAATTCATCAATCAATTTAGTACGTAGGGCCCCCTACGTACGAAGGGCGTGTCAATGAAATATTTGAATATCTCTCGAAAAACATAACCGTCGAAAGTTGCCGGGATTCGGGGGTTACTTTTAATTTAGTTTTTGGTGTATGTACTCACTTCATCTCGTCCATGAGGTCCTCCATGGCTATGTTGTGGTGCGGGCCGAGGCGGATGAGCCAGAAGTGCGAGGGCGAGTACACCTCGCCCACCATCACCTCCAGCATGTCGCCCGCGTCCGTGTCCCCCAGCTCGGCGGACGGAATGCTGTCCATGTAGTGCATACAGTCCGGCGGGAACACGTCCGGCTCCTGAAAACGGCCCAACTATAGAACGGATACGTCGGCTAGTGTGTAACGGACGGACGGACGGATTAGCACAATCCTGAATGGCGTTATCGAAGTTTTCACAGTTTGCCGCTATATACATCTTAAATACTAACAAGTGGGCTTCGGCCTGACCGAGCATACCATCTCGCTCAGTTTGAGATCTCCTTTTAGGGCTGCCACTTTTCCCACATTGGTGGAGATCGAAATTACCCAATGTGAGAGTAGTGGAAAGCCCCGAAGGGAGATCTCTGACCGAGCGAGATGGTATGCTCGATCAGGTTGCCCACAAGTGCTTAAAAGTACAATGAGTTTTTGTTAATTGTTTACTAAATGTTAAGAATGTTAATAATTTAACAAAAGTTTAGAATGGTGTATGTGTTACAGTCAAAGGTCGAATTGCAGTCTTTATCGGAGTGACTACTTTATAGCTTTGACCAAAGCCTTCGGGCAAACCGCGAAATAAATTCCAATTTCGGCCTTTGACTAAAGTAATTTTTAGTCAAACTAGAAGTTTCTATCTCTTCAACTAAACTTCGAAAGACAAATATATTTTTTTCAGTTTGGCTTGTCGACCTAAGGAATCGACCTGACAAAACTGAGGAGCGCCGGAGGTTCGACTATAACACAGGGACCTATTGATTGATGAAAAATATTATAATGGATACAGTTTTAGTTTTTTTTTTAACGGCCCATACTCACAAAGTCAATGAAAGGCAGAGCGTCGTCGGGGTCAGTGGGAGTGGGCGGGCGCGCGGCGCGGTGGGGGGCGCGGTGCGGGGCGCGGGGCGGGGCAGCACGGGTGGGCGGCGGCGCGCGCGCGTCCGTCAGCAGCCAGTCGCCGGCGAGCGCGTGCGCGGCGCAGTCCGCCAGCGTCACCGCCACGCTCAGCACGCTCGTGAACCCGAACCGCGAAAACTCCAGCTCGCGCCCGTACCGCTGCCTGCGGAAAACACCATACTGACTATATCAACGGCTTATTTTTATCTGACACTACGATACACATAGTATTTTTTTATGCTAGATTTTGTTCGAGAAGAAATACTTTCAATTTCCTATCGACAATTGATTGGATAAATAATCGCGATTAAACCAATATCTTTGTCTGTCCGAAACTTTATTTTTGTAACTAAAAAGAGAGTTAAATACTCACTTGATGACATCATGATTAACGATTATAATATTAAAGGTATTGGGATATAGTATACCTCCATAGCAAGTTTAATACAATATTCGAGTGAACAATTAATCTACCTGTATTTCCGTAATAGGTCAGTGCACAAGATGCCGTCAGGCTCCTGCAGGATCATCTCCGAGAGTTCCCGCTGCAGTTCCTCCAGCTGAGCTCTTTTGGAGCTGCTTGTACCTGGAAGACGTTACATTGTTTAGCTGAATATTAACATGCTGAGGAAACTGTGTGCAGATAAAATTTAATCTAAACGTAAACAAAACAATGTAATTAGACAAAATCCATGTGTCAGTGTATTTCATAATCGCATGATAAATATGTGATGTTTAAATTGGAGGCATTGTATAAGCGATAGAAACTTGTAAGTTTCCATGCTGATAGATCATACTAAAATCTCTTCAGGAAAATTATTTTTAAAGAAAAACTATTGCGTGTTGATAGTTACGCAACCCTCCTTAAAAATGCTTTTTGTTAAGTTAGGTTGTTTTGTTTATATTAACATTAAATTGGATTTGATTGGAGTATATTATGTAACAAATTCAGTGGGATACAGTTCAGTGTTGCAAGTAGCTTCAAGCAAGATTCACTTACACCATTAGACAGTTAGGGGTGTAAAAATTAATTATGCCTATTGAGGATCATGGAAGCCTCAATTTTTAAGTCATTTTGTTATAAGTATATTAAGAAAGTGTGTTTGTTGCAATTTTGTGAAGTTTATTGTTATACAGTACAACTATGTTCTCAGTTTATTGGAAAGCTTCATAATCCAGTCTGGCACTGCCATAGAAATATGATTACCAAGGGACATTTATGTAGTAATCATATCCACAAATTACTTAATTTCTTGTGTTAAAACATGTGTGGTTGTAGCACTATAATTTTTCTTTGAGTAAAGTTACTGTTTACTAAAATAAAGTTACGCTGAAAAGCTGGCAAAGGGAGCCAGAAGTTCCAAGACACATCCCACAGGGTAACCTAGTTTGGGCTCCTATCTACCACATTACAAGTGCAACAATTTAAATTCTAAAGCAATGTTATTTGTTATATTATCTATATAATTTCTCCAAAAATCAAGTACGGATACTTCGGGCACATGATCCACTGCCTATGTAAAGACGTTTAGCCAAAAAAATAAATGTCATACTCAAAGTAAAAATCATCTCATGTATGGTGTGACATAACGCAAACTCGCTCATATAAAGAATTTTTTTTTTCTAGCATAACAATTATTTTTCTGCTTAAACGTCTTTACATAAGCAATAGATCATATGCCCATAATATACGTAATTGATTTTACCGAACCTTTTTGTGGGAGAAATAAAATCATTAAAAAAAGTTGTATTATTTTTATGGAAATGGGCTTACTAGATGACAACGGTCTGCCAGAATAGCTGTCTTCTTTGTCCATGCAGTCTCTCTTCTCTGTTTGACTTACATTGACAAAAGGCATTCTCTTCTTGAGGAAATTGAGATAGGCCGAGCTGTGACCCTGCTCACTGACCGAATCATTTTCTTTATCAGATGTAGACATCTTAGCGGTTCTATGATTTCTTTCTTCTCTGTCTTCATGTATATTACGCACAGGAGTATCGATTTTCGATACAGATTCTTTTCTCTGATTATCTGACTTATTTTCAAAATTACTCTTATCGGCCTGAGACTTATATTTTGAGCCATCTGTAGGTGGATTCTTATATGGTATATTATTTTTAGAGTTTGATTCCTTATTTTCTGACCTAACATTTTCTGGCACAGTCCTATATCTTCTTTCTGGTGCATTATAGTGGGCTGCAGGGATTTCCTTGTCAATAGTTTTGTGTATTTGGTATGTTGCAGTGATAAGGTTTTTAGTGGGCATACTTTGTTTAAGAACTGTTTCGTTTACGCTTCGCCTTTTACCTTTTCTAAAATGAAAATAATATGAATTTAAATTACTGCGTAAACTCTATATTATTATGACAACACTTGATCTCTTACCAAGCATTTTATGGAACATTCATATTTTGTTATATGGAATGGTCTTAAAAAAAGATGTTAATGAAACGAAATAGTTTACACTATTTAAGCAGAATCTAATATAAAATACTTTATATCTGATATAATAAAAAATATGTACTTAAATATAAATTAGTAATCACTAACATTTTTTTAATTGTCTTGCAACATACCCCTTACGTTGCAAGACAAAAAAATCACAGATGATAAAATATCACTTGCTATACAGTTTGAATGAAATATTACAGATGGCTAAGATACTTAATATTTTAAATTTTCATATTACATACTACATATTACATGAAACATATCTATTGTAAGAAAAAATATTTTAGTATCTTCTCTGTCTGTGACACCATTTAAGGAACTAATACATACATTTTGGCACTCTGTGAAGGTTTCTGTCTCTGAACAAACTGATCAATGTGTTTAAGTGTCTCGGGCACAATAAGAGTCAATATGGGGTTTGAGTCTGGTCCTTGGAACTGCAATATACAAAAACATTGATAATGTAAAAAAACAGCTTCATATTTTTGTCAGTTTAACAATTAATAATTATACTTTAACGTGGTAGAGCCATGCTTCGGCACGAATGGGCCGGCTCGACCGGAGAAATACCACGGGCTCACAGAAAACCGGCGTGAAACAGCGTTTGCGCTGTGTTTCACCGAGTGAGTGAGTTTACCGGAGGCCCAATCCCCTACCCTATTCCCTTCCCTACCCTCCCCTATTACCCTATTCCCTCTTAAAAGGCCGGCAACGCACTTGCAGCTCTTCTGATGCTGCGAGTGTCCATGGGCGACGGAAGTTGCTTTCCATCAGGTGACCCGTTTGCTCGTTTGCCCCCATATTTCATAAAAAAAAAAAAAAAAAAAAAAAAATACTAATAAAAAATTATAATTAGTTTCTGTTCTCAGATCAAATAAAAAACCAAGATAGCGCATGGTGTTTGTTTGAAGTGAGGCCTAAAAAACTATGTTACTTCAAGTTTACACACGCGCTCACGCACACACAAGCAAAAAAGTACTTTACTTTTTGTTCAGTATAGATTAGTTGTAGTGACGATTCATTCGATACTGTCGAAAAGTAGTGTACTTTTTTGCTTCTGTGTGCGTGAGCGGATTTGTTTACTTGAAGTAGCGTAGTTTTTTAGGTTTCAGTTCAAACAAACGCCATGCACTATCTTGGTTTATTATTTGATCTGTGTTTCTGTTTTAGTAAATACCTATTGTAGTGTGACTTGTGAGTAACATCAAGTGTGTAATTTAAAATCTTGAAGTATGTTAAAGACAATTTAATATTACCAAAACATGCTTTTGATTAATAATATAAACTTTGATAGGCCGTGACTGTCGCAGCGACGGTACCGCTGTATGCCGAGAAATATGGGGAGATTGCGCTGCCATGCAACATTTAATTTGGCATCAAATATCTTTAAAATTAGAAAACATTTCTTTTACCTTTTTATATGTAAAAGATGTAAGAAGTACGAACTGAATGTTTCAAACACTTTTCACCTAAATTACAAACTAGAATGAATGATTTGATTAAACTAGAAGATAACTTCATTCAAAAGGAGCTCCTTTCTGTGATTTCAAACCTTATCTAAATGTAAATACTACAGAAAAATTGAAAAAAATCGCGTGGAGTCCTTTGAGCGTGGATCCACCTTCTGGCAGTATGATAGGAATATGCGGTTCCATGTTCCGGCATACCAAAGTTTAATGTTGCATTGTGTTAAAAACTGTATAATCAATGTTACTATGCCAACTATAATTAAATAGGTTCTGGGTACCAAAAAATCTATAATCCATCAGATGATTAGATGCTATCATAACTTATTGAATCATCAACTTGGTATTGATGTTTTGAATTGATTAATTTGAAATTGAATCATTAACTTTAATAATACCTTCTATTTAAAAATTATACTATTTATAAAAAGGTATATAGTATACTATAAAAACACTTACCAGAAAACAGTCTACAAAGTACTTTCTGAGAAAAGACACGGGATCTCTGCATCCGAACTTCGACAGCGGTATTTGCTGACCCATCATGTCTCTATAGTCCCGCATGAGAGACCGCACGTCCACTTGAGAAGGACTAGATACTACCAGGGACCGGAGCACCGTTTTTAACTGCTTCAGCTCTTCTTCCATGATTATAAACTTGGTTACAGTTGTGTTGCTAAACAACCTACCTACCGGTAGAGTTATCGCACGCTGTTATTCGGATGTCTCTAAAATTTTAATTTGTTACTAAAAATCGCAAATGTATCGTAAATCATTATTTATCACTAGACTTAGAAATACTTATGGAAAATTGAAATTATTCATAATAAATTTGCACAAATGTTAGACACCCACAAAAGCTTCCACTTTTCAAAATGGAAAAAACAAGACGTGCGAATTTTTTTTTTAATTTTTTTTTAATTATATATGCCAAAGGTCTTACACTGAACATTATTAGGAAGTTTCAGTAAAGCGTCTACCACTTTACTGAATTGACTGACTTGACTGTCAATTAGTCAAGTAAGTCAAACCGTGACTATTTATTTAGACTTTGATTAGACTTTGGACAGTTTGACGATAGAAATACGGTGATGAAAATATACTTGACATTGGCAAATGGTTATAAGCCAACGCCGTATATAAAGAAGAAAAAAAATATTTTGACTTTGATTAACAAAAAAGACGAAGAAGAAAATAATTTTGTAAGTCGTATTTTGTCGATGCAAATCTTGTGAAATTACGTAAGAAATAAACGAAAAAGCTTTCAAAAATAATGTCCTTCTTCCTAAAACGGACCCTCGAAACGGGTCGTAGTCTCAGTCGCAAAATCTTATCCAGTAACAATGTTCCAGCTCTTCAATTTGTAGCTACAAAAGCTGATCAAGCAGAGACCCGACCCACTGTTGCAAAGTTGGATCCCCTGCAAAAATCGCAACTGATCGACTTCGGCAAATACATAGCAGAATGTATGCCAAAATATATACAAAAGGTACAGATAACCTCCGGAAACGAGTTGGAAGTGCTCATACCACCGGAAGGTGTCATACCTGTACTTCAGTTCCTGAAAGACCATCACAACGCTCAGTTCGCCAGCCTCGCCGACATCGCCGGAATGGACGTTCCGAGTAGGCAACACAGATTCGAAATTATCTACAATCTCCTGTCTCTGCGTTATAACGCTCGGATAAGGGTGAAGACGTACGCCGATGAACTGACACCAATTGACTCCGCTTGCGAAGTGTTCAAAGCGGCCAATTGGTATGAGAGGGAGATTTGGGACATGTACGGCGTCTTCTTTGCCAACCACCCTGATTTGAGAAGGATCCTGACTGATTATGGATTTGAGGGTCATCCGTTCCGCAAAGATTTCCCGTTGAGTGGCTATGTGGAGCTCCGTTACGACGACGAACAGAAGCGTGTTGTAGTTGAACCATTGGAGTTGGCGCAAGAGTTCAGAAGGTTCGAGCTCAGTGCCCCGTGGGAGCAGTTCCCCAACTTCAGAGGAAACCCTGTCGAGGAAGTCACCTCCACCGAAGAGAAGCCCAAGAAGGAGTAAATAATGTAAACAAAATAATAGCAATAATATATTAGTTGTTGTAAATGAGTCAACCAGGCAATTCTTTTATTTACTTCTAACTATTATATGTATATTAACATTTTATTTAATTCATGATGAATTATGTTTTTAATGACTTTGTTAAGTTTCAAACTGAAAAAATACTACAAAAATAAAAGTTTTGATAAATATTTTTTATTGAATTCAAATTCATAACAAATTATGTTTCACCTAATAAAGGACTGCACCTATTTAAGGACTATTCAATATTTAAATTATCATTGAATGTGATGTTAAGGTGACTACAAAAAAAACAATGTTTCCAATTTTTTTTTTAATGAAAGTATAGTACATACATAATATTATTATAATTACAATTTACAGTAGGTGCAATCCTCTTTACTTGAAGATCTATATCATAATTGAATTGGATAAAAATTTCAAAGTGGGTTTAAGTAACAAATTACGAAATATAATATGTATCTACTAAATCAATTTCAGTATCACCATTTCCAGACTGCCCTTTTGGTGGCTTCAAAATGATTTAAAGTGAAAGCATTGGCAACCTTTTCGGTGTTGTCGACTCTGGGTCAAGTTTTTACCAACACCTTTACAAATACAACTTTGAAACCTTAAAATTTTCAGAAACGTTTTTACTTCTGAGATTGTAGTTCACAGTGGATAAATAAAACAAGTGATACATAGAAAACGTTTATTGCCACTGCGCTTGTGGATCAGCGGCGGTAGCGGTATCTCTTGAAGTGGAACCACAGCTGGAAGATGTTGTTGTGGAAGTGGCAGCGGAAGCCGCGCTTGTAGGAGTACTCCCACTCGCGGTTCACGATCTTGAACGCGATGTCCTCGTACGGCGGGCCCGCATGGAACCGCAGCACCGCAAACTCGCTGTTCTCCGGACACGGTTTCTGAAACATTCCATATAACAGCTATAGTTTAACTAGTCTTTTTTTTATAGCTTAGTTATTATTTCATATTTTTCGATTCTTAGAGAACATCGCCAAACTTAGGTCGAGGGGAATCACATAACTTTAATATGTATACACATCCATGGCCCAGGTCCCAGGAACACAGAAAACTTTTCTGTTCCCTGCCGAGTTTTGAACCCGCTACCTCGGCTTGAGCGCCAACGCACTAACACTGAGCCGTAGAGGTCGATAAAATGAAATATATGACAACTTTTGCCTAAATAACCATCACTCGTTAATCGTTATCCATTAGTCGGGATATTTTTATGTCAACTGAATAATGTTTGGACCTATTTCAAAAATTATTTTCTTTTTTTAAATTGAAATCCACAAAATGTCGACGAGCTCGGGACTCACCAGCGAGAACTCGGGCGTGGCGGCCTTGTCGATGAGGTCCGGGTAGAAGATGTTGAACTTGTAGCCCTGCACGATCTTCGGCGGCGGGTTGTCCATGTCGTAGTGCGTCTGGTTGTACTTGTTCCACTCGAAGCCCGTGTGCACGCGATTGAAGTAGCGCGGCTTGCGCGGCCGGTACTTGTCCGCCCACAGGCACGGCTGGTCGGGCAGCGCGTGCTCCACGCTGAAGCGCGCCGCGCCCGCCCCCGCCCCCGCGCCCTCCCCCGCGCCCGCCCCCGCGTCCATCAGCCGCGCCGCCTCGCGCTCCAGAGCCACGGAGCTCGACGGGGCAGCGTCGCCATCCTGTCGGACAATTATATTTATCTATTACTAGATGTGTGTTTATTTATTCATTTATTCTATTTTTCAAGGAAAACTTACAGCTAGGAGGTACAAAATTACAACAGAGTAACAATATAGAGCCAATTACAAGTTTTCACGATTAACTTATAGATATCATAACGTTGAAGTTGAGGTAGACATTACATGGACGAGCAAAAGAGAAGGAAAAAGATTTGACTTAAAATAAAATACAATATTAGCAATTATTACTAAAGAAATGGTCTGTTAGAGATTTTCTTACAATTTTTGTGCTACTGTTGAACAAATCTATGACGGTACTCCGAAACGATGTATTGTACGCTCCGCTAGCTCGCACGATGTACGAGTTCTGACGATAGGTGGTAGGAGCAAACGGAACGTGAAGGAGTTGGTATTACCTAAGCGAACCAGTCGGTACTCTAAGCTTGAACTTGCTTAATCGTTCTGAGCAATCAATTGAACCGTTGAATATCTTATTATTATAATATGTTATTATGTAAAGGGTAAAAACAGGACCCTATTACTGAGACTTCGCCGTCTGTCTGTATGTCACCAGGCGGTATCTTAACCGTGATAGCTAACAGTTGAAATTTCCACCGACGGTTGCCGCTATGATAACAAATACTAAAAACAATAAAACAAACAACAGACGTTATTTTTTGCCGTCTTGTACGGAACCTTCGTGCGCGAGTCCAATTCCCACTTGGTCGCGTTTTTTAATCAATTTAAGTATACATAAAAATAGGGATCACACTTCACTCGGGAGTCGGGAGTCACTACTTTTGACACACACACACACACACACACACACACACACACACACACACACACACACACAACCATTTCACAATCGATGTAGATATTACTTTCCTTATTAATTACTATGTTGCGCGCGACTTCGTGCGTGACAAAAGGAAATCCTGCAGTACCCGTACATTTTGCCGCTATAAAAAGTAGCCTATGTCCTACCTCGTGATCTATTCTATATCTGCGCCAAATTTCATCAAAATCGGCCCAGTAGTTTCGGAGCCTATTCGATGCAAACAAACAAACAAACTTTTCCTCTTTATTATATTAGTACAGATTATCTAAACTCATTAGATAAAAGTATTTTGTATATTGAGTGTTGTTTTTTCCAAATTAAGTCTGAACATTATAAAAAGGCTACCAGCGGCTGAACCTTAATCCGCCAAAGAGAAAATACATTATGGTAGTATAATATGAGGTAGCTGTGCTCACCGGTGGGGGCGCGAGGCCGGGGCGGCGGCGCGCGCGCAGGAACGCCAGGCGCTGCGCGTCGTGCGCGGGGTCCACCAGCGGCGCGCCCGGCTCCAGCGCGCCCGGCGACAGCGGCGGCGGCGAGTAGCGCCCCGCCAGGTACTGCGCGCGGCACGCCTCGTCCTGGTGCAGTTGAACAAGTTTCAAATTATTAAAATATTTTACGCGCTAAGCTTCCATTAGGTATTGTAATTATGATGGTGATGATGATTACTGTAAGTTACATAGTGGCATATGCTTGCAGTTCTTTTAACAACGCCCAAATCCCCAAACATGTATATGTCACCGTAAAATTGTAAAATGTTGATAGACTTCCGACGCGAATATGCTGCCTATAATTTCACACATTATTTTTCGTTAGATTATAAATATACTTCTAGTTTTTAATCTTTCGACATATTTTTACAATATCGTTAGTTATTTTACAATCTAACAGTTTTTACAATTTTACGGTGACATATACATAAGGAGTCAGGAGTTCTATTCTGTACTTTTGGATCCAGGGTATACCTTGGAACAAAATTTAACTTTTTGGTAGCATATGCTTGGACTACTTCAGAAAAAGTCAAAATCACCATATGTGTCCAAATAAATTTCGAGGAGTTCCCTCGATTTCTCAAGGATCCCATTATCAGGTCACCACTTTTTCAAAACGGGACCAACTTGGGATTATACCCTTTCTATCAAAAAAAGAATTTTGACAATCGGTCCACAGACGGCAGAATTATGGTCTAACATACAAAAAAAAATACAGCCGAACGTATAACCGCCTCCTTTTTTTGGACCTTTTAACCTAACCAAGAGCATGTCAGGAATCAGGATTTGTTCAACGTAAGTGGTAACTCGTTACCTCCTCGCCCTCGCTGTCCTCCCCCTCCCCCTGCCCCTCCCGCTCGGGCGCGGCGTCGGGCGGCGGCGGCGGCGGCGCGGCGCGCGGGGGGGACGGCAGGCCCTGCTCGCGCTTCAGCAGGTCCAGCTTGCGGCGCAGGTTCAGCTGGTGGCGGTCGCGAAGCCGCGCGCGCGCCATGTGCGCTGCGGACACACGTAACACACATAGCTGGTTATACTTCTGTCATTACGAGGAAATAAAAAAAAAACTACTCAAATAGGCGTTCTGATGATAAATGGAGGGTATTACATTTCGTGTGTAAGTAATTAAAAACTGAATTTATTATTATAATTGTTCTAGAAAAGTCTTACGCGTCGTTTACAGTCTGACAAGGATCTTTTGGCACGTGGACAAAATTAGAACTAACATCGCCGTCTTGTAAAATGTCACTTTTAGTAATAAGTATTGTTTTGTAGTTGCTACACTTACTTTTTGGCACGTGGATAAAATCAGTACTAACATCGCCGTCTTATAAAACTTTACTTTTAGTAATAAATATTGTTCTTATTTGCGACACTCACGCCCCCATCCAAGTGCCAAAAGATCCTTGTCCGACTGTAAATTAGAAATTATTCTACTTGCCAATAGATGGCGTTCTTTAACTTTGATCGCGTGGGTTAAAAATATATTCTAGATACATACTAACTCGAAATTAATATATTGTCATTTTAATCATCATGCGTACTAAAGGTTTTTTGCAGTACTTCCTAAAGACTTTTCAGTCGTAAAGCAATGTTTAGTTTTTCATGTAAAGATGTTAAGATGTAATATGGCGTTTAGTGCCATCTAGTGAAAGATAGCAAAACTACAAAATAAGGCGGAGTCAAAATATCACGCTTAGTTTCATACTAAAATCTACTTACAACACCTCCTCTGTTATACCTCCATGGAACAAACAAACATACATACATATACTGCTAAAATCATTACCCTTCCTTTTGAATTCTCTAGTCGTAATCGGATAAAAAATCCGCAACAAAACACGTTTATTTAGAGGCGCGGACAGACATACAGACGCGTCAAATTCAACATCCATATTACTCAGCGTCGGGGGTTAAGTATTAGAAGTAGTAGTAAGTAGAAAAAAAACCTTTGAGCTGGCTGAGCAGGCTCTCCCAGTAGCCCACGTCCACGCCGTCGCGCCGCCCGCTGATCTTCGCTTCCATCTGCGTCTGGAGCTCCGCCAGCTGCGCGCCCGTCTTGCCCTTGAAGATCTGCAGAAGAACAATACTCATTTAGGAGGGGACAAAAGACAAATGAATTCTTTTAGTGAACATTTAATATCTCTCTTCATTTTCATCTATGTATTTGTATACTTTAATTATTATTAACTAGCTGTCCCGACACACGTTGTTCTGCCTTAAATATGAACTGGAATGAATAAATAACTACGCCTACAATGCAACCTACGTCCTAGTCCTACACCTACTCCTACGACCTTCACCTTTTCCAATGTTTCTCACCGTTAAAACCTTCCCAGAACTTTCACAATTAATTTAAAACCAAGACTTTCTTCTTCTTCTTCTCTTATCTTATTTTCCTATATATAAAAACGAATTGCTGTTTGTTATTATTATTTTTAAATAAAAAATTAAACCGACTTCCAAAGTAAAAATACACAAAAAAGTATGAAATAAAACTTATTATCTAAATAAGTCTCTTATAAATTCGACTAAAATTATAACAATTTCTCTACTCAATCTCCTTAATTTTGAAGTCGATGTCAGCCCAAACAATATCCTACAATATTTTATAGAACTCACGTTCAAAAAACAAAAAAAAATGTTTTTTTGGAAGTCGGTTAAAAGCTCGTTAAAACGTCTCGTTAAAACTCGAGAATAGCTGGACCGACTTGGCTAATTTTGATCCTAAAGTAATCGTATCAGTTCAGGGAAGGTTTAAATGGTGAGAAATTTCAGTTCATAGTTAAGGCAAAACAACGTTTGTCGGGACAGCTAGTATTATATATAAATTATTCGACAAATTTGCAACTAGTCCGATCGTGCGGTTTGACGAAGCCATACGCGTGTCTGATAACAAGGGAAATGGTTACTGGGGGCCAAAATTAGAATATCCTAGAGGTCAATGGCATACAGGTAGGTCATAAATCATCATGTAGGACCGTTAGATCTGACCTGCTGGACGTCCTGCTGTACGGCGGCGTGCACGGTGTCCCGCTGCGGTGCGGCGGCGCGGCGCAGCTTGGCGAGCTCGTCGCGCGCGATGGTGCGCACGTCCGCCCAGTACTGCAGCTGATTGTCGCTCTCCAGCTCCTCGTACACCTGCAACACCAATATTATATTGTGGCGTCTACTATATACATATTAGATACCCTATATATGTTAATTAAGCTATTTAAAATCATAAAATGTAACATACACAGTACACGCACACACAAACTATCAATTCTATAAATAATAATAATATTAAATTATATTTTTGTTTAACATGTATATTGCCTAAGCTGTAAAAAGTTTAGTTTTTATGTCATACTATTTTGTACACATAATAGAATAATATATAATGTGTACAAAAATTGTTAAATAAATGATAATTCAACCTGAGATGTAGTAACTGAAATATATGTACCTTGATGTCCTCGAGCAGGTCTTCCAGGTCGTTAGCCTGCAGGCCGTTGAGGTAGGTGTAGGGCTCGTGCATCTCCAGCGCGTCCACGCACTGCTCCGAGCTTACGTACCACGCCAGCAGGTCGATCGGCTTCGCTGGAGAGGTATTATAGAGCTTTGGGGTCATCCACATATTACGTCACAGCGGGAGGTGGAGAGGGTCACTCCAAACGTGACAGTTAAAGTTAAAGAAATCCTAAAGAGCGTGATATGGGGGAAGGGGTTCAAAACGTAGAAATGTGTGACGTAATATGTGGACAGCCCCTGTCATACAAACATTTTATCTAAAACTAGTAACGCCCGAGTAATTGAATAGTCTTCGACTAGACTTATAGCTAAAGCTGCTATTCCTCAGTTTTCAGAGTTCACGAGTCGCGAGTTCACACACAAGTCGCGACCATAACGCAAGTGTGTACTAAGCTTTTTTGTATAGTCTATGCTTTGTTACTTGTCAGAACTGTCATCACTCAAATTGAGCATTCAGGAGAAGAAGAAGAAGAAAATCAATTCAAGATTGTTTATTTTATTTCTCTTTTACATTGAAATGGAGAAGAGTAATAAGAAACGAGGCGCTAATTACACATATATTGAAAAACAAATGTTTTTAAAACTTGTGGATGAGTAAGTTTTACTCGCCACCATTAGGACGCCTATTGGTTTTCACGTAAATAAATAATGTGTCTAGACGTGGTTATGCACTTTCAGGTATAAACACATTGTTGAGAATAAGGTGACGAACGCCGAATGTGTACAAGCAAAACAAAATGCTTGGGAAACGATAGCCAAAAAGTACAACGCCATATCCACAACGGGACCAAGGAACTGGAAACAACTTCGCCATCTTTACGAAAATTTGAAGCAGAGGATACGCAAGAATGTAAATGAAAAGGTAAGGTAAGTTTACTGGAGTTCTAACCCCAGTAATACAAGTTAATGTTGGTATTACCCATCAAGACTGCATCTTCAGACATTCTGTAAGTTTGACTGTAGTATCACAGACCACAGTTTATTTTTCTGGGATAGTTTTGAATAATTTTAATATCCATAATCGATATTATTAGTAATATCCATAACTTATTAGAGAACATCACTCTTGATGAAAACTGAATCAAAATCTGTTGAAGAGTTGAAAAGATCCAAGAGAACACTCGGTGGAAGCCACTATAAAGATTAATTATAGTATGCACCTGGTGAATGAACTTATGATCTGTATTTTCTACTGCTTTACAGAATGAAATTATGAAACATCAACACATACTAGACACCGGCGAACACAGGCACATGTTAGAAATTAAGCCCTTAATACCAACGTCCTATGATGATACTGCTTCATATTTTGGTTAGTATATAATTATACTTAGTACATAAACTTAATACATTGTTTCTCAACTGGTGGGTTGTGACCCTTGGGGGGGTCAGTTTATTTTTAAAGAGGGTCGCAGTCTGTTGAAAAGTAATAAATACAAACTACATATAAGTACAAAAGATTTTGAACAAATCTTTTGTATCAAACATTGAAAAAATCATTCGAATGTTCGAACTGGTGAAGGCTTATACAACATACTTATAGCTGATAAAAATAGAATGCTATGTAGGTACATATTATTATATTTTTATAGTGACTGGGTCGCAATACTTTTTACTAACTTTTTTTTTGTGGGTCGCGACACTGAAATGGTTGGGAGTAATATATATATTTAGGTTAATATATACTGTGACTGACTTAGTACATAAACTTATTATATACCAACATTATTTATATTGACTAATCAGGTATTACAATGATATTTAGAAGTCTGCGGAAGTACAATATAACCTTTTTTATATTGGTTTAATGACTATCGGCTATTAAAAAACAACTCATCTGCCATTTTGTTTTTGTTATAACAGATTCTTACTGTATTATGATATTACCATACTATATAAAAATTACATTGGAGGAGTAAGATATACTTACTAGTGATGAGGTACAGCGATGAGGTACACTTTTTAGGCTTTTTTATTTATCTACAACCTGATTTTTTTTATAAGAGACAGTAAAAGAAAAAAAGGTATGAAATCTGAACAAACAAATACTGCATACAGCAGTAATATATGTACAATCCACATGATACATTTGATTAATGAGTAAACTATTTTGTAAAATTTTCAGACAATACTTGTTCAAATGACGAAGATACAATGGACGAGGAGAAATTGGAAATACAACCAGAAATAGATTTAGACATCCTAGACAATGAACAAGGTTCGTATACTTTATTTTACACTGGCTTTTACCTGCAACATTGTCCACGGTAACTTGGGTTTTACACTGTATCTTAATAATATACTAATAATCTATTAGTTATATCATTTACAAAATCAGTAATCAGCATGCCTAGCATGACCACAAAAAATGTGTTTTGTCTACACAAGAATAGATAATAAGACATACTGACAGATAATATGGGTCATTGTGGGTATCAGTGGCGAAGGCTGCTTCTCCTTCATAGGGAAGCCGGAGCCTGTATAATAGGTAGTGATTTCTATGAAGGTTTGCAAAAGGTAAGTGACAAGGGAAGCCGATAGGAATGGAGTTATAGGAATCCTTCGCCACTGGTGGGTATTCTGCTGTAGAAAGGAACCATTACTATTGTGGTTGTGCTAAGTGTGCAAAGATTACAACCTCACAAAGTCATTATCTTTGCCTCTTTATAATATTAGTATAGTTCTATATAATAGGGAATATGCATAGAATAGAAAATTTACATAAAACAATAATATATGATACTAGACTGAGAAATAAGAGAAATGGCGAAAAAATCAGGAAGACATGAGCGGTTAAAGTTTTTAATCTATCTCTTTCTAGAAAAACAAAATTTAGTATGAACTATTTATGTAAGTCATGTCATGTGACATCACATTACATATCGGATATCTCTGTCTAATTGAGTACTTTAAACGTTGATTGATATCTTTGTTATTTTCAACCTTATTTAAAAACTGATTATACTATGTTGTTAATAAAAAGTGCATATTCCCTATTGCAGGTCAACTAGAACCGTCTGTATGTAGCAGTTATATGAGTATTTTTCTAGATAATTGAACAGCTACTTTATTACGTTCAGAAAATGCTAAACCAAAGGGCTATAGCACCCTTTTTAATGGGTATTACTTTTTATATAAGAACTGGGTCTTACTTTGTTCTCATTCTTTTTAGGGCACAGCTCCAGGTCAGAAAGTCCAAAGGCAAAAGGAATAGTACAAAAATATTATAATATGAAAATAAAAAATGCAGCCATTGAAAGAAAATACCTCATTCAGAAAAAGAAGTGCCTCGAAATTCAGCACAAATACAAATTATTAATATCAAAAATGAAGCTACAATTAATAAGGAAAAAACTTCAACAAGCATCAACAGCACCGAATAGTATAAAGAATGAATCTACGTAATAAACAAACTGCAGACCCTCTGCTAAGATTACCACATGGGTGAAGTTGTTAATAGAATTGGACTTGTATAATTGGCGTCAATAGCCAGGTTTCTTAAGCCAAGTTTTTTATTCATCGCTATAAGTCTTTAATTTAATTATGTTTAAGTTTTTATAACCTGAAATTGGAAAAACATATCTGGACAGACACAATTTATTTATGTAAGAGCCAAAATACTATTCTTCCACTATTTCACTATTTCTAGCTTTGTTGGTATAGATGAGTGAAATGTAAGAATGTATCCTAAATAAAAGTTTATTAGTTAAGAAAAATAAGTTTGCATTATTAAATTTTACAATAAAATAATATTTTTAATTTAATAATCTATCATTATTTGTTAAAAATTATTTTCTATCACCATTATCTGTTAATGATTTGTCATATTGAACCTCATTAGCTTCTACATTTTTCAGCAACCACATAATTCCTGTCTAATGCAATGTTGTTTTACTCACAGGTAACAAAGCTTATTATTATGAAACAATAACAATAATATGCTGGCAGTTTGAGTATTCTGTTTGTTTGTTTTTTATTAAAGACCTTTGCTACTCACAGTTTCAATATTAATAGGCCTATATAAGGCCTATTCAATATATAATGTGGAAAGACAATTTAAGATCCTTTTAGAAATTAGTTTAAGATAATAATGTAATATATTGTTCATAATAATATAACACAACTTTTTATACACACTTTTCCACTTTATTTAGATTTTTACAATAATTAAATATAAACACGACCGGTTTCGATTAACTCATCATCAGGTGTATGTAATATATTGTAATATATTGTTACTATTATAAATGAAAGTTTGTGGGTGTGAATGGATGTTTGTTACTCTTTCAGGCAAAAACTACTGAATGGGTTTTAATGAAAGGTAGAGTAGTAATTTGATCTTTAGATTAACACACTATAGGCTATAGACTTTTTTCCAAAAAGTACAGTGTTCCTATGGGATATTTTAATGGAGCCTCACTCTAACGCGATTTATGTTACGAGTGATAGTAACAATGATGATTCAACCATTAGTTTAGTGGATGTGATCGAAGGTATGTTTAAGGGTTTGTGTTCATAACATGGTATTACTTGATATTGATTTTAAAATAAATCATGCATGTTAGTAAGTACTAGTAAATGATGTATACCTCTGCCGTCCCTTATCCGTATCTGCGAGCGAAGGCGCGCCTGCTGCAGATGAAAGGAGTCCTCCTGGCGCGCCCAGCTGCTGAACTGCGCGGCCTCGCGCGCGCGCGCCGCCTCAGCCGCCTCCGCCTCGCGCGCCGCACGCTCCGCCTCGCGCTCCAGTCGCCGCTGCTTCACCTACACATCAATAGTATGGTGCAACAACCGTACAGAGCATCATCAGCATTCTTGAACATTTTCATAAACTCGCACATCATTTCAATTACTTATTAATTCAGTTCACACATTACACGGACACTTTACCCATTGACAACGTAAGTTAGGATGAGGTAATAAATAATAATAGTGTAGCCCACAGTGGCGAGGGGTTCCTATAACTCCATTCCTATCGGCTTCCCTTGTCACTTACCTTTTGACGACCCTCATCCAAATCCCTACCTATTATACAGGCTACGGCTTCCCTATGAAGGAGAATCAGCCTTCGGCTTCCCTATGAAGTAGAACCAGCCTTCGCCACTGGTAGCCCACAGCATTGTTCACAGGTTACCAAAAATATTATACTACTACTGTTATAAATGTGAAAGTTTGTGAGGATGCATCAATGCATGGACGTTTGTTACTCTTTCACGCAAAAACCACTGAACAGATTTTGATAAAATTTGGTATAGTCCTAGTTTTGAGTTCTGGATTAACACAGGCTACTTTTTATTCCAAAAGAGCATAGTGTTCCTATGCAATACTGTATTTACGAGGGAAAAGGCTAGTTAATATTATAAAAGCTTAATTATAACATTCATGCTCTAGACCAGTGTTTTTCAACCTGTGGGTCGCGACCCCCTGGGGGGTCGCGAAGCTTCTATAGGGGGGTCGCCAGATATCGAGAGAAAAAAAATATTAAAAAGATTAATTTATTAAGTAAGAGAAATTTAAAAAAACGGATATACTCATAGGCGTAAGGGTGGGCAACGCTAGGGGGGCAAGGGTGGACAACGCCCACCCTAGACCCTAGACAGTATTAATGAATTCCCCCCCCCCCCCCCGCCACGGACTGCTGCCCCCCCTAGACAAAATTCCTAGCTACGCCAATGGATATACTCATAAATTGATCATTGATATTATCGATGTATGTAATTGTAAAATAATGTATTTTACGTAGTAGGTATATTATATACTTAATCCGAATCCTAATTATGGAGACGCATAAAAACGTAGTATGAAATGAATATTTGTAACATACACATGCATACATGATAAAAAAGCGAAGGGTCGGGGGGGTCGCGAAATATTTTTTCATACAAGGGGGGTCGCATCATGAAAAAGGTTGAAAAACACTGCTCTAGACATATCATGGTAAGACAACTAAGTAAAAAATTTGTTGTTTCAATAAAAGTGCACAACCATACCTTTTCCAGTTCTATTTTGTTCTCCAGTTGCTTCTGCCTGTTGAGTGCCTCGAGCTCATCGTGGGAGACATTCTTCACCCCCTCTTTAGCTAATTTCTTTGTCCACACAAAAGTGTTGGTGAGAGCCGAGTCACCAAACGGATTGTCCTGGTTGGTGTAGCACTGGTACTCATTGTCCCAACCCATCCGTTCCCTTCTCTTTCTTTCCTTTTCCTGTTTCTCACGTAACCTTCTCTCTCTAGAAATAATTTTTTCAAGTTAAAAAAAGTAAAATAAATATTTGTTTATATCCAGTTTCTGGGGGGAATTTCTCAGAAGTTTATCTATTAATTGGTGCTATTGGTTCAATTACTTGGTTTCTGAACAAAAAAACAACATTATATAAACTATGTTTAACGATGTCTCTGGCACAATAAGGAATTAAAAAATATTCACAGAAAATTATTATTATTATTAAAATAGTTTAAAGCTCCATTTCACTTCCAAAGTAACAAAATATGATTGTCATAAAACTAGTCACAATGCCAAATTTTAGCTTAAAAAATACTTTATCCTCAAATTTTAGGATAGTGACCAATTGATGGGATCTTTTGGGACTCTGCATCAGATAAACTTAGTTTATCAGTTTTATATAAAAACTTCAGAAACCAGGCATTAAGTTTTCAATCAATTCAGCTAGAACAATGATATAATGAGGTCTATCTATAATGATAAGTGCTGCAGGTCTCAACATTTTAGTGCAGATTTTAGTGGTATTGAACCTTCAATGTAATAATATTTAACAGATATATTTGGTATACAACAAGTACAGTAAACTATTTCACAACAACTTTTTTTTTCTTCATGAAATCAGCTTTTGTGTTTGGACTATCTCTTACCTTTTCTCTTCTGGGGTTTCATTGGCTTTAAGTAATTCCTTTCGTTTTTTCTTCTCCTCTTTGATCCTCTGTCGCTCGGCCTCCAGCCGCTGCAGCAGTTTCAGTTCCTCCTCATCACTGTCACTGCTGGATGAGCTGCTACTGCTGCTTTGCTTCCTTTTCTTTTTCTTTTTACTTTTCTTATGTTTACTCTTTTTTGTCTCCTTGCTAGATGATCTGTGCTTGCCTCTTGGTGATTTGGATCTAGAGGACTTATCTCTACTTCTAGTTCGAGATTCCTGGTCACTACTACTTGCTTTGGAGCTTTTATGCCTTGTGGCATGTCTGTCCCTATCTCTACTGAGTTCGAGAGAACGACTCCGAGAATGATCTCTACGCCGACTTAATGTCTTGGAAGACCTGAAAAATTAATAATTAATAATATTAATAAAAATTTAGCTAGCTTTTGAACAATCAAATACAACATGGACATAACTTGTTTCTGAACTTATGCAAAACTTACATTTGGTTATATTTTCTACAATGATGAAGGCTTGGAATTTTTTGTATAATACAGCAATCGAATTACTGTTATAAGTTTATAACACACTTATTTGTTGAAATTCATTTTTACTCAAAACCAGTGATGAGTAGGTCTTGGTTGAATTGACTTTACTTTTAACACTATAGCAGTAACTTGTTTAAACGCAACAACCGCTCAACTTCACTTCGTTAAATAATTTTAATATGACGATTAGTATTAAAATAACAAAATTACGAAATAAAAAACACATAAATACAGGCACTTCGCAGTGATAGTGTTTTTGAGAAATTTCAATTGAAATTTGAATGACAATGACAACTATTGCTATTGGGGCGAATATGACATAGTTTTTTTTTTGCTTACGCTGCGTGAGGTACATGTTTTCAGTACCATCAGTCAATCTGAAATAAAATGCGGGAGGAATGAGTAATGTTGTTGTTCCGTAATAATTAGTTTCTGTTATTTCTGTTCTTAATGTGTAATGTTAGGCTGGGACTATATGCAACGGAATCCGTTAGACCGTAGAGAATTATGAGCACTGAAAATAGAACTCTGTGTTAATACAATACAGTTGAAAATGGAAGTTTCGAGTGTCGAGCTGTCATATATGACATTGACATTTGACTCGACACTCGGATGTTCGATTTTCAACTCTATTGTATTAGTGCAGAAATCTATTTTCAGTGCTCATAATTCTCTACGGCCGGGCCTACCGGATTCCGTTGCATATAGTCCCAGCCTTAGTAGATGATTATTTAATAACATTCATTACGTACAATCTCAAAAAGCGTGCTATTTTGATTATGTCCGTAACTCCCTAGGAAGTTTCAATAAGCGTTTCTGTAAGTACCTACTTAGTAAGTACTTTAATGAATCGACTGACTTGAATCATGGACGATTTATTTGGACTTTAACTAGACTTTAAAATTGAAAATTTAGAAAAATAGTACAACTTAATGTACCTAAGTATTGAAAACATTAACAAAAATTCTAATTTCACGCCTTTATAACTTGACACTGGTAAAAGTTTTAAGCCGGACTGCTTTATGTATACTTAAAAAAAAGGGTTGACAGCTGTCATAATTAACAACAATTTGTAATTTGTAATTTTGCACAATCTTGCAAGGTTTAGACTAATTTTTAGAAAGTTTACTGTATAAAAAAAAAATCTCAGAATTAGCTATAAACTAATTAAATAATTATGTTTAGTGTGAGTTAACGTATTCTTAACAAAGTGTTTTTTTTTTTAAATAATTCAACATTTATATTAAAATCATAACTATGTCGTTCCTCCGAGGATCAGAAAACTATGTTTGGTGTACCACCAGTGTCCTCGGGAAGGGGGCTACGGGAGCAGTGTTTCAGGGGGTGAACAAGAACAATGGTGAGCCGGTGGCGGTCAAAACGTTCAACCAGCTTAGTCATATGAGACCGCATGAAGTACAGATGAGAGAATTCGAGGTGCTCAAGAAAGTTAAGCATGAGAATATCGTAAAGCTTCTCGCTATCGAGGAGGAGCAGGAGGGCCGCGGTAAAGTCATAGTGATGGAGCTCTGTACGGGGGGAAGTCTGTTCAATATTTTAGACGACCCCGAGAACACTTATGGTCTACAGGAGGATGAGTTTCTCTTAGTTGTAGAGCATTTGACGGCCGGCATGAAACATTTACGAGACAACAACCTGGTACACCGTGACCTAAAGCCTGGAAACATCATGAAGTTCATAAACGAAGATGGTACGATTACGTATAAACTGACCGACTTTGGTGCTGCTAGAGAACTACAGGAGGAGGAGCAGTTTGTATCTCTCTATGGGACTGAGGAGTATTTACATCCCGACATGTATGAAAGAGCAGTTCTGAGAAAGCCGGTGGGAAAAAGTTTTGGTGCTACGGTTGATCTTTGGTCTATAGGAGTCACGCTGTACCATGTGGCTACTGGTCAACTGCCATTCAGACCTTACGGGGGAAGGAGGAACAAGGAGACTATGTTTTATATTACAACAAAAAAAGCTTCTGGAGTTATATCTGTTAGTAAATCATTTGCTCTATTGTTTATATTTATTTTACTAACTAGTTTTATATATTGATTATTGGCCAAATAATTATAAACTTTTAAAAATTCGTATAGATGCTCAAGGCGGTTGGTTGTTCCTGCGGATCCGCTGTGTACAGGTATCCCACAGGCATACTGTACTTTACCAGAGCCTAAACTACTACCATACCAAATTTCATCAAAATCCATTGACTCGTTTTTGCATGAAAGAGTAAAAAACATCCATCTTTACATTCACATTTATAATATTAATAGGATTGACTGTAATCTATACTAATACAATAAAGAGGAAAAGTTTGTTTGTATGTTTGTTTTTTTGCATTGAATAGGCTCTGAAACTATACTGGGTCTGGATACTGGATCAATTTTAATGAAATTTTGTACACATATAGATTAGACCACGGGGAAGGACATAGGCTACTTTTTATCATGGCAAAATGTATGGTTAATGCCGGATTTCCTTTTGCGGGTACGAAGTCGCGTGTAACATCTAGTTGTAAATAAATTTAATTGTTTACAGGGCACTCAGACAACAGAGAACGGTCCAATTGAGTGGACGAGAGAGTTGCCTTCTCACTGCCAACTGAGTGTTGGTCTCCGGAAGATAGTCACTCCCCTGCTAGCTGGTCTGCTCGAGGTGGATCCCCACAGGATATGGACTTTTGAGAGATTCTTCTCTGAGGTCCAAACAGTCACATCAACTAAATGTGTTTACATATTTCATGTCAACAAAGTTGCTAGTATAGAGGTATATTATATTACATATTATTATCTTACTAATACTATAAAACATTGTTTCTTAACCTATGGTCTGCGGACCCCCAGTATATGTATGAGGGACCAAATATGCATTTTTCAGTTGTCTCAACTATCGAAAAACGCAAATAAACAATTTTGGTGCTCAAGCCGGGGGTCACGGGTTCAAATCCCACCGAAGGTGTTCCTGGGTCACGGATGTGTATTAAATACAGGATTATTTTTTCACTAGTACATTAAATCAACATACGTAATTGATGCCAAAAATAAAAAATACTAGCGATTTTTGTTACTACCCCTTTGGAATGAAAAAACAAAATTATCAATCCCCGAACTTATCCGCTAAACTAATAAAAAATGCATTATGCATCTATCGATGCTTTGTTGCTAACTTGTGCGCCGCCCGGCCGATCGCTTACCCCACCTCGCCGCCCCCTACCTCCTACCGCACCCATTGACGCCTTGTAGTTAGTGCGCCCATTCGGTATTAGATTGGTTATAGGATAAATTAATTGAAATGAAAAAAAATATTTTTTATTTTATTTGTGAAATGTACTCTATTATCAATACCAATGATGTGGTAAAATTTATTGTACTGATGAAAAAGTATTCCTGTATGTGTATAATATAATAAAAATCTTAAATATGTGTATAATATAAAAGTATTACAACAGACCAGATTGACGTGGTGTGAAGCATCCATAGATATTATATATTATATTATTATTATTATATTATAGGGATGTTTGTAAATCTTTCTGTGAATGAGGTATACAGCTATGTATAGGTTTGTTGTGCATTTAGTTTTATAAAAAGTGTTTGGGACGATAATTATGTCCTTGAATTCCCAAATGGTTTCTTATCTTAGTACAACCTGCCAAGTGCGAGTTGAACCCACACACGTAGGGTTCCGTACCATTATACCAATATTTTACATGTAAATACTTATTGTTTCATTATTTTGTACAAATTATTCCAAGTAATAGCATCTTACAAGTTAATAACTCCTGAACTAACAAAGCTATAAAAGCCGTTACAGTTTCCTTCAAAGTTCCACATGGATGATGGACTATCATCATGAATTTTTTCAGATTTTTTGAGACAGCTGTTTAGCCTGTAGAGGGGGGGTTTGCCCTATTTTAACAAAAAAGTGCTTAAAGAACAGAAATGAATATGTCGTAATCGGATACCTGAATAAAAAAGTCACGTTACGCATACCAAAAAAAATATTAAATTAAATTTTAATATTGCAAACTTTCTACCACTATTTTGACGGTAAGCTGAAAATGGACATATGGACGGATATGACAAATCCAACAAAGGGTTTCGAGATGTGAACTATGGAACCCTAACCAACCACAACATAAATTAGTGCAATGTAAAACAATAAAATACACGTTAGGTAATTTACACTCTTTGTAGGTAATTTAGCATGCACAAAATCTTTGTTGCAATTTAATTGGACATAATTATTCTGACTGGTTATTATTTATGTACAAGGCTGATATTTATTTTACACTTAAGTAATTTTTTTAGACATCTATATAACCTTGTCTATTTGCAATGATTCAGTTTTATTTTTTAAAGTGTGTTAATAATAATAATGTAGGAGCTGCTTACTCAACTACACCTTTTGCTAATATTGATAGATAATAGATAAATAAATATCAATATTATTATATCAAGGAGATAAAAACTTAGGCCTTTTCATCTGTTAATGGATGATTTGTACAGTATTCTCCGAGCGAAGTAACCACTCTTGAAATACTGTAGTGCCTGGGACAGTTGGTTTTAAATGTCGTATGGTTGCCCAAGCGCATACGGCATTCTCACAACATAGTCAGCCTAGTCCAGAGGAATGACTGGTCAATACGCCTGGGGCCAACCAGTTTCCTCACGATGTTTTCTTTCACCGTTAGAGCGTCTGTATAATGGATTTGAGATCTGAAAAAGTCTTATTGGTACACGCCACAACCTGGGATTCGAAACCTGCACTCTCTCGAGTGCGAACCAAACGGTCTACCCACTAGGCCACGGAGCTCCATTGAGGAGATACGATATTGATATTTATTCACACTAATGTTAATTGCTATAAAAGTCGGTTAATGATAATTAGTTTGCGGTTCGATTGTTTGATGAGGATTGGGCCCGCTGGCCGCTGTACACTTTGCCACACAATGCAAAGAAATTATGTTGAATCAGCAATGTATGTGCTAGCTCGTACAAATAGTAATATCTATTGATGCTTCACACCACGCTTCTGGTTAGTAAGATCTCGAAGAACTTGTGTTACGGGTTGTAGACAACAACAAGGAAATATAATATTTTTCATACCTACCACCTGCTCGACAATGTTCGATTATATATCACGCAATCTCAACGTAAAGCATGTCATTGACTCCCAAGGGAGATAATGTTGTATGAAACTCCCAAGGGATTAAAGTGATTTGAATTTGGAACGTTAAAATTCGTATGAAAATTCCTAGTATCTACGTATCTATCATAGAGTTTTTCAATAATAATATGGTATTGCTGAGAGTTTATTCGAAAATCGAACTGGCCACCTATAATTTTAATATTCTCACGTGTCAAAATCGCCAGTCACAAGTTCCTGAATCTTTAAGTACTGCTCCACCACAACTTCCATAAATGTTCCCTAATAAAAATATTACTCTGTCCCTCCATAACTTGGGTATGCACCTCTGGGATAAAGCCTGTCTTCGTCTTGGGCAGCTTGAACCCCTCGCTTTACTCATGACTCTACATAACTCCCTCGTTTCACTCGGGAGTTAAGTTTTAACTCCCTCGCTACGCTCGGGAGTTAACTTTAGAGTCCCTCGTTACGCTCAGGGTCCAATATGCTACCCGTGACGTAAGACACTGCTTTATCCCCTTGGTGCATAATCTACTATTTCATCCCGCCTGCTCGACAATGTATCGGATATATATCACGCAATCTCAACGTAAAGCATGTCATTGACTCCCAAGGAAGGTAATGTTGTATGAAACTCCCAAGGGATTAAAGTGATTTGAATTTGGAACGTTAAAATTCGTATGAAAACTCCTAATAGATACGTATCTATCATAGAGTTTTGCAATAATAATATGGTATTGCTGAGAGTTTATTCGAAAATCGAACTGTCCACCTATAATTTTAACATTATCACGTGTCAAAATCGTCAGCCACAAGTTCCTGAATCTTTAAGTACTGCTCAAATAAACTCCACCACAACTTCCATAAATGTTCCTAATAAAAATATTATCCTGTCCCTCCATAACTGGACAAATGTGTCCAATATCAATATTAATTTTTAACAAAATAAATGTTTTATTTTTGTAGCCCTGGGTTTTTATTGCCTCGCAGTAGGTATGAAAAGTAGAGTATGCACCTCTGGGATAAAGCCTGTCTTCGTCTTGGGCAGCTTGAACCCCTCGCTTCACTCAGGACTCTACATAACTCCCTCGCTTCACTCGGGAGTTAACTCTAGAGTCCCTCGTTACGCTCAGGGTCCAATATGCTGCCCGTGACGTAAGACACTGCTTTATCCCCTTGGTGCATAATCTACTATAATACTATACTCGACAGTCGACACTACTGCTTATTATACAACAACTACCTATATTCGAAATTACACTATTACGATAGCAACTCTAAAATATATCACACGCGTTGCAGGTGTTCCTGAAACCTGATGAGAAGTATGAGCACCTGCAGACGTACATCTGCGAGCAGACGAGCGTCGTGGCCGAGTCGCAGATACTGCTGTACAAGGAGGTGATGCTGCTCGCCGAGATCGACGAGAACACGACAGGTGAGACCCGAACGAAACACAAAATCCTATCGATCAAAATACTTAGGCCTTTGCATCCGTTAATGGATGATTTATACAGTATTCTCCGAGCGAAGTAACCACTCTTGAAATACTGTAGTGCCTGGGACAGTTAGTTTTTAAATGTCGTATGGTTGCCCAAGCACATACGGCATTCTCACAACATAGTCAGCCTAGTCCAGAGGAATGAACTGGTCAATACGTCTGGGGCCAACTATGTGCGGGTTTCCTGACGATGTTTTCCTTCACCGTTAGAACTTCCGTATAATGTACTTGAGATCTGAAAATGTCTCATTGGTACACGCCACAACCTGGGATTCAAACCTGCAGCGGCGTGCACAGGATTATGACACATGGGTATGCGGCGGAGTAGTCGGTCACAAAAACTTTTCTTTTATAGATTTTTAGCATAGCCGCGGCCAAGCGACGGATCTCTAAGTCGGAAACCATGCCAACAGAACTAACAGAACTTCATAACTTTTAACATGAAACTTTCGAGTTACATTCCCTTTTTGCTGATTTAATTGTTGTAACTCGGGTACATACTAGGGTTGTTGAGGAAGTGATTATGAGGAAGAGGAGGAGGAAGAGGAATTGTCACGCGCAAATTTAGAGGATGCGGATGAGGAAGAGGATATTTTTGAGGGAGAGGATGCGGAAGAGGAATCGGATGAGGAAGAGGATGATAGGAAATTATAAATACTACCCAAAAGCCTTTGTCCTGTCTGTACATAACTAGCTACATACATTACACAAAAATTAATTAAAAGGGCATTTTTCAGTGGACCAAACTATGAATCTAAACTATTCTCAAAACATACACAATAAAGAATCATCAAACTCGTCATCAGGTGTTGATAATGAGTTAATCGAAACCGGTCGTGTTTATATATAAATTATTGTAAAAATCTAAATAAAGTGGAAAAGTGTGTATAAAAAGTTGTGTGATATTATTATGCGTAGCTGCGTACGCGCGTAAAAAAAAACAACGCTTGTTATGCCACTAAAATTAAAACAAACAAGCAAGGAACAGCGCGGGTGGCGAGAGGGGAGGTCTCGCTTGCCCGTTCGGTTCGGCATCGCGCGCTGGCGTGTGCGTTGCCATGATTGGATACGCGACGTGCATGCGCAGTGAAATTCCTCATAAATTCCTCTTAAATTTTGAGGAAGCGATAGCGGAAGAGGATTTTTTTATTTTTATTTAAGAGGATGCGGTAACGGTTGAGGAACCCAAAATATTGCGGAACTTCCACATTATGAGGAAGCGGAAGAGGAATCCTCAGCAACCCTAGTACATACCTACCTTTAGACACAATTAGAATCTTTTCACTGAATGACAATTGTGAGAACTTATTATTTTTAATTTTTAATAAACACACATTTTCAACACAAATCACTACAATTTTTATAGAACTTCAGTAATAAACTGTTAAATGTACACACTTTCAAATGTTAAAATGAAAAATCTTTTAAAAAAACTATAAATATTAAATATAATGGCAAACGAAAAATAACAATGCGTTTTCATATGAAAAAAAATGGCTTCATTGAAACACATTCTGATATTTAAACAAATAAAACCTTACTAAAACAAAATTGCATCATGTGCATACATGAGTAAAGATTTTACGTCAATTATAATTAGTCGCATTATAGGCCACCGTGCCACGAATATACCCGATTACTTCCGAGACCCGACAACTGCCGAACTTCGCCGAAGTTTATAGCATGCCGCAGGAGTCGGACGAGTCGCGCCTTGGGATATTCATAGGTGTGTGCGTTTGCGAACTGTGTACGAACACTAAAATTACTACACACATGCGAACAAATCTCCTGCGAGACGACAAGGCATTAGTCGCATCAACATAAGCCTGGCAAACATAATGTGCTTGCAAATAGGTGCTATTATAAAATATTAGGCGTTTTTAAGTTATTATATTTTGTTTATTCATTTATTTACTATTAAACGTAAGAACGTTTTATTAAAATATCTGTGAATGGTAAGTAAAGCACTGCATTTCTGCCTATAAGGAGCGCACGCCCCTGCGAACCTGCACTCTCTCGAGTGCGAACCAAACGGTCTACCCACTAGGCTACGGAGCTCCGATTAAAATAAGTACATTTGTAAATCAACGAACACGTTCCGACCGCCAGGCGGGAGCTACCCCGAGACGACGGCGGAGGAGCCGCTGCTGCTGTTCAACAAGAACAGCAACGACGTGAGCGTCGCGCCCGAGCCCGAGCCGCCCAAGTTCCCCACCTTCCCCAACATCGTGTCCGTCGAGAACGACGCCGCGCAGGCCAAGACCGCCTGCAGCGTCGGCCACGTGCTGCGCCGCCGCGTCGCCGCGCACTGCGCCGCCGCCGCGCTCGCCGCCGCCGCCGTGCGCCGCTGGGCCGCGCTGCTCGACACCCGCGCCGCCGCCCTCGACGCACGTGCCGCACACCTCACCGAGCGCGCCGCCCGCCTGCACGACGCCGCGCGCGCGCTCGACCTCGCCGCCGCCGCCGCGCGCCCCCGCGCCGCGCCGCGCCCCGCCGACGACCGCGCCTCCGCCCCCGCAGCCGCGCTGCTCGCCGGCGAGACCGAGGCGCTGCGGGCCGCCGCCGCCGGCCTCCGCGCGCGTCACTCCGCCGCCGCCCTGCGCGCGCACTGGGAGGAGGCGGTGGCCGCGTCGCCGTGCCCGGCCGCGCTGCGCCTGCACCGGCGGGCGCGCGCGCTGGCCGAGCGCCTGCGCGACTCGTGGCAGCACCTGGTGCGCGACCGCGCCACGCGCTCGCTCACCTACAACGACGGCCAGTTCCACGTCCTGGAGCGCATCACGGTGGCGGAGACGGGGCGGCGCGCGCGCGCGCTGCTGTCTCGCGCCGCGCCGCTGGCCCGGGCCCGCGCCGACGCGCTGGCGGACTGGCTCCGAGTGGCGCACACCGTGTTCCTGCAGACGCGCATCCTGGACCGCGACGCCGCCGCGGCCGACCTCAAGCTGCTGGCGCTGGCGGCGCGGCTGCAGGACGCCGAGCGGCGCACGCGGCAGGCCGTGGAGGACGCGGCCGCGGCGGGCGGGGCGCCGGAGCGCGCGCCGGGCGGGGCGGCGCCGGGGGCGGGCGGTAGCGCGGTGGAGGCGGCGGGTGCGCGCGCGCTGCTGGCGGCGGCGGAGGAGGTGGGCGCGGGGCTGGCGGCGCACGCGGCGCTGGTGTCGCGGCTGCTGACGGCCAGCGAGCGGCGGGCGCCGCCCTAGCGCCGCCGCAGCTCGGGCGAGTGGTCGTGGTCGGGGGGCGGCGGCTGGTCGCTGGAGTCGGACGCGCGCACGGTGCTCACGCCGCCGCCCCCCGCCCCCGCGCCGCCCCTTGCGCGCCCCGCCTGCGCGCTCACCTAGTGGCTCGCTCGGTGCTCCGGCGACACGGTCGCTTTGATCTCAGTGACGACTGATTAAATATTTACGTATTATATTGTGCAATTTACACACCTACATAATAACAGTGGTTGACAGTTCAGCCAAGCGCTCGGCATCAACGCGCGCCGGCGTCAGGTCGCAACTATTGTTTTGGTGTTGACAGTGAATGTGACTGCTCTAAATCTGAACTTGTAATTAATGAAGTGAATCGTGTTGACTGTTATTATGGTGATAAGAAATAATTAATCCTATAACACTTGATAAAATATAGTAATTTAATAGGAGTGAGTGCTTTTTTTATTGGAGTATGTACCTATTAGAATCAAAAATGTAATTTTTAAAACATTGTGAAGTATAGAATGATCTCTCTGAACAACATTCTGCAGTTGACTAGGATACATTCCGTCCAAGACTTTGTTCTGAGAATGCTAGTGATACATGGAGTATGAATGCAATAAGAGATAGTGTAATGTATATGTATAGTGATGACACGCTGCACCAGTCACCTCGCAGCTGGTTCTGCTTCTAATGTTACTCAAGTCATTTTGTAAATATTAAAATGTTGTAAGTCTCTAATAATATGTACTATCTAATATAATTATACATTCAATTTCTAGAATTTATTTTCCCAGTAACCATTTACTATCATCATATTGATTTTTATTATTTACTAGCTGTTGTCCACGACTCCGCCCGCGTAAATATAAGTTTTTCGTGGTTGCGGATAAAAACAATCCTTGATGCGGATTATATATCATGCTAAAATTTCAGCTCGATTGGTGCAGAACTTGAGTTTTTGAAGCATACACAAACCAACATAACATTTTTATATAAAATATAAGATGAAATGAAAAGTGTTTTTGCACTTTAAATCAATTTTATTAATGTTATTTGTATAAATACTTTATTAATAAAATGAACATCTAATTATATTGTACAAATTAGTAAGTATAACATTTAACTAGTAAGCCGGTTCACTGTTCAGTCAACAAATGAAGCAGGTCTTACATCGCAACATACTCCTATACCACTGTTCATATCCAATATAATCTAAATGTAAACAAAGAAAAAAAAAATACAATGACACATTAATTTAGTCAAATTTCATCCTTTTGTTTACATTTTAGGCTCTAGTTATATGCGTCCGCGCGACCGAGTGGCTTAGCCGCTTCACAGCGAACTTACAAGCAAGTGTATGCAATGATTTATTTGAATAGCGGAGTATACAACCCGTCGGAAATATCTGTGAACCTGGCTTAGTGACGTCATGCAAATGATATTCATATTTCGCGAAACAGAGAAACAATATTCAATAATGCGATTACTAAAGCGAGAATAGGTAGTTAATACACGTACGTCGGCACTTGCGTTGGCAACGGTACTGGATACGCGAAAACGGGTAGGTTAGGTTAGGTTAGGTCAGGCGAGGGAAGCGCATTCCAGTGAGCGAACCTCACTGGAATGCGCTTCCCTATATATTTTCCCTGCGCATATTTCCGACGGGTTGTAGTTGCATATAATGTATTTTATTTTAAGTCAAATCTTTTTCCTTATCTTTTGCTCGTCTATGTAATGTCTACCTCAACTTCAACGTTTTAATATCTATAAGTTAATCGTGAAAACTTGTAATTGGCTCTTAGATACTGTTACTCTGTTGTTAATTTTGTACTTCCTAGCTGTAAGTTTTCCTTGAAAAATAAAATAAGTTGCTTGTAATTTCGCGGTGTATCGGCCAAGCCGCTCCGTTGCGCGAACTCATAAAACCAGAACCTTAAATTAGATCGGAACAGAGTATATGGAAAAGTATATTGTGCAATTGCACAGTGTTTTAGAAATCCTCAAAATCGGACATTTCTAAACTAAGCCCAGAGGTCGATGGCGTCTTGTATTTCAAACTTAAGAGTAGAACACCCATGTGCCAATTCTACTTAGTTTTTGAGATAAATAATTTGGAATATGGGCATTTTTTCAAGTCATCGAATCATAAAATTAATTTATTACGTCAATTGCGAGGCGTTGTAAACTTGTTATATACTTTGTTCGATACACCAGTTAGATGCGCATTTATTATACTTTATTACGTTTCTGCCACTTGAGTACTTTTAAAGATATTTAATTTTTTTCACTTTTCAAACTTGATTTTTTCCCAACTTACCTGTCCGGTAGTTGTGGTATAGTATACGGGTACGCGACCCCGGCTTCCCTAGCTATTACTGTCCTATCACTTGCCTTCCTGGGCGGTAATATCCTACATTCCCTATTTCCCACTCTAACTTACCAATCTTCCTTTCCACACCACCTATCCTTCCCTTTCCCTATTCCTACCCTCTCCACCAATCCGTGGAAACGCAATGGATAATCAAAAATAATTTAATTATCCAAAATGGCGGCGATGTAGTTCGCCACCCATCACGTCTCGTTTCTCGCGGAGGCGAAAAGCGGACCATGGAGAGACGCTTGGCTACGTTGAATGTAAGAGGAGGAATGCATGGTAAGAATGAAAGTGGACGAGGCGAACGAAGTCTCAACTTCTAGTCTTTACGCCACCGTCAATTAGCATCTAGTTTGAAGATGCGCTTCTGGCTTACGTTCAACATAGTAACAACACACCCACTCGTACAATGTAAAACAAACTCTATTATTTGAGTGGTAAAGTTGAGTATAAGTAGAAAAGTCCCAGTCATGTTATGTCGTTGTATGACGAGATTGGAAATGTATGAAGTCGTGTGCGCGACATATGAGTAATGACAACATCGCTGTACCGACAACCGAGAGTCTGGACCTTAGAGTAAGAATGCGAATAGATGGAACTACTAAATGCCTAAATCCTCATAAATGTCTCCAGTAGTTGGCGTTGCTTATTTTAGTATGTAATCATTAATTTTCACCTCAATCAATCTTCATTCCATTACATGATCTGTCGTATTTTTACTAGAGATTGTTTTGATTTTATAGGTGTTCTGAATCTAAATTAGGTAATATGTTTATATAGATTATTATTATATAGAAAATAGTAACAAATATCGATATTCGAAGTACCTATTCCTGTTACCGGAAGTATTCCAAATATGCAGTTTTCTGTGCTTAGTTTTTTAGTCAACTGTCTTATATTCGAACTACGAAAGAGACATCTACGAAACTACAAATTACAATCCCATCTATTCGTAATAATATAATGTAAGGATCGTAGCAAGTGGAAAGAAGTGGTCTCTGCCTACCCCTACGGGAAAGAGGCAGTCCTGCCTACCCCTACGGGAAAAAGCGTGATTATATGTATGTATGTATGTAGTTTCATATACCATACATTTTACGAAAATAAAAAAATCATAAACTCCGATGAAAGGTAGGTAGTGTATAGCGCGGGAAGGGGTCCACCCTACTTAGGTAATTGCTAAAAACCCGTGACTAGCGGCGGCATGGGTCCTGACAGGCTCCATGATGCTTCACCTCCGCTCCTTCGGGTTGTGTGTATAACGACGGGGTTTTAGCAATTGCCTAAGTAGGGTGGACAACTTCCCGCGCTACACACAACCTTTCATCGGAGTTTATTAATTTTTTATTTTCGTAAGATCTATGGTATATGTAACTTTGCTATTAAAAATAGGTCAGGGGCTAATTAAAAATAAAAGAATGCTTATTTCTCCCGTTCCTAGTTAGATTGGCAATTGAAAAAAATCCTGTACAAAGAAACTATGACAAAGTATGGTTTAGTACAAAAAACAATTGCGGCAACAACTTAGTATCGAAGAAAAAAAATCAAGTTTGAAAAGTGAAAAAAATTAAATATCTTTAAAAGTACTCAAGTGGCAGAAACGTAATAAAGTATAATAAATGCGCATCTAACTGGTGTATCGAACAAAGTATATAACAAGTTTACAACGCCTCGCAATTGACGTAATAAATTAATTTTATGAATCAATGACTTGAAAAAATGCCCATCTTCCAAATTATTTATCTCAAAAACTAAGTAGAAGTGGCACACGGGTGTTCTACTCTTAAGTTTGAAATACAAGACGCCATCGACCTCTGGGCTTAGTTTAGAAATGTCCGATTTTGAGGATTTCTAAAACACTGTGAATTGTTTTAGGTACAATTTGGTATGGAATGCTTACTCACTTAGGGAGATCCATGATAAGTAAAAACTAAAACTAATAAAGAACATTTTAAACAAACACTTCCTACTCTATAAATTGATTAAAAAATTACTTAAATATAAAATAAATAATAAGACTAAAAACAGTAGTTTTTATCTTGTATATGAGTGTAAAAAGATTACGTATGATTGTATTAAAAAAATTAAACCTTAAAATTTGTGGATACTCGAGGTAACACCCACCCTACAGTGTACATAATATTACTTTATAAAATATAATAATGACTTTCAAGCAGTGTTCCATTTGTAGTCGATTTTATAAATCAAATCAAACGAGTACAAAAAGTAAAAAGGTATTGTCAACTTCACCACACAACAGTACCGACCATTGTCACACAGACAACATGGTCGGTACAGGTCGCGCAACGGTTTATGAGCGCTCAGTGAAAGTGGAGGGGATCGTTCGCGCATGTGACCAATAGCAAAGAATATATATTACTAACGTACCTTTGTAACGTACCAATAGCGTGTCGGCAGCCACGTTTGGCATACGTTCGGCGCATCCACACCTCCCCGCCCGAGCCCGCTACCGCCAAACACACCCAAAACTGACATCTGCGCATACCCCCTCTACTTTTGTCGAAAGATCTTAATTCGTTGCCAGACCTATACTTTATTCGGCTATTTATTTACACTTTACAGTATTGCGAGTAAGCCTAAAAACCACTATTATGCTGATAGCTGCACAATGCGTCATCACACGTTACTGCAACGCTTCGCACGCCACCGTACGTCACTGCAACGCTTCGCACGCCAGCGTACATCACTGCAACGCTTCGCACGCCACCGTACGTCACTGCAACGCTTCGCACGCCAGCGTACGTCACTGCAACGCTTCGCACGCCAGCGTATGTCACTGCAACGCTTCGCACGCCAGCGTACGTCACTGCAACGCTTCGCACGCTACCGTACGTCACTGCAACGCTTCGTTCACCAGCGTACGTCACTGCGGCGCTTCGCTCGCCACCGTACGTCACTGCGGCGCGTCACCCGTCACACTAGGTCACTGCGGCCCGTCGTGTATGCGCGCCCGCGAGATGCGGCGCTCGAGCAGGCGCTCGCGGCGGTGCGCCTCCTGCAGCGTCACGAACTGCTGCAGCAGCGCGTCGAAGTCGATGTTGTTCGCCCTCGAACTGGAAATGATTATTCGATTAAAATATTGGAACTGGACTTACTTGTAATTAACCTGGGTGTCAATATCGTGTCGAGGGAGGGGGGGTGATCGTATGTGTATGTACTGACGGCGGCACGGGCAGCGGCAGCGGCGCGGCGGGCGCGCACTGCAGGCGGCGGCGCAGCGCGTGGAAGGCGTCGCTCTGCGGCAGCAGCATCAGCAGGCCGAACAGCGCGCCGCGCAGCTCCGCGCTCTGTGCGCCGCCCAGCAGTTCCAGTCGCAAATCTAAAGTATTAAAACCAAAATATTATATGAAAAACTACGTATTTTACATAAGTTCCATACAAATTTACATAACTATCAAAAGTCAGTAATACCACTCGTGACATATTGAGATCATAGACACACATCTGTTTTGATATATAGTGACGTCATTTTACTCACACGCGAATATCGGTGACTCGATCAGCTGCACTAGTTTGTCCACCTCGGTCAGGAAATCCACCGTGATCTCTAGATCGCCGCTGAGTTCACGCTCAGGAAATTAATTATTATAGGCAAACCCGCACCGCCGCCCGCACCCCTCGCAGTCCCCGTAGTCGCCATACCCCCGCACTCCTGTACCGCGCGGGCGAAGTCTGAGTTAAACGGTTTGCCTATATATACATATTTACAATGAAGACCTTAAGAAAATAGGAATACAATTATTTGCCATGTTAGAAAAGAGTAATAAACAAATGGTTGTAAAAGGATACAAGGTGGCGATGAGCCGGTTGCAGTGCGCGTAGTTGTGCGTCAGCAGACACAGCGCCAGCAGCGCCACCGGGCTGTGGCACCAGCTCGCGTACAGCGCTTCGAACAGCGCGTGCGTCGCCTGCAACACGTGCGTGTGAGAGAGTGCGTATAGCTGTGCGTCGCCTGCAATACGAGCGTGTGAGAGGGTGCGTATAGCTGTGCGTCGCCTGCAACACGTGCGTGTGAGAGAGTGCGTATAGCTGTGTGCGAGCGGACACAGCGCCACCGGGCTGTGGCACCAGCTCGCGTACAGCGCCTCGAACAGCGCGTGCGTCGCCTGCTACACGTGCGTGTGATAGAGTGCGTATAGCTGTGCGTCGCCTGCAACACGTGCGTGTGAGAGAGTGCGTATAGCTGTGTGCGAGCGGACACAGCGCCACCGGGCTGTGGCACCAGCTCGCGTACAGCGCCTCGAACAGCGCGTGCGTCGCCTGCTACACGTGCGTGTGATAGAGTGCGTATAGCTGTGCGTCGCCTGCAACACGTGCGTGTGAGAGGGTGCGTATAGCTGTGCGTCGCCTGCAACACGTGCGTGTGAGAGAGTGCGTATAGCTGTGTGCGAGCGGACACAGCGCCACCGGGCTGTGGCACCAGCTCGCGTACAGCGCCTCGAACAGCGCGTGCGTCGCCTGCTACACGTGCGTGTGATAGAGTGCGTATAGCTGTGCGTCGCCTGCAACACGTGCGTGTGAGGGTGCGTATAGCTGTGCGTCGCCTGCTACACGTGCGTGTGATAGAGTGCGTATAGCTGTGCGTCGCCTGCAACACGTGCGTGTGAGGGTGCGTATAGCTGTGCGTCGCCTGCAACACGTGCGTGTGAGAGAGTGCGTATAGCTGTGCGTCGCCTGCAACACGTGCGTGTGAGAGGGTGCGTATAGCTGTGCGTCGCCTGCAACACGTGCGTGTGAGAGGGTGCGTATAGCTGTGCGTCGCCTGCAACACGTGCGTGTGAGAGGGTGCGTATAGCTGTGCGTCGCCTGCAACACGTGCGTGTGAGAGGGTGCGTATAGCTGTGCGTCGCCTGCAACACGTGCGTGTGAGGGTGCGTATAGCTGTGCGTCGCCTGCAACACGTGCGTGTGAGAGGGTGGGTATAGCTTGCGTCGCCTGCAACACGTGCGTGTGAGATAGGGATGCTCGATGATCATCGATTTTCGATGATCATCGATGTTAGACGATAAAACATCGATGTTTTAACATCGATATTGCATTATTCAAAACATCGTAACATCGATGTCACGGACCGATTAATCGGAAACCCAGTTGAAAAAACTTGCGGTAAAATATTTAACCACTATTGTGATATCAACGCCATCGAACACAGTAACCCACGGGAACCTTATATGTCCCGCGATAAAAAGTAACTTCTACTTTATATCTGTGCCAAATTTCATGATAATCGGTGTAGTAATTTTAACAAGAAACCGTAAATAAAGTATCCCATAGGAGCCGTTCATTTCCCCGCGATAAAAAGTAAGTACCTTATTTTCTTTCCCGTGGTCCGCTTTATATCTGTGTCAAATTTCATGATAATCGGCTTAGTAGTTTTTACGTCAAACTATAAATAAAGTATCCCACAGGAACTGTACATTTCCCTGCGATAAAAAGGAGCCTATGTCCTTTGTACCTCATTTAAATCGGTTCAGTAGTTTTGGCGTGAAAGACGGACAAACGGACTTTTCCATTTATAATATTAGTAGTATAGATGTATTGATGACGGACGGCCGTGAAGACGTTTGCAAAAAAACATCGATGTTGCCTGACATCGATGTTCAGAGCTCGATAAACATCGAACATCGATGATAAGCTATCGATGTCATTATCGATGCTAACATCGATGTTTTTGCAACATCGAGCATCCCTAGTGTGAGAGTGCGTACGTCGTCGTGTGTGTGCATGTACCGGGTCGGCGAAGGCGCGCAGCTGGCGGCGCGTGTGGTGCAGCTCGGCGGCGGTGAGCAGCAGCGCGCTGAGCACGTCCACCAGGCGCGCGGCGAACCGCAGCTCGCGCGCGTCCCGCAGCGTCCGCGCCAGCGCGCCGAACACCTCCTCCGCCCCCAGCAGCACGCACAACTGCCTGACACGCCACAAACGAGTTATGAAATATCATCCCGTGAAATGGAGGAAGTAAAATTCGGGGTGTGAGGACGAATCATTTGAACCCCCCCCCCCCCCATTTCTATGGCCGATGTTTCGTTTTTGAGATACTCGCCGTTTTATTTTTCAAATGTGGGTTGATCTGACTCGATTTAGTGGCGACAAAATGCAGATAAAGGCAAAAGCATCAAAGATTTAATTTCCTGGTAATCTAAACCTTCCTGTACTGAGTACTGCGTACCTGATGATGAACGCGCCCCGGTCCTCTAGAAGGTTCTCGTCGGCCGCCAGGAGCCTCAGCAGCGCGCGCAGGAACTTGTGGTAGTACGGGCTGGACTCCAGCACGCCTGGATATTAGATAGGCAAAACATCATGAAGTAAGACCAGATCATAATAAAGAGAACAATAGAACACTAAATGTCACTTAAGTATTTACCGTACAATAAATAAATACAATTTGGTCGAATTTTATGTAAGAATAGTGGGGCCCCAAAGGGAGATCTCCGACGGAGCGAGGTGGTATGGTCGATCGAGCTGAAGCCCACTGTAGTAGTTTTCAGATGTTGTATATATTGCGCTGATCTAAGAAAACTTCGACAGCGCGATTCAGGATTGTGGCGCTAATTGGTTCGCCACGATCTATTTGTTTACGTAATACAAAAGTATTTTACAAAGTTTAATACAAAAGTATTAAATTGCATCTGAAATTGTGAACGGAGCATAGCAGACGTATCAGCGGGCTCGGACTGTTATATCCCGCTCCTGTATGCTAATATGCTCACCCTAGCTTTCCCATCTGCTGATACTGCATTTCTCCTGTCATCCTATATCATAAGTCCCAGACCACACTCTGTTTCCAACTCTCAACCGAGGCAGTTGTTTCTTTAATTACTATATCGTTTTTCTATTTCATTACTATTTCAGTGTGTCTAATAAATCTTTTTTAAAAAAGCAATTGTTGTAGAGTGTTGTCTAACAGGTCGCAACAGCGTACCTGCGGCGGACGCAGGGGGCGTGGCGGCGGGGGGTGCGAGGGCGGTGGGGGCGGGGCAGGAGCAGATCTCGGCGAGCACGGCGAGCGCGCGCCGCACCACGTCGTCCGCGGGGTCCGTGAGCGCGCCCACCGCGCCGCCGAACACGCGCTCCGTCTGCCCGTACATCTGTAAAACGCGCATTTTTAATTTCGAATCACTATAACAAAAGGAAGCTGGCCAGTACCCGCAACTTGTTTGCATAGAAGAAACGGAACTGTATTTTTTTAAATAGAACCCTAGGATAAAAGTACCCTTAGTTACTCCTTATAACATCAGAGACTAGCCGGAACAAAAAGACAGATAGACAAATCCAATTAGTTACCGTTGTTTTGACGCCATACAAAAGAGATGTTTGATTTTGGGCCAGCTCTATGTACACTACATAGGTGAATAGGAAAAAAATATGGGAATTTCATAAAAAGATTATTATCGCTACATTGGGGACTCAATTAAACCATGTCCTGTCCGACGAACAACATGGTTTCCGTCGGGCCCGTGGCGTTGATACTAACCTCGTGTCCTATACAGACTTTATACTTAATGCCATGGATGAAGGTTACCAAGTAGACGCCGTGTATACCGATTTTTCAAAAGCGTTTGATAAAATTAGCCACTCTGTTATCATCAGGAAGCTTCTGGAGGTCGGTATACATGGTGATCTTCTGCGATGGGTATACTCCTATGTGACCAACCGCAGTCAAGCCGTCGCGATAAAGGGGTATCAATCTACGTTCCTTATCAACAGGTCTGGTATTCCTCAAGGATCTATCCTTGGACCTTTTCTCTTCATACTGTACGTTAATGATATAGGAAAATGTTTTAGGAACTCATATCACCTTCTCTATGCAGATGATACAAAAATATTGTTACGAACACACAAAAGCGCCATCTAGCTTCAACCAATGACACCACTTGGTGTGAACAGGGACAGCGTGGGGCCCCTACTCAGTACTAGATGTGCAATGTGCAATGTGCAGGCTTGGGGAGTCCAATGAAAGATGTTGTACTCGCGAATATCGTTTATTAACTCCCTATTAAATGAACTTACATTACAATATATAGGTAGGGAGGTGATAGACACACTACACCTCCCCCGTATTTTTGAAAAAAAAATAAAAATGATATATAGTTTTTTTTCTTATATTACATTACATTTGAATTATGTTTAATCCTTAATAATTTTTACTATTTACTAATTTTATTATTAATTATATCCATCTTATTCTAACTAACAATTATAAATACAAATCTGTGCCGTTTATACGAAAAATTTGTAAAACATCTATGCGATGTTGACGATTTTTTTTTTTAATAAACTGAAGTACTAGAACTAAATTGCTGACTTAAATTCAAATTACGATTTTTTACATGGTTACTTAATTGATTTTAATAAATTTAATCTTTCTTAATATATTTATTTTAAGGAAATATTTCACATTTCCTAACAAAAAAAATTCCTTACCTCCTCACTATTATTATTTTATTAATTATATTCTGTCAGTTAAAATGAAATATCACCTCCATTTCACTATAAAGTGAATCCATTTTCATATTCATTTTCTTAATCATTTCATTTCACATTAGGTATATCTTTACATATTTTATTTTTACTAATACACTTGATTAGTGGACTGGCCAGTCACTTACATTTTTCATCACCAGGTACCTTTTTTCATTTATCGTTATTTTCATAATATGCATGCTTATTCATAAATCATGATAGAATTAACTTTTATCATTATTCATATTTAATATTTACTCGTACACATTTTTATAATTTTATTTATAGTCGACTTCAAATTATTTATTATTATGGTACTTTATTTTATTTATTTTTATATTTTACGTGCGCACTTTATTTGTTATAATACTTTATTTATTTATACAACATTTAACGGGACCTATTTTAAGACTAACCAACACAATATAATAATATGTCTCCAACCATTTTTACTAAGTGGAGGATTGTTCCCGCCGAGCATGCTCTAAGTATCATTTATTTTATTTTTGTACCATATTTGTACCATATTTAAATACCAAGGGTTTGTTTTAAGGCTTCTTGACCTCCAACTATTCTCACAGAGAAATCTCGTTTACACCATGATCGAATGAAGGATTACCTTGCGTATTTTATTATTTATGCTTTTAGCATTTTATTTATTACCCATACATAGCATTTAAGCTTGTATTTAATTAATGCACTATGGCATTTTTCACCTTAACCTATCCAAATTCCTAACAAAATAACCTATTCCATAATTTTGATGCACTGAATATTTAAAATATCCATCAACTGTTGGGTGATCAAGCCAACAGCTACTAGACATTCCAAACATCGACACATCCCTTCTACCTAGTAACTGTTCAATTTCAATCAAATACCTTCTTATAAAACTTAAACCCAAATCCTTATTTCAAAATAATCTTTTCTTTACATCCCTACATAGACTACAGCTATGTTACAAACTAAATAATACATTCCTAATTCTCTTCACAATAATATTACGTCATATCTCGTATGAACGTAAATATTTTTTAAGTAAATCCATGTAAGTCATATCCAGTATAAAATCTCAGAAAATGTAGCTAATCAACTTACAAAGTAGTTAAAAAGAACTTAATACATTTCTAAGAAATAATTGTCTCGTTTTGAGATTTTCACACATCCTTTCTTTTTTAATAAATAAAATTATATTATTTTTATAACTTTAAAAGTAACCATGAAATAAAAACTATTTATTTTATTTTATTTAATAATTAATATGTATGTTCGAAACTTAATTGAATTGGATTGGAATACATAGCAACATAACATCTTATTATTTATTTATTTTTTACCTGTATATTAAGCATTTAATTACTTTTATTTTATTAAAACCTTCTTACTTTGTTTTTACTTTCCAAAAAGTTAAAGTTACTATTACAAAATAAATTAATATCACCTATTTGAAGTACGTTAACGACGTATAATTTTTTAATTTTTTTTTTTTTACTACGTTCCACTATAATTTTTTAATTTCTAAACCGGAAATATACGACTCTCAGAGTTCATATTAATTTAGAAAGATTAATAAGCTGTGTTTTTTATTTTGTCACCTTATTACAAAACAATGAAGATTCACAAACAAAAGAAACTCACAAAAAAAAAGAAAGTTAACGTACCTACCTATGTAGGTATTTTAAATTATTTTAATTTACCAAAATTATTTTTCCTTATAGATTTTTAATGTTGCAAGTTGCAAATTGCAACATAATCTTTTGCACATATAAATTCATGCAATCTTTCCAATCTAAATATGGCATGCTTACTTGACACTTTTGGATGCATATTGTAGCTTATGCATCGTATTGCTAATGTTTTGATTTGTACCACAAATGGTGCATGTAAAGTTGAGATGATCTGTTATTCGACACCAATCATTGATGATCTCATATCATGGACATGGGTGGTCCATCTAGGTACTATTAATATAGAATTTAATTGTCACTAAAAATACCGAACGAACTTTCTCGATAAGAGGTCAATATCAAAATTTTAACAAAATTTAATTACTTCAATATTCTGGACTTTTATCTATTTTAACTAAATGATGAAAAAATAAAATTACCTGTAAGTGACATAACAAAACATTTTAAAACACACTATTCGTTTTCAGTCTTATTCCAAATCAAAATAATTTAGTGAAATGAATTTAAATAATACTTAACATGAATCTTTTATCTCAAATAATATTATATATTTTTTTTTTATACTTGCCATTGACATGCCTTCAAAATGCACATATTTTATTACGAATTGTTAGGTATGTATTGTAAATTAAAAATCTTTAAAAAAATATATTTTTGTACAACCCTAGCTTTGATTAACAAATAGTATCTACTTACATTTCGTTGCGCGAATGCTGTGCTGGCACCGCGGATATTTGACGCTTTCCCAGCAAAGGCGTTGTTTGCTGTGGGAACTTACCTACCTGCGTTAACCAACTGCGTAAAACATTTAGTTAGTAATGAGTTACTATGTATTCCCTTTTCCAAATGTCTAAAATTCCAATTATGTATTAATACTTATTATAATAATTAATAATAACTGACACAAATTATTATAACTAATTCTTTAAAGTTTTCTTTTCTCACAACTAATATTACTATTTTTATTTGCTTAAAATATCGTTACGCATCGTCAACACCCATTTATTAATTTTATTACAAAGTTCACTTTCGTATTACGATTACATCCTTAAAATATTATAATAATCTTGTATTGAGCCAAAAAAATCCTTTTTAAATAGTGTTATTTCTACTAGGTACCAAAAATACCTACGATATAGGGCATAAGTTGCAAGATTATAACATTATAAATTAACTTCAACTTTTGAAAGTCACTTGAAACTAATGAAATTACAAAAAGCTTTACCTAAATCATTAACAATTTGTAAACATATAATATATATTTTTCTAAATTGTAATATTTAATTATTTATCTTATTCGATGTAATTTAATTAATTTTGACATAGATTAATTTAAATCTAACAGTTTTAATTTAATTTATTTGTAAAAATTTTTAAAAATATTTTCATAGTTGATACTTTTTTTTATATAACAAATTGTAATAGCCTATAATTAAAAGTGCAATAACCATTTTAATGTACCTAATACCAATCAATCTACATATTTGCAAATTTTGTTGGCTATTCATAACAATAATTCAACATTTTTAATAAATCTAAAAATTTACTCAAAAAATATATTTATCAGAATACTTGATTCCAATAATTTTAAACGACAACATATTTTAATAAACATCAATATTACCTACTTGCATAATATGCTTTTGAGATTTTAATTTAACTTTACTTCACAAACCAATTAGGTATCCTGACACTTAAATTTAATATCTCTCCATTTAAAAATTAAATTATTTACGTCTTTTGAGTACTGTATACTTAATACAATTTAAATTTAGTTTATTTTTTATTATTCCATATTACTAAAATTTATTATAAATTAATTCATCTAAATTTTCAATATGTTAACACACGTTAATTTTTATTTTTATTATAACCATAAGATACTGATATAAGTACACAGGTTCATTTTTAATTTGTAGAATAGTTCAATTAATTTTAAATTCTAAAATTATGAAAATGTTACGTAATAAGCCTAGAAAAAAAAATCTGACGTCCAATTATTCTTATCTCTGTGCTTTGCTCACTGATCTCCCGGCTGCATCCACTTCCGACTCGAACTTCTCCCGGCTGCCTGCTCTACATAATATCCACTCATCTGACACCAACAACTGCCGGCTGCCTGCTCATCATCTCTACTCATCTGACTCCAACAACTCCCAGCTGCCTGCTCGATATTTCTACTCAAATGTCTTCAAAATTTTTGTCTTCTATTGATTGACAATATTTCGTTTTGTGCTCTAACTTCTGTATCTATTTTTTTTTGTTTAGCCTTTTTTATTATTATTCTTCATCATGCCTATGATTACAATATTCTTCTTGCAACTTTTAAAATTTAATTTTTCAGCTCCCCCATTTTTGTTCACACTTTATTTTATTTATTTTCACCAAAAGTCATATAGATTTTATTAATTAATTTATTTTATGATCATTTTTAAAACTCGTTACAGATTTGTATTTATGTGTCTACACTATTTACTGAATAATAAATTTAACCTTACATTATTTACTTCCTAACAGCCGTTAAATATTATTTTATAGTTCATTTTTTTTTTAAATTGTCCAAATTTTCCACTGTATTTAAAGTTCACATTTCACATCACTTTTTATAGTCTAGGTATATATTTTCACTAATTATAATTGTTCCTGTTCCATCTGCGCAGCGCTGCCGCGAGGCAGCACTGGCAGGGTCGCCATGCAATGTGCAGGCTTGGGGAGTCCAATGAAAGATGTTGTACTCGCGAATATCGTTTATTAACTCCCTATTAAATGAACTTACATTACAATATATAGGTAGGGAGGTGATAGACACACTACAGATGGCGCTACTGTGCAAACGTTCCAGAATAAATCTAACACGGTCATGCGACTCGGGAACCTTCTGGAGTCGTCTGGGACTCGTATCGACCGGTATAAATACGTCGGAAGAATGCGAGCCAGTCGAGTTCACTTTGAGCTTCATCCGAAGCGATACGGGCGATACCAGCGAAAATTAGTAATCGGAAGTTCGAGTTGAACAGTGATGTGGCGATAACGATGTGATACTAGTGATGTGATGATACCAGGAGTGAAACCCACGACTTGGCTACGACTTAAGGACACTGTTAGTGCTTAGTGTTTGGACTTAGTGTTTAGTGTTTGGACCTAGTGCTTAATGTTGGACTAAGTGCTAGTGAATAAAGTCTTCAAAGGAGTCAGCAGGTCTTTATCTCCAAATCCGTCGACGCCCAACACGTAACAACTGGTGTCAGAAGTGGGATTTGGAGATACCATTGACTCCGAGAGAAGATTTCAAGAAGTGCGGCGGGAGGAGCAGCTCTGGTGGAGGAGCAGCGGTGCGGCCCCTGGCGGAGCGGTGCGGCCCCTGGCGGAGCGGTGCGGCCCCTGGCGGAGCGGTGCGGCCCCTGGCGGCGACGTGCGACCCCTGGCGGACGACTGCGACCCCTGGCGGTGGAGAGCGACCCCTGGCGGAGAGGTGCGGCCCCTGGCGGAGAGGTGCGGCCCCTGGCGGAGAGGTGCGGCCCCTGGCGGAGCGGTGCGGCCCCTGGCGGAGCGGTGCGACCCCTGGCGGAGCGGTGCGACCCCTGGCGGAGCGGTGCGACCCCTGGCGGAGAGGTGCGGCCCCTGGCGGCGACGTGCGACCCCTGGCGGACGACTGCGACCCCTGGCGGTGGAGAGCGACCCCTGGCGGAGAGGTGCGGCCCCTGGCGGAGAGGTGCGGCCCCTGGCGGAGAGGTGCGGCCCCTGGCGGAGAGGTGCGGCCCCTGGCGGAGAGGTGCGGCCCCTGGCGGAGAGGTGCGACCCCTGGCGGAGAGGTGCGACCCCTGGCGGAGAGGTGCGACCCCGGGCGGAGAGGTGCGGCCCCTGGCGGAGAGGTGCGGCCCCTGGCGGAGGCCACACCCACTGGGGACCAAGCTCCGCCCACCGTAGGCCAAGCCCCGCCCACTGACCCCGCCCGCCAGGACCCGCCCACTGACCACGCCCCCCGTGCCCCGCCCACTGACCACGCCCCTCAGGCTCCGCCCACTGGCCCCACCCACCGGGCCCCGCCTGCTCAAGTCCTTTGGTCTCTGGGAGGAATGATGCTATGAGGAAGGCTCAAGACAGAGATGATGACCTTCGGCACATCGTCACGTGCAAGAAACGGGGTGACGTAAGACTAATCTGGAGTAAGGTTGCACCCACTGGCGCTATCACTACGGCGTACTGGGCGCAATGGGACAGTCTGATAAACGGAATACCCTACCGGGAATAACGGCAGAGAGTTCCATCCTCAGATAATTGTCCCAAGAACGAGAGTGCCAGATGTTCTCCGTGAAATGCATGATGGCGTATCAGAAGGTCATCTGGGTGTCAAGAGGGTCATTCAAAGTGGTGCACATAGATCGTCTAGCGCGGTACCATGGCAGTGGCAACGATGCTCGGGACGAACATCTCTAAGAGGGGAGTAGTGTTACGAACACACAAAAGCGCCATCTAGCTTCAACCAATGACACCTGCGACCCCTGGCGGTGGAGAGCGACCCCTGGCGGACGACTGCGACCCCTGGCGGTGGAGAGCGACCCCTGGCGGAGAGGTGCGGCCCCTGGCGGAGAGGTGCGGCACCTGGCGGAGAGGTGCGACCCCTGGCGGAGAGGTGCGACCCCTGGCGGAGAGGTGCGGCCCCTGGCGGAGAGGTGCGGCCCCTGGCGGCGACGTGCGACCCCTGGCGGACGACTGCGACCCCTGACGGTGGAGAGCGACCCCTGGCGGACGACTGCGACCCCTGGCGGTGGAGAGCGACCCCTGGCGGAGAGGTGCGGCCCCTGGCGGAGAGGTGCGGCCCCTGGCGGAGAGGTGCGGCCCCTGGCGGAGAGGTGCGGCCCCTGGCGGAGAGGTGCGGCCCCTGGCGGAGAGGTGCGACCCCTGGCGGAGAGGTGCGACCCCTGGCGGAGAGGTGCGACCCCGGGCGGAGAGGTGCGGCCCCTGGCGGAGAGGTGCGGCCCCTGGCGGAGAGGTGCGGCCCCTGGCGGAGGCCACACCCACTGGGGACCAAGCTCCGCCCACCGTAGGCCAAGCCCCGCCCACTGACCCCGCCCACCAGGACCCGCCCACTGACCACGCCCCCATGCCCCGCCCACTGACCACGCCCCTCAGGCTCCGCCCACTGGCCCCACCCACCGGGCCCCGCCTGCTCAAGTCCTTTGGTCTCTAGGAGGAATGATGCTATGAGGAAGGCTCAAGACAGAGATGATGACCTTCGGCACATCGTCACGTGCAAGAAACGGGGTGACGTAAGACTAATCTGGAGTAAGGTTGCACCCACTGGCGCTATCACTACGGCGTACTGGGCGCTGTGGCGTAATATGTAAGTCTGTTATAATAATGCATGTATTAGGTTTAATGAGACAGTAATAAACGTAACTTTAATCGGGAATGTAGTCTTTTAATGTCCCATCCTCACATGGCGACCCTGCAAGTCGAGCCGCGACGCTTCACATTACAATCGCGCGCCGTGAATACCGCGTAAAGAAAATGGACTTTTCAATTTTATTATTTTATCAAAAAATATTTTTGATTTAAAATGGGTAAAACACAATCGAAGGAAGAAATCATTATAGCCCAAAATGCCGCGGGTGGTGTAAATTCTGCCGATGTAGAACTCATACACAAAAATTTAAGTGGAAACAATACCATATTGACTGTGATTTTGGTGATACTGGTGTTGGCTGTGATAGCTGGACTTTACGTTATATACAAGAGGTGCCACTTCCAATGGATTAGACAAGAGCTGGCGAGGAGTGCATTTCGGAGGTCAGGAGCCAGGCGCCCAGGTCGAGCGGACGAGCCCAAGGAGGTCGGAGTCTAACGGGACTACAGGCGCAGGGTGCCACCGAGCCACAGGGAAGACACCGAAATGTTGGACTATGGACTGAAAACTATCTACTAAGAATTTTGGACTACGTGACTCTAATTATTAGGGTACTATTTTTCTTTAATGTCATTTTTCTTGCTCTATAAATTTTGAAAGGTAGATAAAATAAGTAAAGTAAGTAATGTAGTTCATACTTGGAACAAATTTAGTTCATATTATTTTTTATATAATATTTTAAAGAGTAGATAGATACGTATCTTTAATTTTTTGTTGTTGTTTAATAAATGGAAATTATTAACATTTGCGAGGAAATAAAAAGTATTAGAGTAAATTTGGTTAAGCTAAGTAAAGTAAGAAGAACAAATATATTGTTAGAAAATAAGTTGAAACAGAGTCAGGTTTTATACGAGGAATATATTTTAAAACGTAAGGAGTTAGAAATAAGTATTGGAAAAGGAGCCATTAAGCAGGATGAAAGTTTAAAATTATTAAAAATTTGTGAAGATATAGAAAAGAATTATCAACAAATTGTTGACTTTTGTATTGCGAATATTAATACGGTAACCATGGCTGAGTTTGACGTGAAAACGGCGGCTTCTCTTCTACCTGTTATGACAGGAGAAGAAGACGTCACCAAAAAATTAATTGATGCACTAGAATTTTATAGGACGACCTTGGATAATAATCAGGAGCAGTTATTAATTAATTTTATATTAAAAACTCGCTTATCGGAAAGCGCTAAATTGCGACTTAGTTCTAGTTATAAAACTAGTATAGAGCTTATTTCTGACATGAAAAAACATCTTCTAACTAAGCAGTCAGCAACTGCCCTACAGGTAGAGATGATGAAAACTCGTCAAGGTTGTAATACTATCGAGGAATTCGGTAAAAAGTTAGAAGATATTTTTGTTAAGTTGACGATTTCCCAAGCTGGAAGCGATGAAAAAGCCTATGAAATATTGCGACCGTTAAATGAAAAATTGGCTGTAAAAAGATTTACTGAAGGCTTGAGAAATAGTCGACTTAGCACCATTTTAGCGGCCCGAGATTACACGCAGCTGAAGGATGTAATCGGAGCGGCGAAGGACGAAGAGTGCTCTCGAGCGGCCGAATCCAGTGCTGTGGACCAGGGAGTTGGTTCTATCTGCACGAGCCAACATAATAGAGGTAAGTTTTTAAACTTCTATAGGCAGCGAGGTTCATACTATGCTCGAGGCCGGGGGCGAGCCCGAAATATGATGCCACCGCGGGCAAATCAGTGGCAAGCGACAGTAAGGCCTTCCCGACGGGCCTCTAGGCAAGGCCCCGTGTCTTCTTTTAGAGGTCGAAATTATAGTGTACAGGGTAAAGAATATAAGCCTCCAAATCAGTTTTTTCGAGGCTAATAATTTTAACTATAGCTATAGTAATAATATAATATTAGCTAGTAGTTTTGATAATTCTATAGATTTATTCGTAAAAGGTAACACATATAGATGGCTGGTTGACACCGGAGCATCGTTGTCAGCGGTAAAATTTGATACTTTGAAGGACTTGAACATTCCCATGCATAAAGAAATCATAAGCATAAATGGAATAGGCGGACAATTACAAAGCGAGGGATATGCTTACATTCCGCTTATATTCTGTGGGAATGAAATATTACACAAGTTCTATGTTTTAAGGAATTTACCGTGTCAACAGAATGGCATTATCGGCCAAGATTTTTTAGTCAAATATAATTGTATTTTAAATTATGAAAATAATACTTTATCTTTAAATTTATTTGGTAATCAATTAAGTGTAAGTTTAAGGATGGGAAAGTTAGGTTTTAATAATTTTATATCGGTGCCAGCTAGATGTGAAAAAATATTTGAAATAAGTGTGAGTCAGAATGATGAATGTGTAGTGTTGCCAGAGGAATTATGCGATGGAATCTTCGTAGGTGGAAGTATTTGTAGGCCTAAACAAGGACATATTTTTGTTCAAATTTTAAATACACGGGACGAGCCGGTTAATCTCAGTTATTTCAAGCCAAATATTCATAAGTTGTCGGAATATCAAATATGCTCTTTTAATAAACAAAATAATCTAGACGAAAAAAGAGTGAAAGAATTACTTTCGCTACTAAATTTAAATCATTTAAACCTAGAAGAAAATAAATCTATTCAAGATATTTGTACAAAATTTTCTGACGTTTTCTTTATTCCTGGTGATAAATTAGGAACTTGTAATCTATATGAGCAAAATATTCAATTAAAACCAAATACGGAACCAATTTATACAAAACAATATAAATTGCCTTATTCACAACGAGATGAAATTGAAAATCAAGTCAAAAATATGTTAAAGAATAATATTATAGAGCCGGCAAGCTCTGAATGGAGTAGCCCAATTCTTTTGGTTCCCAAACCATCATCTAATAACACAAACAAAAAGTGGCGGCTTGTGATTGATTTTCGTAACTTAAATAAGTGCATTTTAGACGACAAATTTCCCCTACCAAATATTACGGATATACTTGATTCTCTTTCCGGTTCCATATATTTTACACAATTAGATTTGACGCAGGGATATTTTCAGGCAAAATTAAATTCAAATAGTAGAAAATATACTGCCTTCACGACACCGTCAGGACAGTATCAAATGACTCGTATGCCGATGGGGCTAAAGACGAGTCCGAGTGCATTTTCTCGTATGATGACTGTTGCCATGGCGGGTCTCAATTACGATAAATGTTTTATTTATTTGGACAATTTAGTATGTTTCGGTCGTAGCTTAGATATTCACAACAAAAATTTAATTGATATTTTGACTAGGTTACGCAAAGTAAACCTTAAATTAAATCCCGAAAAGTGTGATTTTTTACGTAAAGAAATTTTATACCTTGGTCACATTGTATCAGCGAATGGTATCAGTCCCGATCCAGAAAAAATTAGGGTTCTTAAAGAATACCCCACTCCGAAAAATTCTGACGAAGTTAAGCGTTTTGTTGCGTTTGCTAACTACTACCGTAAATTTATTTCTAACTTTGCTAAAATCTGTTTACCTTTGAATAACTTATGTCGGAAAAATATACCTTTTATATGGGATAGTTCTTGTCAAATTGCTTTCGATTCGTTAAAACATTCGCTTACACATCCACCTGTGTTACAATACCCAAATTTTAGTGCTAAAAATAAGTTTATTTTACAAACCGATTCATCGGGTTATGCTATTGGGGGTGTGCTATGTAATAGTGACCGTAGACCAGTAGCGTACGCTAGCCGAAGCCTTAACAAGGCAGAACGTAACTATCCTACTATAGAGAAGGAGTTACTGGCTATCGTTTGGTCAATTAAATACTTTAGACCTTATCTTTATGGCAGGCGTTTTATTATAGAAACGGATCATCGTCCCTTAATATATTTATATAATATGTCAGATCCTTCTAGTAGATTAATGAAATTTAGGTTATTATTACATGAATATGATTTTGAAGTTGTTTATGTGAAAGGTAAAGATAATGTGGCTGCAGACGCACTATCGAGGATACAGGTGACGAGTGAGGAATTAAAGGAGATGAATGAACATGTGATGGCTGTGTTGACAAGAGCGCAGAGTAAGAGATTGAAGGACAGTGCGGTCGTTAGCCCTTCGATAGTTAATGTTCCTACCGACGATTGGACTGATCACCCGAGAGTCGTAGAAATAATTAAGTTACCGAGGGTCTATACAGAGTTAATTTTTTTGAATGAAGTAGAGTGGAAAAAGTTTAAAAATAGTAATATCACTTCTGAATTTAGAGATTTTGCATACTCGTCAGTAAATCGTATATTATTTGTGAAACTATTTACCCAATCACAGCGTACACGAGCTGTCTCTGTGAGGGAAATGGAATCGTTTTGTATGCGTCTAAATATAGACACTGTGTATGTTATTAAAAACGAGAGAAATGAATTAATAATAAAGGAGCTAGCTCAGTATATAAATAAAAAGCGTAAGTGGTCCGGACCCCGCTTATGTGTCATTAAAGGCATTAAAAAAATAACTGACGAGGATACAAAAAGAATTATTCTAAATGATTTTCATATTCTTCCCACGAGTGGGCATGCTGGAATTAGGCGCATGATGAATAATATTCGTAGAAAGTATTTTTGGAGTGGACTTGAAAAAGATGTGATTGAGTTTGTGAAAAAGTGTGACAAATGTCAAAGATACAAATATTTGAAAACAATAAAAGAGCCGATGGTTATCACGGATTGTGGTTCATCAGCATTTGATAAAGTTTATTTAGACTTAGTTGGTCCATTAATTAAGGACAGTAGATATAAATATATTTTAACTCTTCAGTGCAGCTTAACGAAATACGTAGAAGCGTATCCGCTAGAATCAAAAGAAGCTGTTAGTGTGGCCACGGCCTTAGTAAATAATTTTATATTGAGATATGGAATTCCGTCTGAGATTGTGACCGATAGAGGGACAGAATTTGTCAATTCAATTTTAGCAGAAGTTTGTCAAATTCTAAAAATTAATCATATACAGTCAACGGCCTATCATCATCAAACATTAGGTTCTATAGAAAATTCACATAAACATTTATTATTTTATCTAAGAACGCAAATTAATAACAATCAAACTCAGGACTGGAGTACATGGCTTCCGTACTGGTGTTTCTCGTATAACACAACAGTACATTCGGAGACACAATACACTCCATTTGAACTTGTATTCGGAAAATCATGTAGTATACCGAGTAATCTCACTAACAATATTGAGCCAGTTTATAATTTCGATAGTTATCCAATAGAATTAAAATATCGCATACAAAAGTCACAATTGGAAGCAAGAAATAATTTATATAATAGTAAAGTTATAAGAAAAGACAGATATGATGGCTATGTGAATCCTATTATCTATAAACCAGGAGATTTAATTCTAATAAAAAATGAAAATTGTAACAAATTAGATGCTTTGTATTTAGGACCATTTACAGTTGTAAAAGATGTTTCACCTAACGTGGTTATTTTAGTGGATGGTAAAGAAAAAACCATACATAAAAATAGGAGTAGATTATATCATATGTAATAAATAAGTTTAAAATAATAACACTTTTCTTTGTGTCTGTACTCGTAGTAATAAGAACTAAGTAAGTAATATGAGAAAACAATGAATGTTTATAGTATTAATTAGAAAATGTAAGCAAGTTATTACTTTTATTTTATTTTGTTTTAAATTTAATTTGGATTTAAATAAGTTTTTTTTTATTTTTTATTATGTTCTCATTAAAAATATATTTTCATAATAATTTTATATTAAGTATATTCAAAAATATACTTAGTAAATAAAAATAAACATCATGTTGATTTTTATTTTTTATTTTGGTAGGGCATGTGGCGTAATATGTAAGTCTGTTATAATAATGCATGTATTAGGTTTAATGAGACAGTAATAAACGTAACTTTAATCGGGAATGTAGTCTTTTAATGTCCCATCCTCACAGCGCAATGGGACAGTCTGATAAACGGAATACCCTACCGGGAATAACGGCAGAGAGTTCCATCCTCAGATAATTGTCCCAAGAACGAGAGTGCCAGATGTTCTCCGTGAAATGCATGATGGCGTATCAGAAGGTCATCTGGGTGTCAAGAGGGTCATTCAAAGTGGTGCACATAGATCGTCTAGCGCGGTACCATGGCAGTGGCAACGATGCTCGGGACGAACATCTCTAAGAGGGGAGTAGTGTTACGAACACACAAAAGCGCCATCTAGCTTCAACCAATGACACCACTTGGTGTGAACAGGGACAGCGTGGGGCCCCTACTCAGTACTAGATGGCGCTACTGTACAAACGTTCCAGAATAAATCTAACACGGTCATGCGACTCGGGAACCTTCTGGAGTCGTCTGGGACTCGTATCGACCGGTATAAATACGTCGGAAGAATGCGAGCCAGTCGAGTTCACTTTGAGCTTCATCCGAAGCGATACGGGCGATACCAGCGAAAATTAGTAATCGGAAGTTCGAGTTGAACAGTGATGTGGCGATAACGATGTGATACTAGTGATGTGATGATACCAGGAGTGAAACCCACGACTTGGCTACGACTTAAGGACACTGTTAGTGCTTAGTGTTTGGACTTAGTGTTTAGTGTTTGGACCTAGTGCTTAATGTTGGACTAAGTGCTAGTGAATAAAGTCTTCAAAGGAGTCAGCAGGTCTTTATCTCCAAATCCTACGACGCCCAGCACGTAACAATATACAAAATTATAAAAACAAGTAGTGACTGTGTGGCCTTGCAAAACGATCTTAATAGTTTCGACGCATATTGCAAAACTAACCAGCTATATTTAAATACTGACAAGTGTCATGTTATAACTTTTACGCGGAAGAAAATACCTATCACTTATGACTATGCGATTGGGGGGCGGATCCTCAGTCGAGTGTCTTCAATACGAGATCTTGGAGTGACCCTGGACGCCAAACTTCACTTCAATGAACATATCGATATAATGTTATCTAAAGCTTTTAAACAACTAGGCACTATTATTCGAATAGGTCAACCCTTTAAACGTATGGTAACTCTTAAAGTGCTATATAATGCCTATGTTCGCAGTATACTTGAGTTCGCGAGTGTGGTTTGGAGTCCAGAGTATGATTTTAATATCAACCGCATCGAAAGGGTACAAAAGAAATTTTTGAAGATACTCGATTATCGGTCTGGCTCTTGGTCTATAGATTATGAGGAAAGTGCGGCAAGACATGATATTCAGCGGTTAGACTTAAGGCGTAAATATCTAGATAATATATTTCTTTTCAAAATTTTGCACAACGAAGTTAATTCGTCCACTCTGTTAAACAAAATTTATTTTAAAATACCGCGACCATCCTCACGTACAATGGACACTTTTTATATTCCTCCCTATCATACGAACTACGCGAGAAATACCTTCTTCAGGCGATCTTGCTCTTACTATAATAGTTATCTTAAATCAGTTGATATTTTTTCTAACAACTTAAGAACGTACAAAATAAAATTGAAAGACCTAATATTTGGCTCATAACCATGTTTTTGATAATTACCTAGTTATGTTGTGTAGGGTTAAGGTTCATTATATATTATACCATTGTAACTACTGAATGTTAATATTTTGTATTCTAAATTATGGTACTTTAGGTCTAGCTGTAGTTATAAAGTTTATTAATGATTGTAAACGACTGTTTGTTACCTAAATAAATAAATAAATAAAAAAATACGAAAAAATTAATTTGAAGAAGGGTAGCGTACAAAAATGATTATTTGAAGAGTTTTTTTATTGTAAGAACCCTATTTTTAGGGCGGCCATAACAGTTATTATGACTTGACTTTTGACGTAGTTGATAGTTTTAAGAAGAGACGTCTTCTTGACTCATGTACGTATTTCTTTGTCAAAAGTCATGTTATTGTCAAAATGACATTCTTTGGATAATTCTGATCTGATACGCCATGTTTTATTTTACGTTGTGTTGCTCTCCTTGACGAAGTTATTTTAAGTGTACATAGAAACGAAATGAAATTAAATAAAATAAAGAATAGGAAACAGTTACTATATTATGTAGCTATATTTACATATATAGTGTACATAGTGCTGGCCCACGTCTCATACATTTCTAGAAATCTCTTTTACCTTTAAAGTGATAAAAACTCGCAGTTAGCACATAGATGCGTTTCACGTCGTCGATAAAAGTCTTCGATACATTTTAGAACAACTAAAAGGTCCTTATCACTCACCATATTAGGCAGCTTCGTGTAGAGATGTAGGATCCAGTCGAGCGTCGCCACTTTGGTGTGGACAGAGTTGTGGTTCAGCATTTTCGTCAGCACTCCTACTACCGCATCCAAATTCAGCGCTGTCCTCCCAGCAGGCACGTCACCCTTGTCCCCGGCCGCGTCGGTAACGTCACCCGTGTCCCTGGAGACAGCGGTGACGTCACTTGTGGGCGCAGCGGTGACGTCACCCGTGTCTTCCGCCGCGTCGCTCACGACGAGGTTCATTAGTTGGAAGTTCACTATCGCGGCCGTCTCCCGTATCTCTGCTATTCATTAAGGTGAATCGTAGTACAAATTGACATGGTTTTGATAGCATGGCATCATCTGATTTTCAGTTAATACGAAGTCAGTAAAACTAGATTTAAACACTTCATTTCTATTTACTTAGTTTATCAGTTAGTAGATAGAGACAGAGCTTTATAAGTAATTCCTAAAAACTGCCTGGGCTTAAATGCAAATAAAATTGAATGACAGTAGACATAGTAAATTGTGTAATATAAAAACAAGTTTCGAGTGTGTACTGCGTGCGTACGCGTGCACACTTGTGCGTGCTTGCGTCCTTGCGTGTGATGTATGTAAATGCGTATGTCATTTTGTATGGATAACTAGCCTTTGTCCGCGGCTAAACAGTTTCCCACGGGAACACTCTTCTTCGGGATAAAATGTAGCCTATGTGATAAAAAATCAAAAGCCTAAACTACTACCATACCGAGTTTCATTATAATCCATTCAGTAGTTTTTACTTGAAAGAGTGACAAACATCCATCTATCCATCCTCACAAACTTTCACATTTATAACAGCTGTAGTAGGTTTAACAACCTCTGTGGTCTAGTGGTTTAGAGCTTGGCTCTCGACTCGGAGGTCGTGGGTTCGATTCTCGCATAGGAACAATAAAAATAATGTTGTTTCCAAGTTTGGTTAGAGCAATGCAGGCTGACCACCTGATTGTCTGACAAGAAAGATGATCCATGCGTGGGCATGCAAAAAGTCGGCCCTGCGCCTGATCTCTCGCCAGTCGTGTCGGTCTTCCGTCCCACTGGGTTACGAGAGTAAAAGGAAAAGAGTGCTCTTGTGTACTGCGCACACAGTTGGGTATTATAAAATAACTCCTGCGTAGCTGCTCACCTAAATCGGTGTGTTAAGTCAACTATTAGTAGGTTAATTTAAGGATACTGCGACGGGCGTCGTCGTGATACGCGAGTGCGGGCAGGGCGGCGGCGAGTACGCCGGACGCGTGCGGGAGCAGCGCCGCGCCGGCCAGCTCTACGAACTCCTTCAGCCACGTTATCGCCGTCAACTGAAAGGGAATACTTTGTTGTATAGTGCGATTCAAACGAGAATAGGATCGAGTCGGCGCCATATAATTTCAAATTTAGACTGTTATGATTTTTTTTTTTATATTAATATCTATGGACGCTTTCACACCACGTCAATCTGGTCCCGTGGTAAGTTATCGAAGAACTTGTGTTACAGGTACCCGACAACTACATACACATACTATACATATTACATTAAAGATTTTTATTATATTATACACATATTTAATACACATCCATGACCCAGGAACATAGAAAACTTTTTGTTCCCTGGCGGTATTCGAACCCGCGACCTCCGGCTTTAGCGCCAACGCGCTAACCACTGAGCCACGGAGGTCGTCATAATTAAAATTATGTTTTGATAATTGATTAACTATTTAACGTTTTATTTAAATTCGATGCAAGACTATTAATATATAAATGCACACAAGTTTTTCTGAAAATCGCACTTTTCAAGTGATATTTGACAGAAAAAGGTCATTGACGTACCTATTCTCGTTAATCGTTTTTTTAACTCATATTCTCCTGCAATCTGTCTTTTCGACATTGAGCTGGATTTTTAAGTTAATACTTCACAGGCATGAATGGTACAATATCCAGTGATATTAGTGCAATTTAATTACACTGTCTTTCAGTTCCTATTCAGTGTCTCACACATCGAGAGCTTACGCTATTTTGTCAAGGCAACATAATGAACTTCAGTATCTTAACTTGTTGATCACGAGTATCTAAATAAACATACATAAGTGCAACTTAGTATCTAAATATATCTAGGCAATCATCGCATTTCCTTGTCAATTATAGACGATATAAGAAACGCGAATTTTCCGAAAGACATTAAGAATGTACTTGTACAGTCCAGAAATATTTATTCTTTATTTTGTTTACATTATTTATTTATAAACTCAATTGTTTTGAATGATTTTTTCCGAAGGAAGGTCGTTAAAATGAGCCCAGTGATTTTATATGTTTGTACCTGTATTAGATCCTCTGTGGACTGCGCGTGCACAATGAGTATGTTGATCATCGCCTGGAAGTCCACCTCCGCAGGCTCCTTCTTGATGCTCCGCAGGAACTCGTTCAACTGCACCTCACACCTGAATACATTGAGTGTCAATTATTTCTGTAGGACTGAATTTGCGTTTCAACTCACTACCTTTAGCTTGTTGTACCCTGTGTGACCCATGCTTTATCCCTTTATAACAAAACTAATTAGGCATTGGCTTGTTGTATCTAGTAATCATTATCTATTATGTACAAAAGGACAAGTACAATAAAATATGGTTTTTGGTGTGTATTATTTATTTGTGATTTGTGGTAAACATACTTTTGGCTCAACAACAGCCATCCTACCAGTATTAGAGTATACCCACATGCGGCGTATCTCCGGGTTGGGGTCATCCAGAACAGCCATCAGCGGGTCCAGCAGCTCCGGCAAGTGCGCGCGTAGGCCCAGCGTCGGCGCCGCGTCGAGTGCGCACACCCAGCCCACCGCGAACTGCCGCGCGCCCGCCGCCCGCGCCGCCAGCCGCGCGCGCAGCAGCGGCACCAGGCTGTTCAGCGTCACCCGCCCGCTCTCTACTACTATGTCCTGCAACACAACACTCACAATGTCACAAGCAGTATTCTACCAGCAAAATAAATAAGAAATTTGGTGGGGTTCAATGTTTGTGAATGTACCTGTGTCCAGTTACACCAAGAAAAGATTGAATTAAAAGAGGCACAGACTAATATCCCGCATTTTGATATAGGCTAACTGTTACTCAGCAAAATGTACAAATTGGTACACCAGCGAATAATACTTGAATAATGTTTAAGTAAGCAAATTTTATAAGTTAGTACAAATAGTGGGAGTTACGCTACGCCACTGAAGTAAGTAATCAATATAAAACTGAAGCTTTTTTATGAAATTTCTTCTTGTATAAGTTTTTTTTCATTTCTAAATATCTAACTCAGATTCAGACCAACCTTGACTAGACGGTCGAGCAGCTCTGCTCCCTGTCGCACCTGCGCCTCAGGATCAGCAGCAAGACGGGCGAGTGCATCAAACACAATGGGGAACAACGTAAGGGAGTCGCTACGTGCTATCTTCAGAACGTTAAACAGTGCCTCTGTAGCTGCATAGCGCACTCGAGCTTCACTCTCTCCCAAGCAGGCTATGATAGGGTGGGTTAGTTCACTCAAATATGTTACACAGCCCTGAAAAGTACATTGTTTATGTACATCAAATTAAGTTACTGAGAAAGAGATTGAATAAGTTAATAAATATTATTACCTGGCCCAAGCCAACTGCGACAGAGGAAAGACCCATCAAGGCCCCATTTTTTACATTTGGATTCGTACTGGACATCAAATCCTGCCCTAAAACCCGAATCAATTTTTTGATCTGATTAGTGTTGTTTGCATCGTTAAAATCCTTTACCATCCTGCAAAATAATATACGGTTTAGTTAGGTTGTGACTTGTCAGCTAATATATAGATAATGGAATTATAATAGCTAGTAGAAACTTGCTTTTCGATTTCGCCCCCAGCAAACTTTCGTTTATCATATAATTTCTCACATAGTCCCCGCACACAAGCTACACTTAAAGGTGCGTAGTCTCGTTCAGTCATTTTGTATTTTTCATAGGGTTTCCTTTTCTGAGTAGATAATTCACTAATAAAATTTTATTGAAAACAAAAGTTTTATCCTTCGTGGTTTTATCGGACAAAACCCTAAACAAATCACAATGTCAAAATGACAATAGACATCATTGCAATGACTAAAGAATTCAAAGGACAGGCCCTACCTATAACAAAAACGTGTCCAATTTATCAGCTGATTATGAGCAAAAAATGGCTGCCGAACTAGAGTTGCAATTATGGATATCGACAGTATCGATATTTTAAATTTTCATAAGTTTTACAATAACTTACATGTATACGTAAATAAAAAACTTATTTTACTAATGACATTGTACATTTAACTACTTTTATTAATTGATAATATCTTTTAACGGACATCCAAAAAAGTATTCGATGCTGACGATATATTTAGGTATACATTCTATTTGTTCTAACTGGACCACTTTCAAAAAAGTTTTTGTAATATCTTTATTAATCATGTAAGACTTACCTTTATTTACCATGGGACAGAAGTGCCATTTCTTTATTGAAGTCAACACGCATAAGTATAGGTAATTAGTTAAGGATCTTTTAACTCCTAGGTCCTTATAGGTTATAATATTATAACCTCTAAGGACCTAGGAGTTAAAAGATCCTTAAATATTTATTGTATACGAGCTGAGCCAACTGTATAAATTGGTTTATGACATGAAATTATGCTTTTTTATTCTTAATTTATGCATACGTAAGTAAAAAAACTTATTTTACTAATGACATTGTACATTTAACTACTTTTATTAATCGATAATATCTTTTAACCGACATCCTGAGTATTCTATGCTGATTGCTGAGGATAGTTTTATTCTATTTGTTCTAACTGGACCATTTTTTCAAAAAAAATTGTAATACCTTTATTAATCAAGTAAGACTTAACTTTATTTACCATGGGAAAGAAGTGCCATTTCTTTATTGAAGTCAACACGTTTATCTTTTATTATTTAAGGATACTATAACTCCTAGGTCCTTAGAGGTTATAATATGGTTAAATATTTATTTTCATACGAGCTGAGCCAACTGTATAAATTGGTATATGAAATGAAATGGTGCTTTTTTATTCTTTATTTAGGGACTTTTGATGTACAGCGTAAGTCAGTCCCATCGTAACCTAATCTTATACATAATGACAAGATGCTTTATTTGGTGAAAATATGGTTACAATTCATAGGTGTTACATTTTTACAGCTTGGCAAATAATTAGTCCTTGTGGCATCGACAGATGGAACTAAAAACTTTTTGAACTATCTAAGGTGGAATAGAAATAAAAGACAAAGGAATATATCCACTTATATTAAAATGAATAAGTCTATCCATTTCTAAATAAAATTAAGTTTGTTCAAAAACTGGCTATGCTATTCTCTTGACTGGGTCCGGGTATTAATATTTTCTTCTCCAGCTTTCAACCATAATTTGCTTATTGTATCACTTTTCGGAAACCTATAAAAAACAAGTAGGTATTATTAGTTTTATCATTTGTCAAATAATTTTGGTCACAACAATATTATTAAAAGCTATCAAACTTATATTTTTAAAACCACATCGAATACATTCAGATTGCTTTTTGAGACATAACACACATGTAATTATTATGTTTTTATCGATGTAATTATTATTTGTACCTTTATCGATAACTATTACAAACGGTAGGTACAACACTTTTCAATTACGTAAATAAATCTAATGACTTAAAATGCAATTTAAAGGACTGTTCTAATGAAATTTAAGTGGATATGAATATAATAAATGAAAAAATCAAATTGCAACGCAATTATTTCATGAAATGTTTATAGTATTGCATAAAACCGGCTACTAACCTGCGTAAATACAATTGAGGTTGATTTATACTCTTTAATGCATTGCACCTTGCAATATAACGTTTAGGCATGTTAATTATCACTTTTACAACATTCAAATAAAATTTTAAAGAATAATTCCTTAAAATCTCTTGGAAATTCATAATTAAACAAAACATAAACAACCTTTTGACAGGAGACCTACCACAGTTAATTGACAGTTAATGAGCAGAAAATGGCGGATCGTTCCACATTTCGTTAATTGTCAAAGTTTTGAAGTCTAATGTTTCTAAAATGAGCAAAAACAAAAATACTGCTGTTTCTTCTAACATGAAAATTATTGCATTAGATAGAAAGAGACCAAATGATATTTCACCGTCTGTCTCATATTTCCATCATATTTGTATAAGCGCTAGTATGTATAGAACTGTAAGGGCCCCTCCATGTATATACCTCAATGCATCATTGACAAATTTTGACAACGATTGCACTGACATTTAATTTTTTTTTAATGTTCTAAGCTAAGAACAACAAAATGGAGTGTCATTATAATTAATGTACACGGCATCTGTTCTAAGTGTGAGCGGGATCCAGCATCACTTGATTATTTACTTAGATCTTATACTACGGGATACGCCTTACATGAGCTTTCCCCTCTGCCGAGGTATAAGATTTTTGAATCTAATGCGTTCATAAAAACTATTTGCGTAATCGATTTTAACCATTATGTGCATCGGTATAGCATCGAAAGGACGTCCGAAATGCTCCGCTAAAAATGCCGATTTGTGCTCTTATGTCCTGTAAAAACAAGTCCAACACGTCGAATCTTAAAAAAGATGGAATAACCTTTCATTTGTGAGTATTTTTTTATTTAATTATTGTATATTTCTGTTTAAATGTAATTTCGTAAAAATCGACGATGTATCGAATAGCGGTGTAAACGAGACAAATAATCGGAGAATATTCGATGATGACGTAGGCGCACTCCCCACGAGACTATCGTTGTTAGATATAGAATTTTAGTCTTTATTTCCTATGTAATAGATTCGAATTTTATTATGGCACTTAATTCTCGAAACATGGCGGAATTTTTTTATTACTTTTTGAGTGACGTGACAATCACTAGAATAACGATGTCGATAAAAATTAATTTTTTTCTTGGTATACTAATTTTATATTTTGTGATGTAAAAATATTGGATTGCTTTTACACTTTATACGACAGATCAAGCAAGGAGTATAAAGTGTGCATGTATGTACGTGATGTTTATTATTTACCCCACCGCAACTTTGAAACTTGAAAGGCTGAACAGGTTATTTGGATGTTTGAAATATGGACTAGGGTATCGTTATAAAATCAAGATGTTCCCAGCCAGAGGGACACAAGTATTCCTTGTTTGAAGCGCAGTTCATTTTTTCCGTAATACTTGAGGAACGCTTATAGTTTCGCTCTGTCCGTCCGTCTGTCTGTCTGTCCGCGCTTCTACCGTTAGCCTAAGTATGAATATAAATGGATGAAATTTGGTACAGTCATAAATCACAGATTAGTAATAGGTAGCTAGATCATAGATCTCGGATTTGGCATCATAAAATAATAATAATTTTAGTATAAGTTTATTGTAATATGGTGGGTGGTGTTTAGGTGATAATCTACATAAACTTAAAAAGTAAAATGTGAACTGACAATTATTATTATTTACAATCGATTTCTGTGTAGATCAAGTGTTTCAAACGTTAACTATATTTTTTTAAACTTGTCTAAAAACAATAAAAAAAAAAATTATAGAAACTTGAACAATATATAAAAAAAAAAAAAAGTAAGGCGCCGAGCAGGTTTCGATCCCGTAACACTCGTTTCTTGCCTTTCGATTATATACCTGGTGGACCAAACGAACAGCGGCCGGCAAGACGAAATTAGCGACCATATTCTGCGTGGAAAGAAAAACGCATTAAAACACGAACACGCATTTTCCCAAACATAAAACTAATCTAGATCGATTGTGTACCCCCGAAAACCCCCATATACCAAATTTCAGCGAAATCGTTAGAGCCGTTTCCAAGATCACGGTTATATACATATAAATAAATATACAAGAATTGCTCGTTTAAACGTATAAGATATTCTAGGTGTGGCTCGCCATACATGTGAAGTGGGGATGAACTTTTTTTTCTTTCTATCCCATCGTGTGGGGTATCGTTTAATAGGTATTTTAAAATAAAGGCAAGGTTTCATACATAACTTTTTTATAAGGTCAACCATTTTCGAGTAATCGGCCTCCAAAGTGATTTATAAGTTGGTCCCCCCTAGCATTTCTAAACTATAAGACTTAAAAACTTACAATTTTCTATGCTGATAGATTATGCTAATAACTCTTTACGAAAAATATTTTGAAACAAATCAGACAGTAACTTTTGAAGTAATTTGAAAAAATATTACGCGTTTATAGTTACGGAACCCTCCTTAGACGTGTCCTGATATATTCTTGGTTAGGTTAGGTTATTTTTTGCTTTGATGTTTGCAAAAAAGGAGAGTTGTATATATTTAGTGTTCATAATAATATCTACGTATGTGAGTATTAGCGTTTGTATGTGCGTATGTGCAGTCTATAGTGTACGTAGAAGCTATGGCGGTTTTAAAAAGCTTCACATAGATAAGTGGTAAATACAGCCTATAGGTACGCGTTAAGTTTGCAGCGAATCATCAGTGCAAATGTCTCGAAAGCAATGACGCTTAGCTCGTGTTCACGTTTGACAATAAAGATAAGCCAGTTTAACATTTGTAAATTGTACTGACGACTCACTGCAAACTTAACGTGAATAGACTGTATTTACTACTTATGTATGTGAAGTTTTCTATTGCTGCCATAACTTTTACGTGTAATATAATATAATATGTATATCGGAATTATTCGGAATGGTTTTATTTCAACAAAATACATTATTTTCAAATAACGAAGATGTGACCAATACAAATTCATATCGACAATATATCGATATAATTTGTATTGGTAACATCACTTAGCATGCCAGTGTATTAGTGCGTACGCTACACTGTTATATTAGCGCGAGTCTTACTTGTGTGAAATAAATAAGCTAGTGTTGTCGTTTTATAAATGTGTGAGTTTGTAACGATAACAATATTTTTGTTAATGTGTGATTTTGTTTTCATTGTGGGAGTTACCCTCCCCGCACCAGGCCTGTCTCACTCCCCGTGTAGGTATAGAAAATGCAAGTACGCGCGGCATCCCGCTCTGCGTGGACAATCAGTAGGGACTTACATTACATGCGAGCAGTGAGAGACGTACGCGCGAGATTTGTTCGTAATTATTATAATTTTACGTATTATTTTAAAAGTGGGTATAATAGGTACTATAATATTATAAATATTAAATAACAATATTATTATAAATATAGTTTGAGCTAATGCTATTAGTTGAGATTTTGAGAACCAATATTAAGTTTTTAGGTGTTGGCTCCTGAACTACCTGTTCGCGTCATAAACTGTCATTCCGATGCAATGTGAATTGTGATACGATTTGAAAAGTAATTTGTTGACAAAAGTACCTAGAGTAATAGTAAGGCGGCGTGATTCAACATCTTTGAGTAATATCAGGCCGTAAAGGTATCGAAAACGCTTACGTTTACACTTTACGCATAACTACTTATACGTAGGTATGCGCGAATTTATTAGAGTTAAAGTACCTAACACCTACCTTAGGTTTACTTGGAAAGTAATTCGTTCACTAAAGTACAGTAGGTAGGTACTAGAAAAAAAAAGTTGTATTTAAATAAATTATTTTCTAAACGGAGACAACCCCGATTTCGTCACAATTATGCGATATGAATAAGAGTTATGCGATAGAAAGAGACGCAACTTGTAGGTAAATATAATCGTAGGCGATCGCGCGCTGCACAAGGTGAATTGAACTTAATGGTATAGTAGTAAGAGTCCCTATTTCTTCTAATGACTCTTCGAAGTGGTGCTTCTGTGGTAACTAATATCTATTCTGTGCCCGCATCAAAATTGGCAGAAAGTTTTGTTTGAAAATTTCCCCGCGTGCCTTATCCTGTAGTATAATATAATCTAAGATTATTTATATAAAAATTATTATAAATCAACGTCCAGCTTGTTATTAGATGATGATTAGATGTTTCAAGGTTTAGTTTTGACGATTAGAAATTAACCTTCTTCCTAGAAAACGACAATCGCATGCACCTAGCTTTAAATAATCAACTGACTTCTGAGTTCTGACAGCAGCCTTGAAATAAAAAACTGACCAATAAAAAATTTGCCGTCTGTTGTTTTTCGAAACGCTGATTGGTTTCCATGAAGTAATTTTTGCCCATTGGTATATTACACGCCATTTGTATATTAAGTACAGAAATATATTGGTCGCGTGAGGACTGAGGTGTTTCCATATCTGTCAAACAGTTGTCGAATGTGGAGTGTTGATAAAATGTCATTAATTTTATGTGATTCATCCGTGTTGTTGTTTTCGCTGTTGAGTATTTAGCGTTATATAAATTTGTTTATTCGAAAATTCGATGCGGTGAAAGTTCTGCCGGGCCGGTTCATTGTTTGCGCGTTCGGACGTTAGAAAACAGTGATCGGTTAAACATGCCTGTTACTCTCGTAGACAGGCTGCCCTTGCCTAATCTCAAGGTTTACTCGGCGGGAAGTGTTCTGCTGCTGTCCATAGCCGTGTATTATGCAGTGAATGTGACAAGTGACCCGAATTGGAGGACGAACGCGACCCTTCAAAGACAAGATGGGATAGAGAGTGCCAACAGTGAAAAACTAGTGGAAACTCCACCCACGAAAGTCGAAGGTGTTTTGCTAGATGAAAACAAAAACACTACGGAATTTGTTCTCGAAGTCATGACGTTCATGATGCAGGAGCCCCTCTGTATGTGGGTAAGTGCAGTCCTTACGAACACTATAAACAGAGAGACAGGAACCAATCCACACTATTGCCAAGTGTGGATTGGTTCCTGTTTGCATAAGTAGGTCCAACTTATCAAAAATATTTATGACAAGAATACCTATATACTTAATTGTATATAAATTTAATATTTGTGTACAAGGTTTTTAAGTTTAACAAAATGTCAAGGTAATTTTCAACAGTCTATTATTATGTTTGCAGCCCAACACCTCAGTAAATTTAGATTTACAAGGATGGACAGAACAGGGTTACTTTTGTAGATATATAAACTTTTTTATATTATATAAATTTAATCAATCTTACTCAGGGGATATATACCTAATATATATCTGTTTATTGTATTAGTCACACAACGGGTCAGAGAATGTATAGGTTTTTACTCAATTCTTGATAGTCTGTGGTTTTTAAAAATGAGGTAATATGGTAACAAAGAGTGTATTGATTATTTTACCAATATTGCCATTAAAACCATCACCACAAATAAAAGTTAATATTATTGTACATACTTAATACAGTGTAAACTATTTATTACGAATTTCAAGGGACCAATGTTTTTTTATATTTTTATATATAAGTAAGCTATTTTTTACATTTAAAATAGCCAATATTTCGAATACTATATGTATAGGTTTTCCCAGAATGAAAAAACAGTCACATAATGGTGCAATTCAGAATTCTAATCCAGGATGAATGCCACCCTTTTATTAACACTTCCTAAATGTTAATAAAAGGGTGGAGTGAAATGGTAGAGAAAATCTGAATAAACTACAGTAAGTAGGTAAGTAACTAGCATTACTTAACGGTTCCCTATTTTTTCGCATAAAATCATATGTCATAATTTTACTTGGCATAATTTCATTTGACCTAATAGTAGTTTCGCATAATATTCATTTGTCATAACTTTCTTAGCATAATTTTTTTTCGCATAATTACTAAAAGCATAATAATTGTTAGGCATACTTATTGTAAGGCATATATTTTTTTACGCATAATGTTCATTAAGAATAATATTTTTTTGCATAATATTAAAAAGCATAAATATATTTACGCATAATGATATTTAAGCATACTATTATATTTACGCATACATCTTTGTAGCATTTTTTTTCACATGATATGAATGATAAATTCTACTGAGTGTGCGAGTTAAGACGAAATAACAATTATAATTGTAATTTTACGACTGATTACGAAATAAACTCTGACAAAAACACGAACTGCTATCTAAGAACATGCCAAGCTAATTATTTTTAACATGTTAGCGGCTTACGGGTGGCCCAAGGGCCACCCCGCCGCAACTAAACCTACTGTTACACATGTTACACTAGGTATATGAGTTTAATACCTGCTTTTAATATTTTATTAATATGCGTTTAGTTACCTTAACCGTATTTTCATTATGTCGTTCCAGTTTATGTATATTTGTGCCTTGTGACAAAATGCTTTGAATTTATTATGACAAAAAAATATGCCTAACGAGTTTATGCCAAAAACCAATTATGCCAAAGTATTATTATGACAAGAAAAATTATGCCTTACGAGTTATGCCTCATTAAATTAGGACAAACAATATTAGTCTAAATGATATTTATGCCTAATGATGTAGTATGCCAAAAAACCATTATGCCAAAGTATTATTATGCGTACTAAAATTATGCCAAGTGATGTATGCCAAATGAAATTATGACAAATAAAATTATGCGAAAGAAGAGGATCCCTTACTTAACTACCTTCAGCTTTGCGCATATGAAATTAGGTTTTGAACTTTCATTATTTTACCGTCTTTGGGGTTGAATTTTGAAAAATCCTTCCTTAGTCTTTACCTTACTTGCCTACGTCATAAGAAAAATGTATGTTTGGCCTGTATGTCAATATATCAGTCAATCTGCTTTGCCTTTTATTAGAAAGTAGTAAATGCCACTGCTGACTTGTACAGGTTCCGTAACTACATTACTAAATAGTTTTTAACCGTAACTTTGTTATTGTTTATCAACGAAACATGTAATTTTGTCACTCCAAGATACTATCAATTCACTACATGCTCTATCAATGTTGCATTTGTTTGTGCAACAGCTAGTGAACACTGAAGGTGTTAAGTCACAACACAATCATGATAATTTCCATAACCCTGTGTTCAAGTTAAAGCATCGCAAATAAAAAACCTATATTTTCAGGTACTTAGTAAATTAATGTTTGAAAGTTATTAAATTATATGGTAAATATTCCGTATCGCGCCACCAGCGTTTTTGAGGCCGATTTTTTTTTACAGTCGCGTTATAATCTGTAAACATCAGAATTAGTATTGTTATGATGGCGCATTACTATTTCTGGCTAAAAAAAAATATTCCGTATCGCACCACCAGCGTTTTTGAGGCCGATTTTTTTTTACAGTCGCGTTATAATCTGTAAACATCAGAATTAGTATTGTTATGATGGCGCATTACTATTTCTGGCTAAAAAAAAATATTCCGTATCGCACCACCAGCGTTTTTGAGGCCGATTTTTTTTTACAGTCGCGTTATAATCTGTAAACATCAGAATTAGTATTGTTATGATGGCGCATTACTATTTCTGGCTAAAAAAAAATATTCCGTATCGCACCACCAGCGTTTTTGAGGCCGATTTTTTTTTACAGTCGCGTTATAATCTGTAAACATCAGAATTAGTATTGTTATGATGGCGCATTACTATTTCTGGCTAAAAAAAAATATTCCGTATCGCACCACCAGCGATTTTGAGGCCGATTTTTTTTTACAGTCGCGTTATAATCTGTAAACATCAGAATTAGTATTGTTATGATGGCGCATTACTATTTCTGGCTAAAAAAAAATATTCCGTATCGCACCACCAGCGATTTTGAGGCCGATTTTTTTTTACAGTCGCGTTATAATCTGTAAACATCAGAATTAGTATTGTTATGATGGCGCATTACTATTTCTGGCTAAAAAAAAATATTCCGTATCGCACCACCAGCGATTTTGAGGCCGATTTTTTTTTACAGTCGCGTTATAATAAGCCCTCAATAACAACTGGCTTCAATTATGAGTCGACGGCAGTCTACGGCAGTCTAAGGCAGTAGCTTCGCTGCGCTACGCTCCCGCCTTAGCCATCTTACCTAACCCAATGAAGTCGTATTGGGCCAACTGGGAGTAATTTTTTTTTTTTTTTTAATTTTTTTTTGCAAAAAAGGTCATGCGCCATCATAACAATACTAATTCTGATGTTTACAGATTATAACGCGACTGTAAAAAAAAAATCAGCCTCAAAATCGCTGGTGGCGCGATACGGAATATTTACCAATTATATTGTTATAATAGGCCTCTTTTCTTTCGAATTACCTAGGTTTTTTTTTACGTTAACATAATATGTTTAGTACTTTAAATTAATATTAAAAATATTATTAATAGTCGTTTTTAGAATTTTTTCTGCAATTTTTCCAATATCTCTGAGCGTTCCAACCTTCCCTGAACTACCACAATCATTTCAAGACCATAACTAGTCAAATTGGTCTAGCCATTCTCGAGTTTTAGCGAGACATTGGAATTGAATCCCATTTTAGTTTAGAAGAAGAATATTATCAATAGGGAGTAGGGGAGAGACAAACCTAATCTCTCTCGTGAGAAGTCACTGCTCGAGTTTCTCAGTTTCTAGGCGAGAGTCTGGAGTCTGGACATGTCTGGGTGCGCTCTTGCCACTACTTGGTTACAAAATATTCATATTCAGGAGGGAAGTGTGTATTTACACTGTACAGTACATAGTAACATGTTATGTAAACTTGTGAGGCGGCTGAATTATAAATGCTAATATAAATTAACTTAATTCAAACACGCATACACTGTCTATTTTTATTACACATTGAATACGAATTTTACAAAAATCAATAGCACATGCTTCGGCACAAATACCGACCACACAAGACCGCACAAGACCCCATAGATTCCTCAGCCCCATAGAAAGCGTGAGTAGTGAGTGTGAAATAAAGCTTGCCTTTAGTACTAACTACCCCTAGCGAAGCTTTTAAGTAGCGTCTAGGTTCAAAAGACTTGTAATTTCTGTGACATTGTGAGCACATTGTGAGCGTCTATACATATGCGGCGGGTATGATTCAATATTCTGCTAGTTTGTTTTGCGTTTCCATAAAATTATACCAAAAATACGCCCGAAAAACTTGAGATATTATTATAGATACTATTCTAGTGCTTACATTAAAATAAGAAGGTCTTAAAACTAGATACTAACTATAGCTCCGTTTCTATCACCTGTGATCCAGAGCTTGGCTCTTGACTCTAGAAGTCGTGATGAAACAACAAAAATCCAGTCTTGTTGGGACAATACAGGCAGATGAGGCATGTCGGTATGTCCTGCGCCTTATCCCTCGCCAGTCGTGTCGGGCAGCCGTCCCACTGGGTTACGAGAGTAAAAGAAGAGAGAGTCCTCTTGTGTATTGCGCACATAATTGGGCACTTTAAACTCCTGCGTAGCTTGCCTTATTTCAACGAAACCAGCCGCCGTCACTGAAATCGGCGTGGGAGTAGGGTTACCAGATGAAAAAATCAAAAGTCCGGAGAAAAGGCCTGATTTCCATGAAAAGTCCTGAGATTTTCTACAGCTTGAGAATTTTCTCTCAAAAACGTATTATTATCTTGCGCACGCGTTTTACGCGACTTTTTTGATTTTAACTGCAATTGTTACCAAAAGAAGATTATTTTTAGTTTGTTTCACTTTGATAAGTAAGTATTGATTTTAACTGCAATTGTTACTAAAAGAAAATTATTTTTAGTAGATTAATAAGAGAGATCTTTAAAATGTAACCTGTGTTTTATTGAAAATCCTGAGCTATCACTAGATTTGCTAAATCCGGCCGGAATCCTGAGAAGAGTCGAAAAATCCTGAAATCTCAGGACAAATCCTGAGATATGGTAACCCTACGTGGGAGCAAATAACGTATGAGTTCTGAATTCTGATGCTGTGGCTTGTGGATGCTATAACAGTAGGTGTTGGGATGACGTCAGCTTGCACTGTAGATTATAATGACGATTTTAATTGTAAACGGTTAATAGTCGTTTTATTGTTATTAATTGCTTTATAATCTCCGTTCTACGCATGTATGTTGTTTGTTATGTTTGAACTAATGTGACTTTTATCATCAAAATATTATCACGAGACATACATTAATGCTACGTCAATCCCGACTAATATCTATAACCATCTTTGCTCTTTAGAGGAGCTGAGAATAGAAGATGACGATTGTAAAACAAACTGACAAAACTGATTTGACTTGATATGGTTAGTAAAATACTAGCAGAAGGTGTTGGGTTAGTCCACGTCCACATTGCTAAGTAAACTCCTACATGCGGTGGGCGGCCTGTCTCCCACAAAGTTTACATACACACAATACACAGTTAAAATATGGCCCACGTCCATTGACTATTCCCCATCGGGTAAAGCATCTGCTTTATATTTTAGTGCATTAAAATGTCTGCTAAAACTAAGGTTACCATATCTCAGGATTTGTCCTGAGATTTCAGGATTTTTCGACTCTTCTCAGGATTCCGGCCGGATTTAGCAAATCTAGTGATAGCTCAGGATTTTCAATAAAACACAGGTTACATTTTAAAGATCTCTCTTATTAAACTACTAAAAATAATTTTCTTTTAGTAACAATTGCAGTTAAAATCAATACTTATTTATCAAAGTGAAACGAACTAAAAATAATCTTCTTTTGGTAACAATTGTAGTTAAAATCAAAAAAGTTGCGTAAAACGCGTGCGCAAGATAATAATACGTTTTTGAGAGAAAATTCTCAAGCTGTAGAAAATCTCAGGACTTTTCCATGGAAATCAGGGCTTTTCTCCGGACTTTTGATTTTTTCATCTGGTAACCCTACCTAAAACCACAATATAGTGCGACCTAAAGGTACCCTTTGGATGCACCCGTCGCGGTCGCATGGATCGGAAGCCTACATTACACCTCGACCAGACTACTCAAGCAGTAGGCCGAGGTTGGCCGAATAAAACAGTGTGGTTTCGCCTTTTCATACTTCGGGTTACTTCGCAGAGCACTTCCTTGGCCTACTTCGCGAGCAGTCAGGACGGGGTGTAGACTTCTTCTGTATTCACTAGCATTGCTATCCGTCCTGGTTTCCCGGGACATGTCCTGGTTTTTAGTGTCCTGGGCTGCCCTGGATAGTTTTAAAGTGTTTTTATAGCGCCCTGATGCCACTTTTACTTTTTAATTTAATTTGATTCAAATACTTTTATCAGAAAATATGATTTTTAGCGTTAAGTACATGTACATAATATTTCATTTAATTTATTTAATTACTTAAGGTGGTTCGTTTCCTATACAAAAAAACAATGGACATTATTTAGGTAATTTCATACTTTTAATACATAAATTTATATGCACATCTATTTATTCTGCAATACAATTGTCGCAAAATATATTTAAAATACTTTATTTCACACAGAAGTCACATATTTATTGAATTTTCGACAAAAAGTGACATAAGTTACAAATGTCACTTTTTGTCGAAAATTCAATAAAAATGTGACTTCTGTGTGAAATAAAGTATTTTAAATATATTTTGCGACAATTGTATTGCAGAATAAATAGATGTGCATATAAATTTATGTAATACTTAATAGTATGAAATTACCTAAATAATGTCCATTGTTTTTTTGTATAGAAAACGAACCATCTTAACTATTGCAACTCTAAACTGCGCCCGGTTTTTAAATTGACTTGTCCTGGTTTTTTCAACTTCAAATCCTGGTTTTTTAAATTTTGGGTTGGCAACCCTAGTATTCACAAGCCATACACACTCGCCGGTCCAGCTAAATTGACCTACTATGTCCAATGTAATATTCTAAAGCCAGAACCTAATATAAGTTATTATTATACCTATATTATGCTATATCTATAAATATGACGTAACCAGTAACTTGTGTTGGTTGCTTTCGTCTTTCCACTTTTACCACGCACGCGGACCGCGCCGCTTTCGCTACGCTTCACTTTAATTGGAAGAACGTTCGAGAAATACATATAATAATAAATTAGTTAAATAGTAACTTATAATAATATTTTCCTGATTCGTATTTTGGGGTCATCCATAAATTACGTCACACGTTAAGGTGGAGGGAGGGGGTCGACAAAGTGTGACATTGTGTGACAAGGGGGTGGGAGGGGTCCTAATTTTCGTGACGTCACATTTCAAAATCTATTTTAATCTGTGTAAAGATTACTTTAGAATAGCTATCATATCATAGCTTAATAGCCGTCGTAGCTTAATACATGCCCCCAGGCCCCATACATGATCCGGTCTGCCTTCAGTTCGGCCTGAACGGATGCAAAATCGTATCGTCTGTGTGCAATTTCGAGATCGCGTCAGTCGGCCGTACGGACTGAAGCGATTCGTTTCAGTGTTGCCAGCTCTGTTTTTGTGAAACTACTAAACTCGTATTGAATTCTAGTAAAAAGTACTAAATAACTACTAAAGAAGCTACTTAGGAATTCCTGAAGCTCCCCAAAAACCATTGCATTTTAGGTTTTGTTATATGTATTAAATTTTTTTCATTCATTGAATTTTACTATAAATTTTACCATTAAATTAAAATATACTAGCCAATATTACGTATATAGTAATTAAACGGGTAGTTTTAAGAAAATTACGGATGAATGTATTAGTATGATAGGTTTTTTTTGTGTTTAACCTAGGCCATTTTGCATATGATTACTGTCTGGCTCTTTCCTACTAAAACACTACTAATAACTAAATTTCTACCAAGGAGGGAATAAAATACTCAATTTAGTAAAATTTTGTAAAATAACTAAGTTGGCAACATTAATTCTGGCCTGACCGAGCGGCCTGAACGCGCGGCCTGTCCTGACCGTGTGTGGACAAATGCGGCCGTGCGGGCGTGTATCGTGTACAAGCGTGGTATGAGTTTTCGCGGTGTTTAAATACAAAATTGATAAACACGACCGTAGCGCGCAGCAAACCAGAATGGACTGATGCGACTGTTCCGTGTGTGGGCCCGAATCAGATCAGGCCGAACTGACGTAAATTGGGTTGGATGCGATTTTTTCCGTGTGTGTGCTCGAATCCGTTCAGGCCGAACTGACGTCAGTTCTAACTGAAACGATCGGCCTCTCGTCTGTGGGGGCCTTAAGAGTTGACACTGGTGTCGAGGCATACTTATTTAAGAGATCATGTTGCATCAGTTGTCTATATTTTGCACTATACAAGGCCACTAATCAACACATGTAAATTGCAATTACATAAGAAACAACAAGAACTTTTTCCATCGTTAAGATTCGTCTGCTAAACGTGGCTGAGATATTCTTTATTTGGATCATGACGAGATGCTGTATAGTTTGACAGCCACCGTGGTCTAGTGATTTAGAGCTTGGCTCTCCACTCGGAGGTCGTGGGTTGGATTTTCGCGTTGCGTGCAGGCTGATCACCTGATTGTCTGGCAAGAAAGATGATCCATGCGTCGGATAGGCATGTACTACTCGGACCTGCGCCTGATCTCTCGCCAGTCGTGTCGGTCATCCGTCCCGACCAATTAAAACTAAAAAAAAATCGGAACTGCTGTTTTAATTGAATAATTATTTATAGATATATGGCGGGGGGAGTCTTACAAATGTGACCAACTGTGACATGGGAAGGGGATGGGGTCAAAAATCATGGAATTCTTGTGACGCAATTTATGGATGGCCCCTTTCCAGTAATCTATAAACATATTTTTGAAATGGGTATGGTAGAAGTAGGTACTCTAGCCCTTAGGTACTCGATCGTCTGCAATTTGCATCGAATTAATTCAATGTTTTGAAAACAATGGAAAATGATGGGAAAATGTAAATTTTATACCACAGGAAAGTTTGGGTAAAACAACCAAGCGAAATTCCGAATCCTGTCATACAGAGAAAATTCTAAGAAATCCAGCACAGAATCACTCTGTATTGTAATTGATTGTGACAAGCTGTTTGTGGGTAGTTTGCAGTTAAATATTTCTACTCCACATACCACAACACAGTACCACTCTACTCGCGGCGAACACCATTGTTTTCGACGTCGAAGGTAATGTGTATTCGATATTATTTGTTAATATAAAACGATGTTTCCTTTAGGATCGTTAATTTAAAAAAAAATCCCTTAGATTTGCCAATAGCCACAGCTGAACAAATATTTAGTGAAAGAGCCGATTTCGTTGCACTTTCAAAGTCGGAACGGCAGTGCGAGGGTGTCCATGTGTAATGAGAGTTGTAATGACCAGGAAATGTTAATCACATTGTTTTCTATTAATTTTTATTCTATTTATTTATGCATACTGTCATTACTTACGTACTTTATACGTTACTGTGGCATAATGTTGTGGCATAAAATAACACCATTCGGATAAAAATACACCCTGTACTCGATTGCTCCGCGTAATATTATTCGTCGGGACCTGTTGGTAAACAATAAACATTCAAGAGATTAGAGACAATGACCTATTCTCAGGCTGACGTGAGCATGTCGTTCACACTATTGTCTAGTTATTACTTACTAGTACTCTAGTCAGTAGTCGCCTACTGTATCATTAGTATGAAAATAACAATTAACAATTCACATTATACCGACTATACTCTATGTTCTGTATAGATCTCTAGAGTTAGTCTAACTACGGCGCGGCGCGGCGGTAGACGGTTTGTTTATATTTCGGAAGGACCAATGAAAATGAAATCCCACCAAAAACATTTTCATATAAAGTGATGCCAAGATCGCATTGTCATAAAGTTATCAGATCTCATGTAAAACCAAGCTTCTGACTCTACACGCCTGAACTAGCCTAACTTCACAAACTCTACAATCTTTGACCTTAGTCAATTTAATATGTGGCCTGGCCATTTCGCTACATTCACTTAGGAGTAAGGTGAAAAATGTACTGACTGTTTTTCTTTTATACTATTCTTGTAGGAACGAAATGGTTTTCTATATATTTAAAAGGCTTGAAAACTACGATACGTTTTCATAAAGATCTTGTCTGGTTTTTAGCAGGGCAGAGCATGTAGGCCTAGCAGCAACAATTGATAGGTGCGTAATCGTAACGTTATCGAATGTCAATTGTCGTATATGAGTCATAATTTTCATACATATCTCCTCAGAACAAATAATAAATTTTATTTGATCTGAGCATATCTCTTTCGCTAACGTTACGTTAATGTTACCTGTCAATTGTTCCTGCTAGGCCCCCAGGTTTTTAGGCAGCGAGTGGGGCAGTTAATAGTATTCACTGTGGCCGAGGTGAACATTTTCACTTGTGGGTTTATTGCTCCACCGGTTATTGTCCTCCACTACCGACTGCCGAGGTCGAGGTTCGTGTACGGCGCGGTCGATGTGAGGTATTTGGCCAAATTTTTATTTGCATATTGAGGTAAGGTAAGGTTCTTGGTTCTTGCTTTTCGCGCCAATCGCGAAATCGGCACCGTTATTATCCGCTTGCGGCTTTTTAGGGTGCCGTATCCAAAGAGTAATAACCTAACCAAGAGCATGTCAGGACATGTCTAAGGAGGGTTCCGTAACTATAAACGCGTAATATGCTTTTTTTTTTAATTACTCCAAAAGTTACTGTCCGATTTGGTTCACAATAGTTTTCCTAAAGAGTTTTTAGCATGATCTATCAGCATGGAAATTTGCAAGTTTCTATCTCCTATAGTTTAAAAATGCTAGGGGGGGGGGGGACCAACTTACAAACTACTTTGGAGGCCGATTACTCGAAAATGGTCAACTTTATAAAAAAGTAACGTATGAAACCTTGCCTTTATTTTAAAAGACCTATTCTACGATACCCCACACGATGGGGTAAGAGTGAAAAAATATTTTTCATCCCCACTTCACATGTATGGAGAGTAGATATGAGCGCCGCGCCGGCGCGCCGCCGCCGCCGACGATTTTGCCGCGCCGCCGCCGCCGCGAAAATACATCGGCGCGCCGAGTGAGCGAGAGGGATAGTCAAAATTTGTAATTTCAATCTGTGACTATGAGCATTATACATATTACCCAAGTCATATATACGCATATAAGCCTTAATTCATTCAGGATTTAAACGAGGAGACGAATGAGGACATCCACATAAGTAATACCTATCTCATCAAAAGAGTTCTGCATAGATTGATCGAGTAGATCGAGCCAGTAGATCGCATTGATAAAGTCATTTATCATAAGAAGTTTGCGCTATGCGCCTTGCTAGATATTGAAGGCGCGTTCTGAAAAAACTCCACCTGATATATTACCCTGATAGCTTGGCTTCAAGAATTACTATAGAGGATCAAAGCTACGCTGATAAACAGGGTAGCGTCATCAACTATCACGGGCTTGACGCTCAGGAGCAGGTTGACCCAAGGATGCCCACAGGGAGGGGTGTGGTACTGTCGCCGCTGGAGCGGTCCCTGGTAGTGAATGGGCTGCTAAAAGATTTGAACAATAGGTTCTACGTTTGAGGATATGCTGATGACCTAATAATAATAATAGCTCCCCATACTGATTTCTGTGTCGGTGGCCGGTTTAATTGAAACCAGGCCAGCAGTTATTCTAATAGTGCCCTAGTATGTGCGCAGTACACAAGAGCACACAAGCACTCTCTCTTCCTTTACTTTCGTAATCTAGTGAGACGGATAATTGACACAACTGGCGAGAGATCAGGCGCTGGTCCGACTTTTTACTTGCCCATCCGATGCATGGATCACCATTCCTATCAGACATAATAATAATAACTCCCCACACCGATTTCGGTGACGGTGACCAGTTTCATTGAAACCAGGCCATTTACGCAGGAGTAATTTTATAGTGACTAAGTGTGTGCGCAATACACAAGAGCACTCTCTCTTCCTTTTCTCTCATAATCTAGTGGGACGGATAACCGACACGACTGACGAGAGATCAGGCGCAGGTCTGTCTTTTTACATGCCCATCCGACGCATGGATCATCTTTCTTGCCAGACAATCAGGTGTTCAGCCTGCATTGTCTAAATCAAACTTGGAAACAACATTCTTTTTGTTCTAATGCGGGAATCGAACCCACGACCTCCGAGTCGAGAGTCAATGCTCGAACCAGTAGACCACGAAGGCGATAAGGTGTGTCTCAGATAATTAGGTGATCAGCATGCAATGTCCTAACCACACTTGAAAACAACTTTTTTTTGTTGTTTTAATACGGGAATCAAACCCACGACCTCCAAGTCGAGAGCCAAGCTCTAATCCGACCTAGCGATACTAGTGGTGGGCAAATGCGCATCATTAGTCGCTGGGCTAATGCGATCAGGTACAAAATTGGTGCAAAAGGGACAAGGGTCCAGCTAACCGTCAACGCTAATAAGACAGTCTTGATACATAACACCAATAAGAGGAAGTTGAAGGAACTAAAGCCCGAACACTCTTTTTTTTTTTTTTTTATGAAATAAGGGGGCAAACGAGCACACGGGTCACCTGATGGAAAGCAACTTCCGTCGCCCATGGACACTCGCAGCATCAGAAGAGCTGCAAGTGCGTTGCCGGCCTTTTAAGAGGGAATAGGGTAATGGGGGAGGGTAGGGAAGTGAATAGGGTAGGGGATTGGGCCTCCGGTAAACTCACTCACTCGGCGAAACACAGCGCAAACGCTGTTTCACGCCGGTTTTCTGTGAGCCCGTGGTATTTCTCCGGTCGAGCCGGCCCAATTCGTGCCGAAGCATGGCTCTACCACGTACAACGTGTACGTCTTCGATAAAACAAGCGAGGTCGAATATCTTGGAGTGATCCTAGATATTATGGGACTTACTTGGAATAAGCACATCGAGGACATTATGAAAAAGGCTAGATGTGTCTGTGATCCTGCCCAAGACTTGTCAGCTCTAAATGAGACCTTCGTTCAAAGGCAATGCTATGCTTGGTTATACACAGCTATAGTGAGGCGATTGTCACATATGCGTAGTGTGGTATGCCACACTACGCAGAAAAAAAGTTGTACAGGTCAACTGCATCAAAACATTAAATAGTGTACAGAGGCTGGCCTGTCTGATAATCATGGGTGCGCTCTCTTCGGCACCCACTGCTTCACTTAAACCCTGTTTCACCTGACTTCACTTCCTCTGTTCCTTGTTCATATTATGGAGGCTAAGAAGGTTGTTCTCAGGGCCATGACGACAGGTAGGATAAAAAGCGCATCCACCCTACACTTGGACAACTGCAACAGTCTCTTCTTAAAAGACCTGTCATGGCCATGCCATCGGACACCATGATTAAGGTGCATAACTTCTAGAAGCTATACCCAGTTTTCATAACTTCTAGGGAGGACTGGGTCCCAATTAATGTTCACCTTAAGGACATAATTTGGTTTACGGACAGATCTAGGAAAGACAACCGATATTGTGCTGGACTACGGGGGCGTGCCACCTACAGGCAGATATGCTTATTTGGAAGATTTTGCACCGTGTTTCAGGCTGAGATCTCCGCTATTATTGGTTGATTACTAGAGAACCTACGCAGTCAGTTACATAAATGGCTTTGACAACAGTTCTTGAAATTGTGGACGTTTATAAAACTAAAATAGAAAAAGATTACAGTGATTACGCTCTTTGGAATCAAATCACTGTTAACTGCCAATTCCAAAGCAGTTCCTACTTTGAAATTGTATTATTACGTTGTCTTTTTCATCACTACAAAAGTTCCATAAATTGTGTTGCATTGTAATTGTATGTTACCTTATAAATAAAGTAAACTACACTTTTTTTTACTACCAAGTACAAAATTCAACCCTTTCAAGGTCACGCCGCCGACGCCGCCGCCGCCGACCCAAAATAGTCGGCGCGCCGCCGCCGACCTATTACCCATCGGCGCTCATATCTAATGGAGAGCCACCCCTAAAATATAAAATTATTATTTTTTTATAATCCCGAAACCGTGATCTATACACAATCTATAACTGTACCAAATTTCATCAATTTATATTCATAATTACAGGAGCTAGAGGCGCGGACAGACAGACAGACAGACAGACGGACAGAGCGAAACTATAAGGGTTCCTTAAGTATTACGGAACCCTAAAAACGGAACCCTATTATTGAGACTAGGCTGTATCTCATGAACCGTGTTTTTTAATGAAACCGAGATACAGCTGTCGGATCTCCCGATGTAAGCGATTACCTCCGCACATGGACAGTCGCAACACCATGACCATGTACACGTATGTAGGTAAATTGTAAACATAATCCGAAAGCCGGAAACGGTTTACCTAATCTAATTTAAATCTTATAAGATTTTTATAGATTTCGGCTAATGTTTTACGAAATCGTCGAGTGAAAAGTTATCGATAGCGTATTTGAATCAGCACATATTCAGAATTTCTCCCCATTATTGTAAAACCTTACATAAGAAATAAGAATATGTACTGTACTAGCTGATGCCTGCGGCTCCGCCCGCGTAAGAACAATAACCCACGGGGACCATATTATATGTCCCGCGATAAAAAGTAGCCTATGTCCTTTCCCGTGGGCTACTTTATGTCTGTGCCAAATTTCGTGATAATCGGTTTAGTAGTTTTTACGTGAAACTGTATAAAAGTATCCCACGGGAACCGTACATTTCCCCGCTATAAAAAGTAGCATATGTCCTTTATCAGGCTCTAGACTATCTGTGTAGGTACCAAATTTGATTTAAATAGTAGTTTTGGCGTGAAAGACGGACAAACATACTCACTTTCCCATTTATAATATTAGTATGGATTGGTATGGATATTATACTACCTAGTTACTTAATATGGCATTATTTTAAAAAGTCGAAAGTTTAGTGCGAATGCTATACAATTAAATAACCTGTAACTAAAGTTACGTACAGAGGAACAGCTTTCATAGAAGCTTCTAAAATCTAAGTCAATCCAAATATCAGGGTTGTCACAGAAGATAAGGGTAATTTAAACTAAGTCTAGCATCAGCATACGGTTATTGTGAAAGTCTAATTGTTACATACAACAACCCGGCATCGAACCTGCACAATGACGCGTGTGAATCAAGGGGCCTACAACTACAAGCATACATTCACCGTGTGCTTGTAGTTGTGCATTCATATCGTTAGCTTGTTATGTAGCTGTTTATCAGCAGTGTTATTCTTTAAGAACATTTTTATATATGTCGACAGCTGAATCCGCGGTGAGTGTCAAAATTGTGTCAAATCAGCAGTGCTATTCTCTAAGAACATTTTCATATAATATCTCGACAGCTGAATCCGCGGTGTGTGTCAAATATCATATACGAATTTGACACTCATCGCGGATTCAGCTGTCGAGATTTGAAAATGTTCTTAGAGAATATACAGGCTGTTCCTATTTAATTTGTGCTGTAACTACCTAGTCTCTTCTGTTCATTAACTTAATTCTAAGTCCCTTAAAATATAGCTAGAATTAAAGATATAATATTTTTACTAAGTGTGAGTGCAGTGTACACTAACATGGCATAAATGATACAACAGCACATCCTCTATAATATCTAAGAGCCTAGGGGTAGTCTATGGTATTATCAATAGCAAAGTAGCAAAGTGAGTAGTGACGTCTAGTACAAAAGTGTACTTTTTCCTCACGCTACGCGGTACGCGTACATCTGGGGGCACGGCAGTGCCCCCGCCAAGTCGAGCGCGAAGCAAACACTGCCGTACCATCCTTTACTGGAACCATTTCGCCGCATTTTCAGGCCCCTATTTGAGAACCTCTGGATAATACCAGAACGCAGAAATTTTCGTCATCCAGTAAGCTATAATCACATACTTAAAATCCAAAATTTCAAGTCTGTAGGTCATTTAGTTCCGAAGTTAAGCGAAAGCAAAGTTTCGCATTTATGACACTCACTCACTCACTCACTCACTCACTCACTTATACACTCACTCATGATCATCAAAATAGAACTAGTACTTCCCATAAACTCAGAGAGCTGAAATTTGGTACAGAGTTAGGGTTTAATGGCCACATAAAGGGAAAACTATAAAAACTAGGATAATCGATCTGGGGGCACGGCAGTGCCCCCGCCAAGTCGAGCGCGAAGCAAACACTGCCGTACCATTCTTTACTGGAACCATTTCGCAGCATTTTCAGGCCCCTATTTGAGAACCTCTGGATAAGACCAGAACGTCGATCTGGGGGCACGGCAGTGCCCCCGCCAAGTCGAGCGCGAAGCAAACACTGCCGAACCATTCTTTACTGGAACCATTTCGCCGCATTTTCAGGCCCCTATTTGAGAACCTCTGGATAAGACCAGAACGTCGATCTGGGGGCACTGCAGTGCCCCCGCCAAGTCGAGCGCGAAGCAAACACTGCCGTACCATTATTTACTGGAACCATTTCGCCGCATTTTCAGGCCCCTATTTGAGAACCTCTGGATAAGACCAGAACGTCGATCTGGGGGCACGGCAGTGCCCTCGCCAAGTCGAGCGCGAAGCAAACACTGTCGTACCATTCGTTACTGGAACCATTTCGCCGCATTTTCAGGCCCCTATTTGAGGAGCTCTGGATAAGACCAGAACGCAGAAATTTTCGTCATCTAGTAAGCTATAATCACATACTTAAAATCCAAAATTTTAAGTCTGTAGGTCATTTAGTTCCGAAGTTAAGCGAAAGCAAAGTTTTGAATTTATGACACTCACTCACTCAGTCACTCACTCATGATCATCAGAATAGAACTAGTACTTCTCATGAACTGAGAGAACTGAAATTTGGTACAGAGCTAACGCTGTACCAAATTAAACCCTAAGGTTTAATGGCCACATAAAGGGAAAACTATAAAAACTAGGATAATCGAACATCTGGAGTACCTGGTGACCCTGATTAGAAAACACAAGAGCCCAACCAAACTATTAGAGATCGACATACCGCCTTTACAAAAAATATTCAACATGGTGGTGGGCCGCTTCATTTGATGTCAAAAATCGAAGGTCTGAAGTATCTGATGAAGAATCCTCAGCTGGTTTCAGCTGATTAGAGATATGTTAATGCCCCCCTTCTACTATTGGTACATAAAAAAATCGACTGTCATTTCAAAAACCTAGCGAAGTGGGACACATCTTCTAATTTAATCTAGTCCGTAGCATTCCACTGCTGGGCGAATGCCTCCCTTTCTGCTTTTGATACGCATATAAATAAAATTAAAGGAAAACTCTGGATAAGACTAGACTGGCTTTTATACTTATATTTACAAGTTTACAAGAAGAAATAGTCGAACGATTAACTTTATTGTGCTCGATCATTACACAAATTAAATAAACAAATTACACTGAAATCTAGTAAAATAAATCAATATGCCCACGTTTCTACAAAAAGAAGTGAAATCCCACCAAAAACATTCTGTAAAAAACTAGCCAAGTCTCGATAGAGCTGCTTGTTTATCTCTAAAAAGTAGTGAAATCTAGACAAAGTCGTGCCAAGTCTAAGGTTCCTTACTGCGATTTCTTTATTATTATAGTTAATGTTGTGTGACTTGGCCGTTGAACATTCTTTATACGTTACAAGTGGGTACAAGTCAATTTTGTTTACACGTAATGTATATCTGTTGTAACTACCTATGTTTGTTAAGCGAGATAATAGCCCATACTGGTATTGGTAATTGGACGCTAGTGAGTAGTGTCTCATTTTAGGCTGTTGTTGATTGTAGAACACATGTATTGGAGCAATGGTGTCATGGAGCCCCTTTTGTACCATTGTGTAACCTTCAACGGCCAAGTCACACAACATTAACTATAATAATAAAGAAATCGCAGTAAGGAACCTTAGACTTGGCACGACTTTGTCTAGATTTCACTACTTTTTAGAGATAAACAAGCAGCTCTATCGAGACTTGGCTAGTTTTTTACAGAATGTTTTTGGTGGGATATTTTATACATCCTACACACATACAAATAAAAGCCCTCGTTTCATAAATAATTACTGTTCTGGGCGTCACGAAAGGTTCCCTGCTGTCTGCTATTTTTATAATGTTTTCAAAACATGCGAGCTATAACATCGTAGGCGCTAGTAAAAGTAGTTGGATGATCGCCACCAACCGTCGAGCGACCGTCACCACTCAGCGGTAAACAAACCAATACATCGCAAAATTTGGCGCACGCTACTGCTTGTATTGCTAAATGAAACCACAAGAAGCATGATAATTGTGTATAGGAATCTACGGAATTACGTAGTTCTTATAATTCAAGAACATCACAAATCCATTGCTTCCGTCCGTCCGGGAGGGCTATACTATAAGGGAGCAAAACTATGAGGGCTCCTTGTAGTTACTACTTATTACGGAACCCTAATTAATAAATTGTTGGCAACTGCCGAGCGGTATTCGTTACACAATGTAAACAATACGCAAGCGGTATTTAATATGCCAGTATTGACTCTACACGTATTTTTAGATACATTTGTTCCAATAAGCAAAGTTCTAGGAGGTCAAATTGTGTATCAGTGTTCGTTATATTTCCTTGTTTGAATCAACGGAACTTGTGTTCACAGTTTAGTAGTCTGTGCACACAGACGCCTTCGTGGTAGTGGTTAGAGCTTGGAGTCTCGACTCATGAGGTCGTGGGCTCGATACCCGCTTTGGAACAACGAAAAATTTTGTTTTCATGTCTGGTTGGACAATGCAGGCTGATAACCTGATTGTCTGACAAGAGAGATGATCCATGCCTCGGATGAGCATGCAAAGAGTTGGTCCTGCGCCTGTTCTCTCGCCAGTCGTGTCGGTCATCTGTCGACCGGGTTACGAGAGTAAAGAAAGAGAGAGTGCTCTTGTGTACTACGCACACATTGTGCAGTGGGCACTCTAAAATAACTCCTGCGTAGATGGAGTGGTTTTGACGAAACCGGCAACCGTCACCGAAATCGGTGTAGGAAGCTATTATTTATTTGATTATGCTCGTTACTCGGTTCTCCTCATATTAAGTAGTAAGCTATTTCCAACACCTGATTTGGAACAAATCAACCTATCCTTTGTCTGCTTTTGACGTGGTCACTGCGTTTTATTTTTCTCCCAGTCTTGTGATCATCCCTATTGCGTTCTTCCTCCATTGTTACTCCGACTTCTGAAGTCTGAACTAGTACAAGTGCTTTCGGGATTGTCTTCAATTAAAAGGTATATTTATTCATATTAAGGTAAAAGCACTAATACTAGACACTTTAAGGACGAATCAAACTTCATTGCCAAATATAAAATGTATTTACCAAATAAGTACAGTTGCAATTACTTTTCCTGTTTGAGCAACATTTAGAAATTAACTTTTTCATATAAAATATTTGGAGACTGTTGTATTTTCAACAAATAATTTCAATTTTCTAAGGTTTGTTGTAGACACTAAAAGATGACAGCGTCAAAAATCAAATCCACCAAAAATAGACATCAATTGGCACTAATAGTAGACAAACATCACATCAAGTTACCTATTTAAATTTAATGGAAAATTAAATGTTTATTTCAGCCTATCACCTGCAACAATATTTTTTGGCGTAATTTGAGACTTCTACTATTTGACTCTTTCTACTCTACAGTTTTGGTTTTATCACAGCATACCATTCTGTCTGTCCACGTTTGTAGCTTGTATTATCAATATAAATGGATGAAATTTGGTATAGTTATAGATGGTGTATAGATCTCGGTTTTGGCATCATAAAATTATAATAATTTTACATTTTAGGGGTGACTCTTCATACATGTGAAGTAGGGATGAAAAATATTTTTTCATTCTACCCCATCATGTGGGGTATTGTTGAATAGGTCTATTAAAATAAAGGTAAGGTTTTATATATGACTTTTTTACAAAGTTGACCATTTTCGAGTAATCGGCCTCCAAAGTGGTTTGTAAGTTGGTCCCCCCCCGGTATTTCTAAACTATAAGAGATAGAAACTTGTAAGTTTCCATGCTGATAGATCATGCTAAAAACTCTTTAGAAAAATTATATTGAGCGAAATCGGACAATAACTTTTGAAGTAATTCGCAGAAAACCTATTGCATGTTGATAGTTACGGAACCCTCCCTAAACAAGTCCTGACATGCTCTTGGTTATTTTCTTTTCATCCATTTCATTCTTTTTTCTCTCCTTTTTATACTATTGTTTTTATTGTGTGGAAGAAACAATAGAGGGTACTTTTTTCTGTCTTCCTTTTAACTTCATATGAAATTAATGAATACTAATAGTATAACCTAATAGTTGACATCGAGTTTACCCTAATAGTTGACACTGTCTTCTTTTAGTTAGAATAGAGTAAAAGACACGAAACTCAGACAGGAACTTATTTTCTACAGCATAAGGCTAAATTTGTATTAAAATAAGCTAACAAATTCAGTTCGATGTAACCCTAGTAGAAGACACACGTGTCATCTTTTAGGTTTTGATTCATTTCTGGTACTAATAGTAAACACCACTTAAAATTTATACAAAAACGAGCTAAAATAACCAGGAAATGGTCCTAATTACTCAAGAATTTTGTACATTTTTAATATCGAAACTAACAGAAGCCAATAATCATAAATTTAAGAAAAAAATTATACCTGTAAAAAGTCAGTTGCCTTATGAAAAACGCTAAGAAATAAGCCCAACACGCCAACCTGCTTACATTGTTTATTGTCGATTGATGCCATTTTCAAATTTGCTTCTGAATGTTCACAAACTTTTGAGCATGTATCATAGATGAGACTAGGTGTCTTTAACATCAGTAGCAATGTTATTTTAATGATTAGTTTTCTTATTAGAAAACATTTTTCTTGAAAATGTCGTCTTTTAGTTCAATGTCGAGCATTAGTGCTTTTACCTTATATTACTGCGTGATTAAAGTTCAAAAAATTGTTTTCCTGAAGTTTGTGGACAAGAATGGAAATGGAATTTTCCGTTCTCTTTTACATTCAAAATCCAGTAGCGACAGGTAAACATTTTTTATTATTCGTTGTTTTTAACTTTATGGTCGACGGTCGGCCCGACTTCCAACCTACCTCTCACTACCGCGTTGTATTTTTGTTTGATCTTCACGAAAGTGAAAAGAATCAATAAGCCTTCGCTAGACAGTAGATGTAAAGCCGACTAGATGTGAAGTCTAGTCGATTATTATGTTTCTGTTTGTTACATATCAAGTAATTTGCATTTTTCACTGCTACGGCAACGCGCTTCCTATATAGCAGCATCATTATTCATTCGTTCCTCTGCAGCTAATGTTTTAGTAGTCTACTTATGTCTCTAACACTGGCAGCGAACTTGGCAGGGTAGTCGTCCTTGACATTACAATTTACAATTTCGCTCCTCGCCCGCCACGTAATACGTACTACGCTTGAACACGTATACCCTTTATAATTTGTCGTTTGTCGTATGACATTCATCCACTACATGGTTTTCCACTAGACATTATAAGTGTGACTCATTTAATTATGAAATTGTTATGAAAATTGCTAGCGTGTGAAAAATATCTTCTCACCGTGTATACATATAATATGTAGTCATCTCTTTTATTTATAAAGTTGCAGGCGATAATTTGTGATTGTGACACGTGAAACATGAATCTACTATTAATTAATCTATACTAATATTATAAAGCTGAAGAGTTTGTTTGTTTGTTTGAACGCGCTAATATCAGGAACTACTGGTACGAATTGAAAAATTCTTTTTGTGTTGGATAGTCCACTTATCGAGGAAGGCTTTAGGCTATATAACATCATGCTAAGCTCAATACGAGCGGAGCACCAATCAAGAATGTTACAAAATCGGGGGTTTTTTTTCCTTTTGAGAGCTTTCGCTGCGTACGCTGCGGAAACGGTTAAAGTTTCGCTAAAATGATGTATGGCAGAATTGTTCCCCTTTAAAAGTTCTAAAAAAAAGTCCGCGACAGTATATGTCTATCTTTTAAGGTTGGCTTACTATAACTTTTTTATACTAACCAAATTTGTTCTAAAAGTAAGCATTATTTGTGAAGGTGTTTTCATAAAGATTATATTAATCCTTATCCAAATAAATACGTTATTCATTACAAGCATTTAATCTAGAAGAAATTTGCCGTTTACATCATTTGATTTCAATGAGTATTTTAGAAGATATCGCAGTAATAAAATAATCATGCGCGCTATAGTACGGCGCGCGGCGCGGGCGGGTAGTCGTGAGGTGAAAGCGCTTCTCCTTCTACGTAAATGAAGTCGCGGGTAAATTTTAGCGATATCCTAAAGTAACTATTCCACGCGGAGGAAGTCGCGGGGAAAAGCTAGTTATTATTATATTATGCCAGTGTGTCATCACTATCGGTATTATCGATCAATAACACGCCAACTATTACGGCACGGAATACGATCACCCATAGTCATGAGATTTAGTCATGACCTGGGGGCCTAGCAGGAAAATTTGACAGTGGCGTAAACGTAACGTTATCAAATGAAACTTGTATGCGCTCAGTCATGATTTTGACGAACTTTAATCACAGTATAGAGAGAACTGTCAACTGTGCTTTCATACGATACAATAATTCTCATTCGATGGCGTTACGTCGCTGTCAAGTGTTCCTGCTAGGCCCACTGAAGTGTCTATACTTGATGATAATAGACTTAGACTATGTCCAGAAACTGCGTATTCTTACGCACGCAAGGTCTACGCACGTAGTCGAGGTACTAGGGCCCCATACATTGCGTCCAGAAGCTACGTGCGTATTATTTTAGCTATGCGCGTATCGTACAAAATTGACCTATTAAACCGCTTTGGTTGATTCAGGCACGGATCCAGCTCTCAAAAGAAGATGTGGCCCGAAAATTTTGATTTTATTATTTCCTTCATAACATGGTTATTAGAATATAAAAAAAGAATTTTATTATTTTCTTTATAATATTATGTTAATTAAAAGCTAACGCGCGGAGTGAGTGAGAAAGTTTTTCGCTTATTTAGCAAAAAAATTATTTTATGTTTGGTAAAAAAATAAGCTTTCAATATAGGTACCTTAAACAAATTAACATCAACTAAGATTATAAATTAATTAAATAAAAAATATATGCATATATATATAGTAAAGAAACATACACAAATTATAGATAATATAACATCGGCAGGAGTAATTCCTATCGGTTCAAACAAAGTATTATTTTTTCTTAAATCTGTTGGTTAGTAAATAAAAAAGGGCCGAAAATTTATGGAGAGGTGACAAATTTTGCGTTTTCTTCAATCTACCTGACTAAAGGTCCGCTTAACACTAAATACACTACTATAAATATGTATTTTAACAATAATATAAGTATGACCAGCAGGTAAAAAGCACCAGGTAAGACTCAAAAGGCTAACAATACCAATACTACTACCCACTGAACCTATTTTGATTATAAATTAATAGACCTTGAAAGTATGCACTCACAAGGCTGTTGGGGTTGTGGGTATGCCCATACCACACGTATAGGTGCTCCGCCCCTGACTCAATAGATGCAGCAGTTACGCAGCTACCTCGAGTACGCGCGAGACACAAAGTGAAAGAAAAACGTTTTTCTCGCTCCGATTGTATGATTCAAAGTGAGACAGAAGTATTCAGTTCATTCGTTACACAGCATTCAGATCGGTTGACACTGTTGGCATTTTACTTTACAGAGTGTTCCGAAATTTTGTGCTGTCAATGTTTTGTCAAAACCAATTATTTCTGAAGACACTTTATATTAAAACCTTCAACACACAATTGATATCGATTTGAAATAGTCAAAAGTGTCATCCCCTGTATTTTGGAGTGCAATGAAAGCGTAGTAAGATCGAGTTGCCAAGTTTCAAAAAATATTTCTCCCTAAAACAAATAGTACGGTTCCCGTGGATTTTACCTAGCATGCGAAGACTCTCAAATATAATTATTAAAGTACTTATGCCATATCGAAACTTCATAAAGTTACATAATACGATAAAATATATAGGTACTTACCGTTAAAAATCAAAAAAGTTACATACCAAATATGTATTACTTATTTAGAAAAACATACCTATAAAGATCTTTATACAGTAAATCTACTTTGCTAATATCTTTCGGAAGTCCCACACATGCTTTCCAACATCCGTCATTTCCGTAGAAAAAAAAACGATGATTGCTCATTTTCGAGCAAAATGAGTAGGACAATAACAAAAACAATATAATTTTGGCAAGTTGCCTTGCACCAACAATGAAAAACAAAATGTTAATGTATCATTTTAAGAACGAATTGTGAATATGTATTATTAAAATTAAATGTTTAGATAATTTAACGTTATTATTTAATAATAATAATAATAATGACACGGCGATAAGTCTTCTTGAACTATATTGAGTAACTCGTCGAATGATTTTCGAGACATCCGAAAATAATTATAAAATTTATTTTCATGGTTTCGAAGCTCAGGATACAAAGTATAAAACATGCTATGACTCATTCTGTTTTCAAGTATGGGATGAACTGTATATTTTCTGGTGGCCCTCTGATTTTGCCTTTTCCAGCGGCGGTAGGCCAACCAAAACGCGACAGCCTCGTTCACCTGCATGTTTTTAACTGAGTTCGCCTCTCCTCAAGCCATCTCGAAACTTCATAAAGTGACATTATATGACAAATATTTTAAAAAACCCAAAAAAAAATTATTTATACCAAATAGGTATTACTTAATTAGAAAAACTTGCATATAAATATACTTTGTAAAGTAAAACCACGTTACTAATATAATTCGGAAGTCAATAGCAATACTAAGTTTATACATCTACACTAATATTATGATGAGGAAAGATTTGTATTTTTATATGTTTGTAAATGAATAAACTCAAAAACTACTGTGCCGATTTCAAAAATTATTTCACCATTATTATAAAGCTACATTCATCCTGTGAGTAACATAGGCTATATTTATTGATAGAAAAGATTAGGGATCCTTACTAAAACTTTAGTAACGTAACCCAAGGTGTAAAAAAATGCAATAAAACATATTTCGTACCATGCGCTGCGGAAACTATTGATGATAGATTAAAAGTATGTTCTACAATATTAAAGACATATCAATAACAACAAAAAACTTCGCGATACTATTATAATATGTCCAACTATTATTGTTATGTCACAATAAACACTTTTTACATTTTAAAACTTGATAGAAATACCGACCAAAATTCGACCATGTTATTCATACTTCTGTTGAGATCATTATCCAATTAAATCATATTGTTATCAAGACTGTTTCAATTCATGCAGATTACTTTTTAAATTTTTCGAATCGGCTATTCCATTCAATAGATATTACGAATTTAATAAGTTATAGTAAAAGAAAAAATAAACCTTAACACTTTTACATTAAAACTATCATTATGAAATTTGGCACAGATATAGATTAGACCATGGGAAAGGAGGTAGGCTACTTTTAAACGCGGGGAAATGTACGGTTCCTGTATCCTACAGGAACCACTTTCACGTAAAAATTACTAAACCGATTACCATGAAATTTGGCACAGATATAAACTAGACCATGGGGAAGGCCGAAGGACATAGGCAACTTTTTATCGCGAAATACATATCCGTGGCGCGGGCTGGACCTTTTTTTTTAAATATTCTTTATTTTCTAAATAAGTCCCTTTTTTAATTCGACTTAAATTTTAACGATTTCTCTACTCAATCTTCTTAATTTTGAAGTCGATACCAGCCCAAACAATATCCCATATATTTTATAGAACTCACATTCAAATTTGTTGGTACCGACTTCAAAATTAAGAAGATTGAGTAGAGAAATTGTTAAAATTTTAGTCGAATAAAAAGGGGGAATTATTTAGAAAATGAGTTTTATTTCATACTTTTTTGGGTATTTTTACTTTGGAAGTCGATTTAATTTTCTATTTAAAAATAATAATTTCGCCCTTTGTAGTGATATATTTTGTTAAATTATTATTAATATATTATCTTAAAACCTTTAAAATAAACTATCGAATGTATAATTATTGAATACGCGCTAAGATTCCATTAAGTATTGTAAATAAGATGATGATGATGATTATTGTAAGTTAGTTGCATATGCTTGTAGTTCTTTGAACAATGCCGAAATTTCGAAACGCGTATCTTTTAAGACTGAGGAGTTCTGTTCAGTGCTTTTGAATTCAGGATATACATTGGTGCAAAATCTTATTTTTAGTAGCATATGCTTATGTTACTTCAGGAAAAGTCTAAATCATTATATGTGTCCATATAAATTTCGAGGAGTCCCTCGATTCCACATTGATCCTATCATCATGTCACCGCTTTTTTCAAAACGGGACCAACTTGAAATTATACCCTTTACATCAAAAAAAGAATTTTGAAAATCGGTCTAGAGACGGCGGGATTATGGTATAACATACAAACAAAAATAAAAAAATATATATATGTTGCCGAACGTATAGCCGCCTCTTTTTTTGGAAGTCGGTTAAAAAAATAGTGTGCTGTATATTACTTATCGACAAGCAGTTTAATTGCATATTTAAATAACACAAACATAAGATTATTAGCCCCTTCAGATACTTTTCTCCCTAAATTTAGGGAAAAAGTCCCAAGTTGGCATCACAGATAGACCGGCAAAATTTTGTTGTGATAAGATAAGAATCTCTACGTGCGTAGGTTTACGCAGGCTTACGCAGTTTCTGGACATAGTCTTAGCGATGTCAGATGCTGCATTCAGCTCTTGGCCTTTCAAGATGCATTCGATAATTTCGACGTTCGAAGTTCGGAAACAATTTTGTATGGGATTTGTCATTTGACACAAGGCATCGCAAGCGACGTGTCATTTAGCGATGACTTATGTCAAATCCCATACATTTTTTATTTCAAATTTCGCCGTCGAAATTATCGAATGCATCTTGAATTCTTGACTAAAGGCCCTGATCTAAAAATATGAGCCTAGTCCTGTAACCTCTAAACTGTTAATTTTGTTATTGTTAATATAATCAAAGGCCACGATGTTTACATTGAGACGAAGGCGATATGACCACTGCCGATTGTGAAATGTCAGTTACGTGTTAGAGCATTCACATGGGCATAATGACGTGTGACATAACATTTAACTGGAACTGGTGGAGTCAAGGTGACGGTCCACTGCCAACTACATGATAGCACAGATGATAGTAGGGTACCCGAGTAACCGAGCTTTGCTTGGAGTTTTACTAAATTTAAAAAGATCACAAAAATATTCATGACCGGGATTCGAACCCACCATAATCCGAATTTTCGAACAAAGCCAGAATTATATTATATAGGCATCATCATCATCCTTTCCAAGACAATTTTGGCAACGGCGACTAGCTCGTTCTTTGGGCTAGATGTTTAGCCCTTAGGTATATACGCATACCAAACTGCTAATTGGACAGACATAAATAAATAAATAAGCCTTTTAATCAATAACCCTAAGTTTTACATTTCAAATATTGTTAGTAATTTATTGTGCATAAAATCTAGTGTTAGTTTAATTATAGTGAACTTTAAAATACAGTTGATTAATTCTATCTAATTTAGGTCATGGATCCCATTTTAGGTATAGGCCACCCCAACATTTTCCTCTTTTCCCTATCCTTTAATTTTGGATGTATATGTTGTATGTGTGTTGTGCACGTCGTTTTGGTTGTCAAATTTAAATCTAAGTCGGATTGCGGCCAAAAACCACAAAAACCGAATTATACATACAAACAATTTTTATATAGGTATTAGTTATGTGTACATATTTTATTTATAGTCAGAATAAGACTATATTTAAATCACATTAGCATAATTTGTTTGTTATGTTAACTAAAGTCACCACAACTCGAAGTTAAATTATCTGCGCAATACCGTCGCCAGTTACCTCTGCCTGCCCAGTGCGATACCCGACGCGGGAGGGATGGGAGACAAAGGAAGTAGTGTGCGGTGTCCCACAGGGGTCGGCGCTTGGGCTACAGCTGTGGGACATCGGATACGACTGGGTGCTCCGGGGTACCTACCTTCCCAACGTAGATCTGGAGTGTTACGCCGACGACATCGTCGCGCGTGGACAAACGCACAGGGACGTAGTGATCCTGGCGACGGCGGCGGTCGCACAAGCCGTGCACCGCATCCGCACGTTGGGCCTTGAAGTGGCCCTCGAAAAATCGGAGGCTATATTTTTCCACGGGCCGAGGAAAAAGCCGCCACCTGGTCTGAGCATAACGGTGGCCGGAACCAGAATTGACGAAGCCAACCATGACGTACTTCGGTCTGGTGCTTGACAGTCGCATAGTGTTTTAGAAATCCTCAAAATCGGACATTTCCAAACTAATCGATGGCGTCTTGTATTCCAAACTTAAGAGTAGAACACCCGTGTGCCAATTCTGCTTAGTTTTTGAGATAAATAATATGGAAGATGGGCATTTTTTCAAGTCATTGATTCATAAAAAAAATAATAATTTAAAAAATTTAAAAACCCGACTGCGTAAAAAGTGAACCAAACTAAGTAGGTACATAATTATAACTGAAAAGAAAAAAACAAGCACTTAGATATCCGGTGGTCTAGAATTCTATAATATATTATTGAATTAATACTATTGGAACATAACAACTAAACAGTCAGGATCCATTGAAAAATTAGATTGGCTGTCGAATAATGGATCCCGACTGTTCAGTTGTTATGTTCCAATAGTATTAATTCAACAATATATTATAGAATTCTAGACCACCGGATATCTAAGTGCTTGTTTTTTTCTTTTCAGTTATAATTATGTACCTACTTAGTTTGGTCAGGCCTGTCCCACTCCCCGTGTAGGTATTAAAAATGTAAGTACGTGCGGCGGCCTCCTTAAGGCCGCGTAGACCCAATTTTACATGACTTTGAATCGATAATAAACAAACAAATAGTAACTTTAAAAAGCCAAAAAAAATACACATTGTTGTTTACTTAATGTTCTTTTACAATTTGTGGTTCGAAACATAATATTGAAAACTTCACTCGATCAAAAATAATTCCGAAGAGGAGGCTAAATTTGAATATTTTTCTTTTTTTCATGAAGTTCATGATAGTTTTACTTTCAAAAATCATATCAACGAAAAGCTAATAACTTAAAAAAGAATAATTTCTGGTTACATTTTGCATGTTGGTTTAATTATTTTAACAATAAATTAATATTGAAATGCAGCGTGCGTAAGCCGCTAGAGTCGCCCGACAGTCGCCCGCTAGGCGTTGACGAGGACAGACCTATGTCAGTTTTGCTAGCGCACGCCTTACCCGCGTATTTATCGAACAATTCTTTCGTTTCTAACGCAGTGTAGGAAAGTCAGTTTTGTTTTTTTTTATTTTTGAACTAAATTATACATATCATACACAATAACATGTTATATTTTATCGTCGCCGCGTCATTGCTTTTGCCAGATGATACGACCTCTGTGGCTCAGTGATTGAGCGTGTTGGTGCTCAAGCCGGGGGTCGCGGGTTTGAATCCCGCCGAAGGAACAAAAAGTTTCCTGGGTTCCCGGGTCATGGATATGTATAATACAATAAAAATCTAAAGGAAAGTCAGTTTGTTTTGTATTTTTTTATGTTTCTTTTTATTTTTGAACTAATTCTATACAGATAAATAAAATTGAAGTGTCTGTTTGTAACTTCAAATTAACAGCTTTTCATATAAGGAATCTAAAAGTATACTCGGTACTTATAATAAAATACCAATTTTTAAAATTTTTGACTGTCCGTCTGTCTGTCTGTCTGTCTGTTTGTTCCGGCTAATCTCTGAAACGGCTGGACCGCTTTTCACGGGACTTTCACTAGCAGATAGCTGATATTATAAGGTCTAACATAGGCTACTTTTATTTTAGGGTTCCGTTTAAAAAAATAGGTTTCCGCTTTCGTTAGATCTGCGCAAACGAAGTTGCGGGCATCAGCTAGTTATACATATTATAACCATACACAATAACATGTTACATTTTATCGTCGCCGCGTCGTTTCTTTTGCCAGATGAGACGACCTCTGTGGCTCAGTGATTGAGCGTGTTAGTGCTCAAGCCGGGGGTCGCCGGTTTGAATCCCGCCGAAGGAACAAAAAGTTTCCTGTGTTCCCGGGTCATGGACATAATATAATATACAATAAAAATCTATAGGAAAGTTTGTTTTGTATTTTTTTATGCTTCTTTTTATTTTTGAACTAAATCTATATACAGATAAATAAAAATGAAGTGTCTGTTTGTAACATCAAATTAACAGCTTTTCACATAATGCATCTGAAAGTATATTCAGTACTTACAATAAAATACAAATTTTTAAAAATGTCTGTCCGTCTGTCTGTCTGTCTGTCTGTCGGTCTGTCTGTCTGTTTGTTCCGGCTAATCTCTGAAACGGCTGGACCGATTTTCGCGGGGCTTTCACTGGCAGATAGCTGATGTCATAAGGTCTAATATAGGCTACTTTTATTTTAGGGTTCCGTTTAAAAAATAGGGTACTGCTTTCGTCAGTTAGGCGCAAACGAAGTTGCGGGCATCGGCTAGTTATAGGTACATATAACCATACACAATAACATTATCGTCGCCACGTCGTTGCTTTTGCTAGATGAGACGACCTCTGTGGCTCAGTGGTTGAGCGTGTTGGTGCTAAAGCCGGGGGTCGCGGGTTCGAATCCCGCTGAGGGAACAAAAAAAAATCTGTGTTCCTGGGTCATGAATGTGTATAATACAATAAAAATCTTAAATATGTGTATAATATAAAAATTATTAAATATATTTCTGTTGTCTGGTACCCGTAACACAAGTTCTTCGAGAACTTACCACGGGACCAGATAGACTTGGTGTGAAGCGTCCATAGATATATTATTGTGTATTATGAGAAAAAAGTAGCTGATGCGTGGAGTAGCCTTAGTACATTATTGAATAAGCCAGTAAACAGTTTTTATGAATTTGTAACATCTACCATCTTCTTTGCCGTACTTTTCGTTTCTTTTTATTTCGATTTCTGTTTTTACAATAATAATAATAAATAACTCCCCACGCCGATTTCGGTGACGGTGGCTGGTTTTATTGTAGCCTAGCCAGTTACACAGTAGTATTTTTATAGTGCCCAAGTGTGTGCGCAGTACACAAAGGCACTCTTTTTTTTTACTCTCGTAATCCAGTGGGACGGATAACCGACACGACTGACGAGAGATGAGGCGCAGGTCCGACTTTTTACCTGCCCATCCGACGCATGGATCATCTTTCTTGTCAGACAATCAGGTGATCAGCCTGCATTGTCCTAACCAAACTTGGAAACAACATTTTTTGTTGTTCCAGTGCGGGAATCGAAACTAGAACCTACGACCTCCGAGTCGAGAGCCAAGCTCTAACCACTAGACCACGGAGGCTGTTCTATTTACAATAAAATATAAGGATACGTGCTCAACATCCGTCATGCTTGCCTTTGCAGAACACACCAAGTCACTCGCAAGTAGGGGTTGCAATCCGGATACTTCGAAATTCTAAAAATCCGGATTTTCATTTAAAAATCCGGATTTTCGATTTTTTCGAATCTTGGTTACTACTATGAATATTACATATTTTAATTATTGTAATTAGTATGTACTCTAGACGTACAATATTTGAATAAGGGATATAATTAATCGAGTGAACAAAAAATAAGTTGGTGACTGCACGTGAGCATACTGTATTGCTGAATTTGGCAGCGAATTAATATGTTGGCGACTAAATTACCAAACTGGTGAAATCACTCAAGTGACAAAAAATACAAAAATCGGCAGATAAAAAGTAGCGAAATTTAATCCAATTAGCAACGATGAGTTGGTGACCATTATACCATGTAAGTAGCTAATGAAGATTTGATTGATAAATTAATAGCTGCTAAAAATTCAATTTGCAAGCTACGGAAAATCCCAGTTTTGGATACTATTGGAGGTTTTTTTTCTTTGGTATGGGTATCGTTTTCAAGGTTTTTGGGGGTGCAGAATAATATGAAAATAAAATCCGTTTTAAAATTCCAAAATTGCGTATATTTTTTTTTTATTAAAAATGGATGTCTTTTTTCATGTTTCATATGCTGATTATAAAATTGTCTTCCAATGAAATTGGATTTTCCAAAATGGAGACTATCCAATCTTCGTAAAATTAACATGTAGTTTGTAGAGGTGCCAGCTATGTAAGGTATAGAAACTTTTCGAAATTCAGGATTTTCAAATTTCTTTTTTTGGCATTCATGAAAAAAAATATGCGATTTCCGGGTTAAGGGGGAGGAAATTTTTATTATTTTTCCAGTAATAGTATTATTTTTCCGCTTCTAAAATAGAAGCGATTATAGAAAAAAAATATGACAATGTTCTACTTTGACACGAACAGTGTATACAGCTATAGAAATTTTGGAAAATTCATGATTTTCAAATTTATTTTTCTTCCATCGTGAAGAAAATATGGTGTTGCGGGGTTCTTAAGGGGAGGAAATTTTCATTATTTTTTCAATAGGATGCACCGTTTCCGAGATAGAATCAATTTTATAAAAAAAAATTAAATGCTCTACATTGAGATACGAGGGATGTATAAAGCTATAGAAATGTTGGAAAATTCAGGATTTTCGAATTTCTTTTTCTCTCATCTTGAAGAAAATATATGGTTACGGAGTTATTAAGGGGGTGGTAATTTTCATTATTTTTCAAGTAGGATGCACCGTTTCTGAGATAGAAGCCATTATAGAAAAAAAATACGATAATGCTCTACTTTGAGACACGAACGGTGTAAAACGCTATAGAAAATTTGGAAAATTTAGGATTTTCAGATTTTTTTCTTCCATCATGAAGTAAATATGATGTTGCGGGGTTTCTAAGGGTGAGGTAATTTTCATTATTTTTCAAGATGCACTGTTTCTGAGATAGAAGTGATTATAGAAAAAAAATATGGCAATTCTCTACTTTGAGATATTATGAGCGATGTATAAAGCTATGGAAATTTTGGAAAATTCAGGATTTTCAAATTTCTTTTTCTTTCATCATGAAGAAAATTTGAGGTTGCGGGATTACTAAGGAAATTTAAAATGGATGACTTTTTTGTAATCAGCACCCCTAGAAACCAACAAAGGGACAACCATATTATTTTTATAAAATTAAGTATGTCCGCCATATTGGAATTTCAAAATGAATGTCATTTTCGTATCCAGCATCCCCAAAAACCTGGTAACGACACCTATGTTAATTTTGCAAAAAAATGAATTACCGTTATTTTTAAATTTCAAAATGAATCTACACAATATCTACACCCCCCCCTAAAGTCGAGGAAAATTAAAAATTGGGAATTTTGTACGCTCCTTTGTTTTTTTATGTGCGCTGGTTTTGCTGCTTGTATGTTTTTTGAGTTACCTACATTACGGAAAATATATGTACCTATTCTTAAATTAAATGTGTACTCACAAATTGTCGCCAAGATGGTTATTTGTTCACTAATATAATATCTGTCTGCCAGTTTGGAATATTCAGTGGTATTATTTAGTCACCAGATTTGTAATTTTTTATTCCTTACATTCTTTAGCCAACATGGTAATTTAGTATTCAATATTCGGTATTTTCACATCCAAAATTTAATTGTTTTGTCGTGATTGTTTTCCGTAAGTGTTTCGTGTTGTGCGACAAAATCCGTAAGTGTTTAAAACAATGAACAATATTCGCGTAAACATAAGAAATCAATATGTTTTGTCGTGAGTTTAAATACATGCCTTTGGATAATTTGATATTATTTGTTGTCCTGTTGAAATTGTTGACACATTTTTCCATTTATTCAAGTTATTTGGTAGAACATAGTCAATCCATTAAATGGTGATGCGAGGGATGAAGATCTGCTAAAATATTATGGCCGCTATATATGTATATGTATGGACTGTTTCTAAGATACTTACCATTTTATATTTTTTCAGTAGTAGTACAGTTCAGTAATAGGTGATCCAATTTATAAAAACACTGAATATGGTTTTAGTTTCACTTGCACAAGTAGTAAGAAGTATAATAAGCAAATCCAAACCCAATTAAAGCTTTGTATTTTTATATTTATTGAATTCTTACTAACGAAAGTCGAAACATATTATTGCAATTTCAATTTCTGCAATCATAGAATGCCAAATTAATATGACAGCTTAAAAAGAAATGTAGTGGTTTAACTATATTTAATTATCTTCTAAATAATGAATATCTAAGTCCAAATACCTAAATCTTATCTCTATGATATCAGGAAGAAGTTTTGGAGTCGATAATACCTGACTGGTTGGTTTAAGATTAGAGAGAGTTTTGCCGAATGAATGAAGGTAATATTTTTTTTATTATTAAAATTAATTTGATTGAACTAAACTAACCTAAACTAACGAGTCAGTAGCAAAACTAAATGAAAATCAACGCTCCTGTTTTTGCGTAGAAATAATTATTTTTAGATAATATTTTAAAGATAAATATAGGTGTCAAAAATAGCACCAACGATTTGTGTAAACCACTGTTATTTTTTTTTAAGTAATGTAGTTTTCATCTTATAGCGGAAACTTCAAAGTGCAATGAAGAGTAAGATGTTACTGTTTATTTGTAAGTAAAATGTTAAAATAAAGATCTTACAACAGTTATAGATTTTAAATTGTGCTTAGAATTGCTTATTATACTTCTGTTAGTTTCCGAGGGAATTAAAAGCACCATTTACATGTTTAATTATTACCCAAACAGGTGGGTGGTTTTTAATTTCAATGACTCGAAAGTGGTCCAATTTCGTCCATACAAAATTATTTATCCAGCCCCATTTTTCAAATGATTTGTCTTCACTCCCCGGATCTCGATTTAAAGGATTTTCAGTTTCCTACGTTTTATTAAACTGTATTAATTTTCGTACGTTAGTACTTTCACATAGAAATGGAACTTTACGAAAACGGTAGTGGTGAACTGTGGCGTAGATATGTAAAAAAAGCGTTAAAAAGATCACAGGCTATTCCACTTTTTTATAATTCTTTCTGCTGGAACATTTAGTAAATAACAATATATACATACCTTATTTAAAATAATATACTAACTATAAAACTGAACATTGTAGGATTTGAAACGTAATCAAAAATATTTCTAAAAATGAAAAAATAAATATAATTAAGTATATAATTTTGATAAAATCTCAATATGTTTTTATTTATTCAGATTGTAATTCTAATACTTACAACTTAAAATAAGAATTTATTTAAATTAAATTATAAAAAAGTAACTCTTTTTTTTACTAATGAGTAAGTTTTGCTACAACATAGTAGTAAAATTAACATTAAAGTTTTATAAAATATGCAACAAATTTAAAAAAAATGAAAAAATCTGAATTATCCGGATAATCCGGATTTTTGGGAGAAAAATTCGGAAATCCGGATTTTCAAAAAGTCAAACGTTTGTGGAGGTTTGGATTTTGCGGCAAGTGGCAAACGTGCGGACTCGGCAGTAGGAATACATTTTTTGCAAGTGTCTGCCTAAGTAGTTACCATCAAATCGTTAGCACCTATGTACCTGATACAGTATTTTTATCTCACGAAACGACACGTACTTTAGTGACCACACGAGCTAACGATAGGTACTCGTCTCCATGCACACATCGAACACAGCGTGTTGCGTGCGCTATGTAAACGGCTCAAGTTACCCAAAAAATATGTATAAAATAATTATTCCTCTTTAAATGATGTAAAAAAATCTTTTAAGATTGACTCACTATAACCTTTTTTATGGTAATCAAATTTGGTCGAAATTAATGCATTATTGCGCCATCAGTTGACGCGGACGAAGTCGCGGGCAACAGCTAGTCCATAGTAATATTATAAATGGGAAAGTGTGTGTTTGTCCGTCTCTCACGCCAAAACTACTGAACCGATCTAAATGAAATTTGGTACACAGATATTCTAGAGCCTGAGAAAAGACATAAGCTATTTTATTATCGCGGGGAAATGTACGGTTCCCATGGGATACTTTATTTACAGTTTCACGTAAAAACCACTAAACCGATTATTATGAAATTTGGCACAGTTGAAAAGTAGACTACGGGGAAAGACAAAGGCTACTTTTTATCGCGGGGAAATGTGCGGTTCCCGTGGGATACTTTATTTACTGTTTCACGAAAAAACTACTAAACCGATCATCATGAAATTTGGCACAGACATAAAGTAGACCATAGGGAAGGGCATAGGCTACTTTTTATCGCGGGACATATACGATTCCCATGGGTTACTGTACATACGCGGGCGGAGCCGCGGGCATCAGCTAGTAATTGAATAAAATTTAAGCATTTTTTACTTAGGTACCTACCTATAATATCTATTCAAATTATGTGTGCTATGTGTTGCATTAAAACAGTTACATATGGATTTTATTATCTTTTTCAATACAAATAATAAAATAAGATGACCTACTGCCGACACGACTACACTGTAACACTTTGGGTTCATGTAAGTTCACGCCGGCGACGTAGGCGCGCGGCTCGCTTTGCGGCAATTGCGGGCAACTCTTGGAAGCGTTAAATGCCTATTTCGCTTGGTCTACCTGGTCTTAAACGGGCCAATTACGAGGGACTCGCGCGCGAGCAGTGAGCGACGTATGCGTGAGATTCGTTCGTCGCAATGTTTTATGGATTGGATTTAATACCTTACAATCTTTGCATATAATATTACGATAGGTACTGTGTAAGTTAGGTAAAAATCACCCGGCCAGCTATAACTATAATACCATATAACATAATGTATAACAATATTTAAAAATATAGTTTGAGCTACTACTGCTACTGCAATTACTTGATAACCAATATTTAGTGTTTAGGTTTTGGCTCCACAGTCCACTTGAACTATCTGTTCGCGTCTTATGTTATTCCGATGTGATACGATTTGAAGAATCATCAAGAGCCACAGAGGTCGTCAAATTATTACAGTACTATTAACACCTACCTTAGGTTTATTTGGAAAGCAATTTGTTCAGTAAAGTACAGTAGGTAGGTACTAGAAAGTAGGTAAAAAAAGTTGTAATTAAATATTAAGAAAAAATATATATAATACGTATAACCGCCTCCTTTTTTGGAAGTCGGTTAATAATTTTCTAAAATGAGACAACCCTAATGTCATTAGAAAGGATAAGAATTACGCGATAGAAAGAGACGCAACTTCTAGGTAAATATAATCGTAGGTAATCAAGCGTTGTGTTAGCTGAATTGAACCTTATCGCATCGCAGAAAGAGTCCCTATTTCTTCTAACCATTTGTCGGAGTGGTTCTTCTGTACCTCTAGGTACTATTATTTATTCTGTGGTTTGGTTCACTTTTTACGCAGTCGGGTTTTTAAATTTTTTAAATTATTATTTTTTATTTTATACTTTTTAGTTATGAGTACCTAGCTAGCTATTTACCAGACTGGATTTCCTATCAGCATCAGTACTACATCACTGGAATGTGAGAATGGTTGTTACGCAACTTTAAATCGATATAGATCCTAAACGGTCAGTCGAATCGAAAAATGTTGAGAGAAAACTAACAATGATTTTTAAATACCTATTCAACGATACCCCACTTGATATAGTTTGTTGACTTTCATTTTTTTCATTTTCACAATATGGCGTCCAGTAGTCGCCATATTGAATTTTCACTAACGTCATGTCTTTAGTGACACTCGCCGGACTAAGAGGAATCGATTGACGTGTGAATCATAAAAATCGGCCCAGGCGTTTGGTCTGTATAGTGCTTCAAAGGAACATACATACATACATACATAGGCTGATAAACACATTACCACTCCTTTGCGTCGCGCAGTCGGGTAAAAAGTAGTTAAAGAACGTTTGTGTGCAAAAGCCTATCATAAGGTCAATGATTTTATTGACGATCGCACACCCTGGGAATAGGATGACCACCTGCAAGGCTACTTCTATGTACTATAATATGTATCTGACTTTTGTCAATATTATATAGACCTAAGTTTTGTTTTTGTAAACAACTTCATTTTTTTTTTAAAGAACAATTTTCCATCTTTTTGCTAAAAGATGGCCCCGTGCGAGTTTCTTACGCCGCGCCGGTTCTTCTCGCCGGGTTAGTTCCCGAACCGGTGGTAGGCATCAAGTAGGGACAATTCTTTAAGCGTTACTTTGTAACCCATATGGAAATAAAACTTTTTTGATTTTGATTTGATTTTGTACGGCGCACCCATATGGAGTGAAAACCTGCGGCCTGAAAACCGGTTGGCCCTCGGGAGGCTGCAGAGGACCATAGCGATACGAGTGGTACGAGGCTATCGTACCATCTCGAAAGACGCGCGTGCCTTGGGACTTGGAGGTCTCGTCCCAGGCCGAAGTCTATTGGCGCTGCCAAACCTGACGAGATGAGGGTAACATCACGACGCCAGATATCATCCAGAGGTGGCGGAAAGATGCCAGTGACCGAGCGCTCGACTTGTGGTCGGAGCGGACTCGAGAAACCGCAAGTGAGCATCGAACTTTTGTCGGCCCAGCTACGCCCCGTTCTGAAAGAATGGTTGAATAGGAAGAGAGGTGCACTGACGTTCCGCCTCACACAGGTGCTGACCGGGCATGGCTGCTTTGCTAAGTATCTGTGTGAGATCGTAAAACGGGAAGTGCCAACGGCCTGCCACCATTGTATCGATACATGTGACACGGCCCAACACACGGTTCCGACGTGTCCCGTATGGGGAACCCAACGCACGGACATGACGAACATCACCGGATTAGACACAACGCTTTCAGAACTAGTACGCGCTATACTCTCCAGTACGAGAGCGAAGAGAAATGGCGGGCGGTAGAGCACTTCGTAGAGGACTGAGGAAGTGATGTAATCCTGCGCATCGCGACACCAGAGGTGAATATGGCCCATGCAAGCCCCGATGGGGCCTCTGTTGGGCCTGGAGGCCATAAATGCCTCCATTTAGAAGAGCCTGCGGCAGCAGGAGCCCGCCGTCACCCGGTGCAGGCTCATGCGATCCCGTGGCCTTGGCGGGTGGTATTGAGTGGAGTACCGCCGAGTTTTTAGTGAGTCCATTTACCATCTTTTCGGGCGCAGCAGAGTCTCACATACTCATACCTTCAATCCCCCCGTGGGATGCTTAAACGCATTTTCTCTGCGAAAAAAAAGGGCGGCCGCGGCATTACATTTTGCGACATACAGTTACTAATTAAAATACACCATACAGTAGGGCTAGGGACTTTCATAATGGGCATTGGCCCACCACACATTCCCAGGTCCCACCACTGCAACTCATGTGAGCCAGGATCGACAGCCGTAACCAACCACAAAAACTTTGATATGATCTCAGGGGTCAGGTCTATCGTGGAACCCGCAACGAAATTAATCAGAAGAAAGTAAGGAGGAGTTTGAAGAATATTAATAGGAACAGTAGACTGTATAGTGTATTTTTGTAAACATAACTTATTAATTTGTTGATAAAAATCTTAAAACGAATTTTAATATTTCTAGTTGGAATTTGCACTGTCCGTTTGCGACAAAACATAACCTTTCTATAACACTCCGTGAAGGATAGCAATAATTAAAATTCCTTATCGTCGCGGTCGTATTTTTTCTTTGTTTACAGATTAAAATTTTTATTACACGTCTTATTTATGTTATATAATATGTCCAGTGACCGATTATGTGGTCAATGTACTGTCGCGGTCGGTATTCGCACGAATTTTATCGGACATTTTCGATTAAGATCTGTATTATTTATTTAACCCATCGTTTTTGTATCCATGTATGATTATGATATCTATTTGTAACAAATGTGTCGACTGTGTTTCTTAAAGGTACATTATCATCATCATCATCCTACTACTTACCATAATATTAATGTGAACGTTTGTGAGGATGGATGGATGGATGTTTGCTACTCTTTCACGCAAGAACGGATTTATGATTTATGATAAATGATGATATTTACTATGGTAGTAGTTTAACTTGGTTTAACATACAATAAATACAGGTTACTTTTATCTCGAAAAAGTACCTGTAGTTTTCTCGTGGAATTCTGTATTTAGGCGGGCGGAGCCGCGGGAAAAAGCTAGTTATATAATATATATAAGGTTCGGTAAAATTCATAGGCATAAAAATAATTGTCAAAATCTTTTTATGGGCGCGTTTTCAATGAGCATGCGGAGATTATCCCATACATACATTAAGTGATTTTTTTGCTTTGAGTATGACAATAATTTTTTCGACCACAGGGCGACATCTAGTGTGTGACTAAAGTCTAAGTATTTTTATGATCGTCATACAAGCAGACATATCGTCTAGTGGTAGCTGTAGCTGGTAAGCCAGAGGTCTTCTTAACGAGCACGTTTCCGTTAAAAGGCGGTCTTTTAAATGGGATTCCAAACCCTACCCAAGCCGGTTAGCGCTGGTTTTATTTAAATTTTAAAGCAACAAAGACCATTAAAACAGTAAATGCCCTTAGATCTAATACCCTTTTTAGCAGGGAGTTGATATTAGTAATTATGTTATCGGTTGTTTATGCTAGCAGCTAGTAATTAATTATTATCGCTGATGAGTTAAAGGTCATCGACCTGAAAGGACATCTGACATCATTAAAAAACGATTATTGTTGTAGGTAATGTGTTACAATGTTGGTTGATAAATTATATGTTTTTTGTAGCCACACAAAACATATTTTGTAGCCTGCTACCACCTGTAGATATGTCTTTTAGTTCGAGAAGTGAGAACGTTTATCGATAATCATTCATCATTGTTTCTTTCCCCTTATCTTCTTCTAAATTTTTTTTAGAATAGAAGAAAATAGAATTTAGAACGCCTATAAGACGCAGTCATCAGTATTATGGTCGCTGTAAATTAACAAGATTTACTGAAAATTAAATTCTTATACTGTATAGACTATAGTAATAAGTGCACTTCCTTTTATTTCATAGTTAGCGACCCGCCCCCGTTTCGCACGGGTGTAAATTGCAATGTACTTATTATTTATTACATAATATAATTAACTAGCTGATTCCCGCGACTCCGCCCGCGTAAGTACAGTAACCCACGGGAACCTTATATTATGTCCCGCGATAAAAAGTAGCCTATGTCCTTCCCCTTTCCCTTGCGAGTGTCGAAAATTTGCAGCATAAACGGCTCTATCTTTTGATTGCGTTGGCTTAGAAGTTTGATTTTTCCACAGCTCCAAGGGACAGTAGACCTGAGTATTTGATATTTAAAATTCTTGGTCTTGACAGACAGACGGACGGACAACAAAGTGATCATATAAGGGTTCCGTTTTTCCTTTAGAGGTACGGAACCCTAAAAAGAGGTCCCGCGAACTTGATGTAGCGAGCGACCATAGAGAATAGAAGTAAGGAGGACCATCTCTCTAGGGCAGAAAAGCTAAAAAGTGTCCGACAAAAGTAACCAAATAACAGTTCCAAAACTGGCCATAATGGCGCTAGAGTCAAAAGAGAGTATGATATGAAGTTAGCAATAAGAGAGGGAGTGAATTTATTTGAAAGTTAGTTATTGGTTAGTTACTCTAATAAATTGTGGCCATTTTGTAGCGCTCTTTTTGAAATTCTTCCACATACTACTATGGCGCCACTTAATTTGCTCCCTTTCAACGGACACTTTTTAATACACTAGATAGACCTCTATTACCTCTATTCTCCACGCGAGCGACGTCCACATGTGGTCTAGAGCCGTCATTGACTGCTCGGTCGATGGAATTATAATAATAATATCTATGGACGCTTCACACCACGTCAATCTGATCCCGTGGTAAGTTCTCGAAGAACTTGTGTTACGGGTACCAGACAACGGAAATATATTTAATAATTTTATACTATACACATATTTAAGATTTTAATTATATTATACACATATTTAATACACATCCATGGCCCAGGAACACAGAAAAACTTTTTGTTCCTTCGGCGGGATTTGAACCCGCGACCCCCGGCTTGAGCACCAACACGCTCAACCAACTGAGCCACAGAGGTCGTCAAAAAATTGTTTGTACGGTTTGTAACGTGGTTTGTAACAACCCTACCGGCGTGTGTTCCAGACGCTGATCAACACCGCGTACTGCGCGCTCGCGCTGTTCGGCAGCGGCGTGCGGCGGCTGGTGTTCGGGCGGCTGCGCGTGGCGGAGGCAGCGCGTGTGCGCGACAAGTTCTGGAACTACGTGTTCTACAAGTTCATCTTCGTGTTCGGCGTGCTCAACGTGCAGTACATGGACGAGGTGCTGCTGTGGGCGGCGTGGTTCACGCTCGTCGGGTTCCTGCACCTGCTGGGGCACCTGTGCAAGGATAGGTTCGATTATGTGAGTACTGACTAGCCTACTAACATATACATCAGCAACCACAGTTAAGAGAAGTAGGTAAATAACTCGACGAGCGGCCTTAGACCTACTGTTCTCTTTATACTGTGTCCGCAACTCCGCAACACTAGGTAGATTTGCAAGTCCGTTGCTGGCCTTAATTTTTTTTATAATACTAGCAGTCCCGAGTCCCGACAAACGTGTTCTGTTTTAGGATGGGAGTTGGGTCTATAAGTTATAACTATATATATTATCCGGAATCCGGAAGGCCAGGGAAAATTCACAGCATTGAAAATAGAACTGTGCGCTTATACAATATACAATACAGCTGAAAATGGAAGTGTCAAGTGTTGAGCTGTCATATTACATTGATATTTGACTCGACACTCGTGTGTTCGATTTTTAGCTGTATTGTATTATTATTAGCGCCAGAGTTCTATTTTCAATGCTCTGAATTTTCCTCGTCCTACCGGATTCCGGATCATAATATTATAATAGTCCCAGTCACCATATTATAGTCACTAGTTCACTATGAACATATTGTGTAGAGCTCATTTGCCGCAACTTATCTTCGCTCGCCGCCACTCGTGATCACTCGCCTCACTTCGGACCGGTGTCGGTTATTGTACACAACATATCAAAGCAACACCTACTAATATCAGATAGTAGGTGTTGATCAAAGGCGCTCGTCTAATGTGTGGGCACTTGGGCAGCTCGACAAAACACTCGTCTGCATTGGCCGCCTGGATTGGCATTTGGCATTCAAGAAACTTGTCCAACGTGTGGACATTAGCACTTGGCTTGAACCTTTTTGCCGACCGCGACGCGACGCTCGCGTTGGACTACATTGGGCCAACGTGTATAGCCGACTTTATATTTTAGACTGTTGTGAGCGTCCACTGTCTAGTAGTAGTTAGTAGTTAAATAATTCGTAAATAAGTCATAAGTTACAATAAAAAAAGAAATATCTTTATCAGCTATTTTGGGAGTCTGTGCAAACAAACTATTATCTCGATTACTCGGCTTTGGTTTTATTACGGGTTTGATAACACTTTATATATTTGTTTACGAATAACATGCACGAATATTTATTAGTAACACTTATATTTTTACGGTGCCGTACCTCAAAAGGAAGATAATTTTATTAGAATATGTTGCCCGCGACTTCGTAGGCGCAAAAAAAAATGTGGCGCAAAAAGGAACTGTACAATTACTAAATTAAAGTACTTAATTCAGAGCCTAACCAATTTCATCAGAATCCGTTCAGTAGTTTGGCATGAAGGAGTCTGTGAAACATCCATCCATCCTCATAAACTTTCATATTTATAATAGTAAAATTTTTTGAGGCCATAAACATAATATTAAAAGAGCCGCTTTGGAAAAGTATAGCGCCTTGTAGATATCTCGTGAATTCTATCTACTACTTATTACTACTACTAAGGTACTTGAAATATTTTTAGACCAGAATTCTATTACTAATTAAACGCTAATATGTATTTATTTTTCTTCAACAGCGGCAATAATATTTCAAATAATACAAAAGGGGTCCGTCCAATTCGGGCCCAAAACTCAAAAAGCCGGTCACAAAAAACTAGTTATTTTAAATACATCTGCAATATTTTTGCTACTTTTTTGTACGGAGCGTTAATGGTCTTGTTTATCTTTTACGTATTGAGATAATGTTTTTCACCTGAATAACCCAAATTAAGGTCAAGCTTGTAAGGTCAGAGTCTCTAATCTCTTCCTCAATAAATAAACAGTAGTTAAACGAAGGGCTACTCGTGTATGATGTACAGTGTACATGCCGGGTAGTTACTAACTTACTAACTACTACGAGTAAACGGTAAACTGGGACTCTAAAAGACTGGGAGTGCTGGGATTATGATCCGGAAACCGGAAGGCCGGAGAAAATTCAGAGCAATGTAAATAGAACTCTTAACCTCAATTCTCGTATTTAAAGTAGACTTAATTTTACTTTATTTGGATTGAAAGTGTAGCGACATGTTACCATGAACGGATTTCATCACGTTTCGACCAATCAGAGCGCGTTTCACGTTGGTTTAACGTTCATAAAAACACCGTTTGGAAGTATAAGCGTATCGGGACTTGATTGTAATTGTATTAATGCAGGTTTTATTTAGCAGAATTGCCCCTCTGGTCTATACCTACACTAGAGTTGAAAATCTAACTTAAGAGTGTCGAGTTGCCAGATTTGACATTGACATTTGACTAGCTTAAGAGAGAGACTCCATCAGTGCGTTGCGCTGCGGCAGCGTCGATGCTGCGTCGTATTTTATCGTTTTTTATAGATTTTTTATGACACTTCGTAACGTTCGTCAACGTCGGACAAGAGACGACGAGGGAGGGAAGATGATGCGATGCGCTATCACCCTCTTGCGTTGTGAATTGCGAAAATGCAGGTGTGGCAAAAAATGCAACAAACGCACTGGCCTCAGTCCACGTTAACACAAGTCTAAACGTTTCCGTGGCACTTACGAAACGTATTGTTACGGTTATATAAAAACAATGGCGCGTTACAAACTATAAGTAACTATAATTATAAACTAACTACAAACATTAGTCTACCACGTTTTATCGCGATCTCACGTGATGTAATTATTATTAGTTGTGATTTATGACTATGACACGAGATTCAGGCAATTTTCCAAGTGTTTACGGCGTAAACTTCTATATTCTCTGTTTAGATCTTATCGAATAGTTTTGTAAACAAAAATACAATAGTACACTATAATGCTACCAATTTTGCAGTAAATACAGTAATTTGGTCCAATTTCTGAGAGTGATATCTTCTAAATACTTCTGAATTCTGATACAAGTAGGGACTATAGGAACTTTGTATTGGGAAAACGATAATGAAGGTTTAACTTCTATCGCGCGGTGTCGCATTCACAAACGCGTCTGTCGCGCGTGAGCGATACGCCGATACTGCTGACCGAAACAGGATTATGATCAGAAAGTCACGAGAATTGTTCTTCTGGTATATATTTACCACGGGGCCAGATTGACGTGGTGCGAAGCGTCCATAGATATTATTACGTATATTATTTTCTGTAAATCACTTGCATTCATATAAATAAATCGGCAGAAACTGGTTGCGAAAATGTTCACATTGAATTTAGGTAAAGTGACTTTGAAAAATCTTGTTTTTAATTAAATAGTTTAAATACCTAATTACATTTTTTGTTTACTTTATAAACAACCTTAAAATGTTTTTGAATAAGTATATAGTTATATAAAAGAAAACAAGGATTAAGGAACCTTTGATGAAAGGTTTCAAGGTCTCAAGGGTTCCGTAGTAACAACAACAAGGAACCTAACCCAAGGTTCGCACTGTTCGTTCGTCCTCCATTGCTAAATCAATATAAATTAAAGTGTATAATTATGGATTGCAAATTGTAATATATTATAGACTTAAATTTTGGCATCATCCTACTAATATTATAAATGTGAAAGTTTGTGAGGATGTGTGGATGGATGGATGCATGTTTGTTACTCTTTCACGGAAAAACTACTGAACGGATATTGATGAAATTTGGTATCTTAGTAGTTTAGGCTCTGGATTAAAACATAGGCTACTTTTTATCCCGAAAAAATACAGTGTTCCCGAGGGATACTGTATACACGCGGGTGGAGCCGCGGGAAACAGCTAGTCTACAAATACTACCTGGATCATACATAATAATAATAAGAACACTATTGCTCACAAATTACAAAATAAAAGACACATCCATAAAAACGGTTAGACACAGTGTGGGCAAAGGCGGTCTTATGACTTATCGCTTAAAGCGATCTCTTCCAGACAAACTTTGTGTCAACGGTAAACTTAATAGGAAAACATACATACTACCTTACAAATACAACCTACACCACTATATTACTGAGGGGAATAAAAATAGACCACAGGGGTGTAAAAATACATCAGACCTACAAAATATACCTGCAATTTTTCATAAAAAGTTTCGGAGGAGTTCTGTTGCAAAGACTGCGACACGAGAATTTTATTTATAAGATGGAAAACTTATTGGTTGAATAGGATTTAAATTAAGCAAATAAGTTTTTAACGAAGGTCAAAAAGCCTCAATGCTTTATTAAAGTTGTAGTAATAAAAAAAAAAACTGGTAGAGCTACACACGTAGTAATCTTACTTGTTTTTATCAACTTATTCAGGAAAAGTGATAAAAAACACGCAGCTGACTCACATAGCGATATAGGAACTAGGAAGTTGAATCAAATTATATCGCGTAAAAGAAACAATGAGGCATGCATTATTCAATTTATATAAAGAATTTGAACAAAAAAAAAAGAAATAAAATAAAGTTTTTCGGTACAAGCTAAAGGTTAAGTTGCGCTCCGATAAACATCGTTTTTCGATAAACAAAAAAAAATGACTAAAAACAGATTTCGGTTCAAGCAGATTTTTCCTTTCATATGGAAATGATGTAATGAATTAATTAAAGTAGAAATTGATAATCCATTTTCGTCAAATAAGGTTTTAATAGAGCCTATTCATTTTGAAGTTTGACCCCAGAAGTCAAAGTGCCTGATTCAGTTAGGTATATTGCCTATCAAATTCGGGCGCCACAGACGGACACCCGCTATCCTCATAATTTTAGTCTATTTCAAACTCTCACCCTGTAAAAAATAATAAACCATCGATCCTAGAGATTGGTTTCAATAACAATAAAATGCTCCGATTACCTTCCCCTGCAATATTATAACGTTTTTTTTTGCCTGCGTGTTGTTATTTGGGCCTATATTGTATGGAGAGTAAATGATCTCCTTCATACGGCGATTAAATTCACTAATAAAAAAAAATCTTAAACCATTTAAAATTTGATTTATTTTTAACATAATTAAAGTCTCTTTCTAAAATAATAGGAAATTAGTCACATCAACATCTACGCGTACGAAGTCGCTGGCAAAAGCTAGTCTAAGAATAAGGTAATTATCATTCAACGTTGTAGTTTTTTTTAATGAAATGAACCAGGAAACGAGCAAACGGATCGCCTGATGGTAAGCGATTACCGCCGCCCATGGACACTCGCCGGAAACCTTACTCGGCAAAACACAACGCAACCGTTATTTCACGCCGGTTTTCTGTGAGGTCGTGATATTTATCCGGTCGAGCCGGCCCATTCGTGCCGAAGCGTGGCTCTCCCACAGTTTATTTTGTAACCCTATCCTTATACCGACATTCTCGTCGCTCAAATAAAATATTTTTTTTTAATTCCGTAGATTCATTACCAATGTGCTCGATAGTCGTGTGAGCCACGAAATCTGTGAATTAATCATTATTTAAAGAACGTGCTTAACCTTACTACATCAATTTATGTTTTTATATGCAAGGTTAAGAGAGAGGCCGACATGTTATTAGCCGGCTAGTTCGGACTTTAGTGGTTACCGGTCGACCAACTCTAGGATCAAAACTAGAATTAACTAAATTACAACATTTTCTGTCCTTGCTTGACCGATTTTATGATTGTTTTTTTCATAGTAATTCGTAAACTATTTTATAACCAAACAGATACAAATAGTAGAACAACGGTTTCTAGGTCAGCTACCAAAACAATATAATGTGGTTTTAAAAAGAGTAGTCAAAGAACGTTTGTGTGCTAAAGCTTATTATAAAGTAAATGATTTTGTTAACGATTGCACATCTTGGGAATAAGATGCACCCGCAAGGCTGTCTCTATGTACTTGTGTACTGACTTTGACTTTTGTTATATTTAACATAGATATAAGTAAGTTTACAATTTAAAATATATATTTCTTTTAAAATAACAATTTTCCATCTTTTTGCTAAAAAATGGGCCCGGAGTTTCTTACGCCGCGCCAGTTCTTCTCGGCGGGTTACGGACTAGGGTTGAACCGGGTGGTAGCTTTTTCTGTTGACTTTCCGAAAATAGCTTGTTAAGTTTAATCTGTGAATAAAAAAAAGATGTTTGATTTTGGACCAGCTCCAATGATGTTTGATTTTGGTGTACATAACACCACATAGGTAAATAGGAAAAAAATTAGAGAATTTCATAAAAATACAAAAAAATATATTTGAAGAATATTAAAATGTACGCATGCATGTACATGCGTACAAAAATGATTATTTGCAGAGATTTTTAATGCGAGAACCCTATGTTTAGGACGGCCATGACAGTTGTTTTGATTTGACTTTTGACGTAGTTGACAGTTTTAGGAAGAGACGTCTTCTTTGTCAAAAGTCATGTCACTGTCGAAATGTCATTCTTTGTTGATAATTCTGTTTTATGTTTTATTTTACGTTGCATGTTGCTCTCCTTGACGAAGTTATTTTAAATGTACATTGAAACGAAGTGAAATTAAATAAAATAAAGTATAGGAAACAGTTACTATATTATGTAGCTATATTAACATAATATGTAAATATAGCCAGTACTATGTACACTATATTATAGTGTACATAGTACTGGCCCACGCCTCATACATTTCTAGACATCTCTTTTTTCATTTTTATACTGCAGCTGTCGTCGTCCCCGGCGGAGGCGGGGTGGGCGCACGCGCGGCTGCTGGGTCTGCTGCTGGGGATCCTGCTGGCTACCGCCGGGCTGTTCGCCGCCGCGCTCGCCTGGGGCCTGCCCGCCGGACCCGACACCTTCGCCTTCATGGCCGCCGAGGTGAGTCCCCACTCCCGAGGGCAGCCGGCTAGACCTTGCTCCTCGTTGTACGTTAGGGTTGCCAACTGTCCCGTTTTCCCAGGACGTATCCTTGTTTTTACAGTGTCCTGGACTGTTCTGGATAGTTTCAAAGCAGCGTCCTGGGTTTATAAAGTGCCCTGATAGGGCACTTTATAAACCCAGAATAAATTTAATATTATTCAAATACTTTTATGAAAAAATATGAATAGCATTACATGTATTTCATTTACTTATTAAATTAACTGTTGCAACTCTGTTACTGCGTCCTGTTTTTAAACTGAATTGTCCTGGTTTTTTCAACTTCAAATCCTGTTTTTCTAAATTACCTATTGTAGGTGAGACTTCCCAGGCGTAGACTCTAGCTAGAGAATGCTTGCACCCACACCTTGGAATTTCAACTTTGTCAGTGTATGTGCCCCTGACATAATAGCTCGACTGATACTGCTAGTGGCTACCTCGTGTGAGATGATAAAGCGGTCGGTATAAGACCAGGTATCTCGGAGCTGGGACAGTTGCATCAGCAGACGCCGTCGCATCATTACCAAGGTGTTTACGTAGGTGCTTCTTTGGAATCTATTAATGCGAAGATTTAATATACTTAGTCAAAATGTTGAGTTTAACGTCTTAAGTGGTACCCAGGAATAGGTAATAGCTCTCTTCACCGATGTCTGTGACGGTGGCTGAAGCCAGGCCAACTACACTCGAGTTATTTTATAGTGCCCAAGTTGTGCGCAGTACACAAGAGCACTCCATCTTTCTTTACTCTCCAAACCTAGTGGGACGGATGACCGACACGACTGACGAGAGATCAGGCGCAGGTCCGACTTTTTACATGCCCATCCGACGCATGGATCATCTTTTTTGTCAGACAATCGGGTGATCACAAACTTGGAAAACATTTTTGTTGTTCCAACGCGAGAATCGATCCCACGACCGAGTCGAGAGCCAAGCTCTAAAACCCCGGAACCATGGTGGTTGGTATGTTGGACGGTGCCTAGTAAAGAGTACTAAAAGCTGTCGTATCCGTCAGTGCGCGCTAGTGGGCGTGTCGGCGCTGCACGTGGTGGCGCGCTGGGTGCTGCGCGCGCGCGACGCGGACGCCGGCGGCGCGCCCGCCTACTACACGCACCTGGCGTTCGACGCGGGCGGGCTGGCGGTGGAGGCGTGCCACGTGGCGCACATGGTGCTGTACAGCAACGCCGTGCTGTCCATGGCGTCGCTGGTGCTGCTGCTGCAGCTGCGGCACCTGCTGCATGCGCTGCTGGGGCGCCTGCGCCGCCACCGCCTGTATACCGCGCTCGCGCACCACATGAGCCGCAAGTGAGTGCGCATCTATTTAATGTTATAATTTTTTTCCCCTATAACCTTACTTTATACAAAAAGTAATCACTTATTAGTATACAGATAATACAGTAAATAACTTATGTACAATATGCTTACACACGCAAGCGCGCTTAGGTGTATGAGTATTGTAGTAAAAGAATCAAGGACCAATCTAGTAAATCTAGTTCAGACTTTTCCAAAGTGGGCGATAACGCCCGTTGTGGGCGCTGGAAGCCTAGAGGGGCGGTAAAGGGCCCAGAAAAATTGGGGGGGGGCCTATGTGAGTAGTATTATTGTTGTTCAATGTTGTATATTGGTTAATTTTGAACAGACAAAAGATACCTCTGATCTAGTTCATAATACATAATAGTACTTTCTTCTAAAAGTTTGAAGGTTTTAGTGTCAATATAAAGTAGTCAACATTATCTTTGGCCTTCACATGGTTTTAATGAACGTGCCAACTTCCGAACTAGACTTTTTAATGTAATTATCAAGTTAGTAATAAAACTATGTTAATGTGTAACATTATCCAGTGACACGGTTAACCATATTATATAGAACGTACAGTATCTTATCGGACTTAAAAACATGTAATTTACAATATATTATAATTTGATATTAATTTCAATTGCTAATTTACCGAACAGTAAGATTTATTTTTAAATAACATAAAAAATTGAAAGAGTTATAAAGGAGATCATCCGCCCTCCATACATATTTGGGCCAAAAAGTCAAAGTACCGCTAACACAAGAAAATATGTGAGTGATATAATACAACATAGTTAAAGGTATGTTATTATATTATTTTATATGTCTCCAGCTACCCCATGGCGAGCGCGGAGGAGGTGTGCAAGAACGGCGACAACTGCGCCATCTGCTGGGAGCCCATGCGGGAGGCGCGCAAGCTGCCCTGCGACCACCTGTTCCACAAGTGAGCACTCGCGCGACCACACTCGCGCCACTATAATATGAGCCGGAATCCGGAACGCCGGGGAAATTTCGGAGCAATGAATTTAGAACTCTGTGCTAATACAAAAGAGCTGAAATTCGAACTGCACTAGGCAGAGGATCCCAAACTTATTCCGTCTAATGCCCACTTTGAAAATCAATATTTTTTGAAATCTTTTTTCACCATAAAACCTCATTAATATATTAGTCTCGCCTGGAGATTATTTTTTTATCTCTTCAAAATGAACCAGTAGTCAACATTGAGCAATAATAATACTGCTTACATCAGCGCCCCCTCAATTTTTTCTGGACCCCTTACCCTCTAGGCTTCCAGCGGCCACAAGGGGGCGTTATCGCCCACTTTGGGAAAGACTGCACTAGTGTAATGTCAATGTCATATTCTGACAGTTTAAAGGTGCCGGCAGCGGACGACATGAAGCAACCGCAGACGACGTGTTGTCGCGACACGTCACTTCTATGTATTTCTATGAATGTGTCGCTAGCTGCGCAGGATATTTCATAGAAATACAGTCATAGTCGTCGGCGGTTGCTTCATGTCGTCCGCTGCCAACCGGCACCTTAATACTCGACACTTCCATTTTTACTCTATTGTATTAGCTCATAGTTCTTATTTCAGTGCTCGTTTCTTGGTTCATTACATAAAAAAAAACTCAAAATGGTGAAGCTTCCCCTTTCAACGTTCGCAATGCGCCACCGTCCTCAACTAGCTTCATATATGTACTATGTGACGACGTTTCCAGCTCGTGCCTGTGCCGCTGGGTGCAGCAGGACGCGTCGTGCCCCACGTGCCGGCGCTCGCTGGCCGCGCCCGCGCCGCCGCCGCCGCCGCCCCTCGCGCCCCTCGCGCCGCTCGCCGACGACCCCAGACACCCCAACCACCCCAACCACCTGTTCCACTTCGACGGTGAGCGCGCGTCGCACGCACACACACACACACACACACACACGTGTACACACGAGACGGAATCTGCGCGTGTACTGTGCGTGCAGCGTGCGTGTGTGTGCGCTCGCGGATGACGACGAATAAAGTCCACCTCTGTTGCTTTAGGTCGAGCTTTATGTTTTGGAAATGATTGAGACATTCTTATATTATACGGTATGGCATCGCATATTCTAATGTCAGAAATTCTAACATAATATTATGAAGAATAGAGGTAAGGAGAACCATCTTGTATGGGGGATAACTTGAAAAAGTGTCCACCCGTAAAGACCAAATTATAGTTAAAACTCACCGAAATAGCGCTAGTGTAGGAAGTGGAAATGACATGAAGTTAGCAATAAGAGATGGAGTGAAGTTATTTGAAAGTTAGTTATTGGTTATACTCTAGTAATTTGTGGCCATTTTGTGGCGCTCTTTTTGAATTTCTTCCACCCGCTTCTATAACGCCATCTTATCTTACTCCCTTTCAACGGACACTTTTTAATACACGAGATGGTCCTCCTTACCTCTATTCTCCATGCCTAATATTATGACGTACGTGACGTACATAATAATATGACGACCTCTGTGGGTCGCAGGTTCGAATACTGCCGAAGGAACAAAAAGTTTTTCTGTGTTCCTGGGTCATGGATGTGTATTAATTATAATAAAAATTAATATAATAAAAATCTTAAATATACAGCGTGTCCCGAAACCTATATCGGAGCCTTTAGTTGTAAAAAATATGGAATTTTTTATCGACAAATTGCCCCTCAAATTTTATTTTTCTCTCACGTTTGTAAAATGGCAGCCATTTTATTTTTTCATTACCAAGACCCGGGCTCTCGTACTAATTCGACCACCACTACTTATGTAAATGTCCTAGGAGCATAAAAAAGGTATCATTTGATAGCTAAACATGTGGACAATAATTCACAATTAAAATATTTTAATTTTCTTTGAACTGAAAAACAAAAAAAAGGTAATTTAAAAAAATATAAAGTTTTTTTTCGGTGAATTTTTTTAAATTATTTGCTTTTTGTGAAAAATCTAGGCCATTAACCTGCTTGTTTTTTGTTCTAAAACGATAGAAGAGGACGTTTGCTAAAATAAAATACAAACCCCTCTACTCTCAGTGCAATAGTTTAGAAGTTATAACAATTTGTTGGTATCATCTCAGGCAGGGGGCCAGCCAGTCGTCTTTTTCAAATTGTTATAACTACTAATCTATTGCACTGAGAGTAAAGGAGTTTAGTATTTTATTTTAGCAAACGTCCTCTTCTATCGTTGTAGAACAAATAATAAGTAGTTATAACAATTTGAAAAAGACGACTGGCTGGCCCCCTGCCTGAGATGATACCAACAAATTGTTATAACTTCTAAACTATTGCACTGAGAGTAGAGGGGTTTGTATTTTTTTTTAGCAAACGTCCTCTTCTATCGTTTTAAAACAAAAAACAAGCATGTTAATGGCCTAGATTTTTCCCAAAAAGCAAATAATTTAAAAAATAACCAAAATAAAATTGTATATTTTTTTAATTACCTTCTTTGTTTTTCTGTTCAAAGAAAATTAAAACATTTTAACTGTGAATTTTTGTCCACATATTTAGCTATCAAATGAGACCTTTTTTATGTTCCTAGGACATTTACATGAGTAGTGGTGGTCGAATTAGTACGAGATCCGGGGTCTTGCAGGTTACCAAAAAATAAAATGGCTGCCATTTTACAAACGTGAGAGAAAAATAAAATTTGAGGGGCATTTGTCGATAAAAAAATCCATATTTTTTACCACTAAAGGCTCCAATATAGGTGTCGGGACACGCTGTATGTATAGTTTAAAAGTATTAAATATACTTCCCGTTGTCTGGTACCCGTAACACAAGTTCTTCGGATACTTAGCACGGGGCTAGATTGATGTAGTGTGAAGCGTCCATAGATATTATTATGCTGGATATGCTCATGATAAAAAAAACATCGGTCTTTTAAAATCCAAAATCATAACACTCGTGTGACGCTACCCTGACTCCTTCGGTCACTAACTCTGACATATTCCTTAAATAGTGGTTGTGTCCACCGAGCAGGTTCCCGGTACGTGTCGTGGCTGCCGAGCTTCAGCGTGGAGGTGTCGCGCGCGCGCCCCGCGGCGGTCGCGGACGCCGTCGCCGCCGCCGTCGCCGGCCCCGCTGAGCCGCTGGAGGCGATGGTGCGCCAGGTGCGTGTCACTTCGGACAAGTTACATTGTTATTGTAGTCCTGCATGAGTTAGAAGCTGCGTATGTTATTATTAAATTTACTAGCTGTTTCCTACAGCCCCGCCCGCGTAAATATACTATCGAGTATCCCGCGGGAACACTGTATTTTTCCGGGATAAAAAGTAGCCTATGTTTTAATCCAGAGCCTAAACTACTACTATACCGAATTTCATCAAAATCCGTTCAGTAGTTTTTGCGTGAAAGAGGAACAAACATCCATCCATCCATACATCCTCACAAACTTTCACATTTATAATATTAGTAGGACTAGCTGTTGCCCGCGGCTCCACCCGCGTAAATACAGTATCCCTCGGGAACACTGCACTTTTTCGGGATAAAAAGTACCCTATGTCCTTTCCCGGGACTCAAGGTATGTCTGTACCAAATTTCATCCAAATTGGTTCAGCGGTTAAAGCGTGAAGAGGTAACAGACAGACAGATAGATACACTTTCGCATTTATAATATTGGTATGACTAGTATGGATGACTTCACTCGCAGGTGCAGACGGTGTTCCCGCAGATGCCGCGCGCCGCCGTCGTCGCGGACCTGGCCGCCACCGGCTCCGCCCACCTCACCATACACAACATACTGGACGGCCGCCTCGCGCCCCCCGCGCCGCCCGCGCCCCCCGCGCCCGCACACGCGCCCGCCGCACCCGCACACGCGCCGGACCGGTGAGCGGCGCCGAATAAACATCACTAGTAGACAGTGTAGACATCACTAGTGGATAGTGTAGACATCACTAGTATACATAATACATTATAGATAGATATCAATATCGGTAGATTCGGTAGTAGGCAGTGTAGACAGTATGGACATCACTAGTGGACAGTGTAAATATCACTAGTAGACAGTGTAGACATCACTCGTAGACAGTATAGTAATGACTAGTATTGCAATTCAAACAAGGGCGGATCCAGCTTTGGCGCCAGGAGGGGGTCACAAGAAAAGGGTTCAAGAAAATAAAACAAGTACATTAAATAATCAGGGCCGTCTTTAACCTATTTTACAGGTTCAAACGTTCAACTCTGTTCAAACGTTAAATTAAAATATTTACTTCGGAAATATACCATAAAATCAACCGGCTAAAACAGAACATCGGTAATAAATAATGTACCTTGGCCTTTATGTTAACTGCGAGCGAGCGAGCAAGCGAGCAAATTTTTTTCCTATTTAATAGGTTAAATCTGTTCAAATTTTAAACCCTAAAATACTGTGGAAATAGGATCATACATTAGAATAATGGGCGCCCATTTTTATTTTCATTTTTACCTATTTATGCTTTAAAGCACAGTCTTTCAGGACTTCCCCTTAAACACTGAATAACGGTGAACTTTGGAAAAATATCATAAAATGAACCGGCTAAAACAGAACATCGCTACTTAATAATATAATATGTTCTTTATGTTAAACGCGAGCGAGCGAAGCGAGCGAGCAAATTTTTTTCCTATTTAATAGGTTAAATCTGCTCAAATTTTAAACCCTCAAAGACTGTTATCCCGAAAAACTCTGTCCAAATATTCTTAATTCTTTAAGATTAATTTTTATTCGATTTCGATGATAATTATTGATATTTTTAAAAGTTTTTATTAATTTTAAAATTTCCCTCACTAAACTTTTAGTTTTAAGCATAATTTAGTCTGTTATGATATCACCTATCTCAATGTACGGAGAATACCAGATACTTAAACATATCAGCGAGGTTTTCGATAGCGTGATACAGAATTTAAATCCAATAACACAGCGACATCTAGTATTATATTTCAAAAACAATCCACGATTTAAGCAGGAGACTAGCGCCATATATTTTTCGTAAATTTACTAGCAAATTGAAGCTTTTAATATTAAAGGTAGGTATTAAATTATAATAAAAAACAAATATACTATGGTAATTAATAACACATATTAATGTGTTTTCAGTGTTATTAAATTATTGTAATAATAATATTCCTAAAATTAATTATTAACTAAAATTTTACACGTGTTTAAAAACTTAGCTCTAATTCTGGTAAAGAAACATAAATTCGCAACAATCAATATGGTTATTGCAGCTCAGTTAATCACAGTGTTTGTCCTTGAATGTAGGTTCAAACCCGACAGCGTGCTTTAGTTATTATTAGTTTATACTTTTTTATTATTATTTTTTAAATTATGCAACCAATTTTGAAACATTATTTTAAATAACATTTCATAGCAATCATAAAGTAAATCAGAATATTACTCTGATTTGCTTTATGTTAATTTGTTTTCTTTTTTTAAAATTGCTCTAGAAATAGAAATTATGATGCGATCTCGTTCAAAATAGTTTTCCTAAAGAGTTTTTAGCATGATCAGCATGGGCGTAGGGGGGTGGTTTAGGGGGTTCAAACCCCCCCCGAAATGGGCCGGCAAGTATATATAATACAGAGATCTGACCAATATACAGAGGCGTATTTAGAAATTTTGCGCCCGAGGCCAATTAACATATTTTGCCGCCCCATGAACCCTATCTGAAAGATGATTTTTGTAATAATCAACAGCCTAAATCAGAACTTTGATTACTACCCCCCCCCCCCCCCCCCGGTGTCGTTTTATTTTCTTGAACCCTCCCCGAAACTTAAACCTGGCTACGCCCGTGATGATCAGCATGGAAATTTGCAAGTTTCTATCTCCTATAGTTTAAAAATGCTAGGGGGGGGACCAACTTACAAACTACTTTGGAGGCCGATTACTCGAAAATGGTCAACTTTATAAAAAAGTAACGTATGAAACCTTAGCTTTATTTTAAAAGACCTATTCTATGATACCTCACACGATGGGGTAGAGTGAAAAAATATTTTTCATCCCCACTTCACATGTATGGAGGCCACCCCTAAAATTAGGTTACTGTTGTGACTCCATGTTTTTTTTTTTTTTATGAAATAAGGGGGCAAACGAGCAAACGGGTCACCTGATGGAAAGCAACTTCCGTCGCCCATGGACACTCGCAGCATCAGAAGAGCTGCAAGTGCGTTGCCAGCCTTTTAAGAGGGAATAGGGTAATAGGGGAGGGTAGGGAAGGGAATAGGGTAGGAGATTGGGCCTCCGGTAAACTCACTCACTCGGCGAAACACAGCGCAAACGCTGTTTCACGTCGGTTTTCTGTGAGCCCGTGGTATTTCTCCGGTCGAGCCGGCCCATTCGTGCCGAAGCATGGCTCTACGACTGCTAAACTGCCATGTGTAAAGATGGTGAGCACAAGCTAGTCATCGATAGATTTTATAAGAATATTATAAACACTTTAAGTGAAGCGGCCGTGGAGAGCTTTGTGTGCAATAAAAGTAAGAGGAAACAGCGTGTTGTGGGATGGAATAAACACGTTCAGCCTGCTCATAAGGAAGCACGACACCACTACTATGTTTGGCTGTCACATGGAAAACCTCTCACGGGTCAAATTTATGAAAAAATGTCCGTTTCGCGAAGAATATTTAAGTCTAAATTGAGGTGGTGTCAGAAAAATCAGGATAAAATAAAAATGGATATTCTGGCATCACATCACAATAATAAAAATTTTAATTCTTTTTGGAGGCAAACCAATAAGCTCAATCCAAGGCCGTTCATCCCTCTCAATATTGATGGCATTCAGGAACCAGCTGGAATTGCCAATATGTTTAAGGAAAACTTTAGGGTAGAGCCCATACCCAGGCCAGACTGTGTGTCTCGGGTGCTCGAGCCTGATATCCGCGTGGCTAGCCGTACATCTGCTCACCCAGTAGGGTTCACTGCGAAAGAAGTGTCCAACACTATACGAAACATGAAGAAGGGTAAATCCCCAGGTCATGACGGAATTAGCATTGAGCATCTGAGACACGCAGGGATACATTTGCCAAGGGTTGTTTGCCTCTTTGTTTTTCACCCTATGCCTTAGGCACTCTCATTTACCTAGTGAATGTATGAAGACAGTGGTTGTACCAATAATCAAAAATAAAACTGGAGATCCCTCCAATAAATCTAATTATAGACCCATATCGCTAGCTACAACGATTGCTAAGGTCCTAGACGGTCTGCTTGATCAACACCTAGATAAACATATTAAGTTGCATGATGCCCAGTTTGGATTTAGAGCTGGGCTCTCTACAGAAACTGCAATTTTATCTCTCAAGCAGGCTGTCAGGTATTATACTGACAGGAGCACTCCAGTTTATGCATGTTTTCTGGACCTTTCAAAAGCTTTCGATATGGTGTCTTACGAGGCATTGTGGCATAAGTTAAGAACTGAGACGGATCTTCCACACGAGATAATAAATATTTTTGATTATTGGTACAATAACCAAGTTAATGTTGTTAAATGGTCTGGGTCTCTCTCTGATGAGTACAGATTAAAGTGTGGAGTGAGACAAGGTGGACTAACATCCCCTCGTCTATTTAATCTGTACATAAATAAATTGATTGAGGAGCTCAGCAACACCAATGTCGGTTGTTCAATTGGCGGACTAATGATAAACAACATAAGTTATGCTGATGACATGGTGTTGCTTAGTCCCTCAATTAGTGGACTTAGAAAGCTGATAAATAAGTGCGAAGAGTATGCCGCGTCTCAGGGACTCAGGTATAATTCCAAAAAAAGTGAACTACTAGTGTTTCAACCTCGTGAGCACAAAGTTAGTATAATACCACCTGTGTTTTTAAATAAGTCTCCGCTAGCTAGAGTTCACAAATTTAAATACCTGGGTCATTGGGTCACGGACAATCTTGTTGACGACGTAGATATTGAGAGGGAGCGAAGAGCTTTGGCCGTACGTGGGAACATGATAGCTCGTAGATTTGCAAGGTGCACTGCAGAGGTAAAAGTGACCCTATTTAAGGCTTACTGCCAGTCCTTTTACACCTGCAATCTATGGGCATCCTATACCCAACGTGCGATCAATGCTCTTCGAGTACAATATAATAATATTTTTAGAATGTTGTTAGGACTACCAAGGTACTGCAGTGCCTCAGGCATGTTTGCAGAAATGCGCACCGATGGCTTTAGTGCCATAATAAGAAAAAGGGTGGCGTCGTTGATGCAACGTGCCAGAAGTAGTAATAACAGCATTCTAAGGGTTTTAATGGATACTCTAGACGGTCTGGTGAGGCATTGGATTGGAGTGCATGTTAAATAACTTGTGTCCCAGTTCAGTGCCTAACCATTTATTATTATTATTTTTTATTTTTTTATCAGTACTAATATAGATTTTTAAGTGCATTATGTATTTACTAACACTATGGATTTAATAATTATCTGAAATAAATTCTTATTTGTTTATTTATTTATTTAAAATATAAAATAATAATTTTTTTATGATCCCGAAACCGTGATCTATACACAGTCTATAACTGCACCAAATTTCATCAATTTATATTTATAATTACAGGAGCTAGAGGCGCGGACAGACAGACAGACAGACAGACAGACAGACGGACAGAGCGAAACTATAAGGGTTCCTTAAGTATTACGGAACCCTAAAACCGGCTAAAACAGAACATCGCTACTAAATCTACACTAATATTATAAAGAGGAAAACTTTGTTTGTATGTTTGTTTGTTTGTTTGTTTGTTTGTTTGTTTGTTTGTTTGTTTGTAATGAATAGGCTCAAAAAGTACTGGACCGATTTCAAAAATTCTTTCACCATTCAAAAGCTACATTATCCACGAGTAACATAGGCTAAATTTTATTTTGGAAAAAAATAGGGTTCCGTAAGATATTTCGGTTTTTCGGACACAAGGTGTAAAAAATCAACCAGAAAAGTTACTTATTTTGCGTACGCTGCCTAAACTATAAAAGATAGAACCATAAAATGTTCTAATTAATTGTAGATCTTATAAATATCTACAAAAAAGTCCGCGACACACTATACCTATCTATGTCGAGTGAAGCACAACAACCATTTTTTTATTTAGAAACCTTAAGTTTTTTTTGGACTACACTTAAACGCGTTTATTTTACTCATGCTATTAGTCCTTATCAAAATAAATTATTTCATCACTAAGTACAGTTTATGTAGATAATATTTGCTCTTTGAATGATTAAAATTGGACGTTTAGTTTTGAAGTTATGGCGAATTTCAAATACATGTATTACGATTTCTGCTGCACGGCCCGTTGCGAAGTGGGTGTCACCAAGGTGAGGGTGCGCGTGCGGGATTTGTTTTGTGTTCGTTGTAACTATGATGGATAGTTACTTGAATACCTATTTATTTAGTGTTTGTTGTATTGTTAGTCCTGAAGAGTATAGGTATTTCATACGATAAAAGTATACCCACCTACTTATTTCATTGAGTTTTAGTAGGTACCTATATTAATTTGTTTCTGTTTGTTTTGAACTTTTGACTAAATTTCGCCCGTTTGGTAGAGGTTTAAAGACATTCTGTAGTATTAGTATCAGTATTGTACCCGTGCGAAGCCGGGGCGGGTCGCTAGTAATATAATATGTTCTTTATGTTAAACGCGAGCGAGCGAAGCTAGCAAGCAAATTTTTTTCCTATTTAATAGGTTACATCTGCAGTCTGCTCAAATTTTACACCCTAAAAGACTGAAAATAGTATCATTTTGTAATTTATATTAAAGTAAAATTAGTGTAATTTCTGATATTGTAAATTAGATGACAAATAACTTATTATGTTAGGTTTGTCATATAATACCTATTTCACACTTTTTTCGCAGTTCATTAATACAAAAGTTTAGGATAAGTGACGTGCCCAAAATATTGTGTCGCATGCTATACGTTCGAGGATTCGATGGCACGCGTGCCATAGGTTCGCAATCCTTGTTTTAGGCTAGTGATTTTATTATTTTTTTCTAAAGTACAATATTCTTTCAGGGCTAAGATTTTAACAGGTTAAAGCGTAAAAAACATTCGTTCGCTTTCTCAGTTTGAACGCATTTAACACAAATACATATAGAACAAGTTAGTATTAAATTTCTGTTTTAAGCTGTTGATTTTTTTCTAAAATAAGTTTTTCTAAAAATCATCTTTCAGATAGGGATAACGGGGCGGCAAAATGTTAATTGGCCTGTGGCGCAAAATTTCTAAATACGCCTCGAGGCAGCCTATTTACATTCCATAACCGTGATGAATGATTTATCATAACAGCTAGAGGTATGTCGAAGGGTATAACGCGTTTCAAATGAGAATAGGAACGTCAATGACATTTTTCTGTCAAATATCACTTAAAAAGTGCGATTTTCAGAAAAACTTATGTGCATATAAATATTAATAGTCTTGCATCGAATTAAAAACGTTAAATAATAATCAATTACCTAAACATAAATTAAACTATCATAACAGTCTAAATTCTAAACAATATGGCGCTGACTCGATCCTATTCTCATTTAAATCGCACTATATGACGCAAAACTCCGCAAAAGTCAATGGGTACGTTTTTAATAACGTGGAGAAATGCCAGTCCGGTTAGACGATCTTCAATTTTTAATTTTCGATGCGTTTGTTCCCAAACGTTTGCCATCATACAAAGTTATTATATTATATTAAATTAATTAAATATTGAAGGTAGTTACATAAAATCTATATGGTGACAAAATATACCTATGTATAAATAAAATCATTATGTTCAATTAGAGGTCCACCTAAGTCCTGGAATCAGCTCATGACCCCCATGACCCCCCCCCCCCGCCCCCCCCCCCCCCCTGGATCCGCCGTTGAATTCAAATCCTTATATTATCTAGAGGGGTCTGCCTTTTTAGTAAATGTGTGTGGCTTCCAATAGCGCGACGAAGAAGTGAATTTGTATTATTTATGTGATTGCTATCTATTAAACAATATAATTAATTATTACTAAGACATTTGTTTAAGATATTCTTAAGACGTAATAAATCCAATCTTGAAGTTTTGAGTTTTTGTGACAGTGAAATTTAAATATACCTACTACGTACATACTGGTGGTAATTGTAAATTTTTTTTTATTTGACGGTCAGAAAACAAAACCTTGTTTTTTATTATGAATAAAAATCTTTTTATAACAACAATATTTTATTTTATTTATTATTGTTGCAGCAGTCCAGCAGAGGTCGCAGACAGCACAGAAGCGGACTCCGGGTCGGACTCCGACGACGAGCGGTTCGGCGACAGCCCGGCGGCGCGGGAGGCCGCGCTGCGCCGGCGGCGACAGCGACTAGTGGCCGCCGCGCGCCGCCGCTTCCTCGCGCGGGCCCCCTGCTGACTCCGCCGCTGGTACGCCTTGAATCTGCCCCTGACTCCTGAGACACGCGGCCCTGCTGATAATAATATTTTGTACCGCGAAATAATACCTACGTAATCGTCATAAAAAGTAGTCAATATAAAAGCTGCAACGACTACAAAGCTATTCTGATATTCTGTATAGACGCGCTGCGCGTTCGTGATAACTCGCAGCTCCTGACCACTTATCAGAAATGTATGAGAGTGTAGCTGAAGCCGGTTTTCATTTCGTTTGTTCGGTAAGCTTAAACCAATATTAAAGTCAACGCAAAACGACAATACTAAACACACGCTGTCTGTTAACCGATGCCGTCCTTCGCTGGTGAGTTACTTTATCCGTCCCTGTACTGAGCCCCGCCGTAGTCGATAGGCTCTGGTACCGCCCGCCGGTGGTAGACTACAGACAATGCATAATATTATGTTTATGACGATACACTAGTAGCATTAGACTGTGTAGGGACAGCAAATCTTCAGACGCATGCGATATGTTAAATATTAAAAGACAAATTTAAAGTGTATTGCAATAATCATTAGTGTTTCCCTCTCTTTCTAATATTATGTTAAAAAATGTACCTATACTTCGCAGAAGCATATATTAAGGAATTGCATAATATTATTTTAACATGTGGGAATAAATAAAACAAACTTATTGAAATGCGCCTATAAAAAACTTGAAATTTAATGATGCTATAGTTTCTTAAAATTTGCAATGTAATGTGTTTCATGTGACAGGCGACTTCAAATGTTAGCTCCTAGCTTATAAAATATATAAACTGCATAATAAAATATGTCCATTCCATCTATTCGTAAGTACAATGTAAACAAACACTGCTTCAAAATTTTCTAATACTAGGGCTATACTAACTGAAAATCCCTTGTTTATTGCGTCTTTTAGCGCCAGTAAATCTACTAACATTCTATTTCTAAAATTGTGATGTTGATGGCATTTCTCGTTAGTATAACCCCAATATAAGTTATAGAAGGCGACGTTCGTTTCGTTCGTTTACAATGTGTATTAAAAATTTATGGAACATAGATAATTGTAAATAGTGTGTGTGTGTGTGTGTGTGTGTGCGATGTTAAGGGTAGTTAAGTTGCTGACACAGCAATATTCTGATGCCAGTGTTTAAGAGCTCCGATATCCTAGAATAGCGTTGCCATCATATGGGTGAACATTTTCTATGTAAACAAAATGACACAGTTTTTGTATAGAGTGGTCGCCGTTATATGACGCCGTATTACAGCCGCTATATGACGGCAACACTATCCTAGGACACCAGAGCTTTAGTGTTTCTATGTTTGTGATATGTAAAAAAATTTACCTCGAAATCTACAGTTTTATTACTCACATGATTTCAAAGGTATAATAGAAAAGCTCGTTCATGAGTTGCTTTAATTATACTTGTTTTACAATACAGTACAGGAGGATTAAGCAATCCTAAGCAACATTTTCGTTATTTACAAAAAACGAATAAATATATAATTTTAGGACATTATTAAGCTATGTACTTATTGTCTGTATTGTATACAGCTTGATGAGAAAAGGAATTTTTTATGGTGTTTAAATGTAAGTTTTATAGAATTACCATTAATTTTAGTATGTTTAAATTTGTTAAATATTTTTATAATTCACCATAATACAAGGAAGATTTTGCCAATTTGGAATTTAAAAAAAATTGTGACAAAATTGTGTCTATTTCACATTATTGTGTTAGCAAAATAATGTATTGCACTGAGATGGAAATTTATGTGATAATTACTATAGCCTTTAGCTTTTAGTATAACCACTATGTATGTATAATGCATCTCAACTTAGCTCAGTTAGAGTTAAACAGCTTAATTTGTTTAGATTTAATATCGCTAGTACTTATATCATTAAACTAAGTTTTTTTTTGTTTGGCTTAGAATTTTGAGTTGTGGACTCCATTTTGTAATTTTTAAATATATTTTTATAAAAACTAACTATAAAATTGTAACTAATGTAAAACTAGTCAAAAATAAAACAATCTATGTCAAATATGTTTTATTTATTGAGAATTACAAAAGTTAGGTGATAAAAAACCTCTGAAAAACCTCAACCTACCTCTCAATATTATGTTTAGAAGTAATGAGAGATTGCTCCAGTTTGCATTACTAAACATTTGTGTGGTCTTATTATTTAGATCCTTTACACTTTCTTATTACTAATAAGTACCTGGGAGACAGCTTTGCTTGGAGTTTTAGTAGAACGATACAATAATTAAAACTGAATAAAAATTTCAAAATAAAAATAATCACAAAAATATACATCTGACCAGGATTCAAAGTCCAATGCAAACCAAGCTGCCTGTCTATTCTGTAAGAACATTTTCAAATCTCGAAAGCTGAATCCGCGGGGAGTGTCAAATTTTTATATGATATTTGACACTTGCCGCGGATTCAGCTGTCGAGGTCGAGATATTTGAAAATGTTCTTAGAGAATAACACTGCTGCTAATAGGATTTGTATTTGCATATCGAAATCACTCATATATTATCTTATTATGCAACAAAAGAAAAACCGCACCCACCCTAGAAACTTCTTTGCCCACCCTAGACCATAGACAGTGTTAATGAATTACTAACTTAAATGACCCCCCCCCCCCCCCCCACGTCACGGACGGCTGCCCCCCCTAGACAAAATTCCTAGCTACGCCAATGTATGAACCGTTTAAACCTTCCCTGAACTGATACGATTATTTTAAGATCAAAATTAGCCAAATCAGTCTAGAGTTTTAGCGAGACTAACGAACAGCAATTTATTTTTATATTTAAGATATGTAGCTGAATATGTACAAGATCAGCTAGCTTGTTGACAGCCTAACAGAGACATTGGTAAATAAAACAGTTTTAAAATAAGAAGAAATTATATTTATTGATACTTAATTTTTAGGAAGGAATACTTAACCAATGAAGTTTACCACAACTAAATGCAAAACCAAGTGTGCGAATATGAAGTCTGCAAAACCACGTTCGGAACTGATGCCTTGGAATTCATTTTTGTTCTCTGGATTGACTTGCAGCCTCAAACAAACTGTAACAGTAACAAAACATTATTTATAGCTTAAAACCAAGTTTAGAGGATTATCAAGGACATAATATTTAAAGAATTTTACTAAAACTGTGATGAAAAATGTATGCATCCCCAATGTCTGAGTATTGTAAACTTATAGTTTCTAATTAGGTACATAAAATAGTTTTTAATATGTGTAAAAAAGTACATACACAATAAGTATGAGAAATGTTTACATACCTCCGAGCACAAAACAGCTTACTGTTGAAATAAATCCACTCAAAAATGAGTTAAATGGGAACGTGCCGACAAGGCAACAATACACAAACTGTATTACGCCTGTAAGGAACACGTAAAACAGGTAGGCATCGATGATTTTTAGTTTTTTTGGAGTTTTATTTGTATATTCTTGGTACAATTTAGGAATCACTTGAGCTACTGAAGTCATTTTTACAGTATTTTGTAGAAAATTACGCCGGTTTCAGTAGAAAAACCACAGAAAAACATTTGACAAGTATTGTGACATATGACGTGTCCCAAATATTTTTTTTATTTAATCAAAATTTGAACACTAGTGCTTTGCTGTAGGCATAGACTACACGGTTATTGAAAATTGTAGGATTAATGATTCTTTACTGTAAAAGCGTTTTTACGCTATGCGATAATCATAACATGACAAAATGTAATAAGTATATAATGACAAAGATTTTTCAATATAGAACTTATTGAAAAATCTTTGTCATTATATGATAGCATTATGTGAAAAAACACTCTCTTGTAAGAATCTTGTAAATTAGGTTCGCGTTTCAAATGAGAATAGGCACGTCAATGACCTTTTTCTGTGAAATGTCACTTGAAAAGTGCGATTTTCAGGAAAACTTATTGCATAATATTAATATTATTAGTCTTACATTGAATTTAAATAAAAACGTTAAATAGTAACAATGACTAAAGAATTCAAAGGACAGGCCCTACCTATGACAAAAACGTGTCCAATTTATCAGCTGATTATGAGCAAAAAATGGCTGCCGAACTAGAGTTGCAATTATGGGTATCGACAGTATCGATATTTTAAATTTTCATAAGTTTTACATTTAACTTACATGTATACGTAAATAAAAAACTTATTTTACTAATGACATTGTACATTTAACTACTTTTATTAATCGATAATATCTTATATCGGACATCCAAAAAAGTATTCGATGCTGACGATATAATATTTAGGTATACATTCTATTTGTTCTAACTGGACCAATTTCAAAAAAGTTTTTGTAATATCTTTATTAATCATGTAAGATTTACCTTTATTTACCATGGGACAGAAGTGCCATTTCTTTATTGAAGTCAACACGCTTAAGTATAATTATTAGTTAAGGATCTTTTAACTCCTAGGTCCTTATAGGTTATAATATTATAACCTCTAAGGACCTAGGAGTTAAAAGATCCTTAAATATTTATTTGTATGTATACAAATAAATATTTAAGGATATATATACGAGCTGAGCCAAATGTATAAATTGGTTTATGACATGAAATTATGCTTTTTTTTTATTCTTAATTTATGCATACGTAAGTAAAAAAACTTATTTTACTATAGACATTGTACATTTAACTACTTTTATTAATCGATAATATCTTTTAACCGACATCCTGAGTATTCTATGCTGATTGCTGAGGATAGTTTTATTCTATTTGTTCTAACTGGACCATTTTTTCAAAAAAAAAATGTAATACCTGTATTAATCAAGTAAGACTTAACTTTATTTACCATGGGAAAGACGTGCTATTTCTTTATTAAAGTCAATACGTTTATCTTTTATTATTTAAGGATGGTGTTACATTTTTACAGCTTGGCAAATAATTAGTCCTTGTGGCATCGACAGATGGAACTAAAAACTTTTTGAACTATCTAAGGTGGAATAGAAATAAAAGACAAAGGAATATATCCACTTATATTAAAGTGAATAAGTCTATCCATTTCTAAATAAAATTAAGTTTGTTCAAAAACTGGCTATGTTATTCTCTTGACTGGGTCCGGGGATTAATATTTTCTTCTCCAGCTTTCAACCATAATTTGCTTATTGTATCACTTTTCGGAAACCTATAAAAAACAAGTATTATTAGTTTTATCATTTGTCAAATAATTTTGGTCACAACAATATAATATTATTATTAAAAGCTATTAAACTTATATTTTTAAAACCACATCGAATAGATTCAGATTGCTTTTTGAGACATAACACAAATGTAATTATTATGTTTTTATCGATGTAATTATTATTTGCGCCTTTATCGATAACTATTACAAACGGTAGGTAGTTAGGTACAACACTTTTCAATTACGTAAATAAATCTAAAGACTTAAAATGCAATTTAAAGGACTGTTCTAATGAATTACATGTGGATATGAATATAATAAATGAAAAAATCAAATTGCAACGCAATTATTTCATGAAATGTTTATAGTATTGCATAAAACCGGCTACTAACCTGCGTAAATACAATTGAGGTTGATTTATACTCTTTAATGCATTGCACCTTGCAATATAACGTTTAGGCATGTTAATTATCACTTTTACAACATTCAAATAAAATTTTAAAGAATAAGTCCTTATAATTTCTTGGAAATTCTTAAAATATACAAAACATAAACAACCTTTTGACAGGAGACCTACCACAGTTAATTGACAGTTAATGAGCAAATAATGGCGGATCGTTCCACATTTCGTTAATTGTCAAAGTTTTGAAGTCTAATGTTTCTAAAATGAGCAAAAACAAAAATATTGCTGTTTCTTCTAACATGAAAATTATTGCATTAGATAGAAAGAGACCAAATGATATTTCACCGTCTGTCTCATATTTCCATCATATTTGTATAAGCGCTAGTATGTATAGAACTGTAAGGGCCCCTCCATGTATATACCTCAATGAATAGTAATCAATTATCTAAATATAAATGTAACTATCTTAACAGTCTAAATTAGAAACATAATGGCGCCGACTCGATCCTATTCTCATTTGAATCGCACTATACTCGTGGTTGTGAGTTGTGACTATGATAAAACAAGGTCGATTTTTATGACCGTGTACGAAGTGCCATAGCACAATCTATGTTTGGTAATTGAGTACGTTCAGAAGTATTTAAAAAGAAAAAAAGAAGAAAACTTCAATTTGACATCTGACACTTGTGGACACTTGACAGTTTCAGGTTGTTCAAAAACTGCTTGTCATATTTCGCGAGCATTAGTTTTCTAAAAGTTTTAGTTTTCATTTTCACGAAATAAATAAATAAATTTCAAACACAATGCTGGGTGTCAATGAGAATTTTCCTGAATATGCCGTGCCCGGTGCAAAGCAGGTTCGTTTCGAGCCCTACGCGGACAACGGAGGCAGCATTGTGGCTATTGCCGGTGAAGACTACGCCGTTATTGGAGCTGATACCCGGCTGAGCACGGGCTTCTCTATCTACACCCGCGAGCAGAAGAAGCTGTTTAGAGTTTCCGACAAGACCGTCCTCGGTGCCACCGGCTGCTGGTGCGATACACTCACTCTGACGAGACTGTTGCAAGCTCGCATGCAAATGTACGAGCACGAACACAACAAATCTATGTCGACGCCCGCCGTGGCCCAGATGCTGTCGACTATGCTGTATTACAAGAGGTTCTTCCCCTACTACGTCTCCAACGTCCTGGCCGGATTAGACGCTGACGGTAAAGGTTGCGTCTACAGTTACGACCCCATCGGTCACTGCGAACGTTCAAACTATCGCGCCGGCGGTTCCGCTGGAGCCCAGCTGCAACCTCTGCTCGACAACCAGATAGGTTTGAAGAACATGCAAAACGTTAAAGAGGCCCCATTGCCAAGAGAAAAGGCTTTGGCACTGCTTAAGGACGTGTTCATCAGTGCTGCAGAGCGTGACATCTATACAGGTGACTCCATCTACATTTTGATCATAACGGCCAACGGAATACAAGAGGAGAAGTTCGAGCTGCGTAAAGATTAATTTTGTATTCTTAAATAAAATTTACTTTTTATATACTTTGTTTTATTTTGGATTATAGCATTGTAATAATTGGCTAAAATAAAAAGATACTGTAAATATTAAAAAAGAATTGTAACAAATAACTGGATTTATTAACTAATATAAGGTAACTACAACATAATTTATTCAATATGTACAATCTCTACGTAGAACCATTAACAAACTTTATAGACTTTACTTATTGTACATTGGCATAACAAAAATAGTATCAGGAAAGTTTTTATCAAACATCTCTTTTATGACATCCTGTTTTGAGGCATCCCCGAGTATTGTAGCTTCTAATCTCGGTGGAGCGGTGTGGCCTGCCACTAGGGGGTGGATATTGTAACATAATTCCACTTTATCTCTCGGTGGAACTGTCACAGATAGCTTCTTGTAACCTGAACTCATGTATGCATTAGTGCCGTTCACATTAATATTGAGCCTTATTGGTGTATTAGTTTGTCCTGTAATTGTACACCTCAGAGGAATTGATGTCTGCTGCACGACTACCTCAGGATAATTGACTTGTAACGAAATCGGACACTCATCTATTGGAAGACCTGTCAACGCCGTGCTGCTCATAACATTTGGCCCGTCTACATTACTTCTTCTCCTCCATGTTATATTATACAGACCGACTCTAGTTGGAGGATCTTTAGGTTTGTATTTAGCTTGTATACAGATTGCATCTGATGCAATATTGGTCTCGGAAACCTCCAGATTGCTAATACAGGATGAAGGTTTCTCGTCATCACCATATTTGAAACAATTGTGTGTTTCTAAATCTGTATCTAGTATCACAAGATCCCATGGGCTCAATATCTTAATTTGTGGCATTACTATAAAGTTGTCATTGATGAAACATTTTGTTATAGGCTTAAAGTTCATGGCTACGAAGTTTGTGGTCACCTCAAAAGGTTTTATAACAGGTATCTTAGAAACAAAATCTTTAACACACTCTAGCTTAGGAATCTCGTGAAGATTAATATTGTATGACACTTTGATTTGCACTGTAGCTGTTGCGGTTCTGTTTGTTTTTAAATAAAACTTATTTGAATATGTCGCTGAATTCTCAATATTTCCTACACTGATTTTGATTGGTTGAGCTTGAGATTCAGTGTGTTTGAGACTGAGTTCGGTCACCGATTCTGGATTAGGGTTATCCGGGGAGCCTAGGAGTGAGAGGACAATGACCATATCTTTGATAGAATTTTCTTCATTATTCTGTATTGTAAATGTTGTAGGAAACCATTCTCCCTGGAGTGCAGGAGCTTTGTTTTCTATTTTCAATGATAACCGACACTCTCTTGTAGTTATGCTTGCAGAAGTCACAGGCACAATACTGTCAAACTCATAGTCAGCCTTTGGGCTTATAATAAAATGTAAAAGTTCTGGATGTACAATTTCTGTTGCTTTACTTTCATCTACCTTAAAGTTTAATATAATTTTCCTTTTAGTGTCTGCATCAAGAACAAAAGTCACAGCCTTAACATGGAGCTCCGATCCACTGTCGTGTGGATTCATTTTAAATTGACACAAAAACCTCTTTACTGTTCCTCCATCTAGTTGTATATTCAGTTTCCCGGAGTCTGTTATTGGAATTTCAATGGTTTCAGTGCTAGAAGAGATTGTTATATGAGCTTTTTTTATATGGAGAGCGCCACTAAATGTTTGTCTCACAAAAATCTCGACTTCTATGTTTTCATCCACCTTATACTTTGGATGCAAAAATCTCGATTTTACTTCTAGGAAGCTGGAAATATTGGCCATATCTATAGAAATTGTGAAGGGCTCCTTTTCTATTGCAGCCTTCCATAGCTCCAAAGCTTTGCTCTGAGACTGCGCCGGGAGGTCGGGCTCAGCAGCTGGAATGTTTAAATTTAGAATTGACATTACATTGGTAAATATTCTTTCCTTATCATTGTTGATGACTTGAATATTTTTGGAGAGTCCTTCAACTGATAGCTGAATATAATCCTGAATCTTTGCAGACAGGTAGGCACATTGTAGGGCTCTGTTCAACACATAAGAAGCTAAGTACCACCACTTTTCTCTCCTATAATCCCAGAGCATGTGAGACAGGAGTGTGAGAGCTTTCCCGTAGTCTCCACAGTAATAATACTCGTTGGCCATTTCAACAACTAGCTGCTTCCTCATTCTGGGGGAGTGAAATGTTTTGAACTGAGAGATGGCACAACTCAGGAAGCTTATTATCATTGCAGAGTGATTGAATATCCTCTCATTGTACTGAAGAGCTAGAATAGCAACCTGTTCCTTCTGTGGATCGTGCGGGTCTGCACTTAGCCTACCGGGTCTCCAGGGTCTCTGGCCGTAATATTCCACGATGCCCTCCATAGGATCAGGAGGTGGGGGGTACTGCAGTACATCACAGCACACCGACCTCATGGCCTGTCTTCTTTTGACTGTGAATTGAGCAGCATACTGAAAGTAGAAGCCTGGGTGCTGGGACTGTATGGCGGGCAGACCGGCTCTAATGGCCTCATCGAACAGCTCCCCAAAAGCACTATACTGCCGGGCAATCCAGGCATAATGTTCAAAGAGTAATTCTGTAGGCCCAATCCTGTTTTTGTACCTCTCTATGTGAGATTTCAGTTGAGCGATTGAATCCCTTGGCAGATTTAGAGCAAAAAGCAATTTGCAAAGCTTAAAGTTAATGTAGCCAGCTACCGTTCTGATCTCCTGTATGTTTGTGTCCACTTGTCTGGTCTCCAACAAGTTGTTGTAAGCGTGCGAGTAATGTTTATGTGCTGTACTCAAGTCTTGCTTCAACTCGTTCAGAAATCCTAGCTTAAACTGATGGCGTACAAATAAATACTGGTGTGTTGTTTTGTTCAAGTGGTCCTTATGTTGTTTAATGTTCTTTGTCTCGTGATGATAATAGTTTTGGGCTATGTCATAGAATGCCATCTCTAAGCGTACAATGTAGCTCATGAGATGGTCACTGTGGGGAAGTACAAACAGAGATTTGGACTGTATATCACAGGCAGAGGATAGGGCCTGTGCTCTCTCCGCACCCAGCATGTACTCCGAGGGAGGAGGGGAGAGACCACTCTGGACAACAACGACGGCCACCTTCGTGGCGTGTCCCTCTATAGCTGCTCGGATCGACTGCACTCTCGACGCACATTCAATTATTTTCTCATTCCACTGGGGATCATTCCATTCCATATCATAAAATATAACTACCACGGCAGGTATGAGCGATATTCGTTTTTGAATCCAATTTTTCTTAAGTATACCTTTAGGTATGTACCATTCGTAAGAATTTCTTTTCGGTTTCACGACGGGAAATTCGAATGTATTATTCAGTATTTTGAATTGCACGGAGGCTCTGTCGGGTCGACGGTTGTTGGAGAAGGCGTCCCATATCGTCTTGTGTATGGCATTGTTAACGACATCCAGCCCCGAAAGCCCTATAAGCGCCAGGGGCTTGGCGATTATTTCGGGCGGAAACTCTGTGTTGTCACTGGGCTGTGTCGCCATCGCTGCAACGAGCTATTTGTCTTGGCAAAACGAGCACCCGATGGTGCGTATTCTTAAAATAATTTGTTCATGTTATGCTTCCTAATTAACATTAAATAACTTTGAAGAATTTATTTTAAATAAGATTTTTTTATCACTGCATATTTTTACGATCTACACTGCATCATTTACGTCAGCCTTCAGATTATTTGTCATTTGTCACTACGACAGCTGATGATTTTTTTTTCTTTATCGGACAAAGACTCCACATTAAAAAGTTAAAATTTATTTATGATAACTATTATTATGACGGCGCGGCACACCAGCCATATAATTATTTAAACGAGAACTGACAAGTAAATCGTAATTTAATTATTTTTTTCGATTTCATTTATAATTTTACATTATACGAATTATTTGATTTATAATATTCTGTAAGTAAAAACAAAAAATATATATTTAAACATTTAAAGGATCTCTACTGTTAGATTATTATTAGTACGAACTATTGGTATGAACAACACATTGGTAAACAACTTTAATAAAAATAAATAAATTACAATATTATTTTAATGTTGGTAATAACACTGGCAGAATGGCGCAAAACCTTTGCAACCGCAATCCCATTAAATAAAAGACGAAGAAGAAGAAGAATTTCAAATTTGTACCTAGCGCGTAGACAGAGAAAATAATCTCATTTTATTTTAAAATCAATATAAATCATTCAAATAAATTAATTTAAATTTATCTGACAAACATTATCGTTACGAATATAAATTGTGTAAATCGATAAAGTAAAATACTTATTTTTCTCATACCAACAGTTTACCAACAAAAATATGACGTCCCAAGCTTTGGCCTCTCTCACCGCTACGTACACAGACTCCGAAGGAGAGGAGGATATGGAAGATGGCCAGCAAACACCTGATAAGGAAGAACCTAACGAGAGAAGTCAGTCAGCACCGGTAAGTCCAAAGAATGTTGAGGAAAACAAAGAGACTGGTTCAGCCCCCGTTTCGCCTAAAAGAATGGCAAGACTGGTGTCGTACGTGGACGATACTATCGTTTCAGACGAGGAACACATGTCGCCCAGCGCCGAGAACCAGGACGATATGCGGCGGCTCTCCATGGAGACCGACACAGACGAGGCTGTGCCAAAATCAGACCCCGATGACTCCCAGGATGGAGTTTCCATACCGCCCGAGCCGGCGGGCAAATGCCCCAAGGAACTGCAGGAGACCATCGCTAAGTTCCACAGCAGAATGATGACCGAGGGCCTCGACATGAACAGGATCATTCAAGACAAGAAAAACTTTAGGAACCCCAGCATATACGAGAAATTAATTCAATTTTGTGACATAAACGAGTTGGACACAAACTATCCGCCAGAAATTTACGACCCCCTGAGATGGGGAAAGGAATCGTATAACGATGAACTAGCGAGGGTCCAGAAAGTAGAGATGGATAGAAGAGAGAAAGACAGAAAGGAAAAAATGTCAAAAATAGACTTTATAACGGGAGTTTCCAAAAAGGCTGATAGTGATGATGATAAGAAGAGAAAGTCAAAGTGGGATCAAGCTGCACCGAATGTATCGAAGCTTAACATCAAGCAGCCCGGGCTCGTGCAGCAGTCCCTGACTACCAACGTCACAGGCACAAAGGGGACAGTCATATCCGCATTTGGAGCCATTGCTAAGAAACCTAAGTTATGACCTTGAAATGTATTAACATCGTCTTCATAATAAAATGTACAGTAATAAAGCTAAGATGCATAAAATCATAACTGCATTTTCAATGCTACCATTTTTTTATTTACATAATTTGGCTATCATGATAATTGATAGATATAGAAAAAATTACTTCAATTGTTTGTATGGGTTGTATATTTTTATCAACATTGCTTACATGTTAAAATTATCCTAAATACAGTTCACAGTATCTAACATTCCAAATTTTTGTTACATTTTACTTGATTATCTATTCAGGACCAGTTATTGCCTTGCTGTTATTACTAACAATTTAGGTTTAATGAAAAAGAATAACAAATTATAATTTATAACAATTAACATAGAATCTTATGACTATCTGGCATCTGAGCCACAGAGCAGAAAACCATACTGGTTCAGTGTCGTATCTGTGCATTAGCAAATCACTTGTTTTAGAGATTACTAGTATATACATACATACATATAATCACGCCTTTTTCCCGTAGGGGTAGGCAGGACCGCCTCTTTCCCGTAGGGGTAGGCAGAGACCACTTCTTTCCACTTGCTACGATCCTTACTTACTTCTTTCGCTTCGTCCACTTTCATTCTTACCATCCATTCCTCCTCTTACATTCAACGTAGCCAAGCGTCTCTCCATGGTCCGCTTTTCGCCTCCTAATAATAAAAGTAATGTATTTACTAATAAACTAGTTATCTATGATGAATTGATGATAGAGGTCTAAATAATGTGTGCGTGTGGTTTGAGGGACCCACCTGAATATCCCCAAAATAAGTATAGCAAGTTTTAGTAGAATTTTAAAAAAAATTGTAGAACAAATCTGGGAATATGTAAAAAGATAGTTTAAAAGATATAGCCCTCAGAGTGTGGTCCCTCAGTTCACACACCGCTATTTTCCAGATCTCGAAAAGTATGTGGAAAATTATGGTTTTTTCACTACAGAATTTTAGTAGAACAAACGTGATTTTTTTTTTGCCGTTTTGTACGGAACCGTTTGTGCGCGAGCCTGACTCGCACTTGGCCAGTTTTTTATTCATATAATACATATGTAATTACATATAAGGAGTTAGAAAGAACGGACAGAGAAAAGGGCGGGCAGAGCAAAACCACAAATAGGTACATAGTTAATAATTGGTAAGTATACCTATGGGTTGTTTTTAGTACTATGAACCCCTAAAATAGTGAAAAGGTGCGAAACCGCGAGCAAAACGTAAATTTAATAAGGTGTAACATACACAATAATATTAGGACTTGTCCTCATTTTGCCTCTTGTGTGGTAACCTACTCTGCATTTTCATACAATCAAAAAATTAACATTATCTCAGCTAGGAAGCAAGAAATTAAATATTTTATGTGCTAATCCAAGAGAAAAAAACTTCTACTAAAATTTAAGTATAGTAGACTTTCTGTTAGTTTTCTCGTTTATTAATTATTTGAGTTTTTCTTATACACAAGTGTGTGAACTGAGGGACCCAACATAATGGTATATATCTTGCAAATGCGCCGATAGATTTTGCTGAAATTTTGTCTACAAATTCTACAAATTTTCTACTAAAACTCTACGTAGGAAAATAATTAAAAAAGTCAGTAATATATCGCGAAATGAGTATGTCATTTTTGTGTGAACTGAGGGACCACACTTCGGTGGTTGTAGCTTTTTACCCGACTGCGCGACGCAAAGGAGTGGTAATGTGTTTATCAGCCTATGTATGTATGTATGTTCCTTTGAAGCACTATACAGACCAAACGCGTGGGCCGATTTTTATGATTCACACGTCAATCGATTCCTCTTAGTCCGGCGAGTGTCACTAAAGACATGACGTTAGTGAAAATTCAATATGGCGACTACTGGACGCCATATTGTGAAAATGAAAAAAATGAAAGTCAACAAACTATATCAAGTGGGGTATCGTTGAATAGGTATTTAAAAATCATTGTAAGTTTTCTCTCAACATTTTTCGATTCTACTGACCGTTTAGGATCTATATCGATTTAAAGTTGCGTAACAACCATTCTCACATTCCAGCGCAATTGTGATGTAGGACTTATGCTGATTGGAAATCCAGTCTGGTAAATAGCTAGCTAGGTACTCTGTACTCATAACTAAAAAGTATAAAATAAAAAATAATAATTTAAATATTTAAAAACCCGACTGCGTAAAAAGTGAACCAAACTAAGTAGGTACATAATTATAACTGAAAAGAAAAAAACAAGCACTTAGATATCCGGTGATCTAGAATTCGACAGCCAATCTAATTTTTCTATGGATCCTGACTGTTTAGTTGTTATGTTCCAATAGTATTAATTCAATAATATATTATAGAATTCTAGACCACCGGATATCTAAGTGCTTGTTTTTTTCTTTTCAGTTATAATTATGTACCTACTTAGTTTGGTTCACTTTTTACATAGTCGGGTTTTTAAATTTTTTAAATTATTTATTTCTAATGCTATGTATTTGATAAATTTGTAAAAACTTTTACAAAAGTTCTACTAAAATTCTGTAGTGAAAAAACCATAATTAAACGACTTCCAAAAAAGGAGGCGGTTATACGTTCGGCTGTATATATTTTGTTTTTGTTTTTTTTTTTTTTGTATGTTCGCCGATTGCTTCGCCGTCTGTGAACCGATTTTCAAAATTCTTTTTCTGATGTAAAGGGTGTCATCCGAAGTTGGTCCCATTTTCAAAAAAGTGGTAACCTGATGATGGGATCCATGAGGAATCGAGGGAACTCCTCGAAATTTATATGGATACATATGGTGATTTTGAGTTTTTTTAAATAAATCTAAGCATATGTTACCAAAAAGTAATATTTTGCTCCAAGGTATACCCTGGATCCAAAAATAAAGAACAGAACTCCTGACTACTTATAAATACATATTTGGGGATTTCAGCATTGTTTAAACAACTGCAAGCATATGCCACTACGTCAATTAGAGTAATCATCATCATCACCACCATCATCACACCATACATCATCACATTATGATGGTATAAAAGGTACTTCTCATAGTATTTTACACCCACGTGTATATCTTTGAACATGCTATTCATGAACTTATTTGCAAAATTATTTTGTTGTTGTAAAGGATATAATTCTAAATTAGTCCTTTAGTCACTAAAGTGGAAACCTGATGATGCGATCCATGAGGAACCGAGGGAACTCTTCGAAATTTATATCGACACATATAGTGATTTTGACTCTTACTGCAATAACACAAGCATGTGCTACCAAAAAATAAGATATTGTACCAAGGTATACCCTGGATCCAAAAGCGCTGAACAGAACTCCTCAGTCTTTAAAGATATGCGTTTGGAAATTTCGGCATTGTTTAAATAACTGCAAGTATATGCCACTTTCTAACTTACAGTAATCATCATCATCTTATTAATACAATACCTAATGTAAGCTTGGCGCGTATTTAATTATAAACTCGATTTATTTTAGACGTTCTTAAGATGTATTAATAATAACTGAACAAAATATATCACTAAAAAGGGTGAAATTATTATTTTTAAACAAAAAATTAAACCGACTTCCAAAAATTCACAAAAAAGTATGAAATAAAACTTATTTTCTAAATAATTCCCCTTTTAAATTTGGCTAAAATTTTAACAATTTCTCTACTCAATCTTTTTAATTTTGAAGTCGGTACCAGCAAATATGAACGTGAGTTCTATAAAATATTCTAGGATATCGTTTGGGCTGGTAGCGACTTCAAAATTAAGAAGATTGAGTAGAGAAATTGTTAAAATTTTAGCCAAATTTAAAAGGGGAATTATTTAGAAAATAAGTTTTATTTCATACTTTTTTGTGAATTTTTGGAAGTCGGTTTAATTTTTTGTTTAAAAATAATTTTCCACATACCTACTTTTCGAGATCTGGAAAATAGCGGTGTGTGAACTGAGGGACCACACTCTGATGGCTATATCTTTTAAACTATCTTTTTACAAATTCCCAGATTTGTTCTACAATTTTTTTAGACTTCTACTAAAACTTGCTATACTTATTTTGGGGATATTCAGTTGGGTCCCTCAAACCACACGTACACTAAATAATTATTTTTAAAGTATTATTAGTTGCAGGATTGCAGGATTTGCAGGATCTTCAGAACCCGGAAAAGTACAAATTATCTTCTAATACAAACACCATCTATTCATTAATAGATTAGTTATGAAACTACATAGATGCGTAGTGTACCTACTTATATACCAGAGATGAAACTCAGTAGCAAAGAGAATATAATCACTACGTTTTCTCAGTAGTACCTACTAATATATATCTGTATAATCTATCCCACCAAAAACATTCTGTAAAAAACTAGCCAAGTCTCGATAGAGCTGCTTGTTTATCTCTAAAAAGTAGTGAAATCTAGACAAAGTCGTGCCAAGTCTAAGGTTCCTTACTGCGATTTCTTTATTATTATATACTTGGCCGTTGAAGGGTAGGTACACAATGGTACAAAAGGGGCTCCATGACACCATTGCTCCAATACATGTGTTCTACAATCAACAACAGCCTAAAATAAGACACTACTCACTAGCGTCCAATTACCAATACCAGTATGGGCTATTATCTCGGTTAACAAACATAGGTAGTTACAACAGATATACATTACGTGTAAACAAAATTGACTTGTACCCACTTGTAACGTATAAAGAATGTTCAACGGCCAAGTCACACAACATTAACTATAATAATAAAGAAATCGCAGTAAGGAACCTTAGACTTGGCACGACTTTGTCTAGATTTCACTACTTTTTAGAGATAAACAAGCAGCTCTATCGAGACTTGGCTAGTTTTTTACAGAATGTTTTTGGTGGGATTTCACTTCTTTTTGTAGAAACGTGGGCATATTGATTTATTTTACTAGATTTCAGTGTAATTTGTTTATTTAATTTGTGTAATGATCGAGTACAATAAAGTTAATCGTTCGACTATTTCTTCTTGTAAACTTGTAAATATAAGTATAAAAGCCAGTCTAGTCTTATCCAGAGTTTTCCTTTAATTTTATTTATATGCGTATCAAAAGCAGAAAGGGAGGCATTCGCCCAGCAGTGGAATGCTACGGACTAGATTAAATTAGAAGATGTGTCCCACTTCGCTAGGTTTTTGAAATGACAGTCGTTTTTTTTATGTACCAATAGTAGAAGGGGGGCATTACCATATCTCTAATCAGCTGAAACCAGCTGAGGATTCTTCATCAGATACTTCAGACCTTCGATTTTTGACATCAAATGAAGCGGCCCACCATCATGTTGAATATTTTTTGTAAAGGCGTTATGTCGATCTCTAATAGTTTGGTTGGGCTCTTGTGTTTTCTAATCAGGGTCACCAGGTACTCCAGATGTTCGATTATCCTAGTTTTTATAGTTTTCCCTTTATGTGGCCATTAAACCCTAACTCTGTACCAAATTTCAGCTCTCTGAGTTCATGAGAAGTACTAGTTCTATTCTGATGATCATGAGTGAGTGACTGAGTGAGTGAGTGTCATAAATTCAAAACTTTGCTTTCGCTTAACTTCGGAACTAAATGACCTACAGACTTAAAATTTTGGATTTTAAGTATGTGATTATAGCTTACTAGATGACGAAAATTTCTGCGTTCTGGTCTTATCCAGAGCTCCTCAAATAGGGGCCTGAAAATGCGGCGAAATGGTTCCAGTAAAGAATGGTACGACAGTGTTTGCTTCGCGCTCGACTTGGCGGGGGCACTGCCGTGCCCCCAGATCGACGTTCTGGTCTTATCCAGAGGTTCTCAAATAGGGGCCTGAAAATGCGGCGAAATGGTTCCAGTAAATAATGGTACGGCAGTGTTTGCTTCGCGCTCGACTTGGCGGGGGCACTGCAGTGCCCCCAGATCGACGTTCTGGTCTTATCCAGAGGTTCTCAAATAGGGGCCTGAAAATGCGGCGAAATGGTTCCAGTAAAGAATGGTTCGGCAGTGTTTGCTTCGCGCTCGACTTGGCGGGGGCACTGCCGTGCCCCCAGATCGACGTTCTGGTATTATCCAGAGGTTCTCAAATAGGGGCCTGAAAATGCGGCGAAATGGTTCCAGTAAAGAATGGTACGGCAGTGTTTGCTTCGCGCTCGACTTGGCGGGGGCACTGCCGTGCCCCCAGATCGATTATCCTAGTTTTTATAGTTTTCCCTTTATGTGGCCATTAAACCCTAACTCTGTACCAAATTTCAGCTCTCTGAGTTTATGGGAAGTACTAGTTCTATTTTGATGATCATGAGTGAGTGTATAAGTGAGTGAGTGAGTGAGTGAGTGAGTGTCATAAATGCGAAACTTTGCTTTCGCTTAACTTCGGAACTAAATGACCTACAGACTTGAAATTTTGGATTTTAAGTATGTGATTATAGCTTACTGGATGACGAAAATTTCTGCGTTCTGGTCTTATCCAGAGGTTCTCAAATAGGGGCCTGAAAATGCGGCGAAATGGTTCCAGTAAAGGATGGTACGGCAGTGTTTGCTTCGCGCTCGACTTGGCGGGGGCACTGCCGTGCCCCCAGATGCTCAGTAGTTTCATTGTAGTTTCACACACTAACGCCATTTCTTGTAAGTAGCGACACTTCAAACAATCACCTTAGAATAGAGGGCTCTGAGGGCCTAGTCAAGATGCATTCGATAATTTCGACAGCGAAGTTCGAAAACAAAATGTATGGGATTTGACGTAACGTATCGCAAACGACATGTCACATAACGATGTCTTACGTCAAATCCCATACATTTTTGATTTCGAACTTCGCCGTCGAAATTATCGAATGCATCTTGACTAGAGGGCCTGTACTTCTGTAGGCGACTTTGATTGTTTCTATTTGCCAAAAGATGGCATTAATTTGTTATAAAAGTACTTATGTATTCTTGCGGGTTCAATATGTTACAATTAAAACCAGTTTTTAGATAGAACGCGTTTTCCCTAGTTAGTTAGATTTAGGCTGTTGATTATTTTTCTAAAATAACTTCAAAAATCATCTTTCAGATAGGGTTAATGGGGCGGCAAAATATGTTAATTGCCCTCGGGCGCAAAATTTTTAAATACGCCTCTGTATATTGGTCAGATCTCTGTTTTATATATACCAGCCGGCCCATTTCGGGGGGGGGGGGGGTTGAACCCCCTAAACCACCCCCCTGGCTACGCCCATACCCACTTGTATACAATTCAGCCGCCGTATATATACTTCCGAACTCAGAAACTTCGATAGCGCGATTCAGGACTGTGCGCTGATTGGTCCGCCACAAATATAAAAAAAAAACTATATCTTGCTTTAGATCCCAAATTAGTTTCACTAGTGCTCGTTTTAACTAAAAGTCAAGAGTTACAACTTACAACTAGTTTTATCTGAAAATCATATATATCAGTAGTAAATTCTAGTTTTGACTAGGTATTTCTAGTTGTAACATAGGCGTTTAGTAAAATCTAGTTTTAACTAGGGAAAACGAGTTATAACGAAAAACGGGTTTTAACTGTAACAAATATATTATTATTTTCCTCCAAAAGTAATCGTTTGAAATAAAACACGTGCATATGTAATGTCCTAAATCATGATTTAATAAGGCTTATGTCTCTTGTCGTGTAGTTTGAGGTTTCGCTGCATACGCGCGGACACGGCCTCCGCCCCCGGCGCCTCCGCCCCAGACCACACGCTTATCAGGCCCGACTCACCCGTCGTCACCATTAGGTCTCTCTGTAAAGTGTTTATAATTTTATTATGGCTATGGTTTATGAATACTTACATATTATTTTTATAACCAAACAACATACTTTTTAGCTTTTGCCCGCGACTCCGCTCGCGTAAATACGTTAACACTGTCCTTCTTCAGGACAAAATGCTCTTGTTAAGCATTACGGTGCGTTACAAGGTGGGTTCGTATAATGCGTTACGTAACATTTTTTTCTACTACAATAAAAAACGACCAGTAAAAGGTATGAATTCCCTTTTACTGGTCGTTTTTTATTTGGTAGGTTCATTTTTCATCGTTCATCGTTTCACGATTGATTAATCGTTTTTAATTTATAAATCGTTTATTGACTGAGAAAACTATGTTAGAATGGTATCGCAAATGGTAGAAATATGAAATCGGGACAGTTGTTTTAATTCAAAACGTAAAGGGACGAGAAGGGATTTTGAAAAATTCCAACCCTAAAAGGGTGAAATAGAGGTTGAAAAATTGTATGTTTCTGTACAGATTTCAGATGGGATTTGTGCTCTTAAATACATTAACATTGGTCGACTTACCACGCTGTCGTAGTGGCAGCAGCGCACGATCTGTTTGTTCCTGTCGTAGTCGGTCCGCGGCTGAACCTTCTTGTCCGATATCGTCACGGACCTCAGGATGTTGCTGTGTTACAGATGACATTGTCCGACTTACCGCGTCGTCGTAGTGGCAGCAGCGCACGATCTGTTTGTTCCTGTCGTAGTCGGTCCGCGGCTGAACCTTCTTGTCCGATATCGTCACGGACCTCAGGATGTTGCTGTGTTACAGATGACATTGTCCGACTTACCGCGTCGTCGTAGTGGCAGCAGCGCACGATCTGTTTGTTCCTGTCCTAGTTGGTCCGCGGCTGAACCTTCTTGTCCGATATCGTCACGGACCTCAGGATGTTGCTGTGTTACATATGACATTGTCCGACTTACCGCGTCGTCGTAGTGGCAGCAGCGCACGATCTGTTTGTTCCTGTCGTAGTCGGTCCGCGGCTGAACCTTCTTGTCCGATATCGTCACGGAACTCAGGATGTTGCTGTGTTACAGATGACATTGTCCGACTTACCGCGTCGTCGTAGTGGCAGCAGCGCACGATCTGTTTGTTCCTGTCGTAGTCGGTCCGCGGCTGAACCTTCTTGTCCGATATCGTCACGGATCTCAGGATGTTGCTGTGTTACAGATGACATTGTCCGACTTACCGCGTCGTAGTAGTGGCAGCAGCGCACGATCTGTTTGTTCCTGTCGTAGTCGGTCCGCGGCTGAACCTTCTTGTCCGATATCGTCACGGACCTCAGGATGTTGCTGTGTTACAGATGACATTGTCCGACTTACCGCGTCGTCGTAGTGGCAGCAGCGCACGATCTGGAGGGCTAGACAAGATGCATTAAATAATATCGACGGCGAACTTCGTGAATAAAAAATGTATGGGACTGACATAAGCGTGCGTTAAATGACATATTCAGTCGTATCGTTAAAAAAATTGGTAGCCAAGCAGCCACTTTGAACGAATACGCTAACGATGCACTCATATAACGAATTGCTCTAACGCGTTTCTCCATACAATGCCTAGACAAGCGGCCGTAAGTGACATTTAGTAGATCGTGATCTTTATCTTTATCGACCTAACGATAAAGATACCCAGGAAGCTACCTTTATCGCCTCAACGAACAATATGGCGGACTTTTATTGATCAGCTGTTATTTGTAAATAATAATGATTTGCCTAAAGTTGCCTAAACGGTCTATTAATTAAATTAAATTAAATTAAATTTCATTTATTTCGGGCGGCATAGGCCCATATTATAAATACCTTACAGACTAACATACATATTATATACTTAAAAACTACACTTTGTCACGTGTTGTCGGCGACGTGATCCGCGCTTCGTTCCGGAGTCTCCCCCGGAACCTCCGGTAGACCACACCCGTCGGCCAGAACTCCTCCACCTCGAAGGTCGACAAAAGATGCGTCGGCACTCTCACCACAAAGGAACTGAAATTGACCTTGTGGCGAGACTCCAGACGTTCGACCCTTAAGGCGATGGAAGTCTTTTGGCGGATGTAGTCCACGACGTCCTCGACCTGCATAGACCAGTGCAGGCGGGATACGTACAACGGCGTCGCGGGTACTTCGCTCCGCAGGCGCAGTTCAGGTACGTAAGGTGCGGTGCCGCGATGGTTGCGGGCGGCGGGCTTCTTCTTCTTTCTTCTCTCCACCAGTATGAAGCCCTCCTCATCGCACCTCCTGCTCTCGTCCTTGCCAGGTCGAAGAGGCTCAGCCTTGCGGCTCTCCACAGCCTTACGGCTCTCCTTCACCCCCTTTGTCTTCGCCCGCGGGGGTGGTGCGGGGCGACCGGCGACAGTCGCAAAAGTTTTCTGCTGAGTTGGTTGACTCGGCGTCTGCACGACCCGGAGGGGAAGGCGGGCGGGGGCGGCGGCGATCGCCGACTCGTCGGAATCCGCTGACACGCAAAACGATGTGTCAGCGTGCGCGCCGCCACGACGTGTGTTGACAAAGGCGGTTGAATGATCGGGTGACCTACTTACTGAATTATTACATTTTAATTGTAGTAATTCACTACGTAAGTCACGGATGGTAGATTCCGATGCATCCAACCTACCTCGCATCTCGTCCAGCTCTGCCTTCATACTGTTGAAGTTCTTCAGCAGGCTGGAGACGTCGACGTGGTCCATCGTTACTACCGGCAGCTTGTGGAGATCTTTCGCCACAAAGGCCGGCACGTCGTCTGGATCCGTCTGCTTCAGCAGGGAGATGATGTCCTGCACGCTTCGTTCGCCGCCATCTCGCCTCCGTGATGGCATGTTCGCGCTCTGGCCGAGCGTTTCATAAAGCAGCTGCTTACCCATGCAAATCTCCTCGCTTGAGAAAGAAGATTTGCAGATCTGCATGATGCTGACCTCGTCCATCGTGTCGATGGCGTGCTGGATGAACGCCAGCAACTCGTTGGCCACCAACGCCATGGTGTACGTGCAGCGGCGTAACCGCGCGACTCGCAAACAATTAAATTTGCTTCGTGTGTAATACGGAGCGCGACCGTTTCATAGCACTCAACGCATGACACTGACAACTATAAAACACCTTCTGCTAGTAGTCTATATTGCAAAAAGTCAAAAGAATTCAATCTAAAGTATTCAATAAATCACAATTATTGTCAATACCTAATATGTAATTCATTGTATTCAAGTATAATTCAACACTTTGTTAAAATATAAATTTCTTAATTTGTAGCTTACTTGCAGTTTGTAATCTTTATACGCTACTATATCAGCTGAAAGCAATCTTTAGGTGTATAGTAGGTACCTAAATTACTACTATAATTTAGGTACCAAATGGAGTTCATAATTAAGCAAGTTTCTCTGAAACTTCCTTAGAAATAAAGATTTGTATTTAGTAATTAAAATTTATAAGTTTTTCAATGTAATGATATTTTATTGTCATCGATGCTCAACACCTTCGCCTTATAAATGGGTTAGAAGGACACAAACACCTCATAAAAGTTTTGAAATATTTGCTATTATACTTTGATTAATTATTACAAATTTAATATTATATATCTATGCTATTATACACCTATTATAAACAGTCAAGTTGTGTTAACCAATTAAATACTTAATATTTAATCTCTATAGTATATTTGTGACTAAATAATTGAAATAGTCTTTACAATTTTACAGAACTATAACGTTAAAGGTGTAATTAAAGTACCTTGACTGTACAGGATACTATTGCAATAACTAAGTAAACCTAACACTTACCACATATTGTAGACAAAATATTACAATGCGGCCATAACACTTTGAATTTGTTATAAGCATTGTCTTGCTAGAATTATTCATTCATTCTAATTTAAGAGCTTTGCTCTTGTCGGTGATGCTTTCTCCATTCCTTTCTGCACTCCGCCCTTCTCTTGACCTCCTGATACGACACGACCATCACGTTCGCCTACACCTGTCCATAAAAGTTCTTCTCGGCCTTCCATGTTTTCTACTACCTTCCCTTCAATTATTCCTCTAATAAAGTTGTCGTGCCGTATCAAGTGTCCGTATTAGGATTGATTAAATAATAACAATACAAGAGTATTAACATTTTATTTTACTTTTTTAAGTAAGTTTTACATGATTTTAGTAAGAAAATAAACTTAAAATGTAAAAATACTTTTATTTCTTGCAAAGGAATTACATAATGCAGATATTTCTTTAAATAATTACTGTTTTATCTCAAGTCACATAACCAATAATAACATTATACAATTTAAAAATCAACACAGCTAATAATAATTATTATTTACACGCACTAGTTAGAGCCTGTCACAGAATGAATACAAATTAACTTAGGTTGGTAGCGGTTTTGATACATTAATAATTACATAATGATTTATATCACTTCTCACTAATCACTATGAATAAACTGCATTAATAAACAACATTATTGTATACCTACAATTCCTACAAATTATAAAGATTTAAAACGCATTTTACTTATATATAAGGTAACGATAATATTTAAGTAGTCAAAAATCCTAATATTATTTAAACTATAAAAGTATGTGAGTATGTTTCTTCTTTTTTTCTTCTCTCCACCAGTATGAAGCCTTGAAGCCAACTTTTATGTATAACGATACAGAATCGGCCAGCAGATCTCAAGTACATTATACGGACGCTCTACCGGTGAAGGAAAACATCGTGAGGAAACCCGCACATAGTTGGCCCCAGACGTATTGACTAGTCATTCCTCTGGACTAGGGTGGCTATGTTGTGAGAATGCCGTATGCGCTTGGGCAATCATACGATATTTAAAAACCAACTGTCCCAGGCACTACAGTATTTCAAGAGTGGTTACTTCGCTCGGAGAATACTGTATAAATCATCCATCATCGGATATAAAAGCCTAAGTTAGATAAATTGTTATTTTGATTATAAACAAAAATTATTGTACTTCATCTTCTTCTTCTGGCCAGTTTAAAGTGTTACCAGGACATGGATATAGTCCTAAGGATAGAAGACTCCGTATTTTGTAATTGCTAAAAAGAACTGTATTGCCTTGGTAATAGAGTGTATTTCACAATGCACGTATCATAGAGGCAAATCCGAGCCGAGCGAGATAGCCATGGCCGTGTGTCTCGTTCTTGCATGTTGCCAACCAGAAAAATGTTGGTATTTTTAAAAAGTAACTTGAAAAATCTTAGATAAAACGAGTGTACTTTATTATTATTTTAACAAATGTTTATAACTATATCATATTCTAATTAGAAAAGTTAGAAATAGTCATTTAATACTAAATAAAAATGCAGTTTACATTAAAACCTTTTCCTTCTTTTTTATTAGATGGTATCATTCGCAAGACAATAGATACGCCATTACAGTCGGACAAGGATCTTTTGGAACTTGGATGGGGGCGTGAGTGTCGCAAATAAGAACAATACTTATTACTAAAAGTGAAATTTTACAAGACGGCGATGTTATTACTGATTTTATCCACGTGCCAAAAGGTAAGTGTCGCAACTACAAAACAATACAATATAATACTAAAAGTGACATTTTACAAGACGGCGATGTTAGTTCTGATTTTGTCCACGGGCAAAAGATCCTTGTCAGACTGTACACATATTTTATGCTGAACACCGGATAATATTAAAATTCATAATAGTACCGGTGCTGGATTTGCTGGACGCACCGTGAGTATGGCCTTTAGTGTAATCTCTTAAAATCTGTTTATAATGTGTGTCCTATGACCATTTGGCAAGAAATCTGTATAAAATCTGTATTATCAATGAAAACTAGAAGATAATTAATTAAATAATGTATTATATAATATAATTATTCAAAATAGAACTCTGGAGTCATACAATAGATAAACAGTTATCCAATTGTGTGTCTAATTTATAATCCTCTGAATTTTTCCCGGTGTTTCGGATTTCGGTGCATATTGAAGTTCCAGCCCACGAAGTATAGATAACAAGGAGTCCGAACGTAATGTTAAAATTAGTACTGGGCGTTTTTTTCCGAAACAGTTTTGAGAAACGCTTTTTTGCCAAGAAACGAAGAAACGCTTTCATCCTCATACAAGAAACAGTTTTTAAAAAAACGGTATTCGCCAAGTGTCAAGGACACGAACGGCACCCGACGAAACAAGCGAACAAACTTGGAACAAACAAAACGTTTCTTTCACTCGCTTCAAAACATAACTACTTTCGGAAATAAAGAACGAACGTGACGAAACTGTCTCTGGTGGCAAAATTGCTTCCGATCCGAAAAACCTATATTTGTTTCATTCGATCTTACGCGTAATTTATATATACTTTATGAAACGGGTTCCTTCTATCTGTCAAGAAAATAAACGCTCTATTATTATATGCTGTAAAATGTAAATTATATGATGAAAAATGAAGAAAAAAAAAGAAAGTTGTTTAAAATATTTTGTAATATTATTAAAAATTAAAATGTTAAGTACATAGTTACTGTAAAAAGAAAAATATTTACAAAAAATAATATCATGTATATAAGATTAACTTTTAAATACACGGAGGAAAGAAGAATTTTTCTGCCAGTCCTAAGGTTAAAAGTAATAAGGGAAGTTAGTTCTTATATCAAATCAAAACTATAGAAGAAAGCGTTTTTTATGAAACTGTTTCGTGAAACTGTTTTTGACGCGAAAAAAACTGTTTCGTTTCGTTTCTTTTTAAAAGTGTTACTGCCCAGCTCTAGTTAAAATAATGGTCTCAATTACGGGGACAGATTTTTGCCGGTAGAGCGCGCGACGATTCAACATGCACTCGTTTGAAATTACGCGGGAAGTTTAAAGTTGCTATTGACAGCTCTGGAAAGATTGAAATCTTATTACATAAAAGTTTTAGGAATTTCTTAGAAACTGTTCTCGAAAAATAGATACCGTAGAACACGGTAATTGCCTAACGGTAATTTAAAAATAATTTTAATAAATAATAGTATTGGCAACACTCGGTATAATAGTATTGGCAACACTTGGTACTCGTCGGTCTCGCACGCCTAGCGGCAGAAAAGAGAACTAAGATCTGGTCCTATTATTGTGTACATAATTATTATTAAAAAGCCTATACCGTTCGGACTCCTGGTATCTATGCTTCATGTTCCAGCCTTACAACCGTAATAATCGGCCTTGTTAAATATGTACCTACTTTATTCTTATTGTAAATTTCTACACTTGAAATTTGATTCCATTTTATACAAAACACGGTCCGCGGCTGAACCTTCTTGTCCGATATCGTCACGGACCTCAGGATGTTGCTGTGTTACAGATGACATTGTCCGACTTACCGCGTCGTCGTAGTGGCAGCAGCGCACGATCTGTTTGTTCCTGTCGTAGTCGGTCCGCGGCTGAACCTTCTTGTCCGATATCGTCACGGACCTCAGGATGTTGCTGTGTTACAGATGACATTGTCCGACTTACCGCGTCGTCGTAGTGGCAGCAGCGCACGATCTGTTTGTTCCTGTCGTAGTCGGTCCGCGGCTGAACCTTCTTGTCCGATATCGTCACGGACCGCAGGATGTTGCTGTGTTACAGATGACATTGTCCGACTTACCGCGTCGTGGTAGTGGCAGCAGCGCACGATCTGTTTGTTCCTGTCGTAATCGGTCCGCGGCTGAACCTTCTTGTCCGATATCGTCACGGACCTCAGGATGTTGCTGTGTTACAGATGACATTGTCCGACTTACCGCGTCGTCGTAGTGGCAGCAGCGCACGATCTGTTTGTTCCTGTCGTAGTCGGTCCGCGGCTGAACCTTCTTGTCCGATATCCTCACCGACCTCAGGATGTTGCTGTATTACAAATTTTCGTTGTATTTACTGTGTGAATGATAATATCACGATTCACTACATAAAACACAGATATCTATTGACTAGATAACGCAAGTCTCATCGTCTGTAAGTAAACCAAGCGTGCCATTATTTTTCTACCTGCGTCACAAGAGCGATTTAGTGATGATAACTCCACGTCCCTGAGTAAACGATTCAAAGGCCGTCGCCGAGCGCCGCCCCGTCGCGTTTTTTAGTTTTCGTTTGACATTTGGCACCGAGAATATTCGAGAGAAAATGGCGCCGCAGGAAGTAATTTTTACTCCTCTTTTACACGCGAAGTACATACACTCGCGTGTCTATTCAATAGTTGTCTGTGATATAAAACGTCAATTCGCAAAATGAATGCAATGTCAGAGCGTTCTATCGCATTCAAATGACACGACGAGCATACGCTGATACTACACGTGGAATTGACGATTTTAATAACGTTAATTTTGCCTTAGTTTTATATAGTGCATTACGGCCGAATACTGGAATGACAGTTAAATTAACTGACGCTCAAGTCACATGATGTCCTTGTCATTTCGACTAATAGAGACAGCGACAGCCTGTGAACAGGAGAGCTCTTAATTTTGATAAGCATTTCGGTAATCGACCGTAATACACTATATTTTTTGCTAAGGCTAAGACTAAGGCTGGGACTATATTATGCTCCGGAATTCGGAAGGCCGTAGAAAATTCTGAGCATTGAAAATAGAACTCTGCGCTAATACTGGTATAGGTCGCGCAACGAATTAAGATCTTTCTACAAAAGTAGAGGGGGTTTGCGCAGAAGTCAGTTTTTGGGTGTGTTTGGTGGTAGCGGGCTCGGGCGGGGACGTGTGGATACGCCGAACGCATGCCGAACGTGGCTGCCGACACGCTATTGGTACGTAAGTAATATATATTCTTTGCTATTGGTTGTAACTAATATTTATTCTGTGCTATTGGTCACATGCGCGAACGACCCCCTCCACTTTCACTGAGCGCTCATAAACCATTGCGCGACCTGTATTCGCGGTCGCATAGATCGAAAGGCTACCTTGACTGATCTTAATTTATATAATGTTAATTATCGTCGATTAAAAATAAACTCGAGTTACCCATCAGCGCCGTACGAGCCGGCCAGCGCGCAGCTTTGTCCGTCGGCGTCGCGGAACGCGTCCACTACGTAGCAGTCGTCCACGCGGCTGCGCTGTAACGTAATACCAAACTGTGGTCATTCAAACTCAACGCATAACCGCAATATAAATAACTAGCTGTTGCCCGCGAATTCATCCGCGTCAACTGATGGCGCAATAATGCATTAATTTCGACCAAATTTGATTACCATAAAAGGCTTATAGTGAGTCAATCTTAAGAGACAGACATATGCTGTCGCGGACATTTTTTTAGATCATTTAAAGAGGAATAATTCTTTCATACATATTTTTTGGGTAACTTAAACCGTTTACGCAGCGCACACAACGGAAGCCCTCAAATATGGATAATTTCCCCGTTTTTGCAAAATTTTCCACTGATTCTTCGCTCCTATTGGTCGCAGCGTGATGTTATATAGCCTAAACCCTTCTTCGATAAATGGACTATCCAACACAAAAATATTTTTTCCATTCAAACCAGTAGCTCCTGAGATTAACGCGTTCAAACAAACAAACAAAAAAGTATACATGTACAGTAGCGGAAATCTGTCATTGAAATTGTTGCATACGATTGAGCGTGGCCGAGCGGACTGCGGCGTGCTAGGGCTGGTACGTCTACAGAGAAGGCGTTGACAGTGCGCAAGCGTCGCAGCATAACTAAAACTAGTTAGTCGTTCAATGCAGCGACAAGTCATAATGGCGGCGCGCGGCGTGACACTCGATGCTTCCAGCGGCGTGCACAGGATTATGACACTGGGTATGCGGCGGAGTAGTCGGTCACAAAAACTTTGTACCCGGGTGTTTAGTATCATATGGCAAAATATGTTAATTGGCCTCGGGCGCAAAATTTCAAAATACGCCTCTGTATATTGGTCAGATCTCTGTATTATATTATATACCAGCCGGCCCGTTTCGGGGGGGGTTTGAACCCCCTAAACCACCCCCCTGGCTACGCCCATGCACAATTTTATACTATACAATACTATACACAAATCTTATTTTCTATATTATACACATTCACTCTTACACACACTATAGTTTATCACGTATTGTCTTTTTTCGGCGACGTGATGCGCGCTTCGTTGGGGAGCCTTCCCCGAAACCTCCGGTAGACTACGTCCGTCGGCCAGAACTCCTCCACCTCGAAGGTCGGTAGAAGATGCGTCGGTACTCTCACCACAAAGGAAGTAAAGTTGACTTTGTGGCGAGACTCCAGACGCTCGACCCTTAAGGTGAAAGACGTCTTCTTTCGGATGTAGTCCACGACGTCCTTGACCTTCGTCGACCAGTGCAGGCGAGACACGTACAGCGGTGTGGCGCGTACTTCGCACCGTAGGCGCTGCTCGGGTTCACTGGGTGCGGTGCCGCGGTGGTTGCGGACGGCGGGCTTCCTCTTCTTTCTCCTCTCCACCCGTATGAAGCCCTCCTCATCGCACCGTCTGCTCTCGTCCTTGACGGTTCGAGGAGGTTCAGCCTTGCGGCGCTCCTCCACCCCTCTTGTCTTCTCTCGCGGGGATGCGGTGGGGCCAGCGGCGATACTTGCGTAATTTTTCGGAGTCGCTGGTGTCCTCGGTTTCGGCTCGACCGCAAGCGGCGAGCGAGCGGCGGCGGTTGTTGACCCGTCGGATTTTGCTGATGAGCAAAACGTGTCAGCTTGCGCACCGCGTCGTCGCGTGTTTACGAAATCGAAGGAATGATCGGGTGACCTACATAAAGAATTATTACTTTTTATTTGCAATAATTCTTTATGCAAATCACGGATAGTAGACTCCGATCTATTCAATCGACCTCGCATCTCGTCCAGCTCCGCCTTCATGGTGTTAACATTCTTCAGCAAGCTGGAGACATTGACGTGGTCCATGGTCACCACCGGTAGCTTGTGGAGATCCCTAGCCACGAAAGCTGGTATGGCCCCTGGACCCGTCAGCTTTAATAGGGTGATGATATCCTGCAAGCTTCTTTCGCCACCATCTTTGAGTCGCGATGGCATCTGCGCCTGCTTACCAAGCGCCTCGTCCAGCATCAGCTTTCCCGTACAAATCTCCTCATTGCTGAAGGTGGACATGCAGAGCCGCACGATGCTGTCTTCGTCCATGGCGTTGATGGCGTGTTGGACAAACGCCAGCAACTCGTTGACTACGAGCGCCATGGTGACGTGTAACGGCTGATAACCGCGCGATTCGCGAAATATTAAATTATATTCATTAATATTTTTGTCGTGTGTCGTAATGCGGAACGCGTCCGTTCGCCAGCGCTCAACGCATGACACTTGAAAAAACTTGTTATTTTTTCATTTTCAAAGCTTCCAAGTTGTTTATAGCTGCAAAAATTTAGCACAACAAGGAAACACACCCATACAACGTCACCTGTGTGACCTGACGACGACGACAAGGTTACCACGGGACTAGATTGACGTGGTGTGAAGCGTCCATAGATATTATTGTTCTACACAACATAAAATATACCAAGCGTTGCACTTAACAGACCTTAATACTCCGTCCGATCTTGTCCCTCGCACAGCTGCGTATCATGTCCCCCGACTCCACGTTCCACAGCTGGAGGTCGTTGGACTGGGTGACGCAGGACACTGTCGTGTCGTCCAGCCAGGTCAGTCTCTCCACAGCCATCTACCAACAACGAGAGCTACATATTAGTAAAGCCTTACTCGACCAGGAATATTAAAAAAGCCTTACTTTACTATTTATTGTAGCAACGATAAGTCCTACCAGTCTTACTCATACAGATATTACAATTTAGTTTCGTGAATTTTCCGCAACATGGCGAGGTCAGGCTACACTAATGATAGACTAACTTATAGTTAGGCTAGTTAAATTTCCCTCCTACCCCAATTATACTCCTTAATTATGTTTTTTCTTATTTATTTGTGTATAAATGAAGGGTGGCCAACAAAAAGTGTGTACTTCAAATATTTGGAGCCAATAATTACATACATACATACATATAATCACGCCTTTTTCCCGTAAAGGGGTAGGCAGAGACCACTTTTTGCCACTTGCTACGATCCTTACATACTCGCTTCAACAGCCTCCGTGGTCTAGTGGTTAGAGCATTGGCTCTCGACTCCGGAGGTCGTGGGTTCGATTCCCGCATTGGAACAACAAAAAATGTTGTTTCCAAGTTTGGTTAGGACAATGCAGGCTGATCACCTGAGTGTCTGACAAGAAAGATGATCCATGCGTCGGATGGGCATGTAAAAAGTCGGACCTGCGCCTCATCTCTCGTCAGTCGTGTCGGTTATCCGTCCCACTGGATTACGAGAGTAAAGGAAGAGAGAGTGCTCTTGTGTACTGCGCACACACTTGGGCACTATAAAATTACTCCTGCGTAACTGGCCTGGTTTCAATGGAACCGGCCACCGTCACCGAGATCGGTGGGGAGTCATTATACTCGCTTCGCTTCGTTCACTTTCATTCTTACCATCCATTCCTCCACTTACATTCAACGTATCGAAGCGGCTCTCCATGGTCCGCTTTTCACCTCCGCAAGAAACGAGACGTGATGGGTGGTGAACCACATCGCCGCCATTTTGGATAATTAAATTATTTTTATGATTATCCGTTGCGTTTCCACGGATTGGTGGAGAGGGTAGGAATAGGGAAAGGGAAGGATAGGTGGTGTGGAAAGGAAGATTGGTAAGTTAGAGTGGGAAATAGGAAATGTAGGATATTACCGCCCAGGAGGGCAAGGGATAGGACAGTAATAGCTAGGGAAGCCGGGGTCGCATACCCATATACTATACCACAACAACCGGACAGGTAAGTTGGGATGAGTATCCCATGACATAATTGGACGGATGCAATCAGCCCTGGATCTATGGGATGGCAACTGGGGGCACTTGCCCTGGGCTGCAGTTTCATGGAGAGCACCCAATCTTGTCTCAAGACAAGAATTCCTTCTCTCTTTTCCTACAATCTTACAGGTTTTTATTATGTAATCGAATCATAATATTATGTTTGAAAAACGAACTTTTCTATTTCCATACGCCCAGATAGTTTTTGAACACATACTAAGTGATTTCTTTCTTTTTGAAGGCGTGCATGCGGGGGGGGGGGGGAATATTAAGTTTTTGACCCGGTTCAAAAATGTCGTTGATCCGCCACTGGATGCAATGTATGTGTAAACAAATAGTAATAAAAAAATAAACTACCTCACTGTTCATGGAGTATATCAGCGCGTCATCCTCGTTGGGCTCCATTATGTTGTAAATGTTGATGAGACCGTCTGACGATCCAGAGATGAGGGTCTCTTGTTTGCTCTTGTGGAATTTCACCTGAAAGTTTAGTTAAATATGGTTTAGTAGATAGAATTCAGTTATAATATTGTTACGAACACACAAAGAGACTAGCGCCATCTAGCGTCAACCAATGAAACTACTTTGTATGAATAAAGACAACGTGAAACCCCCTACTCAATACTAGATGGCGCTACTGTGCGAACTTTCCCGAAAAATCCAACTAGGTCACGCGAGTCGGGAACTTTTCTGGTATAGTCTGGGACTCGATTCGGCCCATATAAAAAGCCGCAGGAATCCGAGCGAGTTCAGTTCAGTTTGAACTTCCTTCGAAGCGAAACAGGCGATAAGTGAAAACTAGTGATACCAGTGATTAATACAAGTGAAACCCACGACTTGGCTACGACATAGGACATCGTTAGTGCTTAGTGTTTGGACTCAGTGCTTTGTGTTGGACCTAGTGCTAGTGAATAAAGTCTTGAAAAGAGTCAGCAGGTCTTTCTCTCCAAATCCTGCGAACCCTAACACGTAACAATATTATCTGAAGCTAAAAAGGTGATGTTTATGTAAAATAGCTTGTAACATACTAGATTGAGCATCAGTAACTTCCTGAAGAATATTAGTGATATGTAGTTATATACATTATTGTATAAAGTTTGTTTATTATAATATGTATAAAGTTTGTTTGGTTTCCCAATAGCAAAAATGAATTTTAGTTACAAAAAGAACTATTGACTGAGACTTAATAAAACACATAATAACACCTGTGTAACATCGTCCGTATGGGAGTTCCAGTACCCGCCCAGCGGCTCCGGCTGCCTCTGGTCCCAGAACACCAGGTACGCGTCGTCCTGCTGCAGGCGGCTGCCGGCGCACAGCACGCGCCCCGTGCACGACACGTCCATGCTCTCATACTCGCGGGGGACTTCTGTCTCATCTGTAGCATAAAATAAAGAAATGTGTTACAAAAAAAAATAATTAATTGATTTCAGTTTATGTTTATTGAATGATATTAAAATAAACATACAGTAGAATCCGGTTTATCTGCACATCGATTATCCGATTATCTGGACTCATTAGTCTCGGCTCTAATTGTCAATTTAAAAATGTTTTGATGGTGCAACGTGACATGCAACAAGTTTATTCCCAGATCCAACCGACTGTGTACTTCCACTCTCATTTGTTTGTGACTTTTGTTTTACGTTTGTGTTGGAAAAGAGATGTTTGATTTTGGGCCAGTTCTATGTACACTACATAGGTAAATAGGAAAAAAATATGGGAATATCATAATTATTTTTTGAAGAAGGGTACATGCATACAAAAATTATTATATGAAGAGTTTTTTTATTGCGAGAACACTATTTTTAGGGTGGCCATGACAGTTGTTTTGACTTGACTTTTGACGTAGTAGTAGACGACGTCTTGAATGTCATACGTCTTTCTTTGTCAAAAGTCATGTCATTGACAAAATGACATTCTTTAGTTAATTCTGATCTGATCCGCCATGTTTTATTTTGCTTTGTGTTGCTCTCCTTGACGAAGTTAATTTAAATGTACATGGAAACGAAGTGAAATTAAACAAAATAAAGAATAGGAAACGGTTACTATATTTACATATACTGTAGATAGGGCTGGCCCAGGCCTCATACATTTCTTGAACATCTCTTTTAAAATGTATAAGCAAAAAAGAGTAGTTTGTCTCTTCTTTTTTTTCTGAACTGTTCATTTTTGTTATTTGTTGACTCAAATAAAAATGAGATCAGCTTTATACTAGGGCCATTATAGAATATCCAAAAATAAAAATCTATCCATAACCATCACCAAATATAATATAATAATATAGTAGTTAAAATTTTTCAACCTACATTTAAATTATTTAAAAATTGATTATCCTTATCTGAAATTAGCTGATAAACCAAAATAATTACACATCTGTAACCACTGCGGTATATTATTCACATATTTTTATCCATATCCAGATCCGAAATTTCATATCCATAGCATCCTACTTTCTACTACCGTACTATGTATATGTCACCGTAAAATTGTAAAAACCGTTACACTGTAATAAAACTAGTGAAATTGTAAAATGTTGATACACTTCCGACGCAAATATGCTATAATTTCACATATTATTTTTTGTTAGATTATAAGTATATCGCTTTTAATATTTTGACTTTTTTTTAGAATCTCGTTAGTTATTTTACTATCTAACGGTTTTTACAATTTTACAGTGACATATGTATGATATTATGTAGTTACTACATATCAGTATTATCATAGCAACTGAAGGCAATCTCACGCTGCCATCAACCAAATTAGTAGTTCATGATCGTGTAGGTACAGGTCACGCAACGGTTTATGAGCACTCAGTGAAAGTGGAGGGGATCGTTTGCGCATGTGACCAATAGCAAAGACTATCGTAAATACGAAATACTAACGTACCAATAGCGTATCGGCAGCCACGTTCGGCATGCGTTCAACGCATCTACGACACCTTGCCCGAGCCCGCTACCGCCAAACACACCCAAAAACTGACTTCTCTAACCCCCTCTACTTTTGTCGAAAGATCTTAATTCGTTGCGCGACCTATACTCACTTTTATACTCCTGTACACACTGCCCGCTGGTCCTGGTATCCCACAGTTTCAACTTGTCATGGCCGGCGGAGTACAACAAACAATCTTCTTTAGGACTGAACACAACCTCCGTAACAGTTTTCTGATGTCCACTGAGCCTACACACTCTACTCAAGGATGTGTTTGTTAATTTGTAAACTTCTATTGTATTGTCTTGTAAAGTTACAGCTATGTTTAGGGACCTGAAAAATCCACAATGTGACTTATATAGTAATTATTGTTTGAGGTTACTTATTCATGGACCATAATATGTATGGGTGTTATTTAAAGGAAAATGTGTTTGTAGCAAAAGTTATACTTACTTTGTAACATTTAGTTTATTAATATAAGATTTCTTAAGTGAAACTGCAGTCTCCGTCAGCAAGTTGTACTTTTTGTTAAACAATTTCTCTAAATCTGCACTTTCAACTGTGTCTTTATCAATTGCAACGTCCTCTATTATGTCAGTCATTTTTATAATCTATTTATATCTTGGAAATTTTAAAATCTATTTACAATTTATAAACATTTCGATTTTATAAAAATAAAATGTGAAACAAAAAACCAAAGACAAAAAACAATAACATTACCCTAAGATAAAGTACTACCACATGTACTTTGACAGTGACATCAGAACGACAGCTGAGATTTGATTTTTTTTTCCTTTTCTCTTTTGGGTAGGCTAAGACCAAAGACTACTCAAAGGCTAAGACAGTAACGGCACATCCATATGGGGAATAAAAAATAAGTTATATGTGCGCTGAAATATTATATTTATAATTAAATAAGTTAGTTTGGTTATATTTTAATTTTCCTGGCGCCTTTTTGTCGTGGTCCGACACGTTCAATGTCACCAGCAGCGAGCCGGGTGATGATAGTGCGAAGGGGCAGAGGGTTGATGCTGCTCAAATCGGAGCTTTGGTCTGAGAACGCCCAGCGGATGTATCTTTCCATACGAATGTGATCTGGGGGCAAGTAAGATTGCATGTTATAGCTGCATATTTTACAAACAGAAATAGTCATCTCGCTCTCACCTATAGCCGGATCAATGATGGCGAACGCTCGCTTGAGCGCGTCAACAGTGACGGCGCGGGGCGCGGCGTGCGGGCGGCGGGGGGCGAGCTCGGCCACCAGCTCCCGCAGGTACTTGTCCTGGGCCTGCTGCCGCTGCCGGTACAGCTCGCGTGCCAGCTCCGTGCGGTCGAAGCCCTCCTCGTTCTGTGTGAGAAAGAGAGTGAGACAGATAAACAGATTATTTAAAGAAAGAGAGAGTCTTCCATTTTATATTTTTTTCGACTTTCATATATATATATTTTGTCTAAACGTCTTTACTTATATGCAGTAAATCATGTGCTCGAAATTACCGTAATTGATTTTGCAAAACATTACGTTATTATAGTATTTTCTTATCACTAAATACCTCATAAAACAGTTTGTCCAGATTAACCTCCGTGTGGTTGAGCTTTAGCTTGAGCTGCCTCTTCACCGCGTCAGTCAGGTTCTTGATGTCCACCTCGCTCTTCAGAGGGAACAGCGCTCGCGCGACCTTCTCGAACTCCTCTAAGCTGATAGTCTGTGCAAGAGAATATTAGTTTTATGCCACAGAATCTCTTGTAGGGCGTGTTTGCCAGCACAAACTTAAAGCAGCATTAGGGGTTGGCAGCAAAATTTAATCATATAACATGCAACCATAACGATATTCTGTACCTAAAATATTTTTAACGAGAAACTTATTCTGTAATTACTTTAATATGTTATTCGAATAAAGCAACACCTTGCATTATACCATTATCATGTTTACCTCCCCGCCCCGGGGCGTGCAGGCGTCCCGGAGCGCGGCCCACTGGCGGCGCAGGCCCCAGTAGACGCTCTCGGCCAGGCCGCCGGTGAGCGCGCCCCACCACAGGCGCACCTGCGGCTCGTCCAGCATCTGCTCGGCGCCAGCGCACAGGTTGTACGCCCACTCCGCGCGCACCGACGCCTGCTGGTACCTGCGCAGTTAGCACAGAGTTTGGACAGCTGAGTTTTTCTCGCCAGGCGAGTTCCCAACCCGGTCGGTGGTAGTAGGTCATTAAGTAAGATCGACCTTAGCAATCTAATATATTTAGAAATAAAATATTTAAATAAAAAATGTCGAGCGTTGAGTGCTAGCATACGATCTCGTTCCGCATTATGTTACGCGACGAAAATAATAACTATAGGTCTACCAGAACCTGATGGCATTTAAAAAAAATAAAAAATGTGATTTTCATATGGCAATGTCAAGTATGACCCGTCAAATCAAAGTACGTGATCTGTCAACCGCTGTTAAAATTTTGTGATTATGTTCTTGGAATTTGTTGTTTTTGTGAAAATATCCAAAAAGGCAATTCGATCTCAAGCGAGAAATATTGTTTTCTATGTCTATAGTAAAATACAGAAAGAAGAAGGTGTAAATCGAACTCAATCTTATAATTTAAAGCTTGTGGTAGAGTTGACCGGTAAGTTAGAGTGAGTTGTTTTGATACTTTTAGTTTTTTTATATTTTCTTAGGTAATTATTGTGACTTCTTTAAATGTGTTTCCAGTACTACTATAAGGTGAATCGTAGCTGATGGCACATCGAATGATGGGTTGTTTTCCATGCCTGGTAAAAGGAGGAGAGGAGGAAAAAAGAAAATCAACATAAGACAGTTTCGATTTATAGTTGATTAGGAATAAAGTAAACGAGTTATATACAGTTCGGAAGGAAATTCCAACATTAAATAAACTGTTGCCAATTTAATTGTATGTTATTCGTAATAAATAAGTATATAAAGTAATTCACGATTGATTTATTTTTCATGAAATATCATTATCATTACATAGTATCTTTGTATAAAACAAAGTCCCCTTTTTGTCTGTGCCCTATGTATGCTTAAATCTTTAAAACTACGCAACGGATTTTGATGCCGGTTTTTTAACAGATAGAGTGATTTAACCGGAAGGCTTTTAGGTATATAACATGCATAACATAGTAGAGGTACACAAATAATTTTAGAGGTTTCTAAAGTCCTAAAAAATCACATATTTTGCGCTTACATTGAAAATGCTGGCTGAACACTACGAGATAGATCAAAATTATGTACTACAGTTGTATTCATCTTTAAAAAGCCTACAAAAAAGTCCGCGATGGCATATGTCTATCTCTTAGGGATAACCCACAATAACCATTTTTTTATCCTTTACTTTGATTTTAATTAAATAGCTTATTTACAAAGCGATTTTAAGCAATACAGTATTAATCCTTATCCAATTAAGTACATTTAAGATACATAGTACATTAAGATAGTGCATTTAAGATAGATCAATGCCCTTTACGGCATGTAATTTAAATGAATATTTTCGAAGATATTACAGATTTAAAATGCAGGGATATAATGTTGCTGCGCGGCGCGGGCTCTCGCGTTTCTACATCGCGCTATCGAAAACGCTGGACGTATACAGTATAAAGAGGTTCACGAATATTTTAAACTGCAGCACAGAATATATAATAGTAACTGCAGTTCTTAATGCTTATGGAATATCCAGAGGTGGTTTGTCAGTTTTGTTGGAATGTCAAATAACTTTACTTACTATATAGTACATAGTATAAAACAAATCGCTTTATCTGTCTGTCCCTATGTAGGTATAGTATATTGTATGCTTAATCTTGTATGCTTAGATCTTTAAATCTACGCAACGGATTTTGATGCGAGTTTTTAAAATAATAGTCTTTAAGTATAGTCTTTAAGATTATGGTAAAACTTATATTCAAGTGCAATAAATATAATATTATGTAAGTATATTATCAAGTGGTCGCGCATGTCGTGTCGAGGTGATAGGGTCCCATTTTTAACAATTTGCATTGGGCAAACCTAAAAACATTTTCAATATTGTATCAGAAGTATATTGCTGTAAGTAGGTAGAGAGTTGTTCGCCGAAGTAGTTTTTTCTCCAAGAACACTATCCACGCGGGCGAAGCCGCGGGCAAAAGCTAGTTTTCTATATTATACACCGAACATTCTTCACACAGTCTTATTATAATTCATGTTCAATAATACTAAAGACATAATTAAAAATTAACCAGTATCAAGATTGTTTAATCCAATTTCCCCAGTATTGCACACTACAAAATTTTATTTCCCTATTTGCCATGAGATTCTGGTACACCTATAACTAAAATAATTTAATATTTTGCGAGCCCACATGGCGTCACCATGGCACTCGTGGTCAATTTCCGTAATGATTAATGAATTTAGCAAAACGTTATAATATAGGCAATTTATTTAATAAAGGTAATAGGAATTGACCTGTCCTCGAAGTACCGCGTGACGTACTCCTGCATGGGCACGTGGTGCGCGGCGCGCTTGCTGAGCCAGATGTCGTTAATGATGACGCTGACCTCGCGCCGTGACAGCCGTAGGTTGCGGACACGTCCCTCGTGCCGCAGGTACGGGGGGATCGCGGGGTCCGTGCCCTGGGGCAAATTCCACGGAAATGTGTATCAAGGAATGAAAAGGCGAAACAATTCAAAAATATATAGTGCGCAGTTCATACGCGTTAGAAGTGCGACTTTGATACTAGTAGCAGAAACGATAGCACGATGCAACTAAAGATTAGCGCCATCTATCCGTAGCACATTTGGTACAGATAGATGGCGCTGCTCTTTAGTTACGTCACCATATATTTTGTCCTACTTTTTTACAATTTCTGGCATAATATGCTAAAAGTAAATTTGGGTTAATATAGAATGTTGTCTGTAGTGTTTAATAATTACTTTATAATCCAATAGAATGAATGATTCCGTACCAGACCATCGAAGTACTCAAGGTGCTCGCTCTCCGCCGCCGGGCCTAACTCCTTCAGCAGGACCAGCAGCCGTTCTCGAGAGGACAGGCCATTGGCTAGTTGACGCCATCTGTAGAACATCAGAAACATTTTTAACCCCTGACGCAAAATATAACTCCTCCGTATAGAATTATTATGTTTACGCGAACATTATTCATTGTAAATATTTATAACAAAACGTCGGGATGAATGAAAGTGAACCGCGATATAATCTGTGTTTTAATTTACATTAACTCTTCCAAGCGTAGGAATCAGTTTGAACTTTGATAGAATTCGCTAATTTTCTTTATAAAAAAGAAACTTCTAATTCAAAACTATTACATAATACAATATATTATAATAATTATTCTACCCGTACTGGATAGTCCACCTAACAATAACAAAGACTTAAGGCAGATAAGTAATAATAGCTTCACACCGATGTCGGTGACGGTAGCAGGTTTCATTAAAACCGGGTGCCGCTGCGCTCCAGCTCGCGACACCGCTCCTGACACTCCAGGAGCTCCTCCTCCCACAGTACACAAGGTCACCGCCGGACCTACCTGTCTCTCCCCCCGCCGATGAAGTCGGCACACACCTCCCAGCGCGGGCGCGGGGTGCAGCTGCGCTCCAGCTCGCGACACCGCTCCTGACACTCCAGGAGCTCCTCCTCCCACAGTACACAAGGTCACCGCCGGACCTACCTGTCTCTCCCCCCGCCGATGAAGTCGGCACACACCTCCCAGCGCGGGCGCGGGGTGCAGCTGCGCTCCAGCTCGCGACACCGCTCCTGACACTCCAGGAGCTCCTCCTCCCACAGTACACAATGTCACCGCCGGACCTACCTGTCTCTCCCCCCGCCGATGAAGTCGGCACACACCTCCCAGCGCGGGCGCGGGGTGCAGCTGCGCTCCAGCTCGCGACACCGCTCCTGACACTCCAGGAGCTCCTCCTCCCACAGTACACAATGTCACCGCCGGACCTACCTGTCTCTCCCCCCGCCGATGAAGTCGGCACACACCTCCCAACGCAGGCGCGGGGTGCCGCTGCGCTCCAGCTCGCGACACCGCTCCTGACACTCCAGGAGCTCCTCCTCCCACAGTACACAATGTCACCGCCGGACCTACCTGTCTCTCCCCCCGCCGATGAAGTCGGCACACACCTCCCAACGCGGGCGCGGGGTGCCGCTGCGCTCCAGCTCGCGACACCGCTCCTGACACTCCAGGAGCTCCTCCTCCATGCACTTCTTCTGACCTACAATGTATTATTATTGTAGGTATTATATTTTATTAATGCAATACATAGATTGTGTGTGAGCGGATTCCTACATTAACGCTACGCTTGTTTAGCCCGCTGATCGTACACTTTACAAACATTATAAATTGTGTTATCATACCTACTATATTTTAATGACAATAAACACTTTGAACGGGTCACTGCTGTCGTAATATTTTGGACATATAAGAACATCTAACATCATTCCTGTACGCCCTACAAATTGCCTAATGATAAGCATGTTTCCCGCCGGTTGTCTGTTGGGCCGTGGTGCTTCTCCAGTCAGCGCGGAAGCATGATTAAAAAGTAAAAACTATTAAAAAACTGAAAGCATAAACCTTACATATACTTAGCATACCAACAACACGCCTGTACGCGTTCTGCAGAGCTTCGTACTCAGTTTTCACGGCGTCTACGGTCTTATTCAGGTCGTAGTGCCTGGACTCCAGCGCTTCGAAGTCGCGGCGCGGGACGGTCTCCGAGTACTCTTCCATCATCCTCTTCAGATTCGTCTGGGTGGTCGAAAGTTGCTCCCTGTGTGACAAAGCGTTGATAATAAGACATATTCTATATCTACGCACACTATAGCGTATTGGATGATTACAATATGGACGCTTTCGCAGGAACAGACATCATTTTGTTCAACGACGCGCTCAACCACTGAGCCACAGAGGTCATCAAATGATGATTAGAAGCATTTTTTTAATCACTACTTTTGAGTATATTTCTAAGGATAGTGTTGATGCCATCAAGCAAATGGGTTATCCCCATGGTTTTGCATGCCCATGCCCATTGCTTGCTAGAAAACATTGTCATTTACAAGACTCACGACTAGTTAAATTCACATTATTAGCTGCTAGGCTGCAAGATTATTACGAAAACTGTAAAAATCTGCCACTTACCGACACCTGTCCAGGGCAATCCTTAACACCACTGGGTCTCCATGGGAGTCCTCCACAGCATAACCCCTGCATGTGCCATCCAACTCCTTCAGCTTGAGGTGTAATGCTACATTCTCGAAGTAGAGAGTGTACCGCGAGTCTCTTTCTCTCATCAGTAGTAGATAGTCAGAGAACTGCTCATCTTTTGTCTTAAAATATTTAATAATTTTTAATGGTTACTAATAAAAATATTTACACAACAAAAAATGTTCAACTTCCAATATATCAGACAGCGACTGCACCATTGTAAACTTTTATTAGTTTTATTATATATATTAAATTAGTTGTGTAAACATATTAATTATTAAGGGGGTAGTATAGTGTGTCAATACATACTACCTGGTTACCTGGTTTATATATTATGTCACCGTAAATTTGTAAAAACCGTTACATTGTAATATAACTAGTGAAATTGTAAAATGTTTATGGACTTCCGACGTGAGTATTCTGCCTATAATTTAACACATTCTTTTTCGTTAGATTATAAATATATAGTTTTGAATCTTTTGACATTTTTACAATCTCGTTAGTTATTTTACTATTTAACGGTTTTTACATTTTTATGGTGACATAATATATAAACCATAATCACATAATATATTGAATAAAACTTGGCAAACAATAATTATTATGTAACAAGTTTTAGGTTCTTGTCTTTGTATTTGTTTGAAAAAATTACATAAGAATTTACACACCTTGCCCATATCTTTTATTAGTTTTGTATTCTCAAATCTTAATTGGCGATTGGCTTCTCTCAAATCATCATTTTCTTTTGTGAATTTCTTGATGATAGTATCCCTTTCTTTTTGCTTCGCAGAGATACCAAAAACTCTCTGTAGACAATTTCTTATAATTATATAAACATAATAGTTTTGATATACTTAATAAAACAAATGTTAAATAAATTATATGTTTATTATTTCTGTACAGTACAAAATCAGTCATTTCAGTATAGTAGTAGCAAAAATAGTATAAAATATTAACAATTTCTTTTAATCCATTCCTGGACTTGTCTGTGTATGTCTACAATGTCCTCTGCATACGTCCTGCAGCACCCTCCAATGTATCTGACGTTACAATCCAGCCAACTGTCTACGTATGTTGCCAGTGGCTTACATTTGTCTTTATCAGTCCAGCCTAACTTATGGTTATACTTCTCTCCGGAGTTAGGATATGTGACAAACGGTATCTTGTCATCTTCACCTTCATTCAAAGCCTTTACTGCAGTAATGACAGTTTCTGGTGGACAGCAGTTAACTCCGACAGCTACTAACTGTTCAGAATTTAATTTCCAACACTTTCTGGCCACAGATTTAAAATCTTCCCCATGTACTAGACTTGTTCCATCTTTGCAGCTGAACGATATCCAGGCTTTAACATTAGGATATTCTTTCAGCAGTTCCACCAGCACCAGGGCTTCCTCTTCACAAGGTATGGTCTCAATTGCCAGTAACTCTATCCCAGACTCGATTAGTGTTTCTATTCGAGGCTTGTGCCAGTCCCTCATGAGCTCAGCAGGTGTTTTGTCAGCATAGCTCCCGGTGTACTCTGATCCGTCGTGTAGATATGCGCCGTATGGGCCAACGGATCCAGCTATGGTGGGCTCGCGGGTAGGTAGACTTTGTTCATGGCGTTCTTCATTGTATTTAAATACAGCTTCCTTAGCCAGACTAACTGCGAGGCGTATAAGACTATACGCTTCACTTTCGGTTATATTAAATCGTTTTACGAACCCAGGAATCGATGCTTGATAAGTATTTGTGCTTATGATATCGGCGCCTGCTCGTAGAAAATCTAGATGTGTTTTCATAACATCTGCAGGATTAGTTTGCAGAAAACTCGCTGTCCACAGAGGATCCCCGTCAGCCGTCATACCCACATGCTGCGATATTTGTGACGAAAACCCACCATCCAAAACAAAAATATTTTCTTTAGCAGCAGTCATTTTGTTCTATTCATAGAATTATAGCGCCGTTCTATTAAACTAAACTTATGAAGTGTTTATATCGGCATATTTGCTATAGATATCAAATAGTTATTATTAGTTATACTTGAACTTAAGGTCAGAACACAAATTTAATAAACAATCAATTATGTCTCATAGAAATTAGAAAATCTAAAAAAATGAATTCGAATTTTGACGGGCGAACTGCGAAGTTGACAAAACCAAAGAGACAAAACCATAGACGTATATTATAGACGAGGCATGTTGAGGCAAAAAGTGTCTCCAAAAAAATGGCCCCAATTTTTATAAGTGGTTTACACTCTCGCGCGAGTGGCGAGGCGAGGCCCTCAGTGAGTCGCGAGGCGAATGTGTAAACGGGCATTCGTTCCTCGCCTCGCCATTCACCTCGCCACTCACGACGCTCGCGTCCGGAGCGGTTTTTTGCGCACGAGTCAAAGGACCTCGCGACGAATACGAGCGGGTGTTCACATTCTCGCGTTCGCTTCAGTCTGTTGCTAGTTCTCATGCGCGACAGTTGTTTCTCTCGCACGCGAAATAATGCGTTTCTTAGAACTTTTTCAAAAAGAAAAAGAAAATTAAGGGAGTATTTCATTAAGTAGGTACTTGGCTTAGGAAAACGTATTCTAACGATATCATAAATTAAAAACTTAAGATTGATAAATAAAGTTGATATTATATAAAATAAGTATTTTTGTTTTTTAATTTCTATGATAAAAACACCGAAGTTACTTCCGGAAAGGATGTCACGATACAAACACACTAAGCAAATATTATACCTTTAAACGAGCAATTCTTGTATGTATAGTCTTATGTTTGGGAAAATGCGTATTTTTGAGTTTTCATGCGTTTTTCTTTCCACGCAGAATATGTTCGCTAATTTCGTCCCGCCGGCCACTGTCCGTTTGGTTCAGCGGGTTAAGAGGCGGATGGCAAGAAACAAGTGTTACGGGTTCGAACCCCGCTCGGTGACTTACTTTTATATAAATTTACTTTATATAATTTTTTAATTTTCATTGTTTTTAGACAAGTTTAAAAAAGATGATAATGCTTGAGATCAAATACCTGATCTACACAGAAATCGATTGTAAATAATAATAATCTATCAACCAATATGTCGAATTGTGTTTTCGGCTGTTTTTAAAAAGTGTACTTATTTTAAAAAAAAATGTAGGTTTTGACGACCTGTGTGTATCAGTGGTTCAACATGTTGGTGCTATAGTCGGGATCGCGGGTTCGAATCCCGCCGAAGGAACAAAAAGTTTTTCCGTGTTCCTGGGTCATGGATGTGAATTAATATTAATTCATATTATGTGTATAATATAATAAAAATCTTAAATATGTGTATAATAAAGTACCCGTAGCACAAGTTCTTCGAGAACTTACCACGGGACCAGATTGACGTGGTCTAAAGCGTCTAAGATAATATATTATTATTATTTTAGGTTTCAAAATAATGTAATATATTTTTTTGTGTAATAAAACAATTATGAAACGTTTAGGACTTAAATAAAAACAAGGTCAAGTCGCATAATATATGGAACCCAAAGCATAATTATATTAACCATAAAACTCAACAAAGTTAGACTTGTTGCCGCTAAAACTTCGACGTCCTCCATTGTCAATGGCATACAGACAACTGAACGCACCACGAGAGTGTAAGCACCCACTCGTAGGCGCGTCGCGCGAGGTGAGAAACGAGGCGAAGGGCGAAGTGAGTTGCGAGGCGAGAGTGTAAATCTTATATTAAATTTTGGGGCCATTTTGACAGTTGAGGTTTGGCACTTGTGATCTTACCATTTCTACATTTGCTATATATGCAGTTAATCCTGTCGGAACCGTCAAGGTCTCGGATGACCAACTTCATGTCTTAGTCCCTGTAGATATTAGCTATATAAAACCACATATTGAAAATATTAAAAACTATTTAGATTCCACTGAAACTTTTTGTAATTTGAATTATAATTTTAATTTCACTAATTGTAAAAACCATTTAAAACCATTGATTGTTCGCTATGATGGTATCCTGAGAGATTATAGCGCCATTTCTCATTTAACTTCTGATAGAAGTAAAAGATCAGCATGGTTTGCTGGAGTTGGTACTGTATTTAAACAAATAATTGGAACTATGGATGAAAATGATGCAATCCGATACAATAACGCCATTCAAACCCTGCATTCCTCAAATAAAAAGCTTGCATCTTTATTAAAAGACAATATTTTAATTACTAGTTCAGCTTTAGAAAATTATAATAAAACATTAAAATTAATTAAAGAAAATGAAATCCGTTTGAATAGCGCTATTGATTCTATAAATAAAAACATGTTAAATATCGGATTAGAAACAAAATTTAATGAACTTTACGAAGAACTTTCAGCTAGTATATTTACATTGTCGTTCAGAATTGAAAGCATAATCAACTCTATTATGTTAGTAAAAAGTCATTCAATCCATCCATTTGTTTTAACTCCTAAACAATTATATATTGAACTTGGAAAGAATATAAAAAATTTACAAAAAAAATCAGGAACTACCTTTAAACTTAAATTTAAACAATATACATAGTATTATTGACATGGCGCAATTGTCATGTTATTACGTAGAAAATAAGATTGTATTTGTTATTAAAATCCCTTTAGTTTTAAGAATAGAGTATAGCTTATATAAGCCGTTTCCACTACCTGTATCACATGATAATGTGGATCCTTAATCATATGCTATGATTGTACCTACCTGTAGTTATGTAGCTGTAAGTAAAGATAAAAATTCTTATATATGTCTTAATAATATTAATAACTGTGTTAAAACTATTAATTCTAATTATATTTGCAGTCATATGGACGTAAATTCAATTGAAAGTACGCCCATTTGTGAAACTGAATTATTATGTAAAATTTTTAAAACTCTTCCAGATCAGTGTGAAACCAGGCTTATTTATGGACACATAGATATTTGGCAAGAACTTACAAATAGTAAATGGTTATTTGTTGAAACTCAACCCATAAAAATCGATATAGAATGTCCTTCAGAAGTGTCTCAACATAAATTAATTGGTACTGGAATTTTAAATCTGTAGACAAACTGCAAAGCTTATTACAAAAATAAAATATTTTCATATAAATCTTGTTCTAATTTAACTATCAAATCAATTGCACCGGACTTTAATCTTATTGATGATCCATGTTGTAATTCTGAAAAATTAAATAAATTAAAATCAAAATCAATTCCTTTAAAACTATTAGATATAAACTTAGAAAAGCTTTCCGATATTGCTAGTAAACAAATAATTACCGATGTTAATAAAATCATAAATAAGCCTGACCCACTCTTAGAATATAATTCCCATTTTCCAATTCTAACATACTGCATTATTTTAATAATTTTAATTTTTGCTATTTTTAAACTTTGGAAGAGGTTAAATAAGCGTCCACCCTTGACTAGAACCCAAGATTTAAATTCAAGTACTCAGACCGAACCTCCTGTTAATAAACCAGTTGTAGAGGAAACCCCTTTACCCCAACTTAGAAGAGTTCTATAAAAACTTACCCTTAACCGGTAAGTTTTATTTTACGCGGGGGGCTGTTACATCCCTATTCTGTTCTTAGAATTGCTGACAGAGTGCTGATGCATCATCACCACTCTGCTATCTTAGTTAGTTGGTCTGAGCAACAGTTCAGTTCAGAGCTAGACACGGGCCATCACGGACGCATATCTAATCTCCTAGTTTATGGTGTAATCCAACTTAATAATTGTGAATCTTTTCCAGTTTAATAAATTTTCTTTTTTAAAAAGTCTTTTAAAAAGTCCGTTCTAACAGTACGCAAAATAAGTAACTTTTCTGGTTGATTTTTACACCTTGTGTCCGAAAAACCCAAATATCTTACGGAACCCTATTCTTGCCAAAATAAAATTTAGCCTATGTTACTCGTGGATAATGTAGCTTTCGAAAGGTGAAAAAATTTTTGAAATCGGTCCAGTACTTTTTGAGCCTATTCATTACAAACAAACAAACAAACAAACATACAAACAAAGTTTTCCTCTTTATAATATTAGTATAGATAATTCAATATTCTTTTTATGGTACTTAATATAATTAGTTTTGTTTTTATGAGTCTTGTTTTATTTATCTAGGTAATAAAGGAATATTAAGTGCTGTTGCGCTAGGATTTGTATGTAATTTTTGCTGCAGCGCTGGCCATAGATAATACAGATATATATTAGTATAGATGCGCAACTCTAAAATTGAAACTGAGTCTTGCAAAAGTTTCGGAATGTCGTTTTTAGATGGCGTTGTACCGTTTTAGTTACTATCAAACCCGCTAGATGGAAGTAGTACCGCCTGATAATTTTTATTGAACTGAATTATGGACAGAAATTAAGTTTTATCGAAAGTCGTAGACACAACAACGACCAATTTCCTCTTTAATAGTGGGATATGATTGCTGCATAGTAAAATGTTCGCGAGCCCTTATAAATACGCCTTGTGTTAGCGATAGCGCGATGTAGAAGTCGCTTAGTGGCATCTGTTGTGACAATCCGAAAACTTTCAAACTGTTAGTACCGGACAGTCATTTTTAGATGTCTCTGTACTCTGTTAATTTGTGCATGTATGAGAGTTTCACCCCCCTGGCGCTGGCTGTGAAACGTCACAGCTCCTACGGCTCCGCCTCTTCTGTGGCGCCGCTGGAGCTACGGCACATGTGTAAAAACAAATTTGTTGTCTGGTCTAGGTCCATACGCCGTATAGAAGAAAAAAATTGGTTTTCTTGTAAAATCCTTTAAAATATCTTGCTTAGGTTAAAATATCTAGTATGCATACACCATTAGCCATTGCACTAATCTATTACACCGATATAATATCTGTATAATATTCTAGTATGTAATTATCGTCATCTATGAGTACTAATCACCAGAGGAGTTAAAAGTGCGTTCCTGATCTTTGGCATACATTTGACAAATAATGTAGGTATAAGAAAAAGTTAAGCCATCTTGATTTCAAATAAATGTGGACTGAAAAATCTGCGGAAAGCAAATGTCGAAATGTCAAGATGACAAAATATGAAACCTCGACTGCCCCAAAAACCCCAAAAGTGGGGCAGTTTAAGTGTGGCCACTTTTTGCCTCAACACGCCTAGTCTATGCTTTATGATAATGAGAGTAATATAATAAGAAATATGAAATATTTCAATTACATTACGTACCTGTAAAATTTATATTTGTTTGTAAGCCTTATTGATTTATTGTTGCTAATATTTTAGTAATTCCAGTATTAATGCGAGCTAAACTTATATTAAGTACGCCGGACAATTTTATTAACATTTCTTTATTCAAGATATGTATTTAAAAAAAATGTATGCGTTGTACGCCCTTACAAAGTTATATCATACGACTAGCGACTGTTCCATCGGAATGGTAAAATCGTAAAATCAAAGGAACATCGAAGTTCCGTTGATTTTACATAGATGGCGTAATTTTTTCTTGTATATATGAAAAATTTTTCGGCTAAATGTACGTGATAGCCTATCTTGAGTTGAAATCTTTGGACAAAACCATGAAGCATAGATACCAGGAGTCCGAACGGTATAGGCTTTTTAGAGGCTTTTTAATAATAATTATGTACACAATAATAGGACCAGATCTTAGTTCTCTTTTCTGCCGCTAGGCGTGCGAGACCGACGAGTACCGAGTGTTGCCAATACTATTATACCGAGTGTTGCCAATACTATTATTTATTACAATTATTTTTAAATTACCGTTAGGCAATTACCGTGTTCTACGGTATCTATTTTTCGAGAACAGTTTCTAAGAATTTCCTAAAACTTTTAAATAATAAGATTTCAATCTTTCCAGAGCTGTCAATAGCAACTTTAAACTTCCCGCGTAATTTTAAACGAGTGCATGTCGGACCGTCGCGCGCTCTACCGGCAAAAATCCGTCCCCGTAATTGAGACCATTATTTTAACTTGATTTTAACATTACGTTCGGACTCCTTGTTTTCTATACTTCGTGGACAAAACTCTAAAAACGCGTAGAAATGTCAAATGTTGGTCAAATGACATTAGTGACAAGTGTCAAGTGAAGTCTTTTTTTATTTATTTAAGGCATGAAGCATAGATACCAGGAGTCCGAACGGTATAGGCTTTTTAATAATAATTATGTACACAATAATAGGACCAGATCTTAGTTCTCTTTTCTGCCGCTAGGCGTGCGAGACCGACGAGTACCGAGTGTTGCCAATACTATTATACCGAGTGTTGCCAATACTATTATTTATTACAATAGGGTATTTTCCAAGTTTTTGAAAAGTATGCTAAATTGTTCCTAATACCAAAATACATTAGCAGTTTGAACCATTCTTTGTGAATTTCTTTGTTTTCCTTACAAATTAGCCTAAAAGTTTAAATTAATATTATAGGCGCGAAAACGCTATAATGAGTTGTCATGACGTCACATTCTTGTAACATTGTAACTGTCAAGTGTCAAGTGTCAAATTACACTGAAAATGCCAAATAATAAAAGCCCAGCCCAGAATACCTACTATTTACGTTTTTAAATAAATGTTTTAAGCCTATTAAAAATGCCTTATAAATGATGCGTAGTGCCAAAATGCACTAATACGTCTATTAAAACACCGGGAAAAATCTTTGTGACCAATATGCATACCAAAGAACACTGAAATGCGGAAAAAGTGGCTATTACTCGCTGACGCATGACGTTAATGATTCTGATGCTGGCTATTCTTTATGTAAAACGGGAGGCCATTAATAAAAAAAGAAGAAGTACAAGAATATGACGTCACATTCCAATCTCGTGCGTTTTTAGTCACGTGGTCAAACGTGAAAAATTCATAATTTTATTTTTGATATTTTATAAAAATCATACATATTTTTGTGTGAAAAGTTGGTTAAATTGGTTTAAATTAATGTTTAGCGATAAAATATCAACAATCTGATGTATATTTTCATCATAGGATAATACCCTATTATTTTTAAATTACCGTGAGGCAATTACCGTGTTCTACGGTATCTATTTTTCGAGAACAGTTTCTAAGAATTTCCTAAAACTTTTTTAAAATAAGATTTCAATCTTTCCAGAGCTGTCAGTAGCAACTTTAAACTTCCCGCGTAATTTCAAACGAGTGCATGTCGGACCGTCGCGCGCTCTACCGGCAAAAAACTGTCCCCGTAATTGAGACCATTATTTTAACATTACGTTCGGACTCCTTGTTATCTATACTTCGTGATTTAAGGCGTCAGCCATGAAGCATAGATACCAGGAGTCCGAACGGTATAGGCTTTTTAATAATAATAATGTACACAATAATAGGACCAGATCTTAGTTCTCTTTTCTGCCGCTAGGCGTGCGAGACCGACGAGTACCGAGTGTTGCCAATACTATTATACCGAGTGTTGCCAATACTATTATTTATTACAATTATTTTTAAATTACTGTTAGGCAATTACCGTATTCTACGGTATCTATTTTTCGAGAACAGTTTCTAAGAATTTCCTAAAACTTTTATATATTATGATTTCAATCTTTCCAGAGCTGTCAATAGCAACTTTAAACTTCCCGCGTAATTTCAAACGAGTGCACGTCGGACCGTCGCGCGCTCTACCGGCAAAAATCTGTCCCCGTAATTGAGATCATTATTTTAACATTACGTTCGGACTCCTTGTTATCTATACTTCGTGGCGTCAGCTTATAACCATTTGCCAGTGTCAAGTATCAACATAGAGTATCAAGTATATTTTCCTAAGATATTTTCATCACCGTATTTCTAAATTGTCAAGTTCAAAGTCTAGTCAAAGTCCAAATAAATAGTCAGGGTAGTCAATCAGTCAAGTCAGTCGATTCAGTACAGTGGTAGACGCTTTACTGAAAGTTCCTAGGGAGTTTTGGGGGAAACCCAATTTAGCACGCATTTTGTAGTTGTATCACTTTTTCACACTAGTGCACGACAACGAATAACTAATGGATAATAATACGCATAAAAAACCGAAATAACAGGAATTTAGAAAAATAACATAAAAATCACAACGTTGCTGATTGACGTTCCCGGCGAAACTCCAAGTGAAGTCATAGAGGTTAGAGAGAAGGCGAACCTATACTTCGTGAGGAGAACAATCGCTGTAAAAATAGTGTCCCAGAAATATGGACAAAATAAGTGGGGCGCTGCGATAGCTAAGTTGTCTCAATAAAAGTGGGCCACCAATTCCGCGAAGAAAATTTGTACATCAATCAACTATACTTCATCTACTTGTAGTCATAACTTTGCATAAACAGCTAACTTCGCAGATACTACTTTCCGACGGCAGCGCGGGTCGTGGCTGAAAAATGAACTATAAATTCTACAAATTTTCAGGGACAGGCGGGCTAATTTTAACCCCTATTTCACCCCTTTAAGGATGAAAATTTTCAAAATCCCTTAGTGCGCGTTTACATTATAAATTAAAACAATTGTACAAATTTCTCGTTTATACCATTAGCGTTTACGGCTGTGCGAGCGTATATAGTTCAGTTAGTCAGTGGGGACAGCTCCTTTTATTTATATTTATAGAGAGAAGATAAAACTACTGTCCAAATATCACGTTTATATTATTAACATTACGGCTATGCGGGCGTACCTACATACGTCAGTCAGTCAGTCAGTGAGGTAATCTGTGTTTAAGTGTTAGTTTTTCGATTTAATAAAGCAGTACCTGGGTAACTGAGATTTTTGCTCGGAGTTCTAATAAATTTAAATAAATAAACAGCATCACAAAATATTTATGTGGCCAAGATTCGAATCCACCATATTACAAATTTTCAAAGTATTATTTACTAGCGACCCGCCCCGGCTTCGCACGGGTACAATACTGATACTAATACTACAGAATGTCACCCACTTCGCAACGGGCCGTATAGCAGAAATCGTAATATTTTAATTTCGCCATAATTTCAAAACCAAACGTCAAATTTTAAACATTCAAAGACCAAATATTATCTACATAAACTGTACTTAGTGATGAAATAATTTATTTTGATAAGGATTAATAGCATGAGTAAAATAAACGCGTTTAAATGTAGTCCAAAAAAAAATCAAGATTTCTAAATAAAAAAATGGTTGTTGTGCCTCACTCGACATAGATAGGTATAGTGTGTCGCGGACTTTTTTGTAGATATTTATAAGATCTACAATTAATTAGAACATTATATGGTTCTATCTTTTATAGTTTAGGCAGCGTACGCAAAATAAGTAACTTTTCTGGTTGATTTTTTACACTTTGTGTCCGAAAAACCCAAATATCTTACGGAACCCTATTTTTTTCCAAAATAAAATTTAGCCTATGTTACTCGTGGATAATGTAGCTTTCGAATGGTGAAAGAATTTTTGAAATCGGTCCAGTACTTTTTGAGCCTATTCATTACAAACAAACAAACAAACAAACAAACATACAAACAAAGTTTTCCTCTTTATAATATTAGTGTAGATAAATAGGTAATTCCAGTCTGCTAACCGGACTGACATAATATTATTATAATCGAAATTATTTAAATATCTACTGTTGCACGACGAAAGAAAAAAACGTCATATAATTATGTAGCTTAAAATGCACAGTTTTTCAGTTGCAAATAAATATTAAGCTAGCCTTAATTATCTGGGCCAATATAACAATTAATATTCCTCAATATTTAAAATCCGAACAGTAATTTCAGCGCTACGATGGAACAAAGAAACATATATTATGTACATAGTACATACATACATGCACATTATACGTATATAGGTACATAGACTGCCAAATCATTTCACAGTAAACCGTAGTCGGGTACAAAAGTCTTTGGGTACAAAATCAAAATACGTACATCCTGCGTAATAAATTGTTTGATTCTTTTGTTTCTTATAGCTAGTGCATCATTATAAGCGTTCTTTATATTTCTTATAAGCGCTGAACTACCAACTGTCTTGTCTATTAAATCCTCCAAAGCCTTTTTGTATATCTGTAAATTATTTATCCTGAACATTAATATCTTAACGAGGTAACTAATCCAAAAATTTAACTAATCTAAAATCTTTCAAATTTAATTTGGACTTAAAAGAAAAATATAAGTAAGTACGGTATATAACACAGAAGTAGGCAACGAAAAGTATACGTTGACTGTATACGGAGGAGCTGTATCCTCGTGTATCAAAATACATACCTCTAGAACTTCATCTAAATATTTTTGTTTTGATGCTAATTCATTCACGTTAGTTCTTTGTAAAGTTTTTAACCGTTCAGACACTTTGGATTCAATATTCTGTACGTATTGTGGAGAACTGTATTGCATTTTGTTCTAACTATATAGTTTCCAAAGAGCTTTATTAGTTTTATTACTGTAGACGTGTAAGTTCAATACCATGTTCGAGCTTCAAAGTTATTATCAGTAGTTATTGTTTATCAATTCATTATCAATAGATAAGTAAGCGTCTATGTAAGTAAGCGATAGTGTAATCACACCACTAGGCCCACTTGCGCAGATTTGGGTTTAAGTTAACACGGGGTTAAAATCATGGAGCAAATATATATAATGGAGAAATGCAACTCATCTTCTCCATGATTAAAATCTCAAAATATCAAGCCCTCTCTTTCAGAGAACAAATAAGATGACATGATATATTTTAATCCAGGATTAACTTTAACCCAGATCTGCGCAAGCGGGCCGACTGTAATATATTGTACTATGTTACTGTAATGTATTGTATTTAGTTAGGTTCCTATTACTATTCTCATTGTAACCAGGTACCTAGCAATCTTGGCAATTCTATTCTTAAACATAAAATGGTGAAAACTACCTAAGTATTATACGCCCGTGATTTCTTTGTTTTCATAGAGAGGAAGTATATAAAATCCAATAAATTTGCCGGGAATGTCAATCAGCAATGTTGTATTATTTTTTTAAATTCGTGTTATTTCGGTTTTTAATGTGTAATATTGGTGGAATATTAACCATTAATTATTCGTTGAAGTGCACTAGTGTGGAAGAGTGATGCATTCTACAAAATGCGTGCTAAATTGTGTTTCCCGCCAAAACTCCCTAGGAAGTTTCAGTAAAGCGTCTACAACTTTACTGAATCGACTGACTTGACTGATTGACTACCGTGACTATTTATTAGGACTTTGACATGGGCTTGACTATTTAGAAATAAGTCAATTAAGAAATTCCTCAAAAAAGACTTGGCTTAAAGGCCTTGTTGCCAGGCCATTAAATCTTATATAAAAAAAAAATTATGACGCCCTCTGTGCTAACTATTTGAAACTTGCTAATGTGACGTCACTGACAGATCAGAAATACAGAAATTAGAAATGGCTGCGATGGGTAGTGGACGAGGGACGATGGAAGCCCAAAATCAAGTGCAAAGTGATACAATAGATCGTTTAAAGTTGCTATATCCAAATGTGAACGAAGATGAAACACCACTGCCAAGATCCTGGAGTACAAAGGACAAATTCAGCTACATCGGACTGTCTCAAAATAATTTACGAGTACACTACAAAGGTAAGAAGTTTCAAGGTTTGTTTATAGATTACTTATTCACTGAAATAAAATAAAGTCCTTTAGGGCTGTTTTATACTCGTTTATACAAGAAAACAACGGTTCAAAGTCTTAAAATAATTTTGACGTGTCAACAATTTCCTCTAACGCCAAGGCTTTAGAAAATTGTCCGTCACTCAAACAAAGAAATCAGCTGATCGTATATTTTGTATCAACACATTAAAATATGATGACTTTGCTCTTTACATTCTATTCACTTTCAAATGTAGCATTAACTCGTTTCATTACTATGTTATATAATTTAATAAGATTTTCGTTCGATAATGTACAAGGTCTCTCTTATAAATGGCAGGCAATAAGTAACGATTTATTTATATATTTTTTATATTTGAAGAGTACTCGAATGCGATTACTGAGTACCTAGCGATGAATGCACATGTTTGTAAAACATGTTAAACAATAATTATTATATCTTTAGTAAACATAATATACCAAATGACAAATCGTCTTCAAAATACGTAGGCATTTATGATAACCCAAAAATTAGGTCAAGACCCTCAGACCAAATAAAAAGTCAAGAGCCTGAAACATTTGAAAATTATGCAGTAATTTTGATTAATTGTACTCACTACTTTTCACACAATGGGTTTGCTAGGTAGTAAGAAACCAAACCATATATTTATTCTTTATTAAGTGCAATTTTCTACAAAATATGAAACTAAGGGCTTAATCCCTGTATAGACTTATGGAATAACATGGGAATAATATACAATCTTAAAAATCATTCCTTTATTAAGTATCCCCTCACCAAGCCATGATTTATTAGGATTGGTGCAGTGTGAAAAATCTACATACACCACGAAAATTATTATGTTCATTGTTTTAAACACTTACAGATTTTGTCACAGTGCACTTTTCTTTTTCCCGACGTTTCGGCTACTTTCCAGCAGCTGTGGTCACGGGAGGACTGAGGTGTCAGTTGTCCTATTTGTTGAAGTTGTTCAAACTACCCAGTTTCTTTGTAAGAACTTCTAAAAATCTTAAATATGTGTATAGTATAAAAAGTATTAAATATATTTCCGTTGTCTGGTACCCGTAACACAAGTTCTTCGAGAACTTACCACGGGATCAGATTGACGTGGTGTGAAGCGTCCATAGATATTATTATATATTATTATTGTATAACTTCCTTTGCCAGTATTTGTGGCTAATCAAATCTTATGTAATGGTGAGGTTGATCCAGTGTCTGCAATTTGCGAACACACACTCAACAACATTATCGCCCTAGAATGATATGCGTGGCTATAGATATTAAAAAGTACCCTCATTTTAACCGAGAAGATGGCTGGGTGCTGCCATCTAGTTGGGATCCAATGATAAATAAAATAAAATTTAAGTAAAAAAACACTGTGGCTTCCAGATGATATTAGTATGTTTTGCGTGTATCGGAACAGAAATAATAATTGAAGAATCTTTGGGTAGTTCGAAGAACTTCAACAAATAGGACAACTGACACCTCAGTCCTCCCGTGACCACGGCTGCTGGAAAGTAGCTGAAACGTCGGGAAAAAGAAAAGTGCACTGTGACAAAATCCGTAAGTGTTTAAAATAATGAACAATATTCACATAAATATAAGAAATCAATATAATTATTATGTTGTTGTAGAACACACTTACAATTTGGTTACAATTTACTAGGCTTAACATTTTAAACTATTCTATATATCTATAATCTACATTGGTTATTAAATTATTTTATAATATACTTAAATAGCACTGTGCTGTAAATGCTTTCATTGTTTAGCTAAGCTGGACAATGGCCACTTATTTTTTTATTATTATGCATATTTTAAATCAAAACTATATTATTGTTTTTTAATTTTAATAAACAACAAATCATTAACTGATAATTCAAAATGTCTTTCAAATTTCTATTCTTAAGTGATTAACCTATTAGCAAATTGCTGTGTTTATCAAACTTCAACTGCATAAGCTATTGTTTCTTTCATATTTATTTCATCGACATATTTAAAAACTTTCTGTACCAAATCCCATTGGCAATATGCTTGACAAGGTCCCGTCCAACAGAACAATGTAGCTTCAAATAGTCCTACAACAATTGTTTACCACTAACAATGCCTTTATAGTTTGTAGAGCTCGGCTGAATATGATTCATACAGGCATCTCAAGCATTTTGAGCTGAATTTCTTGATGTTTCTGTAACTAACAAAAACAATAATCTTGTTATCATATACAGCATAAACTCTTTACAATGATGCTCCATATAATGAAAAACTCCTTAAAACATTGAAATTGTTTTAGTTTGGTTGGTTTTCCCTGTTTTCTATACGTTAGCATATTACATAGTGTCACACTCAAGTGCCAAAATTGATTAGAACTGCAGCTGTAACTGAACAGTAGAACAGTTATAACAGTAACTGACATGCAGTAGATTAAAAAAAATTGTCTTTATGATATGATGGTAAACATCTACATCACAGGAGATCACAAACATCTATTATATACTAGCTGTTGCCCATGGCTCCACCTGCATATATAGTTTTTTCATGGTCGTGGATATGTGACTGATGCAAAAAATAGATAAAAACAATCCTTGATGTGGAGTATATATCATGCTAAAATTTCAGCTTGATCGGTGCAGAAATTTTTGAGTTTTTGAAACATACACAAACCAACATAACATTTTCATATACATATATGTATATAGATTAAAAGAAAGTCAACAACAACATTACACTATTTATAACTCAAGAACGGCTGAACCGATTTGGCTGAAAATTGGTAGGGAGGTATCTTAAGACCAGGAAAAGGACATTGGATACTTTTTATCCCGTTCCCGAGGGACTCAAAACTCTAGAATGGCTGGACCAATTTGGCTAATTTTGGTCTTGAAATAATTGTGGAAGTTTAGGGAAGTTTTTAACACTGAAAAAGGTGTTGATTGAGGAAGTAGGTGTAGGACTAGGACGTAGGTTGCATTACAGGTGGAGTTATTTATTTATTCCAGTTCATATTTAAGACAGAACAATGTGTGTCGGGACAGCTAGTGCGTTTATATTGTTCACAAGACCTTACAAGTTGTTAAATCTAAATATTATAAAGAGGTAAAGTTTGCGAGATTGTGACTTTGTAGGGGATAATCTCTGGATCTACTGAACTGATTTAAATTTTTTTTTACCAATAGAAGGCTATGTTATTTGTAACATCCTACTGGAATTATAAATGTGAAAGGTTGTGAGGATGTATGGATGTAAGTTTGGATGGATGGATGTTAGTATGGATGGATGGATGGATGGATGTTTGTCCTCTTTCATGCAAAAACTACTAAACGGATTTTGATGAAATTCGGTATGGTAGTACTTTGGGCCCTGGATTAAAACATAGGCTACTTTTTATCCCGAGAAAGCACAGTATTCCCGTGGAATACTATATGTAATTATGTACCCAGGCGGAGTCTCGGGCAACTGCTAGTGTTATAATAAACACAGTTGTTTTTGGAATAGAGAAGATGCATAATTTATTTTATTGGCTTTTCGACAAGTACATAATAAGCCAGGAAATATTGTCATTGCAATGGCATATCTACGATCAACCGTTTACGAAATACAGTCATCACAAAAGTAAAATTGTTGGAGACCATTAAAGACGCTCTATACAAAAAATGTAGCAGGAGTGACGTTACAGATGTTGAAAATGTATGAAGATAAATACAAAATTGATTTTATTAACTTAAATATTGTGTTTATATTATTGTAATAACAAAAAATGATACAAATATGTGAAAAAACATTAGGATTTGAACCAAAACTACCTACATTTGAACAGTAATTTTCAGTAATTTGCAAATAAGCTATCTGACACTTCAAAGAAGATTCGGAACACCGAACAGGCCATTAACGTAGTTAATAACAACGTTAAACAGTATTGAATAATGGTAAAATAATATTTTTGAACACAACAATACAACAAACACTTTTTTATGTCGAAAAATGCTTGGTTCATTTCAATTCATCCATTGCTCCTTGAGGCAACCTGCCAACTTGTCAAAAGTTGCTGTACTATCATTATGCTCCAACCGCAGACCTGGCTGGTCAATAGTGGCACAGATGAGGGCACATAATAAATAATTTATAGTACAAGTAGTAGTGGGGCTAATCCAATACATAACATTTTTAAAAATCTAAATATCTTTTTCCAAAAATTGTTTGAGGCAATTTAAAAAATGTATAATGTTGTACTGTAGCCATAGCAGGAACAGTTGACAACTACGTATTCGTAGCATTATCATAGCAATATAACTTTAGTCCTAACAGGAACAATTGGCAAATACGTATTTGTGATGTCAGTCGTAATTTTCATATAATTTTCTTTAGATGAAATTATGAATACATAGTTGTCATTTGTTCCTGTTAGGAACAGCCAGGTTTGCGGTTCCAATTTGGGGATATGTGGGGGTAAAATAGGAGACTTACAACTTACAGGACAAGTTGGCAGGTTACATCCTGTCCTGCTCTAAAATTGGCAGTAGTTCTCGGTTTATAACAATTATTGTTTATTGTTAAACATTTGTTATACGTTTCTATAATGAACGTGTAATCACCAAATTATATTTGGTTTGTAATATTATGTAATTAGAAACAGGAAAACTAATAATATATATTTTGGTAGTAAACCAGTTCCAATACTACTATTGATATAAACAAAATTGATATGAAAAAAAAAAAAACATTCCAGCAATAAAGGACCTTTAAAATATCTTAATCATACTTAACTTATGACCGCTAAATAAGCATAACACACCTAACGTTTTATCGTAGCGATAACGGTGAAACTGTGCAGTTTGTATGGCAAATCGTTACTTTTATATCGCTACGATTTACCATACAGTATACACACGATCGCTAACAGTTCGGCAAACACTGTTAAATCGTTACGATAAAACCTTCAATCGATCTCTTGTGTTTTCGCGAATATAGCTCATCAAATTAAACCGACAGATCTGGTATACCTCTTTTAAGGCGAAAATATACGTAGATGACGTCACAGATTCGGGCGTGGCCTAACACTTCCCGCCGCGCCACCCGCATACACCCCGCAGCGCTCGCGATCTCCGCGCGCGGCCGCGCCGCGACTCAAATTATAAACTGAGGAACGGCCCTTTTATACGACTTTAGGATTGATTTAAATGCAACTTGAAAGTATTAATTTATTTCTGGTCTATGAGCAAAGAAAAAACGTAGAATGTATAAGCCGCTCCTCCTTCTTCTATTGAAGCCGGTCGAGGTTATTCCCGAAATCTAGAAATTATTTGGTAGGCAATGCAGCTTCCAACCCATCACTTTTGATTTCATTTTCCACCTCTACGCCCACCAAAATGCAATACTTAGTGCTATTGACAGAATCACTAAAATATCTACTAGGTGTTTTTTCGCTTTCCTAAGCGACAAAAATACCGAAAATGAGTTATATCAATGAGTTTGTATTTTTTTTTCTGCGTCGATTGGTCTAATCGTCGTCTTCCTACGAAGATTTTTTTGTCGCTTAGATATAGTGAAATTTATACAAAATCATGAATGTTATGTTCACTAAGCGACAACAAAAAGCTATTTATAAAAAAAATCATTTGGATATTTTGAAGAATTTTAAAAATCTACTTAGTCTATTTTTCATGTTTTTACTTTTCTTTTGTTTGCACAAAAATATTTTTACTTGTTTAAAAAATTCTTTTCGTGAACACTTTGTACATTTTCTCCATACAAATTATTTGTGAATTGTCCTTACAGTGCATTTAATTTGATACCATTATTTTACGAAAGTGCAACTTGTAGGATTTTACCCATAGTGAAATAAAACAATATTGGCGTAAAGATAGTTTTACATAGTTATTGTGTCAAATATGTATTTACATTACATATTTGACACAATAACTATTCGTACTATGTAGATATTTTTACTTGAAAACTTTTGTTTTTAAGTATGTCGGTTAGATATTTTTTTTTGTCGTCGGTTAGATAAAATGTAACTAAAAGTATTAAATTTACAGTGTGTGGGAACCTTAATGAACGCAAACATTGCTAAATATATTTCTATATTTATGCGCCTAATGTTTCGCTAGTTAGTCCTGTCGGTAGTAGAAAATATCAATTTACTAGGTTATGGGAGTAAACTTTGCGCACATACTTGGACATAATAAAATAGCTCCTATAGCTGGTCTATTTTCAATTAAATTGGCAACAGTCACTGAAATCGGTGTGGTTTCATTATTAATCCTTTTTTAAGGTTCCGTAGTTCATGTCTCGGAATCCTTATAGTTTCGTCATGTCCTTCCGTTTGACCGACCGTCCGCCCGTCCGGCTGTCCATCCAAACGGTGGTGCTTGAAATATGAAACTTTGAATGGATAAGTTTATTTATCACGTCGACATAGTGCTAAAATAAATGAAGATAATTTTTGGTTACACCTACACGAAAAGGGGAGATATAATTAGGTACATAGACATTATAAGAACATTGAGAGGTTTCTGAGATTATATTTTGATGTACGTACGTATCCGTTTGCGCGATATTCCACTTTTAAGCGCATTTCTTGTTAAAATACGGCGTCCCCCCCTCTAAAAGCCAAACGGCTGGCTCTAAAAATGTGAAAAATTCATGATGGTAGTCCATGTAATAAACTTTGAACGAAAACTATAACGGTCCAAAAAACTTCATAAATTCAGGAGATATAGAGACTTAAATTGAATCAGTTTAGATGAAGATATCTGTGGCTCAGTGGTTAGCGCTTTAGTGCTCAAGCCAGAGGGCGTGGGTTCGAATCCATAAGAGAATAAAAAGTTTTCCGTGGATTCCTTGGAAAAATTACGTTAAGAATTAACTTCAACGATTAACGAATTAACGCTGCCGACAAAATATGTTACTATGATAAAATTTTAAAGCGATTTTGCCAAGTTAATGTTCATAAAAAAATTATGAGAATATAAAAAATATTGTTCATCTCTTTTGTTACATCAAAAGCTGCTATCACCGTACATTTTTAATGACAAATGTATGGCGGTAGTAGCGTTTTTCAAGGCCAGGAAGCCAAATGGACAGATGCAATAGTCTCTTCTTAAGACACCTATCATGGCCATGCCATCAGACGATATGATCAGGTTTTCCTATCGTCTAGGGAGAGTAGAGGATAGGAATCAATGTTCACTCCAATGACATAGTCTGGTACACGGACGGATCCAGGAAAGACAACCGGGTGGACGGACCTTCTACGGGGGCATGCCACCTACAGGCTTGCTTATATACTTGCTTAGGACAATTTACAACCATGTTTGAGGCTGTGATGAGTTGTTAACTACAGAGCCTACAGATTTAGATGATATTTCTGCTACTGTCAATGCTTTCAGCGCAGTCTGTCAGAACAATCACACTGCGCTGAAGGCACTGACAGCAGCAGAAAGAAGAAGGGGCATTTTTGTATGGATCCAGTCCCCACTACAGCGCTACAAGACATATATCAAAGGACTTAAAAAGCATGTAATTTTTTTGTATGACGAAAAATCTCTAAACCATGGGAGAAAAAAGTTAATGAGAGTTATAAGTGAAAAAAAGTTTAAAAAATCATTCTGTATTATTGCACCATTTCATAGTGTTGCTAATAAGGAACAATTTTCGGGAAGTAATGGTATACAGCAAGCTTCAGAAAAGTGTTATATTTTGATAAATTGTCCCATATTTTGAAGAAATGTATAGAATGATAATAAAATGCTAAAATAAGCTCCTTCCTCAATTTTGTCACATACTTACATTATGGAAATTGTTTCTTACTTGCGATACTATTTAAAGGTGCAGTACACAGGATGTATTTTTTTTCCATAATTTATGGGTTCGAATCCTGTCTAGGAAAAATGAGTTATCAAAAATGATGCAGTTTAAGTTTTCATCAAGTCGGCCTCGATATTCCGTAGGGCTAAATTGCTATTGCTAATTTTTTTTGACTTCTCTTACAACGCCCAGAAGAATAATTCACCATGTACAATATCTTTTTTACTTTTTTTCTGTACCTAATCGTTTTAAAATTATTTTTGCTATTTAATTATATGTATTTTAATGTAATTGTTTTATCTGAATTATTTGATTTTACATAAACCACTTTTCCAGGCCAGGATTCGAATCCGCAAATTAGGAAAAAATACATTTTGTATTATTGCACCATTCGATAGCGTTGCAAGTAAGAAACAATTTCCAGAAAGTAATTAGGTATGTGCGAAAAAATTGAGGAAAGACCTTATTTTTAGTATTTTATTATCATTCCATACATTTCATCAAAATATGAGGCAGTTTATCAAAATATAACACTTTTCTAAAGTTGAGTGTATACCATTACTTTCCAAAAATTTTTCCATAGTAGCAACACTATGAAACGGTGCAATAATATAGAATGATTTTTTTAAACTTTTTTAACCCTCATTTACTTTTTTCTCCCATGGTTTAGAGGATTTTTGTCATACAAAACAATGACACTTTTTTTAAGCCCTTTCATTTGATATATGTCTTATAGTGCTACAAGGATGGGGACTTTTTGCCCCTTCTTCTTTCATCTAAATTAGTTATGGCTTGTGTTCAAACGCTAAACATGCTAGGACGAGATAACAGCATCAGTCTGGTATGGGTTCTAGGCAACGGCAATATCTCCGGCAACAAAACCGCGGATGAGCTGGGTAGGCTTTGGGCCAATTGTGTCACGGTGTCATGCCCAGAATCGGTATGTGGAATATCTCCCTGCACTACCAAGAGAGAACTCAAGGAATGGGGCCGCAGCTTAAGTATAAAGCAATGGGCTGAAATCCTAGGCCTTGAGTTTTTACTTCTATATTTTTTATTATTTCAAGATCAAAATTATCTAACGTTTTAGCTCGTTTTAGTCAGACAAGGGAACCGAAATTAATTTTTATAAACAAGAAGAAGGAGAATATTGTCAGTTAGGAGCAAAAATTTACAATGTCATTGAATAATAAATTTACTAAAATAACTTTAGCCGTAGAAAATTCTTAATGTAAGCAACATTTATGTAACTTATCTTGTTTTATTTTATAAACTCTTAGGCCATTTAGATGAATACTCCTATATTTTTTTTAAAGTGTTTGGAATTAGTTATTTTTACCTGTTATTACAGAAAATGTATCTATAGCTTATCTATTTTTACATGTTGCTGAAAACCTTCAAAATAAAATGTAGGCAATTTTACTTGATATTACATAACTTTCGTTGATAGCTTAGATAATTTTACCTATTTTTCGAATTAGGACTTTTTTACCTAAGCGACATAAACTGCCTGTAATTCGAAAGCTATATGACTCGTTTTAATATCAAAAATTGCTATAAAAATAAGATACACGTTGTATCTTATTGATATATAGATATTTAGATGTATGTTAAAACCATCTAAATCCGACTATTTTGTGATTTTTAATGATTTTTTTTTTCTAAAAATTTTAACGTTAAATCACTCTTCTATAAAGTTTACTAAATTTATGCGTCATATATGTGTCTTTCTTTATTTATTATATTTTCTTTAATTATTATTTTTTATCAATTATTATTATTTAAACTGGAAATATCATAATATGTATTATATAAAATATGAATTTGCTCTCCTACGCTATCGAATTGGATTTTGTCTGTAATGGTAGTTGTATGTGTGTTAAATAAATAAATAAATGTCGCTTAGGCATTTTTACCTCATATACTATATACCTCAAAACGTTGATATACTTAATAGACAATTAAAACAGAAATAATATAATATATCTATGGACGCTTCACACCACGTCAATCTGATACCGTGGTAAGTTCTCTACTATAATTAATTTAATACTATAATACTTTACACATAATTAAGATTTTTATTATATTATACACATATTTAATACACATCCATGACCCAGGAACACAGAAAAATTTTTGTTCCGTCGGCGGGATTTGAACCCGCGACCCCCGGCTTGAGCAACGACACGCTCAACCAACTGAGCCACAGAGGTCGTCATAGAAATAGAACTATACACTTTCTGTGAAATTTACAAGTACATATTATAATATAATAAAATATTATACTATAATATATACTATATAATAGTATATTAATATATTATTAAAATTTCAAGTAAGAAGTTGAAGGAACAAAAAAGTACATTCAACGATCGAACATTTTCATTCTATCGCAGGCAGAGTGCTCGCTAAGGTTTTCATAATTTATTTTTACGGCATGTTGTTCCCTTTTATTTCAAGAGTAAAATAAACGATTGCGAAATAGCGGCACCGCGGAGAGTGACACAACCTCCTCGTACGAAAGTCAGCGGCTCACTGTCCCGCGCGCCCGCGCACGCACGGCTTACAAATATTTTCACAAAATAATAGTTATTTACGTATATTTTGAAAACAAAACGGTATTTCGAAAAACCCAACGATGAAATGTTAGATAAATATATTCTTCACATTTTCGTAAAAGAACCATCTTTATAGCCGTAGTAGGTAGTAAGTAGATAGAAAAAGAAATCTGAAAACAGGGCTTTTTAATTTTAATTTATTTAATATTAATCTTCGTCTTATTAAAAAAATTAACGATGATATTAAAGATGAAGGATTGAAGTGTGAAATGTATATTTTTTTGAATTTTTTTATTCCCATTTTTCGGAGTAGTTCCGACTCAAACTGAGCGATTTTTAAGCTTTAGGGGCTATTTGCCCCTTAAGTTTTGAGTGTTATCTATACTAATATTATAAAGCTGAAGAGTTTGTTTGTTTGTTTGTTTGAACGCGCTAATCTCAGGAACTACTGGTTCGAATTGAAAAATTCTTTTTGTGTTGGATAGTCCATTTATCGAGGAAGGCTTTAGGCTATATAACATCATGCTAAGCTCAATACGAGCGGAGCTCCAATCAATAATGTTTCAAAATCGGGGTGTTTTTTTCCCTTTTGAGAGCTTTCGCTGCGTACGCTGCGGAAACGGTTAAAGTTTCCCTAAAATTATGTATGACAGAATTGTTCCCCTTCAAAAGTTCTAAAAAAAAGTCCGTGACAGTATATGTCTATCTTTTAAGGTTGGCTCACAATAACCTTTTTATGCTAACCAAATTTGTTCTAAAATTAAGCATTATTTGTGAGGGTGTTTTCATAAAGATAATATTAATCCTTATCCAAATAAATACGTTATTCATTACAAGCATTTAATTTAGAAGAAATTTGCCATTTACATCATTTGATTTCAATATGTATTTTAGAAGATATCGCAGTAATAAAATAATCAACGCGCTTAGCGCTATAATGATGTGCGGCGCGCTGCAGGCAGTCGTGAGTCGCGGGCAAGCGCTCCTCCTTCTACGTAAATGAAGTCGCGGGTAAATTTTAGCGATATTCCAAAGTAACTATTCCACGCGGACGAAGTCGCGGTTAAAAGCTAGTTGCCAATAATAAGGTCGAAAAGTGGTCCGCATCTGGCGGCGGCTGTACTAGCTATTTTATTTTCAGGTATTATACCTACAGTTATATGCCATTGGTCATAACTCATAGAAGACTAGATTATACGACAGATTGTTATTTGCAATCTGTAAATTTCGTGAATGCTCTCGTCAATTAACATAAATATTCTACATTAGTTGTGAAGTATGCTCTGAGCTCAGCTGGCCGATTCTGTATCGTACATTTTGTGAGTTAATCACTGAGCTAGTAACGAAACGGAGGAGTGAGTAACGGAAAGTCTCACTTTTGTATTATAGTGAATACAAAAGTGAGACTTTCCGTTAGGGCCGGGCCACACGGCGCGGCGCCGCACCGCACCGCAATACTCCGCACCGCACTGGTAGACGGGTCGCGCTAGGCGTATTCGAGGTGGTAAGTGGAAAAAATTCTAAAGTCGCTGAATTTTTGTGTGTTGATAAAGTAGTCCCTGGGGAGCTTATCATTAAGTTTTGTGCCATTTCTGCCCACTGCGTTTTCAGCAATTCCATTATTTGTGGTTGATTTTTTTATATGGCTATAAAAGTGGCAATATTGATTTAAAGTTTAAAATATTAATGGTATCTTAACTGGGACAGCTTCCAGAGTATGGAGACTTAATTTGCGTCGTTTTCGTCCAGTAAAAAATGACTTAGGGTCATTTTTTGAAAACAGTACCGGCAAAAATTCTAAAGTGTGATAAACGACTATTTTCTGTTTAAGACCACTAAAATAGGCCTAATTCCAAATTTTGTGCCACATTAAGCGACTGCGATTCGAGAAATTAAGTTTTTTAGTTTCCCTAAGCTAAAAGCGTTCCAAAAACACATAATCGTTAAATAAAGTTCACGTATTCAATATTATTAAGTCATAAAGAATCTATATTCCAAGTTTGTGCCTTTTTCATTGAGGGTTTAAATAATAAAATGCAAAAATAATATTATTATAATATGCGGTCGAAGTATTGTGGAATATTCGCACTACAACATACACATTACACATATTATACGTAAATGTGTGTGATAAAATGTCATTCTATCGACTACATTTCAAAATTTTTATATTTCACATTTTACAGCGATTACAAAATTTTAACTTGCTTTTGCCCGCAACTTTGTTTGCGTAGCACGAATGACGAAGCTGAATGTAATTGTAGCCTGATTTTATACAATACATAAATGCACAATAAAATTTGATATCCGATAGGCTTCCACATGAAACTTCGGTTATCTAACACCAAAAAAATTACAATTTCAAATACCTAATTTTAGTTCTTGAAATTAGTCGTTTAACCGAATAGTCTCTTCAACTACATCATATTTATTGTATATATAGTATTATTTAATAAAAAATAAATAAATTATTTCAACGCTTGAATTTTATATGTAGGTTGCTGAATACATGTTTCTAATACTCGTGGTTAAGGACTTATTTATTAGGTTATTAATTGATTGTAATAATTTATATAATTAAATACATTTTACAAACCAACAAAATAATATTTGTTTATATTGTTATTCATCCCGTTGACAATTTTATATCTAGGGGCACGGCAGGGCCCCGCCAAGTCGAGCCTAGTGAAACATCAGAGCACTACGTACGAATGTGGACCGATCCTTGTACTGCTTTTCGATATTATATGTTTACTATGTTTAGCATTAATTTATAATAATGTTAGTCTTATAAAATAATTGATTTATAATATCTAACGTTAGTCTTAATTTAATTTGTAATTTTATTATAATTTTTAATTAGTATTATAAAAAGCATTAATTTGTGGAACTGGAAATAAAAGGTTTTTTTATTTTTGAGTTTTTTATTTATTTATTATTGCTTGTTAGTTTTATGTTAAAACTAGCTGATGCCCGCAGCTCCGCCCGCGTAGGTACAGTAAGTAGTATTAGAAGCTATGATTTTTTTATCTTTAAGTTATTTTGTTTTTTGTATAACTGACCTTTGAATTACATCAATTTTAAACTTTGCTTGCCTTTTTGGGAACACTCCTTGACTTTTTATTTTTTTAAAGTCTCACGTTACGCAGCCACGGAAAAATTAACCACAAATAATCGAATTGCTGAAAAGGCAATAGGCAGACATGGCACAAAACTTAATTATTAACTCCCTAGGGACTACTCTATCAACTACATATAGGTACAGAAAAAATTCAGCAACATTAGAATTTTTCCACTTCCCACTAAAAAACAGCTAGCGCGATCCGTCTAATGAGTCAAAATGCATAGCTTGAGCGTTTCATTACTTCATGAGCTTTTGTATAAGGCACACCCCACACTAGCAATATTCGAGCGTCGTCGTTGTGCCAGAACATTGTATTCTCTAACATAAAAGCTATGAACAGTGACTAAAATATTTTTTATCTTAAGCCTATTTTCTACTTTACGAGTTTGTAAATTCAAGCTTTATAGAGTTAGAGATCGTAGAGTGGAGGCAGAAGGTTCTAGACGAGATCTGAAGACATTTTTTATTGGCGAGTCATAATATTATGGTCTCGTCTTGGCATCATTAAACATGAAATAAATTTAAAATTGAAATTATAAATTTCGCATTTAGAACATTATTACTTGTCAAGTTGTCACATAAATTGTCATTTCATTTTGTCGTATTAATATGAAACTTGGGCCCCTCCCCGCGTGGTGAGAGGCCCGCACACCGTATTCGCCATTGATACATGATAAAAGTTAGTTTTTTACATTCTAATAAAAAATCCCGCGGATAAACATGATTAAACTTATAGAAAGTGTTTTGTAACACCATAATCATCATATAGATATGAACTCTACTAACTAAAAGTTTGATTAGTAGTTTTTATAGCGAGTTTGAGGAAAAAAAATGGAATATCTTTATACGAAATTGCCGAATGTGGCACAACTTTCTTACAGACTCAGATATTAACACTCTGAACAATTTTTTAAGATTTGTCAGACATTAGAATAGTTGTGGGCCTGGTGGGACTATGTTTTATATAGTAGCCGAATATCAGAAAACCCCTGGTTGGATACGACTCAAACTGCATATGTGCATCGGTTACTCTTTCCTTAATATCGTGAAAGTAAAATTTTTAGCTATAATTTACTTTTGGGCCAATATCCATGAAAGACACAAAAACCTAAATTGCTACAAACGCAGCCATCCAAAATGGCACAAAATCAAATTTTAGACTAAGAAGAAGGTCCGAAAACTATATGCAAAAAATAAAAGACTTTAGAATTTTTGCACCCTCAAAACTTATCCAGACCCGTCTATGGCGGCCACACGATCAATGCGGCGTCGCCCTGTGTGCACCCCTCCCCGCCTCATCTGTCTCGCCCCGCCTCTCGCCGCTGTCCGGTGCGCCTGCGGTGCGGCGCCGGAGCGGCGCCGGACGCGTCGTGTGGCATACCATACATTTTTATATGTAAAAGACCCGTTGCGATACCGCTCAGGCGCCGCGCCGCAGCCGTACCGCACCGTGTGGCCTGGCCCATACTCACAAATCCGTTTCGTTACTAGCTCAGTGATTAACTCACAAAATGTACGATACAGAATCGGCCAGCTTGAAGGCATTATAATACCTTCACAATCACTTCCGAAAAAAATGTGGTCTAAAACTTATAACCAAAAATTCAATTTGAGAAGCTGCAGGCTGGTTGGACATGGACAATTATAGAAGTATAGCTATAATATTATAATAAAGAGGAAAGTTTGTTTGTATGTTTGCATTGACTAGGCTCCGAAACTACTGGACCGATTTTGATGAAATTTGGTACAGATAGATTAGACCACGGGGAAGGACATAGGCTACTTTTTATCGCGGCAAAATGTACGGTTACTGCGGGATTTCCTTGTGCGCACGAAGTCGCGTGCAACATCTAGTGTAACGATAAAAATCCTTTTTTTTATAATAAAAAATCCATTGAATCCGTGCAATATAAAGGGTTAAAGAGAGTGAAAAGCAAAGTTAGGGGACGTGTCTAATTTCCTAAGATACTTTACTCCGTCAGGATACATACAGGATTAAGGATACACATGAGTCATTTTTAACTGTGAAAAACTAGTAAAAAAGCAGCGAATTTCTCAACGAGATATTGGAATTCTCAGACGGGACACATACGAATAATTTGGTCTGAGTCTAGACGTTAGTCTGTAGTCTAGTCTAGGTACAGGGCTGAGGGCAGTGACTCAGGTTCAGGTACGGTCACCATCTGACGTCTAGACTGCAGACGGATCAATTATAATATCAAACTTTGGTTTTACGACCCCACACCAACTGGATTACTTTGTTCATAATATAGGAGCTATGTGTCCTAACTTCTAAGTGTCTAAAACTCTAAAGCTAGCCAATATCCATATATACCAGGTATACATGAGAGGTTTGCCCGCACAGTTACACCTGTCAGGTAAGCTTGAGCGAGTAGTTGTGGTGGTATGGATTTGTGCAACACACACGCTTCGATTTATCTGTAGAACCTGTCAGGTATACCGTTTACGTGTATGGCTAGCATATTACTAAAGCTTAAACGAAAGTTTAGTGGATGATCGCTGTGGTTCCACTCCAAAGCTTTTGGCATTTGGGGTGTAATGTAACGATGTTACTTTCGTAAAAAAAAGGTATCGCTTATCGCGATGATAGTTAACAGTCGCGTTTGGCCAACAGACTCCGTAGTCTAGTGGATAGAGCTTGTCTCTCGATTCGGAGGTCGTGCGTTCGATTGCCTCAATGGAACATAAAAAAATGTTGTTTCCAAGAATGGTTAGGACAATGCAGGCTGATCACTTGATTGTCTGACACGAAAGATGATCCATGCGTCGGATGGGCATGTAAAAAGTCGGACCTGCGCCTGATCTCTCGCCAGTCGTGTCGGTTATCCGTCCCACTGGGTTACGAGAGTAAAGGAAGAGGGAGTGCTCTTGTGTACTGCGCACAAACTTGGGCACTATAAAATTACTCTTGAGTAGCTGGCCTGGTTTCAAATAAACCGGCCACCGTCACCGAAATCGGTGTGTGGACTTGTAGAGTTATTATTATTATTGGGCGCTTTGTTTAGAATATATTCCATACTTCGTGTGGCGTCCATTATAACGACAACAAACAGCGTTTCCCACTACTGTAGCCCTATCGATACCTCAGCTGGTAGGCGGTAGGCGGAGCATCCAATGAAACACAATAAACACACGGTAGTATTTACTTAATAACAAGGAAGGATTTATGTTAGTATAGGATACCGCCAGTTGTGGACGTTGTGGTTAACGATGACCTTTAGTCATGACTCATGTTGCTAGCTGGCTAGGGGTCAGCCACACATTTGTTTGCATCGAATAGGCGCCGAAACTACTGAACCGATTTTGATGAAATTTGGCACAAATATAGAGTAGACCACGGGGAAGGCAAAATGTACGGTTTCGGTGGGATTCCCTTTTGCGCTTACGATGTCGCGGGCAACATCTTGTAGTCTATAACGCATGCGTAGAACCTGAGGGGCAATTCTGCAAAATAAAGCCAGCATTAATACAATTACAATCAAGTCCCGTTACGCTTATACTCCCAATAGGTGTTTTTATGAACGTTAAACCAACGTGAAACGCACTCTGATTGGTCGAAACGTCATAAAATCCGTTCACGGTAACATTACGCTACACTTTCAATCCAAACAAAGTAAAATTGACTGTTTAAATTGTCTACTTTAAATACGAGAATTGAGGTTCTGATTTTGATCAAAAGTCAAAACACGAGGTGGCCGTTATGTGCTACGCAATATGCGTAGGAGTTACGCACATCGCAACGCTTTAATGCTTATAGTTATACACGTGATTATCGTATTAAACACTATCGTAAATGATATTTACAAGCGAGCCTCGTACTAACAATATTCTAGCTGCGTTGTTTATTTCAATTTTAAAAACGGGTGTGGTTTTCCGGTTGCCCCAAAGCTTAGATGTTTATAAACCGTGATTATTATCTATTCTTTGGGTATAGATGGCCTGTGGCTCAATGCTACTTTAGTTATATACGTTTTAGATGACGCTGACTTAGAATTTCCTAAAATGCTGTGACTGTCTTCAGCGAAGGTCGCCGGTCGGCATGAACTTGTGGCTTTTCGGCTTCCTAAAAGGATTAGTGTTAGACATTCGTCTATTTCTTTTATGCGAATGCATACAATAATAAATCTTATCACTATTATAAAATGTGAAAGTTTGTGAGGATTGATGAATGTTTGTTACTCATACACGCAAAAACTACTAAACAGATTTTGATGATATTTCGTATGGTAATAGGTCTGGATTAAAACATACTCTACATTTTAATCCCAAAGTCCCGTGGGATACTTTATTTGTGCAAGCGAAGCCGCGGGCTTAAGCTAGTAGCAACATAAATGCAATATAAGCATTTAAATTTTTCATAATACTGTAAATTTTAATATAATCTTTTAAATATTAAAACTCATCAGAGCAAATCCGCATTAAAGAGCGCTATTCAAGTTAATATAGAGTTTAATAATGGTCGCTGTGCCGAGTATTGTATGTAGGACGAAAGGTCATAGCCCTGCGACCCTAGAATAAATGTGCCATTGATTTACATAAATTAGGACATTGCGCGGAGCCGGGAGAGCTGAACGCGGGCAATACTGGGAATAGACAATATTATGCAACTAGCTGTAACCCGCGACTTCGTCCGCGTCAACTGATGGCGCAATAATGCATTAATTTCGACCAAATTTGATTACCATAAAAAAGGTTATAGTGAGTCTATCTTAAAAGATAGACATATACTGTTACAGGCATTTTTTTAGATCATTTATGATAATTTTCTCCGTTTTTGCAACATTTTTCACTGATGCTTTGCTCCTATTGGTCGCAGCGTAATGTTATAATTATATATAACCTTCCTCGACAAATGGACTATCCAACACAAAGTAATTTTTCAATTCGATCTAGCAGTTCCTGAGATCAGCGCGTTCAAACAAACAACGGAAGCCCTCAAAGATGAATAATTTTCCCCGTTTTTTTTCACCTTTTCCCCTGATTCTTCGCTTCTATTAGTCGCAGCGTGATGTTATATTATAGCCTAAAGCCTTCCTCAATAAATGGACTATCCAACATAAAAATAATTTTTCAATTCGAACCAGTAGTTCCTGATATTAGCGCGTTCAAACAAACAAACAGACAAACTAACAAACTCTTCAGCTTTATAATATTAGTATAGATAATCACATACAGGCTACAGCCTGTTATTGAGCTGCTTTGTTATCAGGGACAGCTGCGAAATTAATTTCGTTGCGGGTCCCAAGACAGATTTAGCATGTTCCTCGGGCACCTCTGAGATCACATCAAAGGGTTTTTGTGGTTGGTTACCACTGTCGATCCTGGCTACACAGGAGTTGCAGTGGTAAGTGTGGTGGGCCGATTGCCCGTTTTAAATCTGCGAAATTAATAACAACATAGGGGCCGTCCATTAATCACGTGATGTTTTTAACAACTTTTTAAACCCCTCCCCTCCCCCTGGTGATATGTGGTGAGGTTTTATACTACCCCCCCTCCCCCACCTAAGATCACGTGTATTTTTTTTTTACATAGTAAGCAGGTCATGTTTGAAGAAAAACTAACTTAAAAAAGAATTTAATCGAATAATTTAAGCAATTAAAAACTATACGCGTCATTTGTCTTGTAAGTATTTAAAAATACTACGAATCTACAACCGATAGTAATTTCGGTATGCATTGACTAGATTCGAAAATTAATACACGTGATGTCACCTTATACCCCCTCCTCCCCTTGGTGATACTTGGTGATTTTTTTCGGACCCTCCCTCCCCCTTTAGGCATCACGTGATTAATGGACAATCTCATAAGGAAAATTATGAATTTAGAACAAAACATTGAACCTACTAGAACGATCAACGAACCTACTATGTACCTTTTCGTTCACTACTTTCCCTTTCGCGTTAAATCTCCCGTTTCCTTTAATACGCCACGGTAGCTGTACTTAGCTACTGAAAAATATATAAGGGGAACCGACAGTCGAAGGGACCCTCTGTTGTTGTTACCAGAGTTTCGGTAATTTACGACGGCGACGGTTGTTTTCAGCACCGTTCTAACCTATATCCCTATCGACCCCATTCCCCTTCGATTAAACTTTATTGGGTAAAAAAAAAAACTGTGTATCGACGGAGAATTGGTTTAAACGAAAAAATGTTGAAAATTTTGCTAATATTATAAATCTTATTGTCAGGCTTGCTAAAATTAGTATAAACGCAGTGCATTGTTCAGATTTTGATTTGGTCTTCTGAGAAAATTGTTTGGTTATAGAAAGGGTACAAATGTTTGTCAGAATCTGTTCGTAATTCGTATATCTCTTGTACTCGTATATTATTATGGTCCTACATCTAAATGCTTTGACGTATGAATGCTGAAACTTTCAATTAAATTGCTCTAGCTGTTAGCTGAGTATTTCGCAATAGTTTTGGACTCTCGTTTAAATTTATCACTTTAAACGTTCAGAAGTTAATATCTATTAATCAATTAGACCCGCATCTATGATAGGAATCAGGTCAACTATTATCACAATTGGGATTGTTATCAGCAAGTTAATCGGGAGTATTCTTTGATACGAGACTTCCAAGTGTGACTTTGGAGTTTTGACATAATATGATCATTTCTATGACCTAGCCTCTATCTCAATCTCATCAAAATGTAGACAATTATGCCCACAAAGAGCCGACTTTCCCAGCTAGCATTATGTTCCCTGTAGGACGCGAGTAGAGCTTATCTCGATAAGTAGTTAGCAAGGAACAAAGGGCGGTAGGGAACGGGGCCGAAATGGTGCATCTACTATCTGGGTCAAGCTCGCTTGCGTTGGGTCGCCACGTGCTGCCTCCCCTCCCTCACCGTACCCTACCCACGCCATTCCAAACCTTGTTCCGTCAGTGCCAAAGAGCATTTTCCTATAATCCGCATCAGGCCTTGTTTTTAAACGCGTTTGGGTGGGTTAAAATGAGCTGTGTGTGTAGGCGTTAAGGCTTATTGTTGAATGGGCGCAACACACCTGGCTTAGCAACGTAATCATTATTAGAGATTTGAATACCTAAATGAAGCAAAAATGTTTGTTTATGAAATGTGTGCACGAATCGTAACGACATCGATGTATGTGTTCCCTTTGATTTTCACTGTCAACCGGAATTTCAAAGAGCTGTACTTCCTCTTTGATACTTTGTTTTTCATTTGCATAGAAGCCTTATTTGCTTCATAGTGGAGTCTATTTAGAAGACCTACATCAAGCAAACTCGTTTGCGAAGAATCATTTATACTTATAGTTATTAAAGCTGAGAGCTATTTAGAGAGTGGTAGTCTAAAATAGAAAGGGTCAATAGTTTATTACTAAACAAGTTACATTAATTTAATTCTTCCCTTTTAATATCCAAGCTTAGTATTTACTGTTGTATATTTACTATTTAGCGTCCGAGTACACTGGTAGAGGTAGTTTTACAACAATGATAATAAATTCATAATGACGATAATTGTAATAGTGGTGGTATTAGTAGCGAGGGGCCTTGACACATTTGCAGCAGTCGAAGCCGTCGCGGTCACTCGGCTGAGGTCAGCACTGCGCTGGCTAAAGTGTCCCGTATTTCAGACATCATCATCGAGGCTTTTTATTCAAGGAAAACGTGAATGGAAGTACAGCAGACGATGAAATCGTTCTTTTGAGCTAGGAAAATGGAAGAGAAGGAGAAATTTCCAATCACAAAATGTGATTACTGAGGTCGGTTTTACGAGTAATACCGTATTTCAGACATCATCATCGAGGGTTTTATTAACAGAGGAAAATAAAGGAAAACTATCCAAGTAGGAAATGGTTATAAAGTAACTAAAAAGTGGAATTTTCGTGCAATTTCCTACAAAATTACAAATTGTCGGAAACTGGAGTTGTGTCTGCTTAGCAATTTCAATATCAAATTGACGTAGGCTGATAGACTGGCTTCAATTTAACGGACTATTCTATACCAGAGTTGCGAGCCCCTAGGCGCTTATCATTGAAATTATTATCTAACGTTGATGAAATTGCTTCAGGGAGCGTCACCCGTTACTTACTGTTCGATCTGTTTGTGATCCATGACTTTGCGTTTGTGCGCTTTATCTACATGTCTATTTATATCTATTCATTTCTAATCGTATCATAGAGCGTGATAATATAATCGCAAAATAACGTAGGTACTTAAATAACGAGCGATACAGCCATAGTAATAAGAGAGACCTTGTATTCAGAATGAGCTGAAAAACGAGCAGCATTCTAACAATAGTCTCAACAATGGAAATCTCTGCTATGGTTAAGTTTTTTAATCCATTGGAAAATTTTGAGGCAATATTATTTGTTGTGACTTGTGATCCTACTAAAATCTTTGCTAGTGTTTGATGTTCCGGCCAGGATCTCTACGTTGAATATCTTGGGGATTCTTCTTATAAGTTACATGGAGATACAAATGATACAAATCATAGCATCACAATATGTTGATTTATTACTACACGTACAACAGATACATTTAATATATAACTCATATAACAGAGGAGCATACTAATACATGTCTATACTATACATAGCCTTTCGGCTAACTGAATAAACAATCATAGGCATCAAAGTGACAGTACGAAGTTTGGCATTGACATAACATGCTCATAAATAATTATCATGTTATGTAACACCTCCCTTTTCAAGAAGAATACAACTTAATATTTTGAACTATACAACTAGAAACTTACTACTATACATAACTAATCAAATTTTTCATGCATATACATTTTAGGACGTTTTATATTTCTACCAGATCTGGTTACATAATTGTTATTGGCTGGACTCTCCATAGGAACACAGTTATCATCATTAACACAATTTTGAACAGGACCGTTTCCGAGGTATGCCGAACTCATGGGGTCAACAATATCCATTAGGGGAACCACACTGTTATTTTTGCCAGCGCTCAGTTCACTACCAGAAAAAGAAGGAGAAGGATAATTGTTTGTTATGTCACTTTTTCTCGGTCTAATGTGTCCTCTATTCCTCCTATAAACAGTACCATTTAAATCTACTACATAATAAGATCTACCGCATTTCAATTTCTCTTTAATAATTCCCGGCGTCCAGCAGGATTTGGGATTTCTTTTAAAAAAAATGTCATCTCCTGGCTGAAAGAAATATGACGTTTGCCTAGCCTTCCTGTCAAAATAAAAAGACATTCTGTCTCTGCTTTGTTTATAACATCTCTCGTATGTTGAAAATTTTACAATTTCAGGTTTTAATTTATTTTCTAGAATAGGTAAGTTTATTCTCAAATTCCTTGACATTAGTAACTTCGCAGGGCTAGGAAAAGTTTCTTTAGCCGTGTTGCGATAATGTAATAAAGCCAAATATATATCAGAATTATCTTGTTTGCATTTTCTTAAAATATTTTTTACTATCTTTACAGCGCTCTCAGCTTGCCCATTGGATCTGGACCAATAAGGACTAGTAGTTATGTGCTCTACATCCCAATCAACAAGGAAAGATCTGAATTTACATGAGTTGAATGGTGGACCGTTGTCGGATATCAATGATTTTGGGATTCCATGTCTAGCAAAGAAAGACTTTAGGTGTTTGACAACATTGTCTACAGTGTAATTTTTGTGCAACGAAGCTAGCTCAATATACTTGGAATAATAATCCATACAAACAAGGAAATTTTCACCGTCGAAATATAATAAATCTACACCGACTTGTTGCCAAGGCAGGTAACTCATCTCATAGCACTGCAACGGTTCATTAGTTGTGTTTGGCTTAAACTTAGCACATACTAAACATTGATCAATTAAATTTTTAATATCTACATTTATATTAGGCCAATAAACTGTTTCTCTAGCAACATTTAGCGTTTTATTTATACCCAAATGACCACAGTGAATCTTATCTAATATCTGTTTTTGCAAAGATTTAGGAATAATAAGCCTATTTCCCTTAAATAGTAAGTTATTCATTATATGTATTTCATTTTGAAAATTCCAATATGGTTTCACCGAACAGCATACTTTGTTTTTGCTGGAAGGCCAACCATTTTGAATGTAAGATTTAAGCAAATTTAATGATTCATCTTTATTACTTTCTGTTAATATTAAATTCAAATATGGCTTGCTCACAGATATGTTAGAAAAAATTGAATTTACATGAAATTCTAAATCTTGTTCATATTCAGGTATATAGTTATCACTAAGTGATGCTCGTGATAATGTATCAGCTATGTACATATATTTACCAGGTACATGTATCACATCTAAGTTATAGCCTTGCAATGAAAGCATCATTCTTTGTAGCCTAGCAGGTACTTCATGAAGAGGTTTTTTAAATAAATAAATAAGCGGTTTATGGTCAGTTTGTACAGTTATTCTACTGCCATAAATATATTGGTGAAATTTATTACATCCAAACTGTATAGCAAACAACTCCTTTTCAATTTGAGAATAATTTTGTTGTGAGCTTGTAAGCGTTCTTGAACTGTACGCAATGGGACGTTTGTTTTGCATAATGACGGCACCGACAGCATTCTTTGATGAATCTACCGACAAAGTCAAAGGTGAGTTACAATCATAATTAGCTAACACGGGCGCTTTGGATATGACCTCTTTTAATGAATTAAAGCATTCCTGACAATTATCATCCCATAGCCATACTACATCTTTTTTAAGCAAATTTCTCAAGATACTAGTTTTATCCGCTAAATTTTCTATAAAGGATCCTAAAAAATTTACCATGCCCAAAAATCTTTGTAAATCTTTTATATTTTTAGGAATGGGCATGTCTTTTATAGCTTTAACTTTCTCTGGATCAACTTTTATACCTTGTTTACTAAAAATATAACCCAAATATGCTATTTCTTCTAAAAGAAATTTGCATTTTGACTTATTTAACTTCAAGTTCATCTGTCTGGCTCTGTCAAGAAACATTTCTAATCTTTTATTGTGTATTTCAATTGTTTCCCCATATACTAAAATGTCATCACACCAGATAATAATACCTTCAATATCTCCAAATAAATCTATCATGGTTTTATAAAAGATTTCTGTAGCGGTGTTTATTCCAAATGGTAACCTTAAAAATTTATATCTGCCAAAGGGAGTTTGAAACGTACAGAGGTCACTACTCTCTTCAGTTAATTTTATATTATAAAATCCAGAAAATGCATCTAAATGTGAAAAATATCGGGCTTTGGACAATTTAGACCTAACTTCATCTATGTTTTTAATCGGATAGTGACATCTTAATAAATTTTTATTTAAATTTCTAGGATCTAAACAAATTCTCAAGCCTCCATTCTTTTTAATGGTACACACTAAGCTACTCACCCACAGTGTCGGTTTGCTGACTTTCTGTATAATTTGCATCTTTTCCATGAGATCTAGTTCCCTCCTCAACGGTTCCATCAGGCTAAACGGCACCTTCCTAGGTGGGTCTATACAGGGAACAGCATCCTTTCTTAGCACTATTCTGTGTTCGTATGGGAGACAGCCTAGACCCTGAAACACATCATTATACTTGATTACAATTTTGTCACAAGTTTTTTGATCTATTTTTAAGTTGAAATTTTTTAATATTAAATTTAGCTTTATACAAGTGGGCAAGCCTATCACAGTAGGACAATCTAAACTAGTTATCACAAAATTAATACATTCAGGTTCTGTTTTGTTTTCAAAATTACACCATATGTTTGACACTGACAATATGGGAACTCTATTTCCACCATAAGCATAGACATTATATTTTTTACACTGCTCTTTGCTTTGCTTATCAAATTTAAGATTTAATTCTTTAAAAACTTTATAAGACATCATATTTATGTCTGCCCCAGTGTCAATTATACAATCTACATTCTTATTGTTTATTTTTAAAAAATAATGCCAGGAATTTTCTTTAATCAAATTTGTACTGGTATTTTGAGAATTTATGTTTTTAATATTGAATAACGCCCCTATAGTGAATCTCTCAGTATGAGTATTGTTTTGAGCAACACTCGATTCATCATCGAGACCCATTTTCCCTATTTCAGAAGCTATATTCCTGACACTATTCTTCTTTTTAAAACACAAATGTGTAAAATGTCCATATTTAAAACATGACCTGCATCTGTACTTCCAAGCTGGACAATTGCGCGGACCATGGGCTGTGTTGCACTTCACACATTTTGCTCTGGACCCAGGTGTGGCTGATCTCGGTTGACCTTGGCGCGACGGAGACCTTGATTTTCTTCTTTTCTGATATGAAGTGGCCCGACGACTTCTGTGTATCTTGTATACTGTGGCTTCTTCTTCTTTCTTGTCTGTTGAATTCATTGATTCCTCGCTTTTTTGTGCCATGGTGAGGGTTCTACACAAAAGTTTGGCTTTTTCTAGGGTCAAATCTTGCTCTAGTAGGAGTTTCTGACGAAATTGCGAGAAGTTTGTGGCCATATTCGCAATAAGGATGTCCCTTACTAGGGAATCGCGGAGCGAACCAAACTCACAGGCATGACTTGCATTTTCCAATTCCATAAGAAAGTTGTCCAGAGACTCGTTCATGCGTTGTTTCAGCGTAAAAAATTTGTGTCTTGCTACCGTCAGATTCTTCTTGGGTTCAAAATACTCGACGAATTTTGTCTTGACCTCTTGAAATGTAGCTTTATCTAGGTCCAAATTGAAGGAATTGTAGATATTTAGACCTTTTTCTCCCATTGAATGTAGCATTAACGCTATTTTTCTTCTGTCTTCAGTTTTCTCTGTACCCGATGCCAGTAGATATATTTCGAATGATTGCGCCCATTTCTTGAAATTCTCAGCATTATTGTTGATAATTTCGGTAGATATTTCAAGTTTTTGTACACCGTTTCCAGCCATTGTAAGGTCTTCACTTTTCTTTTTTTTACCACAGTTTCTTTTCGAAAACGCCACACCCGCAGAAGTTGTTGTTGAAGTACCCACTCTTCGGTTAATATTTTGTTTTTCTTTTTTATTATATTTTAGCTTCAGGTTCTGATTCTGACACCATGTTTGATGTTCCGGCCAGGATCTCTACGTTGAATATCTTGGGGATTCTTCTTATAAGTTACATGGAGATACAAATGATACAAATCATAGCATCACAATATGTTGATTTATTACTACACGTACAACAGATACATTTAATATATAACTCATATAACAGAGGAGCATACTAATACATGTCTATACTATACATAGCCTTTCGGCTAACTGAATAAACAATCATAGGCATCAAAGTGACAGTACGAAGTTTGGCATTGACATAACATGCTCATAAATAATTATCATGTTATGTAACATAATATTTTAATTAAGTTAATATTTTAAATAATATTTTAATTAAGCTAAGTTAAGATTAAGTTTTTAAGGCACTGAAAATGTTGAAGCAATATTTATTTGTTGTGTTCCTAGTAATAGTTTAGCATAACTAAGTTTGGCTCCATAGCACCACTTTGCTCTCGACGCTCGTGTGCGGGTAGTTAGTGCATGGCGGACCTTACGCTGCTACGAGCTGCTTCTCTCCATGTAACACCTGATTTTATAGAACGATGCCGCTGCAGCACCGTTCTGTACAATCAGCGCGACGCTGCGGATTGGGTTACCGAAATTTCCCGAGATTTTCGAGATTTCCCGAGATTTTCGTGGATCGAGATATCGCCGAGCAGCCAGACGCGTAAGTGGTGTATGGGGCCCGTCTGTGGATCGTTCTAATGGAAGTGTTTCTCTATTTGTTGTAAGGTGGGACGCAGGGCCCGGGCCGAAGACCCCACCTGCCCTACCTCCACTTACGCCTCTGGATGTATCGTACGTTACCACATTATTCGTAGAACAGGGCGAACAAACAGCCTCATATAGGCATATAGGAAATATTCATGCGGAACGAAACTAACTCGTCAAATCTTCGAGATTTAACCAATCACGTGCCAGGTTTTCTTAGTGTTGGTGTGTTATACAATAGAGCGCCCTCAGTGCAAGTTTTTATTTTTCTGGTCAGACTTTATAATCAACTCTGGGATATATTCAATCGCGGACTTAGTGGGAATTCTATTTCGTTCGGAATACGTTTTTGAATTTTGAAACCAGCTAGTTTCGGTGTAGCTGCGTTTTTGGGATCGGTTTTATTGGATTTAATTGGATGACCGTTATACTCATTAGTAAATGATCCTTCCACGTCTAAAGTAGACCCAGCGTCGATTCTAGCGGTAAATTCTTAAGGAGCGGAACGTAAAGTCCGGTGGACTGTTTGTTCGCTGTGTTATTTACTATATCTTCTTAGTATATGTTGTCTGTTGTAGTAATCCTAACCTCTATATGTTGTAATATAGTCAACTAATCTCTAGCTTGTATTGTCCTTACTAAAAATGTCTACATATTATAAGGTTCTCTAATTTTCTTTCTATCTCTATTCTTAAAATTGTCTATAAAATATTTATTACTTAGAATATATTATATTCGTTTACGCCTTAAGCCTTTTAGTGGCCTCATATATTCGTCTTCGTACTAATTGATATTAACAGTCTGTCAACCGCAAACGTCGGCAAAGAGAAAAAACGACGTCGCCGATGTCGCGATACATTTACTGTAGCCTGTGTCCACCGCACCCCCGCGCCGTCCAGTCTATCTAATCTCGAACAAAACATATTTAAATCTCGTTGACGTCCCGTTGACGTTTGCGGTGGACAAACAAACTACCCGGCAACCGGGTCGTGTGCAACGGCACTAAATGTAGCATTCCGATCTATGCGACTACGACGCGAGAACGCGACCGCCACCAGCAATGAGCAAACCAGCGAATCAGGGCGCCTAGACAAATTACCTTCGTTAGAATTCGGAAAGATCTGTCGTATCGACTTCTCTTTTGAGATCACGACATTTTGTCCCTAGACAAACGCACACTGTTGTTCGAATCGCAACAACGAATTGCTCAAACGTTAGTTGTTTATGATTTCAAGAATTTAGCCGTCAGTTGTGAAGTTGTCAAATGTCATATATATTTTTTTTAATTATTGATGGCGTTACGGCATAAAACTATTTGTCAGTGTCAAGTTAAAAAGGCAGACAACTAGATTTAATGTAGGTACCTATATGATTTCAACACCGTATTATTTTCAAGTCTAATGTCTAGTCAAAGTTCAAAATACAAATTTTGATACAAATAGTCAGTGCAAGTCAGTCGATTCAGTAAAACGGTACCTAGAAGTTTTATTGAAAGTTCCTAGAGTGTTTTGTATAAAATGGAATCAAATTTCAAGTGTAGATATTTACAATAAGAATAAAGTAGGTACTTATTTAACAAGGCCGATTATTACGGTTGTAAGGCTGGAACATGAAGCATAGATACCAGGAGTCCGAACGGTATAGGCTTTTTAATAATAATTATGTACACAATAATAGGACCAGATCTTAGTTCTCTTTTCTGCCGCTAGGCGTGCGAGACCGACGAGTACCAAGTGTTGCCAATACTATTATACCGAGTGTTGCCAATACTATTATTTATTACAATTATTTTTAAATTACCGTTAGGCAATTACCGTGTTCTACGGTATCTATTTTTCGAGAACAGTTTCTAAGAATTTCCTAAAACTTTTATATAATAAGATTTCAATCTTTCCAGAGCTGTCAATAGCAATTTTAAACTTCCCGCGTAATTTCAAACGAGTGCATGTCGAACCGTCGCGCGCTCTACCGGCAAAAATCTGTCCCAGTTATTGAGACCATTATTTTAACATTACGTTCGGACTCCTTGTTAACTATACTTCGTGGGCTGGAACTTCAATATGCACCGAAATCCGAAACACCGGGAAAAATTCAGAGGATTATAAATTAGACACACAATTGGATAACTGTTTATCTATTGTATGACTCCAGAGTTCTATTTTGAATAATTATATTATATAATACATTATTTAATTAATTATCTTCTAGTTTTCATTGATAATACAGATTTTATACAGATTTCTTGCCAAATGGTCATAGGACACACATTATAAACAGATTTTAAGAGATTACACTAAAGGCCATACTCACGGTGCGTCCAGCAAATCCAGCACTGGTACTATTATGAATTTTAATATTATCCGGTGTTCAGCATAAAATATGTGTACAGTCTGACAAGGATCTTTTGGCACGTGGACAAAATTAGAACTAACATCGCCGTCTTGTAAAATGTCACTTTTAGTATTAAATTGTATTGTTTTGTAGTTGCGACACTTACCTTTTGGCACGTGGATAAAATCAGTAATAACATCGCCGTCTTGTAAAATTTCACTTTTAGTAATAAGTATTGTTCTTATTTGCGACACTCACGCCCCCATCCAAGTGCCAAAAGATCCTTGTCCGACTGTAATGGCGTATCTATTGTCTTGCGAATGATACCATCTAATAAAAAAGAAGGAAAAGGTTTTAATGTAAACTGCATTTTTATTTAGTATTAAATGACTATTTCTAACTTTTTTAATTAGAATATGATATAGTTATAAACATTTGTTAAAATAATAATAAAGTACACTCGTTTTATCTAAGATTTTTCAAGTTACTTTTTAAAAATACCAACATTTTTCTGGTTGGCAACATGCAAGAACGAGACACACGGCCTCCCTTATGGCTATCTCGCTCGGCTCGGATTTGCCTCTATGATACGTGCATTGTGAAATACACTCTATTACCAAGGCAATACAGTTCTTTTTAGCAATTACAAAATACGGAGTCTTCTATCCTTAGGACTATATCCATGTCCTGGTAAAAAAAAAACTGGCCAGAAGAAGAAGAAGATGAAGTACAATTATTTTTGTTTGTTATCAAAATAACAATTTACCTAACTTAGGCCTTTACATCCGATGATGGATGATTTATACAGTATTCTCCGAGCGAAGTAACCACTCTTGAAATACTGTAGTGCCTGGGACAGTTGTTTTTTAAATATCGTATGATTTCCCAAGCGCATACGGCATTCTCACAACATAGCCACCCTAGTCCAGAGGAATGACTAGTCAATACGTCTGGGGCCAACTATGTGCGGGTTTCCTCACGATGTTTTCCTTCACCGGTAGAGTTGTCACATACCTTTTGCAAACCTTCATAGAAATCCCTACCTATGATACAGGTTCCGGCTTCCCTTTGAAGAAGCAGCCTTCGCCACTGATAGTGAGAAGTGATATAAATCATAATGTAATTATTAATGTATCAAAACCGCTTCCAACCTAAGTTAATTTGTATTCATTCTGTGACAGGCTCTAACTAGTGCGTGTAAATAATAATAATTATTAGCTGTGTTGATTTTTAAATTGTATAATGTTATTATTGGTTATGTGACTTGAGATAAAACTAATTATTTAAAGAAATATCTGCATTATGTAATTCCTTTGCAAGAAATAAAAGTATTTTTACATTTTAAGTTTATTTTCTTACTAAAACCATGTAAAACTTACTTTAAAAAGTAAAATAAAATGTAGATACTCTTGTATTGTTATTATTTAATCAATCCTAATACGGACACTTGATACGGCACGAATTATTTAGTCACAAATATACTATAGAGATTAAATATTAAGTATTTAATTGGTTAACACTACTTGACTGTTTATAATAGGTGTATAATAGCATAGATATATAATATTAAATTTGTAATAATTAATCAAAGTATAATAGCAAATATTTCAAAACTTTTATGAGGTGTTTGTGTCCTTCTAACCCATTTATAAGGCGAAGGTGTTGAGCATCGATGACAATAAAATATCATTACATTGAAAAACTTATAAATTTTAATTACTAAATACAAATCTTTATTTCTAAGGAAGTTTCAGAGAAACTTGCTTAATTATGAACTCCATTTGGTACCTAAATTATAGTAGTAATTTAGGTACCTACTATACACCTAAAGATTGCTTTCAGCTGATATAGTAGCGTGTAAAGATTACAAACTGCAAGTAAGCTACAAATTAAGAAATTTATATTTTAACAAAGTGTTGAATTATACTTGAATACAATGAATTACATATTAGGTATTGACAATAATTGTGATTTATTGAATACTTTAGATTGAATTCTTTTGACTTTTTGCAATATAGACTACTAGCAGAAGGTGTTTTATAGACCGTTTAGGCAACTTTAGGCAAATCATTATTATTTACAAATAACAGCTGATCAATAAAAATCCGCCATATTGTTCGTTGAGGCGATAAAGGTAGCTATCTGGGTATCTTTATCGTTAGGTCGATAAAGATAAAGATCACGATCTGCTAAATGTCACTTACGGCCGCTTGTCTAGGCATTGTATGGAGAAACGCGTTAGAGCAATTCGTTATATGGGTGCATCGTTAGCGTATTCGTTCAAAGTGGCTGTTTGGCTACCAATTTTTTTAACGATACGACTGAATATGTCATTTAACGCACGCTTATGTCAATCCCATACATTTTTTATTCACGAAGTTCGCCGTCGATATTATTTAATGCATCTTGTCTAGCCCTCCTGGGCCTCTTGTCAAGATGCATTCGATAACTTCGACGGCGAACTTTGAAAACAAAATGTATGGGATTTGACATAATATGTCATCGCTAAATGACATGTCGCTTGCGATCCCATTTGTCAAATCCCATACATTTTGTTTTCGAAGTTCGTCGTCGATATTATCAAATGCATCTTGACTAGAGGTCCAGGTTCTCTGGCCCCGCTCACCGGTCGCAACTCGCACGACTAGCGTCGCGGGGATTGTTTAGTGCTCCATATAACATACTAAGCAGTAGTTCCGCGGCTCAGGAATCAGACGCGGTTCGCTTCGCGCGTCGCATGCATCGGAAGGCTAACCTCTAGGCTAGGTAACGTCTCTACGTGAGTTTTTTTAGCGGTTGCAACACATACATAAAACAGCATATATATTAATAAGATGATGATGAGATTTAATACACATCCATTACCCCAGTACATAGAAAACTTTTTAGTTCCTTTAGCGGGATTCGAACCCGACCGACCTCCGGCTCTACGACCACTAGGACTCTTGGCCACAGTGGTCGTAATAAAGACCGAGACAATAACGATTACATTTTATAATACTTGTTATGTGACGTTTCAACTTACCATAATATTATGGTAAGTTGAAACGTCACATAACACATACGATTGTTAATTGTCCCATCCCCTTTTTCAATTAAGATTTACAATGTTGAATTTTACCCAAATTACATTGCGTATCGCTATTTGCAAAAGTATTTTGTCTGATAACCACCGTGCATACATTGTTAGTAAATAGCGGCGCGGGAAGCGTTATGTAACGTACGTTTTGCGATATGTCTCTGTTGGTATCGAGTGATCGTCGGGAACTGAACCCGTGACCCCTCACCCCCCTCTAGTGACTTTATTAAGCCAATCAAAAATTATCACGAGTTTGTAATGATCAACGCTGAAGCGTTCGAGCGTACCGCATGTATATTGTAGAGTAGTTGTAGAGTTAAAACAACCCGACTTCATAAATTATACAGCCTATGTTATCCGGGCCATTATTACGAATCTATTGACACCTCATTCATTAAAATCGGACCAGTAGTTTAGGCGCTACGGTTGACTGGTATACTATAATGTAATAATGGTATAGTGCTAAAATCATTACCCTACCTTTTGGTTTCGCTGTAGTCGGGTAAAAACCGAGAGCCATTCTCTCTTTCTATTTCACAGATCTCTTTCTATTCAATTAGCAGTTAGCATTCAGTGTCAATGCAATGTCACTCAATCAATCGATACTGCAAATTGAACAGAAAATGTTTCCGTGAATTGGACTTTAGGGTACAATTCTTACGCAATAGAAAATAGTTCACATTCCAAAAAATACATCAAAGTTCGAATTTTTCAAAACGGATTACGGAGCACTTTTTGTGAACTTCAAAATTTCACAAATCACATATGAAATCGAGTGACATTTGAATTTTTATATTCTGAGAATGCACATTAAACTGTGTTTCATAAAAAAAAAACAAATTTGAACTTTTCTCAATTGCCTGAGATCGTGCCCCTAAGACTATGTCCAGAAACTGCGTATTCTTACGCACGCAAGGTCTACGCACGTAGTCGAGGTACTAGGGCCCCATACATTGCGTCCAGAAGCTACGTGCGTATTATTTTAGCTATGCGCGTATCGTACAAAATTGACCTATTAAACCGCTTTGGTTGATTCAGGCACGGATCCAGCTCTCAAACGAAGATGTGGCCCGAAAATTTTGATTATATTATTTCCTTCATAACATGGTTATTAGAATATAAAAAAAGAATTTTATTATTTTCTTTATAATATTATGTTAATTAAAAGCTAACGCGCGGAGTGAGTGAGAAAGTTTTTCGCTTATTTAGCAAAAAAATTATTTTATGTTTGGTAAAAAAATAAGCTTTCAATATAGGTACCTTAAACAAATTAACATCAACTAAGATTATAAATTAATTAAATAAAAAATATATGCATATATAGTAAAGAAACATACACAAATTATAGATTATATAACATCGGCAGGAGTAATTCCTATCGGTTCAAACAAAGTATTATTTTTTCTTAAATCTGTTGGTTAGTAAATAAAAAAGGGCCGAAAATTTATGGAGAGGTGACAAATTTTGCGTTTTCTTCAATCTACCTGACTAAAGGTCCGCTTAACACTAAATCCACTACTATAAATATGTATTTTAACAATAATATAAGTATGACCAGCAGGTAAAAAGCACCAGGTAAGACTCAAAAGGCTAACAATACCAATACTACTACCCACTGAACCTATTTTGATTATAAATTAATAGACCTTGAAAGTATGCACTCACAAGGCTGTTGGGGTTGTGGGTATGCCCATACCACACGTATAGGTGCTCCGCCCCTGACTCAATAGATGCAGCAATTACGCAGCTACCTCGAGTACGCGCGAGACACAAAGTGAAAGAAAAATGTTTTTCTCGCTCCGATTGTATGATTCAAAGTGAGACAAAAGTATTCAGTTCATTCGTTACACAGCATTCAGATCGGTTGACACTGTTGGCATTTTACTTTACAGAGTGTTCCGAAATTTTGTGCTGTCAATGTTTTGTCAAAACCAATTATTTCTGAAGACACTTTATATTAAAACCTTCAACACACAATTGATATCGATTTGAAATAGTCAAAAGTGCCATCCCCTGTATTTTGGAGTGCAATGAAAGCGTAGTAAATTCGAGTTGCCAAGTTTCAAAAAATATTTCTCCCTAAAACAAATAGTACGGTTCCCGTGGATTTTACCTAGCATGCGAAGACTCTCAAATATAATTATTAAAGTACTTATGCCATATCGAAACTTCATAAAGTTACATAATACGATAAAATATATAGGTACTTACCGTTAAAAATCAAAAAAGTTACATACCAAATATGTAAGTATTACTTATTTAGAAAAACATACCTATAAAGATCTTTATACAATAAAACTACTTTGCTAATATCTTTCGGAAGTCCCACACATGCTTTCCAACATCCGTCATTTCCGTAGAAAAAAAAATGATGATTGCTCATTTTCGAGCAAAATGAGTAGGACAATAACAAAACAATATAATTTTGGCAAGTTGCCTTGCACCAACAATGAAAAACAAAATTTTAATGTATGATTTTAAGAACGAATTGTGAATATGTATTATTAAAATTAAATGTTTAGATAATTTAACGTTATTATTTAAATTCGATTATAATTATAAAATAACCAACAAAAATAATATTTACCCTAAAGCGCCATACTCACGGGCCAAGCAGCAAATCCAGCAACGGTACTTATAGTATAACAGTATCATTATTGTCAATAGTGTCATTCATCATCATCATCATCAATCATTTATAATTTTTGCCTGCAAATCCGCGGCCTTGTGCTTGTAGGTGTGGTCAGTATGACCCATAAGTCTGGCCACAGACGTTCTAAATTTGACATTCTTTAAGAACGTCAAATTCAGGTCGAAGGCAAAGTTTCCATACAAAACACGCATAGCCCACACACGTGCATAATCTTTCAGATTCTTAAATGTCAGTTCGAACTTTAAGAATGTCAATGAAGAACGTCTGTGGCCAGGCTCAGCGTATGTGTGACATGGTGTCTGAATATATAAAATTCGAGGAATTCCCTCGATTCCTTATGGATCCCATCATCAGGTCACCACTTTGATCAATCATCACAGGGATTAATTTAGGATTATATCCTTTATTAAAATAAAATCATCAAAGTAAAAAATAAATGAATATCGGTCCACAGAAGGCGCGGCGGAAAGGCGGCGGAGTAATCGTTGAACATACAAAAAAATATATAGCCGCCAAACCTATAACCGCCTCCTTTTTGGAAATCGTTTAATAATAAAGACAATTTAAAATTAAATTAAGGTACCGACTTCAAAATTAAGTAGATTGAGTAGAGAAATTGTTAAAATTTTAGTCGAATAAAAAGGGGGAATTATTTAGAAAATAAGTTTTATTTCATACTTTTTTGGGTATTTTTACTTTGGAAGTCGATTTAATTTTCTATTTAAAAATAATAATTTCGCCCTTTGTAGTGATATATTTTGTTAACTTATTATTAATATATTATCTTAAAACCTTTAAAATAAACTATCGAATGTATAATTATTGAATACGCGCTAAGATTCCATTAAGTATTGTAAATAAGATGATGATGATGATTATTGTAAGTTAGTTGCATATGCTTGTAGTTCTTTGAACAATGCCGAAATTTCGAAACGCGTATCTTTTAAGACTGAGGAGTTCTGTTCAGTGCTTTTGAATTCAGGATATACATTGGTGCAAAATCTTATTTTTAGTAGCATATGCTTATGTTACTTCAGGAAAAGTCTAAATCATTATATGTGTCCATATAAATTTCGAGGAGTCCCTCGATTCCACATTGATCCTATCATCATGTCACCGCTTTCAAAACGGGACCAACTTGAAATTATACCCTTTACATCAAAAAAAAAAATTTTGAAAATCGGTCTAGAGACGGCGGGATTATGGTATAACATACAAACAAAAATAAAAAAATATATATATTATGTTGCCGAACGTATAGCCGCCTCTTTTTTTGGAAGTCGGTTAAAAAATAGTGTGCTGTATATTACTTATCGACAAGCAGTTTAATTGCATATTTAAATAACACAAGCATAAGATTCTTAGCCCCTTCAGATACTTTTCTCCCTAAATTTAGGGAAAAAGTCCCAAGTTGGCATCACAGATAGACCGGCAGAAATTTTGTTGTGATAAGATAAGAATCTCTACGTGCGTAGGTTTACGCAGGCTTACGCAGTTTCTGGACATAGTCTAAAGTATTGAACGTTTTAAGGTGGGTTTAGACCAAAAGAACATAGAGCAAGAACTACACAAGAACATTCTTTTGTATTCGTTTAATGTAAACGATAATTCGTTAAAACAGTTTACATCATAGCCTATAGGTTCGTTTTAAAACATTCACAAATTGGTTCTAAAGTCGCTGGATTTTTAATGTTGTCTATTTCATTCGCTTCCCTCGTGCTCGTAGTGTGGCCTCACGGAACCCATCCGGTGTTCACGTGATGATAAAAACCTGTATAATATATTTTTACGCAAAATAACCTAAACAATATACCTACATTATAATATGATTGTAACATAAAGAGGAAATAACCATAGAGGACTATAATAGCTCGGTGAGTATAAGCCGGCTCCACCGGAGAGATACCATGACCACACGGACACACGGCGTGAAATAATCAAATAACTCTTGCATTATGTGTCCAATGGAGTTAGGATTAAAACACTTGCAACTTCAGTGGTATCGATGTGCGGCTAATCTCTAATAATCGCTTCCCATCAGCATCCGTATGCTCGTTAGCCGGTCCTATTCCATAAGAAAACTTGGACATTACAAAATATAACTAGGTAGCTGTTGCCCGCGAATTCGTCCGCGTCAACTGTTGGCGCAATTATCAATTAATTTCGACCATATTTAAAGGTTGTAGTGAGTCAATCCTTAAAGATATATACTGTCGCGGACATTTTATAGATCATTTAAAGAGGAATAATAATTCTTTCATACATATTTTTAGGTAACTTGAACCGTTTATGCAGGGCACGCAACGGAAGCCCTCAAATATGGATAATTTTCCCCGTTTTTGCAACATTTTTCACTGATGCTTCGCTCCTATTGGTCGCAGCGTAATGTTGTATAGCTTACATCCATCCTCGACAAATGGACTATCCAACACAAAAATAATTTTTCAATTCGATCTAGCAGTTCCTGAGATCAGCGCAATCAAACAAACAACGGAAGCCCTCAAAGATGAATAATTTTCCCCGATTTTCTGCATTTCCACTGATTCTTCGCTCCTATTGGTCGCAGCGTGATATGGACTATCCAACACAAAAAATTTTTCAAATTTTTCAATTCGAACCAGTAGTTCCTGGGATTAGCGTGTCCAAACAAACTCTTCAGCTTTATAATGTTAGTACAGATTATCAGAAACATGCATCATCATAATCATCATGTAAGAATTAAAAGGGCTATTTTGGCGAGGGCTGTCCATTTCCATAAAAGGGTAACTGTACTGCACAATCTGGTTTGGATGAGCCGAGTGACTCACGCGTCCGCGGAGTAGGAATGTGATGTCATTATATCGATAACTATTAAAAATTCATTTTATGCAACCAAATGCGAGTATAGTAAATTTTATTCGAAGCAATTTCCCGAAAAATCTTCAGGATAGATTTATTGGACGTCTTGCATTTTAATAGTACTTTTACTAGTAACTAGACTTCGAACGTTCAACGCATTAGTTTTATTACAGTCTTTACAAATGTAATTTGTAATGAAATAATATATTCATCATATTACTGTGTGGACTGTTGCACAATATTACGAAAGCAGACCAGAGGAAAACACATTGTAAATAGGTCACAAGTGGAATAGGTATTACCTGACCGACAAAATCAAGTTGAAATACACAAAGGTCGATACATAGTTTTATTTAAACAATACTTTTTTGTTGTATGCAGCATTTGTATTATTTAATGCAAACGTAATGCCTTTTTTTCTTGAGTCGATTAACCTCAGTAATTGCATCGCGTGAGCCGGCGAGGATTAGGGTCCCATTCACTGAACATTCCCTTAATCTGCCCTTTTAATAGATTAATGGGTGTTAAAAACGCGCTTAATAGGCAAGTTCCGGGCGATTACTGAGTTCAGACTAAGCAGAAAACACTATTTGTTTACGGATCCTATTTCAACACGCAGAATGTATTTGTTCTCACCTTTTCCAGGGATCCGAACCCAAAGGGTAAAAACGGGACCCTATTACTAAGACTTCACTGTCTGTCCATCTGTCCGTCCGTCTGTATGTCACCAGGCTGTATCTCAATAACCGCGATAGCTAGACAGTTGAAATTTTAACAAATCACGTTACATTTCTGTTGCCGCTATAACAACAAATACTAAAAACAAAATAAAATAAATATTTAACAAGGGCTCAGGCCCTCAGGGCTCCTATACAACAAACGTGATTTTTTTGCCGTTTTGTACGGAACCCTTTGTGCGCGAGTCTGACTCGCACTTGGCTAGTTTTTCTATTCATACGGATGGTCCATGGTGCATTGTCATTCATCACCTACACCTTGTATGTAGAATTTTTGTATTCAAAATTTATTTTTTAATGTTTCATAAAAGTAAAAGTCGACTGACATACGAAAGTATCGTATGTCAGTCGATACGTAATACGTATTAGAACATGCCTAGTTCTAGTAAAAAATATTATCGTAAAATATTATAATGACTTGTCAATGATTGTTAATTATTATCGATGCGTAACATCCCTAGTTCAGGTGCTGGTGCGGCCGTTGCACCGGCAAGTGCGTCTAATTCTGTCCCGCGACTGCGCTCGTGCACATGACTTTAGTAGGTCAGATTGTGTTTACTAGTGGAGGGTGGTGAGTGGTGACTGGTGACGGATCTTAGGGTATGGGGCATGGGTACAGTACTTATTGTAATAAAACCTTTTTTCCAGTGATTCTTTTTTGATACAGGAGTCAGGACTAGTCAATCGACTAGTCCTGACTCCTGACTCCTGTTTCAAAAGAGTATCCAATGAAAAATCTTCTTAAAACAGATTTGTTGGAGGTAGCTCGAGAAAATTGTTCTCAAAACGAGCGTATATTACAAGTTTCAAAACGTGCGCAGACACAACAGTAGCCCAAGCAGGATCTGCAGGAACCATTTTGACAACTAAATAACCGTAAAACCTAATCATATGATTATATTTTTAAACAAAAAATTGAAACATTTTCCTGCCTGCAAAGTGCCAAGTGCCAACTATCAAACTACGTAATCTAGCCCGTAGTCAGTAGAATAGAGCTACCGGCCTACCGAAAGAGACGTATGCTGCGTAAACTGTGTTCTTGGCAGTTGGGTGTAATTAGTAAACAAGTGCGGTGTAGATATAGAAGTTCAAACCGTTCCAAATTGGAATGTAGTAGATTATGATAGCGTTTCTGCCGATTGCAATCTAAACTTGGCAAGTAACTCGCTTACGCAGAACTCCGCAGAGCTCGAGAACCCCAGTTGTCGTAGTTAACTTACACTTTTATTTTACTTTTTATTATCGAAATATAAATTAATCGTCTTGATATCATAAACAGATTTTTGCAGTTTGGACCAATCAAAACAGGTTTGACGTTGGTTAGACGTTTATGAGAATTTTTTGCAGTTTTAACATATCGGAATTCGGGATTGGATTGTAATTTGTAACTCTATTTTGCAGGATTTAATAAGCAAAATTGACCTTCTGATATTGACTTCACGCGGATCTAACTGCCATATTATGCTAAATACTAACTTCTCTTTGTAACGGCAATCGTATTAGCTGGAGAGCTACTAAGAAATTTAGAGTAGGTATTTGAGGCACGTTGAAACCGTGTCCTGTACTTCTCCTATTGTACCTCAACACGAGAATGCAGGCCTGGCTAGTCAGAAGCGGAACTTAGCCAAGTTACAAATTTTTGAAAAGTCCATTTTTTAATGCCAAAAATCCATGTTTGAGGCGCTTTGAAATTTTGATATACAGTTAGAATAATGTATAAGAAGTTGGGGACAAAAAGGCCATGTAATTTAGTTGGAACTTTAACCTAGCCATGTCAGTTTAAAAGTAAATAAACTGGCTTTCGATTCATGATTTTCTGACATCTATTGGTCATTTTATGAACTGCAATAATACGTATGGGCGAAAATGCGACATCTATGAAGCCCTCAAAGAACTACGTGGTCAAAAAATATAATTGCGTATTGTGCAATAAACTTACTCGTCAAAATGTATTTATAAAACAAATAGGTATTATTGAAATAGAAATGGCATACGAACCAGCATAACCTACCATCTACATGTTTTAAATAATAGTTTAGTTACCTATAAATGTAAAGCGACATCTAGGAAGAATCAAAGAACTACGTGGTCTTGATAATTTTCGCAAAGTCGATATGAGTCGTTTTTAATTGGTTTTCCTATAAAAATCGAAGACATCCATTCGTTGCTTATACAATATTGTGTGCAATAAAATTATATATTGTGCAATCGTCTAATTTACTCGACAAATTGTATATAAAAAACAAATCTAGACACGCGGTAGTGTGTCAAGCCAAGTTCAAGTAACAGAACTGACGAGCGGCACCGTGTGTAATATTACACGAACCATTTGGAGCCCAAACGGTTATTTACATATTAACGTCCAAAAATCGTCATTTTGATCACTGACTAACCTATAGATCAAAACTCTAACCCAGTTCCAGATGACCTAAAAAATCAATATTATGTTTGTTCGCAGATAACTTCGTCGTTTATGAACCGATTTTCAAATTTTTTTTGTGATGTAAAGGGTTAATTTAATACATCATCACATTATCTACACTAATATTATAAAGAGGAAAACTTTGTTTGTATGTTTGTTTGTTTGTTTTGAATGTCTGTATTGAATAGGCTCAAAAAGTACTGGACCGATTTCAAAAATTCTTTCACCATTCGAAAGCTACATTATCCACGAGTAACATAGGCTATATTTTATTTTGGAAAAAAGTAGGGTTCCGTAAAATATTTGGGTTTTTCGGACACAAGGTGTAAAAAATCGACCAGAAAAGTTACTTATTTTGCGTACGCTGCCTAAACTATAAAAGATAGAACCATAAAATGTTCTAATTAATTGTAGATCTTATAAATATCTACAAAAAAGTCCGCGACACACTATACCTGTCTATGTCGAGTGAGGCACAACAACCATTTTTTTATTTAGAAATCTTGAATTTTTTTTGGACTACATTTAAACGCGTTTATTTTACTCATGCTATTAATCCTTATCAAAATAAATTATTTCATCACTAAGTACAGTTTATTTAGATAATATTTGGTCTTTAAATGATTGAAATTGGACGTGTGGTTTTGAAGTTATGGCGAAATTAAAATATGACGATTTCTGCTGCACGGCCCGTTGCGAAGTGGGCGTCGCCAAGGCGGGGGGTGCGCGTGCGGGGGGAGTTTAGATCTATGGTATTTCATACGATAAAAGTATACCCACCTACTTATTTCATTGAGTTTTAGTAGGTACCTATATTAATTTGTTTCTGTTTGTTTTGACTAGATTTGTTAGTGGTTTAAAGACATTCTGTAGTATTAGTATCAGTATTGTACCCGTGCGAAGCTGGGGCGGGTCATTGTGATATAAAAGGCTCTTCTCATAGTATTTTACACTAACTCGGAGATCTTTGAACATAACTCTGCCGTTTATGGACCTATTTGCAAAATTATTTTGTTGTAAAGGGTTTAATTCGAAATTGGTCCTTTAGTCACTAAAGTGGAAACCTGATGATGCGATCCATGAGGAATCGAGGGAACTCCTCGAAATTTATATCGATACATATAGTGATTTTGACTTTTACTCAAGTAACTTAAGGCATATGCTACCAAAAAATAAGATGTTGCACCTTGGTGCTTTTGGATCCTTGGTATAACCTGGATCCAAAAGCAGTGAACAGAACTCCTCAGTCTTTAAAGATTTGTGTTTGGAAATTTCGGTATTGTTTAAAGAACTGCAAGCATATGTCAGTTTGTATCTTACAGTAATCATCATCATCTTATTAACAAATTAGTGAATACTTAGCGCTTATTCAATTATACATTCGATCGTTTATTTTAGACGTCCTTAAGATGTATTAATAATAACTTAACAAAATATATCACTAAAATGTATGAAATTATTATTTTTAAACAAAAAATTAAACCGACTTCCAAAAGTACACAAAAAAATAAAATAAAACTTCTAAATAATTTCCCTTTTAAATTTAACTAATTTTTTTTACAATTTCTCTACTCAATCTTCTTAATTTTGAAGTCGGTACCAGCAAATTTGAACGAAAGTTCTATAAAATTTTGTAGGGTATTGTTTGTGTTGGTAGCGACTTTGGAAGTCAAACCGACGTTTTTGTTTAAAAATAATTCACTTAATTGATGCTATTAGGAAAACTTAACTTTGGTAATTATTTTGTTATAAATAAGTACCTACTATGTATAGTTTATGTACAAAATGTAATGATATTCTATCAAAAACATAAATGTGAAATGAGAGTCAAGTTCAATATTATGATATATGCCTTGGTTGTTGACTTCAACGACAAAAGAAGTGAGATCTAAATGGGTGCCATTCCCATTCCCAATGGGTAAACAAAAAAAGTCGGTTTGACTTCCAAAGTCGCTACCAGCCCAAACAATACCCAACAATATTTTATAGAACTTACGTTCAAATTTGCTGGTACTGACTTCAAAATTAAGAAGATTGAGTAAAGAAATAGTTAAAGTTTTAGCCCAATTTAAATGGGAAATAATTTAGAAAATTTCATTTTTTTGTGTATTTTTACTTTGGAAGTCGGTTTATTTTTTTGTTTAAAAATAATAATTTCATACTTTTTTGTGATAATATATTTTGTTAAGTTATTATTAATACATCTTAAGAACGTCTAAAATAAACGATCGAATGTATAATTGAATACGCGCTAAGTTTTCACTAATTTGTTAATAAGATGATGATGATGATTACTGTAAGATACAAACTGGCATATGCTTGCAGTTCTTTAAATAACGCCGAAATCCCCAAACATGTATCTATAAGGAGTCAGGAGTTCTGTTCTGTACCTTTGGGTCCAGGGTATACCCTGGACCCAAAGGTACAGAACAGAACTCCTACCAAAAAGTAAGATTTTGCTCCAAGGTATACCTTGGAGCAAAATCTTACTTTTTGGTAGCACATGCTTAGACTTGTTCAGAAAAAGTCAAAATCTCCATATGTATCCATATAAATTTCGAGTTCCCTCAATTCCTCATGGATTCCAACATCAGGCCACCACTTTTTTGACAACCGGACTAACTTGGTATTATACCCTTTACATCACAAAAAAAAATTGAAAATCGGTTTATAAACGACGAAGTTATCTGCGAACAAACATAATATTGAATTTTTAGGTCATCTGGAACTGGGTTAAAGTTTTGATCTATAGGTTAGTCAGTGATCAAAATGACGATTTTTGGACGTTAATATCTAAATAACCGTTTGGGCTCCAAATGGTTCGTGTAATATTACACAAGGTGCCACTCGCCAGTTCTGTTACTTGAACTTGGCTTGACACACTACCGCGTGTCTAGATATGTTTTTTATATACAATTTGTCGAGTAAATTAGACTATTGCACAATATATAATTTTATTGCACACAATATTGTATAAACAACGAATGGATGTCTTCGATTTTTATAGGGAAATCAATTAAAAACGACTCATATCGACTGCGAAAATTATCAAGACCACGTAGTTCTTTGATTCTTCCTAGATGTCGCTTTTACGTTTATAGTTACCTAAACTATTATCTAAAACATGTAGATGGTAGGTTATGCTGGTTCGTATGCCATTTCTATTTCAATAATACCTATTTGTTTTATAAATACATTTTGACGAGTAAGTTTATTGCACAATATGCAATTATTTCATTTTTTGACCACGTAGTTCTTTGAGGGCTTCATAGATGTCGCATTTTCACCCGTACGTATATTGCAGTTCATAAAATGACCAATAGATGTCAGAAAAGCATGAATCAAAAGCCAGTTTTTTACTTTTAAACTGACATGGCTAGGTTAAAGTTCCAACTAAATTACATGGCCTTTTTTTCCCCAACTCCTTATTCATTATACTAACTGTATATCAAAATTTCAAAGCGCCTCAAACATGGATTTTTGGCATTAAAAAATGGACTTTTCAAAAATTTGTAACTTGGCTAAGTTCCGCTTCTGATCAGCCAGGCCTGCATTCTCGTGTTGAGGTACAATAGGAGAAGTACAGGACAAGGTTTCATCGTGCCTCAAATACCTACTCTAAATTTCTCAGTAGCTCTTGGGCTATATGTTTTATAGGGTTCCGTACCCAAAGGGTAAAAACGGGACCCTATTACTGATACTTCGCTGTCTGGCCGTCCGTCTGTCTGTCACCAGGCTGTATCAAGAACCGCGTTAGCTAGACAGTTGAAATTTTACAAACGATGTATTTCTGTTGCCGCTATAACAACAAATACTAAAAATAAAATAAAATATTTAACGAGGGCTCCCATACAACAAACGTGATCTTTTTCCGTTTTGTACAGAACCATTTGTGCGCGAGTCTGACTCGCATTTGGCCATTTTACTTCGTAATCGTATCTGGTCCGTATTCCATGTATAGTTGGTTAAAAATGATTGTCGTTTGTTTACCGCCCCACTCCCGAAATACGGGGGGTACATCATTGGCACGTATTAGAGATGTGATAAACGGCTTAAAATAAAAAGTTAACTTATCCGTTATTAAATATTCAAAAGCAGTTTTTGTTAACTGCTTAGTTGCTTAGTTGCTTAGTTGCTTAATATCAATTTAATAGTGAAAAATACTTATTAAATTGAGTGTTCATTAAATTTTTCTTTTATTTATTTGTTAACATTTAAAAACATAATTTTTTCTACTTTCGAAGTTTTTAATCCATAAATTACTGTTCAAATTTCTACGCCTAGTCGTCATTTTTATATACAACAGTACTTACGACAAAAACTTAATACTAAAACACTACACGAAAGGTTTATATTACGTCCATATGGACCATTATTATATTTATTAAAAGTTCACGATAAACCACCAAAACACCACTATTACGATTAAAATACGAATTATTGCGTAACGTAATATAACGTGTTTTCGTCAACCCGCAAAGCGCACTGCGCAACTAACAAAAAGCGACTAAACATGAAAAAATATTTAAGTTATAAGTACAAAAAATAACCTGTTTATTAAAACTTTAAATAAGCGATGAGCTACATTAAAGAATTTTCACTCTTATTGCGCTGTCATAAGAACTATTTTTCTTTGCTCATACCACACTTATGGCTTAATGACTATAAACGTTAAATAAGTGATGAGCTACATTAAAGAATTTTCACTCTTATTGCGCTGTCATAAGAACTATTTTTCTTTGCTCATACCACACTTATGGCTTAATGACTATAAACGATATAAACGATAAGAATAAGTGTTAAATGCTTACATTTATAAACGAATTTTCAACTTATTTTTTAAAGCACGCTTTTTTAAACGCTTTGCGTTTAAACGGCCATCTCTAGCACGTATGCCCGCTTGGTCCGTCGTGTCCAATCCAGCCACCGCGCGCCGCCCTGCCGGCCGCACTTCACTTCTCTTCCCGCTGTATACTTCCGTTTAGAGTTCTGTTATAATGTTTGCGTTACCAGAAACGGAAACGAAAGTGAAAATACATGCAGAACTTCCGCGGAAGCGGAAGCAGAAGCAGAGTTCTGTTGCATCACTAATGTATACCTCCTTGCCGAATGTAATCCAAATGTAAAAAGTTATAGTGCGATTCAAATGAGAATAGGATCGAGTCGGCGCCATATTGTTTCGAAATTAGACTGTATGATAATTAAATTTATGTTTAGATAATTGATTAGGTACTATTTAACGTTTTTATTTAAATTCGATGCAGGTCTATTAATATTTATATGCACATAAGTTTTTCTGAAAATCGCACTTATCAAGTGATATTTGACAGAAAAAGGTCATTGACGTTCCTATTCTCATTTGAAACGCGTTATAAAAGTCAACACGTGGCGCGTGCTGATCCAAACATCCACTTCTGTAGCCGTATTCGCATCTGCGCAGTATTTCCGAGGGCTGCTTGCTGAGATATAATTATGATAATAGAACTCTGCGCCAAATTCAATAGAGTTGAAAATCGAACACGACAGTGGCTCTTGCTCACGATGTTGTGTTCGATTTTTAACTCTACTGTTTAAGTGCAGAATTCTATTACAGTGCGCTGAAATTTCCTGGGTTTGCCGGATTCTGACATTAAATTAAGTGACGCTGAAGTCACATGCCGTCCTTGTCATTTCGGCTAGCAGAGATAGCGACAGCCTGTGAATAGGAGGGCTCTTAATTTTGATTAGCGTTTTGGTATTCGGCCTAAACAGCGCTCAGCTCGCGCTCGCCGCTCGCAGATCGCCGCTCGCTTGTAAACAATGTAGAGTAGCTTCACGTGTGACGTGCTATCTGTCGACTGTTGTAAACACGGGGTCGGCGACCTGCGCGGGAGTGCGATGTGTGAGGTACAGTTACCGCGGTACACGGACGGACGGGCTGTTTTGTACTGTACTTATCCACTAGCTGAAAACACCAGAATTAAGTTGTAATTAGTTTTTTTAAATAGGGATTGCAATAGGCTACCGAAAATTAACAGCGGTTCTGACACTGTTAAAACTTAAAAATGGGGGAATACCACAGTTTTAAATCTGCGAGAAGGCGTTGGTGGTAGAAATTAGAATATCTTTGACAAAAACATCATTTGAAACGGACAAATAAATTACATGCATGATGCACAGGTACCACCATAATGTAATAGACCGGGTGTCCTAAATTAAAGACAACGGAACTGTTTAGTTGTTCCTGCTAGGGCTCTGCCGTAGAACGTCTACCGTACTCGTGTATACGTACTTTGAACAAATTGAACGCGTGTAGGCTTAAACTACACAGTATCTCCGTTAACGGAAGAATATAATCTAGTTAGGCTATATTATAATGCTCCGGAATCCGGCCTTACAAAATTCTGAGCATTGAAAATAGAACTCTGCGCTATTTACAATAGAGTTGAAAATAGAACACATGAGTGTCGAGTCAAATGTTAATGTCATATAATTATTATGACAGCTCGATTTTTCGATTTTCAACTCTATCGTATTAGCACAGAGTTCTCTTTTCGGTGCTCTGAATTTTCACCGGCGTTCCGGATTCCGGAGCAATATAGTCAATTGAAGAGTCAAAGGCGTGTAGAGTTGTAGACATCGGAGCTGTGCCTTGTGTGATTCAGTCGGATGCTGAAGATGACCGTAATTAAGTGTCATACCACAGGTCATACTATCTAGATTCTAGATCTTGTGGGGATATTAAATCTGTCAGTAGGGGACTACATGTTAAATATTAAGTTTCATTTATATTTTATGAAATATTGAGGTATTTTATCTTGATAGATAAAAAAAAAAAACTGTAATTATGTGCATTTCAAAGTTGCAAAAATGTTGGAATATTTTTTAACATTATTGTTAAAACGCATAATTAGTGTAAAAATCTTTTTACCTTTGAAAATATTGATTTTTAATATATTTATCATTTATGAAAAAAAAAAATCAGTGAACAAGACTATTGCAATTTACTCCGCTACTTCAATGCATGTGTAGTTTAGTATCTATATGTAATGTGTATTGTGTTATCTTTTCCATTTTTTTGCTCTAAGGCACCCGACCGAGATTGTCTCGCCGGTATTTCTGGGCGGGTTAGGGTTGAAAGGTGGTAGCTTTTTCTGTTGACTTTCCAAGAAAAGCTTATGAAGTTTTATTTGTAACTATTTTTTATTTCATTTTCTAAATACTTATTTTACTAGATTCAATTAAATATATTATACATACTCAATATCTATTATGTAATAACTATTATGTAATAATATAAAACAATGTCACTTGCCATATTAGTACTTATCGTGGTACTTACTGGCGAGGGGTACCTATAACTCCATTCCTATCGGCTTCCCTTACCGCTTACCTTTTGAAGACCGTCATCCCAATCCCTATCTACTATACAGGCTCCGGCTTCCCTATGAAGGAGAAGCAGCCTTCGCCCCTGGTACTTATTTTTCTTTTTCAGCCCCTCTTCCTTTTTCTTGACTCATTAGGAACTAGCTCAAGCCCGTTGCTCTGCCCGGCGTGAATACAGCATCCCACGGGAAACGAGCCGCGGGCAACAGCTAGTAGTAGAATATGGATATAACGGAATGTTGTGTAACGCGTTTGTTCCGTCGGTTCCAGGTCACGGCAAGACGCACAAGGACGCGGCGAGCGTGCGCGCGACGCACCCCATACCCGCCGCGTGCGGGCTGTACTACTTCGAGGTGCGCATCGTGAGCAAGGGCCGCGACGGGTACATGGGCATCGGACTGTCCGCCCACGGCGTCAACATGAACCGCCTGCCAGGTACCACTCCAAACCGACGTAGTACTACTCGACAGCCTTCGTGGTCTAGTTTGGCTCTCGACTCGGAAGGTTGTGGGTTCGATTCCCGCATTGGAACATCAGAAAATGTTGTTTCCAAGTTTAGTTAGGATAATGCAGGCTGATCACCTGATTGTCTGACAAGATGATCCATGCGTCGGATGGGTGTGTAAAAAGTTGGACCTGCGCCTTATCTCTCTTCAATCATGTCGGTTATCCGTCCCACTGGATTACGAGAGTAAAGGACTCAGAGAGTGCTCTTGTGTATTGCGCACACACTTGGACACTATAAAATTACTCCTGCGTAACTGGCCTGGTTCCAATGAAACCGGCCACCGTCACCGAGATCGGTGTGCGGAGTTATTGTTATTACTACCCGAGTAACCCACCAGTAGCGTGGGGTTCCTATGGGCCGACTCATACGGAAATGGCAGCGGAGCGGCCAGCGGCATAGCAGTCGTAGCTCACGGCCGCCGATGGACCCTAGCGACTCAAGCGAAACTGTGTTTTATAGTAAAAAAATGTAAAGTCGGTTTACTAACGGTAGTTGAACGTGACAACGTCATATGGAACACCTCAGAGCGAGGTAACGCCGCAAACGTCATGTATTTTTTGTGCGTGCAGCCGGCTCCATCTTCACGTCACGTCAAAAACATAAAGTTTAAAATGATATGACAGATACTCTGCTGGCCGCTCCGCTGCCGTTTCGGTGTGAATCGACCCTAAAACTCCATTCCTATCGCCTTCACTTACCGCTTACCTTTTGAAGATCCTCATCCAAACCACTATCTATTAGACAGGCTAGGGCTTTCCTATGAAGGAGAACCAGCTTTCACCACTGCTACCTTCGCTCTAACCCTCATATATCCCCAGAGATACCCAAACGGGGATATAAGGCTGGGGAAAATTCGGAGCACTGATTCATAGAACTCTGCCCTAGTAAATTAAAGTTGAAAATCATCGTCGAGTGTCGAGCTGTCAATATGACATTGACATTTGACTCGACACTAATTGGCTGTGTTCCGCGGTAAAAGGCGCATGTAAGCGCTTGTATAAGCAAAATGGCGAATGCTTAGCGTTAAGCGCTGTCAATGCTAAATGCTATGTTCCTCTAGGGCACGTTATACTCTAAAAACTACTGATTTCAAAATAAATAAGCAAAATGGCGGATTATGTCAGTGCTAGCTGTTAGTAAACGTGTCCTGGCCGACAACTGTCATTTTCTTTTTAGCGCTAGTAAGCGCTAACAAGCGCCATTTCCCGCGGAACACAGCCAATGTGTGTTTTCAACTCTACTGTATTAGCCCAGATTACTATTTTCAATGCTCTGAATTTTCTCCGGCGTTCCGGATGCGGGATCGCATAGTCCCAGCCTTAATGGTCTTTATCATAGCTTTCATAACTTCGAGAATGATTCCGGGATGGGTCAGTAGAGACGAAAAGGGTGTTATTTTTTTATGGATAGTAATGCCTTAGGCCCACTTGCGCCAATCTGGGTTAAAGTTAACCCTGGGTTAAAAATCATGTTATCTCTCTCGTTCTTCGTATTTATGAAAGAGAAAGCATGATATTTTAACTCAAGGTTAACTTTAACCCGGATTGGCGCAAGTGGGCCTTAACATTTTGTCACATATTAAGCATAGTGATGTGCCGGATCGTTAAAAATGTATATCCGCGGATACGGATCTGAATACGGATATTTGTTGTCAAAATCCGCGGATACGGATACGGATACGGATCTTAACTTTCTTACGCAGTCGGTGTCGGTGCGCGCGACCTTCACACATGTTTCGACTTGCATTGCACGGCGGTTGTTTCTTTTGTTTTGTTTATAGTTTAGTGTGACACTAGACTAGAGGCGGGCGCCGCGCCGCCATGCATGCGGCGCCGCCGCCGCCGAGTATCCAAAAATTCGCGCCGATCGATCGACTCAAAAAAAAAAGTGCCCGCGCCGGGCACTAGGCGCCGGTAGCGGGCGGACGGGGCACGGGGTGCTGTGTAGTAATGGAAATTAATGCTATTTTTCATTAATTTCATTTGCATGCTAATTTTCAAGTCTTAGCATGCTACGTGCTATTGCTATGCTATTATGTTGCTATATTATTAGCTGTGGTTTGTAAAATGATAATGTTTTTTCATTACGTCGCGTCGCTCATTCAGTATTAACATACAATACGAAAATATTAATAAAAAACAACTATTGATTAATGGAACCTAAACGTATGCAATTAACTTTATTTTGAAAAAAAATACTACAGAAATTTGACTGAATTTGAATGTATTTTGTCTTCTCGCTCGCTCGTATTAATTCGTCGAACATCGCAGCATCGTGAACTCTCGGGTCGCGTCGCGCGTCGAGTCAAAATTATTTCGCATCGAATTTTAGCATTAGCAACTAGCAAAAGCACGATAGCTAGTTAGCACTTAGCGCCGCGGTGCGAACCAGCGCATTTTTTTACAAAAACAGCTACGCCGCGGCGCGGCGCCGCCACGCCGACCGATTTCCCCCATCGCGCCGCCGCCGGCAAATTTTAGGTCGGCGCCCACCTCTACACTGGACAGCATAGATAACGTTTGTTTGGTATTGGTTATTCCTAGGTCCATTGGTATTGGTACATGAATTTGAAAAAATGTCTACAAAGAAGTTTAGTTGTGTAATTTGGAATTATTTTGTGTTAGTAAATGATGAATGTTCAAATTTGTGATGGAAAGTATTCGCGTAAGGGTAAAGACACAACTTCTTTAAAAAATCTTTTACTAAGAAAAAATCCTCAAGAATATTATCTGTATTGAATTTAATAGTTTTTTATTGCTAGTTGCTACCATAATCAGTAATCACCTATTTAAAGAATTCATCTATAATTTTAAAATGAATAAGGTAAATAGATCCGTAAAAGATCCGCCAAAAAGTAACGGATACGGACACGGATACGGATCTTTCTTCTGCCTCGGATATCCGCGGATACGGATACGGATACGGATATCCGGCACATCACTAATTAAGCACATCACTATGTCTAGGAAGTCTCTGGGGTAATGTTGGAATGAAACTAAAAGTTTGATACATAATCCTAAGATTACAAAGGTTACAATATCAATTACAATGTCAATTGTCTTTATAATTCTTTTGGCTCCTTACTCGGAACTTGACTCTGAAGCCCCTTATACTGTCTTAGTAATCTAAACCTATTTGAATCTCATTGAAACTGCAGCTGTAGACCGCAGGCTTGCTATTTAATTATAATGTTAATTTATTGTTATAAAATATTTTTATTTTTATAGTTTAAGCGGAAATCTATGCAATCTAAACCCTGTGTCGCCCTACAAAGGGCGTCTTAATTTCGGCAGTTCACTAGAGTAGTGCAGTTTAGAAATATACTAATTATATTATCTTTTTCAGATAATATCTATTTACATGTGTAATATACTGCCATCTTACATTCCAATTATATCGTATGTGGTAGTGTAGGGTAGTGTCAGAGCTGGCCGCCCCTTGAATGATATGAAACAATATCACAGGTCGTCTCGATGTTGTAGGGTGGGACAAGCACTCGTACGGGTACCACGGCGACGACGGCCACTCGTTCTGCTCGTCGGGCACGGGCCAGCCCTACGGGCCCACCTTCACCACCGGCGACGTCATCGGCTGCGGCGTGAACCTCGTCGACAACACCTGCTTCTACACCAAGAACGGCACCCACCTGGGGGTCGCGTTCCGGGGGCTCCCGCCGAACCTGTACCCCACCGTTGGGCTCCAGACGCCGGGCGAGGTGGTGGACGCCAACTTCGGGCAGCAGCCGTTCGTGTTCGACATCGAGGACATGCTGCGGGAGCTGCGCGCGCGCACCCGCCTCGCCATCGACGAGTTCCCGCTGCCGGACGAGCAGGGCCAGTGGCAGCAGGTGCTGCACAGGTGAGACGACCTCCCGACCCCGAGAGGGCACAGGTGAGACGACCTCCCGACCCCGAGAGGGCCGAGGAGAGAGTAGATTTAGAGACCCCCTACACTAGCGTTTTTCGAGCGTCGTCGTCGTGCCAGCGTCCGCACAGCGTCGACGCCGGCGCTAGCCAGCTACTGAACGCATTGTTGGCGCCGCGTAAGCCCAGAACGTTCGGCAGGCGGCTAACGCTGGCCGACGTCGACGCAGCGCAGACGCTGACACGACGACGACGCTCGAAAGTGAAACGCTAGTGTGGGGTGTGTCTTAGGGTGAGCAAATCAGAGCTGAGTTCAAACAGATATCATTTCCGAATGCTTCATCACATAGATCATAGACAGCAGTCTACAAACTATCTATGTCTATTGAGAAACCCTTAAAAGAGAATTGCCTGTTTTGTGTATACTTTTAACTGACTTCAAATGAAGCATTTATCATATGCTGGGATGATTTATCAGAGATGATCATCCCAGTATATGATAAATGGATGAGTTACATATTATTATTATATTAATACTTTAAGCAAAAACTTTCAGAAGTTCAACGAGCCTTGTGCAACCGGAGGAGTATTTAATTTGGCCGGTAAATTAAAGTTTATGTGGAGGAAGGTGTGCAGAAAGATATATTTTTAAATAATGCTTAAATACAGATAAAATTATTTAAATAACATGATTACTAACACACACTACCGTGCGTTTGATAGATACAATTTTGTTACATGTTGAAGTTTGTCAATCTGTCGCAATATTTGTATATTTTTTCTATCTCAGATTCATATTGTTCCTTCGTTGGGATTCGAACCACGACCCCTTGAGCACCGCGCTAGCCACTGCGCCCCAGAGATCATTGAGTATCTTAACATAACTACATGTGTTTGTGTACAGAATGGTTTCCACGTATCTGGTGCACCACGGGTACTGCAGCACGGCTCAGGCGTTCTCCCGCGCGACCGGCCAGCCCATAGACGAAGATATAGCATCTATCAAGAACAGACAGAGTGAGTAGCTATAGTATATATGTCACCGTAAAATTGTAAAAATCGTTTGTAAAATAACTAACGAGATTGTAAAATTATGTCGAAAGATTAATAACTATGTAACCTCATTGCTCCTCCTTGATACTCTTTTTTGTCTTGACAGGAAATACTTGACAGACTTTTATATTGTGATTCATATGAATAATTTATGTTTGAAAATATTTGCGAAATATTAGCATTAAATGTTGTTTCTTTAGTTGTAAAGCAACACATTATCTTTTATTTCCATATTGTTAAAAATCATATTATAAAACAACATTTTCGCTATAACTTGTGAACAATGGAAAAACTGAGATTCGAATTTGTGGTAAAGGCAAGTGATGATCCAAAAACTAATATTATATGCTTAACTTCGATTACTGATACTGATAATAGAACATACTCGATTCCGGAAGAATTACAACCAGCTAAATTTCATGATGCTGTTCTAAAGACGCGAGTATTTGAAAATATAAAAAAAACATTGAAGAAAAGGCATGAGAGAAGGCAAGTATGGATAACAATGACACAAGAAATACATGATACCTATATAGATGACGATGGAAACATTCAATTTAACGGATATTTTTTAGAGGAAATAACTTCAAAATTTGAAAGAGCACCACAGCATATAGGAATTTTGGAAGAGTCTTTGACAGAATTATTACATAAATGCACGGAATCAAATAAACCACAAATTTCGGGAAATGTGGTAGACAAATTTATTTTGGAAAAGTTTAACAGGAGGACATCTAATGCATCTCAATGGATGAATAGATTTGAAGAGGAATGTTCACGCTTATCAATTGTTGAAGATGCAAAGAAAATTGAGATTATAAGAGCATTTTTAGAAGACCTAGACTGGTATACCTCCATGATGATTAAATATACAATTAATTCGGAATGGAAAACATGGAAGGAATGTTTCTGTGAAACTTATGCTGACAAAGGTTGGTCAGCAGTCAGGTATGCAATTTTATTTCATTACAGACAAGGTTATTTATTAGACTATGCCTTGAAAAAGGAGAGACTTTTATTGGAAGTGAACAAAAACATTGATGTTTGTACATTGATTGATTTAATTGCAACGGGATTACCTATATTTGTGATAAATAAAATTGATAGAAATATTTTAAGAACGACAGAAGATTTATTTAACCAAGTAAGAGGTCTAGAATATTTAGTTACCAGAAAGAATTTTCAAAACAACTTTAGAAGGAATGCTGACAATGAATCAGAGAAACAAAATAAGAATAGAAGAAGCTCACAAGCAGTAGGAGAAAACAGATATCCAATAAGAAACGTTAACAATTCAGAGTTAGAAGTTGAACTAAATGAAATCAATCCAAAAAACTTGATATCCCGCCATTAATCAAAATTGAAGTTGAATTAAATGACTCCTTAAAAATAAAAGGGATCTATGATTCAGGTTCGAATGTGTCCTTAGTAAATTCCAAAATTTTGTCAATAAAAGGTACTCAAAATAATAAGGACGGTATAAATGCGAACCTCAAGACGATTAATGGCGTTAAAAAGAGTGTTGGTATGATAACTCTCAAAATAAAGATTTTCGATATAGAGAGAGATGTCAATGTATTTGTCATAGACGCAGAAACTTTCGATTACGATTTTTTGATTGGATTAGACATAATAAAAAAATTTCATCTTGTTCAAGATGAATACTTGGAAATAAAACAAAGTATTCCGTTTAAGGAGAATAAGATATATTATAAAACAAAGACATTTTATAGAACAACCAATTTTGACAAAGCAAACAAAAAATATGAAATTAATTTTAACGAACACCTAGAGGAAAAAGACTTTACTATTATGGTGAATCACCTTAATGTGGATCAACAGAATGATATTGATAATCTTATATCAAAATATAAATCACTTTTCGCGACAGGCAAGTACGATGTTGGTAAAGTAAAAGATTACGAAGCACATATTGATTTATTGGTCGATAGGTACTGCGCTAAAAGACCATATAGATGTTGTATAGGGGATAAAAAAGAGATAGAAATGCAGGTGGCTAAATTATTAGAAGAAAATTTAATTGAAGAATCATATAGTCCTTTTGCAGCACCTGTTACTCTGGCATATAAAAAAGAAGATGGACGGAAATCCAGATTATGTATTGATTTCCGAGATTTAAATAAAATTGTAATACCACAATCACAACCGTTTCCCTTAATAGAAGACTTAGTGGTGAAAACTCGAAATTGTAAATACTTCACAACACTTGATGTTAATTCGGCATTTTGGTCAATCCCGCTCAAAATTGAAGACAGACATAAAACAGCTTTTGTAACTCAAGATGGACATTTTCAATGGACCTGCCTACCCTTTGGATTAAAAACTTCACCAGCGATTTTTCAGAGAGTATTAAGCAATATCATAAGGAAACACAAACTATCGAACTTTACTGTAAATTATATTGATGACATATTGATATTTTCTAAGACGTTTCAAGAACATATTACTCATTTATCATTACTACTAGAAGCAATATCAAAAGAAGGATTTAGACTAAAATTTTCAAAATGTAACTTTGCACAAGATTCAGTAAAGTACCTTGGTCATATAATTAAGGACAACACGATAACTCCTTTGAAAGATAATTTAATTGCAATAAAAGATTTTCCTATACCAAAGACGCAAAAGAACGTACGTCAATTTTTAGGAAAAATCAATTTTTATGGTAAATATATACCAAATATATCAATCATTTTAGATCCTTTACATAATTTATTGAGAAAAGGGCAACAATTTGTTTGGTCAAAAAAGTGTGAAGAATCTTTTCAGTTGATTAAAAACTTAATGTGTGTAGTGTGTGTATCACCTCCCTACCTATATATTATAATGTAAGTTGATTTAAGAGTTAGTTAATAAACATTATTCGCGAAGACAACATCTTTTAATTGGACTCCCTAAGCCTGCACATTGCATGGCGACCCTGCCAGTGCTGCCTAGCGGCAGCGCTGCGCAGATGGTACAGGGACAACAATATTAAAAATAAGACTTTGAATTGTGATGCGTGAATTATTATTAGTAAAAATAAGACTTTAAAATGTGAAGTGAACTTTATGCGGTGATTGAAAATGTGGACATAATAGTGACAAAAAAATGAACTAAATAATAATATAACGGCCGTTAATTAGGAAATAAATAATGTAGATTTTAACATATTAAGTAAATATTGTAGAAAAATAAATACAAATCTAAAAGTGCTATACCTAACTATAAAAATTATTTGCAAAAAAAAAAACTATGACTTTAATGGAAATAAAAAGTGTGGCTAAAATATTTTATGAACTGAGAAATTAAATTTAAAAAGTTGCAAGAAGAATATTATAATCATAGGCATGATGAAGAAGAAAAAAAAAAGGCTAAACAGAGAAAAAAAATACAGAAGTTAGAGTGCAAAACGAATTATTGGCCATCAGTTGAAGACAGTAATTTTGAAAATTTTTGAGTGAAGATGAGCAGGCAGCTGGGAGTTGTTGGAGTCAGATGAGTAGAGATGATGAGCAGGCAGCCGGCAGTTGTTGGTGTCAGATGAGTGGATATTATGTAGAGCAGGCAGCCGGGAGAAGTTCGAGTCGGAAGTGGATGCAGCCGGGAGATCAGTGAGCAGACACATAGATAAGAATAATTGGACGTCAGATTTTTTTTTCTAGGCTTATTACGTAACATTTTCATAATTTTAGAATTTATAATTAATTAAACTATTTTACAAATTAAAAATGAACCTATGTACTTATAACAGTAATAGTATATTTAAAAAAAAATTATGTGTGTTAACATATTAAAAATTTAGATGAATTAATTTATAATAAATTTTAGTAATATGGAATAATATACAAGAACAAAAGCTTACAAAATTAATTAAAGTAGTAAAAGGGAAAAGCATTTTTATGAACTTTTGGGAATAAACTAAATTTAAAATGTAATAAGTATGTACTAAAAAGACGTTAATATTTTGATTTTTAAATGGAGAGATATTAAATTTAAGTGTCAGATTGGTTTGTGAAGTAAAGTTAAAATAAAATATCAAAAGCATATTATGCAAGTAGATAATATTGATGTTTATTTAATTATGTTGTCCTTTAAAGTTTTGGAATCAAGTATTCTCATAAATATTATTTTTTTGAGTAAATTTTTATATCTATCACAAAATTTATTGATTTATTGTTATGAATAGCCAACTAAAATTACAAATATACATGCACGTTGCTTGGGATTACATTATAATGGTTATTGCACTTTTAATTAAATTTTGCTATAAAAATAAATAAAAGAATCGGCTATGAAAATATTTTAAAAAATAAATCACGAAACGAAAAATAAGTTAGAACCAAAGTTAGAACAGTTGGATTTGAATTAATTAATATCAAAATAAATTAAAATAACATTGAATAAGTAGTAATAACATTAAATAATTAAAGATCATAATTTAAAAAATTTTAAGTGTGTTTACAAATTGTTAATGATATTAGATGAATCTTTTTGTAATTTCATTAGTTTCAAGTGACTTTCAAAAGTTAAATTTAATTTATAATGTTATTATCTTGCAACTTATGCCGCTCGTAGGTATATTTAGTACCTAGTAGAAGTTACACTATTTAAAAAGGAATTTTTGGCTGAAGACAAGATTATTATAATATTGTAAGGATGTAATCGTAATACGAAAGTGAACTTTGTAATAAAATTAAATAAATGGGTGTTGACGATGCGTAAAGATTTTTTAAGCAAAAAAAAAATTGTAATATTAGTTGTTAGAGAAAGAAAACTTTAAAGAAAATATGAGTTAAAATAATGTGTGTCAGTTATTATTAATTATAATAAGTATTGATATTTGAAATTTAAGACATTTGGAAAAAGGAATACATAGTAACTCATTACTAACTAAATATTTTACGCAGTTGGTTAACGCAGGTAGGTAAGTTCCCCAAGCAAACAACGCCTTTGCTGGGAAAGCGTCAAATATCCGCGGTGCCAACTGCCAGCACAGCATTCGCGCAACGAAATGTAAGTAGATACTATTTGTTAATAATCAAAGCTAGGGTTGTACAAAAATATGTATATTTTTTTAAAAGATTTTTTATTTACAATACATAAAAATTCGTCATAAAATATGTCAATTTTGAAGGTTAATTTTTAAGGTATTATAGTATTAGTTGAAAAAAAAACAATATATTTCAGATTTAAGATTCATGTTAAGTATTATTTAAATTCATTTCACGAAATTATTTTTATTTGAAATAAGACTGAAAACGAACAGTGTGTTTTAAAATATTTTGGTATGTCACTTAGAAGTTAGAGGTATTATTTTTTTTCGACATTTAGTTAAAATAGATAAAAGTCCAGAATATTGAAGTAATTAAATTTTGTTAAAATTTTGATATTGACCTCTTATCGAGAAAGTTCGTTCGGTATTTTTAGTGACAATTAAATTCTATATTAATAGTACCTAGATGGACCACCCATGTCCATGTTATCATCAATAATAATTGGTGTCATATAACAGATCATCTCAACTTTACATGCACCATTTGTGGTACAAATCAAAACATTAGCGATACGATGCATAAGCGCATCCAAAAGTGTCAAGTAAGCATGCCATATTTAGGTTGGAAAGATTGCATGAAATTACATGTGCAAAAGATTATGTTCCAATTTGCAACTTGAAAAAAAAAATCCGTAAGGAAATTTAGTAAATTAAAATAATATAGTATCACACCTACATAGGTAGGTAGGTACATTATCTTTTTTTTTGTAATAAAGTAACTTAATTCATTTAATTTTTTGTTTTATATTAAAAAAAAGGACAATTTCAAAGTAAACCTACACATTTTTTTTACTATAATATCTACATAGGTAGGTGCATAATTTTTGTTTTGTAATGCGGTGACTGAATAAAACACAACCTATTAATATTTTTTTAAATTAATATGAACTCTGGAAGTTATATAATTCGTTTACTTTATTTCAGGCTATGGAATTAAAAAAAAAATAGGAACGTAATAAAATATAATTAATTAGTAAATTAAAAGTCGTTCACTCACTTCAGATAGGTGATATTAATTTAATTTATTTTGTACTTTTAACTTTTTGGAAAATAAAAGCAGAGTAAAAAGATTTTAATAAAAATAATAAGTTGCATATTATACAGGTAAAAAAGAATATATTAAGATGTTATGTTGCTATGTATTCCAATCCAATTCAATTAAGTATGCTAAGAAAATGCAAATTAATTATTATTAAATAAAATAAAAAGTTTTTATTTCATGGTTACTTTTAAAGTTATAAAAATAATATAATTTTATTATAAAGTATATTAAAGGAGGAATCGGTAAAAAGAAAGGATATGTAAAAATCTCAAAACGAGACAATTATTTCTTAGAAATGTATTAAATTCTTTTTAACTACTTTGTGTCAGTTGATTAGCTACATTTTCTGAGATTTTATACTGGATATGACTTAAATGGATTTACTTAAAAAATATTTACGTTCATACGAGATATGACGTAATATTATTGTGAAGAGAATTAGGAATGTGTTATTTAGTTTGTAACATAGCTGTAGTCTATGTAGGGATGTAAAGAAAAGATTATTTTGAAATAAGGATTTGGGTTTGAGTTTTATAAGAAGGTATTTGATTGGAATAGAACAGTTACTAGGTAGAAGGGATGTGTCTATGTTTGGAATGTCTAGTAGCTGTTGGCTTGATCACCCAACAGTTGATGGATATTTTAAATATTGAGTGCATCAAAATTATGGAATAGGTTATTTTGTAAGGAATTTGGGTATGTTAAGGTGAAAAAATGCCATAGTGCATTAATTAAATACTAGCTTAAATGCTATGTATGAGTAAAAAATAAAATGCTAAAAGCATAAATAATAAAATACGTAAGGTAATCCTTCATTCGATCATGGTGTAAACGAGATTTCTCTGTGAGAATAGTTGGAGGTCAAGAAGCCTTAAAACAAACCCTTGGTATTAAAATATGGTACAAATATAAAATAAATGGTACTTAGAGCATGCTCGGCGGGAACAATCCTCCACTTAACAAAAATGGTTGGAGACATATTATTATATTGTGTTGGTTAGTCTTAAAATAGGTCCCGTTAAATGTTGAATAAATAAATAAAGTATTGTACCAAAATAAAGTGCGCACATGAAGTATTAAAATAAATAAAATAAAGTACCATAATAATTATAAATACTTTAAAGTCGACTATAAATAAAATTATAAAAATGTATACGAGTAAATATTAAATATGAATAATGTAAGTGTAAGTGACTGGCCAGTCCACTAATCAAGTGAATTAGTAAAAATAAATGTAAAGATATTATGTGAAATGAAATAATAAGGAAATGAATATGAAAATGGATTCACTTATAGTGAAATGGAGGTTGTATTTCTTTTTCAGTGACAGAATATAAATAAAATAATAATAGTGAGGAGGTACGGATTTTTTTTGTTAGGAAATGTGAAATATTTACTTAAATTAAATATATTATAAAAGATTAAATTTATTAAAATCAATTATGTAACCATGTAAAAAAATCTTAATTTGAATTTAAGTCAGCAACTTAGTTTTGGTATTACCGTTTATTTTAATTAAATATATCGTCAACATCCCATATCTTAAATTAATATTAAAAACATGTTTTACGAATTTTAAATATAAATGACACAGATTTGTATTTATTGTTATAAGTTGGGTATTAGTAGGAATATATAATATTTTTTTTATAAAAAGTAATTATGGAGGTTTTAATGTTAAGTTATTTATAATGAAAAAAAAAATGTATCCAATTTGTTTTTTCAAAAATAGGGGGGAGGTGTAGTGTGTGTATCACCTCCCTACCTATATATTATAATGTAAGTTGATTTAAGAGTTAGTTAATAAACATTATTCGCGAAGACAACATCTTTTAATTGGACTCCCTAAGCCTGCACATTGCATGTGCCAGAAGCCTATATTAACTATTTTTGATCCTGATTTACCTATAAATATTTATACTGACGCCAGCATACTGGGTATTGGCGCTGTTATGAAACAGCCACAGCTTAATGGAGAGGAAAAGCCATGTGCATATTTTTCAAGAAAACTTAATGATACTCAGAAAAAGAAAAAAGCTATTTACTTAGAATGTTTAGCTATAAAGGAGGCTGTTAAGTATTGGCAACATTGGTTACTAGGGAAAAAGTTTACAGTCTTTACAGATCATAAACCTTTAGAAAAAATTAATATTAAATCTCGACCAGACGAAGAACTAGGCGATCTTACATATTATTTATCTCAATACAATTTTGAAGTTATTTATTCGCCAGGTAAATATAATTTGGAAGCTGATAGTCTTAGTAGAAATCCAGTATTGGAAGCAGATGATAATCATGATGATAATTTAAAAATTGTAAATTTTGTTAAAATAGAAGATATCCAATGTGACCAGCAAAGAAATGAATACATAAGACTAAATAAAAATAAATTAAAGTTTCAAAATTCAATATACTATAAAAAGTCAAAGAAAAAAGAAAAAATCATACTAACGGAAGAATTTGGTAAAAAGCTAATAAAAGATATTCATTACCTCTACTGTCACATAGGAGCAGAACAGATAAGAAATAAAATAAGCGCATTTTATACTGCAAATAACTTGATGAGAAATATAAAGAATGTGTGTGACACATGTGAAGTATGCATAAGAAATAAGTCCAGAGGTAAATATAATTATGGGCTATTGTCTCAGTTAGGACCAGCTTCATGTCCTTATGAAATAATGTCAATAGACACTATTGGAGGATTTGGTGGATCTCGATCTACAAAGAAATATTTACATCTTTTAATAGATCACTTTACAAGATATGCTTATATTTTGACCTCGAAAACACAGAATTCAAATGATTTTATAAAGCTATTGCAGAAAGTGACACAGGAACATAAGATTGGTATTATTCTATCTGATCAATACCCAGGTATAAATTCAAAAGAATTTAAATCATTTTTAGATGTACAAAATATAACTATAGTTTTTACTGCGGTGAATGCGCCGTTTTCAAATGGTTTAAACGAGAGATTAAACCAAACTATTGTAAATAAAATAAGATGTAAGATAAATGAAAATAACAATAACTTAGCCTGGACAACTATTGCTCACGAATGTATCAAAAGATATAATGAGACAGAACATACTGTTACAAAATTTACACCTAAATATCTTTTGGAAGGAAAAAATTATACCATTCTACCAACTGAATTAAAAACAAATTTTACAGTTGAAGATTTAAAAAGGGACAGAAAAGTGGCATTTGAAAATTCTATGAAGTCACATATTTACAATAAAGAAAAATTTGATAGAAAAAGGAGAGATCTTGATTTGAAAATTGGTGATTTTGTATATGTTGAAAATGGAAATAAACTTAATAGAAGAAAGTTGGATGAACTAAAAATTGGGCCATTTGAGGTCTTGGAAAAGATATCTGACTCTATATACAGAGTAGACACTGGACACAGGAAATGTGAATCAAATTTCTATCACATTACGAAGATCGTTCCGGCTCCTACAGCTACAGTGGTCGGAGCCTGATCTGGGGGGGGAGATGTAACCTCATTGCTCCTCCTTGATACTCTTTTTTGTCTTGACAGGAAATACTTGACAGACTTTTATATTGTGATTCATATGAATAATTTATGTTTGAAAATATTTGCGAAATATTAGCATTAAATGTTGTTTCTTTAGTTGTAAAGCAACACATTATCTTTTATTTCCATATTGTTAAAAATCATATTATAACTATATATTTATAATCTAACGAAAAATAATGTGTTAAATTATAGGCTGCATATTCGCGTCCGAAGTCTATCAACATTTTACAATTTCACTAGTTATATTACAATCTAACGATTTTTACAATTTTTGGGTGACATACATCGTGAACCTTCTTATCGACATGTTTCCTTTACTGTAATTGTAAAACTGTTACTGTTAAATAACAGTTTTACAATTACAGTAAAATAGTTACTTTGAATTACGCAATGACGTTTTGGCGATTTTCAGCAATATAGTGATTATGAAAACATGTTTTTATCGCGAGTGAAGATACAGAAAATAAGTTTTCAAGGTATAAATAGAAAATATAGCATGATTATAAAATACGCATAATTCGTTTGTAATGAATATGACACGCATTTCTACTTAGTACGCACTTTACGTACGCGACGCTCGTGCGTACGAGCGTACAAATGGCGCTTTGGTTTCATTCGTAATGAAACATATTGTCATTCGGAAAAAATCTAGTATTATTAAAACATTAAATTTTACATAAACTAAATACTGTGATATTTTAACTAATTTCAACGAATATTCATATTAAATATTATGATTAATAATTATGAATAGATAATAATCTCTACTTCTCCCATGGCTCTTAAAAGTTAAATTGAATTAAATAATTATGGGAAATGAAATGTGAATGAAAATTCTAGTACTATTATGAATTGTGGCCGCCCTTTTTTAAACAGCTTGTTTGCTTGTTTTATGAGTTATGACCCATAAACCCCCAATGTCTCTTGACAGATTTGTTATTCGAGTTATGGCGAAATGACAAAACTTTTTTGTTTTTTGTTACAAAAGTTGCGTACCCCTGAATTATACCATAATGTACCATATTCCTAGCAAATAAATGATTTGATTGATTTGATTGATTTATTGATTGATTATGAATGTTTGTTTATTTTTTCCTTCTTGTGGTGGACTCGGCTTTATGTACTGGGCTTCCTGGGTATTAACTTGACATTTCCTACAATACACTCACCGCCCTCGTCGCGTGTGCAGGGATATCGCGGCTGGTGCTGGCGGGGCGCGTGGGCGAGGCGCTGGAGGCGGCGCGGCGGCTATACCCCGGCCTGCTGGACGCCGACCCCGACCTGCTGTTCCTGCTCAAGTGCCGCCAGTTCGTCGAGATGGTCAACGGCACCGACCAGCCCGTGAGTACAGCAAAAGACTCCAGCTAGACGGTCACACACCAGCCAGCTAACGAAAAATACAGCACCAGCAGATCTAATCGCTACTCATACTAGTGAAAATAGTAGATTGTTAGCCTAGGGTTGAAAGGAATCAATTCCCGAGGTAGTTAGGCTATAGTCCAAGTAGGAATTCATTCTTTTACCCGTGGCATACACTCTACTTTTCATTTAGAATATGAGGAAAATAAAACTAGTTGTTTATCTAAACTATTTATTGATAATAATATATTAGTAATTTAGTATCCCGGCAATTTGTGTTGACTTTTTAATTTTTAAATATGGAACTTGCCGCTCGCCGCTGCACTCGCGGCTTATTCCGCTAAAAGAACTTTGCGCTAAATTCACACTGGCTGTTTAGAAAGTCATGTCATTTTTAATAGTTTTTTTTTTACATAAAACTCTTCACAGCTGACAGCAGTTCTAGTATCAAAGTTCTGATTTAGGCTGTTGATTATTTTTCTAAAATAACTTCAAAAATCATCTTTCACATAGGGTTAATGGGGCGGCAAAATATGTTATTGGCCTCGGGCGCAAAATTTCTAAATACGCCTCTGTATATTGGTCAGATGTCTGTATTATATATACCAGCCGGCCCATTTCGGGGGGGGGGGGGGGGTTGAACCCCCTAAACCACCCCCCTGGCTACGCCCATGATGTCATCGTCGTTGATACTAAGACGTCTGCAACTATGTGAACTAATATGTAAAAAAAAGAAGCTACTTGAGCTCAGACTACATTACATTTTAGTATTATTAGACCTAAATTGCCGCCAGCTCCGTAGCTATAAGTTCTTAGCGCCTAAACTTACTGAATACTAACACTATTAGTAACAAATGATGCGCGTGTTGCAGGCGGAGTACGAGGGTAACAACGGCGTGGCGACGTCCGTCATCTCGCACACGAGCTGCCCGCCCGCCGCGCCCGCCGCCGGCGCCGCGCCCGCCAGCCCCGCCCCTCACGCCCCCCACGCCCCGCACGCCCCCCACGACGCCCCCGCCACGCCCGCGCCGCACACCAACGGTCAGTTGCTACTCACAAGTGGAAACGCTAATCTACACTAATATTATAAAGAGGAAAACTTTGTTTGTATGTTTGTTTGTTTGTTTGTTTGTTTGTTTGTTTGTTTGTTTGTTTGTTTGTAATGAATAGGCTCAAAAAGTACTGGACCGATTTCAAAAATTCTTTCACCATTCGAAAGCTACATTATCCACGAGTAACATAGGCTAAATTTTATTTTGGAAAAAAATAGGGTTCCGTAAGATATTTGGGGGTTTCGGACACAAGGTGTAAAAAATCAACCAGAAAAGTTACTTATTTTGCGTACGCTGCCTAAACTATAAGAGATAGAACCATAAAATGTTCTAATTAATTGTAGATCGTATAAATATCTACAAAAAAGTCCGCGACACACTATACCTATCTATGTCGAGTGAGGCACAACAACCATTTTTTTATTTAGAAATCTTGAATTTTTTTTGGACTATATTTAAACGCGTTTATTTTACTCATGCTATTAATCCTTATCAAAATAAATTATTTCATCACTAAGAACAGTTCATGTAGATAATAGTTGGTCTTTAAATGATTAAAATTGGACGTTTGGTTTTGAAGTTATGGCGAAATTAAAATATTACGATTTCTGCTGCACGGCCCGTTGCGAAGTGGGTGTCACCAAGGCGGGGGCGGGGTAATTTTTTTTTGTTTTGTGTTCGTTGTAACTATGGCAAAGAATATAATATATTACTAACGTAACTATGGTGGATAGATACTTGAATACCTATTTAGTGTTTGTTGTATTGTTAGTCTTGAAGAGTATAGGTATTTCATACGATAAAAGTATACCACCTACTTATTTCATTGAGTTTTAGTAGGTACCTATATTAATTTGTTTCTGTTTGTTTTGAACTTTTGACTAAATTTCGCCCGTTTGGTAGAGGTTTAAAGACATTCTGTAGTATTAGTATCAGTACCTACTGTACCCGTGCGAAGCCGGGGCGGGTCGCTAGTCTATACTAATATAATAAGAAGGAAAAGTATAGGGTCCGAAACTACTGGATCGATTTTGATGAAATTTGGCCCAAATATAAAGTCGACCACGAGGAAGGACATAGGCTAATTTTTATTGCGACAAAGTGTACGGTTCCTGCGGGATTTCCTTTTGCGCGCACAAAGTTGCGGGCAACATCTAGTATCTTATGCTTTTAACGAGACAATCTTGTATCTTATATATAAAAATGAATTGCTGTTCGTTAGTCTCGCTCGACGAAAAGTCGAGAACTGGCTGGACCGATTTGGCTAATTTTGATCTTAAAATAATCATATCAGTTCAGGGAAGGTTTAAACGGTGATAAATTTCAGTTCATAGTTAAGGCAGAACAACGTTTGTCGGGACAGCTAGTAATATAATAAAAATGGATTGCAATTCCAATGTCTCGCTAAAACTCAAGAATGACTGGACCGATTTGGCTAATTTTTAACGGTCTTCAGATAATTGTGGAAGTTCAGGGAAGGTTTAAACTGAAATGTTAAGAAAGACCAACGTGTGTCGGGACAACTAGTCTTGTATTATAATCGGTTTCTCGAAAACGGCTGCCGATATTACCGTAAAGGATGCAGGGAGTTTCGGTGGAAAAAAATCGGCTAGGTCTTATCCCTGGAAACTGCACATTTTCATTCATCGTGCAACAATATATCAATAATTTCGACTCAATTATGTCAGTACGATTGGCATGCGTGTGTATAATTCGGAATGTGGTGCGTTCGGATCCCGTAGAGATAAATATTTTTGTGATTCTTTTTTTTTTTTTTTTATCAGAACTCCGAGCAAAGCTCGGTTACTCAGATACAATAACCCCAAACGAGAAGAAAATCAAATCGTTTTGACCAGTGTCATTCTTTAGATGAATCTTATAATTAAGATATATGTTTAATGTGAATCTATCGACACCGCTTGGACTAAAATCCGTCAAACCGTTAAGGCTGTTGGGCGTGAGTCATGACAAAAGAAATATACCGAGAAACATAACCCTTATTATTCAAGTTAAACGAAATTGATATGGTTAAAATGCTGATTTCAGGTGTGTCGAGTATTGAGATAAAGGACAACGACAGCGGCGACGTGGACATGCCCGCAGCGAACGGCGAGATCGGTACGTACACGCACGCAATTTGCGTGCACGCGTACGCACTGTGCGTAAACGTTTCATAACCTAACTTTTTGCAGTGGTTTTTGTTGAACGATAAAAAATGGAATAGGTGTATTTAAGTTATCCATATTATCAAAAGGCGTATGTGTGCAATAGAAAAACAAATGCACACACATTATAAATATGAGTATGAGGATGGATGGATGGATAGATGTTTTTGACTCACGCAATGACGACTGAATGGATTTTGATTTTATTTGGTATGGTAGTAATTTGGGCTCTGGATTAATAGATAACACCGTACTTTTCGGGACAAAACTACTTTTTGTCCCGAAAAGTACGGTGTTTCCATGGGATACTGTATTAATGCGACCGGAGCCGCTCAAAGGCTAGTTATTATGAAACTGCTGTAATCTGCAGTGAAGAAGCCTAAAAACTTAAAAATTAACACCTAAAAATATATAATAAACACAGAAAATATTATACATATCTACCTATGTATAATGCAAAAACTATAATATATTTATTTACAGCAGTAGTATATTTAGAAGTCTACATGTAGTATAAGTAGTTATAAGTATTTAAGTATAATTAAGGATATAATAATGTGTTTATTTTTGAGTTGCACATCATAACACTTTCACTATTGTTTTACCACGACCGATATTTATTTAATACCATTGTTATCTATTATTTGCCCGTTGCTTTTTAGTTTTGCACTTACATATTATACATATATAACAATATAATGTACTATCCCATTCTAATGGCTTGTTAATATTATCGTCGTCTCTTTCTATCGCTGATATTCGTTAGTGAGAAAGAATGATATCATTATGTTCGCGATTCGATGAAATGGTTTTGGTTCAACGGTACTAACAAAATGATGCGATGGATATTAATTTAAATTAAGCATAGGACTATTTTTAAAGTGCTATATTTGGCTACTTTAAGTATAAAATTTTTATTTATAAGTATCTATTTAACCAACATTATTTAAGAAAATGTACAAAATCCTTCCAAGTAATCTTAAAATTGCAATGTAGATGGTTGATACAGTAGCCAATAGTATATTATACATATTAAATTATTTGAATAGATCGTCACTAGACACTTTTGTAAGTAGTCGTTTCACTCTTATGTAATACGGTTTGCATATAGATTGAACATTGTCAATGTGCAATCCTGACCTATTTTAACTGTCAAAATTTATTGTGATCAAAAAATTGATAAAATTATTGTCAAATAATAGGCAAATTCGTGATAACTAGATTAGGGAAAACTATATGCAGACTTAATACTTTTGTATGATCAAATTTGTATTTCTATATTGCTGCGTTTTGAAATATGCTTAGTGCATGCGCATGTGGCTATAAACATAAAAAGGTGCCAAAGTTGCCAGTAAAATACTTTAAAAAAGCCAGAATATAATATTAACTCTTGTTTATAATTTCTAGTTGCAATCCGAGTAAAAATACCGCAGTAAGAAGTATTTACTTGCAACAGTGATATTTTATCATACTATCTTTGTTATTGCTCGCGTTTTTATACAAAGTTTGTACCTCTATGTCATCCTGTTTTACGTGCCATTTTTCAGTTTAATTTGTTCAGTGGTTTGAGTAATGTGTAAATGATATTAGTCGGTATTCGTCATCGATTGTTAGTGACGTCCGGTACCGAGTAAGCTTGTACAAAGTTTATTATATGGCTAATTTTTGGAAGTAATAATATACTCTAAGAGCCTGATTCACAATCTTCTAACAAGTGTTGGATAGCTTTGTCGCTGCTTACTTTAACATATCGAGCGGAAAGACAAGACACGCAAGTAAGCAAATAATGATGAATTTGGCGACGGACGGACGGACTGAGAAACTAATGGTTTCTTGTAGTTACTACGGAAGCCTAAAAATGAAATGAGCCAGACATGGAACACAAAATGGAATAATAATTTCAATGTTAAATTTCAACTTACAAAAATTTATTTCAGAGTTGGTTAGTCCAACTCCAACTAGCTAGGGGGGGGGAGGGCATTCATTAATTACATATTATGCCCCTTGAGTAATTTATGAACGGCTCCTTATTAGTGGATTGTGAAACGGAATTTTTGTATTCGGCTAGCGGGAGGCCGCAGGGTGCATGGGAGCTTCTTACGTCACAGTCAGTCCGACACCTCGACACCAGCTAGTCGCATACTAACGCTTCTTATTATTATTTACTCTAGGTTACGCTTGTGCGTCAGAATATGTCAAAAACACACACTTTATTGCTAAATGTTTAAACAAAACATGTTGTGTTTCTGACATTTTCTGTGCTATTGGACTCGCTATTACCGCGGTGTCTTTGAAGGGTTAGTTTGTATGGTGTAATTGTAATGTTATATAAAAGTACATAAACAGATACACGTTTTATTGCAAGGGCGGCGCCGCATCAGCGCAACAGCGCAACTCGCAATCAATTGTGTATCTTTTTCTGTAGCAAATAAAGTTCAATTTTGAATCGCTGCATCGAAAGTGCAACGCGTCTCAAACAGATCCTAAGTCCGTTTTGTTTCTTTTGAGGTATAGAACCCTAAAGAGCTTTTAGATATTCGTCTGATACATGAATATTGGCATCATCATAATATGTAAAACATGGCGTTAAGGTGATCACACTATAACTACAAACACCGCGGTAGTAGCGAGCGGGGATACCGCATGGAGCAGTAGACCAGCGGGCAGAGGGCAGGGGGGAACGGGGACTGGGGCACGGGCAACGAGCAGGGCAGTAACGCAGTCGGTTGTAGGTGAGCTGCCGCTGGTGAAGGGCATGCCCGGCGTCACGGCCAGCGTCGCCGCGCTCCTGCCGCGCCGCGCCGGTGCGTACCGCTCGTGACCGCTTGTGTCCGTAACAACTCCGCTTGCACTGACACGCACCACTTCGCTTGAGAGCTAGTAACCCGCTTGTTTGCGTAATCCGCTCGTGATCGCTTGTGTCCGTAACAACTCCGCTTGCACTGACACCACGTCGCTTGAGAACTAGTAACCCGCTTGTTTGCGTAATCCGCTGGTGATCGATTATGTCCGTAACAACTCCGCTTGCACTGACACCACGTCGCTTGAGAACTAGTAACCCGCTTGTTTGCGTAATCCGCTCGTGATCGCTTGTGTCCGTAACAACTCCGCTTGCACTGACACCACGTCGCTTGAGAACTAGTAACCCGCTTGTTTGCGTAATCCGCTGGTGATCGATTATGTCCGTAACAACTCCGCTTGCACTGACACCACGTCGCTTGAGAACTAGTAACCCGCTTGTTTGCGTAATCCGCTCGTGATCGCTTGTGTCCGTAACAACTCCGCTTGCACTGACACCACGTCGCTTGAGAACTAGTAACCCGCTTGTTTGCGTAATCCGCTGGTGATCGATTATGTCCGTAACAACTCCGCTTGCACTGACACCACGTCGCTTGAGAACTAGTAACCCGCTTGTTTGCGTAATCCGCTCGTGATCGCTTGTGTCCGTAACAACTCCGCTTGCACTGACACCACGTCGCTTGAGAACTAGTAACCCGCTTGTTTGCGTAATCCGCTCGTGATCGATTATGTCTGTAACAACTCCGCTTGCACTGACACCACGTCGCTTGAGAACTAGTATCCCGCTTGTTTGCGTAATCCGCTCGTGATCGATTATGTCCGTAACAACTCCGCTTGCACTGATACGCACCACTTCGCTTGAGAGCTAGTAACCCGCTTGTTTGCGTAATCCGCTCGTGATCGCTTGTGTCCGTATTGAGTCCGCTTGCATCCGCTTATATCCGTAACGAGTACGCTTGAAGTCCAAATAACTACTTGCTCCCGTACTGACACGCACTAACTCGCGAGTGTTCTATTAGACCCTCGCACAGAACAGACTTCTCTCACGTCCGTTTCAGTACCAGTACGATCGTAACCGCTCGTATCCGCACCGTCTTTAATCAGTTTGCACTTTTGACCAATATAATTTCGCTTTCCTATTCGTACCGACCCGCACCGCTCTGCGTCCTCGACTCGTACCGACTTTGCTTATGTCCGCACCGATTGTTTGCATGTATCCAGCACAGATCCGTACCCTATTAAATTTTTCTTAAATCAGCACCTGCCATCCCTCGTGTCCGTCGTAGCATTTTCTCTTTGATTTTTTTTACCAAATCTCGCCCGCTCGCTTGTGTGCTCATAATTCCATTTGAGTTCCGCCTACATACTTCTGTCCGTTTGTTGTTCGTACGTGAATCACATGTCCCTCATCCCGCACGAGCGTTCTACCTTTCTAAGCTCTCGACTTTTGTACCTGCAAATAATTCGTCCCACATAATAAAAAAAAAAAAAAAAAACAAATCCTGTAACAACGTGTTAAAGTCAATCGTTCTTTTGTTTTAAATTAAATATTTCTAATATGTTTGCTCAGTTTTTTTGTGTTGTTTTATAAAATTAGTGTTACTATCATGTTTTAATGCTTTTTTGAAAGCAGCGATGCTTTTATAATGTTTACTTACGTGTTTTAAAAACATTTTAAACAAAAATATCATGCTCTTTCGTTTGTTCCCGCTCTGAAAATAACTACTTTAAGTATAATTATTATTTAGGTGAGATTTTCTGTAGTTAACCTGTAGCAACGATTTTAAGGTAAGACGTGGTATAATGTATTTATATGTAGGTATATATATTTGCACCTAGCTCACGCAAATTTCAACTCTTTGCGTTTGTTATAAGCCTGATGTTGGTGTGTCGTGGCATGTCGGTAGTTACCCCATGGGTTTATATGAGAGACCGAAATGGGATGGTGTACATACGTTGATTATATAAGGCCCTAAATACAAATATAATATAACTCATTATATTTTGTTATAAAACGTATCTATTTTGAAATGTATTTGTTTAAAGATTGCCTTATTTAATATACTGTATTGTCTAATGCTTTTATCCGCTTTATAAATTAATGTTTATTTCTATTCATATTCCAATTACATTACATATTATTATAATATTTATTAAACGATTGAGAAAATTGATTCTTTTTTATATATAAAAAAAAACTAAAAAAACAAAATGTGTGTTTGAAAAGACATTGGGAGGTTCTTTACCGCTGTTTAAAAATAGTGGCGACCACGAACCATAATATTAGATTGTTAAATTTTCCGTAACTAAAGGGCCATACTGCTGACCATCCAGCATGCAAGTTCAAGGCCGCGGATTTGTAGGCAAAATTTTTATATGATATAGCCGTCATGAGTGTCACTATTGACACTTTTAGTATCGGTGCTGGATGCGCCGTAAGTATGGCCCTTACTTTAATTCAGATCCATAGAGAAGACGAGATAATAAATGAATTGTTAGTCATATTTTGTGTAAATATTTGTTAAAATGAGTGTAAAATATCACAGTATTTAGCCCCACCTGCACGTATACGACCTGTGCCGTTGTAATCCAGGTGTAATTACGCTTACATCTATGATCTAATCTAATTTTATGTTTGATCGCCGTGGCTAATTACATTGTTAAATGGTTCATGTTCTTAATGGATATATTATTACAATATAATATCAATCGAGCTAACCATATAATGGTACTAATAAAATTAAACTTAACAACATTGCCACCCAATGGCCTAGTGTGATAACTACATATAACCCAAAAACTGCCGACGTAAACTGCAGCATATGGAGTGTTTATTGAGACTATTTCATGATATTGTCAGTGTTATTTTCATATCGATATTTTGAAAACACGTGTGCTTATTTCAATACATTATAAATGTTATTTCTGTCACAGTATATTTCTTGTGAAACTAGTTTAAGGACGCGTTTGCAAAAGGCGTTGTTTGAAAGCGGCCCTAAGGACTAACATTTCTTTAGAATGTTTCGTGCAATAAATCTAGATAGTGACCAAATAAAATAAACCTTAGTGCCACGCAGTAAGATGTGCAAAATAGCAAAATACGTGAACGTTTTGAGCAGACTTTATGCTTTTTCCAAATAAATTTTTAATATTTTTTAATTAATTTTAAGCCAATTTGAGGGTGGTTATATGCGAGCTGTCTTTGGATATTTTTAAACAAACAAAATAAGCTACATAAAGTTAAAAAAATATCCTAAACACCATCTCTTTTTGTAAATTTCGGGTGAAGAGGCTCTGGAATTTTATTTCTTACTAAACATCATATTTTTTTAATTTGTTTTTAACCATCCTACTATTATTTTAAATGTGAAAGTTTATGAGGATGGATGTTTGTTACTCTTTCACACAAACTACTGAACGAATTTTGATGAAATTTGGTATAGTAGTAGTTTAGGCTCTGGATTAAAACAAAGGCTACTTTTTATTCCGAAAAAGTACAGTGTTCCCGTGGTATACTGCATTTACGCAGGCGGAGCCGCGGGCAAAAGCTAGTTCTACATAAAAAAGTACTCTATTTGTGACACTTGTTAGTTTTGTGAGATTTGGTTGTAAAATCAACGAAAAAACAACCAGTTTATGTTAAATTTGTAAACGCATCCTTAAGTTTTAAGGTATGGCCAATGATGGCGTCGTTCAATGAAAGTAATCTAGCACAACCATATTCTTATTTGCACAAAATTGCATCGTTTACATGTATCAAATGTTCATGAAAAAAATAATCTGCATACTGCATCATTTAAATCGATACTTGATTCTATCGTGAAAACCTGACTCCTAGTCTGCTAATGCTTGAGTGCACTTTTTACTCAAAATGAATACTATTGTTGTGTGCACTGAATACGTGAAGTTATATAGTAATTAATGGTCTTATAAATTCTATTTGTTTTTTTTTTATCACAACTTACAAATGCTACTAATGTTAATCAAATTAATTTTTAGGTTTTACCCTGCAACGTTTATAGTTATAAGATTAAGGTTAACACTGACTCTAATCTTATTAAAATCATACTGGATTAAAAAATAAATAAAATATGCATAATACATCCGTATATTAGTACGCTCGGGTGTTTACGGATACACATGCTTACAGCTCGCCAAAAAAGGAGTATGACGTGGTGACAGCATGCACTAAAACATTTTCGACTGTATCAGCTTTTATCCATAATAATATATTGGAATGACATTAATTTTAAATATAATTACATAATAAATAAGTTAAACAAATATATACTTCAATCTAATAACGATAATTAAGATGATATAGTCGAAAACGTTTTTAGTTCCAGTACCCCAAGCAGGAACTTTTTTCGGGGTACGGTACGTGTACGTAAACGAGAAATATGAGGAATATTGTATGAAAATTTTAGTTACTTTTACGTCCGCTAGAGGCGCTTTAATGGTTTTCATACAACATTTCTCGCTTACGTACACGTAAGCTGCACGATATCGCAAAATGTTCCTGTTTGGGGTACTGCTGTCAACGCATCATGCACTCTTTTGTCAATTCGTACACGCGAACGTACGTGCGTGCGTGCGTGCGAACGTCCTTGCGTCCGTCCATGCGTGCGTGCCAACGTGTATACGTCTCTGCGTATACGTTTTTGTTATTTCAATGTATAATAAAGTATATTTGTGTGTAGAGGGCGAGAGCGGGTCGCGGACGTCGGTGGAGCGCATGCTGGCGTTCGGGCGCGAGCTGTACGCCATGAGCCAGAAGCTGCAGCAGGACCACGTGCACAAGTCCATGCTGGAGGTGCGTCATGTTGTTTGTAACCTAAATAAAAATTATTAAATTCAACTCGTCATTCAAAACGTCGTTGCGTTTTTATTGCATGATTAACTAGTGACATTAAAATTGGTAGCATTATAGTTTCCTATTGTCTTCTTGTTAACGTTTAGATTACATTGGATATGAACATACTTTTAACACGTCTTGTTGAAGAAAAATTACCTGGCAGGTGTTACTCTTACATATATACAATCGAGATTATAGACTACATATTAATAAGTTAACAAAATACGGATAAGTAAATAGTTTTTTCAATTATTTTTTAATACTTAAATTGATATCTTTCTTACTACTGATTACTTACGACTACATATACGCACATACATACTGGGGCCTTATAGTAATAAAAACACAATGAGACTCGGTTGTAACCCGCTGGTGTTTATGTTACAGGACGCCTTCAGCCTGTTGGCGTACAGCAACCCGTGGGACAGCCCGGTGGGCTGGCAGCTGGAGCCCGTGCGCCGCGAGGCCGTCTGCGAGGCGCTCAACTCCGCCATACTCGGTAATCTATATAAATACAAATGAATTACCGAAATGTTTGTACGCGCATAACTTCCAAACGACTGCACCAAATTGGATAAATATTTATATGTGTTCGTTATTGTCAGGAGATGGTTTGTATGAAACAGAAAAATAATATGATAGCAAATATTTTTTTATATATGGCAAAACAATGTGCCGTATCAGCTAGTATAAAATAATACAGTGTACATTCAAACGAGTTGAACGGCAACGTCCAGGCATAACATCACAATCGCTTAGCAGGGACTATAACTAATACGCTCATTAGCTCTTCGACTACCCACTGTCCTTGTGGCTCTCGTCTCTACAATAGTGCTGTGTCTGTGTTTCAGAGTGGCAGGGCATGGGCTGGGTGTCGCCGGTGGAGGCGTGCGCGACGCACTCGCGCGACCTGCTGCGGCGCATGGCGCGCGCTGACCTCGGTGCGTGCGCGTTCGCCGACCTGCCCGCGCTGCTGCGCCGCTGACGCCGCCGCTCGCACCCCGCGCGCCCCCCCGCACGCACTCCCGCGCGCCCGCGCCGACGCCGCGACGTGTGAACGTGCGTGCGTACGTACGTGCACTCGTACGTACACACGCACGTACACGTGTGAGCGTGCATACGAGCGTGCGTGCGCACGTACAAAGCCGGGCCGCTCGGATATTTTACATTTTGCCACTAAGACCCTCGCCTTCGACAGCTGTGTTGGCCCCAATGATGGGGATCCCAGTAAAATGTAGCCATATGGGAGATCGCTTACCACGACAACATAAACCATAAACCCACCAAACCAAACTATATAATAATGTGTATTGCGTATATTTTACTGGTAGAACCACTGGGGTAGCCACCACTGGTATTTAAAATACGAGGGTTCTAAAGATGACGCTACTTATAAGGAAAGCTGAAGTATAACCTTTCTTGTCATTAGATGTGAATTGTCCTGCGGCGTACCTATATCTAAACGCATTTATGAATCTGTATGCGGTTCGGAGCGGGCTCCGGGTTTCGGGGTTGTATAGATACCGTTTAGTAGGTTATTATAGACTCTATGCCAATGTAAATAAAGATCAATTTTTATCAACAAGTTGAATCGTAACGCACATGTGATGCCTTAGGGAGTGCGCAACTGTGGCTTCGCGTACATGCGGCTTGTAGGGCGCCACGAGTTTCTGATATAAATATTCAAATCTTTTGATTTTGAGGCTGCTCTGCGCTCCGCGAGGTTACAAAGAGCTGCAGTCATTTTTAAGTTAAAAACAAACTTATACTGATTACAAATCGAAATTTCTGATGATGATTAATTGTTGAACTTGGCATGTGGCATACAGTAACCTCGTTGGAGCGTATCAATGGAGATCTTACTCGATGATTTTGATAGGTTTTATTAGTTTATAAGTTTTATACACGGCCTCCGTTCGGTCAGGTGTGACATACGTGTGACGCGCGTGTGACGCGCATGTGATGAGCGTTTGGGACATTTATTGAACTTCGAATTTAGTTGTGATGGACATTGACTATGCGTTGGGTATATTTCAACGTATATATAGATGTATGATAGAAGTATATCGGGGCGCTTATGACGTAATGTTCATGATTTGTGATAATGGTTGGACTCTTAGTTTGTGAAAGTCAATAGCATAACTACTATCAGCCTTATTCTGCGATTGACCAAACAAAAATTAATTTTATCTTTTGGTGAAGTTGGTTTTTGTTTGGTCGAACGCACCTTTAGTATGTTGTAGTTGATTTATCAAAATTTTCGGTGTTATTTGTTTGAGTAATGATTTTAAGGTACCGTATTATGTGTTGCCACACCAAAATTGAACGGCATAAGCGTCACCATTTTTAACTTAAATTAGTCGTAATATATCGAGATGTTTGTGAGTAGAGATGCTAAGGTGTAAATTACTGCTTTATGGCGCGGGTCCACAAGGTCCGCTATTTTGTTTGCGTCTGACACCTGTAATGGCGGTCGAATACAAAATGGTTGCCGTGCTTTGACATCACGACAGCTGTTTCTGCACTTCCCTTAACGACGAACGAGATGAGACGTACAGACAGATCTTTATATTTATTTTCGAAAATCGCTTGAACGGTTTTCAGCTCCGTTTCTTTCGGCCTTTATTTTGTCTGTACAAGCGGCCGTCGACGCTCCCCTGTAAAAATATTCTACAATATTGTTCTTGTAATGTATTGTTTTCTTTTTTAATAATATATTGTGTTTAAACGCCAACAATGTCTTTTATTTACACGTTCTTCTACACTAATATTATAAAGAGGAAAGATTTGTATTTTTGTGTGTGTATGTTTGGAATAAATAAACTCAACGACTACTGTGCCGATTTTAAAAATTCTTTCACCATTAGAAAGCTACATTCTCCCTGAGTAACATAGGCTATATTTATTGCTAGAAAAGGTTAGGGGTCCTTACTTTTTAGTAACGTAACCCAAGGTGTAAAAAATGCCATAAAACATATTCTGTCGTCGCATGCGCTGCAGAAACTATGGATGGTAGAACAAAAGTATGTTCTACACTTTGTTTAATAGTTCTACACAAACTTTCACAGTTATAATATTAGTAGGATGGATGGATGGATATTTGTTACTTTTTCACGCAAAAACTACTGAACTGTTTTTGATGAAATTTCGTATGGTAGTAGCTTGAACTCTGGATTAAAACATAGGCTACTTTTTATCCCGGTAAAGTACCGTGTTCCTGTGGGATACTGTATTTACGCAGGCGGAGCCGCGGGCAACATCTAGTTTTATATTAAAAGACTAACGAAATGTAGTCACTTGAATGATGTTGAATTTTTTTAAAGTAATTATATTATGTAGGTAATACAATCAGTACAGGTAAACATTTGAAAGTAAATCCTGGAATCGGAAATAAGATATACCTAGGTATATTTTAAAAAAGATTTTGTTCTTAATTTCCGATTCTACTAAATACAGTGACTTCCAATGTTTCAAAAGAATTGACTTACGGGTCATAGGTGAAGTGACGCCAAGTGAGGTGACTGTGCTCTCAGTGTCAACGTGTCAACGGAACTGCACAAGGAATTGAATTATACAGGCTGTTCAGTTTTGAAACAAAATAGTAGTTATCTTCGAATTTAGTCTTCATTTTTAAGGTGCAGGTTTTCCTTGATTTTTTTCTCAATTCGCTGGTCCATTTTCGTACACAATTGTTTATCCCCCCTTTTGTTTTTTAACCCTAATAATAAAATAGATTAATTTAATCTTCGCGGAGGGGCGGGTGAAGGCCTCCTCCAGAGAAGCCCATTTTTCGCTATCTCGGGCTGTATTTAACCATCCTGGACCAGCTAAGGACCTTATGTCATCCACCCATCTCGTTGTTGGTCTACCTCGGTGACGTTTCCCAATTGGGCCGTTCCATCGTGTCGTTCTTATAGTCCATCGGTCGTCAGACAGTCTGGCTACGTGGCCAGCCCACTTCCACTTTATTTTCTGAGCGTAACATAGAGCGTCCGTGGCTTTCGTTTCGTCTCTTATTTTTGTATGTCTTATTTTTTGAAGTCTCTTTGTCTTTAACATGCTTTTTTACATGCTTCATTGGCACGTAATAATTTTTCGCTTTTGGCTGTGTATTTCCAGGTCTGGCGACCACAAGTTAGGCACGGTAGAAGGCAGCTCGTCATGGTTTTAGTTAATTTTTATAACTTTTATATATTCTGCCTCTACTCCTTGCTCTATAAGCGCTTTCCAAATACTACAATGAGAAACAGTGTCGAATGCTTTTTTGTAGTCAATGAAAGCAATGTCTAATAGAGCTCTCTGTTTTTCTTGGTATTTTTCAATTAGTTGTTCCAGGGTGTGTATTTGATCAATAGTTGAGAAAGCCGAAATTTATATATATTTATTCTAAATCCTGCCTGTTCTGAAGGTTGTTCTGCTTTTTGGTTAAGAAGAGAGGAGAACAATTTGTATACTCAAACTCATTTTTTTTATTTCCATGTAGGGTGTCCTACATAATGCCTACCACCGGTTCGGGAACTAGCCCGGCGAGAAGAACCGGCGTATAAATATGGGAGTAAGCTTATGGGCCGATAGTTTGCTATATCACAAGGGTCACCTTTTTTAACCGACTTCCAAAAAAAGGAGGCGGTTATACGTTCGGCTGTATATATGTTTTTTTTTGTATGTTCGCGGATAACTCCGCCGTCTGTTGGCCGATTTTTAAAATTATTTTTTTTATGTAAAAGGTATAATCCGAAGTTGGTCCCATTTTCAGAAAATTGGTGACCTGATGATGGAATCCATGAGGGAACTCCTCAAAATTTATATGGACACATATGGTGATTTCGACTTTTTCTGAAGTAGTCTAAGCATATGCTACCAAAAAGTAAGATTTTGCTCCAAGGTATCCAAAAGTACAGAACAGAACTCCTGACTCCTTATAGATACATGTTTTGGGATTTTGGCGTTGTTTAAAGAACTGCAAGCATTTGCCACTTTGTCAATTAAGAGTAATCATCATCATCACCACCAATATCACAACATACATCATCACATTATGATGATAAAGAAGGTACTTCTCATAGTATTTTACACTAACACGGAGATCTTTGAACATTACTCTGCCGTTTATGGACCTATTTGCAAAATTCTTTTGTTGTTGTAAAGGGTTTAATTCGAAATTGGTCCTTTAGTCACTAAAGTGGAAACGTGATGATGCGATCCATGAGGAATCGAGGGAACTCCTCGAAATTTATATCGACACATATGGTGATTTTGACTTTTACTGAAGTAACACAAGCATATGCTACCAAAGAATAAGACGTTGTACCAAGGTATACCCTGAATCCAAAAGTACTGAACAGAACTCCTCAGTCTTTAAAGATATGCGTTAGGAAATTTCGGAATTGTTTAAAGAACTGCAAGGATAATATGCCACTTTGTAACTTACAGTAATCATCATCATCATGTTAATAACAATACCCCGGTCATTCTCCGATTCGGCGTTCTTTGCCTAATTACCGTAACATTTTTTATTTTTCACTGATTTGACTTAAACACATTAAAATATGAAGCAAATCAAAGATACGAATTCAATAATTAATGAGGCATGTAAAAATTAATTGTTGTTTTCTAGATAATGAAACTTAAAAAAATTATGACTATGGTAATTAGAAAAAATAATATTTAATGTAACGGTAATTAGAAAATATCATCAAGTCTATGTAAAATATGATATAATGAAATGATAATAACACACATTAATATTTTGTACACATATAATTATAATTGAAGCGATAGAATTAACGATGCCTCTCATAACTATAACCTACCAATAGTAAAAACAGACACTTTATCATTGCTATAATTAAATAAAAATTTGACACTTTTTTGACATTCCTTTTGGTTTTTGATACAAAACAGGGTAATTTTAAAAGCATATTTTATTTAACTTGCAATGTATGTTAGTTCGGGTGGAATCTTGCTACTCAATTTTGAAGCAGATATCTTCAACCGATTGAGCTGAAATTTTGTACACACTTAGTTTTTTTAGTTTGGATGACAATATTTAATTCGTTCTCGGCGTTGTCGAGCAGCAAGCCTTCTCTTTTCTTTAACTTCCTCTTTGGTCTTTTTGGGATTTCCCATCCTATAAATTAAATAATTTAATGATTAATTCAGCATATAATATAGACATATTTATGGACAATGATAATAATAATCTACGAAAACCGCGGGAAAACTTTCCATTGGTAAGAAATCGCGGCTTCAGTTAGTAAACAAGTATTAATTTTTCATACAACGGTAATTATAAACATATGGTAATTAGTATACGGTAATTAGAAAACGATAGATTTTCTTAAAAATTTTGAAAACCGACACAGTATGCAAATACTAGCTTATTACAACGTACGGAGGCCAAAGTACTGTCTCCATTTACATGATCAACTTGGGTATATCTTAAAAAATCAAGTATTAAAATAAGAAGAACGGTAATTAGAAAAGTTTTTAACCAAGGCTACGGTAATTATATACTCACGTGCTTCATTGGCGGTACACTAACGCTAGAGACGTGCAACTGCTGCTGGGCCTCGGTACACACGGAGGAGACGCGACTCCTATGGTAGTGATGTGCCAAATACCTTTATTTAGGGATGTGCACCCGAGAACAGCAAATGTTACGGCAATTATAATTTTCGATTGGACATGCGATTACTTAATGATAATTAATTATAGACTGGTTCTATTGAGTCGATATTTTGTTATGCGATACACGTTACTTGATATCGCTTAAAAAGTTAAATGGATCAAAGTAAATCTGTACGTTATAAAAATTACAAGCAAGTTTAAAGATTAAGTTGGTGTGCGGACACGCCACGGTAATTAGAGAATAGAGGTTTTTTGAACATAAGTTAAATTAATTTAGTCATAATAACTTAAAACAGAAGCCAATGTTTTTGTTTACAGATAGATACAGATGCTATCTAACATATAAAAAATAATGCATGATTGAATATGATAATATTACGGAATAAACAAGCCCGGACACGTAAAATTTGCTAATTGGAGAATGGCCGACCCAATGGAAGCTTGGCGCGTATTCAGTTATACATTCGATCGTTTATTTTAGACGTTTTTAAGACGTAATAATAATAACTTAAAAAGATATAACACTAAAAAGGGTGAAATTATTATTTTTAAACAAAAAATTAAACCGACTTCCAAAGTAAAAATACACAAAAAAGTATGAAATAAAACTTATTTTATAAATAATTCCCCTTTTAAATTTGTCTATTTCTCTACTTAATCTTCTTAATTTTAAAGTCGGTACCAGCAAATATGAACGTGAGTTCTATAAAATATTGTAGCATATCGTTTGGGCTGGTAGCGACTTCAAAATTAAGAAGATTAAGTAGAGAAATAGACAAATTTAAAAGGGGAATTATTTATAAAATAAGTTTTATTTCATACTTTTTTGTGTATTTTTACTTTGGAAGTCAGTTTAATTTTTTTGTTTAAAAATAATAATTATAGATTAAGATTATATCTGACTCCGACCATTGTGAGGGAATTTGTGAAGTTTACAAGATGCGGTTGAAAAGATTAGTTAAGGGTAGGGCCAGAGATGATTTCACCGCCTTTATAGCTGTGTTAGTTATGTTGTCCGAGCCTGGGCACTTATTTGTTTTTAATTTCTCTATTTCTTGAGTAGTCTCCTTTATGTTAAATGGTGTAATATCCTTAGAATTTGTGCTTGACCAATGCACACCGTTGAGGTCAAAGTTCTTGGGTGCTGTAAAGTTCCTTGTAGAAATCTGTTGCAATTGTAATAATATCGTTACGACTGTTTACGGTTCTTCCCTCGCTATTTAGCCCATCTATCCAGCTCTTGCTTGTTTTAAGCTCCTTAAAAGCTTTCTTTGAGCTTCCTGACTGGGTTAGGTGTTTCTTAATAGTGTCTAGTCTATATTTTGTGTAATCGTATGTAATTCGCTTACTAACTAATTTATACAGGGCTGTGAGTTCGTTTTTCATTGACCGTCTTGTTTTTCGTATCTTGAAGTATATGCTTTATTTCCATGAGCGCTAGAGTATTCTCTGATAATATTTTGTGTCTTTTATAACTATTTATTGTTGGTGGTTGGGCGGACTGAAAACTTTGAGTGATAGCATTTTGTATGAAGTCGTGGTATGTTTGGATTGGGATATTTTCTTGGCGCTCTAATAAGTTTTTTATGTGGGTTTTGATATACTCATTGTAATACCCTGTGTTTGTGTTGTAATTCACAGGCTTGATCACGCACTTAGCAGCAATAACTATTACACGTCCACTCTCGTCTACGACTCTCGTGTGACTGACGTGGTGCGATCAAGACAGTGTTATGTCTGTTTGTATGTATGTATGTACGTGTGTAGTAATTGTTGTATTATGTATATATTATTTATTTATTAGTAAATCACATACACTACATCCCTTCCTTATTAAGTTTTTTGTTTAACAATTAAATCTATCCCATTGCAATCTTATTTATAATTCTTCTGTTTTCATTTCCTCATTGTTACTTTTATTGTTTATTTCAGAAACTGCCCTCTTCTCCCCTTGGACTTTCTTTAGGTGCTTATTGCCGTGTTAATTTGCTATTTGTAATGTTTTGTAAATAAGCTTTATCTCCTTCCAACATTTTTGGTTCTTCGACTCTGCGTGCAGCGTCCCCATACTCTTTTCCTTTTTTTTTGTTTCTTTTTTTGTGTCTTATCCCTATCCCTTACTTCAGAATAATTTTAGCTTGCTACTACTACTAGCTTGCCTAGTTTCTAGAGATATAATTTTATCTCGGTTAAGTCTATTGAAAAATAATTTAGATAGAGTTTTACCAGTTACACTGTGTGGTGTACTATTGTACATCTTTAAGGTCTCTTTTTCCAATCTGACTAATACGTAAATGCTTTAAAATGTCTTAATTCTGTATTTTAACCTCTCCATTCATATGTGGCCAATATGGAACTGTATAAAAAAGACGAATGTTACGTTCTTTGTAAAATATTCGAAACTCCTCACTCACAAACTGTCTACCATAGAAATTGCGTAACCCAATTTGCTTAAATTTCCTTCAAAAGTTTTATTATTTGTTAACTTATGAATGTCTTAGTGATTTTTACTTCTTTATTACGGCTGTAGTAGTCAATAAGAACAAGTAAATAGTCATTGTTCGGCGGTGGACCTAATAGATCCATCGCAATATCTAGTCATGGAGCCAAAGGTAAGTCACGTCCTTTCATAGGCGCTGGTGCTATTGACAATGACAACCCTACTAACGTGTAACCTTTACAAGATCTGATTAAGTTTTCTACATCCTTGTCAATGTGTTGCCACCAGACGGGTATAACAATTCCGTTTCCTCTCAGCAAAATACTCTCATAGAACCACAATTTTATTTAAAATTGGTATTTTTATACTCTTTTTTTGAACGTCATTTTACATGGTACTTACCACCGGTTCGGGAACTAACCCGGCAAGAAGAACCGGCGTAAGAAACTCGCACGAGGTCATCTTTTACAAAAATATGGAAAGCTTTCTTTTAAAATAAAATATCATATTACAATGACGACCAAAACTACATAACAAGATTACAATAGTAAATAGAAGTAACCTTCAAGGCGGCCATCCTATTTCCACGGTGTGCGATCCTCAATAAAATCATTTACCCTATAATAAGCTTTAGTACACAAACGCTCTTTAACTACTTTTTTAAATTTATTAATAGACAGCTTTTGAACATTTTCTGGGATTCTATTCTATAGGCGTATAAAAGATTTACTAACTTTACTCAGACTGATCACCGGTAGCTCTAGTTTGTGCTTATTTCTAGTGTTTCTACAGTGATTATTGCTCTTCGTATTGAACATACTTAAATTTTCCTAACATACAACACTTTGTCCAAAATGTATTAAGAAGCAACATTTAATATTTGTTTGGCCCCCTAATTATATTCCTAATCTGAACTTTCTTATCCTTCAATTCCTTCCATGTTTTGTCGCTAATTAGATTTGGTTTACATTCAGAGTCAATTAGCATATTTATTTTAATTCCACCTAATTTGCAAGTTATACGCACTTCCTTTTATTGCATAAATGAATAGCACTCTCAAATATAAGCAAATTCTCAGAAGAAACCATATATCAAAAGTCACACCTTCAAAGGTACAGCGACTTGTATACAAAACCTCGCAAGTCTCGTAAAAACGCTCCATACTAAAGTCGACCTACAAATGACGTCACTCTTGGGTTAAAGTGCATGAAGCAGGTATGTAGCATACGGCCGCAGGATCATATTTGTAAATATCTCCGATCTTTGTGCGTTCAAGTTCATACTTACCGTAATGAATGTTTTTGTATATGTTTTTTTTTTGTACTTTTTAATTAGTAAACTACAAACAAAACAGTATATTTTTTTACATTTACCAAGTAGCAATGCCTCAACATTTCTGAACATATCAACGAAACCAAACATTCCAGATGTTGTCCGATCCCCTATTGTAGCATCATTGTCAACTTAAAAAACGTAATCAACTTCATCATCTTCTACTAAATCGACTTCATTGTATTTCCCATTCTAGTTTTTTCCAAACCTGTGTATTATTTCCTTTATTAGAAAAACTTTCACGTCTCCTTTTATTGTTTGAAACTTTTAATCTCTACTTACAATAAGACTTAAGTGTCCTATTTTACCATACTGGTGACATTCTTTACCCTAAGCGGGACAATAATTCCAAAAACTATCAATTTAATGATGGTATCAATTTGTAACCTTTATACTACCAGTCATTTTTATACTATCAGTGAAGGTATTGTTTCATATCCAACAACCAATTTAATGGAGGTATTATTTCATACCCAATAGCCAATTTAATGGAGGTATTATTTTATACCCAAAATCCAATTTAATGGAGGTATTATTTCATACCCAATAGCCAATTTAATGGAGGTATTATTACATACCCAATAGCCAATTTAATGGAGGTATTATTTTATACCCAATAGCCAATTTAATGGAGGTATTATTTCATACCCAATAGCCAATTTAATGGAGGTATTATTACATACCCAATAGCCAATTTAATGGAGGTATTATTTCATACCCAATAGCCAATTTAATGGAGGTATTATTACATACCCAATAGCCAATTTAATGGAGGTAATATTTCATACCCAAAAGCCAATTTAATGGAGGTAATATTTCATACCCAAAAGCCAATTTAATGGAGGTATTATTTCATACCCAATAGCCAATTTAATGGAGGTATTATTTCATACCCAAAAGCCAATTTAATGGAGGTATTATTTCATACCCAATAGCCAATTTAATGGAGGTAATATTTCATACCCAAAAGCCAATTTAATGGAGGTAATATTTCATACCCAAAAGCCAATTTAATGGAGGTATTATTTCATACCCAATAGCCAATTTAATGGAGGTATTATTACATACCCAATAGCCAATTTAATGGAGGTATTATTTCATACCCAATAGCCAATTTAATGGAGGTATTATTTCATACCCAAAAGCCAATTTAATGGAGGTATTATTTCATACCCAATAGCCAATTTAATGGAGGTAATATTTCATACCCAAAAGCCAATTTAATGGAGGTAATATTTCATACCCAAAAGCCAATTTAATGGAGGTATTATTTCATACCCAATAGCCAATTTAAAGGAGGTATTATTTCATACCCAATAGTAATTAATGGTAGTAGGTACCTATTTTCAGGTAGGTACCCTGTGAAATGATTCAGTATAGTTAAAAAGCATTGTTTATTATTACCTATATTATTTATTAATTTAACGAAATTAATTTTATATTATTATGCATATGAAGCAAATATATTCTTTATTTTACTGCTTTGACCTTATAATAATTACAAGCTCAACATACAACAAGAATCAGAATTTATTTTGTTTAAATTAAACATAATACCGACATATTTTGTAAAAGTTATGCGCCAAAGTACGTCAATTGTTTAAGAAATAGAATTAAACTATGACCAATCTTAAGAACCTACTTAATATCTCAAATAACTTGCTACAAATCTTCAAAAGAAAATTTACATCTTACTGTAGTTTCAGAATAAGACTGGTTTGTTTTTTATCATTCATATCGTAACTTAATTCGCACATTAGAAAAACTCAATAAGCTTAAACTATTCATACGTACCTATACCTATGGCGAGATAACGCGCGTATTAGATATGGTTATATGTACCTATCAGTGGCGAAGGGTTCCTATAACTCCATTCCTATCGGCTTCCCTTGTCATTTACCTTTTGCAAATCTTCATAGAAATCCCTACCTATTATACAGGCTCCGGCTTCCCTATGAAGGAGAAGCAGCCTTCGCCACTGGTACCTATTATATATATTAAACATTTGGCAACACCAATACTAATGCCGTCGCATAAGCGTTGCATACTACTATCTAATATGTCAAATATTAAACCTAGTTGTCTATGTGTCATTGATGTAATGAATAACAATATTACCCACTAAAGGACTGTGGAAACGAAATGTATAAAAGTATTTGTCAACCATCTACAAACTATTTACAACCATAAAAGTATTTGTCCACGGCCACTCTGGCAACCCCAAGACTAGCCTATAGAAGAGTAAACCACACACAGTCGGTCTCCCACACGGGAAGCCGAAACATTCAGGCGAAGCTACTTACCCATTGTTTTGTCACCGCTCCAATCTCAAAATATTGTGTCTAATACCATTCGATATTCTATAGCTGCAGCCCCTGGTATCACATTGCTTTCTAATAATTAACTACTACAATACAATTGTGAAAAGTTAGTATTGTTCACAGCATCACCTCCCTTAGTTGATGTATGGTTTATTTCTAGCTGCTACCACATACTTTTAAATCTGAATAGTTATAAAGTACAGTTCGTAAATGTGACCTTAGAATAATAGTGCTTTGCTAACAGAAAGCGAGTATTTTATTAAATAACATAGCTACCCACATGTTTTGTTATTTTCGAATTAATAAACAATGATGGCTTATCTCTGTTTTATATTAATTTAAACTGTGATGAAGATCCTCATAGAAAACGATATATTTATATCTACCTACCTTTAATTTCTGGGGTAGGTTGAAATAAATGTATTTGCTATAACAATTACATATTCAAATTGAAATATAAGTAAATAGATTACTTATAATAGATATATATCAGTTATTATCTAAATTTTACTTTACTTTAAATTATTAAAATTATGTCGGTATCTTGACTTGACAATAATTTACCTACTTGTTCATTGTTTTATTAGGTTGACCTTTGGAATAGGACTATTCGAGAATCAATCCCTTAAATTCCATATTATACACTTTTATTATTTTAATCTATACCCTAATCTGACACGCGCGCACAAGTCATGTTTGGTATAGCAGTGAATAATGTAGGTATGAATAACTTACTGAGAAACAATTAATAGATTATAATAGTTTTTAACCAATAAATAAAATTTAAATGTATCAAACAATAACCACGACAGGGTTATGATTTATTTTTATAATGACGTATTGAATCTTTTTCCTTCTTTTTTTTTAACCTATACGCTTTTAACAGTCTTATTTTGAAAGTAATTTGATTATTGTACCTTTTCGCTCGTCGCCACTTGTAATACCCTGTGTTTGTGTTGTAATTCACAGGCTTGATCACGCACTTAGCAGCAATAACTATTACACGTCCACTCTCGTCTACGACTCTCGTGTGACTGACGTGGTGCGATCAAGACAGTGTTATGTCTGTTTGTATGTATGTATGTACGTGTGTAGTAATTGTTGTATTATGTATATATTATTTATTTATTAGTAAATCACATACACTACACTCATTATATTTTGTTGTTTCTTCTATGGTCTTCAATGTAGAGTATTGATTGTTTTTAAAGCCAGTGCGGTTCTTTTTTTGTTTATACATTGTTATGGTTGCTCTAATAGGTCTGTGGTCAGATGGAAAATTTATATTTATTACTTCAGTGTTTTGAACTATACTAGGTTTGTTTGTCAGGAAAAAAACAATTTCATTTTAATATTTTCCATCAGATGAACGCCACGTCCATCTATGCTTTGGTTTTCTTTTGAAATATGTTATCTAAAATAGTATGTACAATTGCTATTTTATTTTCGAGTGCGAAATCTTCAAGTTTTCGTTATTATTAAGTATTCGTTAACTCTAGGTTTGCCTATTTTAGCATTAAAGTCACCTATAATTATTAAAGTACCTATTATGTGTAAGTTCTATGGCTTTGTATAAATTTTCATAACCATCTTTTTGTCCTCTACAGCTATGTTCAGTATTGCAACTCTATCAGAGATGCCAATGAAACTTTCGATGATATTTTTATGGTAGACTTTTATGAGAAAACCAATTCCATAGTGTCCCTGGGTGAGTTTTATTTAATTTTTATGTTTTCAATTTTCTATTAAACTAGCTGACCCAGACAGACGTTGTCTTTATTATAAATAGGAATAAATAATAACTATACCTACTACCTAAACTTACTCCTACCCCTACAACCTACAGGCGCTGTTTTGACCTTGACCACGTGTTAGTCATACATACATACATACATATAATCACGCCTTTTTCCCGTAGGGGTAGGCAGAGACCACTTCTTTCCATTTGCTATGATCCTTACATACCATACATACCATTCAACGTAGCGAAGCGGCTCTCCATGGTCCGCTTTTCGCCTCCGCGAGAAACGAGACGTGACTGGTGGCGAACCACATCGCCGCCATTTTGGATTATTAAATTATTTTTATGATTATCCATTGCGTTCCCGCGGATTGGTGGAGAGGGTAGGAATAGGGAAAGGGAAGGATAGGTGGTGTGGAAAGGAAGATTGGTAGATTAGAGTGGGAAATAGGAATGTAGGATATTACCGCCCAGGAGGGCAAGGGATAGGACAGTAATAGCTAGGGAAGCCGGGGTCGCGTACCCGTATACTATAACCACAACTACCGCACAGGTAAGTTGAGATGAGTATCCCATGACATATGTTAGTCCTAGAAGGGTGAAAATTGAGGTTATTCGTATTTTAATGCCAAATGATAAAATAATAATATAGAAAACGCATAAAAAATTGGGACAGCCGGACATTAACCCTTAGGGGTATAAAATCTACAATCTATTCTCATACCTACCGAATACACCTGCCTGTTCGTAAAAATCGGCCAAGCACAGCTTCAAGGTAACGTAGAGCAGAGTATTAAATACGATTTTAATTTCAACTCTATACCTCCACGCGTTCCCAAAAAGGGTCTTGACAGACAGACAGACAGACCGACGCGGGACGGACAACAAAGTGATCATCTAAGAGATCCGTTTCTTCTTTTTGAGGTACAGAACCCTATATAATTATTATACAGCACAATATACATATTATATACACACTACTTAATTAAAGCCGCGTTTCCACTAGGCAACAATTGATGCGCAACATGTTGCACAACAAGTTACCCAACATGTTGAAAGTCAGCGCGGAACTTTTGTTGAACAACGTTGTCTGTCTACGCATCTACTACTTTACGTCAGTCGTCGGCAACATGTCGCCCGAGGAACTTGTGTTGATTTCAGCGGCAGTGGTTATAATTTTATACTGCTTTATGCTTTCAACCTCTTTCACAGACACATCTAGTAATTTCGCTATTGAATCCCATGCATCTAGTTTTTTTAATTTATTTTTATAAGTCTCTGTGAGCAGTATCCCATAAACATTCATAGTTTTGGTATAGTTCGATTAATTTGAGCACTCGTTCGTTACACCACACTACGGACATTGTTGCGCGTCACGTCTCCACTCGACAACAATTGATGCTCAACTAACGATGGTCATTAAACAAACAACAAGCCGCGCGTCATGTTGCGCGCCAGCTGGCAACGTCGCGCGCTGTTGTGCAGCGTTGTCGTACATGTTGAGCGTCACGTGTCGCGCGCCAAATGTTGCCTAGTGGAAACGCGGCTTAAGTCCCTCCGTGGTCTAGCGGTTAGAGAATTTGCTCGCATTGTCGACAATGCATTTGTTGACTCGGAGGTCGTGGGTTCGATTCCCGCATTGGAACAACAAAAAATGTTGTTTCCAAGTTTGGTTAGGACAATGCAGGCTGATCACCTGATTGTCTGACAAGAGAGATGATCCATGCGTCGGATGGGCATGTAAAAAGTTGGACCTGCGCCTGATCTCTCGTCAGTCGTGTCGGTTCCGTCCCACTGGATTATGAGAGTAAAGGAAGAGAGAGTGCTCTTGTGTACTGCGCACACATTTGGGCACTATAAAATTACTACAGCGTAACTGGCCTGGTTTCAATGAAACCGGCCACCGTCACCGATATCGGTGTGGGGAGTTATTACTCAATTAAGGTATGGTATTTTTGCTGTCTGTTAATCATTATTTACATATTTATTAATCGAGACAACAAAGCATACAATTAAAACGATAAGAATAAAAAACAAATAATACCCTATCCTATTGTTTCACTAATCGATTAATGATTTAACTCCAGCTAGTATGTAGCGAAGGACGGTTTAAGTCTGATAGCTATACAGTCGATATTACTTTGCTCCTGACTCCTAGTGTTACACAAGTCACAACATACTCACGAACAACTTGTGTAATCTGGAAACACTAGTTCATTGCACATACATAATAATATAACGTCCATACAGCTTACTCCTTATTGCGTTACAATAGTCAATAAGAGTTATATTCCTTTGACAAGTTGGTAAGCGGTTGTTTTTGTTGTTATTAACCTTATTATTAACACACTCGGCTCGTTGGTGTGCCGCGTCACGAACGAACGTATTTTGTTCCGTTTTTAAATTTTCCGCGATTGACTTTTTGTGCTAATAAAAGTTAAAGATTTAAGTTTATAAGTTTTTAATATAATAAATGTGCAATAAAATAATATCTGATTTATGTGATATAATAAATACAGTGCAATTTTTATGAATATAATACATCTACGAGGGCAATAATAATATGAAAAATAAGCATAAGTGATATTTTTAATAATTGGACATTGGACATTAGATTTTTACAGCAATTGCTCATTATGAAAATGTAGGGTAATCCCATAACAGTGGTTTTGGTTACCCAACATAGCAAAGGTAAGTGATAAGTAGTAACAGGTTTCAACGAAACCGGTAGTAGGCAACCGAAAACTGATCACGTTCAGCCTGTTTATTAGTTAACTTGTCATGTTTGTAAGTAGGTAGGCCAATACATACTTACCTATCTACAAACAAAAAAATCGGTTTATTTAATTTTCATTCGTGAGTTTGATGAGCCTTGAGGAGAGTAGAGGAATTTATTTAAATAGAAAATATTGTATTTCATATTTGATAGAAATATGATTTAGGTACCTATTAGACAATAGACATAGCTACAACGTAAGAACTTTAGGACTTTTCATCCGATGGATGATTTATACAGTATTCTCCGAGCGAAGTAACCACTCTTGAAATACTGTAGTGTCTGGGACAGATGGTTTTTTTTAAATGTCGTATGGTTGCCCAAGCACATACGGCATTCTCACAACACAGTCAGCCTAGTCCAGAGGAATGAACTAGTCAATACGTCTGGGGCCAACCATGTGCGGGTTTCCTCACGATGTTTTCCTTCACCGTTAGAGCGTCCGTATAATGTACTTGAGATCTGAAAATGTCTCATTGGTACACGCCACAACATGGGATTCGAACCTGCACTCTCTCGAGTGCGAATCAAACGGTCTACCCACTAGGCTACGGAGCTCTTACGTAAGAACTATAATTATAATAAAGTAACAGTCGTAATTCGTAACTCGTAACCTCAGACTAAAGAAAGGGTTTCTTTAGTCTGAGCTCGTAACCCGTGTCGCAACTCGTAAGCCAGTTTGATAGAAGGAGAAGGGCTGTTAAAATGAAGTCTACATAATATGATCTGACGTAGGTACCGTATACAAAATGTCTCCGTCTCTTGCTTTAAATAATTGAGATAAGTAAGTATGTACCTATACCTTTATTTAATGCGACAACTACTTACTAGTCTGATTCACAAGATCCATTTCAGTGAATTTCTGTCCAATGGCACCGAAAATTATGTTCCAAGGCTCATTCGTTTCGGAATGACCTCTAGAATCTTTTTGAAAAATTTCAAGAGGGGCTCGAAAAGATTGCACAAGTTATAAACAATTTAGTAAAAAAAGGGGGTATGGTTTTTTGACAATATCTCGGAAAGTATTAAGAATATCCGAATTTTGAAAAAAAAAAACCCTAAAGAGGAGGAAATTTCCTAAAAAAAAGTCCCATCTCGCGATTACTAGAAACTATGTAGTTGACTTTTAAAAAAAGTCATGTATGAAATTTTGCTTTTATTTTAAAAGACCTATTCAATAATAAAACTGAGATCTATACACATTACATAACTGTACCAAATATCATCCATTTATATTCATAATTACAGAAGCTAGAAGACCGGGTCAGACAGACAGACAGACGGACGGACAGAGAGACTTACTCTCTCCCTTTAGTACGGTTCCTTTAGTACGATGGAACCTTAAAATCAAAAAATCAAAATCAAAAAAGTTTTATTTCCATATGGGTTACAAAGTAACGCTTAAAGAATTGTCCCTACTTGATGCCTACCACCGGTTCGGGAACTAACCCGGCGAGAAGAACCGGCGTAAGAAACTCGCACGGGGCCATCTTTTAGCAAAAAGATGGAAAATTGTTCTTTAAAAAAAAAATTAAGTTGTTTACAATGTGAAAACTTAGGTCTATATAATATTGACAAAAGTCAGATACATATTATAGTACATAGAAGTAGCCTTGCAGGTGGTCATCCTATTCCCAAGGTGTGCGGTCGTCAATAAAATCATTGACCTTATAATAGGCTTTTGCACACAAACGTTCTTTAACTACTTTTTTAAATTTATTAATGGAGAGATTTTGAACGTTTTCTGGGATTCTATTGTATAGGCGTATACATTGACCTTTAAATGATTTGCTTACTTTACTTAGTCTGATCACCGGTATATCTAGCTTGTGCTTATTTCTAGTGTTTCTACAGTGATTGTCGCTTTTAGTTTTAAAATTACTAATATTCTTTCTAACATATAATACATTATCCAAAATGTATTGAGAAGCGACGGTCAGAATACCTATTTCTTTAAACTTTTCTCTCAGAGATTCAAAGGGGGACATTTTGTAAATTGAACGTATTGCTCGCTTCTGCAGCACAAATATCGTATTAATGTCTGCGGCACTTCCCCATAAAAGGATGCCGTAAGACATTCTACTATGAAAGTAACTAAAGTAAACAAGTCGCGCCGTGTCTTCGTCAGAAATTTCTCTAATTTTTCTGACTGCATATGCTGCAGAACTGAGCCTATCTGCAAGATTAGCAATATGGGGACCCCACTGTAATTTACTATCTAGTGTTATACCTAGAAATACAGTGGTGTCCACAAGATTCATTTTCTCATCATTTAATAGTATATTGGTTTGAACTTGCCTAACATTGGGCAATGTAAACTTTAAACATTTTGTTTTTTTGGAATTTAAAAGTAAGTTATTAACATTAAACCAATGTACTATTTTTGAGAGAGCATTATTTACCTCGTCGTAGTACCTTAAAACTGAATTTCGGTCACTCTACTGCGAGTTCGACGGGGCGCCGCGTCCCTCCAATTACTTCCCTATCCTTTATTTAACCTTAACTTTTAGAGACAAGTATGAAGTGGCTGGTGCTGTGGTCGCTGTGGGCGGCGCGGCTGGTGCGGCAGCCGACGACGCCGGTGCGGGTGTCCGGGGGGGGTGCTGAGGGGGGAGGTGGTACCCGACGGCTCGCATGTGCGGTACCTTAACGTGCCGTATGCGACGCAGATGGAGACGTTCCAGGTATAGCAGTTTTATATTGTCACGGTTCGGTTATCATACAAAATTTTAACCCCTTTTTCATCCCCTTAAGGGGACGAATTTTCAAAAATCCTTTCTTAGCGGATGCCTACGTCATTACAACTATATGTAACTACCACCTCAACTACCACCTCTACCGCCGGTTCGGGAACTAACTCGGCGAGAAGAATAGGCGTAATTCACGCGGGGCCATCTTTTATGATGAAATTTGATCTTGAAAAAGATGGAAAATTGATCTTTTAGAATAAGAAAGGTATATATCAATGTTATGACTAAAACTACATAACAAGAGTACAATAGTACATTAAAGCAGCCTTGCAGGTTGGCCATCCCAAGGTGTGCGATCGTCAATAATAATCTTTAGCATACAAACGTTATTTAACTGTTTTTTTTTTTTAATTTATTAATAGACAGATTTTGAATGTTTTCTGTGATTCTATTGTATAGGCGTATACATTAACATTTAAATGATTTGCTTATTTAGTCTGATCACCGGAATGTCTAGCTTGTGCTTATTTCTAGTGTTCGTGCAGTGATTATTACTTTTCGTATTGAACATATTTAATTTTTTTCTAACATATATAATAAAATGAATAGACTTCAGATAAACCCTTTTTATTTCTTCTAAGTACAACCTCGTCAACCTTCATCGCCAAGTGCTCCAGAGAGAATGCCACCTTGGCGCCTGCTACTCGCCAAGGTAGGCATCCCTTTGGTGGGAAAATCCAGCTCAGCGATTGGCCCCACAACATCAGGTGATCCTAATGTCGTGACCCAACCGCCGAACAGCCCGCCATTTTTGCGCCAATCAGGCATTACAACACAGTGTTGCTATTTAACAATTATATTGAACAGAAATATTTCAGCCTTAAAAATAGAATATCAAACAAATATTAATTAAATACAAAAATCATAACATGATTACATTTATAACTAAATATTTTAGCAGAATTATAAATGAACCTAACACATACAACACGTCATGTCATGGGATACTCATCCCAACTTACCTGTCCGGTAGTTGTGGTATAGTATACGGGTATGCGACCCCGGCTTCCCTAGCTATTACTGTCCTATCCCTTGCCCTCCTGGGCGGTAATATCCTACATTTCCTATTTCCCACTCTAACAATCTTCCTTTCCACACCACCTATCCTTCCCTTTCCCTATTCCTACCCTCTCCACCAATCCGTGGAAACGCAACGGATAATTATAAAAATAAATTAATTATCCAAAATGGCGGCGATGTGGTTCACCACCCATCACGTCTCGTTTCTCGCGGAGGTGAAAAGCGGACCATGTAGAGCCGCTTCGCTACGTTGAATGTAAGATGAGGAATGGACGGTGGGAATGAAAGTGAACGAAGCGAAAGGAGTATGTAAGGATCGTAGAAAGTGGCAAAAAGTGGTCTCTGCCTACCCCTTTACGGGAAAAAGGCGTGATTATATGTATGTATGTAACATACAACACATTGTCCAAAATGTATTGAGAAGCGACGGTCAGAATTCCTATATAATTATAAATGTGACAGATTGTGAGTATGGATGGATGGATGGATGGATCTTTCTAACGGGTTGGATTTTATAACGAGTCGCCTGAATTTGAGAGTATTGGTGGTGTAGGGGGTTTAAGGGAGTTAGTCTTAAACCCCCCAAAGAAATTTTGGCTGCCGGAGTTGCGTCTAAATATTTTTAAACAATTTTCAAAAATTCTTAAATATTATTGCAATTATGCAAAACGGAACGTAATCTTTATGCTTACAGGGGGGGTGAGCCAATATCTTTTTTTATCGCTTCTTTAAAGAATCGCCGATCAAAATGTATGGAAATGAAATTTGGAAAAAGAAAATATAATCGAGGTAATTATATTTTATATATAATGTGATATAGGAAATGTATGAGAACAGTATATAATTCTTAGGTAATTAATAGCAATGTATTACTCCGAGTTGGCCCAATACCACTTCATTGGGTTAGGTTAGATGGCTAAGGCGGGAGCGTAGCGCAGCGAAGCTACCGCCTTAGCCATCGTGGTTATTTTTTTGTAAACCACCCAGAAGTAGGAGCCCCGCGTAGTGGGGCTCCGTCGACTCATAATTGAAGCCAGTTGTTATTGAGAGCCATTGGGTTCTAGGTATGATTGAGGATGGATCTGAAGATTTGAGGTTGGAAGTGTGTCCAGACAATATTCGCTCTGCTGAGGTTTTGGTGCCACTTATATTAAAGAACGTGGAAATTGGCACCATCATCCACACTGATTTTTGGAAAGCATATGATTGCTTGTCAGAACATGGCTACATACACAGAAAAGTCAACCACTCGGATTGTGACAACCCATTCATAGCTGAAGATGGGACTCATACTCAACGAATTGAGTCCCAGTGGAGGGCCGTTAAAAGATTTTTTAAATTATTATTTTTAAACAAAAAATTAAACCGACTTCCAAAGTAAAAATACACAAAAAAGTATGAAATAAAACTTATTTTATAAATAATTCCCCTTTTAAATTTGTCTATTTCTCTACTTAATCTTCTTAATTTTGAAGTCGCTACCAGCCCAAACGATATCCTACAATATTTTATAGAACTCACGTTCATATTTGCTGGTAACGACTTCAAAATTAAGAAGATTAAGTAGAGAAATAGACAAATTTAAAAGGGGAATTATTTATAAAATAAGTTTTATTTCATACTTTTTTGTGTATTTTTACTTTGGAAGTCGGTTTAATTTTTTGTTTAAAAATAATAATTTCACCCTTTTTAGTGATATATCTTGTTAAGTTATTATTAATACGTCTTAAAAACGTCTAAAATAAACGATCGAATGTATAACTGAATACGCGCCAAGCTTCCATTAGGTATTGTTATTAAGATGATGATGATGATTACTGTAAGTTACAAAGTGGCATATGCTTGCAGTTCTTTAAACAATTCCGAAATTTCCTAACGCATATCTTTAAAGACTGAGGAGTTCTGTTCAGTGCTTTTGGATTCAGGGTATACCTTGGTACAACGTCTTATTCTTTGGTAGCATATGCTTGTGTTACTTCAGTAAAAGTCAAAATCACTATATGTGTCGATATAAATTTCGAGGAGTTCCCTCGATTCCTCATGGATCGCATCATCACGTTTCCACTTTAGTGACTAAAGGACCAATGTCGAATTAAACCCTTTACAACAACAAAAGAATTTTGCAAATAGGTCCATAAACGGCAGAGTAATGTTCAAAGATCTCCGTGTTAGTGTAAAATACTATGAGAAGTACCTTCTTTATCATCATAATGTGATGATGTATGCTGTGATAGTGGTGGTGATGATGATGATTACTCTAATTGACAAAGTGGCATATGCTTGCAGTTCTTTAAATAACGCCAAAATCCCCAAACATGTATCTATAAGGAGTCAGGAGTTCTGCTCTGTACTTTTGGATCCAGGGTATACCTTGGAGCAAAATCTTACTTTTTGGTAGCATATGCTTGGACTACTTCAGGAAAAGTCGAAATCACCATATGTGTCCATATAAATTTTGAGGAGTTCCCTCGTTTCCTCATGGATCCCATCATCAGGTCAACAATTTTCTGAAAATGGGACCAACTTCGGATTATACCTTTTACATCAAAAAAAGAATTTTGAAAATCGGCCAACAGACGGCGGAGTTATCCGCGAACATACAAAAAAAAAAAAAATATATATACAGCCGAACGTATAACCGCCTCCTTTTTTGGAAGTCGTTTAAAAAGACAATTTTAATAACATAGACAATTTTGCAGATGTTATTTTTGAATATTTGTGGCGGCGAAATAACATGAAATATAGGAAAGATCCATTCGTGGAATTAATAAAAGCTATAAAACATGTTTATAAACTTTGTTTATAAACAATTTTTGAAAAAAATCTGTTTTTTATTTTTTCTAAGGAAATCAAGTATTTCCGGCGGGTGAAAACGGTGAGGGGGGAATCCGACCCCTGCCCCTCTCCCCCCCCTCAACCACTCGCAACCCCTTAAAATGGCGATGTTGTTTATAAAGTGGAATAAACAATTTTTGAAAAATTCTGTTTTTTTTTCTAAGGAAATCAAGCATTTCCGGCGGGTGAAAATGGTGAGGGGGGAATCCGACCCCTCCCCCCTCCCCCCAACCACTCGCGACCCCTTAAAATGGCGACGTATTTTAAAATTTTACCCCTTTGTAACTCTTTCATGCAAAAACTACTAAGCAGATTTCGAAATTTGGTATGATAGTAGTTTAGGCTCTGGATTAAAATATATGTCATACTTATTTGTCCCCAAAAAGGACAGTGTTACCGTGGTGTATTCACGCAAGCGGAGCCGTGGTCAAAAGCTAGTTTCTTATCATATTATGTTTTAAGTAAAGTTTCAGTCGTACGCATATTCCCTATTTATATTTGTTGCTAGCACTATACGAGTAACATTATGTCCAAGTGTACGTTTATAATTATTCTTCCATCGTTAGATTACTCGCACTGATGCTAAAGCCCTAACTACTAGGTAACCTACTTACATAAGTACTTATTTCAACTCGTTACTGCATTTATCGTTACAGATAATGGTATTCACTATTTCACAATCTATTGATAAACGTCGGCTAGCTTATTTTCATGTTCTGTATCTTACACTCGATATAAAGTTAGCAGAAACAAAAATTCCGAAAAAGCTATGACACTTTTTTTACGGGCAATTGGCCCACCACACTTACCCACCACTGCAACTCCTGTGTAGCCAGGATCGACAGTGGTAACCAACCGCAAAAAAACCTTTGATATGATCTCAGGGGTGCCCGGGGGACATGCTAAATCTGTCTTGGGACCCGCAACGAAATTAATCAGAAGATTGTAGGAGGAGTAGGAAGTATTCCAGTTTCCCTCCCCAAGCAAAGCGGGAGACAGCAAAAGTTGTGATGACAAAAAAGTCAGAATTAAAGGGGTAGCACCACGGGAATAACATGTTCTTTATGACTACAAGACAGAATGTAATTAAATGTTTTAATTTATAATATGACAATTATTACAATGCATTTATAATGACAAAATAGTGTTGCATTGTTTCCAATAGTACTTATGACAAAAACGTTTGAAAGCTATGACACTTATTAGAAGATTGTGAAACACGCACTCAATGATAAACTCGACCTAATGATAATACTGATATAAAAATAATTTTGCATTCCAGGACTCCGGTCCAGAGCCAAAATGGGACAGAGTGTACGAAGCATTCGAAGAGAACTCCAGATGCCTTCAGAGGTTCAGCAGGACCTGGATAAACGGGAGAGAGGACTGTCTCACCCTTAATATTTATACTCCTTTGAATATAGACACGAAACTACCAGTTATGGTCTTCATCCACGGCGGAGGATTTCGAGACGGGTCCAGCTCCCCTTTCATATACGGACCAGATTATATAGTCAGGAATGATGTGATACTAGTGTCCATAAACTACAGGCTTGAGATACTTGGCTTCCTCAACCTTGGCATCGAGGAGGCTCCAGGGAATGTCGGGATGAAGGACCAAGTGCAAGCTCTGAGATGGGTGAGGAGGAATATAAAAGCTTTCGGTGGAGATCCCAGCAGAGTCACGATTTTCGGGGAGAGCGCTGGGTCCGCATCTGTTATGTATCACTTACTGTCTCCGATGTCTAGAGGGTTATTCCACCAGGCTATATTACAGAGCGGTTCGGCTGTATCCCCCTGGAGCTTCCACCATGATCCTTTGGAGGTAGCAAAATCCTTTGCACGACAGTTAGGACACGAGACGGATGATCCATATGAGATATACAAAATCATTAGCCAAAAATCCTCAGTACAGCTCCTAGAAACCCGCATACCCCGAAAAAGTGGAGATATTGTGCTATCAGAAAATATTTTCGTACCTTCAGTCGAAAAGGACATCCCAGGTTTGGAACGCTTCTTACCGGACAGTCCTTACAATTTGCTGATGAAAGGCGATTTCTATAAAGTGCCGATACTAATGGGCTACAACAACGCTGAAGGCTTATTATTTGCCGGAAAAGAAAACGATACAACCATATCAAAATTCAATTTCGTAGATTCTTTGCCGAGGGATTTAGAATTTCCTTCTGAAGAAGAAAAATTGGTCGAAGGCAAAAAACTGAAAGCGCTTTACATAGGTGATAGGAATATGACCAAAGATACTTTACCTGAGCTAGCCAAGTATGAGGGAGATTCAGGGATAGTATACCCTGTTGTATCTACTATAGATTACTTGAAGAAGGCTATGGGGTACCCAGTGTACGCCTACAAGTTCTGCCACAGTGGTTGGATGAATCTGATGAAGATTCTGATCGGCTGGTACAACTACCCCGGAGCTACCCACGCCGATGAACTGTTCTACGTGTTTAAATTCAAGACCACGCTGCCTATGTCTCTCCTCGAAGTCGATGTGACGGAAAAAGTCAGCACTTTGTGGACCAACTTCGCTAAATATGGGTAACTTAAATTTTTCCTTAAGCAAATTCAGTGTTGTTTAGATAAGTATATAGTATAATTACTGGTAATATAATAGAGTAACAAGGAAAGATTTGACTTAGTGCTCGCAAAAGAAAACTCCACTGAAACTACACATTTTGCCGCAACAAAAAGTATGTCCTTCCCCGTGCTCTACTCTATGTCTGTACCAAATTTCATCAAAATCGGTTCAGAAATTTCATACAATAAAACAAATCTTTGCTCTTAATAATATTAGTAAAGATTGTAACGAATGCCTTAGGGTCTACCGCGACGACACGCACGCTACGCGGCGCTGTATTTTTACCCGACTGCCGGGAGGGTTATGTGTTTAGCGCGTATCTTGTATGTATGTATGTATGTATGTATGTATGTATGTAATATTCTTTATTACCTTGTATCTTCAGAACCGCTAAACGGATTTTCACATTTGAGGTATCGTTAGATTCGTCTTAATAGCCCAAGTGTTCTTAGATAGGTGACATTAAAAAAAAAACAAAATGGTGGATGTTTGACGCCATGTTGTGAGGTAAAAAAAATATATATCTACCAAGTATATCGAGTGGGGTATCAAAATGAAGGATTTTAAACACTGATTCTAAATATGTATATAACTCGCAGTTTTATATTAAATATAACGATAAATAATAATAATAAAAAACAAAAACCCGCCTGCATAGATAACTACAATTTAAAAGCAACTGAAAAGACTGAAATAAAATAAATAATTAAAAAAATAAAAAAACCCGACTGCAAAAAAGAGATATACCTAAGAAACGCACTAAAAAGACCGAAACAAGTTTGAGAAAACTGACTACACTATGAGCTGAAACCCTAAGTGAAATAATTGACGTTATGTTTGTTAGCAGGCGGGGCCCATATATTTTTGTACGATTTATAATTTGCGAATGGGTCCCGCCTGCTACCAAACATAACGTCAATTATTTCACTTAGGGTTTCAGCTCATAGTGTAGTCAGTTTTCTCAAACTTGTTTCGGTCTTTTTAGTGCGATTCTTAGGTATATCTCTTTTTTGCAGTCGGGTTTTTTTATTTTTTTAATTATTTATTTTATTAGGATAGCTATTCAAATTTAAACTTTATTCTCTACATAAAAAGATACACGTTTCATATGACATCAGTCATACACTCCACATGCGCGGTGTATCGTGGTGCAACCTCACATTCGAACTGTAACAATGGAACGTGTATTTTTCTTGTGTAATAAATTAAGCGAATCATCCAAAGTGAATGGTTGTAAATTTTAGAAAATGTCCCATCATAACCATTTTCTTTTCAGGAATCCCACCCCAGAGATATCTCGGCTATTGCCTGTAATATGGGAACCCATAGATAAGAGAGACGAAGTTCTAATCATAGACAAGAAACTAAAGATGGCGCCTCTTTGGGATGACGAAGATATTTTATTCTGGAACAAAGTCTACTTCAAGTATAGAAGGAAAACTTAGGGCGGTATTCTTGGTCATTTTCGAATAAGTCCACGTTATTTGTATGAAATAATACTCAAGACAATGCTTAAGTTACGACTGTGAATCGAAATGTCACCTTAAGCATGTCTATCAGGCGAACTTTGAAATAAGAATCGACCAAGAATACCACCCTTAATATATGTTTAGATAATAAGTAAAGGCGAGTCTCCTACGCGTGTTTTTTTCGAAACATTACATAAAACATCGAAACATTGGGGCCCAGGCGTGGCTATACACATTTGTTTAAGAATACAAAATGTTTTTGTCTTCCAAGACGGCCGGAAAACATTCCCTGCGCGGGTAAAGAGGGGACGGAATGTTTAATTTCTTATCAATTGTTACACCACTCACATGACCATTAAACATAGAAATAAGAAATAAATTATTTATCAATCCCAAATTGGATCTTCTATTCATAACTCTTGATAAATACTAAAATTACGGGTCAGTAAATATGGCCTAACTTTAGATGTTTCATATTGTTTCATATTAATTATATTTTTTTCCATACAAAAATCGTGAAATGGTAAAATTGCCACATGATTCATCTGATTTCATTATATTAGAAAACATAAATTTTGACATTTTTCTATAGAAATGCGTAAATTGCGCCCATAATATGAGTTGAAAAAAAAATAAAAAATGAAACACCTAAAGTGGCCTTTTATACCCCCCGGGTTATCTCCTAGATAGTGCTTACAAAAAATGTTTTGTTTCAATCAAAAACATTTTCTGTAGCTGAAGACAACAAGTTTCTGTACTAATGTTTCGAAAAAACACGAGCAGGAGTCACGCCTTAAAGTTGACGTGTACCTAACGAGTTACCTTAGCCTAGCATCCATCGTATTTATTAAAAAACTAGCTGATGCCCGCAACTTCGTTTGCATAACTTCGTTGCCCGCAACTAACGGAAAGGGAACCCTTTTTTATACGGAACCCTAAAATAAAAGTAGCCTATATTAGACCTTATAACATCAGCTATCTCCCAGTAAAAGTCCCGTGAAAATCGGTCCAGCCGTTTCAGAGATTAGCCGGAACAAACAGACAGACAGACAGACAGACAGACGGACAGACAAAAATTTAAAAAATTGATATTTTATCGTTAGTATCGAATATACTTCCATATGCATTAAGTGAAAAGCTGTTAATTTAAAATTACAAACAGACACTTCAATTATATTTATATGTATAGATGTATAGATAAACAAGGTCTAAGTTTTATTATGGATTTTGTTGACCATTTGCAATATAACTTGCCCAATTTTGTAGAATACTCAATTTGAATTAAATGATAATTATTATAATAATAATTATAGCGTCAAAAATTTATTCTATTGTCTAATATTAAAGATGAATGGACAAAAATCTACAAACATTATCGTTAGTTAACGTTTTTGCATTATATTTTCCATTAATAAATTATTAAAAGGATGTAAATGCCAACATAGATGTTTGTAAAATTAAATCTGGAGCAATTTGAAGGCACAGTATGACGGTAGTAGGCAGTAGCCAACAAACCACATATCTTGACTAAGGTGTAGAGTTTGTGAAGTTAGGGCGTGTAGAGTCAGATCTTGGTTTTACATGATATCTGATGACTTTTTGACAGTGGCATCTTGGCATCATTACCTATACATAAAATAGTTTTTGATGGGTTTTGTATTTCTGTTTTATAATAATACAAGATGTTACACGGAACCTTACATTTTGATACATTAAATGCCTTCCCCGTGGTCTACTCTGTGCGTAGCCAATTCAATGCAAAAAAAAAAACAATCAAATCGACTTTAATTATAAAGTCGATTTGATTAAGATATTAAGTAGTAAGACATTAGTATAGAATCTATTCTCATGTCTTACTATAGATCATTGTTTCTCAACCATTTTTATGTATGTTTTCGTGGAAAAGTCAAAAAGTTAAAGTAAAAAGTCTTGCGACCCCATCACTATAAAATTATACCTAATAATAATAATATGCACATAGCGCGCTATTTTATCAGCTATACGTTGTATTAGCCTTCACTGGTTTGAACGATTTTTTCGACGTTCGATACAATATATTCGTTCGAAAAACTAACCTTTATGTAGTTTTTATTTATTATTTATCGTACACGTAACGATACCGAAAAATGTTCCTACTTGGAGTACTGTTTTTTTTTTTTTTATGAAATATGGGGGCAAACGAGCAAACGGGTCACCTGATGGAAAGCAACTTCCGTCGCCCATGGACACTCGCAGCATCAGGAGAGCTGCAAGTGCGTTGCCGGCCTTTTAAGAGGGAATAGGGTAATAGGGGAGGGTAGGGAAGGGTAGGGGATTGGGCCTCCGGTTGTTGTTGACCTTGTTGAGACCATAGTACCATACTGAGTCATAATGTACGGTCGCCGGTCGCCGATAAGCCGGTCTAAATTGACTCTTAAGGTACAATTCCGTGCATCGCGACAGTATAGCAAGTTTTAGTAGAAGTCTAAAAAAATTGTAGAACAAATCTAGGAATTTGTAAAAAGATAGTTTAAAAGATATAGCCCTCAGAGTGTGGTCCCTCAGTTAGTAAAGTAAAACTTGCTATACTTATTTTGGGGAAATTCAGGTGGGTCCCTCAAACCACACCCACACGGCCGCGCGCGGCTCACGATATTCGTCGGTCGCGCGCGTCTGTCGCGAGCCTCGGAAGCGGTGCCATACATTTTCATACTCTGACTATTGTCGCGATGCACGGAATTGTACCTTTAGGTTCAAAAGTGGTACACCAGATCTGTCGGCGAATGTACTTCTCCTAAATAGGTCAACTTACCCAGTGCAGTTAAACTACGTTGGTAATGACCCTCGCTCGGCAATCTTCGTTTTTCTATGGAAATGAAAGACGTTGTATTTATAAAAAACGACGATTGCCGAATTACATTGATATCGCTCACCGACATAACCCACTTCAACCACGTCTGCAGTCACTTTTACTGTTTAAATATTTTGAGGCGTTCCAGTGCAAAGGAAAATGTTTAGGAACTTAGCCGATATTGTACCTACGTAAATATGCGCTTTACTTTTTATGCGTATAATTTTTGCCGTCATTAAGAAACCGCAAAAAGTTAAATGATGTATAAAAACTTTATGAATTTTAAGAGTGTTACAATATTTAAAAGACTGTTAATGTTATAATAATAAATTAATTTTATGTGTGGTTTATAGTTTTCATTTTTTGTTAGCTGCTGCTGCTCATAACACCTAAGATATTTTCTTACTATATATATAACCTGACTGACTCATCTATCAACGCACAGCCGAAACTACCGAACGGATTTTGCTGAAATTTGGCATACAGATAGTTGTAATGACGTAGGCATCAGCTAAGAAAGGATTTTTGAGAATTCGCCCTCTAAGTGGGTGGAAAAGGGGATAAAATGTTGTATGGAAACCGAACTCCATGCGGACAAAGTCGCGGACAATAGCTAGTAAACTTGTAAGACAAACAAGCTGTTGCTTCCGGTTTTTTTTGTTAGTTACGGTTCCCTAGTTCTACAACGAAGCAGGAACCTTATACTTAGTTTAACTCGGACCGTACGTCTGTCTGTCTCTCTGCCCTTCTGACTTCTGTAAATATGTGACATTAAGATTGGTAGCTTTATGTGTTACTTGTGTTACGTTAACACTTACATGTTTACAAAAATACTAAATAAGATCCGATCATCCGAACCCAGTATGAAGTGGTAGAGCCATGCTTTACGTGGTAGAGCCATGCTTCGGCACGAATGGGCCGGCTCGACCGGAGAAATACCACGGGCTCACAGAAAACCGGCGTGAAACAGCGTTTGCGCTGTGTTTCGCCGAGTGAGTGAGTTTACCGGAGGCCCAATCCCCTACCCTATTCCCTTCCCTACCCTCCTCTATTACCCTATTCCCTCTTAAAAGGCCGGCAACGCACTTGCAGCTCTTCTGATGCTGCGAGTGTCCATGGGCGACGGAAGTTGCTTTCCATCAGGTGACCCGTTTGCTCGTTTGCCCCCTTATTTCATAAAAAAAAAAATGAAGTAACTATTAAGTGTTGTGAGCTCACCGTCTTGGTTCTAACATGCACTTCTTATGTTAAAGTGGTGATACCAATGATACAGCAATATTTATTATATCTTCTTTATATTTTATATCTTGCAGTATACTCACATATTATGAGAGAGATACTTAACACAGTTACCGCTACAATAAATTATTTTTTAATTTTAATTAATACAAACGAGCTATAGGTAGTTAGGTACTAATACAATACTATGTTACCAAAATATCCCATGAAGCCGTGTTAATACAAACCCATTTCGGGTTTTCGGGTTGTTAGTTGTTAGTTGTAAACATGAGAGTATTTTGTATAATTAAATAAATAAATAAATCGTTTATTTTCAAGATATTTTACAAACATTATCTTTTCTGTCTCCCAAACTATGCGAAGCCTGTCCTATGGGGGAAGTTAGGGGATTAAAATTATAACAAACTTAAACAGTAGTTCTCATTACTATCAAAATTAGCAAATAAATTATTAAGTTGTAAAATTAGTATTACATAATATTTAAATATTGTGCATGCGTTCGTGCGCGTGTATGTATATATTGTGTGTGATTAGGGGATCGAAGACCGGTCATATTTTAAAAAACCGGGTTTTTCGGTCTCAGCCATCTTCAAAACCGGGTACCCGGGTTTTTTCGGGTATTTCGGGTTTTTTGTTGATTTTGTAGAATTTTGTTAGGAATGTCCTAAAATTAACTTTTATCAGCTGCTTTCTGTTGTAACAACGTAATACTGGTAAAATGTGATCCCACCATAAACATTTTCATGTAAAGTAATTAATAATTTCACAAACTTTACACTTTAGTCAAAATACGTTGCCTGACGAAATGGCCAAGCCACATAATTTGACTAAAGTGTAGAGTTTGTAAAGTTAGGCTTGTAGAGTTAAGGCGTGTAGAAACAGAAGTGCCTTGCCGGCCTTTTAGGAGGGAATACGCTGCCTTCTTGAAGGTGTGCAGGTCATAATGGTCCGGAAATACTGTTGGCGACAGTTGGTGATGAGGATGATAAATATTTTGTCCCTTCGAACGATTGCGAAAAGTTGCAGCAGGTATAAGTCCGAACAATTCCTCGGAGCACTCCCCGTAATATAACCGATATAAGATGCAGAGCGATGCTCATTTCTACGTAGCTCTAAGGAGTAAAGCCTGTTTGAAATACTATGGCAGTCGACAATTCGAGCGGCCCTTCGTTGGATACGATCCAGAGGGAGAAGCTGGTACTTTGGCGCTCCTGCCCAGAGATGAGAACAATATTCTATGTGAGGCCGAACCTGCGCCTTATAGAGTTGTAGGCGTTGGACCGGACTGAAATACTGCTTTGACCTGTTCAGAACACCAACCTTCTTGGAGGCTAACTTGGCCTTGCCCTCCAGATGATATCGGAACTAGACCACGCTCGATATGCTAACACCAAGTATTCCGATGTTGGAGGAGACAGTTATGGGTATGCTTTCAAAACGAGGACATACGACCATCGGTAACTTATTAGCGATGAACGCGCAAACTTGTGTCTTAGAGGTGTTGAATTGGACTAAGTTAAGTCTACCCCATTCGGAGATCTTCTCCAATGAATTCTTAATTTGAGAGACAAGTTCGTTTCGACTCTCAATGACGTTTTGCCGAGAGATGTTCGGGCGACCTGTATATAAGGCATCACCCGTACTGTCGTCATCACATAATATTATCATTGATATGCATTATGCAGTATGAACAGGGCAGGCGATAGCACACCAAAGCTGCCAGGACTGTGCCATAAGAGCAGGTGAGCCGAAAAAGACGCGTTAAGACCGGTGCCAACTCTGGAGCTCACATTTTTAACACAATGGGACGGATTCCGTTAGGCCCACTCGATTTTTGGGTATAATGGGAACGGAGAGCAATTCGCACTGAGCGCTGATGGAACCGAATAATAAATTATACCAAGTTATGACGGTCCAAAAAATCGACGAATCGCTTCGAGAAAAGGTAGTCTGGTCCCGTGCGCTTCGCTCACTCGTCCTGGCGGGGCGGGGGCACTACCGTGCCCCCAAATGTACTACATACAACATGATAACATTATAACTATTGTTCTAAAATTCTACATTGACAATCACAAGCCACTATAACGTTCGGTTTGTGACTGTAACTGTTATAAACTGTTGTAGAATTTCATAATGAAAAAAAGCTCGAAAAAACCGAAAACCGGTTTTCAATATTTTGAAAACCGGGTTTTGTTGTAGGCCCGAAAACCCGGGAAAACCCGGGTTTTCGGTTTCGGGTAAAACCGGTCTCGATGCCCTATGTGTGATGTAAGTAGATATGAGCGCCGATGGGTGGTAGGTCGGCGGCGGCGCGCCGGCTATTTTGGGTCGGCGGCGGCGGCGTCGGCGGCGTGACCTTGAAAGGGTTGAAATTTGTACTTGGTAGTAAAAAAAAAAACTGTAGTTTACTTTATTTATTGGGTAACATACAATTACAATGCAATACAATTTATGGAACTTTTTGCAGTGGTGAAAAAGACACTACTTTGGAAGAAACTACTTTGGAATTGGCAGTTAACAGTGCTTTGATTCCAAAGAGCGTAATCACTATAATCTTTTTCTATTTTCGTTTTATAAACGTCCACGTTTTCAAGAACAGACGTCGAAGCCATTTATATCACTGACTGCGTAGGCTCTCTAGTGATCAACCAATAATAGCGGAGATCTCAGCCACACAAAACACGGTACAAAATCTTCCAAACAAGCATATCTGCCTGTAGATGGCATGCCCCCGTAGTCCAGCGCCATCCCGGTTGTCTTTCCTAGATCTGTCCGTAAACCAAATTATGTCCCTAAGGTGAATAATTGGGACCCAGTTCTCCCTAGAAGTTATGAAAACTGGGTATAGCTTCTAGAAGCTATGCACCTTGATCATGGTGTCCGATGGCATGACCATGACAGGTCTCTTAAGAAGATACTGTTGCAATTGTCCAAGTAGGGTGGAGGCCCGTTTTATCCTACCTGCCGTCATGGCCCTGAGAACAACCTTCTTAGCCTCCATAATATAAACAAGGAATAGAGGAAGTGGAGTTAAGTGAATTAGGGTTTCAAGTAAAGCGGTGGGTGCCGAAGATAGCGCACCTATGATTATCAGACAGGCCAGCCTCTGCACACTATTTAATGTTTTGATGCAGTTGACCTGTACAGCTTTTTTTCTGCGTAGTGTGGCATACTACACTACGTATATGTGACAATCGTTTCACTATAGCTGTGTTTAACTAAACATAGCATTGCCTTCGACCGAAGGTCTCATTTAGAGCTGACAATTCTTGGGCAGGATCACAGATCACATTTTGATCAGATATTCAATTCACAGATCACCAATTTTGCACCTGATTGCATTAGCCCAGCGACTACTGATGCGCGTTTGCCAACCACTAGTATCGCTAGGTCAGATCATAGCTTGGCTCTCGACTCGGAGGTCGTGGATTTGATTCCCGCATTGGCACAAAAAAAAATTGTTTTCAAGTTTGGTTAGGCAATGATCACCAAACAAAAGGCTGATCACCGATTGCCTGACAGGAAAGGTGATCCATGCCGATGCATGCGATGATGGGCAAGTAAAAACTGATCTCTCGCCAGTCGTGTCAGTTATCCATCCCACTGGATTACGAGAGTAAAGGAAGAGAGAATGCATGTGTGCTCTTGTGTGCTGCGCACATACTAGGGCACAATGAGAATAACTACTGGCCTGGTTTGAATGAAACCGACACTGAAATCGGTATAGGGAGCTATTATTTTTATTAGATCGACAGCGTATCCTTATTCATAGAACCTTCTATTCTTCAGTTCTTATAGCAGCCCATTCACTACCAGGGACCACTCGCGGCAGGGTGGTCAAGCGTCAAGCCCATGATAGTTGATGACGCTACTCTGTTGTTTAGCGTAGCGTTGATCCACTCTATAGTAATTCTTGAAGCCAGGCTATCAGGGTAATAGATCAGGTGGAGTTTTTGCCGAACGCACCTTCAATACCTAGGAAGGCGCTTAGCGAAAACTTCTAATCCTCAATGGCTTTATCAAAGTGGTCTACTAACTCGATCTACTCGATAAATCAGTAGAATTGCCTTTCTAGTAAGCACATTGTATTTTATGCAGAACTCTTTTGATGAGATAGGTGTCACTTAAGTGGATATCCTCGTTCGTCTCCTCGTTTAAAGCGTGAAAGAAGTAAGGCTTATATGGGTATAATTATATTATGACTTGGGTAATATGTGTTATGACTTGGCTCATAGTCACTGACTGAAATTACACATTATGACTATCCCTCTCGCTCACTCGGCGCGCCGATGTATTTTCGCGGCGGCGGCGGCGCGGCAAAATCGGCGGCGGCGGCGGCGCGCCGGCGCGGCGCTCATATCTAGATGTAAGTAAGGATGTGTAAGTTTGTGACTAGTGTATTGTGTTAATTGTCTACTTTTAGTATTAGATTTTCAGAATCGATGTATGTCCAATTGAATAAAAGAGATTATAATTATAATTATATTAATATATATATATTATTATAATTATAATTGAAGTTGAAGATATTAATTATTGTTTAAAAAAAGGAATAGGAAAATACCGAATCTGTAGGCAAAAGTTGTATTTACATGAATATTTAGGACTCTGCGAGGAAAATGCAGCTGCTTAGTACCTATCTCGTCGTAGATTTGCTTTGATTGATTGACAGATACACTAAACCTTTTGGTTAACTAAATTATTTATTAATTATCTCGATCTTTGATCTCGATAGGCTTCGCATGTGACATCTGTCAATGAGACATTGACATTATATACTTTTTGTAACTACTCTATTTGGCAACATTAAGTAATTACTGGCATGTAGCCAAGTAATTGGTCTGACATTTTTATTTCATAATCCTATTGGAATATATTTACAATCTCAATGCATGCGCATATGCATTTTAACTTTCGCTTAAAATGTCATATCAATGATCAAGTACCGTTAGATTCGTCAGCAAGATTGCCAAATGTTAAGCAACATTTCTTTCTTTCGGAGCTAGGGTCAGCTTCAAGGACACATTTGTAATTTATGTCTTGCAGTTAAATTTATGGCGTGTTGATATATAATTTTGAGATCATTTAAACGACTTCCAAAAGGAGGCTATTCAATTGATAGATTAGACTGAAAGCACTGTTCGGTGAATTTCGATTGGCGTGGTTATTTTTCAGCGAATGGGGTAACTATAACTAAGAAAAAGTGTGACAGAGGGTTTGGTGACACAAAAACTTCTAGTATTCCCTTTTTCAGTGTTGTATTCCAGAATAAGCACAGGACTTGTAAAAAACTACATCATATTGATGTACTTGCTTGCTTACGTTCTTTATATGCTGAATAGTATTTCTCATACATCATCTGTTATAATTGCTTTTAACGCATATGTTATGTCTTCATTGAGATATGGAGTTGTTTTTTGGGGTAATTCATCCAACAGAGAACTTGTTTTTAAACCACAAAAAAAGTGTCTTAGAGCTGTATTTCATTTGAAACAGGATGAAAGTTGTGAACCATATTTCAAAAAATATAATATACTCCCTCTTCCATGTATATATATATACTTGAAAGTGCCTTATTAGTTAAAACAAACATTAATATGTTCCCAAAACTCAAAAGCAACCGACTTAAAAGAGTTGGGACTATAGCACGTAACACTACATTTATGCAAAAAGGAGTACTAGGTATGGTTACATCAATTTATAATAAATTACCCATTGGCATAAAAAATATTGAAAGTGTTATTTTGTTTAAGAGAAAGCTTAAGGAATTTTTAATATATAAGTGCTACTACAGTACAAACGATTTTCTTAATGAAATGTAATTGAAATGAATGTGAATTTGTAAGTAATAAGTAGACATAAGACATAATAAAATCGACACATTAATTTAATCTATTGAATACAATTATAATGATGACGATTAAAGAGTAATAATAATGGATTTTGTTATGTCTAATTAAAGAATAAATTATAACTAACATGACATTCACTATCTATACATATAAAATCCTTTGTCCTGAATGACTGACGGATCAACGCACAGCCTAAACCGCTGACCGTAGAGAGCTGAAACTTGCAGGGCTTGCTCTTTGTAATGCGTAGGGATCCGATAAGAAGGGATTTTTCGAAATTCGACTCCTAAGGGGGTGAAAAGGGGGAAAACAGTTTGTATGGGGCAACGTGATTCCTTGGTCCAATCTACTTCATATTTTGCACAAACATTATGTAACAGAATTGATGGAATTCGTGTATCATAGTTTATTGAAATTCGTCCCCTAACGGGAATAAAAAGGGAAATTAAGTTGTTTGGGAGCGATTTTCTTTAAATTTGATATTAATACTCCTTTGTGCTTTTGATTTAAAGCTCCCACTCACAAGCGATCGATCGATTTAGTTTTTAAAATTTAAACATTTACCGGATTCGTAGTTGCAAGTAAATCGGTTTAGATTAAAATTGAATATAATCTGAGATCCTAGGACCACATTACTATACTTTTTATATGAAACTCGTATATATACACGTAAATTTTGTTCCCACTTTTGACCCCCACCGCAAAAACTAGCTGGTAGGTCTTACACTAAACATTTTGTGTAATAGTTTGTCGTTAGCAATTTACTTTCAAATACGAATTTATACATATAAAATCCTTTGTCCTGAATGACTGACGGATCAACGCACAGCCTAAACCGTTGACCGTAGAGAGCTGAAACTTGCAGGGCTTGCTCTTTGTAATGCGTAGGGATCCGATAAGAAGGGATTTTTCGAAATTCGACTCCTAAGGGGGTGAAAAGGGGGAAAACAGTTTGTATTGTCAACGTGATTCCTTGGTCCAATCTACTTCATATTTTGCACAAACATTATGTAACAGAATTGATGGAATTCGTGTATCATAGTTTATTAAATTAGTCCCCTAACGGGAATAAAAAGGGAAATTAAGTTGTTTGGGAGCGATTTTCTTTAAATTTGATATTAATACTCCTTTGTGCTTTTGATTTAAAGCTCCCACTCACAAGCGATCGATCGATTTAGTTTTTACAATTTAAACATTTACCGGATTCGTAGTTGCAAGTAAATCGGTTTAGATTAAAATTGAATATAATCTGAGATCCTAGGACCACATTACTATACTTTTTATATGAAACTCGTAGGATTCGGTTGTCAACTCTCAAAGCGAACGGACGTGCCTGGTGCTGTGTCGGGAGTGTTCTCGTGAGGCGGCCTGTGTCTTGTATCGTGAACTGTTTTAATTTTGGGAGCCCTGACTGTCTGGAGACTTCGCCCCTTCAGGTGTGAGCATCGAGGCGTGTGCCCCACGTAAGTCATTTGTAACAGTGAAACTTACAAAGCGTGGCGACCGCGAGGCTCGAACCCGGTGCACTCGTGTCGATTGTGCTGTCCGACCGCCTACACCGCTAGGCCACGAAGGCGTGAGCCGCCGACGCAAATTTTACGTTCACTTACTACAAAGAAGAGTGGCTGTGGGGTTCGAACCCGGTCACTTTGGGGCTCAAACCGTTCTGTAGCCGACACGACAAGACGTCTAACAATGAGTAAAACAATGCGGACTCCTCCAAAAAACTCGCCAAAACAGACCTCAACAACTGATAAACCCAACAAACGACCACGGCCCAATACTTCTCCCCAGCAAGGAGATAAATATCAAGACAAACAAGAAGAAATGTTATCTATGTTGTCGCAAGTACTCTCGGAACTACTAGAGATGCGTAAAACCAACACAGAACTTCAAAAAACTCTGGAGTTTTACGCTAAAAACTACGAAAGCTTAAACACTCGAGTTAAGACATTGGAAGAAGAAAAAAAACACCGAGATCTTTATCTTACTAAACTTGAAAATAAGTTAGAAGACTTAGAACGCCATTCCAGAAGCTCCTGCATTGAAGTTCGGGGAATCCCACCTAGGCAAGCTGAAACAAAGACTGAACTTATAACATGTATAGAGAAGATTCATTCAAAGATTAATATTCAACCTGAGGCCAATGTTATAAAAGATATTTACCGTACCAGTCGCAAACATAATGGAGAACAACCAATTGTAGTTGAATATACGACAAATTTATTTAAAGACAAAATGTTACTAGCCACCAAGAAATATAATTCGTCTAATATCACTGACCGACTGAACACTTCAACCCTCGGCATAGAAGGAGCTAAAACACCGGTTTATGTGTCAGAGCTTTTAACTCCAAAAGCAAAACGCCTCTACTTCCTGGCGAGAGATGCTGCTAAACAGATTGGCTTCCATTTCTGCTGGACCACGAATGGCAAGGTTCTCATGCGTAAATCCGAAGGTCTTGCACCCATAGCAATCTTCACCGAAAAACAACTTGAAGAGCTGAAACAAAAAAACTAGTTAGGTTATTAGGTTATTCTTTTTTAATACAAATAATAAACTTATTTTTAAGTACATTTCAAACAGAATTACAACTTAGACACTACATTTTATACATACCCATAAACAACTATATTACTACTACACTATCATACTCACCCATTCACTTACACTCACAAATACACTTGATAAATACAATAAAAATGCACTCAATAATATATAAAATACTTAAAGAACCCGCACATTATTTTTCTTACAATTATGGATAGAGATCAACAATATATAATGTGCAATAACATAGACACACTAACAGTTCATAGTACAAAATTATGCATCCCTGAAATGTGTAAAACCTTGGTAGCACCTAATAAAAAGTCACTTAGCATTCTAACTTTAAATATAAGAAGCATTAATAAAAATTTTAACAAACTTGAGCTGTTGCTTTATCGCTTAGGATTTGAGTGTGATATTATTATACTTACGGAATGCTGGATAAACCAACATAAACAATATCCTCAGCTAACAAACTACAAATCTACACATACAGAAAATTGCATTAATCAGAATGGTGGAATTATCGTCTATACAAAATCGAATTTACCCATTGACATAATTGAACCACAAATGGTTGAAACCAATTGTCTCCTTTTGAACCTGGAAAAAAGTATATCAATAATTGCTCTGTATAGATCGCCGTCTTTCAGAAACTTGGATCCATTCTTTGAATCCCTTAATGAATTACTAAACGATTTAAAAGGCTGTGCAAATATTATTATTGCGGGTGATATTAACATAAACATTAATATGCAGATAACAGACAAAAACGTTACCCAATACTTGGACTTATTAGCTAGCCATGAAATTTTACCTAGTCATAATATACCTACATTTTTACGAAGCAACTCTTGCTTAGATCATTTGATGATAAAATCAAAGTATCAAAGTACAACCTTTGTCTTAAACACTTACCTTACTGATCATCGTCCTATTCTTGTAAATATAAAATACAAATTAAGAGACTGCTTCGACTTACAGAGAGTTAGTACAAGATTAGATTATAAACAAATCGCCTCACAAATTAAACATACAGATTTCCACGACGTACTAAGTTGTCAAGACCCTAATTCTGCAACTGACTTATTTATACAAAAACTAATAGAAATAATAAGATCAAATTCACGTACGTGTACAAAGCCCCGAAATAAATGCACTATTAAGCCATGGATTACTGACGGAATCTTAAGATGTCTGCGTACACGAGACAAAATGCATATGTGCCTAAAACAAACCCCGAATAACGAAGTCTTAAAAGTATCATATAAAAGGTATAGAAACTTTTGTAGCTACTTAGTAAAAAAACTCAAGGACGACTATCACAAATTGCAATTAGAGAAAAACAAAGGAGACATTAAAAAAACCTGGGAAATAATAAAAAACGTCACACACACAAATATGCAAAAAAATCATAATGACCACTTACTTCGACTTAAGACTAACGCCACAGACTCTGTAAACCACATTAACAAATATTTTGCTAATGTTGGTAAAAAACTAGCACATAATATAATTAATAACACCAATTACATATTTTGTAATAATAGCAGTCACACAGGCAAAAAGCTATCACAAGCAAACTCAATGGCAATGCTAGAGTCTGATAATACGGAAGTCAAGTCCCTAATTATGGGTCTAAAAAATGACTCGGCAGCAGGAATTGATGGCATTTCATCACAAATTCTAAAACAATCAGCACCAACCTTGTCACCTATTCTAACTCACATCTGCAACTTATGTCTTACCACAGGCATTTTCCCTAAAGCTTTAAAAACATCTATAATCAGCCCTATATATAAGGGTGGAAGCAGAGACCGTGTCGAAAATTATAGACCTATATCAGTCTTACCCTCAATTTCCAAAGTTTTAGAAAAAATAATTAACAATCGGTTGAAATCATATTTGGAAAAATATAATTTACTCTCACCATCGCAATACGGATTCCGAACTGGTCGCTCTACGGAGGATGCTGTGTCTGATCTCACCAATCTAGTAGTCAAAGAACTCGATAGAAAAAATAAAGTTGTTGCCATTTTCCTAGATCTTGCAAAAGCATTCGACACGGTCCCTGTTTCTGCACTTATTAAAAAACTCGAAAATCTGGGTATTCGTGGTTCTGCACTGAGATTATTTGAAAGTTATTTAAGTGATAGAGCCCAGAAAACTAAAGTTGGCGCTGCAATAAGTGATGAAGAAACTATTACTTACGGCGTTCCCCAAGGAAGTGTCTTGGGCCCGAGCCTTTTCCTAGTTTACGTTAATGACCTTTGTAACACACATCTGATCAATGGAAAAGTTATTTCTTACGCAGACGATACTGCCTTAGTTTTTACCGGTAAAGATTGGGAAGAGGCTCGGGTACACGCACAAGTTGGCTTAAACATCGTTGCTAATTGGTTGGCTAACAATCTATTGACACTGAATGTGGACAAAACCAAATATGTGAAATTCACTTTGACTCGGAGACACATACCACCATTAAATATTTTTATACATAGTAACTGCAACCACACTTACTGCAATAATTGCCCTAACATACAGGAAGTTAAAAACATCAAGTATCTTGGCGTAACTATTGATCAACATCTCTCCTGGAAAGAACACATTATGGCGATTAGCAGTAGAGTACGCAAACTCATATTTATTTTCAGACAATTACGTAGTGTTGCCGATAAAAACCTGATAATAAGAGTATACCGAGCTCTATGTGAGTCTATACTAACATACTGTAATACTGTATGGGGAGGAGCCTGCAAAACTCATATGAAATTGTTAGAAAGAGCGCAAAGAGCAGTTATCAAAGTAGCCACATCCAAACCCTATCGCTTTCCAACTGATGCACTTTATAAAGACGCCAACGTACTATCAGTCCGGCAACTCTATATTAAAAATCTCATATTAGCACAGCATCGCCTTACCCATGACCTAGACTTTGCAAATAACAGTAATAAAAGAAAAAAAGCTAAAGTATTTACAATACCTCAAATCCAAACCACAACAGCACAACGCCATCAATCATTTCTTGGCCCCAGATTGTACAACCACGCTAATAACAAAATTGATAATCTAACCAACTTAAATAAGAGAGATTCCAAGTTAGCAATCACCTGCTGGCTTAGTAGTCTAAGTTATCAGGAAACTGAAAATCTGCTAGAAATAATTAAATAAACACGCACCGTTTACACACTCACACACACACACACACACACACACACACACACACACACACACACACACAGGCACGCACGCACGCACGCTCACGCACACACACACACAGACACGTCTTAAATAACAATAATTAATAAGTCCCAGTAATGAATTATCGCTGCCTTTGCTCTATGTCTATATAATTTTATGTATCCTAAGAATTTTAGTCAACCCCTACAACACAAGTATTCTTAGTGTAGGGGTTGCGCACTTCAAATTGTAAACCTTGGTACTATGATAATATCTGTGTTCCTTTCCAAATCTGTATTTATTATGAGACAATAAAGTTTTATTTATTTATTTATTTATTTATACACGTAAATTTTGTTCCCACTTTTGACCCCCACCGCAAAAACTAGCTGGTAGGTCTTACACTAAACATTTTGTGTAATAGTTTGTCGTTAGCAATTTACTTTCAAATACGAATTAATTTCCAATTTGATCGAAGCAATCGATAGCCCGTGAGTTTATTTTTATATTGACATACTTAATATATTATTGTCATCATGTTGAAAAATAAATATCTGACAAGCATGCGAAAGTTAAATCTGATGAAAATGTCTTTGAAAAACTAGGCACCTAAATATTTGCGATTGCTGCATTAATTATATTCATAATACTAATTATTATATTACATACTATTTCAGTAGAATATTTTGAGTGTAGATATAATTAAATTTCTTTTTCTTTTGTTGTTATATATAGCACAAATAAATAAAATATTACATATTTTATTTATTTGTGCTTGATTTATCAGTGTTTAATACATAGGTTTTTACAAACGGTTTTTAGTTTGTGCGCGCTAATATCAGAAACTACGGAACGGATTTTTATAAAATTTGTTACTGTAGTAGAATAGCCCTTGAATAAACACATAGGACTCGCTTTTTATCGAGGAAAATTTTTGGGTACCACGCGGATAGGAATTAGGATAGCTCTGCTTATAATTTTGTGTAGGTATTTCAATTCAATCGGTTCATACCTACAAAAAGTTTTATCAATCGAAAAAATAACGTAGTATAAAATATTATAAAATAACCAGATATTTGAATTGGTTATAACTTTACCTAGGTTAATCCTAATCATTAATGTGTACGATTATTATATGAGGAATAAGTGAGAAGCTAGATGCTAGGCTTCGTGATCGTACTGCTAATTACTCATCTCTCTCTCAAACTCTGTCGTGGTCCCAACTAGGATGGGCGATCACAATCCAAATTATTTTTTAAGTTCAAAGTCCACAACGTCTTCCCATTCAAAGGTTTTCGAAATCATTAAAATACTAATTATCGGCTACAAAGAAATCCTTACTTAATATTATACCTAAACGCGAAAGTTTGTATGTACATAATAATATGTTTAGTTTTTCATGCAATAAAGTAAAGTAAAGAAAACACGTAAAGAATTTGAATGCAATCAAGTATGGTAGTAGGTTAAGCAGAATTAACACAGAATACTTTTTCAGCTTATTAAATTTTATTTATGGTACAGTTCTTGGTAGATTTCTTGAGTGTACCTACGAAGTGCAGTGCCTACACCATTATGTATTCAATTTTGGTATTGGTATTTTCCCGAATAAGCTTTCCCTCTGACGCGAGCGAAGCTGCGGGCAAAAGCTAGTATTAAATATTATTATTTTATGTAACTTTGACCTAGTAGTTATAAAAATATAACATAATGTAATGAATAGTCATAACTCATAATTCATAAGACATAATAAAATTGACATATTAAATTAATCTATTAAATATAATTATAATGATTACAAATAATTTTAACAATTAAAGACGATTAAAGAGTAATAATAATGGATTTTGTTATGTCTAATTTCAGTATAAATTATATGTAAGTAACATGACATTTTTAGACTATATTAAATATTATTAAGCTAGACATTTGCATGCCCAATTGGGCAAACGTGATGAACTTTTGTTAACCTAATGTAACATCTTTAATAACACACATATTGCAAATAAATAAATAAATAAAAATAAATAAAAATAAATAGACTTGCTTGCTGCTAGCATAATTGATATTTGATACATATACCAGTATTTTTACTCGAAGTACACATCCAACGAAGAAAATTCTGTTATAATATGGCGAGCTAAAAATATAATATCTAAAAGAGCGCGCTACTTCAGGAATATAATTTACTATTAATTTACCCGAGAAGGACATTGCACATATTATAATCTCAGCCTAACCAAAGAATATATATTACTAACGTAGCCTAACCAAATTTTATCTTTGGTCCAATGTCAAAATTCCCAATGTCTTTCCTGATGCATCAGCGACCGTTAAAAACCCTTTCGGAGATTCCGTTGGCCTTGAACCTTGATCAGACTGGTGGTATTCCGGTGGATCTGCTTGTCCGATGTCACAACTTGCCCATGAGTGGTGGCGCAACTCTGACTTAAACGAGTGAGACGAAATACCTGTTTCGAGTATTAACCATTTGCTATACAATTTTTCTGACCAAACAACTTACCACTTATGTTGATCAATAATCATTGTCCGATTTGAACGATAGGGTCATCTTACGTCCAGACGTGACGCGCACTTTTTAAGGTAGCGGTTCAAATTTACCTTTATTTACTACTAGCTGTTCCCGCGGCTCCACCCGCGTAAATATAATATCGGGTATCCCGCGGGAATACTGTACTTTTCCGGTATTAAAAGTAGTCTATGTTTTAACTCAGAGCCTTAACTACTACCATACCAAATTCCATCGAAATCCGTTCGGTAGTTTTTGCGTGAAAGAGGAACATCCATTCATCCTCACAAACTTTCACATTTATAATATTAGTAAGAAGTGCGAGTAAGACACAGTAAGATGTAACACGTTTTATGCAGCTTAAAATTGGAAATCTTGTATGAACGTCGGGTGAGCCCCGAGGCGCATAGGAGGTTGGGAACTCTGGGACTAGTAAATAAAGTCCAAATTTGAATCGCGGTCTTAGAAAGTGTGCGTCTCGTCGCGTCTCTGTGTGAACTAACGCTTACGGATAATAATTGTATAGATATTATTTCAACATAATTATTCTATTATGATCCATCGCAATTATGCGCTATTGCCAAATATAGGTACTTAACCTGTGGTCTAGGGAGGACGCAGTGGGTCGATTTTGTAAGTGCATAAATATATATTGCCACCATGTAAGAAGATTTACGTCGCTTATTTAACAATACAGGTTTTGAACAATTGCAAGATTTTTGACTGGTGGCCCGCGACTTCGTGCGCGCAAAAGTTAATTTCGCAGAAACCGTTCATTTTTCCGCGTTTTTAGCCTATGTCCTTCCCCGTAGTCTACTCTACATCTGTGTCTGTAAATCGGTCCCGTAGTTTCGGAGCCTTTTCAATGCAAACAAACAAACAAACTTTTCCTCTTTATTATATTAGTATAGATTTGGTAAAATCAATTACGGATACTTCGGGGATATATAGCAAGTGAGATAGAGAAAGTACTGCTTATATATAAAGACGTTTAAGCAGATAAATAGTCATACTCGAAAAAATATTTTTTTCTTTGTATGGGCGAATTTGCGTTTTACCATACACTTCCCATACCTACATGAGATGATTTTTTTTTAGTTTGAGTATGACAATTATTTTTCTGGTCAAATGTAAATATATAAGCAGTGGATCATGTGCCTGAAGTATCCGTAATCGATTTTCGGAGACCTTACTCGTATATATGTTTCATTTGCGTAGCTTGACATTATTTGAATACATATTAGTGAATAATTAATTTAGTATTATAAGAGTCTGTTTCACAATCTACTGGATCGGTAAGAGCTAAACTGCGTGTCTGTCGCTTGGTATAAAGTAAGTAGCGACAAAACTTTCGAATAAGTCATTCGACATTTATTACGCGATTGTGAAACGGAAAATCTGTAAGTTAAAGTCGCGGTTGTTCATTTTATTTTTGCTTTGTTTTCAATTTTTAACCCGTTCTATTAGGGTTTATTCGGCCAAAAAATTTTTTTTTTGGAAATTTGAAACATTTTTTTTATAAACGCTGAAACAAATTTAAATATGAATTTTTATTCTTTTAAGATGGTTGCAACCCGTGCCGAAAGCCGCAAAGTTTACAAAAAATCTCGTTCTGTACTGAAATGTTGTTCTACTACAAAAACAATATACCGAACTAAGTATAGACGGTGGATGTTAGTCAACACTCGACGTGTTTGCACACGCTTCCTTCCAGTTACGAATTGCGATACGATATTGATACTACAGTTGGAGTGAAAACTGTAATTGTCGGAGTAGCTACACTAGCACTACTGTATGAACACACGTCGACCCTCAGATTATTGCTCAAATAGGTTCTTCTTAGAGGTGGGACGTATTTAACGTAACAGGTAAAAAGTAATAGGTATTTGGAAATAACACATAACACTCGATATCCAGTTATTAAATAACATAACAGAATACGTCACTAGTAGGCGTATAGCGTAACAAGTAAAAAATAACTACCTCTGCATACAGCGTACGTGTTATCGATATACTATAGTCTGATCTTGTCTCTCTGTTACACATACAACGACTCCATAAGCAAAAACGAAATGCACGTAGTATTTAAATACTCTGTATGTTTCTCTTACACTTATAAGCATCTACTATTTGCTGGAATGAAAAGTACCTAATTAGTATTAGGGAAATTTTGAGGGAAGACGTTTGGTGGAGTCTTAAAAATTTTGTATAGGGAGGGGGTCTCTCGGGCTCGTTGGGGTATATACCAGATCCCGACAGGAATTAGGGGAATCTATCGGAGTCAAAATGTAGGGCTCGTTCTCTCGATTCCAATGAACTGTGGTTAAAACACGTGTAACTTGTTATCCACCGCGCGAAAACCACTGCATTACGGGGATATTACCTCCATAGTATATGGTTACTATGGAGGCAATAGCCTCCTAAGTACTAACATTGGACTGTTATTTTTATCCGAAACAGGTAGACACCGAAACAGGTAGTTATGTATAACAGTAATAGGTATAACAGGTATCGTCTTTAACCTGTTATAACCCACCTCTAGTTCTTCTCGCCAGGTCAGTTCCCGAACCGGTGGTAGGCATCACGTAGGGCTAATTCCGTCAGTGTTATTTAATCATTTAAATGGAAATTTTGATTTCATTTTTGATATTACTAGCAACGTATTAATTAGCATAAGAATAAACAGATCGTTCCTTCTCCCACATGCTAACTTATTATGCGTTTCATAAATTCTGACGTCATAGAAAAGGACACCAAAAGACTATCAATCCAACCTTCGAGAAAAGTGAAAACACGTGGATTTGATTCCTCTTTCACTCATAAGGACTTTTTCCATTGATATTTTGTGAGTTGTGACACAGATTGCTGCTTACAGCTTCGATTTGAAAGCTCCTTTCATAGTATAGAGTTAATAGTTTTACGTGCTGAGGTTCGAAGCATTTGGAGAAAAAGACCTGCTGACTCTTTTGAAGACTTTATTCACTAGCACTTATCACGTTCACACACTACTAATAAGCACTAGGTCCAACATTAATCACTAAGTCCAATACTAAACACTAACGGTGTCCTAAGTCGTACGCCAAGTCGTAGGTTTCACTTGTATTAATCGCTGGTATCACTCTTGATCACCAGTTTTCACTTCGATATATAATATCGCCTGTTTCGCTGTTCAAATCGAACTCCCGATCACTAGTTTTCACTTATCGCCCGTTTCGTTTCGAAGGAAGCTCAAAGTGAACTCAACTCGTTTCCAACCCTGAGGCGTATTTATACCAGCCGACATGAGTCCCAGACCATTCCAGAAAAGTTCGCGACTCGCGTGAACTGGTTGGATTTAGGGCATCGAGACCGGTTTTACCCGAAACCGAAAACCCGGGTTTTCCCGGGTTTTCGGGCCTACAACAAAACCCGGTTTTCAAAATATTGAAAACCGGTTTTCGGTTTTTTCGAGCTTTTTTTCATTATGAAATTCTACAACAGTTTATAACAGTTACAGTCACAAACCGAACGTTATAGTGGCTTGTGATTGTCAATGTAGAATTTTAGAACAATAGTCATAATGTTTTCATGTTGTATGTAGTACATTTGCCCCCCCGGACGCCCCGCCCGGACGAGTGAGCGAAGCGCAAGGGACCAGACTACCTTTTCTCGAAGCGATTCGTCGATTTTTTGGACCTTCATAACTTGGTACAATTTATTATTCGGTTCCATCAGCGCTCAGTGCGAATTGCTCTCCGTTCCCATGATACCCAAAAATCGAGTGGGCCTAACGGAATCGGGACGGATTCTCCAACTCTGGATCACACATTGTGTTAAAAATGTGTGATCCAGAGTTGGCACCGGTCTTAACGCATCTTTTTCGGCTCACCTGCTCTTATGGCACAGCCCTGGCATCTTGGTAAACAGCTTTGGTGTGCTATCGCCTGCCCTGTTCATACTGCATATCAATGATAATATTATGTGATGACGACAGTACGGGTGATGCCTTATATACAGGTCGCCCGAACATCTCTCGGCAAAACGTCATTGAGAGTCGAAACGAACTTGTCTCTCAAATTAAGAATTCATTGGAGGTCTCTGAATGGGGTAGACTTAACTTAGTCCAATTCAACACCTCTAAGACACAAGTTTGCGCGTTCATCGCTAATAAGTTACCGATGGTCGTATATCGTTTTGAAAGCATACCCTTAACTGTCTCCTCCAACATCAGAATACTTGGTGTTAGCATATCGAGCGAGGTCTAGTTCCGATATCATCTGGAGGGCGAGGCCAAGTTAGCCTCCAAGAAGGTTGGTGTTCTGAACAGGTCAAAGCAGTATTTCAGTCCGGTCCAACGCCTACAACTCTATAAGGCGCAGGTTCGGCCTCACATAGAATATTGTTCTCATCTCTGGGCAGGAGCGCCAAAGTACCAGCTTCTCCCTCTGGATCGTATCCAACGAAGGGCCGCTCGAATTGTCGACTGCCATAGTATTTCAAACATGCTTTACTCCTTAGAGCTTCGTAGAGATGAGCATCGCTCTGCATCATATATCGGTTATATTACGGGGAGTGCTCCGAGGAATTGTTAGGACTGCTACAACTTTTCGCTGTCGTTCGAAGGGACAAAATATTTATCATCCTCATCACCAACTGTCGCCAACAGTATTTCCGGACCATTACGACCTGCACACCTTCAAGAAGACAGCGTATTCCCTCCTAAAAGGCCGGCAAAGCACTTCTGTTTCTACACGCCTTAACTCTACAAGCCTAACTTTACAAACTCTACACTTTTGTCAAATTATGTGGCTTGGCCATTTCGTCAGGCAGCGTATTTTGACTAAGGTGTGAAATTTGTGAAAATATTAATTTTTACATGAAAATGTTTATGGTGGGATCACATTTTACCAGTATTACGTTGTTACAACAGAAAGCAGCTGATAAAAGTTAATTTTAGGACATTCCTAACAAAATTCTACAAAATCAACAAAAAACCCGAAATACCCGAAAAAACCCGGGTACCCGGTTTTGATGATGGCTGGGACCGAAAAACCCGGTTTTTTAAAATACGACCGGTCTTCGATCCCCTAGTTGGATTACTCCGGAAGATTCGCACAGTAGCGCCATCTAGTACTGAGTAGGGGGCCCCACGCTGTCCCTGTTCACATCAAGTGGTTTCATTGGTTGACGCTAGATGGCGCTAGTCTCTCTGTGTGTTCGTAACAATAGGTACAATATTAGTAAAGGACTCGATTAGTTTCTAAACATTGTCCTTTGCACAGTGAGCACATCGAATGAAGACTTGAAGTCCGTATTTCCACTTTAGTATGGGTGTGTACGATTTGATCTTATACCTGGTCGAGCGGCAACACATTCAATGTTCTGTATTCTATGGTTCGATAGTACCAGTCGTTAGGTAATTTGTGTAACGGTAGCCATACACCATACTTCGTATTGTCCAATCTGCACTGTCATGCCGATCGGATGGTGTATAGCTACCTAGCACGACAGTGATGTATATTTGCGAACTGCAGATTGGATTGGAGCCTGCAGCAAAGAATATATTATACTCGCAGTTATGTGTGCGTGGCTAGACGTATGCGGGGAGTGCGCACGGCGAGCGGGGTGACAGTTTTTACAGTCGTTTCGTGCTTTGACATAATTTCATAATATTTATGATAGATTTGTCTGACGCGACGTTTAATATTATTTCGGTTTCACTTGGTTGACACTTACGTCAACATGGCTGACATTCACCGGTGCTCGAGCTGTCATTTGTAGAGAGTGTCGCCCCTGTGCCTGACAGGGGCGACACTCTCAAAAATGACAGCGTCATGCCAATTGGAATATGAACTATAGGAAGTATGGTGTATGTCTGACCCAAAAGGGGATGGTAACCATTAGCAAAGAATAATTTATTTTTTTTAAGTTGTAAATAAGCAAATTAAATAAAAATGTAAGAGGTAAATAATATGTATATTCTCTACAATTGTAAAAAAAATAAAAAATAATACACATTGTGATAATATAAGTACATTTGTTTAATCGTATTATTCATGTAATTACCCCCCCCATGTACGTGTATTTTTTGCATTTTGTTCATTATTTTAAAGTTTTATATCTGTTTTTCAACAAAGAATGAAAAACCGTCCACGTGTCAGGCCATGCATAAAATAGGGTTCCTCATATTCTCTGGTCAGTATGATAGTCGCCTTACTCCTATTTATGATTTTATTTTTTTATTTTTCGTTTAATTATTATTTTGTTTTGCACGAAGTTTTCCAAGTAAGTGCATTTTACAAGCCTATAACTTCTGAAATAACAATTATACATTATTAATAATTACCTACACGTTTCCGGTTTCATTGTGATAGTTCGAATGCCATGTTGCACCGCGCATGTGCAGTGTATGACTGATGATGTCTATGAAACGTGTATCTTGTAGTGTAGTGAATAGAGTTCAATTTTCAATAGCTTATAGCTGTCACCGTAAAATTGTAAAAACCGATAGATTGTAATATTACTAGTGATATTGTAATAAACCGACAGATTGTCAAATAAAAATTTCTTCTTACATTTGTACGTATTATTTTTCGTTAAAATTAGTAATAAGTATGAAAAAGGAAACAAATATGGCGGCGCGCGGCGCGGGGCACTTGCCGTTTAACCAATTGGCACGGTAAATATTACAATATAACGCAAAATAACGTGTAAATTATAAGAAGAAATTTTTATTTAACAATCTGTCGATTTATTACAATATCTCTAGTAATATTACAATCTATCGGTTTTTGCAATTTTACGGTGACATAGCTATTTTAAAAATGAAGCACCGCATATCGTAGCGGAGTGAACAGGAACAGTCATCCCCACTTTATGTGGAGGGGTTTTGGGGGGGTACAAAAAAAATTGCTCGGTAACCATAGACGTATATTATAGACGAGGCATGTTGGGGCAAAAAGTGTCTCCAGTAAAATGGCCCCAATTTTTAAATTTTTGGGGCCATTTTGAAATTCGAAGTATGGTGAAAACAAGATGGATGACATTTGAGTTATGGTGAAAACCAAGATGGCGTAACTTTTTCTTGTATGAAATTTTTTTCTGCTAAATGTACGTGATCATAGACGTATATTATAGACGAGGCATGTTGAGGCAAAAAGTGTCTCCAAAAAAATGGCCCCAATTTTTAAATTTTGGGGCCATTTTGACAGTTGAGGTTTGGCACTTGTGATCTTACCATTTCTACATTTGCTATATATGCAGTTTATCCAGTCCGCATATAATTCATAAAATGCCGAGTAGTTGCGTAATTAAAGGCTGTAAAAACTATGACAAACGTGTAAAAAAGATAGACGGGATATCTTATCACAGGTAATTATCACAATATTTTTTGTTACAATTAAAATACTTATGGAATTTTAAATAAATATTCAAAAAATGGCGGCCGACTATGAAATATAACACTGGTTATTGTATGCGCAACAGTGAAAAGGTAACTTTGTAGGGACGTCATTTTTATTATTGTAAATTACAGAAATAAGAGATTCAGTTTTTTTTTATTTCAGTACCTAACCAAACCTAACCTTACCCGTCAGTATTCACATTTTTGATTAATTTAAATAAAATGAAACTAAGGCTTACTATTTATTTGATTTTTACATATTATATTTAAAAATATTATTTACTATCTGGCCTGACAGACGTTGTTCTGTGAATTATGAAATTGAATAAAAAATGCTCGGGAGAATTTTCTTTCTACGGGAGAACTACACTTGAAGGTTGTAAGCGTAGGTTGCCACACCCATAAGTCATACCCTACAACTACAACCTACATCTAGACCTACTACATACCTATAGTTGGTAGGTGATAGGTTGGTAGGTAAACAGTAGTTACCCCACTAAAACTTATTCGAGACTCGCCTTATTCGAGAACAATGAAATGAGCCTAACAAAAAAGTTACTCATAGATCTAAACTCCCCTCCCGCTCGCGCCTTGGTGACACCCACTTCGCAATGGGCCGTGCAGCAGAAATCGTAATATTTTAATTTCGCCATAACTTCAAAACCAAACATCCAATTTGAATAATTCAAAGACCAAATATTATCTACATAAACTGTACTTAGTGATGAAATAATTTATTTTGATAAGGATTAATAGCATGAGTAAAATAAATGCGTTTAAATATAGTCCAAAAAAAATTCAAGATTTCTAAATAAAAAAATGGTTGTTATGCCTCACTTGACATAGATAGGTATAGTGTGTCACGGACTTTTTTGTAGATATTTATAAGATCTACAATTAATTAGAACATTTTATGGTTCTATCTTTTATAGTATAGGCAGCGTACGCAAAATAAGTAACTTTTCTGGTTGATTTTTACACCTTGTGTCCGAAAAACCCAAATATCTTACGGAACCCTATTTTTTCCAAAATAAAATTTAGCCTATGTTCCTCGTGGATAATGTAACTTTCGAAAGGTGAAAAAATTTTTGAAATCGGTCCAGTACTTTTTGAGCCTATTCATTACAAACAAACAAACATACAAACAAAGTTTTCCTCTTTATAATATTAGTGTAGATGTAGATTATTACTTTCAAACTGAATTAGATTATGTATAAGTTTTTATAAATTATAATTCAATATTCTTTTTATGGTACTTAATATAATTAGTTTTGTTTTTAATGAGTCTTGTTTTATTTATCTAGGTAATAAAGGAATATTAAGTGCTGTTGCGCTAGGATTTGTATGTAATTTTTGCTGCAGCGCTGGCTGTGAAACGTCACAGCTCCTACGGCTCCGCCCCTTCTGTGGCGCCGCTGGAGCTACGGCACATGTGTAAAAACAAATTTGTTGTCTGGTCTAGGTCCATACGCCGTATAGAAGAAAAAAATTGGTTTTCTTGTAAAATCCTTTAAAATATCTTGCTTAGGTTAAAATATCTAGTATCCATACACCATAATAGCCATTGCACTAATCTATTACACCGATATAGTATGTGTATAATATTCTAGTATGTAATTATCGTCATCTATGGGTACTAATCACCAGAGGAGTTAAAAGTGCGTTCCTGATCTTTGGCATACATTTGACAAATAATGTAGGTATAAGAAAAAGTTACGCCATCTTGATTTCAGAAGATTTATTCAAATAAATGTGGACTGAAAAATCCGCGGAAAGCAAATGTCGAAATGTCAAGATGACAAAATATGAAACCTCGACTGCCCCAAAAAACCCCAAAAGTGGGGCAGTTTAAGTGTGGACACTTTTTGCCTCAACACGCCTCGTCTATGCTTTATGATAATGAGAGTAATGTAATAAGAAATATGAAATATTTAAATTACATTACGTACCTGTAAAATTTATATTTGTTTGTAAGCCTTATTGATTTATTGTTGCTAATATTTTAGTAATTCCAGTATTAATGCGAGCTAAACTTATATTAAATACGCCGGACAATTTTATTAACATTTCTTTAGTCAAGATATGTATTTTAAAAAAATGTATGCGTTGTACGCCCTTACAAAGTTATATCATACGACTAGCGACTGTTCCATCGGAATGGTAAAATCGTAAAATCAAAGGAACATCGAAGTTCCGTTGATTTTACATAGATGGCGTAATTTTTTCTTGTATGAAAATTTTTTCGGCTAAATGTACGTGATAGCCTATCTTGAGTTGAAATCTTTGTACGTGATAGCCTATCTTGAGTTGAAATCTTTGTCGGTAACGGCTGCAAGTATTTCCATGCAATTTAGTATCCAAGGGATCTTGGGGGAGAGAACTCGATCTTACTAGGTCTCAGTCCTAGAAAATCGATACATAAATTTTTTCTTTCGCCGTGAAACAGCATAATACGAATATAATCAATATTTTTGAATCTACTTATGTCCAATTGGCAGTTCGATATGTATAATTTTTGCACTGTTAGCGAATTGGCGTGTCGGGTTTAAATCCCGGTCAGACGAAAGTCTTTTTTTAATCTAACAGAACTCCGAGCAAATATGGGTTACCCAAGTATTATGCCTAGGTATTAGGTTTTATATTATGTATGATGTTGTAACACAATTCCCCCAAGGTAAACTAGAAGTAGAAAATGAAATTATGTACGCGGTTTGCGTTTGTACAGACACGGACACAGGTGTCAGGTAATGTACATTTATTGAACCTATAACATTATGTATTATGGTCGAAATGTGGTAAATACGGTTTGTCAGCGGTTGTACATAAAAGTGTCGCGCATGTAGATTTACTATTGTGCGAGTTGCGCAGGCACATTAACTGTGACTTGTTATGTTATTTCTCTGTAATGTCTCCAAGAACATATTATGCAGAGGCGTAGCTAAGTGGTCCAAAAGTGGGCACGTTAACGATTTCCTCGGGATATCAGAGTAAGGTTCATAATATTAGACTAGTCACTAGAAAAATACTACCTAGAACAACATCATAGAACAGCGTAACTGTTAAAGCTCGTCCTGCAACTTGAATAAGCGCCCAGCTTACTCTTAAAGTGTCATTGTATTTCTTCATTTTACGGTAAAGAAGGGCTTGCTCAGACGCGACGAGACGACACGGCGCTGCAATTTTAAGATAGCGATTCAAAATTGAACTTTATTCACTGTATAAGTAGATACATGTTGCGAGAGTTCGAATTTCGAGCTGCAGTGCTATTCTCTAAGAACATTTTCATATCTCGACAGCTGAATCCGCGGTGAGTGTCAAATTCGTATACTGCTAGTCTATTCTCTAGGAACATTTTCATATCTCGACAGCTGAATCCGCGGTGAGTGTCAAATTCGTATACTGCTAGTCTATTCTCTAAGAACATTTTCATATCTCGACAGCTGAATCCGCGGTGAGTGTCAAATTCGTATACTGCTAGTCTATTCTCTAAGAACATTTTCATATCTCGACAGCTGAATCCGCGGTGAGTGTCAAATTCGTATACTGCTAGTCTATTCTCTAAGAACATTTTCATATCTCGACAGCTGAATCCGCGGTGAGTGTCAAATTCGTATACTGCTAGTCTATTCTCTAAGAACATTTTCAAATCTCGACAGCTGAATCCGCGGTGAGTGTCAAATTCGTATACTGATTTGACACTCACCGCGGATTCAGCTGTCGAGATATAGGTACGAAAATGTTCTTAGAAAATAGCACTTCTGCACCGGGCTGCACGCAAGCACGGCGAAGTTATTGCAATGAAAGCTGTATTTTCTTGCGTAGTGAATAAAGATCAATTTCTAATCGCTATCTTAAAGATGCAGCACCGCGTCGCGTCTCGACGGGAATTAATGACGAGTGTCATTTAAATTGGTAGCGTTATAGGCTCTACTGTCTACTTGTTTACGCTTCTTCTTTGAGAAATTACATCTGAACAGAGTATCTCTGCAGATTTTAATATACTAGCTGTTTCCCGCGGCTCCGCCCGCGACAATATAGTATCGGGTATCCCGCGGGAATACTGTACTTTTCCGGGATAAAAAGTAGCCTATGTTTTATTAATCCAGAGCCTAAACTACTACCATACCAAATTTAATCGAAATCCGTTCGGTAGTTTTTGCATGAAAGAGGAACAAACATCCATCCATACATCCTAACAAACTTTCACATTTATAATATTAGTAAGATTTAGTTAGCGCTTAGAATTTGTTTTCGGTATTGGTAATTGGTCCCTCGCCCTTCGGTCATCTTGATACGCCACTGACGCTACACTTAGTTCTACATCTGTCACAACTTATTGTTCCTCGAACAGGCCATAAAACTTTATATCCCACGAAGGTCATGGGTTCGAACCTATTAGAATCGCAGAAATACTGCTCGTGGGCAGTTTGGATTAATTTTCATAGATTTCAATTGTAGGTCGGTCGGAGGTCTGCCATTGGGGCTTCCACCATCCCCAAACAACTTTTTTTTTTATGTAATGAACCAGGAAACGAGCAGACGGATCACCTGATGGTAAGCGATTACCGCCGCCCGTGGACACTCGCAGCACGAGAGGAGTTACACTTGTAACTCCTCTGGTGCTGCGACTTGCGTTCCTGATCCTTAAAATCCCCAATCCCCCCCATGGGGTAAGACTAAAAAATATTTTCATCTCTACTTCACACGTATGGAAAACCACCCCCAAAATAAAATAAAACTGCTTTTTATTTTCTGATGCTAAGACTGTCGAGACAACACAATAAATAACTAAGTATACCAAATTTAATTCTTACAGAAGCTAGACGAGCGAAGGGACAGACAGAAAGGGAAGCAATAGGGGTTTCTTAAGTATTACGGAACCCTAAAAGTATAGATAAAATTAGAACGCCTGTTATTCGTCAACGACGGGTCAGTTACCTCCTGATAAGCCTGTTGCGTTATCTACTCACAACATAATAGTACATAAAACGTTAAACATAAAACTAGCACAGTAACTAATATCACAATATAAATAATGTACAGTAGTGAGTAGACCATCTTCATATAGACCGCCCAAATCGGCGCACGCACACACATACGTGTCATTTACACGACCGCTAACGAAACCTCAAATAGCAAAAAAAAAAAATATACAGCCGAACGTATAACCGCCTCCTTTTTTTGGAAGTCGGTTAAAAAAGACTTGTCGCTACATTAAACGACTAACTAGTTTTAGTTATGTCGCGACGCTTGCGCACTGTCAGCGCCTTCTCTGTAGACGTACCAGCCCTAGCGCTTCGCTCGGCTAATGCTCGACCACGCTCAATCGTAGGGAATTTCAAGGACAAGACTGAGTTTCGCATTTCTATATTATATATTATGTTTTGTTGACATATTATATGTATAACAAAACACTAGATATACACATATATGTTACATATAGGTAACGTGGTCTGCGGCTGGCTTATATTTGGCAAGAAAGATATAAAGTATTTCAAGTATACAACCTTTGGATCAAATTTAAAAAGCGGCCATGTACGAGTCGGACTCGCGCAACGTACCGTAACAAATAGCATAAAACACGTTCGTTGTATGGAAAATCACAAAAATATTTATTTTGTTTCATTTTTAGTGTTGTTATAGCGGCTACGGTAAAACATAATCTGTGAAAATTTCAATTGTCTAGCTATCTCGGACCATGAGACTGGCGTCTTAGTAATAGGGTCCCGTTTTTACCCTTTAGGTGTGAAGTCATAAGAACAGTTACGTCATTTTACTTTATTATAGACTCGAATCTGTCAAATACTTTGAGTATATAACCACGTCAAACAGCTAATCTGACAAATTTACTTCAAAAACAATGGCGCGGCGCGGACAATGGTTGATTTTAAATACTAGCCTCGATATGGTAATTGGACCGAGCTAAATCGCTTACTAGTTACGAATGAAATCTAGTACATAGATATAGTCCCCTGATAAGAAGTGCTAAATTTTAGACCGTCCGTGGCATTGACATGGATCTCAAATTGCGCAAGCGCAGCGCTTGTGTGCGCCGGCGCAACTTCCACCGCCCGGCGAAATTCATATTGCCCAGTTCACTGGAAAGTATCTTCATAAATATATAAAAGGTAAACCTGACTGACTCATCTATCAACGCACAGCCGAAACTACTGAACGGATTTCGCTGAAATTTGGCATACAGATAGTTGCCATGACGTAGGCATCCGCTAAGAAAGGATTTTTGAAAATTCGCCCCCTAAGGGGTAAAGTATGGGATAAAATTTAAAACCTAATTTTACGCGGGTGAAGCCGCAGGCAATTAAAGCTATTTTTAAATAATTTTGGAGTTAATTTTATACTACATACATACGTTATATGTATAATCACGCCTCTTTCCCGGAGGGGTAGGCAGAGACCACTTCTTTCCACTTGCTACGATCCTTACATACCTGTTTCGCTTCGTCCACTTTCATTCTTACCATCCGTTCCTTCTCTTACATTCAACGTAGCGAAGCGGCCATGGGCTACTTTTCGCCTCCGCGAGAACGAGACGTAATGGATGGTCTACGGTCGAGCAGGTCGTGGACTACATCAGGAGCAGAACCAACTTCGCCTTGAGGGTCGAGGGGTTGGAATCTCATCATAGAGTGAATTTTAGTTCTTTTGTGGTGAGAGTTCCAACCCATCAAAGTCAAAGTCAACTTATTATTCTTTTTGTTTACGTTTCAAATAAATTATGTCTGAACAGAGTATAGAATATGAATAAAGTATATAAAAACTAAAAAGATTATTATAAAATCCATTGTAAATAATAATACTGTACTTATCTTCCCAGACGATTCATAAATCATTCATAAATACAGGTGAATTTTTAAGTCAGCATGGTAAACAAAATCTGAAATTATAAGGAATAGCGAAAAGTGATGAAAATAAGTAAGAAACTCTAAAACATGACTTATCTAATGAAATAAGGAAAGAACAGACCTTAAGTTTGTCATGTGTTTTTTATTACTTAGGTACCATAGTTTTATTCTTATAATCAACAGAATGGTATTATAATATTATATTATTATAATATTACATATATTATTATCGACTTCTGTGGCTCAGTGGTTGAGCGTGTTGGTGCTCAAGCCGGGGGTAGCAGGTTCGAATCCCGCCGAAGGGACATACATTTTTTCTGTGTTCCTGGGTTATGGATGAGTATTAAATCTGTGTATAGTATATTACTTAGTTTACTACTTAGGCCTTTACATCCGTTAATGGATGATTTATACAGTATTCTCTGAGCGAAGTAACCACTCTTGAAATACTGTAGTGCCTGGGACAGTTGGTTTTTAAATGTCGTATGGTTGCCCAAGCACATACGGCATTCTCACAACATAGTCAGCCTAGTCCAGAGGAATGAACTGGTCAATACGTCGGGGGCCAACCATGTGCGGGTTTCCTCACAATGTTTTCCTTCACCGTAAGAGCGTCCGTATAATGCACTTGAGACCGAATAAGTCTCATTGGTACATGCCACAACCTGGGATTTGAACCTGCACTCTCTCGAGTGCGAACCAAATGGTCTACCCATTAGGCCACGGAGCTCATAATATAATAATATATCATCATTGGCCTTTCCATCCATCACGGATGATTCAAGTAGGGTGCAATTTCAAACACTTCTTTTGATGACTATGAAGTCCGATTCTAGACCGACACGACCGCCCGCATGTATAGTATAAAAGTATTAAATATACTTCCCGTTGTCTGGTACCTGTTACACAAGTGCTTCGGATACTTAGCACGGGGCCAGATTGACGTGGCGTGAAGCGTCTATAGATATTATTATTATTATTAATTAAAAAATTATATCACCATTCTGTTAATAATAAAAAAAAACTATGGCCACACCATCCTATAGGATGTTATAATGGCAACACTTACCTTTTGAAGACCCTCACCCAAATGATGGAATGGAGTTATAAGAGCCCCACGCCACTGCTGCCAACTTGAAAAAGTCATTCTGTATAAGGTTTTCTTAATTATTTGTAATTAAATTAAAATGATGTCAGATTCCGTCACGTCCGAGCAACTCTTTTGTTATATTTTTTACCCACCGAAATGAATACAATAAAAAATCTGAGAGGACTTTGTGAGAGAAAACAATCAACGCTCCTGATGAAGTGAGATACATCGGTTATACAGATATGTACTAGGTGAGTGTATATCAAACAAAATTTAAAAAATACATTCAATGACTAATTATTATTATTCTTAACAAAATATTATAGATAGTGTTTCCAATACAGTTGAACAGGAAACGTCGTTATGGTATTAACAATATAACGACATTGCCTGTTCAAAAAAGTATTGCCTGATAAATTTCGGATTTTTTTTTCTACCGAATAATATCTCTATTTATCCATATCGGCCTAGTTTGACCGCAACGTGCATACTAAGTTATTAATAATAATAAGAACACGTACATTATATACATTCTAGGCATACAGGCCATTTGAGTCTTTATGTGGAAGTTTAAAAATCAATGGAAGCTTCACACCACGTCAATCTGGTCCCGTACTAAGTACTTGTGATACTCGGACTAGACAACGGGAGGAATATTTAATACTTTTATACTCGACACATATTTAATACACATCCATGACTCAGGAAAGTAGAAAAACCTTTTGTTCCTTCGGCCGGATTCAAACTCGCGACCCGAGGGGCTAGAGCTCAACCACTTAGCCACAGAGCCACAGTCTTTAGTTTTTTATTTTAAATAAAATATTAGGAGCTTTGACCAATTGAGGTTATAGAGGCATCGACTGCTTACGATCCCACTGTCGAGGCTCGGGTCTCTCCTCAATGCGAGGAGGATTATACCCGAAAAGGCTATCCGTTACAGTGACGCAGTTCATCACGTTACCGCTAGCGTGATGGACTTCATAACATTAGCGTTGGCGTGATGTGGTCCACAAGCTAGCCCACTGTGGGTTAGAGCAGTTAGAGAAACGCAGTTTATTTATTAATCTGTAGTTAGAGGCTTTTAGTTGGTGGCTAGGAGTTATAGGCGTATTATAGTATTTTACTACTTCACCATAAATATTAAATCATACGGAGAATGTGACATTAATAAAACAATAAAATAATTATTTTAAAGAATAAAATACAAAATCCTTCTCGAATATCTCAGTAAATACTTATTTTTTATATTTTTTGTTATTTAGCAATTGTTTGGTGGATTATACATAATAATTAAGCCAGTGGCAAAAAATAAAAATAAAAAACAAAATATGAAGCACTTAATTTTCTTCACCGGACCGGTCAGACTCTTCGCACGCCTTTAGTAGGTAGGTTATTTTGTGATACAAAATAATAAAAGCTTAATTATTCCTCACTCATTAATTTCTGTTAAGTTTGCAGTGAGTGGTCAGTGCAAATATCAAATCTTACTTTAATTGGTGAATGTGAACACGGCTTACGCGTCATCGGTAATATTATGACATGTGCACTGATGACTCGCTACAAACTTAACGCGAACGAACTATATTGAGGAAAAAATGATTTGTATTTGGTTTCACACACAATATAAAAGTCGCGAACGTCTTTAGTCTGTATTGTGCGTGTGGTCCAATATATGACCTTAGTATCACCGGGCCGGCCGTAGTGGTCTTCAGTTTGTGTTACCACGTGTTGTGGTGCCGTCGGGTGTTGAACTGGTCCCTGCAGGTGTTAGATCGTCAGTCACAAAGTGTTTATTGTTGTTCAAAATTGTATCGTTGTCAAGTGTCGCCTATGTTTTTGGTAACTACTAATTAATGTATTATTTAATATTTTCGATATTTAACACAAATAGAAATACTATTTCTAGTATAGTACCTGTTCTATTTATATTTAATTTGTCAATCGACGTTTAAACGAAACATTAAATTAAATGTCGCATTCGACATATAATTTAATAAAAATAAGGTAAATAATAGTATCTACAATTATCTTACTTTACATATAATAATATATTTTTAATTTTAAAATTCCATGCAAAGATAATGCTTCTAAATATTTTACGAGCACGCGTGAAATTACATAATTAATATAATGAATCATAAAATTTTTAACATTTCTATATTATTATTTTATGCAAATTTTATTTAAATGATAGTAAAATGTCTTAATAGGCTCATAACATAAGTTGTTATAAAGTTAGTATTTTATTCAACTAATTAGAGTGTACATCGTAGATGTTAACAAATTTGTATAATTTTAATGAATAGACTGTTATATCAGATTAAACCTATTGTAGATTATAAAATAAAACAATAGGTTTAAACCGCTAGCCGCGCCGTGGTCCGTGAGTATTGTTTAACCGACTTCCAAAAAAAGGAGGCGGTTATACATTCGGTGAAGTCGGTGCCAGCAAATATGAACGTGTTCTATAAAATATTGTAAGATACTGTCTGGGCTAGTAGCGACTACAAAATTAAGAAGATTGAGTTGAGAAATAGTTAAAGTTTAGCCAAATTTAAAAAGGGATTTATTTAGAAAGCAAGTTTTATTTCATACTTTTTTGTGTATTTTTACTTTGGTTGGGCGCTCTAACTTTCAAATGTGTTTCGGCGCTAGAGGAGCCTAATTTATTTATTTTTCTAGATCAATCTAGATCATATTTTACAATATGACATTGGTCGTCTCAACGCATAGGTATATACAATATACCTTATACCCTTAAACCTTACCCATCAGACCCCTGACCATTTCTTTTTGCTCGATTAACGTGGTGTGAAGTAAATTAAATTTCTGGAATTAATTAATTTTACATCATCAAAATGTGATGATGTATGGTGTGATGGTGGTGGTGGCGATGATTAACCGACTTCCAGAAAAGGAGGCGGTTATACGTTCGGCTGTATGTGTGTTTGTTTATTTGTATGTTCAACGATTACACTTTACATACTTTAGGAGCGCAAGACGTCATTTCTATGACAAATTTTGTTTGGAGTGTTTTGCGAAATTTTGTAAACCATTCGCTGCAAATATTGATTTTAATATACTGTTTCTTTTGAGTAATTACTCATATTCATTTATGTGAAAAAATACTAATTTATTTAGTTAGCAAATAGGTTAAAGAATGATTTATAAGTACCTACCGTGAATTGTTTAAAAATCTTTTATTTCTTTATAATCTCCTTCCTCTTGTTATTGCTTATTAGTAATTATTAAGAGTTAAAAATAAAATGCAAAATTATTCAAGTATTATATAATAAGTTATTTTTGTTTAAATATAAATGTCATGTGTTTTATTCTATTCAATGGATACATCTATTAATAGTGGTGAGTGACATAAACTACAAAAGTAAAATTATTTTTTCTCATTTCAATTGCCTTCCCAATAAAATTCTAATATTTGTTAATTTAATTTCACGCGTGACAGAAGCCGCGACGCACGTTGATGTCTAATGTTCCGCGCTACATAAAATAATGCAAATGTGTCTTAATCTCTTTTACACCGTATTGGTTATAAAGTAACGAGAAAAACTATCAACACCACAATAATGATTTTATAGTGCATATATAACTTTTATATTCTTGAACACTAAAATCGCTTTTATGATTGAGTGATAATCGTAAATAATTATATGAAATCACTTATTCTCCTAACGATTAATATATGTAATTACTATAATTATTTAATAACGATTAAATAAAATAATATATTTAATAACGATAAATAATTTTATGCTACTATATAGTACTTATCTATACTAGTATTATAAAGCTGAATAGTTTGTTTGTTTGTTTGAACGCGCTAATCTCAGGAACTACTGGTTCGAATTGAAAACTTCTTTTTGTGTTTTATAGTCCGTTTATCAAGGAAGTTTTTGGGCTATATAACATCACGCTGGGACCAATAGGAGCGAAGAATCAATGGAAAATGTAGAAAAAACGGGGAAAATGATTCGTCTTTGAGGGCTTCCGTTGTTTGTTTGAACGCGCTGATCTCAGGAACTGCTAGATCGAATTGAAAAAATCTATTTGTGTTGGATAGTCCATTTATCGAGGAAGGCTTTAAGCTTTATAATAATAATAATAATAGAATAGGAGCGAAGCATCAGTGAAAAATGTTGGAAAAACGGGGAAAATTATTCATATTGGACATATTTTAATGAATTTTTTGTGTGTTTAAAAGGATTCAACTTTCAAGAATGGTTTAGATTTGCTATTGGACCCGGTAGGTGGCGCTACTGTCAGTACGTCAAAAAAATTCTAAGGTGGTACGAAGTTCGCCGGGACAGCTAGTACTAGATATGTACTAGTTCTAAGTAAAATATCAACAAAGTTCCTGCACGACCCGTTTCTAAACAAAATATTTAAATACAAAGGAAGTGACCGCGTCGACTGCAGATGTGAGTATGTGTGCGTGTGAACAATCGGCGCTGTTCAGAGATTTTTATCTCATTTATCGGCGACACTCTCTACAAATGACAGCTCAAGCATCAGCGAATGTCAGCCATGTTGACGGAAACTAACGTTGACACCGAAATAATTTGAAACGTCGCGTCATTTTAATCTATCATAAACATTATCAATTATGTAAAAGCGCGAAGCGATTAGCGGCCAGCCCCGTGAATGAAAGTCCTGGCTGGAAAAATTCACGCCCCGCTCGCCGCGCGCACCCCCGGCATACATCTAACCACGCACACATAGCTGCAAGCTGTCAATCGTATAAGTTTATCGAATGACGGATCTTTACGTCAGTAATATATTATATTCTTTGCTCTGGTAGAGCGGCAACTTGGTCGATTGTACACGTACTACGTGTGATTGCAATCTTTTATCTTCGAAGGTCTCCGTCAAGGTGTGGTCTGTGGTCCCCATTTACCTTGACAGTAATGCAATTTAGATGTAAAATATTATACACTGGCTTTTGTGCGTGTTTTCGACCGCGTTCCCCCTCTGTGGGGAATGAATTTCCAAAAATCGTATTTTAGTGGATTTTTACGTCATAATAACTATCTGCGTGTCCAAATTTAACACAATTCGTCCAGTTGTTGATATTTCACTATACAAACTTTAGATCCCCATTTCACCATTATTTATTAGCCACTAAATTAGTGTGTCTTCACTCTTGAAGCCTTTTAATCAAATATTTATCTGTTCGTAAGGTCGCTTAAAAATACGTATCGATAATTGGGAATGCTGAGTAAAAAATTGCCTTGTTTAAAAAAAATGCGATGCAAAGTTGTATTATTGATCGAAGGATGCAAATGAAACGGAAATCGATTATAGTCAGTTAGAGCGAGATGGTATGTGCGCAAATATTAATCCTTGATAGCGCTAAATTGTGCAAGAAGTATGCTCCTCTTGACTCAGTAAGAAACAAAAATTATATACGAAAAATTAGGAAAACAGTTGACCTAAAGGCCATCCGTGCAACTTTCCGCTAAGCGCTTAAATTTTATCTAAGGCGTCATTTTTGAGCTTATCGAGCTCAAAAATAAAAGCGCTTCTAAAAATTTTCACTGATAATTTTATTTTAAAATTTCAAACTGTCATAACTTTGGAATGAATCCACCGATTTTCACACGATTGGAAGCAATCGATGGAATTTTTCATGTCCTTTAGAAAAATTGACAACAAAAATTTTTTCGATGAAAAATTTCGGAGTAATTTCGAAAAAAAAAAAACCACTTTTTTCGGTTTTCTTTCCTGCACGATATCTCTCGAACAAATCAACCGATTTTGACCGAATTAGCGGCCATCGACGTGGTTTTTCAAGTTTAAAAGCTGATTAGTTTTTGGAGTCGATAGATGAAGCCGTTTAAAAGTAATTAAAAAAACACTTTAAAAAAATCACAGTTTTTTTTAGATTTCTTGAAATTTATCTGTCCGAATCGGTCCAAATTGTGTTCAAAATCTAAGTTTGGTACTTTGTGAACAAGTAGCTTAAGTACTTTATTTTCTCAATCTAATTCAACCTAATTTAACATCTATTTTAGTTTAACAGACTACACTATGAGAAGAAAGCCTAAGAGAAGTGAAATAATAGACATTCTGTTTGGTAGCAGGCGGGACACATTTATTTTCGTACGATTTATGATTTACAAAATATGGGCATGGGCCGTCTGCTACCAAACATAATGTCGTCATATGCGCGAAAAACATAACCCTTCTTGGCAATCTGGTAATAAAGTAGGTATGTATTTTTTGCGTAAGCGGACCATGAAGAGACGCTTGGCTACGTTGAATGTAAGAGGGGGAATGGATGATAAGAATGAAAGTGGACGAAGCGAAAGAAGTATGTAAGGATCGTAGCAAGTGGAAAGAAATGGTCTCTGCCTACCCCTACGGGAAAGAGGCGGTCCTGCCTACCCCTACGGGAAAAAGGCGTGATTATATGTGTATGTATGTATTTTTTGCTCCAACTAACTCAAACTCTCAAACTCAATTTTTTTATTTCCATATAGGTTATAAATAAAACTCATATAATTGTCCTACATGATGCCTACCACCGGTTCGGAAACTAGCCCGGCGAGAAGAACCGGCGAAGAAACTCGCGCGGGGCCATCTTTTACCAAAAAGATGGAAAATTGTTCTTTTAAAATAAAAAAGGTATATAACAATGTTATGACTAAAACTACATAACAAGAGTACAGTAATATATGTAATTTAGAAGTAGCCTTGCAGGGGGCCACCTTACCTCACCTTAATTATATTTACGAGAATATCTCTTAAAGATCATGTAGACATTTAAAATAATTATATTCTCTCTGTACCTAATTTAATTTATAGTTAAATTACTGCTTTATATTTACGAGCAGTAAGTTTTATGTCCTCTTAAATATAAAAAATACACAAAAAGTATAAGATAAAACTTATTTTCTAAATAAAATCTTTAAAATTTCATTTCATACGTTTTTGTGTAGTTTTACGTTGGAAGTCGGTATAATTTTTTGTTTAAAAATAAAAAATAATGCCTTTTAGTGATATTAGTTAAATTATTATTAAAACATTTGAAGAACGTTAAAATGAACGATCGAATGTATAATTATTGAATACGCGCCAAGCTTCCAATAGGTATTGTTATTAAGATGATGATGATGATGATTACTGTAAGATGAAAAGTGGCATATGCTTGCAGTTATTTGAACAATTCCGAAATTTCCAAACGCATATTTTTAAAGACTGAGGAGTTCTGTTCGGTGCTTTTGGATCCAGGGTATACCTGGGTACAAAATCTTATTTTTTGGTATATAATGCTTGTTTTATTTCAGGAAAAGTTTAAATCATTATATGTGTCCATACAAATTTCAAGGAATTCTCTCGATTCCTCATGGATTCCAATAACAAGTTTTCACTTTAGTGACTAAAAGACCAATTATACCTCTACAACAACAAAAGAATTTTGCAAATAGGTCCTATTTGCAAAAGTCTAAATACTATGAGAAGTACCTTTTATATCATCAAAATGTGATGATGGTGTGATAGTGGTGGTGGTGATGATGATTACTCTATTTGAAATGGTGGCATATGTTTGCAGTTCTTTAAACATCGCCGAAATCCCCAAACATGTATATATATTATAAGAAGTCAGAAGTTCTGTTCTGTACTTTTGGTTCCAGGGAATACCTTGGAGCAAAATCTTATTTTTTGGTAGTATATGCTTGGACTACTTCAGAAAAAGTTAAAATCACTTTACATCAAAAAAAAAAAACAAAAAACGAAAACCGGTCTACGGACGGCGGAATTATCGTTGAACATACTAAAGAAATATAAAAAATATATATACAGACGAACGTATAACCGCCTCCTTTTTTGGAAGCCGGTTAAAAAATGGTTTTCAATTCAAATGTCTCTAAAGCGCGAGAACGGCTAGACCGATTTGGCTAATTTTGGTCTTGTTATTGTAAGAGTATAGGAAGGCTTAATCGGTGACTGATATTGGAAAAATTACGGGAACAATAGTAAAAATCCAATTTTTATAGGTATAAGGTGCGTTCAGTTTATCAGTTTAATTAATTAAAAAAATATTGGCCGACCACATATTGTTTGGTGTAGATGTATATGTAAGTTGTAGGTGAAGTTACTTATTTAATCCAGTTCATACTTAAGGCAGAGTGTCCCTACAAGCTAGTTGCTTGGGGACACTAAATATAAACTAAGGCCTAGCAATAAAAAAATGCATAAAAATACTTTAAGGAAAAGTACCTAAATTATGTTTGTATAGATATAATAGGTTGGGGAAAAAGTCTTTTCGCATTATAGTATGTATGAACTTGTCATAAAATATCTTGGGCTATACCAATTGTATCTGGCTGATTTTGGTATCATTAAAAAGTTTTAATTTTACAGAAGACAATTCCAAATTCAAATTAGGTAAATTTGAGATTTTCATTTGTTTTTCTTATTGTTAAAATGAGTGATTCTTATGAAGAATTTCGATACATTTTAAAATTTTATTACAAAAAAGGTAAAAATGCAACACAAGCCGCGAAAAAAATTTGTGATGTTTATGGACCTAATGCAGTATCTGTGAGAGTAGCGCAAATTTGGTTTAAGCGTTTTCAATCCGGAAATTTTGATATCAAAGATGCACGTCGCTCTGGTCGCCCTGTTACGGACAAAACTGTTGCCATTTTTGAAAAAGTGGAGCAAGATCGGCATATTAGTAGTTACGATATAGCTGAAGAACTGGGGATTGACCACAAAATGGTTTTGGCGCATTTGAAAAAAGCTGGGTACACAAAAAAGCTCGATATTTGGGTGCCTCATGAGCTCACTGAAAGAAACCTAATGAACCGTGTACTCATTTGTGATTCTTTATTACGACGTAATGAAACCGAACCATTTTTGAAGAAGCTGATAACTGTTGATGAAAAGTGGATCACGTACGACAAGAACGTGCGAAAAAGATCGTGGTCAAAGGCCGGTCAGGCTTCACAGACTGTGGCGAAAGCCGGGTTAACTCGCAACAAGGTGATGCTGTGTGTGTGGTGGGATTGGAAGGGCATTATTCATTATGAGCTGTTACCGCCAGGCAGGACCATCAATTCTGAACTGTACTGCGAACAACTGATGAGATTAAAGCAAGAAGTTGAGAGAAAGCGGCCGGAATTAATCAACAGAAGGGGTGTGGTTTTTCACCATGATAACGCTAGACCTCACACATCTTTAGCCACTCAGAAAAAATTACGGGAGTTTGGCTGGGAGGTGTTAATGCATCTGCCGTATAGTCCTGACCTTGCACCTTCAGATTTCCACCTGTTTCGGTCGCTGCAGAATTCCTTAGGCAGTGTCAGGTTGACATCACAAGAGGACTGCCAAAACCACTTGTCGCAGTTTTTTCATCAGAAGCCCCAAAAATTTTATAGCAATGGGATCATGTACCTACCAACAAGGTGGCAAAAAGTTATCGAACAAAATGGCACCTATATACTTTAGTCACTTGTAAATAAACTTTATAAAAAAACCTTTTGAATTTTTATATAAAATGCGAAGCAACTTTTTCCCCAACCTCATATGTTCAGTATTATACTCGTAATTGCAAAGGTCACAATTTAACGATTCAAACCAGTTCTTTAATTAAATACACATTAATGAATTTTCCACGAAGATATTATCATGTAATAATAATAATAATATTATAATATATCAGGTTAAAGAAGAATAACGATAAGGTGAAACAAGATTTAACGATGAATCGAGAAAGAAGACATGCAAAGTGAATACACATGACGATGAAATGGTTAGTCTTGGGGTCACTGTTTCTGGTGAACGTGTTTAAGGAGCCGACGCCAGTGGTCAGAGTCAAGAATGGGCTGGTCAGGGGGAGGATCAGCGAGGATGGAAAATACCACTTCTACTATGGCATACCCTATGGAACTGTTAATGATGAGAATAGATTCCAGGTAAAGATTACATATTATACTTTCTTCAGACTCAACTTCATCTAAAGTTAAAAAGAAGAATTCCAACCAATATGTGATGTTGTATTTATTTATTGGATTCAGTGATAACTATATTATACATCTATGATTGGATGATTAATAAGTGACATAAATAAGTAACGAAATGTTTTATTGTTCTCTTTGTTTACGTTTGGATTTAATTGTGTCTAAATAGAATTTAAATACATAAGTACCACAGGCGAGGCGTGCACACAAGCCGGCTACCCTTATGAATATTACTTAAAATCTATTATTTGATATAAAATATAAATTTTTAAAATACGGAATTGGTTCGTCACATAGTTTTAGCACAATTTTCTGGGTGCATTGGACGCAAAATATTGTTAAAGTTTAGTACCATATTTAAAATATATATATATATATATATATATATATATATATATATATATATATATATATATATATATATATATATATATATATATATATATATATATATATATATATAATATACATAAGGGAAGCCGGCTTGTATGGACGCCTCGCCCATGATTAAGTACGTTATGATGGTAAACAGTTACCTACATACCATTTTAATTACACATACATTATCTATCTATACTTCTATACTGATATTATAAAGAGGAAAATTTTGTTTGTTTGCATTGAATAAGCTCCAAAACTATTGGACCGATTTTGATAATATTTAGCAAAGATATAGAGTAGACCACGAGAAAGGATATAGGTTATTTTTATCGCAGAAAAATGTACGGTTTCCGCAAAATAAATTTTCGCGCGCACGAAGTCGCGGGCACAAGTTATTTAATATGTTTATTTTAATTCAGGTTAATACCTTTGTTTTATTTAAATAATAATAATGTTAATACTTTGTTTCATTTAAATACTAATAATAATTATTATTATTTAAATAAAACTAAGTATTAACCTGAATTAAAATAAACATATTAAATAACTTGTGCCTGTCACATTGTAACTGCTGACTATAATTATTAGAAATTACCATTATTTATAAAGAGAATTGTTTAAAAAAGTGGATTGCTATTTCAATGTCTTGCTAAAACTCGAGAACGGCTAAACCAATTTGGCTGATTTTGGTCTTGAAATAATTGTGGAAGCTCTAGGAAGGTTTATGAGAAATATTGGAAAAATACTGAAAACACCGATTGCATTTCCCATACTAACTGTTCAGTGTTCACCGTGTTCAGTTTGTCACGTCTTGACTGTCAAATTTTTATAGGTGCGTTGTAAGGTGCGTTAATTATTTAAAAAAATCAGACGGCCTCACTAAGTATAACACCTAGATACGTACCCTGTAGGTAGGTATCTAGGTGTTGTTATAGGTGTAGTTATTTATTTATTCCAGTTCATAGTTAAGACAGAACAGCTTATGTTGGGCAAGCTAGTAATTTATATAAATATTTGTATCTGAACCAGATTTTCACTGTGCACTTATTAATTTATCATTATAATATTCCAGGCTCCACTGCCTCCACCAAAGTGGGACGGAGTGTTCGAAGCCATCGATGAGACCACAAGATGTCCGCAGAAGTTGCTCATTGACTCTGTAATTGTTGGCAACGAAGACTGCTTGAAGCTAAATGTGTATACTCCCGCTGTCCGAAGCATCAAGCCCTACCCTGTTATGGTGTATATTCATGGGGGACTGTTCAAAGATGGATCAGTTTCTACGTTGCTATACGGACCAGATTATTTCCTAGACCATGGTGTCATATATGTGGCTGTGAGCTATAGGTTAAATGTAGAAGGATTCCTCTGTTTAGGTATCAAAGAAGCCCCAGGTAATGCCGGATTGAAGGATCAACTGGCTGCTCTGAGATGGGTGAAAGAAAATATCAGAGCATTCGGTGGAGATCCTGATAGTGTTACTCTATTTGGTGAGAGCGCTGGAGCGGTTTCTACGTCGCATTTGATGCTTTCTCCTGTATCTAAGGGATTGTTTCATAGAACAATATTACAAAGTGGGTCTAGTATAGTACCCTGGGGCATCCAACATGATCCAATACAAACTGCAAGTGCTCTTGCAAAAGAATTCGGATATTTTGGTAATGATCCATATAGAATATATGAATTTCTAGCGAATAGAACAACTAAAGAACTAATATTGGGAATAAAATATTTAAAAAATAGGAATTTCGTAACCGCAGCGACGCTTTTTGTACCTTGTGTTGAAAAGGACATTCCTGGCGTAGAAGCTGTTATAAGAAAGCATCCAATAGATATAATACAAAGTGGTGATTACAATAAATTACCAATGATAAGAGGTTTTAACGATAAGGAAGGTATTTATTTTGTAGCCCAAGATTTCGGTATTAGTGTCAAAAACCCGGAACCGCATAAACTTTTCCAAGCAGACCTTGAGTTTTCCACAGAGAGAAGTAGAAACGAAACTGCAGAGGAGCTGCTGAAACAATACTTCTCGAAGGACAACGACGAAAAAGTTATGGACATGGTGGATTTATATTCAGACTTACATGTCAAATTCCCAATAATACTGGAGTCTGAACTATTCTCGAAGACCAATGATCAACCAATGTATTTCTACGTGTTCTCCTACGACGGCTACTTCAATTTGGCCAAATACATATCGCGTTTTATTTTTAGCGGCGGGGCGTCTCACGCGGACGAATTATTTTATCTCTTCAAGTCCTACATTCTGTATAGACTGCCAGTACAGAGCGTGGAGAATCCGATGCTTCAGAGGATGGTGTCTATGTGGACAAACTTTGCTAAGTATAGGTAGAATGCTTTGTATGTTAATCGTATACACCTTTTGAACTTTTACATATTATCATACATTATTGTTTTTGACAACAATGTACTTAATATTCGCATTTTTAGTAACAAGCCAAATATGTAAAGAAACATTTTTTGCTTGACGTCAATCTTTCGTGTACCTGTTCCTACTGATATTGAGACTTCACTGTACGTCTCAACCGATAGCTAGACGTTGAAATTTTCACAGATGATGTGTTTTTGTTGGTGCTATAACAATCAATACTAAAAACAGAATAGAATAAATATTTAAGTGGGCTACCATACAACAACCGTAATTTTATTTGCCGTTTTTTGCTCGATATTAATAACGGCAACAGGTAGACACTTGCAAAATTCACTGAATATTTGTCGAGTTGTATATTCTCTTTAAAGATAAATAGTAAAATAAAATAAAATTAAAATACATAAACATTTTAGAGAGGCTCCCATACTTCTTCTTTTACATCTTGATTTTATCGCTGTTATTTTTTCTCGATATTATCAAAAATATTAAGGAAATGCCATTACTAACACAAAATAAAAATAATAATTGAGGAAGTCTTAAATGAGCTAGATATAAAAATTAATGTTGGTAGGTAGGTGATATAAAGATGTCGAACGTATGTCCTTTTTTTTAAGTCAGTTAAAAAATATAGACTTCGTTATTTTCAAAGATAATTAATACCTAGGTACTTGTGGCAGAATTAAAAAGTTCAAAACATAACACCTACAATATAATTACAATACGTTTATATTCACATAAATATTCTATTTACTATGTTACAACTATTATAATAGTTGTATACATATCCTTCTTGCGTTCTGTTGAATCCTTCGTGCGCGAGTCTGACTCGCACTTGGCTAGTTTTTTAAAAATATATCATACATATTGTTAAATATGTATATTTAACACTATGTTTCCAACATTGTAAATAACATATATTTTATGTGAATATAAAATGTATTGTAATTATATTGTAGGTGTTATATTTTGAACTGTTTAATTCTGCCACAAGTGTTAATTATTTTTGAAAATAACGAAGTTATATTTTTATATTACCTATCTACCAACATTAATTGTTATATCTCGCTCATTTAAGACTTCCTCAATTCTTATTTTTATTTTGTGTTAATACTAACATTTCCTTAATATTTTTGAAAAAAAGCTAACCGCCTTTAATAGAAATAAGTTTTCCTGCATTGCTGGAAGTTTATTCCTGCATAACTGGCTACATAGTTCATCTGGTTAACCTTGGAAAACATCAGACGAACTATGCTACCAGTTCATCCACTATTTATTAAGGTAATGTTCGTTTCTTGTATGGGAGCCCCAATAAAATATTTTTGTTTTATTATGTTTTTAGTATTTGTTGATATAGCGGCAACAGAAAACATTGTACACTCTATTACGTCAATTTCTATTGTTCACGCGAATATTTTACAGAACTAAACGATAATAATTGTAGGCGGACAGACACACACACAGTCATACAGACATGTCAAACTTCTAGCCCCCGACAAATAGAGGGTTCTTTTTGCGTCGGGGGTTAAAATAGTTTGTTTGCGACGTGTGATAGCGCCATCTATCATCTACTTCCAAAACTTCCGATTGCTCTGCCGTCTGTGGACAGATTTTCAAAATTATTTTGTTGATACAGTGAATGCTAAACATTATCCCCCTTACTAATAATCGCTGTATAAGCTTTGAATAGTTATACAGTGTTTTGTTCCCTTCACACAAGTGACATTTTTAATTCGATAGAAGGAGACAAAACACTGTATAACTATTCAAAGCTTAAACAGCGATTATTAGTAAGGGGGTAAATGTCATAGTAATCCCTTTCTTAGCATTCAATTTGTAAAAAAATATCTTTGTATCGAATCTGTCATGTATCTCATTCTCTTTTTCAGCGATCCCACCCCAACCAAGTCCAGCTCGCTGCCGTTCCGTTGGCGCCCGAGCCGGGCATCTAACCCCACAGCTCTCATCATGGACGGTGAGCTAACCACCGCCCCCATGGGGAGTGAGGCCAACGTGGACTTCTGGAACCGTACCTACACCAAGTACAGGCGACGGCACTACGGGTTCGAAAACCACTCGCTTGTGATACCAAATATAAACTGCTAATTGTAAATATTTATTTATATAAAAACGAGATGATAGTATACGGGGGTTGTTGGAAATACGTGGTATTGAACTTGTCGCGCTTCTGATAGTTCGGCATTTGAGCTATCGCATACTATGATATTGGATAATAATGTAATAAATCATGGGACTGTTATTTAAACTGATTGTTTATTGGGATATTTTAACCTTTCGCCATCTTATCCTCATGGAGTCTTTATCTTCTTCGATATATAGATCACTTTTATGCCGTTAGCATTCTTTGATTTTAATCAACAAGTATTAAATCTGCATATTAATGTGCAATGACGTCAATATCGTATACCAATGAAAAACATAGAAAAAGTCTAAACATTAATTTAAAACATGTGCGACTAACGTAAGGAGTGGAAAAGTTTTGTGCCGCGGGCCCTGTAACTTGATACTCCGAGTTCCGGGAACTGAAGGCTTGTTGAGTTTTGACTATACTAGCTGTTGGATTTTTTACGGCATAAGGCCGGTAAACGAGCACACGGTTCAGCTGATGGTGATCGATTGATGCCGCTCATGGCCAAAACCACTAATACAATTTGACATTGCCAAACCGTTGGGCCTTATGCGGAATACAATGCAAGCTAGTTTCCCGTTGGACCACGGTAATCTATACTTCTATAATCTATACTAATATTATACATTCAAAAGTGTGTCTGTCTGTCTGTCTGTCTGTCTGTCTGTTACCTCTTCACGCTTTAACCGCTGAACCGATTTTTATGAAATTTGGTATAGACATACTTTGGGTCCCGGGAAAGGACATATGATATTTTTTATCCCGAAAAGTAGTGTTCCCGCGGGATAATGTATTTACGCGGTCGGAGCCGCGCGCAAAAACTAGTATAATATAATATTTTTTCTGATCGCCACTCAATTTATTTACTTTGAGTACGTAGATTCAGGGCCGTGCCGCCCCTGTGTGCGATGTGTGCGGCGCACACAGGCGCCAAGACGATGGGGGCGCCGCGGGCCGCCACCGAAATTATTTATGTTACACTTCTTAAATAAATTCATCTTCGTAAAATTAACATGAGTACCAATTTAAAAGATCTTGGGGATGCTGATTAGGATTGATGATTATTATTACAGTATGTTATGTAGTTCGAGGTACCAGCTATGTAAGATTAGAAATTTTTCGAATTTCAGGATTTTCTAATTTCTTTTTCTGCCATTCATGAAGAAAATATGCGATTCCCGGGTTATTAAGGGAGAGGAAATTTTTATAATTTTTCCAGTAGCAGTATTATTTTTCCGTTTCTGAAATAGAAGCGATTATAGAAAAAAAAATGGCAATGTTTTACTTTGAGACACGAACGGCGTATAAAGCTATAGAAATTCTGGAAAATTCAAGACTTTCAATTTTCTTTTTCTTCCATCATGAAGAAAATATAATGTTGTGGAGTTCCTAAGGGGGAGGAAATTTTCATTATTTTTTCAATAGGATGCACCGTTTCCGAGATAGAATCAATTTTGTAAAAAAATGTAAATGTTCTACATTGAGATACGAAGGATGTATAAAGCTATAGAAATGTTGGAAAATTCAGGATTTTCAAATTTCTTTTTCTTCCATCATGAAGAAAATATAAGGTTGCAGGGTTACTGAGGAAATTTAAAATGGATAACTTTTTTGTAATCAGCACCCCCAGAAACCAACAAAAGGACACCCATATTATTTTTATAAAGTTAAGTATGTCCGCCATATTGGAATTTCAAAATGAATGTCATTTTCGCATCCAGCGCCCCCAAAAATAATACCAATATCAATTTTACGAAAAATGAATACTTATCCGCCATTTTTTATTTCAAAATGAATCTACATAATATCTAAACCCCCCTAAAACCGAGAAATATTAAAAATTGGGAATTTTGTGCGCACCTTTATGGTTTTTTTTAATGTGCGCTCGTTTCGATGCTTGTATGTTTTTTGAGTTACCCATATCAGGGAGAATATATGTGCCTAATCTTAAATTAAATGTGTATACACAAATTGTCGCCAAGATGGTTATTTGTTCGCTAAAATAATATCCCTAATACCACATTTAAATAATACCACTGAATATTTCAAACTGGCAGACCAGTTTGGAATATTTAGTGGTATTATATTTTAGTCACCAGATTAGTAATTTTTTGTTCCTTACATTCTTTCGCCAACTTGGTTATTTAGTATTCAATATTCGTTATATTCACATCCAAAATTTAATTGTTTTGTCGCAAGTTAAGTATTTTTTTGTTCCTAACATTCTTTTGCCAACTTGGTTATTTAGTATTCAATATTCGTTATTTTCACATCCAAAATTTAATTGTTTTGTCGCAAGTTTAAATACATGCCAAAATAAATTATTAAATAGACAGAATATTCGCGTCGGAGGTCTATAAACATTTTACAATTTCACTAGTTATATTACAATCTAACAATTTTTCAGTTGAGGACTCAAACCTGCGATCCTCCGGCCGCCGAAGGAACAAAAAGTTTTTCCGTGTTCCTGGGTCATGGATGATGAAAATCTTAAATATGTGTATAATATAAAAATAATAAATATATTAGGTACCGTTACCGTAACACAAGTTCTTCGAGAACTTACCACAGAACCAGATTGACTTGGTGTGAAGCGTCCATAGATATTTAAAAAAAAATAGGAAAACAGTTGACCTAAAGGCCATTAGTGCAACTTCCCGCTAAGCGCTTATATTTTATCTAATGCGTTATTTTTGAGCTTATCGAGCTAAAAGGGCTTCTAAAAATTTTCACTGATAATTTTCTTTCATCAGACTTTTGTGATGTCTGATGAAAGTTTAATAAAACACCATTTTTTAAATTTCAAACTGTCATAACTTTGGAATGAATCAACCGATTTTCACGCGATTTACGGCAATCGATGCAGTTTTTATGTACTTTGAAAGAATCGACAACAAAATTTTTTTTGATGAAAAATTTCGGAGTTCTTCCGAGAAAACACTTTTTTCGGTTTTCTTTCCTTCACGATATCTCTCGAAAGAATCAACCGATTTTAACCGGATTATACCTATAATGTGATCGACGTGGTTTTTCAAGATTAAGAGCTAATTAGTTTTTGGAGTTGATCGATAAAGCCGTTTAAAAGTTATTCCAAAAAAGCTCTTTTAAAACCAAGGCCATCCTTGCAACTTCCCGCTAACCACTTAAAATTTATCTAATGCGTTATTTTTGAGATTATTGAGCACAAAAAAATTGCTCTAAAAATTTTCACTAATAATTTTCTTTCATCAGCCTTGGAAAGTTTAATAAAACGTCTAAAGTTATGACAGTTTGAAATTTAAAAAAATAGTTTATAAATTTCAAACTGTCGTAACTTTTTAATGAATAACCGATTTTCACTCGATTGGCAGCAATCGATGCAGTTTTTCATGTCCTTTGAAAGAATCAACAACAAAATTTTATTAGATGAAAAATTTCGGAGTTATTCCGAAAAAAACACTTTTTTTGGTTTTCTTTCCTGCAAGATATCTTTCGAACGAATCGGCCGATTTTGACTGGATTAGCGGCAATTTACGTGGTTTCAATTACGTAAAACCACTTTAAAAAATTTCACAGATTTTTGAGATTGCTTGAAATCTATCCGAATCGGTCCAAATTGTATTCAAAATCTAAGTTTGGCCAAGCCCTTTTGAATGGCGCCAGCCGCAATAAAATCGGTCAAACCCTTCAAAAGTTATACAGATTTTTAAGATTTCTTGAAATCTATCCGAATCGGTCCAAATTGTATTCAAAATCTATGTTTGGCCAAGCTCTTTCGAATGGCGCCAGCCGCAATAAAATCGTTTTAAACAGTTCAAAAGTTATAAGAGTTTTACATACTTACACACACACACACATACATACAGACATAGTGACACCCTCACGGGGGTAGTCAGGGATGCTTTCTGTGATCTCAGAACGTCGAGATCTGATGAGAATTCGATTTTTGCAAAACGGAATAAAACCAATAACTTCCCGATTTTTGAAAATCTTAGATTTTCTTAGTGGGAAGTTAAAAATAGTTAATATAACATCAAAAATTAAGTATGTAACAATTTAATTCGCGCTTTATTTTTCGTAGTAATTGGCAAGCGGACGATTTACCTCTTTAGGATTATAAACTAACGGTCTTATTCATAAAAAAAGCTTATAAAACGTTTATAACGGCTATTAGTTAAAATGCTCGATATAACGTTCGATAAAATTGTCTATTCATAACAGTTCTATAAACCTACATTAACCCTAGGATGGTAACATAATTTACACGACCACGCATAGTAACAGGGGTACCAGGTCACCCCAGTTACTATGAATAAATATAAAACTTTTGTTTAATGAAAAATAAAACTTTTTAATATAAAAACAAAATAAAGGAACACTTTTCTTGAGATCAATCAGTAACTAGACGAAATAAAACTAGAAATTATTTAGTTTTTCTAAATTAAACACAATGAATACAAATTTCCAAGCGGTGTTCAGGGCATGCAGGTCTTTTGCATTTGGAACAAAAAATCTTTACTTTTTTGTCATTTTTTCGAGGACACAATGCACATCGAGCTTGCTTTGGTAATTTGGCGGGGGTTCGCTTGCTGGAACTTCTTCGGGGACATTTAGAATGGCCCTTATATTTCCCGATAGTAGTCGAGGTAAATTGGACTCTAAACGTCGTTTCATGTGCGGCTCGGCTAGCAGTATTGCTAGTTTTTTTAGGAAATAGCTTCTAAATTTGTTAACTGGCGTGTTTGGATGTTTTACTTCTAGATAGAGAATCATAGAATTGATTCCTGCTTGATATAATATGCCAAAAATACTTACGTAAATAGTAACAGGGGTGTCGTATTACCCCACACATACCTGCAGAACGAAGTTGACGGGTTGCTGCTCCCACCGAGCAAATTCTACTGATGACTTACAGTAAAACAAAAGAATACACAAAATGCTAGAGCAAGATAGCCAATAATTTTCGATAAATCTGCGCGTGATTGCTTGCGTGGGGTGTTGGGTCACCCCTGTTACCATCCTAGGGTTAACTAACAATTGTCTTTAAGCAAAAATGTTGCCATTATTAGGAAGTTGGCAAACAAGTTGGACGAACATATTGAATCGATCATAGATAATACGTATCGATTGTCCAAATACGTCTGATCATAGACAACATGACGGCATAAAACTACAATTTGTAGAAGATTTGTTGTCTACGCAATACGGAACGTCAAAATTCAAATGCTTTCAAGTTGTCAACTGTTGTCAACGATCAGTTTATCGTACCTATTTGAATTTATTTTTGTAGTACCTAACATTATTATAAAAGTAGTTTTAATGGCATTGCAATTGACCTCGACTGTTAAAAGGCATATTATATGATACACCTAAAATTGGACCATAGTAAGGACGGACGTCCAAAGAAAACGGATCAACCCTACTTCTGTACACTTTTCTTCGACGCGTACTCTTTTCTAGTTGTTCAAATTTCAATGACATCAAAGATGTGTAAAGCTTGCATTCATTTATAAAATCAGAAATAATTATTTTGTTTACAAAATAACATTGACAAAATATTTGTGTCAAATGTCAGTTTTTTATTGAATCAGCTGTTATGAGTTCGGCCATCTTGTATCTTATAGTACTGTTAAAGTAGGATCCTGGCCTCTATAACTTTATGATAGGTTTATAGAACTCTTTGTTGATATAATGCTGTTATGAATACAATTTTTTGCCAATCTTCTTATAGTGACCTTATAGAACACTTTAGGTGTTCTATAAGTTTTTATGAATAAGAGCGTAAGTATATATTCAACTGAAGAACATTTTTCTTTCAGTCAAAATTAACAAATAATAAAAAAGTAACTTAAAACATGAAGATTCGTAAAAATAAGAGGCGCTTCATGGGTTTCGCACACAGGCGCTGCCGAGGGTCGGCTCGGCCCTGCGTAGATTACCTATGCACTAGGCGGAACGCCTATATTTAAATGACTAGCTTTTGCCCGCGACTTCGTCCGCGTGGAACATTTACTTTGGGATATCGCTAAAATTTACCCGCGACTTCATTTACGTAGAAGGAGAAGCGCTTCCCCCTCACGACTGCCCGCAGCGCGCCGCACATCATTATTGCGCGCTGATTATTTTATTACTGCGATATCTTCAAAAATACTCATTGAAATCAAATGATGTAAACGGCAAATTTCATCTAAATTAAATGATTGTAATGAATAACGTATTTATTTGGATAAGGATTAATATCATCCTTATCCTAATAATGCTTAATAATTTTAGAACAAATTTGGTAAGCATAAAAAGGTTATTGTGAGCCAACCTTAAAAGATAGACATATACAGTCGCGGACTTTTTTTTAGAACTTTTAAAGGGGAACAATTCTCTCATACATCATTTTATCGAAACTTTAACCGTTTCCGCAGCGTACGCAGCGAAAGCTCTCAAAAGGAAAAAAAAACCCCGATTTTGAAACATTCTTGATTGGTGCTCCGCTCGTATTGAGCTTACCATGATGCCATATAGCCTAAAGCCTTCCTCGATAAATGGACTATCCAACACAAAAATAATTTTTCAATTCGAACCAGTAGTTCCTGAGATTAGCGCGTTCAAACAAACAAACAAACAAACTCTTCAGCTTTATAATATTAGTATAGATATATAACTTGTAAATTATTGCTATTTTATTTTCAAGGAAATCTTACATATTGCTATTTTCCATTACAGCTAGAAGGTACAAGATTAACAATAGAATAACAATATACTTAGGGCCAATTACAAGTTTGTGAGGATGTATGGATGTGTGTTACTCTTTCATGCAACTACTGAACGGATTTCGATGAAATTTGGCATGATTGTAGTTTAAGCTCTGGATTAACACATAGGCTACATTTTGAAAAGTACACTGTTCCCGTATGATACTGTATCAACACAGGCGGAGCGGCGGGTAAAAGCTAGTTTACTTATAATTAATACTTATCACGGGCGTAGCCAGGTTTTAGTTTCGGGGAGGGTTCAAGAAAATAAAGCGACTACGAGGGGGGGGGGGGGCGTAGTGTCAAAGTTCTGATTTAGGCTGTTGATTATTTTTCTAAAATAACTTCAAAAATCATCTTTCAGATAGGGTTAATGGGGCGCAAAATTTCTAAATACGCCTCTGTATATTGGTCAGATCTATATATATAATAATACAGAGGTATTATATATACCAGCCGGCCCATTTCGGGGGGGGGGGGGGTTTGAACCCCCTAAACCACCCCCCTGGCTACGCCCATGATACTTATGTACACTACGGCCGATGTATCTTGGCGAGTCTGAACATAGGCTCTGCGAACTTTAGCGCATGTGCAACTCGTGAAGAAAATTGTTATTGTATTATTTTTATATACCTATGTACTAATAAAATTTCCCCAATACAGTTGACCAATTAGTACAAATAAAATAAATACGAAAACACTTAAAAACAGTTATTGCGCAACCTTCTGCGCGAAGTTCAGACTCGCCAAGATACATCGGCCGTATTGTAACAGTACATTATATGCGAGCGAAGTCGCGAGACATTCTACAGTTAAATGTAATAGCAGTAGGCCGGAGGGCGCAACAGATAAAACGTAATTATGTCCGGGTCTAATCCCGGGTAATGGAGAAAAATGTCCGGGTAATTGTTATAAAGTGGACGGACATGCTAATGTGAGCTCATCACGTTTGTAGTAGTTTAAAATGCTAACGACTTATATTGTACTAATATTTTGGATATACTAGCAAGATGTATAAGCAAACTTAAAAGTGTTATTTTTTCTTTTAAATCCATTGACGTATATTATAGACGAGGCATGTTGAGGCAAAAAGTGTCTCCAGTAAATTGGCCCCAATTTTTTAATTTTTGGGGCCATTTTGAAATTCGAAGTATGGTGAAAACAAGATGGCTGACATTTGAGCTATGGTGAAAACCAAGATGGTGTAACTTTTTCTTGTATGATTTTTTTTTCTGCTAAATGTACGTGATAGCCTATCTTGAGTTGAAATCTTTGTTTAAATCACATTATTTAAACCTTCTTTTTTTTCTTCTCATTCTCATTCACTTATACCTTCTTTTATATTTAGAGCAATATTAAAGTAAGTTGTATTGCAAATGGCGTCAGATCAGGCACTTTTCCTTTTCCTTTGTTAAGTTTCAAAAAGAGAGAAATTAAGTAGGAGTTGTGTAAATTAACCAAAACCACCTAAGATTGACGTACAAAAGGAAGTCGCTTCCGCTGTCTGTTCGCTTAGAATTTAGATCTTAAAAACCAGTGTTCTGCAAACTTTTTAGGTTCAAGGTCTATCTAATTTAGGAAAACGAAAATTGGTGGAGGTACACCACAAAATAAAAATTAGTTTAAGTATTTTTATTACCCTTACTTACTTATTAGAAATAAGTTTTTAAGATAACCGTATTTTCTCTAGGCACACCAACTAATGACCACGACACCACGTCCCGCGGTACACACTTTGCGGAACACTGTTTTAAACCACTCAACGGATTTTAATGCAGTTAAACAGATAGCGTGATTCAAGAGGAAGGTTTATGTATGTATAATATATAGCACCCGTGTGAAGCTGGGACGAGTCGCTAGTTTTCTATAAATGGACTGCTAGAGATATCATAATATACTTAATATGTAGCCAGATAAATTCCACGTATTTTGGTCCCAAAAATTTTCAAATGTGACTTCGGTACAGGTGTAAGGAGATTAGGGTTAAGAACAAGAGTACCCAATCTCACTCTTCGAAAAAAAAAAAAAAAAAGGAAATATCAAAAAGAAAAGACTTAGCAAAGAATTAAATATCATGATAATTTTATTCCCGTTTTATTACCATCTTCATCATTACAAGGCACATAGCCTCTTTCTCCATAAGCACACAACATCTCCAAGAAGAATCCACCCCGATGCTGTGGTCTACCTTCGTCCAGAACACTAAATTTCTCATCCAGTACCATCACGTTAGAAGCGTTATATGTTGCGGCCGGCCATAGGATCGGATGATACCGTGTCACTTTCGGCGTTGGGATCCTGTAAACGAAAAATTTTTATGTAAATATGTAGTTAAATACTTACTGGACGTTGCCCGCAACGTTGACGAAGACGAAATTCGTATATTAAGCGGGAATCGCACGTTTCGTTTGATAAAAATTAGCCTATTTTTTTTAAACGGGCAATTGGCCCACCACACTTTCCCACCACTGCAACTCCTGTGTAGCCAGGATCGACAGTGGTAACCAACCGCAAAAACCCTTTGATATGATCTCAGGGCTGCCCGGGGGACATGCTAAGTCTGTCTTGGAACCCGCAACGAAATTAATCAGAAGATTGAAGGAGGAGTAGGAAGTATTCCAGTTTTTTTAGCCTATATCCTTCTCCACGGTGTTATCTATCTGTTGAAGCGGAGGAAGCTTACATGGGCGTTTTGAAGTGATGAACGCGTAGACTTGAATTTTCTTTGGATGATTAACTGATGTATTTTATAATAGTTTTTTGAACACGACACTTTTTTTTATTTTTCATAAGAGAAACTTGACAGACACACTTTGACACTGACATTTTAAGTACAAGTTTTTTTTTTTTAGTTGATACACGATAACACTGAACATTTGGTCTCTATGCCACTAAATTAAAATTTGGAAATCATTGAGGTGTTACTTGGAACATGAAGAGAAGTGCAAGCGTCGACACTATCCCTGTACAAAATTTCATCAAAATCCAATCGGTGATTTAGGCGTGATTGCGTAGCAGACAACCCGAGATAATTACTTTACGTTTATATATAGGACTAGCTTTTGCCCGCAGCTTCGCTCGCGTGAATTTGGGTTTAAGTCAAGCTTGCTCGGGAAAATACCAATACCAAAATTTTATACATAATGGTGCAGGCACTGCACAGTCGTATCGGTTGTATTTTATTTGAATGTTTCCTGCGACTTCGTACACTCAAGAAATCTACCGGGAACTGTACCAAAATAAAATTTAATAAGCTGCAAAAAGTATTACCTATGTGTTAATTCTGGATAAACTACTACCATACCAAATTTCATCAAAATTCTTTACGTGTTTTCTTTACTTTATTGCATGAAAAACTAAACATATTATTATGTACATACAAACTTTCGCGTTTAGGTATAATATTAAGTAAGGATTTCTTTGTAGCCGATAATTAGTATTTTAACGATTTCGAAAATCTTTGAATGGGAAGACGTTGTGGACTTTGAACTTAATAAAAATAATTTGGATTGTGATCGCCCAACCTAGTTGGGACCACGACAGAGTTTGAGAGAGAAATGAGTTAGCAGTACAACCACGAAGCCATCGAGCTTCTCACTTATTCCTCATATAATAATCATACACATTAATGATTAGGTAATACCTAGGTAGTTTTAACCAATTCAAATATCTGGTTATTTTATAGCATTTTATACTATGTTATTCTTTAGATTGATAAAACTTTTTGTAGGTATGAACCGATTGAATTGAAATACTCACCGCGTGGAACCCGTAGGTACTAATTAGGTAGGTACCTACCCAAAAAATTTCCGCGATAAAAAGTGAGTCCTATGTGTAACATCCAAGGGCTAAACTATTCCGTCCGTAAATCCGTTCCGCAGTTTCTGAGATTATCGCGCACAAACGTACAGATCAAAAATATTAGAAAATCTCAAAAGTCATTGTTTTGGGTTAAAAACTAAAAATCTTTATTATATTAAACACTGATAAATCAAGCACAAATAAATCAAATATTACATATAACAATTATGAATATAATTAATGCGGCAATCGCAAATAATTAGGTGCCTATACTCGGAATTTTAATTCGATTCCAGATTTGACAATTTCAGTGTTGCAACGTTATGACATGTACTAAATAGTGGCGTTGCGAAATTATTCGATACGGAAATGGAATATTTCCGGATCGATTCCTCTTGTTTATAGTAGTATATCTAAATAACTACTACTTTAATAGAAACTAAGTATATCAGGAAATTAAATATTTCTGAACGGATTTAGTTATGACGATTAATTTTATTAAGGATCTGAGAGTTTTCTTTAATAATTGTGTGTGAAATAAATAAAAAAAAAATGATCATAAAGGAACATGAGAAATAAAACAAATAGATGTATTATGGTAATACTTTATTTTATAAATCGTCGCCGTCATCGCTATCGCTATCGCTGTCACTTTCTGTAACATTTATTATTAATGTGTCTGTGATGTTGTCAATTAACATATCTAGCCTACTCATTTTTTCCTCTTCTTTGACAACATGGGATACGCATTTAGACCATTCGGTAGCCGTAATTTTTTGAATGCCTTCCTCAAATAAATTTCTTACGTCTGTCAATTTGAAGGTTTTATTATTTTGAGCTACATGCCCCTTTACCTGCGCCCATATCAATTCGATAGGGTTCAGCTCGCAATGGTAAGGGGGCAGTCTTAAAACCGTGATCCCATGTTGTGTTGCCATTTCGTCTACAGCATACTTATTAAAAGACTCATTATGTGGAATCAGTTCTAAAAGCGTAGCTTTAACCATATCTGGTTCGTAATTAATATTTTTATTTAAAAGCCAGTCCTGAATGGCAGATTTTTTCCAGCTCATTTTTGGTGCCGTTTCCAATTTTCGGGAGTGGTAAGGTGCATTATCCATCACCACAATTGAGTTTGGTCTTAATTGTGGTAAGACTCCAGCGAACCACTCCTCAAAACAAACTGCATTCATCTCATCATGGTAATCTTCACAATTTTTCTTTGCTTCAAAAATCATGAGCCCCTCTTCCAGGAAGCCTTCTACACTACCTATATGGCTAATTATGAGACGTTTGCCTTTTCCAGATGGATTTTTTAATCCAGTGGTCAGTCCCTCCAAAAACGCTTGCCGAGATGATGTGACTTTATTGTCCACCCAAGTTTTTTTTACAGTATGACCTAAAAATAAATGAACATTCAATATTACTATTAAATTTAATGTAAAATGTATATAAATTCAAATTGTTAGCCTTACCTGCGTTAACCCAAGTTTCATCTTGATAATATATATGTCTCCCTTCTCGTCGAAACTGACATATAAATCGCAAGTAACGCTGGCGCCATGTTATTATATCATTTCGATCAATAAGTGTGCTCTTGCGTGACCGTGCAACAAATTTAAAATTAAGATGCTTCAAAATTTTTCTGAGGGTGTCTTTAGAAACCTTGGGCATTTCTGGATCATCGTTCATCACTTGTAAAATCTAAAATAGTAAATTGTATAATAGTTTGGAATCATTACTTATATATAAAAGATGTAGGTATAAAATAATAGGTACTGTCTGACTGATTGACAAACCTTTGTAATGGTTGGAGGTTCATTTCGGTAAAAGAACTGATGAACAATTCTTCGTATTGCTGAGAATGTAAATTCATCGATTTTATCTTTGAAATTTCGCTTTGGTCCAGTTTTTTTAGGAGGCGTTGGCGGCGCACCTTTATTTACTTCCTTCAAAACGTTACAAACAGAGCGTGAGGTTATTCCCAATATGTCAGCAACTTTGCTCATACATTTATTTTCATCCACAACTTCAAAGGCCTCCAATTGCGCAGAAGTTTTATTTTTCACGTACTTGTAGGCGTTGCGAATCATTACTTTTTCAGTAACAGTGAAAGCTTTTCGTGGACGTTTTTTTCTTGGGGACAAGAAAACATCCACGTCTTTTTGTGATGTACTTGGCTGAGGATCCATTTTGATGGAAACCAAAACAAATAGATTCACTCAAAGTTCACAAAAAACTATAAACGTAACAACAAACACAACGTAACAAAACTTTAACAAAAACCCAACAAAATAACAAAATATCGATTCGCAATGAAACAAGATATTCGTGCAGTCAGACTAGGAGAATGAAGCCGAATGACAAGATAAACAAAATGGCGATAGCTGCACGAGGGCGCACGGGTTGCCAATACAGAAAACTATCTATCTAGGCTCTTTTATTATAAGTTTTGTTTTTAATATAAAAACACAAAAATATTAACTATAAAATAAAGCAATGGTTACTAAATAATAAATAATTATTATGAATAATTATGTATTTATTTAAATAAAAATCAATAATTTAGTCTTTAATTGGTACACCAATATTATGATTACATAAACATAAATCGCGATTGTTTATCGATTTTTGTGTTCATCACTACACTATTTTATGTGGTATCATTATTTTACAAAATGACAGTAGCTAATGTCAAATGTGGAATCGAATTATAATTCCGAGTATAGTTTTTCAAACAGTAACATTTTCATCAAATTTGACTTTCGCATTCTTGTCAGATTTATTTTTCAACATGATGACAATAATATATTATGTCAAAATAAAAATAAAGCTCCACACTCACGGGCTATCGATTGCTTCGATCAAATTGGAAATTAATTCGTATTTGAAAGTAAATTGCTAACGACAAACTATTACACAAAATGATTAGTATAAGACCTATCAGCTAGTTTTTGCGGTGGGCGTCAAAAGTTGGAATAAAATTTACGCGTATGTATAAAAAGGGTAGTAAGTTGGTCCTAGGATCTCAGACTATATTCAATATTTATTTAAACCGATTTACTTGCAACTATGAATCCAGTAAATGTTTAAATTGTAAAGACTAAATCGATCGATCGCTTGTGAGTGGGAGCTTTAAATCAAAAGCACTAAGGAGTATTAATATCAATTTTAAAGCAAATCGCTCCCAAACAACTTTCTTTCCCTTTTTGAACCCCGTTAGGGGACGAATTTCAATAAACTATGATACACGAATTCCATCAATTCTGTTATATAAAGTTTGTGCAAAATATGAAGTAGATTGGACCAAGGAATCATGTTGCCCCATACAAACTTTTTTCCCCCTTTTCACCCCCTTAGGAGTCGAATTTCGTAAAATCCCTTCTTATCGGATGCCTACACATTACAAAGAGCAAGCTCTGCAAGTTTCAGGTCTCTACGATCAGCGGTTTAGGCTGTGCGTTGATCCGTCAGTCATTCAGGACAAAGGATTTTATATGTATAGATAGATTTCACCATGTAAAATATAGCATACTACATGCAATATTTAATACTTTGATGGAATTATTGCTTTGTTGATTTCCTAAGGATCATTGAGTAATTTTCATCTACTGAGTTGAGGGTCAGCTTACACCAAAACGAGACGATACGCGACGCGGCGATAAATTTGTAAAATAGCAATTCATTATTGTTTTTTTTCTCAGTACACAAGATGATACACACGTTCCATTGCAAGAGCGGCGCCGCGCTATGCATAGTGGTGCAGTTTGACATTCGAACTCTCGCAATTAAACGTGTATTTTCTTGTGTAGTGAATAAAGTTCAATTTTGATTCGCTATCTTAAAAAATGCAGCGCCGCATCGCGTATCGTCTCGTTACGGTGTGAACTGACGCACACCTATGTAATTTTCGAAATACTGCACATAATGGATCGTTAGTAATCATTCATCAAAAACAAAAATAAAAGACAGTAGAAACACAAATTACGTACCCATATTTTACAAATTTCTCAATCATAGTGTTGTACTTATAAGAGAAGATTGCGTCTCGGTCGGAGAGTTTTATATTGATTCCAGCAGGCTTGAACATGTAGAATACATCGTCAGAATGCGTAGATACATTGAGGTTCACTCCAGACAGAATTCCTCCAAAGTTCCGATCACCGACATAAGAAAACACATAATTATAAACAGGTGAATTTGAGATCTTAGTCAGTAGCTTGGAGAATGCATTCGTTGCTCCATATGCTAGCCAATCAGAATAATATCTAATAAGATTTAGTTTACTCTTTCTATATTCTATCATTTTGTTGCCAAAATAGTGATTGCGTACTTTATCAGCAACTTTATGTTTTAACTTGTTCTTTTGTTTTGAGAATACTGAGGGTAGATGTTCTACGAAATTGTCATTGAGATCCTTAGTTATAGTTCTTATTAATGGATAAAGGAACATCCCTTCTAGATCTGTGAAACCAATCATTACAGGAACCTTGTTAAAATTGCCAGATTTCAAAATGTTATAAGGTGTATCGGTAAAAAATGGGTCTGTATTATTAGCATCTATACATGGAGAATACCGAAAGTACCTTGTGTCTGCTGACGAGCCCATAGTAGCTTTCATAAGAGCATCTAGAGATGCTTCTTCGAATACATTGTACATGTCATTTTCTGTTATAGCAGAGGCTATCTTATTAGCATCTTCTTTAGTAGTTCTATCCGACTCAATATTAAACGCCCAAGTGGAAAAGACTGTACCACTCATGAGTATAGCCTTATGAAAAAGACCACTACTAGCTTTAGAAAGCAGATGCATAGAAACCAAGCTGCCTCCAGCGCTTTGGCCACAAATAGTAACATTATCTGGATCACCATCGAATGCTTGTATATTTCGATTCACCCATTTCAAAGCGGCTACTTGGTCTCTCAATCCTATGTTGGATATGTCATTGATGCATAAGAACCCTAGCACTCCCAACCTGTAGTTTACAGACACGACTATAACACCATTAGAATTGAGGAGTAGGGGATGATACACATCTTTCCCTCCATGCCAGAAGGCACCACTGTGGAAGTAGACCATCACAGGCATCTTCTTTTCTCGCCTTTCGGGTACATGCACGTCGAGGTATAAACAATCTTCTCTGCCGATTAAAACAGAGAGCATCTGAGGACATCGTATCATCTGGTTTATAGCAAAAAGCGTCCCTTTCCATTTCAGCGGCGGTTGCGGATACTAAAAATTTAAAGGTTTTAATTAATACATTATTTCTATTTTACATAGATAGATATATAGCTTTTTGTGTGTCTACTCCAGCGTGTGCTGGACCTTATTTTCGCTACACACTGAAACAACAAAACTGCACAGTTCGGTCACAGTAGACGTATACAGTACTAGACCGCTCGAATAGGCACTCACACACACACTAAATAATATGTCTACTGAGACCGAACTGTGTAGTTTTATAGTTGTGGTCTGTAACGGGCGTTACTGCTTCGCACCCATAGGATATATTGAAGTAAAAATAAATTGTAACATCCTATATTATAATATTTAAAACATAACTTTTTGTAAAAAACTAAATTTTTTTATCTTCCTTATTTATTAACTATCTATAACCAATTGTTATTTAATTGCCTGGAATCTCCTCGCAGTGGCATACGGTATGCTGTAGTAGTGGCTCTGACCTCGCTCCCCCCGCAGCCCCCGCACCCTCCCCTGAGCCAGCTCCACCACAGGAGTGAACAGCTGGGCACTCACTGAACCAAACATCAAGAGACACGGGATAAGGACATTAGACATTGTTATTCCAAACGTGGTTACTGCATTGGTTTTCTCAATCCGATTCTTTTAAAAGCTTTTGAGCAGACACTTGTATTGACAATCTCTCCAAAAATGGACAATCGAAATGGAAGTCAGTAGCGGGTTTTTGAACTATATGGCACTTGGCAGTTGGCACTACCATGATATAACCTCCATAGTCTTCGACACCGAATTGTCTCACAAAATAACTTACTTCACTTGTTAAACTCAACTCTCTCGAAAGACACACAAAATACTCAGTAATTTTTTCTCTATTCACAACATTGACACAAGACACAGGTCAACCTGCCAATGTATGTACCCACACTGCGAAGGCTGGATGTAAACAATATTGTGGAGATGTAAAATTAGCACAGACGTGAAAGGCCAGCTGCTGTCGTTAGCGTTTCGCAAAGTACGCACCAGACGATTTAGACTGTACGACCCGACATTTACAGATTATGGTCAGTGTATACGTTTCTATAATAAACTCCCAGAAAATGTGAAAAATTTGTCAATAAATAAATTTAAAAAAGTAGTTAAAAGACATTTGTGTGCCAAAGGTTATTATAAAGTTAAAGATTTCATTGAGGACAGCACACCCTGGGAATAAGATGACCCTATGAGGCAATTTCAGTTTTAACTAGTTATACAATGTACTTTTGTACTGTAATATATTGTATTTTTTTTTGTTTACATGTTTTTTGTTATTGTATTGTATACATGTATTTTTTTTTTAAAAGAACAATTTTGGCTATCCTTTTTACTAAAAGGTGGCACCCGCGCGAGTTTCTTACGCCGGTTCTTCTCGCCGGGTTAGGGTTCCGAACCGGTGGTAATTGTAATTCTTCTATTATTTTTTTTTTTGACGTTCGGAAAACAAAACCTTGTTTTTTTATTCTGAATAAAAAGATTTTTATTTTTTTATTTTTTATGTCATCGCCATAAATATTACTAAATATGAAAGTTAGCGAGTTGCACTTTATACTCTGTCACCAAGTTACATCTCTTTATTCGTGATAGACAGTTGAAATTTTTACTTCCGTAGTAAGCAAGATGTGCGGTAGAGACTGTCAATATTGATGATATTTATAAAATAATTCGACAATAGTGATCTATCAAGATATGCAGTAGACGCAAGTCGTCAGTTTTTTACGAAAATGATAAATAATTTCGAAAATAATGCAAGAAATTCTCTTGAGTTTAAAAAGAAAACAAGGTCTTTTGTTTTTTCTCTACAAGACGTAATCTCATAGTATGAATGTGTACACGTCACACGTCATAAGCAATTACATGGATGCGACGAAAATTATTCTATGTTTGTGTCATTTCAGTTAAGATTAAATTTTTCATTACCCTCACAAACCAGTGAATGTTCGTAGTCGCTTACCACAAGTAGATCAATTAGTGCCACAATCCTAAATCGCGCTATCGAAGTTTTCACAGCTCAGCGCTATATATACAACATCTGAAATGCATATAAGTGGGCTTCGGCCTGACCGAGCATACCATCTCGCTCGGTCGGAGATCTGCCTTTGGGGATTCTACTATTCCCTCACCAGTCACACACATATCGTGTTGTCCATTGAGTCGTGTCGGATGGTGTAAAGCGTTCGCGCTGCACTTGGCACAAGTGGCGACTGGCGAGGCGAGATACGCAAGAAAACAGCGGTGCAAGCAATATTTAGGTAAAGAGCATTAACGATCATGAGAATGACCACAAACGCGGTGGGTGTGGTGAGAGTTTATGATATCTTAAATTAACTTAACCTGCGTAAAATTCTACGTTGCACACAATTTTTTAAACTTACTCTAAACATGATCTCTATTTGTAAATTTTTGATGAAGACTTTCTGGAAAATTATTTTTGCCACACTAACTTATAAATTTTTAATACCAATTTTAAATAAAAATACAGTACCTATTTGTGACATTTGTTAGTTTTGTGGATTTGGTCGCAAAATCGACCGAAAAACAGCCAATTTATATCTCTGTAAACGCGCCCTTAATACTGTGCGTTTACACAGATTTGTTTTCCCATTAAGTTTATCCACATATTACCTGTTTGCGCTTCATTTACAAAGTTAACGAGTGCAAATAATAAAATATTTACTTGAAAATACACGCGGTAATAAAAACTGCAGACTGCACAAATAGTTCGAATGAAATAATATAGCGCAGCCTGCGGCGATCGCAAATAAACAGATCAAATATGAAAACTACGAGCTTCCCCTCGAATATTGAGTGAACTAAAATGTAAACATGCGAGCTTCTATTACAAACCGTGAACGTGTGCTTTGGCACGAATGGGTAAATAAAACCAAAACATTTTTATTAAAATAAAATATAAAAAACAAAATGGATAACAATTACCATCGGATCGGAACACTAATCCGCCGAGAAGAACGGCGGTAAGAAACTAGCGCGGGTCCTACTTCTTTTAAAATTAATAAGTTTATACAATAATTCGCCACCCATCACGTCTCGTTTCTCGCGGAGGCGAAAAGTGGCCCATGGAGAGCCGCTTCGCTACGTTGAATGTAAGAGGAGAAATGGATGGTAAGAATGAAAGTGGACGAAGCGAAATAAGTATGTAAGGATCGTACGTAGCAAGTAGAAAGAAGTGGTCTCTGCCTACCCCTACGGGAAAGAGGCGGTATCTGCCTACCCCTATGGGAAAGAGGCATGATTATATGTACCTATGTATGTATGTATGTATATGTTACAGTTAAAACTAGTTTTAGATAGAACGCGTTTTATCTAGTTAGAACTTGTTTTTACTAAGCACCTTTGTTAAAACTAGAATTAACTAAGACTCAAAATTTAATATCAGTTAAAACTAGTTCTTACTAGTCAAAACGCGTTTTTCCAAAGACTCGCAGTTAAAACTGTTCCAACCGAGGTCAAAGTTCATCGTATACTGATTCGCGAGACGTCACAAGGTTCTCTAGACAAGATGCAATCGATAATTTTGACGGCGGACTTCGAAATCAAAAATGTATGGAATTTGACACAAGTCATCGTTAAATGACACGTCGCTTGCGATGCCTCATGTCAAATCCCATACATTTTGTTTTTGAACTTCGCCATGAAAATTATCGAATGCATCTTGAAAAAAGGCCCTTGGCATTTAGTCAATATGCATATGTCCCGCGATAAAAAGTAGCCTATGTGATTTCCCGAGGTCTACTTTATATCTGTGCCAAATTTTATGACAATCGGTTTAGTAGTTTTTACGTAAAACTGTAAATAAAGTATCCCACGGGAACCGTAAATTTCCCAGCGATAAAAAGAGCCTATGTTATTTTATTATTAAGTTATTTTCATAAATTTCATTTAAATCAGTTTAGTAGTTTTAGCGTTAAAGACGGACAAACAGACACACACACACTTTCCCATTTATAATAAACTAGCTGACCCGGCAAACTTTGTTCTACCTTAGAGGCAATAAATGAGCAGATTTTGGATTTCATTAAGTGCAATTTTTCATTAGGATAATAGGTAGATATAATAAAAAGAAATCAATTATTTTAATGATTGTTAAAATGGGCCATGTATTTTGGTGCATGGGTTGCAATCTTCAGTAAAGCATCTTGTAATAGACGACATTTTTTGTTTTATTATCAGGCGCAAGAATAAATAACGCAGATGGTCTTCCGATCCGTGAATATGCCACATATAATGAGCTAGATGAGTGTAATTATTTTATAATGTATAAAAATCAAAAATAAAATCTAAAAAATATTAGTGAAAGAATTTTTTCGATATCTCAAAAACTGAATTTTTTATTAATTTTTAAAGTTGGATGTTTTTAAAATCAGCGCGAGCTTGACCGCTCAACGCGTGACGTCATTTCGCTGGCTCTGACCGCCGCGGTAAGGAACTCGTGCAGTAATTTTGAAGTTTTATTGAATTTTTTGGAATTATGGTGATAAAATAACATATAGATATAATTGTATAACACCTTTATGTATAATACAACGGTTAGCACTCCAGAAAAATACTTTTTTCATGTGCCCAACGACAAAATCTGAGAAAATTAGTTGTGTAAAGTGTTGAAAAAAGTGTTATAGCTACAAAAATCAGTAGACATTTATTGCGAAGAATATTTTAATGTGAGTACTGAGTAGGTACCTAAATAAATACGAAACATCTACCTACATTTTTTTTTGCATTACTAAATGTTTAGTTTATAGAATATGCTCAGAATGAATTCAGTATTTTAGTGACAATGTATTTTAAACAATGGGTTTTACATAGAGAAATAAAACACGAGTCACTCAGATATGTTAGGTACCTACTTAAAAAATATATTTAATCTATTGAATGAAACTTAAAAGATGAAATAAGACAATACAAAAAACTCCCTACCTACTTTTTCCCTCGCTTATAACTATGTTTATGGTGTAGTCACTTGTTCGAGATCTCGACAAAAAACTTTATGAACAAAATGTCATAGATTGACTATTATATTTTAGTATTTTTTAACCGACATCCAAAAAAAGGAGGCGGATATATGTTAGGGCTATATATGTGTATATATAGCCCTAACGTATATATTAATTTCTCATCTTTTGAACTTTCCCTGAACTGATACAATTATTTTAAGATCAAAATCAGCCAAATTGGTCTAGCCGTTCTCGAGTTTCCTAGGCCATCCATAAATTACGTCAGTCGAATTTCATGATTTTTGACCCCCTCCCCCGTCCTTGTCACATTTGTGAGACCCCCTCCCTCCCTAGCGTGACGTCACATTTTACAATTTTACATCTAGAAATAATTATTCAATTAAAACAGCAGTTCCGAAATTTGTTTAATTTGAATTGGTGGGACGGATGACCGACACGACTGTCGAGAGATTAAGCACAGGTCCAACTTTTATATGCCCATCTGACGCATGGATCGTCTTTCTTGCCAGACTCTTATGCCCAGGCTCACGCGATCCCGTGGCCCGCCAAGGGTGGTATGGAGTGGAGTACCGCCGAGTTTTTATTGAGTAGGGGCTGCGCCCATTCACCATCTTTTCGGGTGCAGCAGTCTCACATACTCACGGGTAGGACCGCTATCCCCTAGTGGGATGCTGAAACGCATTTTCTCGGCGAAAAAAAAAACTTATGTAATAAAAAAACAACATTATGATCTCTTAAACATCACTGGGGCTGGGGGGTCTCGACACTGGGGCAAAGCTATCATAATATCATATAGCTATTACTTATGATTACTATATTAACACTTAGATTAAAATAGATTTTGAAATGTGACGTCACGAAAATTAGGACCCCTCCTACCCCCTTGTCACACAATGTCACACTTCGTCGACCCCCTCCCTCCCCCCTAACGCGTGACGTTATTTATGGATGGCCCCTAATTTGAAATTGGCCCTTTTAGACTTTAGTCACTAAAGTCGAAACCTGATGATGGAATCCATGAGGAATCGAGGGAACTCCTCAATATGTATAGGCTCAGATCAAATATATTTTTTTTATTTGATCTGAGATGTATAGGTACATCTTTAAGAATTTGGCCAATGTGAAGTAAATTAAGCATATCATACCAAAAAGTAAAATTTTGTGCCAAGGGTATACCCTAGATCCAAAAGCATTGAACAGAACTCAGTCTTTAAAGACACACGTTTGGAAATCGCGTAATAGGTTTTTCAAGTTACTTAAAAAGTTACTATCCGATTTCGCTTAAAATAATTTTCCTAAAGAGTTTTTAGCATGATCTATTAGCATAGAAGCTTACAAGTTTCTATCTCTTATAATTTAGAAATTCTAAGGGAGGGGGGACCAACTTACAAACCACTGGAGGCTGATTACTCGAAAATAGTCGACTTTGTAAAAAAGTAATGTTAAAAGAAACTTTACCTAAATTCTACAAGACCTATTCAACGATACCCCACAAATGGGGTAGAATGAAAAAATATTTCATTCCCCCTTCAGAGCTACCCCTAAAATATAAAATTATTATTATTTTATTATGCCAAACCTAAGATCTACACACAATCTATAACTGTACCAAATTTCATCCATCATTATTCATAATTACGGAAGTATAACAGACGGACGGACGGAGCGAGCGAAACTATAAGCGTTCCTTGTGTGCCCTAAGTGGAGCCCTAAAAATGGAAAACATTATAATTTTGAAACAAAAAATGAAAACAGACTTCCAAAGTAAAAATCCACAAAAAAGTATGAAAAAAATCTTATTTTCTAAATAATTCCCTTTTTAAATTCGGCAAAATTGTTTAATTATTTCTCTCATAGACGTATACTATCTCCAGTTAAATGGTCCCATTTTTGAGATTTTTGGGGCCATTTTGACATTTGAAGTACGGTGAAAACAAGATGGCTAACATTTGAAGTATTGTGAAAACCAAGATGGCGTAACTTTTACTTGATAAAGATTTGTTCTATCAAAATAATGTACTTCATAGCCCATTTTGAGTTTGAAATTTTTGATTTCTCTACTCGATTTTCATAATTTTGAAGTTGGTTGCCAACTTAAATGTGAGTTCTATAAAATATTGTTTTATCAGGATATTGTTTGGGCTGGCACAGACTTCAAAATTAAGAAGATTGAGTAGGGAAATAGTTAAAATTTTAGCCGAATTTAAAAGGAGAATTATTTTTTGAAAATAAAATTTATTTCATACTCTTTTGTGCGTTTTTACTTTGAAAGTTGGTATTAATTTTTTGTTTAAATTTAACAATTTTCCCTATTAAGTCATATTTATTATAATAATATATAAAAATTAATCGAAATGAACGAAGGTAAGTTTACAGAGCGCGTGTCAAAAACATACTGTATGCACATTGCATAGTTAGCTAGCTACGCACGGCGATGTGACGTCACAGCCATTACTCGACGGGCGCAATCAGTTTTCGCGCGTTCCCATATTGATTTGCTTATAAAAAACTCAATTTTCGTGATATCAACACAATTTTTTCACAGTTAGTCTTATTATTGCTTAAATTTTTTGTTAGGGCTGAAAAAGGGGAATAAATTTTGATTTACATCTTCCTCATTGACCAGGTGAAAAAAATGGATTTTGTCTACAAAACTTCCTCACCTTCGAATTTGCCTTTGAGTATCGTCGCGTAAATCACATTATTTGTAAATCCCTAAATCCCCTATTTACTAAATCCCCAAACATATTTTTCTGCGATAAATAGTAGCCTATGCTCTTCCTCGTAGTCTACTCTATGTCTGTGCAAAATTTCATGATAATCGGTTAAGTAGTTTTTACGTAAAAGCGTAAATACAATATTCCACGGGAACCGTACATTTTCTGCAATAAAAAGTAGCCTATGTCCTTTTCCGTGCTCTACTTTATATCTGTGCAAAATTTCATGATGATCGGGTAAGTAGTTACGTAAAAGCGTAAATACAGTATTCCACGGGAACCGTACATTTTAATGCAATAAAGAGTTACCTGTGTACTTCCTCGTAGTCTACTTTATATCTGTGCAAAATTTCATGATGATCGGTTAAGTTGTTTTTACGTAAAAGCGTAAATACAGTATTCCACGGGAACCGTACATTTTCTGCAATAAAAAGTAGCCTATGTCCTTTCCCGTGCTCTACTTTATAACTGTGCAAAATTTCATGATGATCGGGTAAGTAGTTACGCAAAAGCGTAAATACAGTATTCCACGGGAACCGTACATTTTCTGCAATAAAAAGTAGCCTATGTCCTTTCCCGTGCTCTACTTTATATCTGTGCAAAATTTCATGATGATCGGTTAAGTAGTTTTTACGTAAAAGCGTAAATACAGTCCTCACGGGAACCGTACATTTTCTGCAATAAAAAGTAGCCTTTGTCCTTTCCCGTACTCTACTTTATATCTGTGCAAAATTTCATGATAATCGGTTAAGTAGTTTTTACGTAAAAGCGTAAATACAATATTCCACGGGAACCGTACATTTTCTGCAATAAAAAGTAGCCTATGTCCTTTTCCGTGCTCTACTTTATATCTGTGCAAAATTTCATGATGATCGGGTAAGTAGTTACGTAAAAGCGTAAATACAGTATTTCACGGGAACCGTACATTTTTATGCAATAAAAAGTAACCTATGTTCTTCCTCGTAGTCTACTTTATATCCGTGCCAAATTTCATGATGATCGGTTAAGTAGTTTTTACGTAAAAGCGTAAATACAGTATTCCATGGGAACCGCACATTTTACCGCGATAAATAGTATCCTATGTCCTTTTCCTGGTTCTAAGCTACCTCCCTACCAATTTTCAGCCAAATCGGTTCAGCCGTTCTTGAGTTATAAATGGTGTAACTAACACGACTTTCTTTTATATATTACTAAAGGATTGGCCTTGTGACTTATTAATGGTCATGGCGAATGCAAGACGGATCGGAAATTGAAGTCGTTTGAACTCAAACGGCATATCGGTATTCGGTAGGGATCATCGGGATCTTCGGAATGAGAACTTCCTCACCTTCGAATTTTCCTTTGAGTATCGTCGCGTAAATCACATTATTTGTAAATCCCTAAATCCCCTATTTACTAAATCCCCAAACATATTTTTCTGCGATAAATAGTAACCTATATTCTTCCTCGTAGTCTACTCTATGTCTGTGCCAATTTTCATGATGATCGGTTAAGTAGTTTTACGTAAAAGCGTAAATACAGTTGTCCACAGGAACCGTACATTTCCCGCTATAAAAAGTAGCCTATGTCCTTCCCAGTGGTCTACTTTATATCTGTGCCAAATTTTATGATGATCGGTTAAGTAGTTTTTACGTAAAAGCGCAAATACAGTATTCCACGGGAACCGTACATTTTTATGCAATAAAGAGTAACCTATGTTTTTCTTCGTAGTCTACTTTATATCTGTGCCAAATTTCATGATGATCGGTTAAGTAGTTTTTACGTAAAAGCGTAAATACAATATTCCACGGGAACCGTACATTTTCTGCAATAAAAAGTAGCCTATGTCCGTTCCCGTGCTGTACTTTATATCTGTGCAAAATTTCATGATGATCGGGTAAGTAGTTACGTAAAAGCGTAAATACAGTATTCCACAGGAACCGTACATTTTTATGCAATAAAGAGTAACCTATGTTCTTCCTCGTAGTCTACTTTATATCCGTGCAAAATTTCATGATGATCGGTTAAGTAGTTTTTACGTAAAAGTGTAAATACAGTATTCCACGGGAACCGTACATTTTCCCGCAATAAATAGTATCCTATGTCCTTTTCCTGGTTCTAAACTACCTCCCTACCAATTTTCAGCCAAATCGGTTCAGCCGTTCTTGAGTTATAAATGGTGTAACTAACACGACTTTCTTTTATATTGCTAAGTCGATGTTCCCTAAACTGTTTCTTTTGTGTAAGATTATTAATTTTACTAGGTAACTTGTATATAATATGACTCTATGACTCTATGTCTTAAATCTCATAATAAATATTTTTAAAACTATATTTAGCTTTAAATCCCAAATTAGTTTCCCTAGTGCTCGTTTTAACTAAAAGTCAGCGTTACAATTAGTTTTATCTGAAAATCAAATATAATAGTAGATAATTCTAGTTTTGACTAGGTATTTCTAGTTTTAACAAAGGCATTTAGTAAAACCTAGTTTTAACTAGGGAAAACGAGTTATAACGAAAAACGGGTTTTAACTGTAACTTATACAATAAGATGATGTAAGTACTTTTAAGCGATTAACTTAAAGTAATGTAAATTTTAATATATTATAGAGGTACAGATGTACATGGTTCTGTTAGTACTTAGTAGACTGAAATAGCAACATAGGGTCACCATATTTCCAGCGTGTCCTTAAAAATGTAAATGCTTTACCTAGCGCCTGTCATTTTTTTACAGCAATGTAGTTTTGTCACTTGTGCTATTAAAATACGGCCGAATATAAGTACTGTCAAACTCCTAAACACTCATTTTTTCCGACTGTAACTATATAGTAACTAATAAATAACTCCGACTAAACAGGCGATTCAATAGTTTGGAGACATTGACCATCGTGTTTTCATTCAATTTCTCGACCCGCCGCGCTCCGAACGCAAACACAACACTATCAGAATAACAGAGACGAAGATATTGGAACTTTTTTAAAATTCTAATAAAGCTATTTTCTATTTATTCATGTGGAACACCTAGAGTAATAATTTGGTAAACGTCTTTTGGCTTGATTAGTACAAAGTAACTGACGATTTGTACAAAAACTTAGACATTTCATACGGCAAGACGCTCTTATACGTATATTGAAGTCAAATATTGTTATCTCTTTCATGTCCTCCGAACATTATCGTATGTGGCAAACCAAACCGTATCATCAGGATAACGATAAAATATATTACATAAAAATGATATATCGTATGCGACTATAAAACACTGCAAAATGAGAAATATGATAGCTCTACTGGGGTATATCCTCGATGTTATATTGATTTCTGAACAAAGTATACGAGTGATTCGTATACTTTGTTCAGAAATCAGAGCCTTTAGACGAAGTTCTCTGATCCAATTTAATATCCGTAAACAAAAACACAATAGGTTACTATAGTGCCCAATGCATTATAATGTTACCAATTTAAATATCATTTATTTACGTACCGTGTAAGAATAATATACTGTGACACATTAATTTAGTCCTATTTAATCATTTTGTTTACGCTAGATTGTATCTGAGCAGATTAATAGCCCGTAGTGTTAATAGACTTAATAACGTCAGGCGGATACAAGGTATCAGTTCTCTTATCATAGTCAATGTCCAGCGGCTGACCTTGACCTTTATAACTTTATGCAGCGGTCATTGACTCCTAACTCCAACCATCCGGTTAAGAGGTCAAAAAAGTCACCCAGAGTGTTAAAATGATTCATCTGAGGGTTAATTCTATATATATATAATTCTAATAAATAAAACCTGCATTAATACAATTGCAATCAAGTCCCGATACGCTAAAACTTTCAAACGGTATTGTAAACGTTAAACCAACGTTCAACACGCTCTGATTAGTCAAAACTTCACAAAATCAGTTCATTCGATACTTACAATGCAATCAAAGGGAAATGAAAGTCTAAATACGAGAGTTGAGGTTCAGTTCACAAAAACGAGTCCAAATTTCAAATAATCCGTATAAGGGTCAACAGCCTCCGTGGTCTAGTGGTTAGAGCATTGGCTCGAGGACTCGGAGGTCGTGGGTTCGATTCCCGCATTAGAACAACAAAAAATGTTATTTCTAAGTTTGGTTAGGACAATGCAGGTTGATCACCTGATTGTCTGACAAGAGAGAAGATCCATGCGTCGGATGGGCGTGTCAAAAGTCGGTCCCGCGCCTAATTTCTCGTCAATCGTGTCGGTTATCCGTCCCACTCCTCCGGAAGTTTAGGCTCTGGATTAAAACATAGGCTACTTTTTATCCCGAAAAAGTACAGTGTCCTTGGGGGATACTATACTTACGCGGGTGGAGCCGCGGGCAACAGCTAGTAGTAAATAAAGATCAATTTTGAATAGCTATCTTAAAAATGCAGCGCCGTGTCGCGTATTGTTTCATTTCGGTGCGACTGACCCTTATGCTCCTTGCATTGAGGCGAGACCCCGTGATGACGATGATAGCATAATACAGCTAGAAGTAAACCATACGAGTGTCATAAAGAGGAAATATAGTTTTGTTTGAACGTTTGTATCTATGTTTGCAAGAACATGCTTCGAAAATAATAATAAATAGTCGTCGTTTCAGCCTGGTGACGTCCACTGCAGGACATGGCCTCCCCCATAAATTTCCAGTGCGATCTGGATGCGATTTTCCTAGTCGGAGGTCGGCGGCTCGCAGCCTGTATCCACCGACTTCCTGCGACTTTTCTCAGGTCATCTGTCCACCTGGTGGAAGGCCGTCCTACGCTTCGGCGTCCAGTTCGTGGTCTCCACTCGAGAACCTTTCGGCCCCAGCGGGCATCGGTTCTACGGGCTATATGTCCAGCCATAAATTGTTACTGCGTTATATTACGGCTACTTGACCGATTTTGATGAAATTTGGCACAGACGTGGAGTAGACCAACGGGAAGGACATAGGATACTTTTTATGGCGGCAAAATTTACGGGATTTCTTCTTGCGCACTCGTAGTCGCGGGCAACATCTAGTATTTAAATTTTCGGTTGGATATCGAATGTATATCGGTTGTATATATCTATGTAAAATACGATAATTTTAAGGAAATAATTTATGTTTAATACGTAAGTATATCGACTCGGCCTTCGCTGACGTAACTTCATTGATTACGAAGTCTAAAGGTCGTTCAGACCGATTGTGTTGACGCTGCGTTAATCAAAAATTTGTAGTCTTGTGAACCGACTGATTTCATAAATCCATAAGGAGGACTATGATAATAAATAATCACAGTATTTCCCTTTCCTTCATTACAATTACTTCTAACATTGTAAATATTCTATAGTTATGTCCACTTTTATACAGGACTACCTTTTGCCCGCGGCTCTGCTCGCGTAAATAAAGTATCCCACGTAAACACTACTTTTTCGGGATACAATGGCCTATATTTTAATCCAGAGCCTAAACTACTACAATAGCAAATTTCATCAAAGGTAGTTTTTGCGTGAAAGAGTAACAAACACATCTATCTCACAAACATATTTATTATAGTGTAGGATTGCAATTTGCAGTGGACTTGACTTTGTTATCTGGACCTGACAGACACCGCAGCGGATACACAAGTGTGACGTCACAAGCACAGCACGACCGGTAGTGGTTACGACAGTCGGTGACTATACACGGGGAACGATGGGAGTGATATAGCGCTTCACTAGTGTTTAGTGGACTTACTAATTTAATTTATTAGTTAATTTACTACCTAGAAGTGTTAGTGACTAGTTTAATCAGGTAGCATTTTAGTTAAGTCACTAGTACAGGAGATTGTGAATTTAGTAATCTTACGAAGGTCAACCGATAGTAGGGGACCCACTGAACTCACAAACAGCTGATTCTAGTGACATTTCACATGACTCTTACGATCATGATCTTGTGGGCTTACTAAACTCACGATCAAATTCTAGTGGACTTACGATGTTCACGATCAAATTGTAGTGAGCTCATTAATCTCATGTGCGAATTCTAGCTGGTCTCACGTTAGTCTTACTATATAAATAGTGGTTTAAGTGGTTATGTGTGATGAAGCGTCAGTGGCTGGTGCTGTGGTCACTGTGGGCGGCGCGGCTGGCGCGGCAGCCGACGACGCCGGTGCGGGTGTCCGGGGGGCTGCTGAGGGGGGAGGTGGTACCCGACGGCTCGCATGTGCGGTACCTTAACGTGCCATATGCGACTCACCCGGAGCTGAGGTTTCAGGTATTGTGGTTTATAGATTTTTTGTTAATATGATATACTAGGCGTGTTTTTATTCCATTTCGAAAGAAACAGGGCATGTTCTGTATCAAAACTAAAATATATATATACAAAAGCATTCGTGTCTCAAGTATTTGAAAGTTGGAAAATCTTAAATTAAGAGCGTGAATTTAGGTCACCCTACTATCCAATGATATGTCAATAGTTGCCTATTCAACGATAGACTTATCTTATATATCTTATCTTATCTTTCATTATTTTTGAAGTGAACTATTTTTGGCGTTGAGAGCGAAATTTCGCGTGCCACGAGCACGACACGATTTTTAGATATAACGCCACCTGTCGGAAGCTACTTATACCTCTTAAATAATAACAATCTAAAGTACGGCTCAATACACAGATGGTGTACAAATTAAAATTTTATGTATTCTTTTCTGAAATAATGATCTTTCGGGTGAGAGGATTTTTAGGAATTTATATTATGAAGAGACTGGATTTCACTTGTACAAAACACAATTTTTTTTATAAAATAGGAGGCACACTAGCATCTAGCACACGGTTCTCCATGGAAAGTGACAAATGTCACCATAAACTTGATCAAATATTTTTGCCTTACACCCTCAACACGGGAGGAGTTGTACAAATATAAATAAGGCAAAAGGCCTTTCACGTTGTGTTCACAAAAATTAAGTAACAGTATATTCAGGACAACAGGTCTTGTGTAACAGAACTACAGTTATGTGGTAGACAGGTTCACGCAGATTGACCTATTCGTTAATTATGAATATGGATCGATGTAAATATGCTTGTGCGTGTCAAAGATCACAGTGGTCCTCGATTTGGCTGAGGATTTTTAGTAGAATCTTTTAAAGTAATTAAAGTGTTACGATTACTTTTACGGTCGCCCATAGTATATATAACTTTTGCCTTTTATTTCAAAAAATCAAGGCTGGCAAAGCACATGCAACTCTTTTGTATTGTGAGTGACCATGGGCTACGGTAATCACTTTCGATGATGATATTATGATCCATTTGCTCGTTTGCTAGTTTTATAGAAAAAAACCTGCCAAAACTCATTGAATTACTATCAAGGAATCTAATTCAACAGGTTGACCGTTTTCGTAATTTGTTCGTATTATATTATCAGGTAATAATACTATGATATCAAACAGACATGTCATTGACAATTTGTATTGTGACTGCCGTCATTAAAAAATACGGGTTGCCGGAGTGCCGGCAGAAGTAAAAACTTGAATATTAAAGTTGTGCATTTTTGATATTTTGGAATGGTTAGGGAATAATTTTGCACGAATTGCTTTAATAAAAGTATTATCATTTATTTGGTAAAATACAATATTCATTTATTGCGTTATCCTACACAAACATAACATGACAAATCTATATTACACTTCAGATTTTTGGGGTATATCAGGAATTTGGGATCTGTATGGAGTCAAAATGTAGGGCTCGTTTTCCCGATTCCAATGATACCTCACTCGAGGGGTCTAGGGGTCAGGAAGGTCTAGTTGAAGCTCGAGGGGATTTTTGCTTGGAGGGGAAGGGGCGGGGGAGGGTTTTCGTGGGGGGACAATTGGAGGTAAAGGTCAATGTAAAGGTCAAAGTTCAAAGTTAAGGGTCAAGGTCAACGGTCAATGTGTTGGGAAGGTTGGGGTCAAAACTCAGAAGTCAATACGAACTAAAATAGTTTCATACTCGCGATAACCAAGACAGCAAATAATTGCAAGTTGAATCGCATTTTCGATCAGGACATATTGTGATTTGTGACCTGTCGCGCGAGTTTAAGACTATGTCCAGAAACTGCGTATTCTTACGCACGTAAGGTCTACGCACGTAGTCGAGGTACTAGGGCCCCATACATTGCGTCCAAGAGCTACGTGCGTATTATTTTAGCTATGCGCGTATCGTACAAAATTGACCTATTAAACCGCTTTGGTTGATTCAGGCACGGATCCAGCTCTCAAAAGAAGATGTGGCCCGAAAATTTTGATTTTATTATTTCCTTCATAACATGGTTATTAGAATTTAAAAAAATAATTGTATTAATTTCTTTATAATATTATGTTGATTAAAAGCTAACGCGCGGAGTGAGCGAGAAAGTTTTTCGCTTATTTAGCAAAAAATTTATTTTATGTTTGGTAAAAAAAATAAGCTTTCAATATAGGTACCTTAAACAAATTAACATCAACTAAGATTATAAATTAATTAAATAAAAAATATATGCATATATAGTATAGACACATACACAAATTATAGATTATAATATAACATCGGCAGGAGTAATTCCTATCGGTTCAAACAAAGTATTATTTTTTCTTAAATCTGTTGGTTAGTAAATAAAAAAGGGCTGAAAATTTATGGAGAGGTGATAAATTTTGCGCTTTCTTCAATCTACCTGACTAAAGGTCCGCTTAACACTAAATCCACTACTATAAATATGTATTTTAACAATAATGTAAGTATGACCAGCAGGTAAAAAGCACCAGATAAGACTCAAAAGGTTAACAATACCAATACAACTACCCACTGAACCTATTTTGATTATAAATTAATAGACCTTGAAAGTATGCACTCACAAGGCTGTTGGGATTGTGGGTATGCCCATACTACACGTATAGGTGCTCCGCTCCTGACTCAAATAGGAGCAGCAATTACGCAGTAATACGCAGCTACCTCGAGTACGAGCGAGACTCAAAGTAAAAGAAAAATGTTTTTCTCGCTCCGATTGTATGATTCAGAGTGAGACAGAAGTATTCAGTTCATTCGTTACACAGCATTCAGATCGGTTGACACTGTTGGCATTTTACTTTACAGAGTGTTCCGAAATTTTGTGCTGTCAATGTTTTGTCAAAACCAATTATTTCTGAAGACATTTTATATTAAAACCTTCAACACATAATTGATATCGATTTGAAATAGTCAAATGTGTCATCCCCTGTATTTTGGAGTGCAATGAAAGCGTAGTAAGATCGAGTTGCCAAGTTTCAAAATATATTTCTCCCTAAAACAAATAGTACGGTTCCCGTGGATTTTACCTAGCATGCGAAGACTCTCAAATATAATTATTAAAGTACTTATACCTCATCGAAACTTCATAAAGTTACATAATACGATAAAATATATAGGTACCGTTAAAAATCAAAAAAGTTACATACCAAATATGTAAGTATTACCTTTTTAGAAAAACATACCTATAAAGATACTTTATACAGTAAAACTACTTTGCTAATATCTTTCGGAAGTCCCACACATGCTTTCCAACATCCGTCATTTCCGTAGAAAAAAAAAAAACGATGATTGCCGAAGGCATTAACAAATTAGTTACACTGTACGCAGCACATTGAATGACGCGGTCGCGTCCTATTCGCGTCCTATGTCATATAAAGTCTATACTTTAGCCTATTCACGTTATGAAGGCAGTGAATCATGCGTATCTACATACTATTGACGACCTCTGTGGCTCAGTTGGTTGAGCATGTTGGTGCTCAAGCCGGAGGTCGCGGGTTCAAATCCCGCCGAAGGAACAAAAAAGTTTTTCTGTGTTCCTGGGTCATGGATGTGTATTAAATATGTGTATAATATAATAAAAATCTTAAATATGTGTATAGTATAAAAGTATTAAACATATTTCCGTTGTCTGGTACCCGTAACACAAGTTCTTCGAGAACTTACCACGGGATCAGATTGACGTGGTGTGAAGCGCCCATATATATTATATTATTATAATTATTATATTATATGTCAAAATGGCTTACTTTAATAGGTAAATTAATGTAATCACAGCTAATGCGTCAATTTTGACATTTGTATGCATGATTCACTGCTTTTTTTAACACTTACAGACTATAAGTTATTTCGTAGACATCTAGAGGGTAAAAACTGTATGTCTGTCACCAGGCTATGTCTCATGAGATCATAATCCTTGATAGCTAGACAGTTAAAATTTTTAGATAACCTTTACTAAAAATAGTCGATTTCGTAATAAAAAGGAACTCTTATAGTTTTGCTCTGTCCCTCCGTCTGTCTGTCTGTCTACGCCTCTAGCTTCTGTAATTATGAATATAAATGGATGAAAGGTATAGTTTTTTGTATATTATATTATCTCGGATTTAGCATCGTAAAATAATAATAATTTTATATTTTGAGGGTGGCTCTCCATACATGAGAAGTGGGGATGAAAAGTATTTTTTCATTGTACCCCGTTGTATTGCATAACGTTGAAGAGCGCTTTAAAATAGAGTCAAGATTTCATACATGACATTTTTTCAAAATTTTCGAGTAGTTGTAGAGTAGTTTTCTAAATTATAGGTTAAACTTGTAAGTTTCCATGCTGATATATGTATAATGCTTAAAACTAAGGGAAAATTAATATATTTTGAACCAAACCGGACTGTGACTTTTGAAGTAATTTGAAAAACGTATTACGCGTTGATAGTAACGGAACCCTCCTTAGACACAACAAACGTGAATTTTTTGACGTTTTTGGCGTGATTCTTTAATGGCAAGTTGGCAACAGGTAGACGCTTGCAATAAGAATTTTGTTTTTTTATACAATACATTTTTTATACCAATAAGTGATAGATCAGCTGTAATTAAATAATAATAGTATATTATATAACTTATCGTCAAGCAAATCAATTGCATATTTAAATAAAACAAGCATAAAACCCCCCCTAATAACCCCTTCAGATACCTTTTCTCCCTAAATTTAGGGAAAAAGTCCCAAGTTGGCATCACAGATAGACCGGCAGAAATTTTGTTGTGATAAGATAAGAATCTCTACGTGCGTAGGTTTACGCAGGCTTACGCACTTTCTGGACAGAGTCTAACAGTTTTTATCCATCCCAAGAAAAATGCACAGCGCCGCTAAGCAGTATTTGCTTCAAAAATTTGGATAAAACCCAAATAAATGAGAACACTACATCTGCTTATAACTTAGTTTTCTTGATAGTACATAATAAAACACTAGTAATGATAACTAGTAAAGCTGAAGTAGTGTGTGCTAATTTTAAACGCCGTGTCTTTATATGAGCAGTAGATCACTTACCTATCTCATCATTATCTAAAATATCTGTAGTTGATTTTACCGAACCTTATAATTTGTACCGGAATTCGGCCGGCTTAGGTAAATTCAAAGCAGTGAAAATAGCATAGCTATAGACCGATTATAGTATTGTACTCGATGATATGTTTCAAATAAATAAATCGTTTATTTTCAAAGTACTTTACTATTAATTGTTCTGTCCCCTAAACTAGGCGCTATTATTTTATTTTCAGGTTTTAATTTTGTTTTAGGTTCTTGGATAAAATTAAATCAAATTATCATGTTTTATAATAACTTTAAAAGTTTATTTTAATGAGGTCAGAGGTAGTTAATTAGGTAGTAACAAACAAAGAAATGAAATGTAAATTATTTTGTTTTAATTATGTTTATGGTATATTTTATATCTACCTAAGTTTTAGGTATGTTTATTGTTGTAGTTAAGGAAAATATTAAAAAATAAAATATTATAATAACAATACAAAATAATATTATATAAAAATATATTATGCAAAATATTTAATAGTTGAAAATAAGTAGAATATTATATTACTGGATATTATTACCTACTTGCTCTCGGTAACCGAGCATTTTCCGCGATGAACAGTAGCCGAGGTCTACACTATATATGTACCAAATTTCATCGAAATCGACCCAGTACCTAGTTTCAAATCATTTCTCTTAACTAGAAAAACCTACTTAACTAGAAAAAATATTAGTTTATATTCATAGATTAGTAAGTACATACGCTTAAACTTACCTTGCACAATGGGATTGGCATACCCACAGCACACAGCCCACAATGTGTACTAAAATCCTTAAACTAAATTAGACGAAAGAAAAGTAGAGCAATAGAAATTTCAATTTAACATGATATCTTTTAAAATACTAGAGACATTTTATACCAATAGGGACCATGCATTTGTTTTAAATCAGCGCAAAGTGCTAAAAGTACAGTAATCAGTTGCTAAATTAAAAAGTTACAGGACTAAATAAGACTAAAAACGTTTTTTTCCTATGTAAAACAAAAATTATGTTAAAATCCTTATATATTATGTTATTTGTGACATATTTGTTATAACAATAATAATATGCATAAACGCAGTAAGTTAGTAAAATCAATTTTGTATATTTTATCTTCATATATTTTCACTGTCACTCGTGTATAGAGCGTTTTTAATGCTCTCCAACGATCTCACTTTTGTGATGACTGTATTTCGGCAAACGGCAAATACGAGTATATAGTAATACGAGTATATAGTAATAAACTAATAACTAATAAACTACATTGCAGTCAACGCTCGTAGATATGCCATTGCAAAGATAATATTTACTGGCTTATTATGTAATTTTTGAAAAATGAATAAATAACCATTTTGTTCCCATTAAAGTTCACTAAAACTTTGAATCTTTACCTATATCTACGATTCCAGTTATAGATAAAAATATATCATACAATATCTACTACTTATATAGGATGTCCCAGAAGTCGACGTCGTCCCTTCGAAGACTGATAGACCAGCTCATGACTCACCAGAATATCGTAATATGACCTTAGTAAAAAATATTTAGTTTTCGAGATTTTGGCACTTTTAATAATTTCTTAAAAATTACACCTCATGTCAGTTTTTAGACTGCCGCAACTACAATTTCCCGTATTGTGGGACACAAATTGGTATTGCGGAATCCTGACCAGTTCTGCTATTGACCACGGTTATAAACAAAGCTAATAGAGTTTGAACTTTGTAGAAAAAAAGAAAACTTTTCCCTAATCGTGATTTCAAAAACTTTTTCTCCTAACTTTCACTATCCGTACAGAACAAAAAATATACCACACTAACCTGGGTTGTTACTTTAAAAAGTTGCTAATTTTATGTAGTTTTCGAAATAGTAAAATAGTTGCTATTAAGCTACGTCAAAAAAATTTTTGGCTATTTTAAGTGCACAGAGAACACATTTTGAATGTTTTTCTTTAGTTAGAATTTCGAACTAAAACACTCGTTACATTGGAATCACCCAGATGTTTACTTAAAAATTGTACGTTGAAGTGTAAGATGCTTACTAAACTTAGAAACTAAACAGAATACAAGATTTTTTTTTAAACTGAAAGGAGAAATGCAAAGAAGGAGAACACATCAATAATATAATTTAATGAGTTAGACTCATTAGAGTGAGAGAATAGGTGACGACACGCACGTCTTTTGTTTGTTCTATACATGAGTTTGTTTATTAGTTACAAGTACGTTACGCTATTGATGTGCATCGTTTTGTTGTTTTCTTACTTTTAATGGATTTTGCATTGTAATCCGGACTTGAGTACCTTAACCTTTCGCGATACAGATTAGCTGCAGCAGCACCGTTGCCTCTGTATTCCCCGTAAATGTAATGCATGTTAGCATACTGATGTATAGTATACGCCATAATGACTGTAGTAAGACGCGTATCACAGAAACATAAAAGTCCAGAAGAGAGCCATGTCTGTTTTTTACTGTCTCCAAGCACACTTAAGTCCGAGTCACTAGGCAAAAGAAGTCCAAATTACAATGCAAAATCCGTTAAAAGTAAGAAAACAACAAAACGATGCACATCAATAGCGTAACGTACTTGTAACTAATAAACAAACTCATGTATAGAACAAATAAAAGACGTACGTGGCGTCACCTATTCTCTCACTCTAATGAGTCTAACTCATTAAATGATATTATTAATGTGTTCTCCTTCTTTGCATTTCTCCTTACAGTTTAAAAAAAAATCCTTGTATTCTGTTTAGTTTCTAAGTTTAGTAAGCATCCTACACTTCAACGTACAATTTTTAAGTAAACATCTGGGTGATTCCAATGTAACGAGTGTTTTTGTTCGAAATTCTAACTAAAGAAAAACATTCAAAATGTGTTCTCTGTGCACTTAAAATAGCAAAAAAAATTTTTGACGTAGCTTAATAGCAACTATTTTACTATTTCGAAAACTACATAAAATGAGCAACTTTTTAAAGTAACAACCCAGGTTAGTGTGGTATATTTTTTGTCCAGTATGGATAGTGAAAGTAAGGAGAAAAAGTTTTTGAAATCACGATTAGGGAAAAGTTTTCTTTTTTTCTACGAAGTTCAAACTCTATTAGCTTTGTTTATAACCGTGGTCAATAGCAGAACTGGTTAGGATTCCGCAATACCAATTTGTATCCCACAATACGGGAAATTGTAGTTGCGGCAGTCTAAAAACTGACATGAGGTGTAATTTTTAAGAAATTATTAAAAGTGCCAATATCTCGAAAACTAAAGATTTTTTACTAAGGTTATATTACGATATTCTGGTGAGTCATGAGCTGGTCTATCAGCCTTCGAAGGGACGACGTCGACTTCTGGGACATCCTGTATATAATCCAAATTGATTGCTACTATTATATTATAGCTATATCAATTAAACTTTGTCCCCTTGTCTTACCTGATCGACTTTGGACTGTCACTTCTTTGTGTGATGATGTCAGTATGATTCACAATAAACCAAAAAAACTGGTAACGATGACCAAAATAGGCTCAATTATACTGGCTTTCGTGAACAGAATTAATGTGTTGGAACATGCTTTGTCTCTCTTATACAGAGTAACAACATTTACATAACTTACAGGCTTTATTATGATACCTGAACTAAGATTCTATATTTACACAAAAAACCTATGTTCAAAAAGAAATACGTGTATGATAACAATAGGCTACTTGACTCATATTTAATTTCATATATTGAAGGAGTATTTTCTTTAGGACTTGGCTTAGGAAAGCGTATTCTAGCGATATCATAAATTAAAAACTTAATACTCATGAATAAAGTTGATTTAAAAATATGTATTTTTGTTCTTTAATTTCTACTGATGAAAATACCTCGAAGTAACTTTATGCGTAGTCTTTGAGTATCCAACCATATGCGTAGTAATGAAACGGAACGTGTTTCTGTAAATAAGTAGTTGATGTAAATAAGTAGTTCACATCTTTTATTATGCCAAAACGTCAAACGGAACATCACATCGCCATTTTTAGTACTACAGACTATAACATATTACAAATAGTACTAGTATGACGTCACAGCACAGTTAATATATCAACCAATGTGGCGAATAATGTTTTCGGCGGCACAAGGTCAACTAGCCTATTATGAAATCTAATAAAGTAAATAAACAAAATGAATTTTATGTAATTCCCGTCATTTTAGACATTTTAGTTTTCGGGGGCTTAAAAAGCAGTTTTTAAATCACATCTCGCCTACCTAACTTAACTCATTATTTTCCAGGGGCCCGCTCCTGAGCCAATCTGGGATGGAGTCTTAGATGCTGTAGAAGAGAACGTTCGATGTTTGCAGAGGATCGGCGAAACCTTCGTGATAGGCAGACGAGAGTGTCTGTCCTTGAACATCTACACTCCAAACCAGGTCGCAGACAGACCCAAGCCTGTCATGGTCTTCTTCCACGGAGGAGGTTTCTTTACCGGCTCAGCATCAAATCTTCTTTATGGACCAAACTATTTAGTTACTAAAGATGTGATACTCGTGACTGTGAACTATAGACTGAACATACAGGGATTCGCCTGCCTTAAAATCAAGGAGGCTCCCGGAAATGCAGGGCTCAAAGATCAGTTGGCAGCTTTAAGATGGATACAGAATAATATAAGAGCATTCGGAGGCGATCCAGACAATGTTACCATATTTGGAGAGAGTGCTGGATCAGTTTCTGTCTCATTCCATGTCCTATCTCCAAGGTCAAAGGGACTCTTTCATAAGGCAATCATGCAGAGTGGATCATCCCTCTCATCCTGGGCTTTGCAGTTCAAGCCTGTCTTTATGGCTGGACTCATGACCAAAACTATGGGCTACGATGCCAAGAATGTGAGGGATATTTATAATATTCTAATGAGCAAGACTGATACTGACTTAATAGTGACCAGAGTACCTAGAAAGAGAAATAACACGGTAATGTCCGAGCTTCTCTACAGTCCATGTGTCGAAGATGAAATTGACGGCGTAGAAGCCTTCATCACTGACACTCCATATAATTTATTATCTACGGGTAACTACAATAAGGTTCCCATAATGCTAGGTTATAACGGAGCCGAAGGATTACTATTTATGGGCATGGAAAACGACACGACAATACCAGATTTAAACTTCGAGAAGTCAATACCTAAAAGTTATAGAATTCCCTCTAAGGCTGAACTGAAGAATATAGGAGAGAATTTAGAAAAACTTTACCTAGATGATAAGACATTGTATAAAAATTTGACAAACGTAGCTAAATTCCACGGAGAGGTGTACCTGATGCATCCTATTTTGGAGGAAACAGAGCTGTACATGAAAACGAACGACCAGTTAGTGTATAGCTACGTGTTCAACTACGATGGGTATAGGAATATGCCTAAGCTAACGCTACAGAGTCAGTTGGCTCAGGTGCCAAACGCGACCCACGCCGATGACTTGTTCTATCTGTTCAGCCAACAATTGATTCCGACGTTCTTCGAGCATAAAGCTATAGACAGAATGACCTCGTTGTGGACCAACTTCGCGAAATATGGGTATGTATTCCTACTACTATTATAAATGAGAAAGTTTGTGAGGATGAACTGATGTTTGTTACTCTTTCTCGAGAAAACAACTAGATGGAATTTGATACAGTTATAGTTTATTTCTTCCGTGTGGTGCCGGAGTAAGAATTGCACCTCCCCATATACCATCTCTTCCCGTGGGTGTCGTAAGAGGCGACTAAGGGAAATACATACCGGAAATGGGCAGCAGCGTTTCCGCGAACTTTATCATTTTTACATAATACTGCGCTCGCCAACACGTTTGCCAAGCGCGGTGAGTATGGCATTTTTTTCCCCCTATATGAGGACCAGATATGAGACCAGGCCCCTAGTCCCCGGCAGCCCCGCTAGTCTTGGCTACGGTAGCGGCCATGGAAACGGCGGGGCAGGGGGTGCTAAGAATCTCCGGCAGAGATCCGGCTACCACTCCCGACGACGACCTCTGGCCCTGGTAACATACAACGCACGCACATTGAGGAAAGACGAGAAGATAATAGAGCTGGAAGAAGAATTGAGCAAGTTACGCTGGGATATAGTTGGTTTATCGGAAGTCCGAAGAAAGGGAGAAGACACGATGACTCTGGCATCCGGTAACTTGTTCTTCTACCGGGAAGGCGACCAACAGTCCCAAGGTGGAATCGGGTTTTTCGTCCACAAGTCTCTTGTTAACAACATCGTGGCCATCGAAAGTGTGTCGAGTAGGGTTGCGTACCTTATACTCAGAATATCTCAAAGATATTCGTTGAAGGTCATACAAGTTTACGCACCTACCTCGTCTCACCCAGATGAAGAAGTAGAGGTTATGTATGAGGACATATCTAAAGCGATACATAACTCGAAAACTCACTTCAATGTTGCTATGGGAGACTTCAACGCAAAGTTGGGAAAGCGAGGTGAAAACGAGCTGAAAGTGGGAAAGTTTGGTTTTGGTCAGAGAAATCCCAGGGGCCAAAGGTTGGCCGATTTTCTGGAAAAGGAAGAACTATTTATGATGAATTCCTTCTTCCAGAAGCTACCTCACAGGAAATGGACCTGGATGAGCCCTGACGGAGAGACAAAAAATGAGATAGACTTTATCATGAGCACCCAGAGACAGATATTTAAGGATGTCTCCGTGATACACCAAGTGAAAACCGGCAGCGATCACCGAATGGTGCGAGGCACCAAATATCAAATAAATAAAAAAAAACCTAAATATCAAACTCGAAAGAGCTCGCTTGGTAAAGTCTACGCTCCGACCGTCTCAAACCGGAATTAGAAACCCCGAAAGCTTTCAACTCGAGCTACAAAACCGCTTTGCTAGCCTGGAAAACTACGCGTCAGTGGACGAAATCAATGACAGGTTCACAGAGACTATCCATGCGGTTGGGTCAAAGTACTGTGAAACCCGCCGTAGAGGTAAGCCACAGAAAATCTCCGACCACACGTTTACACTAATGGCTAGGCGACGCACCCTTACTCTTCAAACCTCTGACGATGCTAAGTCTTATAGGCAGCTTAACAGACAGATATCAAAGTCTTTGCGGCACGATATTCGTCTCTTTAATACTAGAAGTATTGAGGACATGATACAGCGAAACAAGGGCTCAAAAGTGTTTGCAAGAGACACGTCTGTTGGGCAGAGCCGGTTGACGAAGCTGAAGACAGAGGATGGGAAAGTTGTGTCGGCCGGGCCCGAGGTGCTCGCAGAGGTCGAGAGTTTCTATGAGCAACTTTACACCTCAGTTGCCAAGCCTGTCGTTAATCTGGCTGAAGATCCTAGAGCTAGACTAACCCGACATCACACGGAAGATATCCCGGACATCAGCCTGTACGAGATTAGTATGGCTCTTAAACAGCTTAAAAACAACAGGGCGCCGGGCGAGGATGGGATCACCTCGGAGCTGCTGAGGTCTGGTGGAACACCAACACTCAAAATGCTCCAGAGACTTTTTAATTCCGCCTTGTTCGAGGGCAAAACGCCAGAGGCATGGAGCAGGGGCGTGGCAGTCTTGTTCTTCAAAAAAGGAGATAAGACTTTGCTGAAGAATTACAGACCCATTACGCTGCTGAGCCATGTCTATAAGTTGTTTTCAAGAGTCATAACGAATCGTCTCGAACGGAAGCTTGATGACTTCCAGCCTCCCGAACAAGCCGGTTTCCGAAGAGGCTTTAGTACCATATACCCCATACATACGCTACGGCAGGTTATACAGAAAACCGAGGAGTATAATCTTCCATTATACTAATATACTAATACTAAATAATTCGATTGAGACCTGGGCGGTGTTACAGTCTCTTCAGAGATGCCGGATCGACTACCGGTACATCGAAGTGTTGAAGTGTTTATATAGTAAAGCCACCATGTCCGTGCGAGTACAGGAGCATAGCACAAAGGCGATTCCATTGCAGCGCGGCGTCAGACAGGGAGACGTCATCTCTCCGAAACTGTTTTCCGCTACATTGGAGGAGTTCAAACTCCTGGACTGGCAAGGACTTGAGATCAATATAAATGGTGACTACATCACTCACCTTCGATTTGCCGATGACATCGTGGTTATGGCAGAAACTCTGGAAGACCTTAACACTATGCTAGAAGACCTCCGTAGAGTTTCACAACAGGTGGGACTTAGTATGAACATGGATAAGACGAAAATTATGTTTAATGCCCATGTTGTACCCACCCAAGTGACCGTTGGAAATTCTACGCTCGAAGTTGTTGACGACTATATATACCTAGGGCACAAAGTCCAGTTAGGTAGGTCCAACTTCGAAAAAGAGGTCAACCGTCGAATCCAGCTCGGCTGGGCAGCGTTCGGGAAACTCAGAAACATCTTCTCGTCAAAAATTCCTCAGTGCCTGAAGACAAAAGTTTTCGAGCAGTGTGTGTTACCGGTGATGACATATGGAGCCGAAACGTGGTCATTCACAACGGGACTTATTCAAAAGCTTCGTGTCGCTCAAAGAGCTATGGAGAGGGCTATGCTTGGAGTCTCTCTACGTGATAGAATCAGAAATGAGGAAATCCGTAGCAGAACTAAAGTTACCGACATAGCCCAGCGCATTAGCAAGTTAAAGTGGCAATGGGCTGGACATATAGCCCGTAGAACCGATGCCCGCTGGGGCCGAAAGGTTCTTGAGTGGAGACCACGAACTGGACGCCGAAGCGTAGGACGGCCTTCCACCAGGTGGACAGATGACCTGAGAAAAGTCGCAGGAAGTCGGTGGATACAGGCCGCGAGCGACCGGTCGCACTGGAAATCTATGGGGGAGGCCTATGTCCTGCAGTGGACGTCACCAGGCTGAAACGGATAGTTTATTTAGCCTCTGGATTAAAACATAGGCTACATTTTCTACCAAAAAAGTACAGTGTTTCTGTGGGATACTGTAAATACGTGGGTGGAGCGACGGGCAAAACTCAAACTCAAACTCAAAATTTTTATTTCCATGTAGGTTATAATATAACGCTTATAGAATTGTCCTACATGATGCCTACCACCGGTTCGGAAACTAGCCCGGCGAGAAGAACCGGCGTAAGAAACTCGCACGGGGCCACCTTTTAGCAAAAAGATGGGAAAATTGTTCTTTTCAAAAAATATTTTACAATGTTGTAACTTAATCTATATAACATTAGTCATAAGTACATAGAACATACTTAAGTACATAAAAGCAGCCTTGCATGGGGCCATCTTATTCCCAAGGTGTGCAATCGTTAATGAAATCACCGACTTTATAATAAGCTTTAGCACACAAACGTTCTTTAACAGCTTTTTTAAATTAGCTAGTGCATTCATTAATTCATATTATTTATATTCCAACATTGTAGTTAATTACATTTTTTGTTACCTATTGTGATCTCCGAATGTTCTGACACGTTCTTGTTCATATCAACATCAGCTAAAACATTTTTAATAACAACCAAATAATGGATAATGACAATCTTTACGTTACGCACAATTTCAGCGTTATTAAAATTGAATTTATATTGATAATACTTTTGAGGATATTCGTCTGTTAATTTTTTTTATTCTATTATTGTTTCGCATTCAATGGCTTATTCAAGAGTTTGACTTTATCTTTGTATAATGTTATCAACGAAGCATGACTGGATAAAATGCATAGTATCATCTGCAATGAGTAACAGTTGATTACTTCGAAGGCCGTTAGTTGCCACGCGCAGATCACAAGCAGAATATGTTTTAAACTATTTTATACTAGCTGTCCCGATACACATTGTTCTGTCTTAACTATGAACTGAATTAAACAAATAACTACACCTACACTTACAACCTACACCAACATCTAGTACACCTGCAATCTACACTAACATCTACAACTATTTTATTTTAAATAAACCAAATAGGTGAAACAACCTGTAAATATTTGACAGTTAAGAGATAAATTGAACACAGTGAACAGTTAATTTGGGGAAATTCAATGGACGTTTTAGTATTTTCCCTGCAATTTTCCAAAATCTCTTACCGTTCAAACGTTCTCTAAATTTTCACAATTATTTCAATACCAAAATGATCCCTATTGGTCCAGCTGTTCTCAAGTTTTAGCAAAACATTGGAATTGCAATCCATTTTTACCCGACTGTCAAGAAGGGTTATGTTTTTCGCGCGTATCTCGTATGTATGTATGTATGTATGTAAATTAGTTTATTCCCACGTATCTTCCAAACGGCAGGATGGATTTCGACAATTATTAAGGTATCGTTTGATTTGTCTAAATAACCCAAGTGTCCTTAAATATCTAGTTCAAAGAAAAAATACAAAAAAAATAATAATTAAAAAAATTTAAAAACCCGACTGCGTAAAAAGTGAACCAAACTAAGTACATAATGAAAAACTGAAAAGAAAAAAACAAGCACTTAGATGTCCGGTGGTCTAGATATCTATAATATATAATTAAATGAATACTATAAACAGTCAGGATCCATTGAAAAATTAGATTGGCCGTCGAATAATGGATCCCGACTGTTCAGTTGCTATGTTCCATTAATAGATTATATTTTATTTTCTTCAATAGTATTCATTTAATTATATATTATAGAATTCTAGACCACCGGACATCTAAGTGCTTGTTTTTTTCTTTTCAGTTTTTCATTATGTACTTAGTTTGGTTCACTTTTTACGCAGTCGGGTTTTTTAATTTTTTTAATTATTATTTTTATTTTATACTTTTTAGTTATAGCTACCTAGCTAGTATACCTAGCTAGCTATTTACCAGACTGGATTTCCTATCAGCATCAGTACTACATCACAATTACCCTGGAATGTGAGAATGGTTGTTACGCAACTTTAAATCGATATAGATCCTAAACGGTCAGTCGAATCGAAAAATGTTGAGAGAAAACTAAAAATGATTTTTAAATACCTATTCAACGATACCCCACTTGATATAGTTTGTTGACTTTCATGTTTTTCATTTTCACAATATGGCGTCCAGTAGTCGCCATATTGAATTTTCACTAATGTCATGTCTTTAGTGACACTCGCCGGACTAAGAGGAATCGATTGACGTGTGAATCATAAAAATCGGCCTAGGCGTTTGGTCTGTATAGTGCTTCAAAGGAACATACATACATACATACATACATAGGCTGATAAACATATTACCACTCCTTTGCGTCGCGCAGTCGGGTAAAATAGCGGTTTTTCGCGCCAAATTGTAAGTAGTTCAAAACATTTTTTTAACCAAACCTATCGAGTAGGGTATCAAAATAAAGGAAATTGAAAAGGATTTCAAAGATATACATATGTATTTAAATTTAATCATCAAAAATTACAACCATTTTAATTAAGTCATTCGAATAAATTTGTAATCAATGCATTCAAATAGTCGTTTTTTGATTTGAAACGACCAAGTGTGTGTTGGTTAAACTAAAAATTCTAAAATAAAATAAGTAATTAAAAAAATAAAAAAACCCGACTGCAAAAAACGACAAATACTTAAGGAACTTTTGCATTATAAATTGTACAAAAATATACGGGCCCCGCCTGCTACCAAACATACGTCAATTATTTCACTTGGCTTTCAGCTTTTCTCAATCTCGCTCTGAATTTCGCGCGCTTAGAAAGTTTCGCGCAATTCTGCTAAATAAAACCTGCAATAATACAATTACAATCAATTTTCGATACGCTAAAACTGTCAAACGGTATTCTCGTTAACGTTAAACCAACGAATTGAAAAGATTGGTCGAAATTTCATAAAATCAGGTTACGATAACATGTCGCTTCACTTACAATACAATCAAAGTAAAATGAAAGTCTAGTTTAAATACGAGAATTGAGGTTTAGTTCGTCCGTCTGTCTATCTGTCGGCCCTTTATAAAATATGAAGTACGTGTAGAAAACAAACTATCAGCTGCCTGGTATTTGACGGATGTGAGCTATCAAAATTATGGCATCAGATACTTTAGTATCTGATGCCATAATTTTGATAGATATCTGGAATAACACGTAAGCTACTTTTTATCACAAAAAATGTACGGTTCCGGAGGTTAGACCGCCAGTTAGACTTTCGAGAAGTCTTATGTAACATCTGCTTAAGTGCTTAATGATAATATTTCCACAGGGACCCAACACCGCAACCAACAGAGCTGCTGCCTGTGAAGTGGTTACCCGTCTTCCCCGCACAACCGCACTCCTTCTTCATAGACGAGGAGTTCTCCACCGTCCCTCTGTGGCCCTCAGAATCCCTGAGGTACCTGCGGGGGGTCTACAGCAAGTACCGGAGGATAGAGGATTAGGACATCAATACTAGATTCCTAAATAAATTTGTTTTTACATATTATTTATTTATTTTGTAGCGACTTCCAAAATAGGTTATATTATAATCGACCATTAAATATTTTTACTTACAAATTTTTATCGACTTCTGCGGCCGGCGCCTACGCGCTTAAGCCGGAGGTCGCGGGTTCGAATCCCGCTGGAGGGACAAAAAGTTTTTCTGTCTGGGATGTGTATAGTATAGTAAAAACTCTTAAATATGTGTATAGTAGTGTGAGTGTTAAATATATTCCACTGTCTGGTACCTGTGATACAAGTTCTTATACTTAGTACAGGACCAGTCTGACGTGGTGTGGAAGCGTGCTTAGATATTATGATTTTTATATTATTTTGATTTTATATTCAATTCAAACTAAGATCTGTAATATAAAAATGAATCGCTGAATATGTTGCTAAGCGCAAATCTTGAGAACAGCTGAAGCGATTTCGCTAATTCTTTTTTGAGAATATTCCTTGAAGTACTAGAATGGTTCTTACGGAGAGAACTTGTTTTTTATGGGTAGGTGTACGTGTAGGAGTAGTTGTAGGTGTAGGAGTAGGAGTAGGAGAAGGTGTAATCATTAATTATTCCAGTTCATATTTAAGACAGAACAACGTCTGTCGGGGTCAGCTAGTTAATAATAAGAAAACCAACCTATATTCTACATATTGTAGTATGAAGGTGGGTTCTTACGCAGTCGTTAATTTTTTTCAATTTAAGTTTTACATAATAATAGGTTGGGGAAAAAGTCTTTTCGCATTATAGTATGTATGAACTTGTCATAAAATATCTTGGGCTATACCAATTGTATCTGGCTGATTTTGGTATCATTAAAAAGTTTTAATTTTACAGAAGACAATTCCAAATTCAAATTAGGTAAATTTGAGATTTTCATTTGTTTTTCTTATTGTTAAAATGAGTGATTCTTATGAAGAATTTCGATACATTTTAAAATTTTATTACAAAAAGGTAAAAATGCAACACAAGCCGCGAAAAAAATTTGTGATGTTTATGGACCTAATGCAGTATCTGTGAGAGTAGCGAAAATTTGGTTTAAGCGTTTTCAATCCGGAAATTTTGATATCAAAGATGCACGTCGCTCTGGTCGCCCTGTTACGGACAAAACTGTTGCCATTTTTGAAAAAGTGGAGCAAGATCGGCATATTAGTAGTTACGATGTAGCTGAAGAACTGGGGATTGACCACAAAACGGTTTTGGCGCATTTGAAAAAAGCTGGGTACACAAAAAAGCTCGATATTTGGGTGCCTCATGAGCTCACTGAAAGAAACCTAATGAACCGTGTACTCATTTGTGATTCTTTATTACGACGTAATGAAACCGAACCATTTTTGAAGAAGCTGATAACTGGTGATGAAAAGTGGATCACGTACGACAAGAACGTGCGAAAAAGATCGTGGTCAAAGGCCGGTCAGGCTTCACAGACTGTGGCGAAACCCGGGTTAACTCGCAACAAGGTGATGCTGTGTGTGTGGTGGGATTGGAAGGGCATTATTCATTATGAGCTGTTACCGCCAGGCAGGACCATCAATTCTGAACTGTACTGCGAACAACTGATGAGATTAAAGCAAGAAGTTGAGAGAAAGCGGCCGGAATTAATCAACAGAAGGGGTGTGGTTTTTCACCATGATACCGCTAGACCTCACACATCTTTAGCCACTCAGAAAAAAATACGGGAGTTTGGCTGGGAGGTGTTAATGCATCCGCCGTATAGTCCTGACCTTGCACCTTCAGATTTCCACCTGTTTCGGTCGCTGCAGAATTCCTTAGGCAGTGTCAGGTTGACATCACAAGAGGACTGCCAAAACCACTTGTCGCAGTTTTTTCATCAGAAGCCCCAAAAATTTTATAGCAATGGGATCATGTACCTACCAACAAGATGGCAAAAAGTTATCGAACAAAATGGCACTTATATACTTTAGTCACTTGTAAATAAACTTTATAAAAAAACCTTTTGAATTTTTATATAAAATGCGAAGAAACTTTTTCCACAACCTAATATATCAACCTTTTACATTGTTTAGGAATATAATTATACAAACTAGCTAACGGATCGCCTGATGGTAGGCGCTTACCGCTTATGGACAGTAAATAAGTCGCGGTCCGATGTCGTTAAAACCACTACAGTCCCTCCGCAATTAGAAAGTTGCGGTCCCTATGTCATATCTGAATAGCAAATAACCTAACCAAGAGCATGTCAGGACATGTCTAAGGAGGGTTCCGTAAATGTTGAATGTTGATTAATAATCAAAATATATATAAGTGAATAGTAACCAGATGTTCTTTAAGAATAAGTTTTATTCGATTTCTATTTAATATTCGCATTTCGCTAATCACAATATAACATTTGAGCATATTATTTTAGTCTATTACGATACCGCCTATCACAATCAAAGAAAATATTTACTCTAGTGCACTCTAGCGAGACCTCAAAGTAGGTACGAAGAATACAACCAGATACTTATAAAAATTTTAAAGCGCGACACCTGAGAGGTACATATCAGCGAGGTTTTTGATAGCGTGATACAGAATTTAAATCCAATAACACAGCGACATCTAGTATTATTTTTCAAAAACAATCCACGATTTAAACAGGAGACTAGCGCCATATATGATATACCTAGTTTTCGTAAAGTTACTAGCAAATTGAAGCTTTTAATATTAAAGGTAGGTATTAAATTATAATAAAAAACAATAATATTATGGTAATTGATAACATAATTATATTCATGTGTTTTTAGTGTTATTAAATTAATGTAATAATTGGTAAAAGAGGCACATATTCGTAAAATTAATTATTAATTAAAATTTTACGTGTTTCAAAACTTAGCTCTAATTCTGGTAAAGAAACGTAAATTCGCAATAATCACTATAATTACTGTAGCTCAGTTAATCATAGTGTTTGTCCTTGGATGTAGGTTCAAACCCGACAGCATGTTTTATTTATGATTAATTTAAGTTATTTTTATTAATTGTTAATTTCAGTTTTTTTTTTAATTTTGCAACTAGTTTTGAAACATTATTTTAAATGATAATTTCACATGATGTATAATTATTCTGATTTGCCTTAATATGTTAATTTGTTTTTCTATAATTGCTCTAGAAATAGAAATTGTGATGCGATTTCGTTCAAAATAGTTTTCCTAAAGAGTTTTTAGCATGATCTATCAGCATGGAAATTTGCAAGTTTCTATCTCCTATAGTTTAAAAATGCTAGGGGGGGGACCAACTTACAAACTACTTTGGAGGCCGATTACTCGAAAATGGTCAACTTTATAAAAAAGTAACGTATGAAACCATGCCTTTATTTTAAAAGACCTATTCTACGATACCCCACACGATGGGGTAGAGTGAAAAAATATTTTTCATCCCCACTTCACATATATATAGAGCTACTCCTAAAATATAAAATTATTATTTTTTTATGATCCCGAAACCGTGATCTATACACAATCTATAACTGCACCAAATTTCATAAATTTATATTCATAATTACAGGAGCTAGAGGCGCGGACAGACAGATAGACAGACAGACAGACAGACAGACAGACAGACAGACAGACAGACGGACAGAGCGAAACTATAAGGGTTCCTTAAGTATTACGGAACCCTAAAAACCGGCCAATTGCCAGTCGAACTGGCGCACAAAGTGTTTCGTACAAACGGCAAAAAAAATGACATTTGTTGTATATAGGAGCCCGATTAAATATTTTATTATAATATCACTGTGATATAATAAATCGAGTACGGCTCCGCCCGCGTACATATAGTATCCCACGGGAATTCTGTACTTTTTCGGAATAGAAGTATCATATGTTTTAATCCAGAGCTTAAACTACTACCATGCCAAATTTCACCGAAATCCGTTCGGTAGTTTTTGTGTGAAAGAGTAATAAACATCCATTCATCCATATAGCCTATATCAATCACAAATAACGTAGCCTTTATTAGTAAAATAATTTTCAAAATCGGTTCAATAGGTCCAGAGATTACCCCCTAGAACCTCACAATTCTCACAAACTTTACCTCTTTATTATAGGTAGATATATTTTTTTAAATATCTAATAAAATTTTTTGTTTGTGTTGTAATAGAGGCAACAGAAATACATCATCTGTGAAAAAAATGAGATACAGCGAGATAACAGACAGGCGGACAGACGTAGGTAATAAGGGTTCCGTTTTTACCATTTGGGTACACAAATCTAAAAATCACTCACTATAAGTAAAATTCAATAGACCGGGTAAGTACCGGGTAAGTTAGTACCGGGTTTTGCATAACCCGGATATCGCCCGGGCCGGTAATGGGCGGTAATGGTTCAGGTTTAACCGCATATCGAGGTTAAATTTAACTGCGTTTTTTGAATTTAATACTAATAAACGAAGTTAGTGATAGAAAATATGTTTTTTGGCTCGATTTTAATGTCTTTTCATTATTTTTCTGCCGCGCTGGATTTTAAAAATAGTGATTCAATATTAATAACGTAGTTTCGGCGTTATAATAATGCCTGTATCTACATTATAGCATCAGATATTTCCGTTAGCTTCCATCCTATGGTCGAAATAAGGGTTTTACAATTCGTGACATCTGACAGCTTTTTGACCGTCGGTCGGGTTACCAAACGCCGCCTAATGATAGAAAAAGAATCGAAAAGTCTTAGGGGCCCCATACATGATCCGGTCTGCCTTCAGTTCGGCCTGAACGGATGCAAAATCGTATCGTCTGTGTGCAATTTCGAGATCGCGTCAGTCGGCCGTACGGACTGAAGCGATTCGTTCCAGTGTTGCCAGCTCTGTTTTTGTGAAACTACTAAACTCGTATTGAATTCTAGTAAAAAGTACTAAATAACTACTAAAGAAGCTACTTAGGAATTCCTGAAGCCCCCCAAAAACCATTGCATTTTAGGTTTTGTTATATTAATTTTTTTTCATTCATTGAATTTTACTATAAATTTTACCATTAAATTAAAATAATAAATACTAGCAAATATTACGTATATAGTAATTAAACGGGTAGTTTTAAGAAAATTACGGACGAATGTAATATTATGATAGGTTTTTTTTTTGTGTTTAACCTAGGCCATTTTGCATATAATTACTGTCTGGCTCTTTCCTACTAAAACACTACTAATAACTAAATATCTACCAAGGTGGGAATAAAATACTCAATTTAGTAAAATTTTGTAAAATAACTAAGTTGGCAACATTCATTCTGGCCTGACCGAGCGGTCTGAACGCGCGGCCTGTCCTGACCGTGTGTGGACAAATCGCTTCAGTTCTTGCCCGAACCGCGGCCGTGCGGGCGTGTATCGTGTACAAGCGTTGTATGAGTTTTCGCGGTGTTTAAATACAAAATTGATAAACACGACCGTAGCGCGCGGCAAACCAGAATGGACTGATGCGACTGTTCCGTGTGTGGGCCCGAATCAGATCAGGCCGAACTGACGTAAATTGGGTTGGATGCGATTTTTTCCGTGTGTGTGCTCGAATCCGTTCAGGCCGAACTGACGTCAGTTCTAACTGAAACGATCGGCCTCTCGTCTGTGGGGGCCTTTATAGACCGTTTTGGATACCACTTACGCCACCAGATGACGCTTTTTAGGGTTCCGTAATACTTAAGGAACCCTTATAGTTTCGCTCTGTCCGTCTGTCTGTCTGTCTGTCTGTCTGTCTGTCTGTCTGTCCGCGCCTCTAGCTCCTGTAATTATGAATATAAATTGATGAAATTTGGTGCAGTTATAGATTGTGTATAGATCACGGTTTCGGGATCATAAAAAAATAATAATTTTATATTTTAGGGGTGGCTCTCCATACATGTGAAGTGGGGATGAAAAATATTTTTTCACTCTACCCCATCGTGTGGGGTATCGTAGAATAGGTCTTTTAAAATAAAGGCAAGGTTTCATACGTCACTTTTTTATAAAGTTGACTATTTTCGAGTAATCGGCCTCCAAAATAGTTTGTAAGTTGGTCCCCTCCCTAGCATTTTTAAACTATAGGAGAGAGAAACTTGCAAATTTCCATGCTGATAGATCATGCTAAAAACTGTTTAAGAAAATTATTGTGAACCAAATCGGACAGTAACTTTTGGAGTAATTAAAAAAAAAAACATTCTACGCGTTTATAGTTATGGAACCCTCCTTAGACATGTCCTGACATGCTCTTGGTTAGGTTATTGTGCATTGGGTCTGCCCCCTAATGGCAGAAAAAATATCAAATGCCCTCATTTTTTATTTTAAATTTAAATTTGAATTTTATAAACCCTATTTTGTCTCATTTAGAAAAAAAATGTGACAGACATACGTCTGTCATAGGTCGTCTGATTTTACAGGGTAAACTTCATACTCCTCCGGTTGCACAATTCTCGTAAAACTGTGCTGAAAGTTTTTACTTCACGTATTAAATAACCGAATATACTTTAAACAAGACACTTGTACATGTCGGAGTAACGTCGTCCTCCACATCATTTTCAGTAGCGGTTGCTCATGTGGGCGTCATCGTGGGTAAAATGCGGGCACAAAACACAATGATCACTGGTTAACACTAATTTATTAAATGTGTAACAGTATTTTTTACTACTCACTAATTTATTTTTGGTAAAACAGTAATTTTAAATTATTTTAAGATCGAGCAGTGGGTTCAGGGCACCGATCTTACTTTAGTTAGTAAGCACAAAATATATTCCTCAACTACGATCCAACTCGATCGACAGATCACACTCAAATATACCTCAATCACTGTCCGCACCTCTAAAGCAAAGATGGCGCCTCGACCCCACAGGCTTTTACGTTAGATAAAAATGTTACAAATTATCTGAAATTAAATAACGAATTTAACAGTAATCAAATGAATTTTAAGGCTAACTAAATTGTAAACAATCAGTATTGCAAGCAATCAAGATACAACTCGACTCATGACTTCCTCCGACATACATAATATATTAAATATAATCGGTTTCTCAAAAACGGCTGCAGGAATTACTATAAATTTAGTATGCTGGGAGTTTTGGTACAGAAAAATCAATTCAGCTAGGTCGCATCCCTGAGAAACTGCGCATTTTAAAGTTATATTTTTTTCCTTTCGTCATGCATTTAAATATCAATAATTTTGTATTATGTCGTTTTGATGAATGGATGTTTGTTAATCTTTCACTCAAAAACTACTGAATGGATTTCGATAAAATATCAAACCTAAACACTATCCCCCTTACTAATAAACGCTGTATAAGCTTTGAATAGTTACACAGTGTTTTGTCTTCTTCTATCGAATTAAAAATGTCACTTGTGTGACGGGAACAAAACACTGTATAACTGTTCAAAGCTTATACAGCGTTTAATAGTTAGGGGGTATAGCTAAACCGCCCTTACATCATAAACACACCGTTATTAGTGAGATGGGGCACGTCGATTCCAAATATGTGGCAGAGGACCTCGACCGCCGTCCGCCACGATAACCAAAACTGGCAAAGGATTTACCGGACAGCCCGCACCAGCCTGCACCACGCCCGCACACAACAAATCTCCTCGAACTGCCCACCGAGCAGTCGGCGTGAGACACGAGAGGAGCGATTTCATTAAACTAGTGCCATTTTTTAAAATACAAATAAATAATAAAAAAATAAAAAAATGTGAAAACAGTTGACCTAAAGACTAAGCGCTTAGCGGGAAGTTGCACAACTTCCCGCTAAGCGCTTAAATTTTATCTAATGCGTCATTTTTGAGCTTTACGAGCTCAAAAATAAAAGTGCTTCTAAAAATTTTCACTAATAATAATTTTCTTTTTGAGCTGGGAGAGCTCAAAATTCTGATGAAATTTCAAACTGCTGTAATTTTGGAATGAATCAACCGATTTTCAAGCGATTGGCGGCAATCGATGCAGTTTTTAATGTCCTTTGAAAGAATCGACAACAAAAATATTTTTGATGAAAAATTTCGGAGCAATTCCGAAAAAACGTTTTTTCCAGTATTCTTTTCTTCACGATATTTCTCGAACGAATCAACCAATTTTGATCAGATAAGAGGCAATCGACGTGGTTTTTTAAGGTTAAGAGCTGATTAGTTTTTAGAGTTTATCGATAAAGCCGTTTAAAAGTTATTCCAAAAAAACCACTTTAAAAAGTAAAGACGCAGTTTTTTTGAGATTTCTTGAAATCTATTTGTCCGTATTGGTCCAAATTGTATTCAAAATCTAAGATTGGCCAAGCCTTTTCGAATGGCGCCAGCCGCAATAAAATCGGTCAAATACACATACATACATACAGACATAGTGATACCCTCATGGGGGCAGTCAGAAAAGCTTCCTGTGACCTCAGAACGTCGAGATCTGATGAGAATTCGATTTTTGCAAAATTGGGTAATCACAATAACTTCCCGATTTTTGAAAATCTTAGATTTTCTTAGCTGGAAGTTGAAAAACAATATTAGTTCAAACCGTTGAAATGGAATCCACTCCGGTAGTGACAACCGATACACCGCAGGCCGCAGCCTGTGATATTATTGAAGTCTTAACAATATTATTGAAGTAAAGACTTTAGCGGCGTTGAGAGTGAAATTTTAAACAAAACAAAAAAACAAGATCACATCACGTCACGACACGCGTCACAATACGATTATGGATATTATATAATATTATACATTTAATTAGGAAGACATTTTGAATATAACGCCATCTGTCGGAAGCTACTTATACTTAGTTAATAGAATCAGGCGTTACTTTGCGGAAATCCATAACATAAAATTAATAAATATTATTATTTTTAGCAATCTTCCGCCAAATAATACCCACAACCTGCAAGCAAATGTGTGAGTGCACGCATAAGCATGCGTAACGCACCTCCCTCCTCCCACACTGCTTATGCGTGCACTCAGATGCAAGATCGTGCAAACACCACCACCACACAAGCAACAATGTCAGCAAGATCGTGCAAAGCCCCACACAACCATGCAGGTTGCAAAACTCGACGCGCGTTTCGCCCCGAACCCGGAGCATTCTCAGGAAGTGGACCTGCGAACAAAGTTCGTTAGTAATGCTGCGTTCGTAATCTCACGCCAGGCCCTTGAAAGGGGGCCTTGGGCGGGGAACCACGGTCAGGGGCTTTGCCCCTCTACGTGGGGTGATATGAGAAAGACGCGCCCAGTACGAATACTGGGCGCAAAGGTCTAGTTTTGGGGGAAGACCCCCTGCGACAGAACGCAGGGGAAACCCATAGCGAGCGAACTTAAGGATAACAAAATTCGCCAACCAGGCACGACCAGGACCGGCGGTCGGCTCCAAGCGACGCATGGGGGTCCCGACCCGGAGGCCGAGAAACGTGTTTGGGGCCATTCCCTCACGCGCCGCGCTTTGCCGGACCGTGGACACGAGCGACCTGGGAAAGGGTGGGAGTAAATACTTCCGAGCCCCAGCTTTTTGTTAGCGGGGTGGAAGATTCGCCTCGGAGGCGACGGGGTGGCAAGAGGGCTGCCACTCCGACAGGCCCCAGGCGAGTGGTAGAAAAATTTGCACCGGTAGGTTTTATTCAGGTTTTATTCAGGTTTTTTTTTTTTTTTTTTTTTTTTTACCGGTGCAAGGGAAGGAGGGGGGCTGCGATCCAGCGGTGGATGTAGCGCAAGCCTGCGCCTCGGCGGGGCGCACACTGCGCTTAGGCTCCTCCTCTTCGAGGGCGGGGGGTGGCGCATCATTACGCCTGTGCTCCTCCTCTTCGGGGACGGTGGAGCGGGCCGCGAGGCTCCGCTGGGTCTGCTGGAGGGACGGCGTCCCTCGGCAGACGGTGGCGGTCGGGCGGGCGGGCGTGCCACGGCGCCAGGTCGGTTAGCTCGACCAGGCGCGAGGCATCCGCACGCGCGAACATGTTTGTGGAGAGCCGGGCCACGAAAGCCTCCACACTCTCCATCCGGAGATCCCTCTCGATGGTGGAGTTGCGGACGTACCAGGGGGCGCCCGCAATGTAGCGCAGCACCCGGTTTTGGGCTCTCTGCAACAACCCTTTCTGGGGTGCAGAGAGCAGGTGGTGCCACGCAGGTGCTGCGTAGGTGAGGCGGGACCTTACGTACGTCTTGTACAAGGCCATCCGCATGTTGAGAGGGATCTGTGGAGATGTAAAGGCGGGGCGTAGTTGGGCAGTCGCCGATTTGGCTTTTGCCACGGCTGACTGGCGCTGGGCGACCATGGAGAGGCGGCGGTCTATGATGACTCCCAGATACTTCGCCGTCCTCCCCCACGGTATTTCGGCGTCTCCGATCTTCAGAGGAGCCGGATACCCTCTTCTCGTGGTGACGGCGAGCGCTTGGGACTTACCTGCGTTAACGGATAGTCTCCAATTGCTCAGCCAGTCAGGGAGAAGGTCCAGCGTCCTCTGAAGTTTAATAGCGGCGTGATCCGGATTCAAAGAGCTGGAGATAAACGCCGTGTCATCGGCGTACAACGCTGCGGTGGTGCCAGGGTCCTTGGGGACATCGCTGGCATAAAAATTATAGAGCCCCGGAGAGAGCACGCTGCCCTGAGGCACGCCAGCTGTGATGGGGCGCACGTTGGAGAAGACTCCGTCGACTCGTACCTTAAAGGTCCGACCGGTGAGGTAGGATGCCAGGAGCCTTACTAGAGGGGGTGGGACGTTGGCTCGAATGAGCTTGAAGAGCAGACCTTCATGCCAAACGCAGTCAAACGCCTTTTCCGTGTCAAGGAAAACGGCGACTGAAGCTTCCTTCTTGTTCGCCGCAACGGAGAGGTGGTGAATGACTCGAACCAGCTGGAGGGAAGTGCTTAATTCCGATCGAAATCCAAATTGGTCCTCACGAGGAGGGAGGTAGGGGGCAAGATGTTTGAGGAGAAGGAGTTCGAACGTCTTAGAAAGGGTGGAGAGGAGGGTTATGGGTCTGTAGCCCTCTGCCCTTCTCAGGTTTTTGTGGGGTTTGGGGATATTTATGATTAACCCCAGCTTCCAGGGGGTGGGGAAGTGGCCGGTTCTTACGATGCCGTTGTATAGGCGGGTAAGGGCGGCCACTGTCCTGAAAGGAAGGTGTCGAAGGGCAGAGTTGGGAATACCGTCTGCTCCGGGGGCCTTCTTGGGTTTAAGGCGAGATATGATTTTTTGAACCTCCCTCGGAGAAAAGGAGAAGGAGGGGGGGGAGGAGGGAGAAAGAAGGAAAACCTTTACCTCCTCGGAGACCATTCGTGCGTGGTCCGTTGCGGTCGTTGGCAGTGGCGAAAATTGGCGTTCGAGGTGTTCGGCATGAATTTCTGCTCTATCCTCTGCACGGTATCTCAGATTGCCGTCTGAGTGGAGCAGGGGGCATACAGGGGCAGTGGCTCCAGTAAGGCTGCGGCAGAAACGGTGTAAAGAGGGCCAGTCCTCTCCCGCCTCCTGGATGCGTCGGGTCCAGTTTTCCGCGTTGAGGAGCTCTAACTGAGATCTTACCTCTGCGGTGAGGCGGTTGAGCTGAGTCTTCTCTGCTGGGCATCGGGTGAGCTGCCATCGTCGTCGCAGGCGCTTCTTCTCGGCGATCAGGTCGGCTATATGGCGTGGGAGAGGGGGCCGCTTGTGTTGGCGGCGGGTGGGCGGCTGGGTTGCCGCGTCCATTGCAGCTGTAATCGCCTCGGTGATCTGCAGCGTCATGGATTCGACGGATTCTGCAGAATTCACCGGGAAATTTGGCGTGTTTTCGTGCAGCTGCAATGAAAAGGCGTCCCAGTCACGAGCTGGGTACGAGGGGAGAGGGGGTACGCTTGCCGGAGAAGCTCGGATGATGGCCAAGACCGGGAGATGGTCGGAGCCGTGAGCCACGTCTAGTACCTCCTGATGAAGGTCGCCTGCGATGCGGTAGGTAATAGCAACGTCTAAGACGTCTGGAGAATGAGCGGGGTTCTCGGGGTAATGTGTGGGGGTGTATGTACCTACCACCGTATACCCGGCTCGCTCAGAGTCGGCGAGCAGACGTCTGCCGTCCATGTTGGACGTGCGGGAGCCCCACTCGGGGTGTTTACAATTTAGATCTCCGGCAATCACAGTCGGCTCATCTGATATGAGCCTGTGGATGTCGGAGATATCTAAATGTGACCCCGGGGGCTTATAGCACGCGAAAAGACGAGTGCGATGGGTGCCAAGAGACACCTCGATGCCCAGCGCGTAGAGGGAGGACACCGGAGGGGTTGGGACGAGTTGATGGAGGAGCCTCCTGCCGACCAAGACAGCGAGGCCTCTGCACACTCGGTCACCTCCTAGGTAGTCCTGGCGGTATATTATATACCCAGGTACGTGGAAACGGTCCGGGGGGGAGAGAAGGGTTTCGCTGAGGAGAGCGATGTCCACCTCGTACTCCCGAAGGAGGTGACGTATCGGGGCCACTTTTCTGTGAACCCCTCGGACGTTCCAATGGATGATTTTTAGAGTGTTTGGGGCGTTGGAAGCCATTGGGATATCAACTTTGAGATGAGGGAGGCCCCTTCGGGGAGGGCCGACAAAAGGCTTTTAAAAATGTCTTCCCCGGCCTGGATTTTATAATAAGTATCCATGACCAGGGAGAAAAGGGCAGAGATAAGCTCTGCAGTGGTTTCAGGGGCCTCGGGGGCCTCCCTCCTAGTACGACGACGACGAGGAGGCGGTGGAGCGATTGCTGGAAGGGTGGCGGCAACTGCTGCTGGATTAGCAGGTTCGGTAGCAACCTCGGTCACTTCGGTAGTTGTAGTGGCCGACGGGGCAGTACGCTGTGCACGAGAAGTGCGCGGGGGGCGCGGGGTGCGCTGAGGTAGGGGGGGGCCGACAGAACGGCTTCGACATTGGGGAGCGGTAGGGCCAGGGGCTCAAATTCGGAGTCCGTTGCAGCCGTGGAAGTGGCTCCAGACTTGGGGCCTTTCTTCTTTGTCCTCTTCCTTTTCTTATGTTTCCGCACTGGGCGGGCGGGGACAGTGGAAGACGAGGGACGGGGGGTAGGGTCATTGGCCTCGGCCATGAGGGATGTGGCCGTAGGCGGTGGTGGGCGGACCTCTTTCTCAGTGATGGGTATGTCATGACTTACCCGGTTGGATGCACGGTTGGTGCGGGCAATAGGCCCCGCACGACGGTTTCGTGCCTCTCGTTTGAAGACCGGGCAGTGCTTACTGTTCGCAGGGTGGGCCCCCTTGCAGTTTATACAGGTGGGCTGTTCGGTGGCAGGTCTGGGGCAGTCTATTGCGGCGTGCTCGTCTCCACACCGGACACACGCCAGCCTACGGTGGCAGTTCCGGCTTGAGTGCCTAAACTGCTGGCATCGGTGACACTGGGCGGGGCCGTCCTTACCGCGCCAGGCTTCCACCTTGATGCCTGGCATGTTAAGTAGCTCCGTCAGCTGGTATATCCCAGGGACCAGTTCCGGGGTACGTTTAAGGAGGACGAAGTAGGAGCATCCCGGGCGATCCTTCCTAGCTAGGATCCGGGACACATGCTCAACCACGAAGCCCTTCCTGTTGAGTGCTGCAGCGATTGCATCTGTAGGAGTGTTGACGGGCAGGCCATGGATACCTACCTTAAGTCCACGGTCCTGCGGGAGCGAGTAAGAGTACCAACTTATTTTCTGGGTCTTGCTCAAGTCGTCCAGGTATTTCTGGACGCAACGGTACTCCTTTTCCCCTTGAGGGTTAAATTTAACCCCATTTCCTAGCGGCTTTGCGTTGGGAGGGTGGCCAAGGAGATCGGCTAGGCGGCTAAAATGCGTGATCCAGTCCTCCAGCTTTTCCACAATTAACGGTGGGCAGCGGGGGACGGGGGGCGGCGGCGGTGATGACACGTTCGGTGCGGGTGTTGCCGTGGTTACCGTGGTGGTGTCCATCGGCGATGCGGCCGTTGAGGTCGAGGCCGGTGGTGATCCGGATCCCGTCGGAGCGGCGGTAGTAGCTGCGGCGTACGTGGCCGGACGATCGGCGCGTTTGGCAGGCGGGGAAATGTCTGAGGACACCTCCTGTCGTTGCCTCTTAGTAACCTGCACAGGTGGGGCAGGGAGCGGGGGCATGATGCTCGATGAGGGGGCCGCTACGGGGGCCCTCGAAACAGGGACACTCACCGAACGGCGGTCCTCTTGCGGCGGTGATGCCGGCGAGGCGGTGAAAGTGAGCTTAGTGCTCACTGCAGCTGCTGCTGGAGGGTGGCGGGGGGTGCACACCTCCGCTGAAGGGCGCACAATGCGCGGCGGTGATGCCGAACCCTGTTCGGCTGAGCGGGGCGGGGGCCCGGTCTCGCTGCGGGTCGCCGTCGGAAGGCATTGGGGCGGGGGGGTGTCAGTACACCCCCGCGAGAATGCCGAGGACGGCCCGGGGCGAGCGGTGTCCGTGCCGCTCAAGCTGGGCTCGGTAGGTGTAAGGTACGCACGCTCGGACGTACGCGAGCTGGACCTCGATGAGGTGGAACTACGCGATGAGCCCGAGGTAGCGCGAGGTCGGCTGTTGCGATCGCGGCTGTGCGGCCGCGAGTCGCGATCGGCCATGGTAGTGCGGTTGTATTATATACACCGTATAATAGTCATAAACATGTTCACAAAACGACACAAGTGATACATGTACAAAAGAACAGTTAATACAAAGAGTACTCACATAAAACACGATAAAACTAAACACTTAACACGTATTTAGAGTATCAGTAGTCACTATAGTGTACGTACTTGAACGGCACACACACTTAGAGGGGCTGACTCCCCGTGACCCAACGCTAGAATAAATTCTAACGGGAGGCCAAGAGCAGGGCAACTCCTCAGCCTGGCGGCAATCCACACCTTATTCTAACGAATAAAGTGTGTATTGACGGACGCTGTATAGAGTATATAGGCACTGCACTGAAAGCGGATCGGCACGAGCGGCACGTAGGCAGGGCTACGACGTAGAGCTACGGAGCTACGAGCTGCTACGGAGCAACTGCAGACGCGCGCGCACTGGGAGACAGGACGATCCTAGTAATGCTGCCAAGCAAACCGCCACCTTATATAGACTACTGGCTACTAGTACCCCCACCAAACATGTTAATGAGCGATGACGTAGTCAAGCAAGTTTGGTCATTCAACAATGCAAGTCTATTGTTGTTGTTTTCTTTAATTATTTCTAATTGTTCCAACACGCTCAGTCGAAAGCCTTTGTCACATTTATGTAATACCTTATAGGGATGGCCATCGTGTACACTATGACCACTATCTAAAAGGTGTTTAGCAAAATGTGATTTATCACGATGACCATTTCTATAAGCTGCGATGTGTTCTTTGTACCGAGTCTCAAAGTTACGTCCAGTTTGACCCACGTATACACTATCGCATTCAGGACAATCGATTTTATAGACACTGGATTGGTACTTTAAATCAATCCGGTCTTTATTATGACACAATTGATTTTTTAAAGTATTATTTGTCCTGAATGCGACGTGCATGTCGTTATTTCTCATTATTTTGGATAAACGTGCAGATACCTCACCCATGTAGGTCAAACTGGACTTGTATCTAACCACATCCTTATCAGGAGTCCCTGCGTACAAAAACTTAACCATTTCCTTTTTATTTTTATTATTCAAAATATTATTAATAATTTTGGGATTATACCCATTCGACTTAGCAATTTGGTAAATTATGTTTAACTCTTTCTGATAATTTTATTTACTAAGAGGAATGGATACTAATCTGTGAACGTAACTATGAAAAGCCGCGAGTTTTTGTTGCCAAGGATGACATGAGAATGCATGAATAGTAGTATTAGTATATGTCGGTTTGCGAAAGATTCCAAAACTGTGTTTATTGTTGTCTCTAGTAATAGATAAATCAAGAAAATTAAGCGTTTTATTGTCTTCACATTCTAATTTAAATTTAATTTAAATATGTTTTTTATTAAGATTTTTAACAAAAACGTCCAGTTGTCCCTGTGTACCGGTCCAACAAAGGATGCAATCATCTACATATCTATAGTAATATAAAATACTTTTGTCATTAACAATATTTCTTTGTTCAAAATCGTTCATAAATATTTCGGCCAGCAAGGGACTCAGTGGTGAGCCCATTGCTACACCATCTTGTTGAACAAATAATTGATTGTTAAATCTAAAGTAGTTTTGTTCCATGCAGATTTTAGTAAGAGCAAGCAATTCCAGACCTTCACCAAGAGGCAAGCGTTTTTCCAATTCATTCCCCAAAATACCCAACGTTTCCTCACATGGAACATTAGTAAACAAACTGTCTACATCAAGCGAAACTAATTTGCAACGAGGTGGCAAAGTCACATTTTTAATTTGGTTTACTAATTGCAAGCTATTTTTAATTGCATAAGGTGGCCGAAATGAAAGCCTTTGTTTAATAATGTAATTTAATGACTTTGCCAACTCGTATGCTGGTGCACCTATATATGAGACAACTGGACGCATGGGGATATCAGTTTTGTGAATCTTTGGCAAACCGTACAGTGATGGTGCGCGAGGATTCATTGGAATAAGTTTTTTCTTCGCTGATTCGGTACCAAATAAATATTTATTATTGTTTATGGCTAATTTAATCTTAGCCATAAACTTGTTAGTTGGGTCAGAAGGAACCCTTAGAAATTGATCACACCGAATCACGTTATTTACTTTTCTAAGTAATCGTCAAGCTCCATCACCACTATTGTGTTACCCTTATCTGCCTTAGATATAACCAAGCCATTATGCTCTATTGTTTGTTTTAATGACCTCAAAGCTACTCTTTCAGGGTTAAATGAATAACCGGAAGGAGTACCCTTGATTTAATTGGCTAGTAAACCCTTAACCATGTTATCCTTTTTATTAACTACAGTTGCTATCTCTGAATCAACCGCAAGCATTTCCAAAGCATTCTGATTAATATTAGGAGTAATATTATATTTAAGACCCTTTTCTAAAAGTGACATGTCATCCTTGTCAAATTGGACATTAGTTAAGTTTTTGACGCGAGGGTGAAAAGAAAAAGCTTCAGACTGTGACTCTGTATAGGATTGTACAAATCTATTTTTATTTACTAAAGTCTGAAGCTTTTTTCGTTGATTAATATATTTAGCATGCACTTCGATTGATGCGAAATCACGTGCTTTTTCGTCTAACCAATCGAATTCAATGTTATGTAATTTATATGAGAGCTCGGTATAAAGAACTTTGAGATGTAATTTTAAATTATCTCTAACGGTAAACCAGTGACGTATCTCTTCATTAAGCCAAATGGCTTCGGCTTTTTTAATAGCCCTATTGGCGGCTCGACTGTGTGTGTTGGTTTTAATATTTACGCTTCAGTTTAAGCTTCAGACTTTAGTAAATAAAAATAGATTTGTACAATCCTATATAGAGTCACAGTCTGAAGCTTTTTCTTTTCACCCTCGCGTCAAAAACTTAACTAACGTCCAATTAGCCAAGGACGACATGTCACTTTTAGAAAAGGGTCTTAAATATAATATTACTCCTAATATTAATCAGAATGCTTTGGAAATGCTTGCGGTTGATTCAGAGATAGCAACTGTAGTTAATAAAAAGGATAACATGGTTAAGGGTTTACTAGCCAATGAAATCAAGGGTACTCCTTCCGGCTATTCATTTAACCCTGAAAGAGTAGCTTTGAGGTCATTAAAACAAACAATAGATAATAATGGCTTGGTTATATCTAAGGCAGATAAGGGTAACATAATAGTGGTGATGGAGCGTGACGATTACTTAGAAAAAGTAAATAACGTGATTCGGTGTGATCAATTTCTAAGGGTTCCTTCTGACCCAACTAACAAGTTTATGGCTAAGATTAAATTAGCCATAAACAATAATAAATATTTATTTGGTACCGAATCAGCGAAGAAAAAACTTATTCCAATGAATCCTCGCGCACCATCACTGTACGGTTTGCCAAAGATTCACAAAACTGATATCCCCTTGCGTCCAGTTGTCTCATATATAGGTGCACCAGCATACGAGTTGGCAAAGTCATTAAATTACATTATTAAACAAAGGCTTTCATTTCGGCCACCTTATGCAATTAAAAATAGCTTGCAATTAGTAAACCAAATTAAAAATGTGACTTTGCTACCTCGTTGCAAATTAGTTTCGCTTGATGTAGACAGTTTGTTTACTAATGTTCCATGTGAGGAAACGTTGGGTATTTTGGGGAATGAATTGGAAAAATGCTTGCCTCTTGGTGAAGGTCTGGAATTGCTTGCTCTTACTAAAATCTGCATGGAACAAAACTACTTTAGATTTAACAATCAATTATTTGTTCAACAAGATGGTCTAGCAATGGGCTCACCACTGAGTCCCTTGCTGGCCGAAATATTTATGAACGATTTTGAACAAAGAAATATTGTTAATGACAAAAGTATTTTATATTACTATAGATATGTAGATGATTGCATCATTTGTTGGACCGGTACACAGAGACAACTGGACGTTTTTGTTAAAAATCTTAATAAAAAACATATTAAAATTAAATTTAAATTAGAATGTGAAGACAATAAAACGCTTAATTTTCTTGATTTATCTATTACTAGAGACAACAATAAACACAGTTTTGGAATCTTTCGCAAACCGACATATACTAATACTACTATTCATGCATCCTCATGTCATCCTTGGCAACATAAACTCGCGGCTTTTCATAGTTACGTTCACAGATTAGTATCCATTCCTCTTAGTAAAGAAAATTATCAGAAAGAGTTAAACATAATTTACCAAATTGCTAAGTCGAATGGGTATAATCCTAAAGTTATTAATAATATTTTGAATAATAAAAATAAAAAGGAATTGGTTAAGTTTTTGTACACAGGGACTCCTGATAAGGATGTGGTTAGATACAAGTCCAGTTTGACCTACATGGGTGAGGTATCTGCACGTTTATCCAAAATAATGAGAAATAACGACATGCACGTCGCATTCAGGACAAATAATACTTTAAAAAATCAATTGTGTCATAATAAAGACCGGATTGATTTAAAGTACCAATCCGGTGTCTATAAAATCGATTGTCCTGAATGCGATAGTGTATACGTGGGTCAAACTGGACGTAACTTTGAGACTCGGTACAAAGAACACATCGCGGCTTATAGAAATGGTCATCGTGATAAATCACATTTTGCTAAACACCTTTTAGATAGTGGTGATAGTGTACACGATGGCCATTCCTATAAGGTATTACATAAATGTGACAAAGGCTTTCGACTGAGCGTGTTGGAACAATTAGAAATAATTAAAGAAAAGAACAACAGTAGACTTGCATTGTTGAATGACCAAACTTGCTTGACTACGTCACCGCTCATTAACATGTTTGGTGGGGGTACTAGTAGCCAGTAGTCTATATAAGGTGGCGGTTTGCTTGGCAGCATTACTAACGAACTTTGTTCGCAGGTCCACTTCCTGAGGATGCTCCGGGTTCGGGGCTAAACGCGCGTCGAGTTTTGCAACCTGCATGGTGGTGTGGGGCTTTGCACGATCTTGCTGACATTGTTGCTTGTGTGGTGGTGGTGTTTGCACGTTCTTGCATCTGAGTGCACGCATAAGCAGTGTGGGAGGAGGGAGGTGCGTTACGCATGCTTATGCGTGCACTCACACATTTGCTTGCAGGTTGTGGGTATTATTTGGCGGAAGATTGCTAAAAATAATGATATTTATTAATTCTACTTATACTTATTACAAAATAACTTTAAATATTTCTTAATACCTACGGCTCAACACACGGATGACACTTGGTGTACAAATTTTAATATTCCTACTCTTTTTTGAGTGATATTATTTAGGCACGATAAGAGTGTTTTTGGATTATAAATTATGAATATGTTTTATTTCTTACAATTGTTGCAATCATACAATTTTAGCTCCGTTGAAGTCACTGCGGTATTCGATAGGGTTAGGGGCTAGTTAGACGAGGCAAGCTATCACCCCGCAATGGCTTTGTGGTTCTTTTGTTCATATATAAACGCCTTAGGTAGAGACCATACATAAAGTAAATTGTAAGAAATTAAAGATACCTCAGATGTTAACATAAAATTATAAATTGCACACGTAACACGTAACAGTGACAGAACAAGTAACATATTTTAGGGCAATATTGTATCAACTTAAAACATGAGCCAATTCGAAAATCTTCTGGCAAAATGAATGTTTAGGTACTCTACAACATGACTTGCGTAGGTCTTTGCTACTTTAAGAAAAAGAAATGTTTCATGTATGAAAGAAAGGTACATGAAACATTTCTTTTTTTTAAAGTAGCAAAGTATCATCAAAAATTGAAAAAAATATATACGTTAACGCTTATAACTCACACCAAGCATTATTTATCCATGATACGTGCAAAAATGTCCCCGACCCCACATTAGCTCTATCTACCTGAGCCCGCGCCAATAAATATCAAATGATAACTCCGCTAACTCACCCGATAGCCCAGAGTTACAATTATGTTGTTTCACCCAAACATCGCGATACATTTTTTACACCCATTATGTTACACCCAAATAATTTCACCCAAACACGACATTGCCTCCTATATCACACACCTGAATGGTGTTGGTATCTTTATGTTATGATGGCATTAAAATTTTAGCGCCTGCGATAAAAATAAAGCAACGCTTCGTTATGTATGTTGCTAATATGCTTTCGTTATACAATTTTCTAGTAACGTGTAATAGCGACGCTACGCTGATACATATTATTAAATTGGGCTGCCTTCGTTTGAATTTAGGTAAAGTGATGTCAACTACCTTTCAGCGCAATTTCAATATTTATTTGTTTAAGGATGTTTTTATATTACCAATTTCTTGATTACAAATGTTAATGAAAAAACAGCAATGATATTCAAAAGTCACACTATACTCGTGTTTACAACTAAACATTAATTTATACCATTTGCATGCATTGGAAATAAATGGAAAACATAAAAAGTTCTGAAAACAGCGCTTTGATTACTATTGCACTAATTGCAATCTGTTTTGTATTCCGATCAGCAGCTCTCGTGTGCTATAAAATTCATGTGATAACATTTTATTCGAGAAACAATCGCAACAATCTTTTAAGTATTTAAGTATTAATGTGACAGTAAGGAAAAACCAACCAAGTGCGAGTCGGTTTAGCGCACAAAGGTAAATAAAAAAATATATTTTTTTATTGTACGGGAGCCCCACTAAAATATTTATTTTAATTAGTTTTTAGTATTTTTTGTTATAGCGGTAACATTAATGCACCTTCTATGAAAATTTTAACTGTGTATGTCTATTGTAGTATGAAAATGTCACAAACTTTCACATTTATAAGAGCAGTAGGATTTTGAGTTTGTCATTTACTCTCGACGGGAACTTCACTAATAGAGCAGCGGTAGTCGGTACTGAATGACCGCTGCAGTCCAGGGTATACAGCGTGTGTTTGAAAGAACCGGTTAAAATTAATTAAGACTAGATACGGACGTCGAACAAAGTACCCGCGAGCGAGCCGTGGATGCGGCAACTGTAATATTACAGTATTAGTAGAAAGTATTCTAATCTTTGATTAATTAATACATAGATACGTTATATCCTTACAAAACTGACAATATTTCTGTGCCACAACACACATTGACATGGGACGCGCGTCAATGTGTCAACGTCGCATAGTAACACAAAACACGCTATTACTCGCGGAGCACACTAACCAAAATTGGCCCGACTCGGGCCAATTCGAGTCTTCATTTTTACGCGTTTATAACATATCTACCTCTTTTTAATATTATATATCTATGATTCTAATTCTTATCCTATCATTACTAGGTGTAGTATAAAAATGCACACGCACAGATGTCTTGCGAATAAGGGTCATTTCACACCGAAACGAAACGATACGAGACGTAGCGCTGCGTTTTCAAGATAGCTATATAAAATTGAACTTTATTCATTACACAAGGAGATACACGTTTCATTGTAACAGTTCGAATGTCAAGTTGCACCGCGTTGCACAACGCATGTGCTGTGTATGACTGATGTCAAATGAAACGTGTATCTTTTTAAGTTTATCCTTATTTAGCAAATAAAGTTCAATCTTGATATATAGTACGAAGCGCCGCGTATCGTCGAGTAACGTTGCGGTGTGAGCGTCACTGCGTCAGTTCCTACCGAGACGCGACGTGGCAAGCACTTTTTAAGATAGCGATTCAAAATTGAACTTTATTTGCTAAATAAGCAGATACACGTTTCATTGCAAGAGATTGAATTGTGAACTTGTAACATGGTCGTAGCCAGGGGGTGGTTTAGAGGGTTCAACCCCCCCCCCCCCGAACTGGGCCGGCTGGTATATATAATACAGAGATCTGACCAACATACAGAGGCGTATTTAGAAAAATAATCAACGGCCTAAATCAGAACTTTGATACTAAAATTACGGGGGGCCCCCCGTAGTCGTTCTATTTTCTTGAACCCCCCCCCTCCCCGAAACTAAAACCTGGCTACGCCCGTGACTTTTAATGAAATGTTTAATCTTTTATGTAGTAAATAAATATCAAATTTGAATAGCTATCTTAAAAGTGCGTTGCATCTCGGTGTCAGCTGACCCTAATACGTGCTTCAACCGTAAATAGAAACGCAATAAACATAATTTACACCAGCGAAAAGGCGCGTTTCGTTTCGTAAAACACATTTACACTTCGCCGGCAGTCGGTTAAAAATGACATGAAATGACGATTCGTTTTCACTACATTAATTCAAAGAATTGTCGTTGATTTAGCGGCGAGTTCGGGCCATTTAGCAGTGTCGATTAACGCGAATTTATGGTAAATACACAACCCGCTTCGCTGCGAGTTTCCGCCTAACGCGGGTCAAGGACGGTTGATGGATTTTCACACTTATTTATTTTTTTACACATCTGCCTTTAACCTATACTCTTTACATGTAACATACATACATATAATTAGCCCTCTTTCCTGTAGGGGTAGGCAGAGACCACTTCTTTCCACTTGCTACGATCCTTACATACTTGTTTCGCTTCGTTCACTTTCATTCTTACCATCCATTCCTCCTCTTACATTCAACGTAGCGAAGCGGCTCTCCATGGGCCACTTTTCGCCTCCGCGAGAACGAGACGTGATGGGTGGCGAATCAAATCACCGCCATTATGAATAGTTAAATTATTCTTATGATTATCCATTGCGTTCCCACGGATTGGCGGAGAGGGTAGAAATAGGGAAAGGGAAGGATAGGTGGTGTGGAAAGGAAGTAAAGGTGTTGGTAAGTTAGAGTGGGAAATAGGAAATGTAGGATATTACCGCCCAGGAGGGCAAGGGATAGGACAGTAATAGCTAGGGAAGCCGGGGTCGCATACCCGTATACTATACCTCAACTACTACTACTTAGGCCTTTGCATCCGTTAATGGATGATTTATACAGTATTCTTCGAGCGAAATAACTACTATTGAAATACTGTAGTGCCTGGGACAGTTGGTTTTTAAATGTCGCATGGTTGCCCAAGCAAATACGGCATTCTCACAACATAGTCAGCCTAGTCCAGAGGAATGAACTGGTCAATACGTCTGGGGCCAACTACGTGCGGGTTTCCTCACGATGTTTTCCTTCACCGTTAGAGGGTCCGTATAATGTACTTGAGATCTGAAAAAGTTTCATTGGTACACGCCTCAACCTGGGATTCGAACCTGCAATCTCTCGACAACCGAATCTCTCATACCACAACTACCGAACAGGAATTTGTATCCCATGACAGATGGAATATACCCTTTAACCCCTTACATTTATAAATATTTATACACTGATTCAACGACAGCAAATCTTTGCCTGATTCGTTGAAAAATACATTGAATAGCTTCTCCTTTATGTTAAACATAAAGGAGAAGCTATTCAATGTCTTAGTTTTTCAAAGCCGGCGCAATGTAGGGTATGAGGTTGTCCAGAGCTAGTGCGAGTTGTCAGGGAATGAAACTCATGTTTTCTATATGTTAAGAATATTTTTAGTTATGCATTCTGTCATTACTTAATTATTATTGTAGCCCAATTTTGGGTTAAGCGTCTCATTCAAATACACCCTGTAATTTGCAACTAATTTTGTTTTTATTTTAAACAAACTCCACATCCATTCTTCCAAGCTCCCCGCATGCAATCAACTAACAAGTGAAGTAATTCGATTGCTCCGGGACGTTTCGGAGAACCTAAATTATTTACACAAATCATCCGTGGAGCAGGGAGCTGGTGGACCCGGGGAGCTGGTGGAGCGGTGGACTATTGCGATACTCCGAAGGCTGGTTCTTGTAATTTAAATGTTCGATTCGCAGTTTATGGCTCCAACAATGATTTAAAAACTAAGGATGGGCTATGACGTACATTTGACAGAACAAATCTTATACAAGAAAAGGCTACGCCATCTTGATTTCAGCGTACATCACTCTGACGTTGGCAACTCCTATTACAGGGCTATGCTATGCCAAAAGAAGAAGAAGAAGAAGAAAATTTCAGCCAAAGAAAACGTGAAAATGTCCAAAACAACCCAAAAAGTGTGCTATTATTTTTGTCTCATTGGAAAGCGTACGATTCGATGGGTGTTGAGACCATAGACGTATATCTATATTATCTAAGACGAGGCATGTTGAGGCAAAAAGTATCTACAGTTAAATGGCCCCACTTTTTGACATTTTGGGGCCATTTTGACATTTGAAGTATGGTGAAAACAAGACGGCTGACATTTGAACAATTAACACTAAGATGGCGTAACATTTTCTTGTATGAAGATATGTTCTGTCAAATGAACGTCATAGCGTATATTGAGTTTTGAAATCTTTGGTTGAGACTAAAGCTACAGCTTTGCTCAATATTTTATTATATTGCAGTACACTGTAATAATCTATTATATCAATATTTTATTATATATTAAATATATATTTTAGCACCAGAATAAAACGGAATTTAAAAAATTAGAAAACATAATGCTACTATTTTAAATATTAATGTCCCGTGCACTAAGCTGCCTAAAATAACTTGCACGGAAAAACAAAAAAAAAATGCAAATAATTTATATTTGGATATTTTTTTGTTTTTTCGTGCAATAAAACCGACGTATTATTATTTAATTTGTTTGTGACGTTATAATTTCTAATAAGGGAGAGAAAAACAATTCGTAGAATATGATCTATTTGCCGAATCAGATTGTGTCAGCACAAAAACAACATATAATATTATGCGAACTGAAGCAAGGACAATTAATATGGGATAATATGAAGTTTTGCCGTTGGTTTTTATGCGAATCGCAAATTGCCTATTATTGGCATAATGTAACGACGATAGGAAAAACATAGTTCGTACACGGTTATTGTGTTATGTAGCTCGGCGAACACGGCCTAAGTGACAGGATGTAGCGATAGCAAAAAATCTGAACGCCTATTCTTGTAATTTAAATGTTTAAAATGTATGGCTGATCTAGCCACAGTGTAACAAAAACTGTTATAAATACTTTTTTAATTAAACCTTCTGATCAGTAATAAGATCACTTTTCAGTAGCCCTATTTGGATAGAGTAAAATATATTAAAATATTGTGGATGCTTTACATACAGTTATTCAGTATTTTCAGTAAGTACCTAGGTAAAATATAGCTGTCCCGGCGAACTTCGTACCGCCTGAGAATTAAATTTGTTGACGTACTGACAGCAGCGCCACCTACCGGGTCCAATTGCAAATCTAAACCATTCTCAAATCCACCTGAATACACACAAAAGGTTTCATTAAAATTGGGTCCAGCCGTTTAGGAGGAGTTCAGTGACATACACACTCACAGAAGAAACATATATATGTAAAGATTAGGTACGTTGCACATAAGCAAAGGTACTTTGTGAATCTTATTCATGGTGAGGCTAAATTATTCTTAAATCATATACTACTTTTGTTATATGTGAAAGTTTGTATGGAACATATGGATCGATAGCTGGATCGATATTTCTGACACTTTCACGCAGAAACTACTGAACGGATTCGTGAAATTTGGTATAATTGTAGTTTAGGCTCTGGAAATACAGTGTTACCGTAGAATGTATTTGACTAAGTGGGGCCAAAAGTAGTAGTTCATAAATAATCTGTTGTTAAAAATTATCTTTTATACAGTAATTTACAAGAATTACTTACAAGTAATGGCGTTCTGCGTTATATATACCAATAGTGTTCTGTGTTGGTATAAATAACATAAACTAGGGGTCGCCCTGTGGTCGATAAATACTGTTATAACTTAGACCGACCGCCACCGAAAAAGGCCTAATTCGGCATGTGACCCCATTCATTATTCCCTGGGGGAGGAAGATTTAGTGTGTGGGGCCACAGTGGGGCACAGTGGGGCACAGTGGGGCACACCGCTGTTGACTGTTACTATAACCACGGTGCTCGCGTGGTTAGATTTTACTGCCGTGTAAACAGACAATTAAAATACTTTGGACTATAAAAGTCATCAAGTGAAAGCAGCATATTTAAATAAAAATCTCGTATACATGTTACATAATTATACTTTCGATTACAATTTTGCATTTGCGGGAATACTGTACTTTTAATTCGCTTATTTCAGCAAAAGTAGCCTTTTTTTTTTTTTTTTCTTTTCTTTTTTTTTTCCGGGGGGGAAAATGCTTTACGCATACCACCCAGGCGCAGGGGGCACCCAAGTGGTGATGTGGGACTCGTGGTATACCCACTAAAAACCCCCCCATCTTCCTCCTCACCGCCCTCTGACGGGGCCACGGGAACGATACACACATCCGCGACCCCGTCGGCGGCAGCCGCCTGCAAGCGGCTCCATCTTGAAAGCCCGAAGGCCCTCCACGATGGGCACACCAGATGGTATTAGGTGCGCTTCCTACTCGGCCTCCACCAGTACTGTAGCAGACTCCCCCTGAGTCTGCTACTAGGAGGCCATGGGTACCAGATAAACTGGTATCCGGTGGCAGATCAGGTCTGTGGTTCTGCCACCGACCACACCTCGGTCGCAGAGGATAGGGCAAGCGGCGCACCGCAATACCGACATGCCTCTTCCTCTGCGGCCCCACCAACGCCGTTTCGACGGAACGGCCCCGCCAGCTCGCAGGGGGTAGGGAGAGTGGCGTACCGTAATACCATCACGCCTCTCCCCCTGCGATCCCTCCACGGCCGCAGAAGATAGGGAGAACGGCGCACCGTAATACCGGCACTCCTCTTCTTCTGCGGTCCCACCTCCACGCGCGTCCTCTGCGGGCATGTTCAGCCCGCTGGGAGCGCCCTCCTCGGGCCAGCCGGCGGCAAACAGGCCGGCCCCGGTTGCCTCTTAGCTTCACCGTGGGTGACCAGTCCACGGTTACTAAGCCCCACCGCCACGACAAGGCGTGCAACCATCGGGGGGAGCAAAAGTAGCCTGTGTTAATCTAGAGCCTAAACTACTTCCATACCAAATTACATCGAAATCAGTTCAGTAGTTTTCGCGTGAAAGAGTCACAAACATCCATCCATCCTTACAAACCTTCACATTACGTATAATAGTAGTAGGATAAAATATATATTTTTTAAGGAAATTAGTAAATCATACATTAATGTGATAGAATTTACGAAACTCGAATTTCAAAACCACATTCTACGAGGCGTAGAGGGCTACGGGCTACGGCGTAGATTTGCTGTGACGCTGGATGTGATCATGTAAAACCACGTTGCTAACGTCCGTCGGCACTCTTCGTTTTTTTTATTGAAATTATATACTATGACTTATGAAAAAATAAAACAAAGAAAGCGACAAAAGTCGCGTCTGTTGTATGGGAGCACCCTTTAAATATTTATTTTCTTCTGTTATTAGTACTTATTGTTAAACTGGCAAGAAAAATACATTATCTGTGAACATTTAAATTTTCTAGCTATCACGCTTAAGAAGATACAGCTTAATGACAGACAGATGGACGGACAGACGAACAGATGGACCGACGGACATACAGACTGACATACAGACAGACAGACAACAAAGTCTCAGTAATAGGGTCCCGTTTTTAGGGTTTCGTAAGGAAGGACAAATGAGGAACCCTTATAGTTTCGCTTTGTCCGTCCGTCTGTTTGTCTGTCCGTCTGTCTGTCTGTCTGTCCGCGCTTCTAGCGTCGGTAATTGTGAATATAAATCGATGAAATTTGGTATAGTCATAGATTGTGTATAGATCTCGGATTTGGCATCATAAAATAATAATTTCTTTATATTGTAGGGGTGGCTCACCCCTACAATATAAAGTTATTATTATTTTATTCCATACATGTGAAGTGCGGATGAATTTTTTTTTTTCATTCTACCCCATCGCGTGGGGTATCGTTGAATAGGTTTTTTAAAATAAAGGCAATGATACATACATAACATCAACAAGTCAACCATTTTCGAGTGATCGGCCTCCAAAGTTATTTATAAGTTGGCATTTCTAAACTATAAGACTTGCTTGAAACTTGCTAGAAACTTGCTTTTCTATGCTGATAGATCATGCTAAAACTCTTAAGGAAAATTATTTTGAACCAAATCGGACAGTAACTTTTGAAGTATTTGAAAAAAAAAATATATATACGCGTCTATAGTTACGGAACCCTCCTTAGACATGCTCTTGGTTAGGTTTAGGTGTGGAACTCTAAAAACGACGATTGCCGAAATACATAAAGGTCGTAGTCGTACTGTACACAATAGAATATTTAGTTATATTACCTTTAAGTACTATAATATTAATTAGAAATACCTATCATCGTCTTTAGTAAATTAAATCTGATCATTCTGATCAGGGTTCACTCTGGGTTATAATATCATGCTCTCTCTATCTAGTACGAAGAATGATATTATCTCTCTCATTCTTTGATATTTAATCTCTATACATGATATTTAACCCAGGGTTAACATTTAACCCAGGGTTAACATTTAACCCAGATCTGCGCAAGTGGGACTAAGTGAAACAAAACGGTCTTGGTTTATAATTATATATTTTTTATTTTATATCAATTAATACCAAATATAATATTTAAAAAAAAAAAATCTTCAGTTTGCCCGTAGGATCAATGTTACAAACTTAATATAGACAGAGTATAAAACTAAAATTATCGGTTATTATTTTTACATTCGAGTGTGATGATTTTTATCAACTTAATCATTATTGGTAATATTCAAATTGTATTTTTCGGTTAGAAATCAGGTGATATCTTGTGATAGCGATTGACCAATCAGAGCGCGCCGCCATTATCGTATGATCCAGATACATCGCGGTGGGGAAAAAAAACATGGAGGGCTTGATTGGGCAGTCGCAAGAGATGGGGGATGGATTCTGCTTCGAGTATTGTAACCAGACGGTCAAGAAATAAATTGTTCAGAACGTGAAGTATTTAATTTATTATAATTCAGAAGTGTGACACGCAATCTACAGCCCAAAGGTACGTACCTACGTAAAAACCGAACGTTATGACAAAGTTAATTTATTTAATTTTAACGCAGGCTGGTTTTTCTGTTATACCACAGAATACTTAATAGTACAGGCGGTTATACTTTCGCTTTGCTTAAATGTGTTTTTACATATAATCAGTTTGAGACATAATTAATAATTGGAAGGTACCTGCTACAATAGCTTTTGATCAAGGCAACTCTTTGATATTGCTATTTCCGTGGGTTATGTTATTATTGCGTGATTCGTTTGGTCAGGGCTACTCCCTGATAATGTTCGCCGATGATAAAATAAATTCCAGTTATTTAGTTGTTTCTTGAATTCGCTTGAGGCAAGTGGCTTTAATCCTAGATACTAGGTAATTTTGTGGCTTTAATTCGAGGGTGACTACCGACTGCATGAATAGCATTTTGGTCAAGGCAACTCTTTGACAGTGCTATTCTTGTAAGTTGCGATAATATCGTGTGAATCATTCGGTCGAGGCTACCCCTTGATAATGATCTGCGATAGTATCGCGGTTATATTTGAATATTACCAATAATGATTAAGTTGATAAAAATCATCACATTCGGCCATCCGACCTTGTGCCACCTCCTGGTGCACAAAAAAAGATTAATAACTACAAAAGTAAAACGTTAACTATACGACATACATTCTAATAACAAAAATATTTAACAGTATTTTATACAATTGGAACTTTAATTATTATTATTATATTAATATAAGTGCAGACAACAGAAAATATTGCTTACATCAATACTATTTTAAAACACAATATGACTGAAAAATAATACGCAATATACAGAAGAACCTTAACATAGTTTGGACATACTTATGACACTTTATTGCTCTACAATAATAAAAATCATCACATTCGGCAAAAATATATATTATTCTACGGTTTAAGCATAGACTAATCATTTATCAATCAAATATGTTTGGTTTTAAGTCGCTTTTGCAATTCAGACAAGGGTAGATCATCTTCACTGTCGTTATCAGACGAATCAACGATGTTATTAGATTTGGAACTAAGATCATTAATCCAGTGTCTTAATCTGTCTGCTGCAACAACAGTCTCGAATGATTTACCCTTATGTTTAGACCCAGGAACATTACTAATTTTATATCTATCGTTACCGAGTACTTTCACAATTTTATATGGGCCTATAAATTTAGACATAAGCTTGCTACTATTTCCTTTGTTATAAAAATTTGTTCTAGTTATCTTGACTAAATCTCCATTTCTATAAACAGTAGCCGGCAATCGTCCCTTATCGTAATTTCTTTTTTGTCTTTCTTGTACAGACTCAATATTTGCACCGATGTCGGATCTTATTGTTTTTAAATTTTCTGATACGCTATCGGCTCCAATATCCAATCTGTTGACCAAACTATCTCGAAATCTATATCCAAATAGAGCTTCTGACGCTGCCTTTCCGGTCGTTATTTATTCCCCATTGTATACTCCGCAGCCACGTGTCCTAATTACGCTCATTTTCGCCTGTATTGTATTTTATTAATGAGTTTAAAATTGTTTGGTTAAAACGTTCGGCTTGACCGTTGGCCCTAGGACACGCCACTGCGTTTAATACATGCTTGATTCCATAAAAGTCACAAAACCTTTTAAACGCACCAGAAGTAAAAGAAGTTCCGCGGTCAGATATTATTCTAGACGGTAACCCAAAATCCTGAAATAAGCTTTCGAGAACTCCTAAGGTGCTTTTAGTTTTGGTGTCTTTTGTAGGTTTTACAAACACATACTTAGTAAAGCCATCAACAATTGTCAAAATGTAGGAGTTGCCCTTCTTACTTTTTGTGAATGGACCTAAGTGATCGATGTGAATCGTGTGAAAAAGGACATTAACCTTTTGAATAGGATGCAAATGACCCGATTTATGATTTCTAGCACTATCCTTATTAAAGGCGCACTGAATACAAGATCGCACGTATTTTTTTACAAATTTGCGTAACTTAGGGAACCAGTAAGTATTGAGCCTGAATTCTTTCAATCGTTTTTGTCTCACCTAAATGCCCAATTTCATCGTGATTTGCCCGACAAATATGAAACCGCGCACTGCGTGGAACCACAAGACATAATTTATCCAGAACCTTTTTATAAATTTTGTGATCTTTTATAATAAAATTTTTCTTTATGTCTTTGGATTCCTCGTCATTTTCCGGCTTTAAAATTTTAACTATTCTTACGAGGTCAGGGTCCGTCATTTGTAAAGTCAAAAACCAATCTTCAGTTTCAATATTATAAACAGTAAAATTTTCATTAACTTCAGTCAATTTAGTATTGCGACTTAAAGCATCTACATGTGCCATTTGAGAGCCAGGTCTATATTCGATTTCAAAGGTAAACTCGCTTATCTGAAGCCACCATCTAGCAATGCGTGGAACAAGATCACGTTTTGTAAGGGTAGTTCTTAAAGCATTACAATCAGTCACTATTTTAAGATTTACACCTAAAAGATAGACCCTTAATTTTTTTAGGGAGCAGACAATGGCAAGGGTTTCAAGCTCATAAGAATGTAAATGTTTCTCCTCCGGTGTGGTTTGTCTGCTAAAATAGGCAACTGGCTTCAAGACACGAGGGTTTATTTGCCACTGTAGTAAAATTCCACTAATGCCTAAAGCGCTTTAGGCATTAGTGGAATTTTACTACAGTTTACTACATTTTACTAAAGCGCTTTAGGCATTAGTGGAATTTTACTACAGTGGCAAATAAACCCTCGTGTCTTGAAGCCAGTTGCCTATTTTAGCAGACAAACCACACCGGAGGAGAAACATTTACATTCTTATGAGCTTGAAACCCTTGCCATTGTCTGCTCCCTAAAAAAATTAAGGGTCTATCTTTTAGGTGTAAATCTTAAAATAGTGACTGATTGTAATGCTTTAAGAACTACACTTACAAAACGTGATCTTGTTCCACGCATTGCTAGATGGTGGCTTCAGATAAGCGAGTTTACCTTTGAAATCGAATATAGACCTGGCTCTCAAATGGCACATGTAGATGCTTTAAGTCGCAATACTAAATTGACTGAAGTTAATGAAAATTTTACTGTTTATAATATTGAAACTGAAGATTGGTTTTTGACTTTACAAATGACGGACCCTGACCTCGTAAGAATAGTTAAAATTTTAAAGCCGGAAAATGACGAGGAATCCAAAGACATAAAGAAAAATTTTATTATAAAAGATCACAAAATTTATAAAAAGGTTCTGGATAAATTATGTCTTGTGGTTCCACGCAGTGCGCGGTTTCATATTTGTCGGGCAAATCACGATGAAATTGGGCATTTAGGTGAGACAAAAACGATTGAAAGAATTCAGGCTCAATACTTACTGGTTCCCTAAGTTACGCAAATTTGTAAAAAAATACGTGCGATCTTGTATTCAGTGCGCCTTTAAGGCCACGTGGACCCAATTTTACATGACTTTGAATCGATAATAAACAAACAAATAGTAACTTTAAAAAGCCAAAAAAAAAAACACATTGTTGTTTACTTAATGTTCTTTAACAATTTGTGGTTCGAAACATAATATTGAAAACTTCACTCGATCAAAAATAATTCCGAAGAGGAGGCTAAATTTGAATATTTTTCTTTTTGTTCATGAAGTTCATGATAGTTTTACTTTCAAAAATCATATCTACGAAAAGCTAATAACTTAAAAAAGAATAATTTCTGGTTACATTTTGCATGTTGGTTTAATTATTTTAACAATAAATTAATATTGAAATGCGGCGTGCGTAAGCCGCTAGAGTCGCCCCACAGTCGCCCGCTAGGCGTTGACGAGGACAGACCTATGTCAGTTTTGCTAGCGCACGCCTTACCCGCGTATTTATCGAACAATTCTTTCGTTTCTAACGCAGTGTACGAAAGTCAGTTTGTTTTGTTTCTTTTTATTTTTGAACATATCATACACAATAACATGTTATATTTTATCGTCGCCGCGTCATTGCTTTTGCCAGATGAGACAACCTCTGTGGCTCAGTGATTGAGCGTGTTGGTGCTCAAGCCGGGGGTCGCGGGTTTGAATCCCGCCGAAGGAAAAAAAGTTTCCTGTGTTCCCGGGTCATGGATATGTATAATACAATAAAAATCTAAAGGAAAGTCAGTTTCTTTGTATTTTTTTATGTTTCTTTTTATTTTTGAACTAAATCTATACATCTGTACATCTATACAGATAAATATAATTGAAGTGTCTGTTTGTAATGTCAAATTAACAGCTTATCACTTGATGCATATGAAAGTATATTCGATACTAACAATAAAATATCAATTTTTAAAATTTTTGTCTGTCCGTCTGTCTGTCTGTCTGTTTGTTCCGGCTAATCTCTGAAACGGCTGGACCGATTTTCACGGGACTTTCACTGGCAGATAGCTGATGTTATAAGGTCTAACATAGGCTACTTTTATTTTAGGGTTCCGTATAAAAAATAGGGATCCGTTTTCGTTAGTTGCGGGTAACGAAGTTATGCAAACGAAGTTGCGGGCATCAGCTAGTTATACATATAACCATACACAATAACATGTTACATTTTATTGCCGCCGCATCGTTGCTTTTGCCAGATGAGACGACCTCTGTGGCTCAGTGATTGAGCATGTTAGTGCTCAAGCCGGGGGTCGCGGGTTTGAATCCCGCCGAAGGAACAAAAAGTTTCCTGTGTTCCCGGGTCTTGGACATATAATACAATAAAAATCTATAGGAAAGTTTGTTTTGTATTTTTTTATGCTTCTTTTTATTTTTGAACTAAATCTATAGGTACAGATAAATAAAAATGAAGTGTCTGTTTGTAACCTCAAATTAACAGCTTTTCACATAATGCATCTGAAAGTATATTCGGTACTTACAATAAAATACAAATTTTTTAAAATGTCTGTCCGTCTGTCTGTCGGTCTGTCTGTCTGTTTGTTCCGGCTAATCTCTGAAACGGCTGGACCGATTTTCGCGGGACTTTCACTGGCAGATAGCTGATGTCATAAGGTCTAACATAGGCTACTTTTATTTTAGGGTTCCGTTTAAAAAAATAGGGTTCCGCTTCCGTCAGTTAGGCGCAAACGAAGTTGCGGGCATCGGCTAGTTATACATATTATAACCATACACAATAACATTATCGTCGCCGCGTCGTTGCTTTTGCCAGATGAGACGACCTCTGTGGCTCAGTGGTTGAGTGTGTTGGTGCTCAAGCCGGGGGTCGCGGGTTTGAATGCTGAAGGAACAAACATTTTTTCTGTGTTCCTGGGTCATGAATGTGTATTAAATATACTAAAAATCTTAAATATGTGTATAATATAAAAATTATTAAATATATTTCTGTTGTCTGGTACCCGTAACACAAGTTCTTCGAGAACTTACCACGGGACCAGATTGACTTGGTGTGAAGCGTCCATACATATATTATTGTGTTGTGTATTATGAGAAAAAAGTAGCTGATGCGTGGAGTAGCCTTAGTACATTATTGAATAAGCCAGTAAACGGTTTTTATGAATTTGTAACATCTACCATCTTCTTTGCCGTACTTTTCGTTTCTTTTTATTTCGATTTCTGTTTTTACAATAATAATAATAAATAACCCCCCACGCGACATCCGAGTCGAGAGCCAAGCTCTAACCACTAGACCACGGAGGCTGTTCTATTTACAATAAAATATAAGGATACGAGCTCAACATCTGTCATGCTTGCCTTTGCAGAACACACCAAGTCACTCGCAAGTAGGGGTTGCAATCCGGATACTTCGAAATTCGAAAAATTCGAAAAATCCGGATTTTTCGATTTTTTCAATCTTGGTTACTACTATGAAAATTACATATTTTAATTGTAATTAGTATGTACTCTAGACGTACAATATTTGAATAAGGGATATAATTAATCGAGTGAACAAAAAATAAGTTGGTGACTGCACGTGAGCATACTGTATTGCTGAATTTGGCAGCGAATTAATATGCTGGCGACTAAATTACTTCAATCAATCTTGGTTACTACTATGAAAATTACATATTTTAATTGTAATTAGTATGTACTCTAGACGTACAATATTTGAATAAGGGATATAATTAATCGAGTGAACAAAAAAATAAGTTGGTGACTGCACGTGAGCATACTGTATTGCTGAATTTGGCAGCGAATTAATATGTTGGCGACTAAATTACCAAACTGGTGAAATCACTCAAGTGACAAGAAATACAAAAATCGGCAGATAAAAAGTAGCGAAATTTAATCCAATTAGCACCGATAAGTTGGTGACCATTATACCATGTAAGTAGCTTATAAAGATTTGATTGATAAATTAATAGCTGCTAAAAATTCAATTTGCAAGCTACGGAAAATCCCAGTTTTGGATACTATTGGAGGTTTTTTTTTCTTTGGTATGGGCATCGTTTTCAAGGTTTTTGGGGGTGCAGAATGATATGAAAATAAAATCCGTTTTAAAATTCCAAAATGGCGTATATTTTTTTTTTTTTATTAAAAATGGATGTCTTTTTCCATGTTTCATATGCTGATTATAAAATTGTCTTCCAATTTCATTTTCCAAAATGGAGACTATCCAATCTTCGTAAAATTAACATGTAGTTTGTAGAGGTACCAGCTATGTAAGGTATAGAAACTTTTCGAAATTCAGGATTTTCAAATTTCTTTTTTTGGCATTCATGAAAAAAATATGCGATTTCCGAGTTAAGGGGGAGGAAATTTTTATTATTTTTCCAGTAATAGTATTATTTTTCCGTTTCTAAAATAGAAGCGATTTTAGAAAAAAAATATGGCAATGTTCTACTTTGACACGAACAGTGTATAAAGCTATAGAAATTTTGGAAAATTCAGGATTTTCAAATTTCTTTTTCTTCCATCGTGAAGAAACTATGGTGTTTTTTTTTTGAAATTTTCATTATTTTTTCAATAGGATGCACCGTTTCCGAGGTAGAATCAATTTTATAAAAAAAAATTAAATGCTCTACATTGAGATACGAGGGATATATAAAGCTATAGAAATGTTGGAAAATTCAGGATTTTCGAATTTCTTTTTCTCTCATCTTGAAGAAAATATATGGTTACGGAGTTATTAAGGGAGAGGTAATTTTCATTATTTTTCAAGTAGGATGCACCGTTTCTGAGATAGAAGCCATTATAGAAAAAAAAATACGATAATGCTCTACTTTGAGACACGAACGGTGTAAAACGCTATAGAAAATTTGGAAAATTTAGGATTTTCAGATTTTTTTTCTTCCATCATGAAGAAAATATGATGTTGCGGAGTTTCTAAGGGGGAGGAAATTTTCATTATTTTTCATTAGGATGCACCGTTTCCGAGATAGAATCTATTTTATTAAAAAAATATAAATGCTCTACATTGAAAAACCGGGGCCGGGATGCATAAAGCTATAGAAATGTTGGAATATTCAGGATTTTCGAATTTCTTTTTCTCCCATCATGAAGAAAATTTGAGGTTGCGGGGTTACTAAGGAAATTTAAAATGGATGACTTTTTTGTAATCAGCACCCCCAGAAACCAACAAAGGGACAACCATATTATTTTTATAAAATTAAGTATGTCCGCCATATTGGAATTTCAAAATGAATGTCATTTTCGTATCCAGCACCCCCAAAAACTTGGTAACGACACCTATGTTAATTTTGCGGAAAATGAATAACCGTTATTTTTAAATTTCAAAATGAATCTACCCAATATCTACACCAAGTCGAGGAAAATTAAAAATTGGGAATTTTGTACGCTCCTTTGTTTTTTTTATGTGCGCTGGTTTTGCTGCTTGTATGTTTTTTGAGTTACCTACATTACGGAAAATACATATACTTAAATTAAATGTGTACTCACAAATTGTCGCCAAGATGGTTATTTGTTCGCTAATATAATATCAGTTTGGAATATTCAGTGGTATTATTTAGTCACCAGATTTGTAATTTTTTATTCCTTACATTCTTTAGCCAACATGGTAATTTAGTATTCAATATTCGGTATTTTCACATCCAAAATTTAATTGTTTTGTCGTGATTGTTTTAAACACTTACGGATTTTGTCACGGTTTACGTTTTACGGTTACGTTTACGTAACGCGACAAAATCCGTAAGTGTTTAAAACAATGAACAATATTCGCGTAAACATAAGAAATAAATATGTTTTGTCGTGAGTTTAAATACATGCCTTTGGATAATTTGATATTATTTGTTGTCCTGTTGAAATTGTTGACACATTTTTCCATTTATTCAAGTTATTTGGTAGAACATAGTCAATCCATTAAATGGAAATGCGAGGGATGAAGATCTGTTAAAATATTATGGCCGCTATATATAGTGTGCTGACATTGACAGCGGTTAGACGTGTTATTTAAGTGCACCGTTTAAAAAAATAATTAAAAGTGTAAAACTAGGTATTTAAAGTAGAAAAACTCTTAAAGACTGGCAAAAGAAGTGATTATTATTGTGTCGCGAACAATTCAAATAATTTACAACATGCATAAGAGACAATGTTGCGTGAACTGTGCTTCATAAAAAACCACTCTGTTACTTTTTGGTGCTTACAAACATTATTACTGTGTTTCGTGAAAAAAGAAATAAAATAAGGAATTCACATCAGTTAAAGTGTGACGAAAATGACTGATTACTATAAATTACAACTAATTATAGTGAACATAAAAAGTGATTTGTAATCTTGGTCAAACAAAATATCCGAACTTTTTACTCTACCCACACAAAACACCGCACCTTATAAACCAGAATTTAAACAATCACGTCATAGCTGTAACAGCAAAATACACAGACCGGCGATCTGAGACCGAAAGGTTCAGGGTTCGATCCTGAGTATCTGAACACTTTTTGTACAATAAATAGTGAATTCTAACTTAATAGATGAACCAACGAGAATATAAAGCTACATAAATAAACTGAGGTTTGATGTTTCGATCCGTTAAAATCTATAAGTCGCAACGACATCCATAAATTATAGAGAACACTGTAAGTTTCAATGATGGAAGGAATACAAAAAGTCTTAGAATCGATTCAACGAGATCTAGCCGAACAAAAAGAAGTTATGAAATGCATGGAGTATAATATAACAACTGAAATTAATAAAAATATCAACGAAAAGTTTAATACGTTTGAAATAAAGATAGAGAATTTAGAAAAACAAGTAGAACAACAACAAAATACTATCGAGAAGTTAGAACGGCAAATGAAAGCTAGAAATGTTGTATTTTTTGGAATGAAAGAAACTGAACAAAGGTATGAAGATTTACAGAAAAATATCTTAAATATAATCAACAAAAATATGAAAATTAATTGCCACAAAAGTGAGATAGAAAATGTAAGGCGAATTGGAAAGAAAAAAGACAGAGCTAGACCTGTAATTCTGACATTAACCACAGTAAGCCGAAAAATAGATATACTTAAGAAAAATAAATCACTAGAAGTAATTAACCTATATGTGAAACAGGATTATACTCAAACCGTGCTACAAAAAAGAAAGGATTTACAGGAAGAGCTCAAAAAGAAACGCGAGAAAGGAGAGAAAGTAGCATTACGTTATGATAAAATAATAACCTTGAAAGAAAAAGAAAACAAAGAGAAAAAAACGCAAAAAAGAGAGCTATCAGAGTCCCCTCAACGAGTAGATCCACCTAAAAATGGAGTGACACAAACTAGAAAGAAAACAAAAACTTACGATATCTCATCATACATGCAAACGTCTACTTCAACTCATAACAACCCAAAAGAAATATACGATGATTCTGAATAGCATACGCCACCCCTCTCACAGTATCCTCTAGGCCGGCTAGTCACCGGAACTTCGGTTGAGGATGTAGACTACAGCCCCCCAAATATAAACCGTACACAAAGTTTGGTTGCCACAAGCCTAAACGTAAGGACCCTAATGTCCGATTCAAGAATAATAGAGTTAGATTATGCTACACAAAAAATAAAATGGGACATCATGGGCATTTGTGAAACTAGAAGAAAGAAAGAGGAAATAGTAGAATATCCCGAATATATACTGTATCACACACAAAGTACGCGTGGCCAATATGGAGTAGGTTTTTTGATTAAGAAGTATTTGAAAAATAATATTGTTTCCTTCAAAAGTTATTCCGATAGAGTAGCGTCACTAGAACTGACATTGTCAAATAAAAATTCTTTGTATTTTATCCAATGTTATGCACCCACTGAAAAATGTAAAGAAGAAGAATTAGATGAATTCTACGAAACAATAGAAACTGCGATGGAAGCAACAAGTACAAACAACTTAATACTAATGGGTGATTTCAATGCACAAATCGGGGAGTCTCGACAAGGAGAAGAATTGGCTTTCGGAAGGTACTCAAATGGGAAAAGATCAAGACACGGACAAAGACTAGTAGAGTTTGCTCTGGAAAAGAACCTGAAATTCACAAATAGCCTATTTAAAATAAAAAAAAGTAAAAAATGGACGTGGTGTTCACCAAACTGCTTGCATTATAATGAAATAGACTATATATTGACAACAAACAATTTAAAAATACATAATTTTGATATAATCCAAAAGCTTAATTTTAATACAGACCATAGAATGATTAGATGTAGAATATTCACTGAAATGAAAACGAAAAGAAAATATATTGAACCAATCAAAAACAACAGTAGAAATTTACCGACTTTGACGAGAGAAAATAGGGTACAATGGGAAGAAAAGCTTTCCTCTGCTGTAAAAAAATGCTCCGAAATTCAAATACAATATAATAATTTTGAAAAGGAAATGAAAAGTCTAATCTCACAAATACCTAATGATAAGAAAATTAATAAGCGCAAAGAAGAAACCCACGTAAAGAAACTCCTTGAGGAAAGAAAACAGTTATATAACGAAAAAAGAACAAAGGCAGTAAAAAATAAAATAACAGACATAAGTAAAAAGATCAATAGAACCATCTCAGAAAATACGAAAACTCACAGAAGAAAGACTTTTGAAAAATATATACAAAAAACAGGAGCTGTAAAAAAGGCTTATAAAGAGCTAAGCATGGTATCAAAATGGACGCCAAATATAACAGACCAAGCTGGAAAAAAAATAATAAAACGCCAAGACATAATCGAAGTAGCTACAAATTTCTATCAACAGCTCTACTCTACAGAATCAAAATCAAGATATGAAGATTACATGTTAAAGGAGCCGATGGACACAGTACCTTCTATATTGTTGTCAGAGATAGAGTACGCAATTAAATCGCAAAAAAAAGACAAATCACCTGGTGAAGATCAAATAACGAATGAATTACTAAAATCTCTATCAGAACCTTTACAGAGACCACTACAGTATATATTTAACAATATTCTAAAAACGAAAACAACGCCGAATCAATGGTCAAGATCCACAATGACATTACTATATAAAAAAGGAGACAGAACTAATTTGAACAACTACAGGCCAATCAGTCTAATGAGTAATGTTTACAAAGTTTTTTCCAAGATAATACTAAATAGGCTCACAAAGATCTTAGATGAGAACCAACCACGAGAACAGGCAGGATTTAGGAAAAATTATTCAACAATAGACCATATTCACGTCGTGACTCAATTAATACAGAAAAGTAACGAGTTCGGAAAGACTCTATACATATGTTTTATCGATTTCACAAAAGCATTTGATTCCTTAGAACACAATGCCATATGGGAGGCCCTAGAAAAACAAAATGTAGATCAAGAATACCTTGAGATTTTAAGCAGCATATACTCCAAGATTTTGGCTAAGATAAGATTGGAGAGAGTAGGTTCAGAATTTCCTATAAGAAAAGGAGTTAGACAAGGGGATCCGCTCTCACCTAAAATATTTTCAGCGGTCCTCGAGATGGTTTTTAGGAATATAAATTGGACAAAAAAAGGAATAAAAATAGATGGAGAATACCTAAACCATCTACGATTCGCTGATGATATTGCCATATTTGCAGAGGACAGCACACAACTTGAAGACATGATCAAAGACTTAGAGAGGGAGAGCAAAAGAGTAGGCTTGACGTTAAATGCTTCAAAAACAAAAATAATCACGAATGGTAGAGAAGAAACTGTAAGAGTAAATGAAAAAAACATAGAATACGTTAAAGAATATATCTATTTAGGCCAATTAATTTCTTTTGAAGACCAGACAGAAAAAGAAACGAACAGACGAATAGCAATCGCTTGGAAAAAATTCTGGAATTTCAAAGAAATTATGAAAAACAAAGATATAAGTATAGCCATTAAAAGTAAACTCTTCGACACTGTCATTTTACCATGTTTAACTTATGGCTGCCAAACTTGGTCTTTACGAAAGATAGATGAAAAGAAAATAGCCGTTCATCAACGCAAAATGGAAAGGAGTATGTTGAGCATCAAAATATCAGACAGAATCAAAAATGACAGTATAAGAAAAGAAACAAAAGTAACCGACGTATTAGAAAAAATTAGAACCTTGAAATGGAAATGGGCAGGACATGTGATTAGAATGGACAATGAGCGATGGACCAATAGAATAACAGAATGGCAATCAAGGGAAGGACAGAGGAAAAGAGGAAGACCAAGAAAACGATGGGAAGACATATTTAAGGAAAGATGCGGATCAGACTGGAGAAGGAAAGCGAGAGACAGAGATACCTGGAGGAAACTGGGGGAGGCCTACGCCAAAGAGGCGACTTCCACATATTAATTATGAATAATTTAATAATAGATATCATAATAGAAATAATAATTTACAAATTAAATATATAATTATAATTTTAAATATATTAATAGAAATGCAAAATGTTAAGTAACAATTATAAATTTAAATTAAAAACGAAATGCTTTTTTTAAGATACTGAATGTAATTATTGTGGTAGAATAAAGGCTATTTTATTTATTTTATTTATTTTTATATATGTATACTAGCGACCCGCCCCGGCTTCGCACGGGTACAATACTGATACTAATACTACAGATAACAGAATGTCTTTAAACCTCTAACAAAACGGGTGAAATTTAGTCAAAACAAACAGAAACAAATTAATATAGGTACCTACTATGCTAATACTTAATGAAATAAGTAAGTGGGTATACTTTTATCGTATGAAATACCTACACTTTTCAGAACTAACAATACAACAATCACTAAATAAATAGTTACTCAAGTATCTATCCATCATAGTTACAACGAACACAAAACAAATTTACTCATAGATCTAAACTCGCACGCCTTGGCGACGACGCGACGCCCACTTCGCAACGGGCCGTGCAGCAGAAATCGTAATATTTTAATTTCGCCATACCTTCAAAACCAAACATTCATTTTAATCATTAAAAGACCAAATATTATCTACATAAACTGTACTTAGTGATGAAATAATTTATTTTGATAAGGATTAATAGCATGAGTAAAATAAACGCGTTTAAATGTAGTCCAAAAAAAATTCAAGATTTCTCAATAAAAAAATGGTTGTTGTGCCTCACTCGACATAGATAGGTATAGTGTGTCGCGGACTTTTTTGTAGATACTTATAAGATCTACAATTAATTAGAACATTTTATGGTTCTATCTTTTATAGTTTAGGCAGCGTACGCAAAATAAGCAACTTTTCTGGTTGATTTTTTACACCTTGTGTCCGAAAAACCCAAATATCTATATACGGAACCCTATTTTTTTCCAAAATAAAATTTAGCCTATGTTACTCGTGGATAATGTAGCTTTCGAATGGTGAAAGAATTTTTGAAATCGGTCCAGTACTTTTTAAGCCTATTCATTACAAACAAACAAACATACAAAGTTTTCCTCTTTATAATATTAGTATAGATGTATGGACTGTTTCTAAGATACTTACAATTTTATATTTTTTCAGTAGTAGTACAGTTCATTAATAGGTGATCCAATTTATAAAAACACTGAATATGGTTTCAGTTTCAATTGCACAAGTAGTAAGAAGTATAATAAGCAAATCCAAACCCAATTAAAGCTTTGTATTTTTATATTTATTGAATTCTTACTAACGAAAGTCGAAACATATTATTGCAATTTTAATTTCTACAATCATAGAATGCCAAATTAATATGACAGCTTAAAAAGAAATGTAGTGGTTTAACTATATTTAATTATCTTCTAAATAATGAATATCTAAGTCCAAATACCTAAATATTATCTCTATGATATCAGGAAGAAGTTTTGAAGTCGATAATACCTGACTGGTTGGTTTAAGATTAGAGAGAGTTTTGCCGAACGAGTCAGTAGCAAAACTAAATGAAAATCAACGCTCCTGTTTTTGCGTAGAAATAATTATTTTTAGATAATATTTTAAAGATAAGATATAGGTGTCAAAAATAGCACCAACGATTTGTGTAAACCACTGTTATTTTTTTAAGTAATGTAGTTTTCATCTTATAGCGGAAACTTCAAAGTGCAATGAAGAGTAAGATGTTACTGTTTATTTGTAAGTAAAATGTTAAAATAAAGATCTTACAACAGTTATAGGTTTTAAATTGTGCTTAGAATTGCTTATTGTACTTCTGTTAGTTACCGAGGGAATTAAAAGCACCATTTACGTGTTTAATTATTACCCAAACAGGTGGGTGATTTTTACTTTCAATAACTCAAAAGTGGTCCAATTTCGTCCATACAAAATTATTTGTTCAGCCCCATGCTTCAAATGATTTGTCTTCACTCCCCGGATCTCGATTTAAAGGATTTTCAGTTTCCTACGTTTTATTAAACTGTATTAATTTTCCTACGTTAGTACTTTCACATAGAAATGGAACTTTACGAAAACGGTAGTGGTGAATATGTAAAAAAAGCGTTAAAAAGATCACAGGCTATTCCAATTTTTTATAATTCTTTCTGCTGGAACATTTAGTAAATAACAATATAACATACCTTATTTAAAATAAAATACTAACTATAAAACTGAACATTGTAGGATTTGAAACGTAATCAAAAATATTTCTAAAAATAAAAAAAATTAATTTAATTAAGTATATAATTTTGATATAATCTCATTATGTTTTTATTTATTCAGATTGTAATTCTAATACTTACAACTTAAAATCAGAATTTATTTAAATTAAATTATAAAAAAGTAACTCTTTTTTTTTACTAATGAGTGTAAGTTTTGTTACAACATAGTAGTAAAATAAACATTAAAGTTTTATAAAATATGCAACAAATTTAAAAAAAATGAAAAAATCTGAATTATCCGGATAATCCGGATTTTTGGGAGAAAAAATTCGGAAATCTGGATTTTCAAAAAGTCAAACGTTTGTGGAGGTTTGGATTTTGCGGCAAGTGGCAAACGTGCGGACTCGGCAGTAGGAATACATTTTTTGCAAGTGCCTGCCTAAGTAGTTACCATCAAATCGTCAGCGCCTACCTGATACAGTATTATTATCTCACGAAACGACACGTACTTTAGTGACCACACGAGCTAACGATAGGTACTCGTCTCCATGCACACATCGAACACAGCGTGTTTTTATACTTGTAACAGAACACACTACATAGAAACTGTCAAAATAATTGAATATAATTTAATCATTTTTTACTTAGGTAGGTACCTACCTATAATATCTATTCAAATTATGTGTGCTATGTGTTGCATTAAAACAGTTATCTATGGATTTTATTATCTTTTTCAATACAAATAATAAAATAAGATGACCTACTGCCGACACGTCTACACTGTAACACTTTGGGTTCATGTAAGTTCACGCCGGCGACGTAGGCGCGCGGCTCGCTTTGCGGCAATTGCGGGCAACTCTTGGAAGCGTTAAATGCCTATTTCGCTTGGTCTTCGTGGCCTTAATAAGGATAGTGCTAGAAATCATAAATCGGGTCATTTGCATCCTATTCAAAAGGTTAATGTCCTTTTTCACACGATTCACATCGATCACTTAGGTCCATTCACAAAAAGTAAGAAGGGCAACTCCTACATTTTGACAATTGTTGATGGCTTTACTAAGTATGTGTTTGTAAAACCTACAAAAGACACCAAAACTAAAAGCACCTTAGGAGTTCTCGAAAGCTTATTTCAGGATTTTGGGTTACCGTCTAGAATAATATCTGACCGCGGAACTTCTTTTACTTCTGGTGCGTTTAAAAGGTTTTGTGACTTTTATGGAATCAAGCATGTATTAAACGCAGTGGCGTGTCCTAGGGCCAACGGTCAAGCCGAACGTTTTAACCAAACAATTTTAAACTCATTAATAAAATACAATACAGGCGAAAATGAGCGTAATTAGGACACGTGGCTGCGGAGTATACAATGGGGAATAAATAACGACCGGAAAGGCAGCGTCAGAAGCTCTATTTGGATATAGATTTCGAGATAGTTTGGTCAACAGATTGGATATTGGAGCCGATAGCGTATCAGAAAATTTAAAAACAATAAGATCCGACATCGGTGCAAATATTGAGTCTGTACAAGAAAGACAAAAAAGAAATTACGATAAGGGACGATTGCCGGCTACTGTTTATAGAAATGGAGATTTAGTCAAGATAACTAGAACAAATTTTTATAACAAAGGAAATAGTAGCAAGCTTATGTCTAAATTTATAGGCCCATATAAAATTGTGAAAGTACTCGGTAACGATAGATATAAAATTAGTAATGTTCCTGGGTCTAAACATAAGGGTAAATCATTCGAGACTGTTGTTGCAGCAGACAGATTAAGACACTGGATTAATGATCTTAGTTCCAAATCTAATAACATCGTTGATTCGTCTGATAACGACAGTGAAGATGATCTACCCTTGTCTGAATTGCAAAAGCGACTTAAAACCAAACATATTTGATTGATAAATGATTAGTCTATGCTTAAACCGTAGAATAATATATATTTTTGCCGAATGTGATGATTTTTATTATTGTAGAGCAATAAAGTGTCATAAGTATGTCCAAACTATGTTAAGGTTCTTCTGTATATTGCGTATTATTTTTCAGTCATATTGTGTTTTAAAATAGTATTGATGTAAGCAATATTTTCTGTTGTCTGCACTTATATTAATATAATAATAATAATTAAAGTTCCAATTGTATAAAATACTGTTAAATATTTTTGTTATTAGAATGTATGTCGTATAGTTAACGTTTTACTTTTGTAGTTATTAATATTTTTTTGTGCACCAGGAGGTGGCACAAGGTCGGATGGCCGAATGTGATGATTTTTATCAACTTAATCATTATTGGTAATATTCAAATTGTATTTTTCGGTTAGAAATCAGGTGATATCTTGTGATAGCGATTGACCAATCAGAGCGCGCCGCCATTATCGTATGATCCAGATACATCGCGGTGGGGAAAAAAAACATGGAGGGCTTGATTGGGCAGTCGCAAGAGATGGGGGATGGATTCTGCTTCGAGTATTGTAACCAGACGGTCAAGAAATAAATTGTTCAGAACGTGAAGTATTTAATTTATTATACGAGTTTCAAAGAAGGATAGAATATTTAGTATTTTAGTACATGAATTCGATAACGGATTATCCCGCGCGGAGTTGATTCTAACGTCAATTTTTATTCGAAATCCCCGGCTTCTATGAAAAAGTGTAAAAATACTTTTTCGGCATGTTAAATAACATTGAAAAAGGGCTGGCTAAAACTATCAGCCAAACTAACTGCGCATATTGGTTCGGCGTCGATTCACACTGAGACGAAATGATACGCGAAGCGGCGCTGAATTTTTAATAGACTTCTCTATTCTATATCTCAGAAGAAGATATGATAAGCTATTCAAGATATTTTATTCATTACACAAGAAAACATGTTTCATTGAATTCGAATGTCATGTGCAGTGTATGACTGATGTCATACGAAACGTGTATCTTGTTGTGTAGGGAATAAAGTTCAATATTGAATAGCTATCTTAAAAACGCAGCGACGTTTCGCGTGTCGTCGCGGAAGCATCTGGCCATGTCTATCCGTTACAATCCGCTCACTTGGCCAGTGATTAGTCATTGGCTAGCCGCACACACACCATATTATTGGCAATAATGCTCATATTGACAATAATATTCCTTGTGTGCGGGCCATATTGCCGTTTTTTGTATGTGTAGACTAGTATTGACAAATTTATTCAGTCAATAATATTGCACGTGTGCGGCTAGCCACTAGGCAATATCATTTTTTTAATTGACAAACGGCCCACCATACATTCCCACCACTGCTAAAAGTTTTCTTTGTTGCGAAAGTTTGCGTATGTACAACTGTCTTTCATGCTGAAACTACTGAATCGATTTCAAAGAAATTTGACATGGTAGTGGATTATAAGGCCCTTGATTATCACAAATACGTAGCATCGACGATTTTTTTCGGAAAAATAAGCGGTTACCGTGGGATAGAAGATTTCTTTTTTCGCGAACGAAGTCGAAACGAATATCTAGGTGATGTAATAAATTACGTTTTATTAAGTTTTATATTTATACTAATATTATAAAGAGAAAGATTTGTTTGTTTGCATTGAATAAGCTCCTAAACTACTGGACCGATTTTGATGAAATTTGGTACAGATATAGAGTACACCATATGGCCACAGTTTTTCCGTTTCTGCGAATTTCCTTTTGCGCGCACAAAGTCGCAATATCGAGTATGTTATTATTTAATTTATTTATTTTTGCTTCATGCCTCAACTATATTTTATATACGTAAATAACTATAAATATGTTGCTCATTCATTCGAATAAATTATTTGTACTGTATACAAAGCTGCAACGTCTGCAAAACAAGCAATACCCGGCTCATTTGTGGGCAACCGTGCGTGTCAGTGGCGGGTCTATGTCTTGTGAATGACGGATGCTCCCATAAACCACGCGCGGCCCATTGGCGGCTGCCCATTGCCCATTAGCCTGACTCCGCCACTGTGTTAGGGTCAGTTCATACTAGCGCAGAAAAAAGTAGCAAATGCACTCTCAAGTCCACGACGAAATTTCTTCTGAGATAAAAAAGCATTCGTCAAGCGCAGACTGCGACTCTGCGCGTCTTCTTTATATCTCAGGAGTCAGAAGGAATATGTGCGTTACGTTGCGTAAGGGTGAATTTGCTTTATTAAATTTCCGAATTTCGCTTCGCTGCTTTCGATTGTACACCAGTATGTATTGACCTTTAGCCTGACTCCGCTATTGATTAATAAATTACATAATAATTATATCGATCGATATACCTATTACTGGGACAATTATTGTAGATACAACATATTATCTATTTGCACGAGTGATCATTTTTATGACAAACAATATTTGTGTTAAAAAATATTTTTAACACAAACACTATAATGTCTAAAATAGTAGAAATTAGATTTTTTATTGTTACTGGGTGTTTTAACAGGCAGTGACCAAACTTTCAAGATTGAAAGTACTCTTGAATATAAGCAACTATTACTATGCAGCTATGACATCTTCTTTCTTACTTGAAAGAAAATCAGCTGTTTCTTACAAAAGGGCTATGGCATAGATAGCAATTTGTAGGAAACAGCTGATTTTTTTAAAGTAGGAAAGTTGACACCATAGTTAAGGTTGCTTAATTGCTTATAATCAAGAGAATATTCCCTCCTGAAAATTTGGTCACCGCCTGTAAAAACACCTTATAATAGTTTTCTCGATTAATAAAATACGTAGATATACAATCCACCAAATTGCCGCTCAACCATGCACATAATGTTTCTTGTGTACAATAAATTGTTAAATAAATAAATAATAAATAATTAAATACGTTAATACCATCCCAACTCATGGGATACTCATCCCAACTTACTTGTCCAGTAGTTGTGGTATAGTATACGGGTATGCGACCCCGGCTTCCCTAGCTATTACTGTCTTATCCCTTGCCCTCCTGGGCGGTAATATCCTACATTTCCTATTTCCCACTCTAACTTACCAATCTTCCTTTCCACACCACCTATCCTTCCCTTTCCCTATTCCTACCCTCTCCACCAATCCGTGGAAACGCAACGGATAATCATAAAAATAATTTAATTATCCAAAATGGCGGCGATGTGGTTCACCACCCATCACGTCTCGTTTCTCGCGGAGGTGAAAAGCGGACCATGGAGAGCCGCTTCGCTACGTTGAATGTAAGAGGAGTAAGAATGAAAGCGAACGAAGCGAAATGAGTATGTAAGGATCGTAGCAAGTGGCAAAAAGTGGTCTCTGCCTACCCCTTTACGGGAAAAAGGCGTGATTATATGTATGTATGTATGTAATACCACCGATATATTGTACGCACGCACACATACTCACGTGTAAATAGGTACGTAGTTCAACTATGTCTATAATGGTCCATGCGATTACACACACACTTGTGTTTAAATATTTTGAGGCAATATTGCAATACCCAGGATCTTAAAGGAAAATTCAATCGCGTTACATTCTTGCTTACAAGTTTCTGAATATCAACGTTATATGGAAAAATTACGTAAACAAAAATTAAATATACACGTCATATTATATACATCGTATAATATATACAATTATTCACACTTTTTATATAGTATGAATCTAAAATTTCGGTTTCCTTTCCAGCTGCATTAAAGCGTGTACTATTATGTGACACGACCTTAATCCATTTGCGTTAAAAATGTTGTAACCCAGAAACGTAATGAAAAGGATTTTCCTAATTATTCCGCATTTTCGTAATTATGGTGTATCCGGATACGAACCTATGCCGGTAATGCTTTCATGGGGCTCTCGTATCATGTAGCATGTAATTATTTTATGTAATTACATTTGAATACTTTATCAGTATAACTCAACTCCACTACGTTCTAAGCCGATTTAGTTTTAACTTAATCGGCTTAGAATTTAATCTAAAAAATTGAAAAAACTGTATTTAAAAATTATTATGTCTATGTACTTATATTATGAGGCATTTATATACGTTGCATTTATTTATGACATATATTGAATTGCTAAAACATTCAAATGGTTGTGAAAAAACAACGAAATATTATCATATACCGAGTTACTAAGTTGGCGAAAGACATTAATTTAATGCCAACATAGCGCATGTATTTGGTATATTTTGTGTACAATTGTGTACAATTAATATACTATCAAGCGATTGACAATACATGAAAAATTCAGATTTAAAAATAAATTGAAATTAATTCATATCTAAACTGTAATAGGTAATATGTTATAAAATTAATATTAGCTCAAACTGATTTCGATAGCTTACACTGATTAACAGTCTCAAACACAAAAATTTAGTCACCTACTTATAAATTTATGTGCCTGTTTAGTTTAATTTTATTCATCTTTTAATTGCACTTTTTTAAATATTTTTGGTGCCTGATTAGTTTCGCCAGTTTAGTAATTTAGACGCCAACATGTAATTTTTCTCTGCCAAATTTTGACTGTTCCAAATTTGGCAGAGAAAAATTACATGTTGGCGTGGTCCATGGTGACCAAATATATTCGCTCTGTCCGTCTGTCTGCCTGTCTGTCTGTCCGCGCCTCTAGCTCCTATAATTATGAATATAAATTGATGAAATTTGGTGCAGTTATAGATTGTGTATAGATCACGGTTTCGGGATCATAAAAAATAATAATTTTATATTTTAGGGGTGGCTCTCCATACATGTGAAGTGGGGATGAAAAATATTTTTTCATTCTACCCCATCGTCTGGACGACCTATTCTACGATACCGTAGAATAGGTCTTTTAAAATAAAGGCAAGGTTTCATACGTTAATTTTTTATAAAGTTGAGTTGAGGAATTTTCGAATAATCGGCCTTTTTATTTATTTATTTATTTATTAAACAACATATATTACAACAGAAGTTACAGCTTTATGTGTACCATAAACCTTCACGGTTTGTGCGGTACAGCAATATTCGACGCGCGCATTATACAAATTACAATAGGTACTTATATAGTATAATAATGGTAAAAATTGAAGAATATCTAACCAATCTTACAAAAATAATTAGTTCTGTTACATATTTTACAAATGTAAGGTAGGTACAATCGATTCTCGTGTGCAGGGCTGTAGCTGGGAACCGGTTACGACTTACGACCGGCGATCGTAGGCAGCTTACATATAGAATGTTTTCATTACGTTGTTAATCAGTTAATTGTATATATGTATATATATATATATATATATATATATATATATTTTTTAAATAAATCCTCCAAAGTAGTTTGTAAGTTGGTCCCCCCCCTAGGATTTTTAAACTATAGGAGATAGAAACTTGCAAATTTTTATGCTGATAGATCATGCTAAAATTGTTAAGGAAAATTATTGTAAACCAAATCAGACAGTAACTTTTGGAGTAATTAAAAAAAAGCATATTACGCGTTTATAGTTACGGAACCCTCCTTAGACATGTCCTGACATGCTCTTGGTTAGATTTTTTAAAGCCATTTTGACATTCGTACTGATGATTCACTGCATTTTTAACGCGAGTATTATAGGCGCCAACGGTATACAATCCTCTTTCTTAACCCTTCCTATTGTTTACGGGGTGATTTAATAACGAAATATATATTAGTCAGGCGATAAATCAAACCTCCCTGCCCGCCTCACTCCCCCCGAGCAGTTCGCAGCAAATACAGTCATCATGGTAAGGTTTTTAATAACTTGGCAACCCTATTCTTCACGGTGTTGCCAGCACCGATTCTGTTGGCACCTGGGAAAAATAAGTTGCGGTGAATTGACGAAGCTGTGACACTGAGGCTTTTGATAAAGTACATTATGTTTACCATTTAAGTTACACTGTTTAGTATTATACTAATTTTGATGCGTTTGGATGGTACATGATTTCTAATAATTAAAAACAAAAAACTGGTTCCCGCAACTTCGTTTGCCTGGAACTATTGGAAACGGAACCCTAAGATAAAAGTATTCAACTTCACAGAACATCACCAGTCCTATATGCCAGGGAAATTCCCGTGAAAATAGGACCAGCCGATTCAGAGATTAGCAAGAGCAAACAGACAGGTAGATAGATAAAAATTCCTGTATTAATAACATTGTATAAATATTATTATTATTTTTTCAGAAATAAATTAGATGTAGAGAAAAATAATAGATATTAGGGCAAGATTAGTAAGTATGTCATGTTTAAATACGTTTTATTTTAAGAATTATTTCACGAGCTCAAAATAATGTAATTTACGAGAAATAAACGTTTTGTAATTTACATACTCAGATTTAAGCAACAATTTTAAGTATGAAATATCGCCACATTCGGGAAAGCTGCTAAAGCTGGCAACACGGGATTATGATAAATGTCAAAGGAGAAAATAATGCAAGGGGTTGAGCCTTAAATATTTATTATTGTTTAATTGTAATTTATTTTGTTTGCATTTAATTATTTTGGCGTTAGGTTTACTTTCGCGAATTATTTCAGTTTTTGCTGTAACAATTAATTGTTTCATCAACTGAGAGTGGATTTGTTTACTGTTTTTATTGCTGTTTCAAAATTTTTACTTTACTTAAAGAAAAAAAAACAATAATTTTGTTTTTTGTATGGTTTTGTTGTATAGTTTGTTGATGAAAAATAAAACCTAACTAGGAGTATATCTAAGGAGGGTTTAGTAATTATCAACGCGCAATAAGTTTTCCTTAAATTAATTCAATACTTAAATTAATACAAATGCTCAGTTATATCGTTTACTCAAAAACGGAACAAAATTCTCTGGCAATATAACATCGATGATCAAACACTTAACCGCGTACATGTAATTAAACATTTAGGCATCCTTTTTGACGACAAACTTTCATTTCGGGCCCACTACGATCATATTATTTGTAAAGCAAATCAACTCCAAGGATTTGTTTTAAGAGCAACAAAAGACTTTAAAAAGCCTACAAGCACCTTATACTTGTTCTCTGCCCTGGTAAGGACTATTTTAGAATATGGAAGTCCTATATGGTCCCCGAATTACAAAGCACATGTAGAAAATATTGAGCGCGTTCAGAGAAAATTTCTCAAAATCCTTTGTTACCGTCACTTTCCCGGTCGTTCAAATTTAAATTACCTTGATAGACTCATTTATTTCAAAGTACAGACTCTTGAAAATCGTCGTATATTTCTCGACCTATCGTATTTATTCAAAATTATAAACTACTTTGTTGATTCACCGGAGCTACTGTCTCAAATTAGTTTTAATATTAAATTCAGTGTACGTAGAGCTAGTCGTACAAACTTATTTGCCTTACAAGTTTATAAAAATAATATTTCTTACTTTAACACATTAACACGTATGGCCCGTCTATATAATAATTATGCTAAAGATAATAAAACGTTGGACATTTTTAATAATAACAGTAAATCATACTATAAAATTGTAAAAAACATCCTCCATAGCATGCTTACCTTAGAGTGTTTTGAGTAACACACGTTGCGTCCTATTGTTTGTCTATAAATTGTAGTTAATGTTGAGCTATCATTTATATCTAAAATAGTATTCTGTTGTATAGTGTGCAGATATTTGTTACGTTGCGATCTAAATCAAAAATTTGTATCAGCAATTTGTGATTTGTAAAGATTTACAATGTGTTATCGTGCATTTAAATAAATAAATAAAATAAAATAAATAAATTCAAAAGTTTCTGGTCGTGACGCGGAAATCGACCATTTTAAATCTGCCATAAAGCCGCACAGTGAAAATTGACCATGTACTTATACAACAAATCGAATAGGCTGCAAGGCAATTTGTCAAGCGACTTACCGACGGAAAAAAAAATACCCATGTTTTCGTATTAGGTTCTAAAACGTCAATGCCCATCATCATTGACCACTTATTGCTGCTATTGTTAAAGTGTTAATAAAAACTAAACTTGTATCAGCCGCTGCAGATTTTCAACAATCTCGTCGAAGATTTAGTGACTGTTGAAATATTTTTTACAATAAGTGAAAAGAGGAAAAAATTTCTCAAATATGGTTTAATAAATTAGTCTACATCAAAATAGCCTTAATATGAAAGTGTATTAGAATTACAAATTATACTGGCTGAATCTGAATATACAAGCTGTACGGTTTAGCTAATCGTACGTTTAATCTTATTAATGGCCGAAACTCCGCCACACGCCTTACGCCACATGACTAACTGACGTCTACTGTCATCTGTGACGTCGGTGCTATATCTATATACAGATAAATAAAATTGAAGTGACTGTTTGTAATTTCGAATTAACAGCCTTTCACTTAATGTATTTGAAAGTATATTCGGTAGTGACAATAAAATATCAATCTTTAAAATTTTTGTCTGTCTGTCTATCTGTCTGTCTGTTTGTTTCAGCTAATCTCTGAAAGGGCCGGACCAATTTTCATGGGACTTTTACTGGCAGATAGCTGATGTTATGAGGTCTAACATAAGCTACTTTTATATTAGGGTTCCATTTAAAAAATAGGGTTCCATTTCCGTTAGTTCTATGCAAACGAAGTTGCGGGCATCAGCTAGTAATAACTATATTCACATGAACTACACAGTTAAAACTGAAAGTTATGGCATATAAGTAAGTTTATAGGGTCATACAATGATACTACGGCTTACGATTTTTTCATATTAGTTATAATTTTTAAGAGCAAGCTTGGCCCAAAAATGTATGTTTTTGTATTTAGTGCTCTCATACTAGTGAAAAAATGCATTTAATCAAAAGGCACGCTACTTTTTTGTAGGAGATTGTAATTGATAAAATACCAAATTATGAGCTACTCACGAAATAGGCTCACTGCGCACTCCGGCTCGATGTAGCGCACTGCTCTACGGTGCTACGGTTCGGCGCTGGGCGCTACGGCACAGATTAAAGAAAGCTAGGACGGTATTCATTTTTATTCTGTGGCTACGATGTGGAGTGGGGTACTACGGTTCGGCGCTGGGCGCTACGGCACAGATTAAAGAAAGCTAGGACGGTATTTATTTTTATTCTGTGGCTACGATGTGGAGTGGGGTACTACGGTTCGGCGCTGGGCGTTACGGCACAGATTAAAGAAAGCTAGGACGGTATTTATTTTTATTCTGTGGCTACGATGTGGAGTGGGGTACTACGGTTCGGCGCTGGGCGCTACGGCACAGATTAAAGAAAGCTAGGACGGTATTTATTTTTATTCTGTGGCTACGATGTGGAGTGGGGTACTACGGTTCGGCGCTGGGCGTTACGGCACAGATTAAAGAAAGCTAGGACGGTATTTATTTTTATTCTGTGGCTACGATGTGGAGTGGGATACTACGGTACGGCGCGGGACGGCACGGCACAGATTAAAGAAAGCTAGGACTGTATTTATTTTTACTTTGTGGCTACGATGTGGAGTGGGGTACTACGGTGCGGCGCGGGGCGCTACGGCACAGATTATAGAAAGCTAGGACAGTTTTTACTTTTACTCTGTGGCTACGAGGCGGCATGAGGTACTACGGTGCGGCGTTGGGCGCCACGGCACAGATTAAAAAAAGCTAGGACAGTATTTATTTTTACTCTGTGGCTACGATGCGGCGTGGGGCGCTACGGCACAGATTATAGAAAGCTAGGACAGTTTTTATTTTTAGTCTGTGGCTACGAGGCGGCGCGGCGTGAGGTACTAAGGTGCGGCGCGGGGCGCTAAGGCACAGATTAAATAAAGGTAGGACAGTATTTATTTTGACTCTGTGGCTACGATGTGGAGTGGGGTACTACGGTGCGGCACGGGGCGCTAAGGCACAGATTAAATAAAGCTAGGACGGTATTTATTTTTACTGTGGCTACGATGTGGAGTGGGGTACTACGGTGCGGCGCGGGGCGCTAAGGCACAGATTAAATAAAGCTAGGACGGTATTTATTTTTACTGTGGCTACATTGCGGCGTGGGGTACTACGGTGCGGCGCGGGGCGCTAAGGCACAGATTAAATAAAGCTAGGACGGTATTTATTTTTACTGTGGCTACGATGTGGAGTGGGGTACTACGGTGCGGCGCGGGGCGCTAAGGCACAAATTAAATAAAGCTAGGACGGTATTTATTTTTACTGTGGCTACGATGTGGAGTGGGGTACTACGGTGCGGCGCGGGGCGCTAAGGCACAGATTAAATAAAGCTAGGACGGTATTTATTTTTATTCTGTGGCTACGATGTGGAGTGGGGTACTACGGTTCGGCGCTGGGCGCTTCGGCACAGATTAAAGAAAGCTAGGACGGTATTTATTTTTATTCTGTGGCTACGATGTGGAGTGGGGTACTACGGTTCGGCGCTGGGCGCTACGGCACAGATTAAAGAAAGATAGGACGGTATTTATTTTTATTCTGTGGCTACGAAGTGGAGTGGGGTACTACGGTTCGGCGCTGGGCGCTACGGTACAGATTAAAGAAAGCTAGGACGGTATTTATTTTTATTCTGTGGCTACGATGTGGAGTGGGGTACTACGGTTCGGCGCTGGGCGTTACGGCACAGATTAAAGAAAGCTAGGACGGTATTTATTTTTATTCTGTGGCTACGATGTGGAGTGGGGTACTACGGTTCGGCGCTGGGCGCTACGGCACAGATTAAAGAAAGCTAGGACGGTATTTATTTTTATTCTGTGGCTACGATGTGGAGTGGGGTACTACGGTTCGGCGCTGGGCGTTACGGCACTGATTAAAGAAAGCTAGGACGGTATTTATTTTTATTCTGTGGCTACGATGTGGAGTGGGGTACTACGGTTCGGCGCTGGGCGCTACGGCACAGATTAAAGAAAGCTAGGACGGTATTTATTTTTATTCTGTGGCTACGATGTGGAGTGGGGTACTACGGTTCGGCGCTGGGCGTTACGGCACAGATTAAAGAAAGCTAGGACGGTATTTATTTTTATTCTGTGGCTACGATGTGGAGTGGGGTACTACGGTTCGGCGCTGGGCGCTACGGCACAGATTAAAGAAAGCTAGGATAGTATTTATTTTTACTGTGGCTACAATGCGGCGTGGGGTATTTCGGTGCGGCGCTGGGTGCTATGGCACAGATTAAAGAAAGCTAGGATAGTGTTTATTTTTACTGTGGCTACAATGCGGCGTGGGGCGCTACGGCACAGATTAAAGAAAGCTTGGACAGTATTTATTTTTACTCTGTAGCTACGATGCGGCGTGGGGCACTACGGCACAGATTATAGAAAGCTAGGACAGTTTTTATTTTTACTCTGTGGCTACGAGGCGGCGTGAGGTACTACGGTACGGCGCGGGACGGCACGGCACAGATTAAAGAAAGCTAGGACTGTATTTATTTTTACTTTGTGGCTACGATGTGGAGTGGGGTACTACGGTGCGGCGCGGGGCGCTACGGCACAGATTATAGAAAGCTAGGACAGTTTTTACTTTTACTCTGTGGCTACGAGGCGGCATGAGGTACTACGGTGTGGCGTTGGGCGCCACGGCACAGATTAAAAAAAGCTAGGACAGTATTTATTTTTACTCTGTGGCTACGATGCGGCGTGGGGCGCTACGGCACAGATTATAGAAAGCTAGGACAGTTTTTATTTTTAGTCTGTGGCTACGAGGCGGCGCGGCGTGAGGTACTAAGGTGCGGCGCGGGGCGCTAAGGCACAGATAAAATAAAGCTAGGACAGTATTTATTTTGACTCTGTGGCTACGATGTGGAGTGGGGTACTACGGTGCGGCACGGGGCGCTAAGGCACAGATTAAATAAAGCTAGGACGGTATTTATTTTTACTGTGGCTACGATGTGGAGTGGGGTACTACGGTGCGGCGCGGGGCGCTAAGGCACAGATTAAATAAAGCTAGGACGGTATTTATTTTTACTGTGGCTACATTGCGGCGTGGGGTACTAGGGTGCGGCGCGGGGCGCTAAGGCACAGATTAAATAAAGCTAGGACGGTATTTATTTTTACTGTGGCTACGATGTGGAGTGGGGTACTACGGTGCGGCGCGGGGCGCTAAGGCACAGATTAAATAAAGCTAGGACGGTATTTATTTTTACTGTGGCTACGATGTGGAGTGGGGTACTACGGTGCGGCGCGGGGCGCTAAGGCACAGATTAAATAAAGCTAGGACGGTATTTATTTTTACTGTGGCTACATTGCGGCGTGGGGTACTACGGTGCGGCGCGGGGCGCTAAGGCACAGATTAAATAAAGCTAGGACGGTATTTATTTTTACTGTGGCTACGATGTGGAGTGGGGTACTACGGTGCGGCGCGGGGCGCTAAGGCACAGATTAAATAAAGCTAGGACGGTATTTATTTTTACTGTGGCTACATTGCGGCGTGGGGTACTACGGTGCGGCGCGGGGCGCTAAGGCACAGATTAAATAAAGCTAGGACGGTATTTATTTTTACTGTGGCTACATTGCGGCGTGGGGTACTACGGTGCGGCGCGGGGCGCTTAGGCACAGATTAAATAAAGCTAGGACGGTATTTATTTTTACTGTGGCTACGATGTGGAGTGGGGTACTACGGTGCGGCGCGGGGCGCTAAGGCAGAGATTAAATAAAGCTAGGACGGTATTTATTTTTACTGTGGCTATGATGTGGAGTGGGGTACTACGGTGCGGCGCGGGGCGCTAAGGCACAGATTAAATAAAGCTAGGACGGTATTTATTTTTACTGTGGCTATGATGTGGAGTGGGGTACTACGGTGCGGCGCGAGGCGCTAAGGCACAGATTAAATAAAGCTAGGACGGTATTTATTTTTACTGTGGCTACATTGCGGCGTGGGGTACTACGGTGCGGCGCGGGGCGCTAAGGCACAGATTAAATAAAGCTAGGACGGTATTTATTTTTACTGTGGCTACATTGCGGCGTGGGGTACTACGGTGCGACGCGGTGCGGTGCGGCACAGATTAAATAAAGCTAGGACGGTATTTATTTTTACTGTGGCTACATTGCGGCGTGGGGTACTACGGTGCGACGCGGTGCGGTGCGGCACAGATTAAATAAAGCTAGGACGGTATTTATTTTTACTGTGGCTACATTGCGGCGTGGGGTACTACGGTGCGGCGCGGGGCGCTAAGGCACAGATTAAATAAAGCTAGGACGGTATTTATTTTTACTGTGGCTACATTGCGGCGTGGGGTACTACGGTGCGGCGCGGGGCGCTAAGGCACAGATTAAATAAAGCTAGGACGGTATTTATTTTTACTGTGGCTACATTGCGGCGTGGGGTACTACGGTGCGGCGCGGGGCGCTAAGGCACAGATTAAATAAAGCTAGGACGGTATTTATTTTTACTGTGGCTACATTGTGGCGTGGGGTACTACGGTGCGGCGCGGGGCGCTAAGGCACAGATTAAATAAAGCTAGGACGGTATTTATTTTTACTGTGGCTACATTGCGGCGTGGGGTACTACGGTGCGGCGCGGGGCGCTAAGGCACAGATTAAATAAAGCTAGGACGGTATTTATTTTTACTGTGGCTACATTGCGGCGTGGGGTACTACGGTGCGGCGCGGGGCGCTAAGGCACAGATTAAATAAAGCTAGGACGGTATTTATTTTTACTGTGGCTACATTGCGGCGTGGGGTACTACGGTGCGGCGCGGAGCGCTAAGGCACAGATTAAATAAAGCTAGGACGGTATTTATTTTTACTGTGGCTACATTGCGGCGTGGGGTACTACGGTGCGGCGCGGGGCGCTAAGGCACAGATTAAATAAAGCTAGGACGGTATTTATTTTTACTGTGGCTACATTGCGGCGTGGGGTACTACGGTGCGGCGCGGGGCGCTAAGGCACAGATTCAATAAAGCTAGGACGGTATTTATTTTAACTGTGGCTACATTGCGGCGTGGGGTACTACGGTGCGGCGCGGGGCGCTAAGGCACAGATTAAATAAAGCTAGGACGGTATTTATTTTTACTGTGACTACATTGCGGCGTGGGGTACTACGGTGCGGCGCGGGGCGCTAAGGCACAGATTAAATAAAGCTAGGACGGTATTTATTTTTACTGTGGCTACATTGCGGCGTGGGGTACTACGGTGCGACGCGGTGCGGTGCGGCACAGATTAAATATAGCTAGGACGGTATTTATTTTTACTGTGGCTACATTGCGGCGTGGGGTACTACGGTGCGGCGCGGGGCGCTAAGGCACAGATTAAATAAAGCTAGGCCGGTATTTATTTTTACTGTGGCTACATTGCGGCGTGGGGTACTACGGTGCGGCGCGGGGCGCTAAGGCACAGATTAAATAAAGCTAGGACGGTATTTATTTTTACTGTGGCTACATTGCGGCGTGGGGTACTACGGTGCGGCGCGGGGCGCTAAGGCACAGATTAAATAAAGCTAGGACGGTATTTATTTTTACTGTGGCTACATTGCGGCGTGGGGTACTACGGTGCGGCGCGGGGCGCTAAGGCACAGATTAAATAAAGCTAGGACGGTATTTATTTTTACTGTGGCTACATTGCGGCGTGGGGTACTACGGTGCGGCGCGGGGCGCTAAGGCACAGATTAAATAAAGCTAGGACGGTATTTATTTTTACTGTGGCTACATTGCGGCGTGGGGTACTACGGTGCGACGCGGGGCGCTAAGGCACAGATTAAATAAAGCTAGGACGGTATTTATTTTTACTGTGGCTACATTGCGGCGTGGGGTACTACGGTGCGGCGCGGGGCGCTAAGGCACAGATTAAATAAAGCTAGGACGGTATTTATTTTTACTGTGGCTACATTGCGGCGTGGGGTACTACGGTGCGACGCGGTGCGGTGCGGCACAGATTAAATAAAGCTAGGACGGTATTTATTTTTACTGTGGCTACATTGCGGCGTGGGGTACTACGGTGCGGCGCGGGGCGCTAAGGCACAGATTAAATAAAGCTAGGATAGTATTTATTTTTACTGTGGCTACAATGCGGCGTGGGGCGCTACGGCACAGATTAAAGAAAGCTTGGACAGTATTTATTTTTACTCTGTAGCTACGATGCGGCGTGGGGCACTACGGCACAGATTATAGAAAGCTAGGACAGTTTTTATTTTTACTCTGTGGCTACGAGGCGGCGTGAGGTACTACGGTACGGCGCGGGACGGCACGGCACAGATTAAAGAAAGCTAGGACTGTATTTATTTTTACTTTGTGGCTACGATGTGGAGTGGGGTACTACGGTGCGGCGCGGGGCGCTACGGCACAGATTATATAAAGCTAGGACAGTTTTTACTTTTACTCTGTGGCTACGAGGCGGCATGAGGTACTACGGTGCGGCGTTGGGCGCCACGGCACAGATTAAAAAAAGCTAGGACAGTATTTATTTTTACTCTGTGGCTACGATGCGGCGTGGGGCGCTACGGCACAGATTATAGAAAGCTAGGACAGTTTTTATTTTTAGTCTGTGGCTACGAGGCGGCGCGGCGTGAGGTACTAAGGGGCGGCGCGGGGCGCTAAGGCACAGATTAAATAAAGCTAGGACGGTATTTATTTTTACTGTGGCTACATTGCGGCGTGGGGTACTACGGTGCGGCGCGGGGCGCTAAGGCACAGATTAAATAAAGCTAGGACGGTATTTATTTTTACTGTGGCTACATTGCGGCGTGGGGTACTACGGTGCGACGCGGGGCGCTAAGGCACAGATTAAATAAAGCTAGGACGGTATTTATTTTTACTGTGGCTACATTGCGGCGTGGGGTACTACGGTGCGGCGCGGGGCGCTAAGGCACAGATTAAATAAAGCTAGGACGGTATTTATTTTTACTGTGACTACATTGCGGCGTGGGGTACTACGGTGCGGCGCGGGGCGCTAAGGCACAGATTAAATAAAGCTAGGACGGTATTTATTTTTACTGTGGCTACATTGCGGCGTGGGGTACTACGGTGCGGCGCGGGGCGCTAAGGCACAGATTAAATAAAGCTAGGACGGTATTTATTTTTACTGTGGCTACATTGCGGCGTGGGGTACTACGGTGCGACGCGGTGCGGTGCGGCGCGCTACGGCACATATTATAGAATGCTTCCTAGCTTTATATATAGCTCAGTATTTATTTTTACTCTGTAGCTACGATGCGGCCCTGGGCGCGGGGTGCGGCGGTTCAATTTCACGTATACCTGTCACAGCCTTCGCTCCGCTCAACAATGCCCTGAATATTTGAGGGTTATATGTGGGGTACGTGTGCACTGTGGGGGAAACGCGAGGATTTATGGGAGTTTTATTTTGAGAGGCAGAGATTTTTCTCTTCGACTTCATTCAACCATTCGTGCTTGTTAATTATGCTTTTCTTTATGAATTGACATTCTTTTGTTCATTGCTTTAGTATAGTGTTGCCAGCCATCCTGTTTTCCCAGGAGATGTCCTTGTTTTTACTGTATCCTGGATAGTTTAAAAGCAGCGTCCTCGGTTTTTAAAGCACCATGAATTTAAAAATTCGCGCGCTTCTTTTACAATTTTTCTATGTAATTTAATGTTCTTATACTTATATGAAAAAATATGATTTATCGCATTACATGTACGTAAATAATTTAAATTATTAAATTAACTGTGGCAACTCTATTTTTGCGTCCGGTTTTCAAACTGAACAGTCCCGGCTCTCCTCTATACCTCTTTGTATTTTTAAATCACACATTTTCATTTTATGATAATTTATAAAGATGAAGACACTAGGTATGGATGAGAAACGATTTTAAATAGATTTTAAGAATATCGATTTTAACGTGATAACATCTTATAAATCGATGAAAACCATCTGCACATCAAAAATTGTCACGTTCCCTCTGAGTTATGTCCCGCCTGAGCCCTGCGCGCAAGCGAGAGCGTGAAGCAAGCGATAGAGGGGCACGATCGGCCTAAGCGTTCGGCTTGTGATGACGTTATCACGAAAAATTATCGTCCGTAGACCGACTGAAAAAAAAAATGGTTATCTGTTAACTTATTGAGCGTTGGACTGTCAAAATTTCAAAAACCGTTGTGTATCGCCGGATCCGACATCCATCTCATATATTTATAGGTATATTTAGAAATACGGCATATTATTGTATATTTATAAACTAGATTATATTCTTTACATGATGATGTAACTGGAATTTTAAAAAACTAAATGAATAAAAGCAATATACCGTAGTTAACCGTAGTATAAATAATATATAGACTTTGTTTTATTTTATTCAAGTATGACTTTACAACTTCTATTAAATAATGTTAATTACTTTTGCACGCCACTTAAATAGCAGAATGTATAGACACTTTATCTCTAACTTTAAGATATCAGGGGGGCAATTCTGCTAAATAAAACCTGCATTAATATAATTACAATCAAGTCCCGACACGCTTACACTCTCAAAAGGTGTTTTTATGAACGTTAAACCAACGTGAAACGCGCTCTGATTGGTCGAAACGGCATAAAATCCGTTCACGGTAACATGTCACTACATTTACAAAACTAATGAAGTAAAATGAAAGTCTACTTAAATACGAGAATAGAGGTTCTGTAATGTATAAGAAACTACATTTGCAATAAACATTCAATTTCATTGAAAACTCATAAATGTGCCCGCAGTGCTCGCGTATCCTCGCAACACAACAGACAAGTTAAAACACAATAAAATCGGTTTGTGTCAAGTTACATCTCATAATGTACCGACGAGGAGCCCTTATTTATTTGAATGTAGCAGGGCGATGGATTATATTAATTCAGCTTTTTATTCCAAGTATCAGATGTTGCCCTCGACTTCGTGCGATCTAAAGGAAATGTACGGTACATTTCGCTGCGATAAAAATTAGCCAATGACTTCCATAATCTACGCTATATCCCAGACATAGCGTAGATTATGGAAGTCATTGTTGCTGCTGTCATTACAAGCAGGCAAACATATAACAAAGTCTAACTTTACAATTATATGGTCAGCGCATACAACAGTAGAGACGCGACACAGCGTTGCATTTTTAAGATAACGATTTAATTGCAAGATTTCAAATTCTAAGCTGCATCGAGCTGCGTAGCTCTTGTAACGAAACTTGTATCTTCTTAAGTAGTGAATAAAGTTCAATTTTAAATGCAGCACGGTGACGTTGAACGGATTTTGATGAAACTTATTAGTACCCTATTAACACAAAAGCTACTTTTTATTCCACATAATTAATAAGCGTAAACTTTCTTGACCGAAACCCGAAAACTCGTAATTAACTTGAGTACACTTTAATTTTTCTTTTATTGAATTACAAATGAATCGTCTTGATATCATAAACTGATTTCTTTGTTTGAGTCAATCAAAACGGGTTTGACGTTGGTTTGACATTTATGAGAATACCATTTTGCAGTTTTAACATATCGGGACTGGATCGTAACTGTATTGTTGCAGGATTGAATTAGCAAAAACAACCTCTAGATATAATGAAGTAGTTGCTTCTAGATCTTTTTCTTCACTTCTCTTTATTTTATACTAACTGATGCCCGCGGTTCCGCCCGCGTAAGTACAGTACCGTACGGGAATCGTACATGTCCCGCGATAAAAAGTACTCTATGTCCTTCTCCATGGTCTACTTTATATCTGTGCCAAATTTCATGATAATCGGTTTAGTAGTTTTTACACGAAACTGTAAATAAAGTATCCCACGGAAACCGCACATTTCCCCGCAATAAAAAGTAGCCTATGTCCTTTTTAGGCTCTAAACTATCTGTGTACCAAATTTTATTTAAATCGGTACAGTGATTTTGGCGTGAAAGACGGACAATCACACACACACACTTTCCCATTTATAATATTAGTATGGATACCTATATATCCATGATTTTCTTTACAAGTGTACACTGTCCGATCATTTCGCTTACATTTTCGGTACAAGTTTCATCTTTATCTTATTTATTTACAAAAAGCCTCGCTAAAGCCGAAATATACAACCCAAATTATGACATCCATTTAAGATTCGAGCCGCGAAACATCACGTGGCACTACGTTCTTGTAATAATTGAACAATCATCAAATATGTATATGCATGGAGCGCATAGAGCCTACAGGGTGCGCATAAAAAATCATACGTTATATGTCCCACGAGGAGGCTTCTTTACGATGTTTTGCTTCATGTAGGAGATATTGACATAATTAAACATGTATGCCCACTTCTGGGAGACTTTTTATGGGAGAGGGAATAGGCCGACAAATGTTTTACTTAGCATGATTAAAGTTAAGTTACTTTTATAGGACGAATAAATGTCCTTGAATTGATGAAGACGTTAATACGAATATAAAAAGGTTACACAACACCAGACGGCAATACATAAAAGGACCACCAATTGTTTAGGTTACGTCAAACTTACGTCAATCTGTTTTTGATTTCAAGACGGTTTCTTATATCTTTGTATAGGTCTTTAGATATGAGTTGGCGCCTGCAACATGTATACATGTTATGTTGTGTGATGTCTATACATAATCATGACGTGCCATGTTCCAGGCGCCAACTCTTGTCTAACTCCCTATATAAATACAACTCATTTATTCATTGGAAATTGGAATTAAGTTAAATACGAGAATGTGGGTTTTGACCTACCTAATTAATTACATAAATAGATAGCTCAGATGTAACGATAGTTCATTCGTGTTAAGTTTGCAGTGAGTCATCAGTGCAAATAACAACACTAACCAATAACGCTTATCACATTGTCTTCACATTCACCAATTGAAATGAGCCATTTTTACATTTACAATGATGACTCACTACAAACAACACGAATATACTATAGCTAGATTTTGACCGCGCGCGGCTCCAATCGCGCAAACACAGTATCCCAGAGGAACACTGTACTTTATCGGGATAAAAGTAGCCTATGTTTAAATCCAAAGCCTAAACTACTACCATACCAAATTTCATCAAAATTCATTTCGTAGTTTAAGCATGAAAGAATAACAAACATCTATCCATCTATCCAAGTCATAATCGCGTCCATATAATAAATCGGACGCAACAGTTTTATTACGTTAATATTTTTATCCGCACTATGAATAAGTGATGTCCCCCCCCCCTTCGCCCTCCACGTTCGCCCCCCCGCGGCTGACCCGCTATAAATTAGCATGCATAATGTATGCGCCCGCGTCAACTGACTCTGCCCTTATGGTTGTTCAAACCGCGATGTGGGTTTGGATGCGGTAAGTGAAAACCCAAAATACCTATATAATAATATGTCTTCTTATTTCAGCCCGCAAAACCAATCAGTCGCATTAAGGTCAATTCATAAAAGCTCAGAGTCTAACCGCTGCAAAGTCCAATTCTAAAAACGTAACATAGCACAGGCGATGTTTCATTATTACTACGTCTAGAAACTTACAATATTACGATTTGATTCCGAAAGAAAGGATTTTAAATATTCAAACACAATTCAATAATTTAATCAAGCAATATTTTACTGCACATGGAATAGTCGTCAAACAAGAAATTAATATTTACGAGCTTTATTTTATCTAGTCTGCGGCTCCGTCCGCGTATATAAAGTATCCCATGGGAACACTGTACTTTTTGGGGATAAAAATATGCCTATGTTTTAATCCAAAACCTAAACTACTACCATGCCAAAATTCATCGAAATCTGTTAAGAAGTTTTTGTGTGAAAGAGTAACAAACATCCATCTATCCATACATCCATCCTCACAAACTTTCTCATTTATAATTTAGGATACTGGATAAGTAGAATATTTAACAAACACTTTATATTATATGTTTAATTTGCAAAGTAAATAATGCTTAGATTTTATATTTAAATACATTAAACGAGACAATCTTTTATATATAATCGGTTTTTCGAAAACAGCTGCAAGTATAACCATAAAATTTAGTATACTTGTATAGGGAGTTTTGGGGGAGAAAAATCGATCAAGCTAGGTCTTATCCCTAGTTTGATCTTATTATATAAATTATTATTATTATATAAATTAGCTTATTATATAAATTAAAAAAAGAAACAAAAATATTTATCTGTCCGTGATTCGAACCCATTCACACATTCCGAATATTCGAACAAGGAAAAATTATACATACGCATACCAAACTACCAATCGGACTCACATACCGATAAATAATGTCGACTGTATGTCAGTCCGATTTGACATACATAGTTGCACGACGAAAGAAAAAATATATAGGTATATCTTAAATATGCGCAGTTTCCCAGAGAGAAGACCTAGCTACATCGATTTTTCTCCCCCAATCCTCCCTGCATACTAAATTTCATGGTTATACTTGGAGCCGTTTTCGAGAAACCGTTTATATATATATACAAGATTTTCTTGTTTAAAGCGTTAGATAAATAAAATAAAAATTATTATCATGCTAAAATAGTGGATAAAAAGTACCCTGGATAAGAGACCGGCCGCCGTATAACGTAAAAATAGCGATTAGCAAAAATCTTGCAGTCATCGCGCGATAGACGCGCAGTCGATTGCTGAACGTCAAATAAAATCGTATTACCTATGCGATCGATTGCTAATCGCTGTGTTTGAATGCACTTTGCCTCATTTTTGCTTATTATTGCTAACTGACAGTTCAAATCGCTCGCTGATTGCTTTCGCTTTGCTGTAAAAGTATTACGTAATACAAAAAAAAAAAAAATACAGCAGTGAAGAGATCGAACGATTGATTGCAATTTATAGTTCCTCGATTGTTCGGTAGAGGCAGTACTGTCGCTAGATTGCTTCTGCTAGGTTTTGCAGATACGTAATACGAATTTGCGATTTTTGCGCAAAAATTGCGCAATTTTTGCTATTGCTTGGCTATTGCAAGATACGTAATAAGCCCGCGGATAAAATACCGCATCCCCAGTCCACGTCGCCCGCGCCGCCGGCAGTACTCCAGTTATCACGACTATCCCCTTTTCCTCCCGTTTTTTCTCGAATTCATTATTTTCCGCGCCAAGTGCGGAGTGCCACTTGCGGCTTTCTTCACTTCCTTGTATCTACAAGAAAGGGCAAATCATCTGAAGTAATCTTATTAAGTTCATATCTAGATATCGACACTGAATCAGAAGTACTGTTCTGAATGTGAAAGTTTGTGAGAATGTGTGGACGTTTGTTTGTAACTATTTAGCATAAAAAGTACTGAACGGATTTTGATGAAATTTGGTATGGTAGTAGTTTGAGCTCTGGGTTGAGCTTATTAACACACAGGCTTCCCTCTATCCCCCAAAAAGTATAATTTTCCCGTGGGATACTTTATTTACGCGGGTGGAGCCGAGGGCAAAAGCTAGTAGTGAAGGAACTTTTCAAATTTCAATTTTTTTCTAAAGTTTTAAATTTAAAAGGTTTCTCCGCTTTGCACTAGTTTCAGAAACGTGACTAAATTTGTCATAATATTATAACGTTTTTGTTTAAAATTTGTAACATCTATAAAAGTTTTTACAAAAATTAAAATGTAGAAGTGTAGTAAGTAAGTATACTTTCTTAAACAGGCCTTACGTGAAACGAAAACTTCGTACTCGGTTTTACAAAAAAAAAAAAAAGCGAAACGAGGAGTATAAGTTCATGTAAAGGAAGAAAGAGCTGTACTTTTTTTTCATATAAAATACATCATGGTAACTATATTTTTTAATTTAAACTATGACCCAACTTCATTAATTATATAGCCTATGGTACCCCGGCTATGTGATACTAATATCTTGTATGTTGTAATGTTAATATGTGCTTGACACACTCGTGTGTTCGATTTTCAGTTCTATTGTATTAGCGCAGAGTTCTATTTACAGTGCTCTAAATTTTCTCCGGTTTTACGGATTCCGGACAATATTTTAGTCCCAACCTTTGTAAAGTTCCGGACAATATTTTTAATGTTCGCTACTTTAGATCACGCGATTTGCGTACGATGCGCAGGTACATATTTCATTCAAAATAGTTTGCACCAAGTTACTAGTATCAACTATCAATTATCCTTATGATTTGTAACGATGTCTGAAGTTGGAATAGCCGCATTAGTGCTATTTAATGACTTGTTGTTGACTAATCATGATAACGAGAAGTTAAGCTGGGACTATATGATACGGATTTTTTGGACCTGGGAAAATTTAGAGCACTGAAAATAGAACTCTGCGCTACTAACATAGAGGTGAAAATTGAAGCGTCAACGCACACACACACACACACACACACACACGGAAAGTTACAGAATAAGTGAAATAATTGATGTTATGTTTGTTAGCAGGCGGGGCCCATATATTTTTGTACGATTTATAATTTGCGAATGGGTCCCGCCTGCTTACAAACATAACATCAATTATTTCATTTAGGCTTACAGCTCATAGTGTAGTCTGTTTTCTCAATCTTGTTTCGGTCTTTTTAGTGCGTTGCTTAGGTATCTGTCTTTTTTTGGAGTCGCTATTTTTTATTATTTATTTTATTGAAATTTGCGCGGCATTTAAAAAAAAATACTTTTTGATGTTAATTTTCACTACTAATTCACGATAAATTAAAAAAACAATTATACGGGTATGTTTCTTTAGCGATAAAAATTACAAATAAAAATATTTTATCCATTTTGGTGTCACATGCATAATCCCTATTGTACCTGAAGTTCAATTCTCGTAAGTGAAATGGAATTTTCATTTTAACATTATCGATCTAGTTAATACTAATGTGACTATTTAACTACAAAAACCTAGACATTAGGACTAGATGTCCCACTTGTTCCAGCAGTATGGAGTATGCGGAGCTACAAGAAACAAGCAGCTGTTACGTACCAATTTTTTGCCAGTTGCCCTAGGTGTGTGACATACATTGTTTCACTTGCCCCAGCCATTTGGACGGATGTCGTGCGGAACCGCGGGAAATAAGCAGCTGTTATATGCAAGTGCTTTTGCCAGTTGTCCCAGGCGTGCGATATAAGTTGTCTCAATGTCCCAGCGGTCGATAGCGCATAATATGTCATGCGCGATAAATAAGCAGCTATTACATACCAGTGCTTTGCCAGCTGTCCCAGATATGTGACATAAGTTGTCTCACTTGCCCCAGCCGTTTAGATGGATGTCGTGCGGAGCCGCGGGAAATAAGCAGCTGTTACATACCAGTGTTTTGCTAGTTGTCCCAGATTGTCCCAGATATGTGACATATCTTGTCTCACTTGCCCCAGCCGTTTGGACGGATGTCGTGCGGAGCTTTAGAAAATAAACAGCTGTTACATACCAATGCTTTGCCAGTTGTCCCAGATATGTGAAATAACTTGTCTCACTTGCCCCAGCCGTTTGGACGGATGTCATGTGGAGCCGCGGCAAATAAGCAGCTGTTAGATACCAGTGCTTTGTCAGTTGTCCCGGACTTGCGATATAAGTTGTATGACTTATCCCAACGGTTCGGATGGATGTCGTGCGGAGCCGCAAGAAATAAGCAGTTGTTACATACCAGTGCCTTGCCAGTTATCCCCGATATGTGAACTTGTCTCACTTGCCCTAGCCGTTTGGACGGATGTCGTGCGGAGCCGTGGGAAATAAACAGCTGTAATGTGCCAACGCTTTGCCAGATGTCCCAGACGTGCTATATAAGTTGTCTCACTTGCCCCAGCGGTTCGGATGGATGTCGTGCGGAGCCGCGAGAAATAAGTAGCTGTTACATACCAGTGTGTTACATAACATTACAATTAATTAAGAATATGTTATGTCATTGCTAAACTTCTTACGGCCGTTTTCAATATTCTATCTATCCTAAATCCTTGCTACTAACGGTAGGCAAATCTATCTTTTTGTCCTTACTTGCGTTTCAATAACCTACTGGCAGTAGGCGTTTCCTGTCGAAGCAGCACATCCTATCTACGGAAGTAGAAGAAGACGAAGACGGATAGCCTACTAGAGATGGGTAAGCTCATACAAATGAAATGCAGATAGCTATATCTGCATTTCAATATAAGTTTCAACTTAATCTCCGGTAGGCCGAGCTTACCGAGATAACGTCATTTGCTTATCTGCCAAAATCGGGCGTTTTGCCGAGGATAGCAATGTGTACCTTGTTGTTCATGTATTATTTTTATGATATTTCGGTTCTTAATGTGTATGTATGTATGTATTTTAATATTTGCGCAACAAAATGTTGCCAGCATTTTTATGGCAGTGTTAGAATACCTTGATGCTGCTGTTCTCTTTCACAAAACTGCTTTAACTTGAGTATCATATATTATGTCTCAGGCAGCACATTTTACAACCTCAAGCATTGTACAAGTAACAATTTTCCAAATTTTGTTTCTTTCTAAAATTTAAACTTATCGTAATATTATTAACTAGATGTCGCCCACGACATCGTTCGCGTGAAAGTTAATTTCTTAGAAACCTTACATTTTTCCTCAATAAAAAATAGCCTGTGTCCTTCCCCGTGGTCTACTCTACGTCTGTGCCAAATTTCATCAAAATCAGTCCAGTAGTTTCGGAGCCTATTCAATGCAACAAACAAACAAACAAGCTTTTCCTCTTTTTTATAAACTAGATGTTGCGCGCGACAAAAAAAATCCCGCGGTAACCGTACACTTTACCGCGATAAATGGTATCCTATGTCCTTCCTCGTGGTCTATTCTATATCTGTGCCAAATTTCATTAAAATCGGTCTAGTAGATTCAGAGCCTATTCGATGCAAACAAACAAACTTTTCTTCTTTATTATATTAGTATAGAATATGTATAGATTTCACCAAGGTGTCGCAAGTCGCAACTGGCGATCGTAAGTATTGGCGTTCGAAATTCAAAATTATACCTGGGGGCCTACTACGCAATTTTGCTTGGTTGGTCATGGTCATCATTTTGACATTACAACTTTTTAAAAACACAATTTAAAAAGTTAAAATGTCAAAAAAGATTGCGCAAGGCTACGGTCATGTCCAACTAAATAGTCCGCCATTTTTTCCTTGAGAGAACGAACGAAACGCTTTTTCGACCAATCAAATCGTGTGACGTAGTGCATTTTGACGTAAGCCATGAAGTGACAAACTATCTAACGAAATAGTTACCTTCTTCTTTTTTTATACAAGGAGGTCTCAGTGAGTTGCTTATGTGCATAATTTCAATTTTGTTTATCATCTCTAGGCATAAGTGATAAGAATTATCTTTTCGTTTGTTTTCGTTTTTCGTTTATTCTATTTCGTTTGACAGTTCGTCATTTCATATATTTAAATATATGTGTGTATGTATGCGGTCGCACATGTCATGTCGAGGTTTGTCCCATTTTTAACCATTTGCATTGGGTAAACCTAAAAATATTTTCAATATTGTATCAGAAGAATATCGCTGTATTATTCGCCAAAGTTATTTACTATTTCACGCGGGCGAAGCCGCGGGCAAAAGTTGATAAAGTACAATAATCGTTACACATAAAAATATTAATTGATCATTTAACTGGAGACACTTTTTTCTCCATAGTGTTTTCACCATACGTCAAATTTAAAAATGGCCCCAAAAATCTAAAAAATGGAGCCATTTAACTGTAGAAATTTTTTCTCCATTGTGTTTTCACCATACGTCGAATTTTAAAATGGCCCCAAAGATCTCAAAAGTGAGGCCATTTAACTGGAGACACTTTTTCTCCATAGTGTTTTCACCATACGTCAAACTGCGTCTCGGTACGTTACGGTAACAGTGTCGCGAGTCCAGACATTTTATCTTATCTAAAAATATGCGTACCGCGCTAAAATAAGTTTTCACTACAAAAAAGAAATAAGAAGATCATTGATTAAATTAAATATTACAATCAGTCATTATAGTCCTATAACCAAATACCGTAAAACGGGGTTAATAGAAAGGATCCTGACTTTCAAACCAACTTTAACAATATAAATTCTATGCTTCTGGCAATAAAGCTGCTTTCATCGTGGGAGTCTTATGATATTTTACAACCTTGATATAGTTTTAATTCTGAATTTTTATTTCCTTACGAGAAAAAGCCAATTAAATGTTCAGTTTCTATTTGCCTGGAATGCGGGGTCAATAGATACGACATATGGAGTTAATAGAGAAAAGTGATAGGGTTGTCAAAATATTTTATAACTTAAAAGAAGAAAAAGTTTTTCAGAGGATACCTACTTTATTTTATTATATTAGGTATTTTACTTACATAAATATATACAAAAGTGGGTGTGGTTACAAAGTTAGAAGATACCAACAAACATAAAACATAACATAAAAGTTCTGCCAACCCTAACGAAAGTGGTTGTAATAACCCCTTCCGCGTTTCTATTAAACACTTTCCCGTTTTTATTCTCCCCTTACCTGTTTCTATTCACCTCTCAAGGCGTTTCTATTTACCCCTCAGTTGTCTCTATTCACCTCTTTATCAAAAAATATTTATAAGTGCTGAATTTTTATTTATTTAACCATAAAAAACAAGCAAATCAGAAAATGCCAATATATGCTGTATAGACTTCACTTTCGGTTAAAGTAATTTTAATAATTAAGACACGCCTTTAATTATTACATTTTTTGAAGTTGGCAAGGGCGTAAATCGCATGTAAAAAACCGCTGTACTTTATAGAGACTTGGTTTCGTAAATTGCTAACTTTAAACTATTAAAATGTTGACAGAACAAAGAAAAAATATTGCAAATGTAAATAAAATACTAATATTTGTGACATGACAAGTAGTTTTTGGATCAGAGGATTTTAAACTTTTTCCTAAGAATGTTTCTATTCACTCCATAAATTCTATTCACCCCGTTTTACCAGTATTACAGGGGAGGCCGCCGCCCGAGTAGGAATGCTCGATGTTGCAAAAACATCGATGTTGGCATCGATAATGACATCGATAGCTTATCATCGATGTTCGATGTTTATCGAGCTCTAAACATCGATGTCAGGCAACATAGATGTTTTTTTTGCAAACGTCTTCAACTCTTCACGGCCGTCCGTCATCAATACATAGCTATACTACTATTATTAATAATATCTATGGACGCTTCACACCACGTCAATCTGGCCCCGTGCTAAGACGTATCCGAAGAACTTGTATTACAGGTACCAGACAACGGAAATATATTTAATACTTTTTATACTATACATATATTTAAGATTTTTATTATATTATACACATATTTAATACACATCCATGACCCAGGAACACAGAAAAACTTTTTGTTCCGTCGGCAGGATTCGAACCTGCGACCTCCGGCTTGAGCACCAAAGCGTTGAACCACTGAGCCACAGAGGTCGTCATTATTATAAATGGGAAAGTGTGTGTTTGTCCGTCTTTCACCAAAACTACTGAACCGATTTAAATGAGGTACAAAGGACATAGGCTAATTTTTATCGCAGGGAATTGTACGGTTCCTGTGGGATACTTTATTTACAGTTTGACGTAAAAACTTCTAAGCCAATTATCATTAAATTTGGCACAGATATAAAGTGGACCACGGGAAAGGAAATAAGGTAATTGTCTACTTTTTATCGCCAGGAAATGTACGGTTCCCATGGGATACTTTATTTACGATTTCGTGTAAAAATTACTAAACCGATTATCATGAAATTTGGCACAGATATAAAGTAGCACATGGGGAAAGACATATGCTACTTTTTATCGCGGGACATATAAGGTTCCCGTGGGTCCGTCCGTGACATCGATGTTACGATGTTTTGAATAAAGCAATATCGATGTTAAAACATCGATGTTTTATCGTATAACATCGATGATCATCGAGCATCCTTAGGAAGAAGAAGAAGAAGAATTAATAACATAACCTATGTTAATGTTTTCGCATTTCAAATTAAGTTTATGTATTCAATTTAGATTTTTATAGAAAAGGAGTAAGTTTTGATATAATAGGTTTGATTCTTTTTGATGTTCGGACCCAATTTCAGATCTATGACTTATTAGATTCCATGATTGAATTGTTATAATTTGTTGTTGTCGAGACTAAAGTTGAAATAAAACGTTTCCCCAAACATTTGCAGTATTTTTATGTTTATTCCTTTTTGTTTTTTTCATTATAACTTCTTTGGTCAGAGTATGGAAAGGTTGCACCGTGCACGTAGGTTGTACTTACTACACTACCTATACAGCTACATTCTAATTTATAACCTACATAAATTATACGTATTTACTCCCTGACTAATAAAAATATTAACTATTGGATATTGGCGAATCCAATAGTTAATATTTCCGCGTCCTCGTCCTTTTTTCGACTATCAGACAAAGACAGCAACATTGATTCGCATAAACTGTTGTGTAAATATTATATTTGTTGAAAGTGCTGTTAGTTGACTCCCAGATATGATTTGCCTTAGGAAGCTTAAACTAAATTAGGAAGGGATACTCACCTTTATTTGATTAATTTTAACATTCCAGACATACAGGAATAATACAGGACTTCTTACACTGTTTCCACTTTAATAGTATTTTACATTAATTTTAATTGAATCACAATCACACAATCGATTTTGACAAAGTCATCATCAGGACATCAGCTATATAATAAAGGAATAAAATACTTATTAAAATGGAAACAGTGCAAGAAGTCATGTGTGCTATTACTGTGAAACATAAATTTCTACCAAGAGGTGTGCGGCTGAGAAGTTGCAGGCGACTTTCAGTGCATGCAGTGTGGAAGTAGATGGCCAGAATGTTGTGATGGATGGAGTATATATTGCATCGGCCTTGGTGGCAAACATAGAACACCGCACAACAAATTTTATCAGATCCTCCTCTAACAACTGAACTATTCTTGTAAAAAGGACTTTATATTATTATGTACTTCCAAGTAATGAGATAGTGGGTGATAATAATTAATATTAAGATTAGAGATTAATTTATGATTTGATTAAACTAAGTTTGGTTAATGTTGTAAATTTATAGGCTCCATTATAATATTATAATACATAAATATATGTATATTTATGTATTATATTATTTTGTGTGTGTTTGTACATAATATATTCACTATAAATTATATACTGAAACATTTTTAATAAATATTATGTATGTATATAATATATTATGTGTGATTTGTGAAAAGATATAATTAGATATATAATACCAAAAATTTAAAAACATTCATATAAAGTAAATATAACATTGTAAAATTTTGATTATGTTCTCTTAACCCTTGTTACCAATATTGGGAGAAGCCACTGACTCCTGAGATACGGACTTTATAGCCTAGTTTAGGTGTCAGTCTTCATAGGATTTGTGTAATGAACAATTATTATGTCAATAAAGATTATTATTATTAAACTATACACATACATGCATTGTAGTGACATTTTTTTATTACCCAAACACCGGCAGGCTTAGCATGCGCTCCGTAGAGACCATTTTAAGTCATTCATTTCACATCCAAATTAACATGTTTTTTATAAAAATAGTTTAGTTGCCCTAATAAAGCAAAACCATATATTAATTGTATGATAGAATTACAGATAAAAAGTAAATCTTAGAAATATTTATTACATTAATTCTTTTTATGCAGAGAAAATTTAATTAATAGTTTGCATTGAATAGGCCTGGCATTGTACATTATACACATAATAAAGCCACGAACCTGCTAGGCAGGTTTCAATATCGACACAAATTAAACTAAAATTACATTTTGTAATTAATAATTATTTTATTAAAACTTCTTCTTATTGACTTTATAAAAAAAATACTTATGTTTTACATACACAGTAAATACATTAAATGACACAAAAACTTCTACCATTTGAGTTGATCTAAGCTCAACATGACTGGAGCCTTTAAGGCCCCTGAATACACCACCATCCCATTTATTCTCAACCAACTGCCAAACTTTTCATTTTACTGACTTCTTTGCATGTAATGCAATTACTCCTAGCAAGCGTCTCACACAGTCCCCACTCAATTCACCAATATTAATGGAGATGAGGAGAGAGTTGTTGATGAGGTAGGTACAGGAGGACAACACAGGCATTAATAATTATTTAATCGCTTCGATTGGGAGTAGTGCATAACCCTGAAAATAAAATTGAATTTGCAACCTATAAGTGTTATTGTAGCTTATATGCTATAAATGTTTTAGAATTTGTACTATAACATATATACCACCAATAAATATTTAGAAATTATGACTTTTCATTTATTATGTTTTTAAGTGAGTTTTTTTTACTAATTTATGCATAGTAAGCATTACCTTTTTTATGGTTACTATGGTTGTCAAGTAGTACACTACGGCCGCTGTATCTTGACGGATGTGAACATAGGCTCTGCGAACTTTAGCGCATGTGCAACTCGTGAAGAAAACTGTTATTGTATTATTTTTATATACCTATGTACTAATAAAGTTTCCCTAATACAGTTGAACAACTAGTACAAATAAAATAAATACGAAAACACTTAAAAACAGTTATTGCGCAACCTTCTGCGCGAAGTTCAGACCCGCCAAGTTACATCGGCCGTATTGTAAATAGATGTTAACTTTTAACATTTTCTATTAAATTCCTTTGCATAGAAATCTTTCTATGTTTATCTAAACAAGATTTAAATCGGTTCTGCTGTTTGGGCTCTACTATACTACAGACAGATGTAATATACCTACATTAGACACACCAAACTTTATAACACTTCTAATAACGAAGTAAACCATCGAGATAATAAATCATACCATTTTCTCATAATACATTAATTAATATGTATTCCTACATAGATATTAAAAAGAGGGTATTCCTAAAATTATCTAGCATTATTTTTAATCCTTATCACTTATGCCTAGAGATATAGATGTTAATAACCTCAACAATGTAATTTTCCAATCCGTATGCCATAATACATCACATCCAACTGCAAAGGGTTTAGAAAGCACTCCAGTCTGTGGACTGCTGCATTGGTATGCATCTTTCTACTGCAGTAATTTATGAGAATTTCTCCCACATTGTCTGAGTTCAACTGGGTGGGTTCTTACACGCATTCTTCCTCATCAGAGTTCAAGATGGCACCAAGAAAAAACTCACAGGCTACAATATATATGTACCACAATAATTATTTTAAGAACGAATAAATAAGAGCGTGATGCATTATAAATTGCGATCGAAGTGGCACACAGAGTGCACCTTACACCTTTCTTAAAAGCGCAGACTATTGTGTACCTACCCTAGTAAGTAGTAATATTATGAAGTAGCTAGCTACATATAATACTATAATCTGTGATTATGAAGTCTACATAGTATAACCGCCTCCTTTTTTGGAAGTCGGTTAAAAATGTTGAACATTGAACATGAAGCCGGGAGCACAATAGGTCCCTTCTTCGTTTGACAGTTCTCATTTCATTACTAACTTCGTGGCTTACCTACGTCACACGATTTGATTGGTCGAAAGAGCGTTTCATTCGATCTCTGAAACGCAAAATGGCGGACTTTAAAATTGGACATAAACGTAGGCTAGCGCAATCTTTTTTGACATTTTAACTTTTTAAATTGTGTTTTTAAAAAGTTGTAATGTCAAAATGATGACCATGACCGACGAATTTGAATTACATATTAGCATTTAGTTCATTCTAGTTCACTCTAGTTCGCTCTTGATGACCAATGAGTTGCGTAATACCCCGACATCGAGAATTTATACAAGCTTGGACATCGTTGGAATGGAAGTTCAACGAAGTTAGGTAATCAGGGGGCTGATATTATTCGTCTGTTCAAACCACATACTTTGCTCGCTCTTTTATCGTGTATACTCTTTCACACATCGCCTGTGATTGGTTAAGCAGAAATAGCAGATTAATTTTAAATTTCAAACTACGAAATACTATTCTATTTGATTTGAAAAATTATTTTCAACTTTTACAGAATTTGTTAACTCATGTTTTGTTATTTGCAAAAAAACTGTAATTTTTAGTGAAGTGAACCAACATTGTAGGTGTTGAGTGAACTCGAAATCATATTTATTATGATGAAACAGTGATTTTGATAAAAACTTCATGTATATTATCCACTGTTTATACATGCTTTAACTCAAAGAATATCGGTGAGTATTTGTATAAAATTTTACTATATTTTAACTTCTCGTTTTATTGAAAAGACATAAGATTATATTTGACGACATCTGTGGCTCAATGCCTGGGGTCGGGTTCGAATCCTGCAGAAGGAACAAAAAGTTTTTCTGTGTTCCTGGGTCATGGATGTGTATTAAATATGTGTATAATATAACAAAAATCTAGTATAACGTTACGTTACGCCGCTGTCAATTAATGGACTGCTAGGCCTACGAAAGTGTATCTACCTATTTTGCACCAAAGGATAACCGCTGAAGTTAATCAGGATATGTTGTTTATGTGGTAATCTGAAATATTTTGGTTACCAATCTTTAGCCCTCGTATCCACGAGAGTTTTTTTGTGGACAGGAAAAACTGCACTGTAAATAGAACTCCGCACCTAATCTATAATAGAGCTGAAAATCGAAGTGTCAAGTGTACTTACACGATTTTTAGCTGTGTCGTATCAAAGTTCTATTTAATATAGTGTAGTTTTTTCAGTCGCGATCACATAAAAACGCTCGTGGGAATGTAGCCTTACTTTTGTATTTTTTTAATGCAATAAAAACGATCGAATTATAGTTGTTTTGTTGTTTATTGTTTTATTTACCTTTATAACCTAATAATTGAGACCTAAATATAAAATTGAAAACAATAACCTACGTACAGTTCTTTTTTTATTCTAGGCTTGAATCTTTTGCACTTTAGAAGATAATACGTAAAAAAGCTAAAAGAAAAGCTTTTTTTATTCCGAGTGCCATTTAAGTTACGTAGTATAGTTACATTCTCTCTGGATTTAACAACTGATATTAAGGCTACGTTCCCTCGAGCAGTTTTCAAAAAACAAAAAAGAAACACTCATGAAAATGTAGCCTTACTTATGTATTTTATTTTCTTTAAAATGCAATAAAATGATTGCATTATAGTTATTTTGTTGTTTTATTTAACTTTTTAATACAATAAAATCGACAAAAATATATACCCAACGTATTTTTTCATTTCAGGCTTGAATCTATTGCACTTTTATATAATGGTTATTTTCTACGTAAAAAAGCTATGTTATAATTTTGAAGTTCGAACACATATTTTAAATTCGGAGTGCCACTTCATATAACGTAGGTAGTGTAAAGTTGCTCTCTTTGCTTCGAAATTTGATTTCATTTAAAAATTTACATTCCTTTTCACGCGACTCCTAGCATCAATCTGTTATATTTCACTATTGTATTTAATAAAAAAAAAACATGATGACTATAGTAAAAAATCATCCCGTGTTTTGATTCTCAATTTTAAGACAATATTTATGGTCTTAACTAATAAATATATTAATTGCAAAATAAATATATAATGATTTAAAACATGAATTGTTATGTACTTAGCATGGAATGAAACATTTCAAAAGGCTTGCATAGGCGAGAGGGACGGATGCAATTCTTCAATGGTGATTGGACAAGAATAAATAGGTCCTATCTTTGATTGTGAAACGCATTTCCTATCTATTTTTAATGTTAGATTGGCTATCTATTCTTAATTGTAGATACGATATTGAAAACGGCCGTTACTGTCACTTTGATGCCTGTGATAATTTATTTAGTTAGCCGAAAGGCTATGTACAGCATAGACATGTGTTAGTATTTTTCTCTATGTTATATGAGTTATATATTAAATGTATCTGTTGTACGTGTAGTAATAAATCAACATATTGTAATGCTATGAATTATATCATTTGTATCTCCATTGTAACATAAGAAGAATCCCCAAGAGATTCAACATAGACGTCCTGGCAGAAGCATATAAAAACACAGTGCTTTACCAGTTATCCCCGATATGTGAACTTGTCCCACTTGCCCCAGCCGTTTGGACGGATGTCGTGCGGAGCCGCGGGAAATAAACAGCTGTAATGTGCCAATGCTTTGCCAGATGTCCCAGACGTGCGATATAAGTTGTCTCACTTATCCCAGCGGTTCGGATGGATGTGTACGGAGCCGCAAGAAACAAGCAGCTGTTACGTTCCAGTGCTTTGCCAGTTGTCCCAAATGTGTATATAAGTTGTCCCACTTGTCCCAGCGGTTCGGACGGATGTCGTGCGCGGTAAATAAGCAGCTGTAATGGCGCTATTAGTCAGCACACATGATTTAACACGGGCGGTGAAGTATTCTAGTAAGGCGGGGGTAAACTGGGTTCTATTTCAATGGAATCCGTTTCTTACCTATTAGGAACGATTATCTAGATTAACTTATTCAATAAAATTATTTTATGGTTTTAACTTCCCCCTATACTTCTAGTAACAATTATTTACCTACTTTATAATTAGGGTTTCGTAGTAGGTACCACAAGGAACCCTTAGAGTTTTGCTCTGTGCTCACCTACTTAGGTACTTTTGGCAGCATGAAATAATAAAAAATATTATATTTTAGAGGTATACATAGAAGTCTTTGGGTATACATGTCATTAATGTGATACGGGAATGATTTTTTTTCATTCTACCTCTCAGTGTGAGGTGTCTATGAATAGGTATTTTTAATTAAAGGTAAGGTTTCATACATAATATTTTCGAGTAATAAGCCTCCAAAGTAGTTTTAAGGTTGGTCCCTGGTAAAGAAACTTATAAGTTTATATGCTAAAAACTCTTTAGATAAAATATTTGGAGACAAATCGGATGATAACTTTTAGTGTAATTATTGCGCGTTGATAGTTACGGAACCCTCCCCATACATGTCCTTACATGCTTTTGGTTAGGTAATATATATTTCCTTTTGTCGCCAATTTAAACGTTTTTTTTTAATTATTTATGGCTTATCGCCATTTGCCAGTGTCAAGTATATTGTTATCAACGTATTTCTTAATCGTCAAGTCCAAAGTCTAGTCAAAGTCCAAATAAATAGTCACGGTAGTCAATCAGTCAAGTCAGTCGATTCAGTAAAGTGGTAGATGCTTTACTGAAACTTCCTAGGGATTTTTGGCGGGAATCCCAATTTAGCAAGTACTTTGTAGTTGTATCACTTTCCACACTAGTGCACCTCAACGAATAATTATTAATGGGTAATATTTCAGCAATATTACAAATTAAAAACTGAAATAACAGGGATTTAGAAAAATAATACAAAATTACACAACATTGCTGATTGACATTCCCAGCGAAACTCCAATAGAAATGTTACATGTGTGCCTCAAGCGGTACAAAGTCGTTTAGATTCAGTAATCAGTCCGCGACAAACTGCGACTCGGCGGTCGCGGCGACTTACGACGCGACTTACGCTCGTTAGTCAACGTACTTGCTGTGCCTTAGTTTAAGCTGTGCTCACACTTGAGTATAATAATATGTAGAATATTGACGGATTGGGAATATTTATGTTCAGGGTTTTATTCTTCTTAAGGTCAAAAAATACCTATATTTAAATTTGATAAGGTTAATATTCAGCTATAATAATATGGGAAAATATAATTTAATGTGTGTGGCTTGGATATAATTATGCAATGTAAAATGTTTACAGTTTTGTTCTAAATTTGAAATATTAAAAATATGTGCCAGTTAGGTTCTTATAAATATCATACTATGTAAAAGTATTGTATACGTAGTTAAATCAAATATTAATATTACACAAGTCGGATGTAGAATGGATAAATTTAATAGTCATTTATAGTATATATTTCAACAAATAATAATAATAAAAAAAAGGAATCCTACAGAATACATGTTTCTGAAGCTTGCAACATTTTCAATCTGCACAACGTTTACGAGCAAAAGACTTAGTATCCAGCTGTAAAAAAAGTACAACGTTTACGAACTAAGATTAAGAACCCTTAGATACGCAACACTTGTAACCACTAGAGTGCATCTCGCTCACCCACTATGTGTTGCCATGTACAAACATAGCCTTCAATTGTGGTATTTTTGTCTTGATCTTAGGATGCACATGTAAGTTTTCTCGTCGTAGTCAGTAATAAACAAGAACCGTAAAACGAGTTTTCCCTTACACCACTCATTATTAAAATAAGTAAATTTCAATATTTTAATACTGGCGATTAAATTGTTCTAGATATTTTTTATGAGTCAGAGGTTTTAAGAAAACATGCGATTAAAGTACGATCGTACCTGGATTTTCAGTCTCGATTAGAAGTCTTTGGTCTCGATCGACACCTATTATTAAGTAAACTCTAGGCCAAGACCGAAAGTAATAGATATATTAAAAAAATATTATGAACGAGGTAAAAATATTTTTAACTCATGAACGGCTGAACCGATTTGGCTGAAAATTGGTGAGGTATCTTGAAACCAGGAGAAGGACATAGGATACTTTTTATCCCGTTCACAAGGGACTCAAAACTCGAGAACGGCTGGATCAATTTGGCACATTTTATTTTGTTTTGAAATAATTGCGGAAGTTCAGGGAAGGCTTGAACTTAAAAATAATGAAAAAGGTTGTAGGTGTAGGACTAGGACGTAGGATGCATTATAAGTCATTTATTCATTTCAGTTCATGTTTAAGACAGAACAACGTGTGTCGAGACAGCTAGTTATATATTATTATTAGGGGTTATAATAAAAAGAAAAAGATACAATTTGTATGGTTTAATGGCTTCAAATACCTACTAATTTTGTTAAAATTAACGATAATTCCGCTGTCTGTGGACCAATTTTCGAATTGTTTTTTTTTATGTAAAGGGTTCCTATGGGTGTAAAAAGTGGTGACCTGATGATGGGATCTATGAGGAATCGAGGGAACTCGTCGAAACTTATATGGTGATTTTGACTTTTTCTGAAGTAGCCCAAGCATAAACCACCAAAAAGTCTTACTATTAATACTGTTAGGTAGGGTAGGTATTTCTCTTAATATAAAAATTAAACAATAAAATGAAATTATATTAAAAATTAAACAATATCAAAAAAGTAAATAGTTTTTTATTTAAGTAGATGTTTCAAACATTCTTCATTCACTTCAACACATTTAAAAAATTACAGTTAAAATACATATAAAAGAAACTAGCCCGTCGAGAAGAACCAGCGTAAGAAACTCGCACGGGGCCACTTTTTAGCAAAAATATTTTTACAATGTAGTAACTTAATCTATATGTCACCGTAAAATTGTAAAAACCTTTAGATTGTAATAAAACTAGTGAAATTGTAAAATGCTGATTGACTACCGACGCGAATACTCTGTCTATAATTTAACACATTGTTTTTCGTTAGATTATAAATAGGTATATAGTTTTTAATCTTTCGATATATTTTTACCATCTAGTTAGTTATTTTATAATCTAACGGTTTTTACAATTTTACGGTGACATGTAATATAGCAAAAGTCAAGATAATTTAATTACATGGAAGCAGCTTTGCAAGGGTCTATCTTATTCCTAAGGTGTGCAATCGTTAATAAAATCATTAATGAACTAACTTTTTTAAATTTGTTGCACACCTAGTCCTATTTTGGTCCCAGTAGACCTTGTAGAATTTACTTTTACTCTCTGCGTTCTAATTTTAAGATAAGAACTTAAAAGTTTAAGTGCCGTGTCCCTTTATAATTTTCTGACCAACGTAGCGTGCTCGAACGAACGTGAACGAGCAATTAATTTAAGATTATTTTCTATTTGAATTGATTAGGTATGTATCCAAAATTTATGTTTAGTGAGGTTTGTGGAGGTAAGGGTTAGCTGTCGCCTTATTACTCCCAACTAAAAACTTCAACCACTAATATCTCAGTAATTGTGGGTTTCCTGATGGGGAGAGTGGGGGTTCAACCTTCCCCCTCCCCTCTTAACCCCCTCCTCCACAAATCGTGGGATCGTGGGACATTATACTAAATTTTTACCGAAAGAACTTTAGTCAGTATATTTTGGTACTAAATTAAATAGCAACACTAAGACAAATATATTTTTAGAATAAGTTACGAATTATGTAAAAAATACAGATTTCATCTCACTTTCTATGGAAAATATGATTGTATTTACGTCCATATATCATCATTCTTAAATAATATGCAATCACAAACTAAAAAAACACGAGCTATAGCTACTTATGAGTGAAATGTTACGGCAGCACATTTTCCTTCGCTGCGACTTTTGCACCTCAAAATACTGCATCCACCCATTGTTAAAATACTTAAAAATACATGGAGTCTCTATCTCAAAAGAGTATATAACATAAAACACACCAAAAAACAAAAGATTTCAAATAATACGAAACCTCACTCTTCACAGCTGTTATTTGTTTGGCACAAGAGTGTCAAATTTGACAGCTTTGTGCCAAAAACCCGGTTACAGCGAAAGGGACAAAACATAACATTTTTGTCTCGTTTCTTCACAAGTATTGGCCAATTTACGTTCTCTCTCTAACAAGCTGTGACGTCAGGAGCTATCCTGCCCTGTTTACGAATTATTTTTAATTTTAAATCTACCCACATTAATTAATGTCGGCTTAGTTGTAAGCGTGACCCAATGGCGTGACCGGTCGTGTTATTTAAAATACTTGATTTAAAATCTAAAAAAAAAAAGTAGAACTCTTTGAAAAGCGTTCGGATCCTCTGCTAGTAATACTTAGCAGTTTGGTGGTCCCTTACTACGAAAAGAACAAGTAGGGGGAGTTAACGTAAGTACTGTTTAAATTCTATATTATTACACCACTAGAGAGTTTCCCACTATCCGATCCGATGTCGATAATATTATAGTTAAATGTATGAAATATATTGTGAAATGCATAAAAAACCGGCCACGTGCGAGTTGGACTCGCGCACCGACGGTTTCGTACAAACCTGTACGCATATATTATAAGTAAAAGTTCACCCATCACGACAATCAAGTCATAGTTATTTTATTTTTATTGCAAAATAAAATCCATAACATTAAGTTTAACATTATTTTAATTATAATATGATATAACTAAAAATTTACAAAATTTACTCAAAATTTTTAGAATTTTTTCGTTTATCTGTGCTATAAGACGTTGCAACCTTCATACCAATTTTCAAGATTCTGAGTTTACGTGAAATGCCCTGTAGGTTTTGATTCCCTTGCGAGTGTCGAAAATTTGCGGAAATTTGCGGCTGTATCTTTTGATTGCGTTGACTTAGAAGTTTGTTTTTTTCACAGCTCTAAAGGACAGTAGACCTGAGAATCTATTTGATATAAACGGAAGCCATTGTGGGTTCCGTTTTTTCCTTTCGAGGTACGAAACCCTAAAAATATAATGTTAACATCACATTGATCATATGAGCGTTTTCATACAATCCGGTCTAATGTCGAATATCCGATCCGTCATGTTACTTGCCGATATGATATCGATGTTCAATACCAATATCGGATATAATGTGAAAACATTCTTAGGTGATGTTACATTTTTTTTGGTTTTAAGTAGAATTTCACACATGAATATAGATTTGTATAATACGCTATCAATTTTCTGTAATTAGGTCAAACTATAATTGTATATATTATTCTTTATATCATTTTTTTTGCATTGTAAGAATTGCACTGGGCATGTACATAGCGGTCTTGGTTTAATGAAACGTGTACCTTCTTGTGTAGTGAATAACGTTCAAATTTGAATCGCTAAACGAGACTGCTGTATTATTTATGACTAGATGTTGCCTGCGACTTCGTGTGCGCAAAAGTTAATTTCGCAGAAACCGTTTATTTTTCTGCGATAAAAAGTAGCCTATGTCCTTTCCTATGGTCTACTTTACATCTGTGCCAAATTTCATCAAAATCGGTCTAGTAGTTTCGGAGCCTATTCAATGCTGTTTGCATTGAATAGGCTCCGAAACTACTAGACCGACCGAAACTACTAGCAAACTCTTCTTCTTTATTATATTAGTACTAGCTGTTGCCCGCGGCTCCGCCCGCGTAAATATAGTTCTTTCGAGGTCGCGGATATGTGACTGATGCAAAAAATAGATAAAAACTATCCTTGATGCGGATTATATATCATGCTAAAATAGGCAAGCGGACTGATTTTTTTTATTACATAAATGAATAGTACTCTTAAATATGAGTAACTTCTCAGAAGAAACCGTATATCAAAAGTCAATATTTTCAAAGGTACAGCGATTTGTATACAAATTTTCGCGAGTCTCGTAAAAACGCTCCAGTACCAAAAAAAAAATTTTTTTTTGCGAAATTGGTAAACAAAACCTACATTATTAGTTTACTCACATCATATACAAAAACATTCATTATGGTAAGTATAAACTTAAACGCACAAATATCGGAGATAATATTTACAAATATATTCCTGCGGCCATATACTTCATATACTACTTCATATACTATAACCTACAAGTGACGTCATTTGTAGGTCGACTTTAGTATGGAGCGTTTTTAGGAGGCTCGCGAAATTTTTTATACAAATCGCTGTACCTTTGAAAATATTGACTTTTGATATACGATTTCTTCTGAAAAGTTACTCATATTTAAGAGTACTATTAATTTATGCACTAAACAAAATTTGTCCGATTGCCTATTTCAGCTCGATCGGTGCAGAACTTTTTGAGTTTTGAAGCGTACACAAACTAACATAACATTTTTATATATAGATAGATAACGATTAAAAATCGAACTTTATTCATTACACAAGAAGTTTACGTTTCATTGCAAGAGTTTGAATGTTAAGTCAATCAATGTCAAATGTCGATGTCGCCGCTCTTGTAATGAAACGTGTCTCTTATTAGGGGTCGTCCATTAATCACGTGACGCCTAAAGGGGGAGGGGGGTACGAAAAAAAATCACCAAGTATCACCAAGGGGAGGAGGGGGTATAAGGAGACATCACGTGTATTAATTTTCGAATCTAGTCTATGCATACCGAAATTATTATCGGTTGTAGATTCGTAGTGTTGTTTAAATACTTACAAGACAAATGACTTGTATAGTTTTTAATTGCTTATATTATTCGATTAAATTGTTTTTTAAGTTAAAGTTTTTCTTCAAACATGACCTGCTTACTATGTAAAAAAAATACACGTGATCTTAGGTAGGGGAGGGGGGATAGTATAAAACCTCACCACGTATCACCAGGGGGAGGGGAGGGGTCTAAAAAGTAGTTAAAAACATCGCGTGATTAATGGACGGCCCCTTATGTAGTTAATAAAGTTCCATTTGGAATCGCTGTCCCGCTCACGTGGTTTCAGTGTGAGCAGATTCTAATGTTCAAATTTTGAAACGTGGTGAGTGATTGACGATTTGCTCGGGCATGTTCACAATTAATAGCATCCCGGGCTCCCCAACTACTAAGTTAATCTATCTTGTTTGGTAAACCGTATGGTAAAATCAGTTTTTTGATATTATTAAAATTAACAAAGATGAACGTTTATAGTAATCTGTTAGACAGAGAGATCGGATGTGTAACGTGACGTCACATAACACGACTTTCATAGAAAGTTCATAAGTAATTTCGTTTTGCTAGAAAGAGATAGATTCAAAACTTTGACTGCTCATATCTTGCTCATTGATCAACAAAGATTTTCTTGCCATTTCTTTTATTTTTCAGTCTAGTTACTAGTATCATATTATTATGTTTTAAGTTATTTTTATATTTTATTCATATTCCCTATTATCAACCACAAACGGAGTCGCCGGGCGGACTGGGTGTTTTTATCAATTACTGGGCCGGTATTCGGCATTAGCGTAGTAATTCGCCGGTAATGTGTGTACATAATACATACATACCGGCCAGGTGTATAGATTACGTATGCAGAGCAGCTGCTCACAGAGACTACATACTGAAAGGAGACAACAGTTTTCATTTAGATGGCTCAGGTATAAATAAAATGTTGCGTTTAAGTTTTTTTGTAATAAAAATTTTACCCTTACCTTCTAATCTTTTTATCCGACTACGCCGTGAAGCCGAAAGGAAGGGTAATGATTTTGGCAGTCTATGTATGTATGTTTGTTCCACCGTAGGGCCTAAACTACTGGTCCGATTTTAACAAATGAGATGTCAATAGATTCGTCATAATGGATCGGGTAACATAGGCTATTTAATGTACATAGTCAGGTTATATTCATTTTTATGAAAATTGTAGTTATTTAAATTTTAATTACATGAAATATAATGGAATAACAACTTAGGAGGAGGAGGAGGATTTAATTGAAGTAATAAATAATTATTTCAATGAATTAAATAAGTTTAGGAAAATTCACATTATACAGTTATAATAATTATGTTTTTTGAACAAACAATTCTTACGTCACTACATGTCATGTCACTCTGTGGACGAAATACGCCCATACTAATTCTTATAATTTTTAAGTTTGAACTTATACGGGGTCTTTTTCGTCCCAGATAATAAAAATAAAAATATAAATGTTGCGACAGATTGACAAATGTCAACGTGTAACAAAATTGTATCTATCAAACGCTCGGTAGTGTGTGTAATTAATAATCTAAGGTAGTATGTTATTGACTTTAATATCAGTTTCATGTCTAATTAAAAATTATTAGCTTTTTGTACACCTTCCTCTACAAAAACTTCATCTGTACCAAATATCATACTCCTCGATCGCACAGTTATCGTAAAACTGTACCGAAAGTTTTTGTTTCACGTTAAAATATATATGATTTCTCGGCTACTTAAGCGTGATTGTATAAACCGTAAAAACAAAACACATACGTCTCTCCTAATCCCTAAATAAAAATTAAGGTCCAACATCAGAAAGGTCCCAGTTTAACAAAAAAGTTATTAAGCGTATGTCGCCATCTGCTTTTACGAGCACCCTGTATAAAACTTGACCTTAATTATACAAAATACATCACGCTGTATACGCTGTATCGTATTGAACACCGGGGACCGGTATTAGTATGATAGACGGATAGATTGAAACGTATAAAAAGGCCGTAAAGTGAAGCGTAAAATATAAATGGACTTATAGGGATTATTTTACCACGCGTAATCCTAGTAAATACATTTTTTTCGTACCTACAAGTTCTGTAACTATACAATATAAGTTTATATCAGTGTGCTGAGTGTGAGTCCCACAATTTTTTCGATTACTTTACTACCTTGTAAATCGAGTTAGCGCAAATCGAATCGAAAATTAAAAGGTAACGAGTGCGAGTCATTATCCAATCTAACTAATCGAACGCGTTTCCTCACCGAGAGTACGCTTTATTATTTTTGTTATATTGGTAGCACGACTTCACTGTGAGATTAACCGTCCAAATTGAATGTCATTTTCACTGTATTATTTTGTTAAGAAGCTGCTGTCATCAAGATTGTGACGGGTTATATCGAGTGTCATTGTTTGTGACACTGACATAAGTCGCCGAAATTTTGAATTTTATTTGCAAAGCATTTTACACAATTTTACATTTCGTTTATAATAAATTGTATTTAAACTTAAAAATGATGAAAACAAGTTTTTCTCAGTTTGATACTATAATAACATTCATGGAACAGTAAGTGTGACAATCGGTAAACAATAATGTCCAATAAAGGATCGAAAGATGCATGAGCTCTTGCTTCGCGTTTTGCATTAAAATTGCGGTCGTCTTGAGCTTGAGCAGTCGCAAACATCCTCCACGCGAAAAAAAACGCCCTGCCATAGCAAATCTGTTCTTTTATAAATGCTTTTACCGCAATTCACTATCTAGTCACTGAGAAATTGGAAGTGAGCGCGGGGTGACAAATTTACTATTCGAATGTCAAAATGTGCAACTGGTACTAGCAAGACTTTTGAAACAACCAATCAAAGCGCTGAAACACCCACATTCGAACGTGAGTGTGAGACGACCTCGATTAGTTAAAATCCACAAAACTCACTCTCGCTAATTATGTTTCCTATTTTTGCCACTAGGGGCGTTGTTTCGATACCGTACAAATTGTAGTTTACTTTTTCATGTCGAGTAGTGATAAAAACTCGCACTAAGCACACAGTAGTACGTTTAAGTTTAAAGTCGCAATTAACCAGACACTTTAGCTCTGTTTTCCTACGATAGGGTTTGCGTCATCTTATATGCGGCCGTAAGTGTCGTTGCACACGTTCCGGTTGCCGGGTAGTCGGTCGCGAAATGTACGGCCATGTGCACCGGTACGTGTGAAAGCTGTCGTACATGGCCATACACTTCGCGACCGACTACCCGGTACCGGCTACCCGGCAACCGGAACGTGTGCAACGGCAACATATTCTATGTAATATCATCAAAAATCGCGCCATTTTGTTTGCATAGAAAACGCTAATTTACCGTTGACTTTCGGCCGCTTTATGACGACAACGCTATCATAGGAAAACAAAGCTATAAGCCGTTACAATTCGCTAATTAAAGTAAGCCATTTTGACATCTATGTAAACGTCAAAATAGAGCTGTGAGCCGTCACAATTCACCAATCGAAGTAAGCCATTTTGATATCAATGCAAATGTCAAAGCTGTAAGCCGTCAGAATTCACCAATTGAAATAAGCCATTTTGACATTTGCACTGAGACTCACTGCAAACTGAACGCGAATGAATAGTTCTGTCTCTGTGTACAACTCGCCTGCGGGACAGCTCAAGTGCAGTGCAATATAATAACATAAATCATGGCGGCTCGATGGATTAATTGCCGCCCCCCCGCCCCCCGCCCCGCACCCGGTGCTCCCCGCGTGTTGCGTAATGGCCGCTGACGGCGCTGACTCACGATACTGATATGTCATCTATACTTATATCTATACTAATATAAAGAGGAAAAGTTTGTTTGTTTGTTTGCATTGAATAGGCTCCGAAACTACTGGACCGAATTTGATGAAATTTGGCACAGATATAGAGTAGACCACGAGGAAGGACATATGCTACATTTTATTGCGGAAAAATGTACGGTTTCTGCGAAATTAACTTTTGCGCGCACGATATCGTGGGCAACATCTAGTTTAATATAAAGAGGATAGATTTGTCAGTTTGCATTGAATAGGCTCCAAAAAGGCACAGGGGCCTTAGTAGGAACGTTTCAAAGTGGCGTAAATGTAAGGTTATGAAATGAAATTTGTATGTTTATGAATATGAAATGGCGCAGTGGCGCTGAACTATAAGATTGAAACCAGGCCGGTTACGCAGGAGTTATTTATAGTGCCCAAGTGTTTGCGCTGTTCACGAGTTTCTCTTCCTTTACTCTCCAAGCCCGGTGGCATAGACGGACCGACACGACTGGCGAGAGATCAGGCGCAGGAATGACTTTTTACATGCCCATCCGACGCATGGATCATCTTTTTTGTCAGACAATCAGGTGATCAGCCTGCACCGTCCTAACCAAACTTGGAAACAACATGCAGGAATCGAACCCACGACCTCCGAGTAAAGCTCTAAAACCACTGGACCACGGACCGCTGTCAAATGTTTTTGCTTGGCCCACATGTATAAAGTAGACCACGGTGTCCGTCCCCTATTGAATACTTTTTATCGGTAAATATACGGTTCCCGCGAGCTCTTCTTTTTCGCGCAGGAAGTCGCCGTCAAAGTATTAATATAAAAGTTTAGAATTAATTAAATATTAATTAACGTGACGAAGTTGGCGACGTGAAATTTATTCGTCGGCGATTGGAGTCCCTAACTTACACAATTACACCCAGTTAGAACAAAGAAGTTGCGGGAAAAAGAAAATAATGACTTTCTTTAATGACCGGCTCAAAGGTATGCGAGGTTGTAGGGTGACCGTGAGGAGTGGGAGCGACAGGACTCGGGGTCGGGACAGATGTACTATCAGGGAATCTAATCGTACTAATATTATAAATGAAAGTTTGTGAGGATGGATGGATGGATGGATGGATGGATATTTGTTACTTTTTCACGCAAAAACTACTGAACGGATTTCGATGAAATTTGGTACGGTAGTAGGGTTTGGAATAAGACATAGGCGACTTTTTATTCCGAAAAGTACAGTATTTCCCTGGGATACTGTATTTACGCGGGCGGAGTCGCGGGCAACAGCTAGTTCATAATCAGGTAGAGTGTTCTCGAATAATATATTTGAATTATAATGATGACACTCAGTCGCAATAAAATTGACAATGATATATCGGTTTGATAATATTCATATTATAATACGAACAAATTATGACAACCGTCAATCTGCTTATGAATTAAATTCCATGATAGTATTTTAATAGAAACCAAAAGAAACTAAATAGAACTTTGTTGTTTTCAGAACAGGACAATTTTATTTCAATGGACACCAAAATATTATCAATATATTTTTTTTACTAATTTAAATTTTTTTAATCGGATAATTTGCTTTTCCATAAGTACTGCTTATATAATTTGGTGTCAAATTCGTCCTACAAGTCAACGTGAGTCGACCATATTATTACGAGTGGGTAATTTTGATGATTATTTTTTAGTTTCTATTGGACTGTAAGTTGATGGCGACAACGAAAAGATGCCTTGCGTTAGTTTAGTTGTGTATTTTATAAAGAGATCAAATTTATATTTACTTTATCTTCCAGATGTGTAGGTTATTTTAATATTAATTTTTATTTGGCTACACTCTAAAAACAAATCATATAAAATTTTATTTCTAAATTATCATATCAATAACAATTTCACCATTCGTTCTGATTACACAACAATTTACAAGACCTTTAATAGCAACTAAATATACATAATGAAGGTTTTACCTTAACAGAATGCCCGGTATAACGGTACGGTGTCGTAACACTGTGCGTTGATATAACGTACAAATTCACGCCGCGTTGCCGTAAAAAATCACGTCATGACGTCGAAATTCGGATCGTTAGGGCGTTTTGTGCACTACACGGAATTTTACCATCCGGCAGTCCGATTAATTTGCTTATACATATTATAATAGTAAGAGCGTTTTAAATAGAAAATCGGATGCCGCGCAACTCACGTACAAGCACAAAATATCAAAGGAAAAATTGTTAAATTGTGATTACTAGTCGGAAATTGTATATTTTTTCCGAAGTGTCATTTGTGGAGGCCTCGGGGTTGTAGCACTGGTTGCCCTCCCCTAAATCCGGCCCTACGTACCAGAGATGTATTTTACTTCTGCTGCTGCCAAAACATGGCGGACCCCGCATTATGCCGCGACGCCACACCAAGCTGCGATGCCGCAGCAGGCTGCGATGCCGCACCAAGCCGCGACGCCGCACCAAGCCGCGACGCCGCACCAAGCCGCGACGCCACACCAAGCTGCGATGCCGCACCAAGCCCGGATCCGCACCAAGCCGCGACGCCGCACCAAGCCGCGACGCCACACCAAGCTGCGATGCCGCACCAAGCCCGGATCCGCACCAAGCCGCGACCGCACACCAAGCTGCGACGCCGCACCAAGCCGCACCAAGCCGTGACGCCGCACCGTTTTATATTGACGACGTCGTCATGTAGACAGGCCCTACCGCGATAGTTTTAGTAATCATGTTATAAATAACAAAATCCTGACATTCACCGATTCCTCTATATTATTGACAGAGCTATTTTCCAAATTGACCTGTTATGCTGCTCGCTGATTATGTATTCAATGAGATAATAAACTTAGGCATTTTTCATCTATGATCAGATTGGTTGATACAGTATTTATAGCTGTATAAGTGTTTCAGAGGAAAGGAATAAAATATGATTATTATTTTTATTTTTGCGAGCGAAGTAACTACTCCTTAAATATCTACGGCCAAAGTTTTTATTAAATAGCCCAGAGAAGAGAAGAGAAGAGCCCAGCCCATACACCATTCTCAAAACATTGCAAGCTTAAATAGCTAGTTATTAGAATCAGGCATTACTTTTCGGAAATCCATACCAAACAATTTAATTAATGTTATTCTTAATGGGAAATTGCAAAGAATAACATTAATTAAATTGTATTGCAAGCTTAGATGACTGTCAATGCGACTGGAGTCCGTTAGGTTTCCTCACCGTGTTTTCCTTTACCGTTCGTATAATTTACTTGAGAAAAATCCCACTGGTACCACACCAGCACACGGCAAAGCACTGTAGCAAAGTACTAAGTCCAGCAAAACTCAGAAACGTGGACATCCCACACCGGTACAAGTTGTGTAAGGCTGTAAGTGCGCGTATTTAAATTCATACCTGGCTAAGTTTCGTTTGTTTCAATTTGCATTAGTTTACGGCCCCTAGTTCAACTTCGCTAGAACTTAGAAGTCGCATTTAGTGATGTTTTGTTGACAATTATGGAAGTAAAAATCGTGTTTGTTAATGATCATCATCGTAACCATTATTATTATTATATACATACAAATAAATAAAATTGACGTATCTGTTTGTGACCTTCGCACTAGATGCATATACGGTACCGGTAAAATCTGTCGTCTGTCTGTTTGTATTGTAATTTCGGACTCCAAAATAATTATTAAGATGTAGGTGTAGTTAAGACAGAACATACTGTGTCGAGAGAGCTTGTAATTAATAATAATATTATATTGTATCGGCGGCTATTTCATTATTTTCCATTAATCAGGCATCAGTGATCGTTTGTACAGAAATATGGATATAAATCACGCTCTAATCCCGTCCGCCCCCGCCGCCCCTCCGCCCGCATCGACAGCTATCCGGGAGGAATTAGCATCGTGTTTTATTTTTATTTATGTCTACCCCGCTTTACCCCACTCGTTTACCCCAATTCCCCCGGATTTTCCCCGAACCTCCCCGCTTTATGGTCGATCTATACTAGCGTAGAGTCGAAGCGCAGCGAAGTGAAATTTTGAAAAATATAACAAATTCACCCTAATGTCTTTGTAACATATTTCTTTTGAGAAAAAAAGAAACTTTTAAAAAAATCGTGCGCAGACGCGTGAATTCGTGCATCTTTTATTTGTCTCAGAAGGTATTCCTTCGGACATAACGCACATATTTGTGTGAACATCAAATATAATATATTACGTATATGTGAAGCGGGCAAGTACAGTTTTACGTGAATTGTGTGAATGGAGAAGAACTTGTCACGTGTGTTGTGAATGAAAGTTTATATGGAGGAACTAGAAAACTTGTAATAAGCTAAATTTTAAACAATTCTTAGAAATTCATAAAATTAATAAGAATAACAATAACATACACTACCACTAACAATACATAATCTATGGGGAGACCTATATCCTGCAGTGGACGTCACCAGGCTGAAACGACGAACGACGACACCACCTCAGATTATTATTAACACACACGTGCGTTTGATAGATAGTCTTTTTTTGAAGTGAAAACTATTTAGCGGCGTTGTGCACTTTTCTTGGGATGGGTATTAAAAAAATGTTAAACTGTTGTTTTAAACTTACAAACAGACTCATTAATTTGTAATTTATTTATATGGTAAGGGTGGATTTGCAATATTATTCAGAATGTCTTCGAATGGCTTCGAATCAGCTAATATGAGTCGAGCCTTACCCCCGCCCCGCGCTGTCCGGCCGCTAGTATGAGTCGCTAATGGCTTCGAATCAGCTAGTATGAGTCGAGCCTTACCCCCGCGCTGTCCGGCCGCTAGTATGAGTCGAGCCTTACCCCCGCGCTGTCCGGCCGCTAGTGGCTTCGAATCAGCTAGTATGAGTCGAGCCTTACCCCCGCGGTGTCCGGCCGCTAGTATGAGTCGCTAATGGCTTCGAATCAGCTAGTATGAGTCGAGCCTTACCCACGCGCTGTCCAGCCGCTAGTGGCTTCGAATCAGCTAATATGAGTCGAGCCTTACCCCCGCGCTGTCCGGCCGCTAGTGGCTTCGAATCAGCTAGTATGAGTCGAGCCTTACCCCCGCGGTGTCCAACCGCTAGTATGAGTCGCTAATGGCTTCGAATCAGCTAGTATGAGTCGAGCCTTACCCCCGCACTGTCCGGCCGCTAGTATGAGTCGCTAATGGCTTCGAATCAGCTAGTATGAGTCGAGCCTTACCCCCGCCCCGCGCTGTCCGGCCGCTAGCATGAGTCGCTAATGGCTTCGAATCAGCTAGTATGAGTCGAGCCTTACCCCCGCCCCGCGCTCTCCGGCCGCTAGCATGAGTCGCTAATGGCTTCGAATCAGCTAGTATGAGTCGAGCCTTACCCCCGCTTTGCGCTGTCCGGCCGCTAGTATGAGTCGAGCCTTACCCCCGCGCTGTCCGGCCGCTAGTGGCTTCGAATCAGCTAGTATGAGTCGAGCCTTACCCCCGCGGTGTCCGGCCGCTAGTATGAGTCGCTAATGGCTTCGAATCAGCTAGTATGAGTCGAGCCTTACCCACGCGCTGTCCAGTCGCTAGTGGCTTCGAATCAGCTAATATGAGTCGAGCCTTACCCCCGCGCTGTCCGGCCGCTAGTGGCTTCGAATCAGCTAGTATGAGTCGAGCCTTACCCCCGCGGTGTCCAACCGCTATTATGAGTCGCTAATGGCTTCGAATCAGCTAGTATGAGTCGAGCCTTACCCCCGCACTGTCCGGCCGCTAGTATGAGTCGCTAATGGCTTCGAATCAGCTAGTATGAGTCGAGCCTTACCCCCGCCCCGCGCTGTCCGGCCGCTAGTATGAGTCGCAAATGGCTTCGAATCAGCTAGTATGAGTCGAGCCTTACCCCCGCCCCGCGCTGTCCGGCCGTTAGTATGAGTCGCTATTGGCTTCGAATCAGCTAGTATGAGTCGAGCCTTACCCCCGCCCCGTGCTGTCCGGCCGCTAGTATGAGTCGAGCCTTACCCCCGCGCTGTCCGGCCGCTAGTGGCTTCGAATCAGCTAGTATGAGTCGAGCCTTACCCCCGCGGTGTCCGGCTGCTAGTATGAGTCGCTAATGGCTTCGAATCAGCTAGTGTGAGTCGAGCCTTACCCTCGCGGTGTCCGGCCGCTAGTATGAGTCGCTAATGGCTTCGAATCAGCTAGTATGAGTCGAGCCTTACCCCCGCCCCGCGCTGTCCGGCCGCTAATATGAGTCGAGCCTTACCCCCGCGCTGTCCGGTCGCTAGTGGCTTCGAATCAGCTAATATGAGTCGAGCCTTACCCCCGCGCTGTCCGGCCGCTAGTGGCTTCGAATCAGCTAGTATGAGTCGAGCCTTACCCCCGCGGTGTCCAGCCGCTAGTATGAGTCGCTAATGGCTTCGAATCAGCTAGTATGAGTCGAGCCTTACCCCCGCCCCGCGCTGTCCGGCCGCTAGTGGCTTCGAATCAGCTAGTATGAGTCGAGGCTTACCCCCGCGGTGTCCGGCCGCTAGTATGAGTCGCTAGTGGCTTCGAATCAGCTAGTATGAGTCGAGCCTTACCCCCGCGGTGTCCAGCCGCTAGTATGAGTCGCTAATGGCTTCGAATCAGCTAGTATGAGTCGAGCCTTACCCCCGCGGTGTCCAGCCGCTAGTATGAGTCGCTAATGGCTTCGAATCAGCTAGTATGAGTCGAGCCTTACCCCCGCCCCGCGCTGTCCGGCCGCTAGTATGAGTCGAGCCTTACCCCCGCGCTGTCCGGCCACTAGTGGCTTCGAATCAGCTAGTATGAGTCGAGGCTTACCCCCGCGGTGTCCAACCGCTATTATGAGTCGCTAATGGCTTCGAATCAGCTAGTATGAGTCGAGCCTTACCCCCGCACTGTCCGGCCGCTAGTATGAGTCGCTAATGGCTTCGAATCAGCTAGTATGAGTCGAGCCTTACCCCCGCCCCGCGCTGTCCGGCCGCTAGTATGAGTCGAGCCTTACCCCCGCGCTGTCCGGCCACTAGTGGCTTCGAATCAGCTAGTATGAGTCGAGCCTTACCCCCGCGGTGTCCGGCCGCTAGTATGAGTCGCTAATGGCTTCGAATCAGCTAGTATGAGTCGAGCCTTACCCCCGCGGTGTCCGGCCGCTAGTATGAGTCGCTAATGGCTTCGAATCAGCTAGTATGAGTCGAGCCTTACCCCCGCCCCGCGCTGTCCGGCCGCTAGTATGAGTCGAGCCTTACCCCCGCGCTGTCCGGCCGCTAGTGGCTTCGAATCAGCTAATATGAGTCGAGCCTTACCCCCGCGCTGTCCGGCCGCTAGTGGCTTCGAATCAGCTAATATGAGTCGAGCCTTACCCCCGCCCCGCGCTGTCCGGCCGCTAGTATGAGTCGAGCCTTACCCACGCGCTGTCCGGCCGCTAGTGGCTTCGAATCAGCTAATATGAGTCGAGCCTTACCCCCGCCCCGCGCTGTCCGGCCGCTAGTATGAGTCGAGCCTTACCCACGCGCTTTCCGGCCGCTAGTGGCTTCGAATTAGCTAATATGAGTCGAGCCTTACCCCCGCGGTGTCCGGCCGCTAGTATGAGTCGCTAATGGCTTCGAATCAGCTAGTATGAGTCGAGCCTTACCCCCGCGGTGTCCGGCCGCTAGTATGAGTCGCTAATGGCTTCGAATCAGCTAGTATGAGTCGAGCCTTACCCCCGCGCTGTCCGGCCGCTAGTGGCTTCGAATCAGCTAGTATGAGTCGAGCCTTACCCCCGCGGTGTCCAGCCGCTAGTATGAGTCGCTAATGGCTTCGAATCAGCTAGTATGAGTCGAGCCTTACCCTCGCACTGTCCGGCCGCTAGTATGAGTCGAGCCTTACGGGGTGGGGACCCCGCGCTGTCCAGCCGCTTGTATGAGTCGCTAATGACTTCGAATCAGCTAGTATGAGTCGAGCCTTACCCCCGCCCTGCGCTGCCCGGCCGCTAGTATGAGTCGCTAATGGCTTCGAATCAGCTAGTATGAGTCGAGCCTTACCCCCGCCCCGCGCTGTCCGGCCGCTAGTACGAGTCGAGCCTTACCTCCGCAGCGGTCCGGCCGCTAGTATGAGTTGAGCCTTACCCCGCGCTGTCCGGCCGCTAGTATGAGTCGAGCCTTACCCCCGCGCTGTCCGGTCGCTATTAATCAACCACATCCTACTAATGATTACCTTCCTCTAACGATGTTTATTGTATGCTCTTTATCGTCACAACAAGACCAAATTCCTTTGACCACGGTCAGTCTAGACTCATAGTATATACTCTATATAGTGTAAAGCCATTTGCATCATCTCAGAAGTAAGAAGTGCATTGACCGTCTTCAATCTATTTCAAAATAACGTTTTCTTGTAGATGTATAGTGTAATAGATGCTTTACGACAATTCACATCGAAAATTCAAAATTACTTACGCTAACTAACTAGGCTTCTAAGATTTCCGTTAAAAAAATAGGGTTCTGTTCCCGTTCATTTTACGCAAACGAAGTTGCGGGTACCAGTCTTAAGTATGCTATGTATAATATATTATAGTATAAGAGTATTAAATACACTTCCTGTTGTCAGGTACCTGTAACACAATTTCCTGGATACTTAGCACGGGACTAGATTGACGTAGGTCAATCCTGTGCTCAGTATCCGAAAAAAGATAGTATGTGTAGCGTTCAAAGATAAAAAAAGTCCTAGCGTACATAGATATGAATATACTTTAAATACTATAGTTATCCTAAGATAGGGGTCGGCAACCTTTTGAGTGGGAAGACTCAAAAATTTGGTACAATTTACAAAATTTCTAAGTTTCCGAAGAGCCACAATTTTTTTTCTTGCCAACAATAAATAATTAAATTCTAGTATAAATAAAGTTATTTTATAACAACGAATCTATTTGTTCATAAGAACTGGTGAAGATGCTAAACTGTCTTGCGTTGGAAGCGCATTAAAACCTACATAGAAACATCTTATATTTAATTACATTGCGACCGAGAGGAGCGAGCGAGGAATTTTTTGTCAAATTACAGGTTAAACTTTAAATCCCAAAAATGTATGTACGTACATTTGGGAAAATTCAATTAAATCAACAGCCTAAAACAGAACGTCTATCGGCATAAAATAATAAAGTACTTTTGTTGTTTATATTAATTGCATCTGAATTCTGAGTTATGCGTAGGTAATTGTGGCGCGAAGCCGCAGGTCCACGTCGCGTCGCCTACGCCTTATGCCGCCACTGAATACGGGTAAAAGCGATTTTCTCTGCAGCCAGCATACCTTATCTTCGTTCATCTATTCAGAACGATTGTAAAACTTTTTTTTAAATAGCCGCAGCTTCACATCCAAAGCGCCGCATGTGGCTCGCGAGCCGCAGATTGCCGACCTCTGCTCTAAGATAATAAAATTACTTATACTTTTAATTACAAAAATATATTGTATGTAGACAATTTAATATATTACTTGTTATAACTTATAATATAAACTCTACCTGACCCCGGGCGAACAATAACAGTACTGTTATCGCTGCGTGGAATATTTTCATTAACGAAAATACTTTTTGTTATTAAACTATTCAACTATGCGCACAATTTTTAATGAAAATTCTCGCAATAGTGTGTGGATAGCGATGATTGTTTTTAAAATATTATAACTGCATTTATTGTTTTGACTACGAGTACTGTTTTTAGGGTTCCGTAACTCGAAAGGAAAAAACGAAACCCTTATAGGATCACTTTGTTGTCCGTCCGAATATCTGTCAATACCCTTTTTCTCAGAACGCGTGGAGGTATCAAACTGGACTTAATATCAAATACTAAGGTCTACGGTCTCTTGGAGCTGTGAAAAAATCAAACTTCTAAGCTAACGCAATCAAAAGATACTGCCATTAATGCCCAAATTTCCGCAAATTTTCGGCACTCACACCTCAAAACCTACAGGGTACTCCCGTAAACTCAGAATCTTGAAATTTGGCACGAAGTAACGTCTTATAGCACAGATAAAGGAAACATTACGAAAACCGTAAATTTTTAGTTACATCTTATAAATAAAAATATCCTACTAATATTATAAATGTGAAAGTTTGTGAGGATGCATGGATGGATGTTTGTTACCTTTCACGCAAAAACTAAACAATTTTGATGAAATTTGCTATGGTAGTAGTTTAGGCTCTGGATTAAAACATAGGCTACGTTTTATCCCGAAAGAGTACAATGTTCCCGCGGGATACTCGATAGTATATTTACGCGGGCGGAGCCGTGGGAAACAGCTAGTTTTTAATAATTTAAAAACTTACTACCCCTTTCTTCATGAACGCGTAGAGGTATTAAATTGAATTCATATCAAATACTAAGGTCTATAATACCTTTAAGCTGTAATAAAATAACTATAGGTTTGTAGGGAACCCTCGGTGCGCGAGTCCGACTCGCATTTGGCCGGTTTTTTATTATCACTCAATAGAATGTAATTTTTTTTCACTTTCTAACTAGCTTAAACTACTACTATACCAAATTACATCAAGAACCGTTAAGTGGTTTTTGCGTGAAAGAGTAACAATCATATATCCATCCATCCATCCTCACAAACATTCACATTTATAATAGTAGTAGGTCTTTCTATATACATCCAAGCACCCAGGAACACAGCAAAACTTTTTGTCCTTACGCACTCACTACGCATACTGGAACTCGAACTCACAACGTCCGGCTAAAGCGCCGTTTCCGACGTAACAAACCACTGAGCCATAGAGGTCGTCAAACTTACTACGGAATCCCATAATATCTCGTAAGACGACCGTAAACAAAAACGTTAAAACGGCTAGTCTATCAAACAAATGCATCGTACCCCAAGTTTTCGTTTAAAATCTGTATGCTGTACAATATCTTGAGTGTTGTGTATTGTCCATAGACGTTTATGTTATAGACGAGACATGTTGAGATGAAAACTGTCCCCACTTTAATGGCCCCACTTCTGGAGTTTTTGGGGCCATTTTGACATTTCGGGTATGTTGAGATCGAGATGGCTGACATTTGAAGTACGGTGGAAACCAAGATGGCGTTACATTATCTTATGAATATTTGTTCTATTTCTTGTAATAATATGTTCTCTAGATTATATACCTACTTGTTCTGTCAAATGTACGTAGTAGCCTATCTTTAGTTTCGAAATCTTTGGTATTGGCGCTGTCCTGATGGATGAGAGCAAACAAGCGCGAGGTAAACTTGTTTACCGACTCCAAAATGGAGGTCCTTGTGTGCTCAGAGGTGTTTTGGAAGCTTTCAGTGTGATGACAACCTTTACGGGAAAATTGCATTCGGTACGTTGTTTTTGGGTTTGCGCGTTAGTTTATGTCTATTCCGTTTTTGCGTTGTAAATGTAGTCAGCGGTGCAAATGTTGCCAAATTCTAAATAACCCCGGAATTGTCGAGCAGCCAGCGAGCTGATGATGATGAATTAAAGCTAAGAACATTCTCGAACATGTCAGCTTTCAAAAAAAAAAATTGGTCAAAATCGGCTTATCCGTTTAGGAGGTACAATGCCTCGGTCATACTTTTCAAAAGCCGGGGGTTTAAACTAACCCATTGTTTAAAAACTATGGGTTGATTTTTAACCCCCGCTTGAGCACAGCTTAAGAGCTGTGTTCACATTTACTAATTGAAGTAAGCCTTTTTGCTATTTGCACTGATGACTCACTGCATTATTAACGCGAATATAGATTATTGATATTAAGTGATATTTAAACCAGAGTTACTAATAGCTTACAAAGCCGCTTCATTCGTAACGATTTATATTTTGCTTGTGCATTTCGTATATTATTTCGAAAAGAAAAAAACTGTTGCAAGCAAACCTTGAGGCGGGCGGTAAAAATCTAAAATAACACTGTAATTTAAGTTGGAATGAGGAAATATGCGATGTAAGCAATTCCCGAGAGCGGGGCCTAGCCGGGGGCCTCGGGGGCCTGCGGGGGCCCGGGGGGCCTAACTGGGCCTCACTGGGCCCCGGGCGCGGTAATAAAGTTAACGACTGGACGGGCCGGGCGGTTCTAACTTTCGCACTTAAAATTTTTACTAACAGCGAACAATTTTCACGTTACAATTTATTTTATTGACCACTTACCTGCGCTCTGAGTGCTGACGGGAATATTACTATTTATGCGCTTAAATATTATTGGAGTATTTGTTAAAAAATACTTATACGTCTCTATAAATATTAAAAAGTATGTAATGATGCTGGTTTATAATAATGATATTGGTTTTTAACAATAATAATCCATTTATTTGCAAAAAAGTTGAGACGACAGATGGTACCTGTTACAGGTCATTTTAAGGGCCAATACATCCAAGTATATAAAAAGTATGCAAAATATAAAAAGAATCTACGTCATAAATATAATTTTATTAATTTCAATTTAGTAAATTTACTTTAAAATTTAAAAGATTAATAATACTATGTCATATTGCTCAATATAATTTATAGTTAGTTTGAACTTAGACATAGAGATATTTTCTATCTCTCTTTGTCTAAGTTTGTAGTAAGAACAAATATTTCTGATGTTCTTTTTTGATCAAGGTTTCAAATGTTTTCAGGTGTTTTTTTATAGTTTTGGGATAGGTATATTATTAAAACATTACTAGTGATCTTAATAATAGAGAATGATGATGACGAAACCCAATTATAGCGTAAAAATATAAAACGGCGCGAAATCGAAGGAAACACTAATTATATGAAGAAAGTTACGGCGAATTGTCGAACTAAGTTTGTCTTGTTTCGTCGACATGCGACACAAAAAATTGCCACAGAGCTTAGAAAACACAGTCAAAATTGTATATATTTTTATGCACTTATATTGTTTGTATTAAGCTTTAATTTATGGTAATCTACTACTATTATAAACGGGAAACAGCCTCCGTGGTCTAGTGGTTTAGAGCTTGGCTCTCGACTCGGAGGTCGTGAGTTCGATTCCTGCATGGGAACAACAAAAAATGTTGTTTCCAACTTCCAAGTTTGGTTAGGACAATGCAGGCTGATCACCTGATTGTCTGACAAGATAGATGATCCATGCGTCGGATGGGCATGTAAAAAGTCGGTCCTGCACCTGATCTATCGCCAGTCGTGTCGGTCATCCGTCCCACTGGGTACGGTCCCACTACGAGAGTAAAAGGAAAAGAGAGCGCTCTTGTGTACTGCGCACACACTTGGGCACTATAAAATAACTCCTGCGTAGCTGGCCTGGTTTTCAATGAAATCGGCTACCAGTCACCGAAATCGGTGAGGGGAGCTATTAAACGGGAAAGAAAGATTGGGCATCAAAAATTTTAATTAATCCGATCACATTGGTATATTCGAGTAAATAATACAGTTTAGTTTTTAAATTCTCAATATACTCGTAAAGTACTATAAAGACATAAGTTCGCAACGCGAGTTGTTCATTTCTGTGCGTTTCTGTACCTGTGGCCGCGGCTCGTCGCGATGTGTTCCGTTGCGGAAATTGATAAACTTTTCCACCGATCTGAGGAATTATTGAAACTTCGAACACAACAAAATTCAATAAGTGACTGTCACTGATTGGGAGCGCCCGCCTCCGCGCCCGCGTCCGCGTGTGGTACAAGTCACAGTACATAGCGGTAATACCTTTTTAATTATTTTATTGGCGCTGGTCCTGCGAATAGCGCACGGTACAGTTCGGGTGTATTTGTAAATGGATCTGTGCGGTAAGCGGTTTGGACGGCACGGGCGGATCGAAATATCGTATTATAATTATAACTATATTGTCTATACATCTATACAAATAAATAAAATTTAAGTTTGTAATTTCAAATTCACAGCTTTTCACTTAATACATATGAAAGTATATTCGGTACTTACTATAAATTATCACCTTTTTAAATTTTTGTTTCTGTCTGTCTGTCTATTTGTTTGTTCCGGCTAATCTCTGAAATTTTCACGCCACTTTCACTGGCAGATAGCTGATTTTATAAGGTCTAACATAGGCTACTTTTATTTTAGGGTTCCCTTTAAAGAAGAAGGTTCCGTTTCCGTTAGTTCTATACAAACATAGTTGCGGGTATCAGCTAGTTACAAGTAAAAATGCGTCCTCGGTTTGGACTGCCGGCGTCTTACATGTTTAGGCTAGTGCGTGGATAAAACTGTGGAAAATGCGCTTGCAACCTCATTCCAGATCGAACTATCATCTCCACACATCTCCGTGTTCTCTTCGAACAGATCGAAACATCCGCACATCTTCATGTTCTTTTCAAAGCGAGGGTCGGAACGGCGTGTGCTGTATCCACGGTCCGTGCTTTACGTGTAAAGGGCGATATTATGTTAGGTAAGACAGGATGTAGGTTGAAATCCACTTTCATAGTTTTCTTACTTAAGGACAATATAATAAGGCTTAATGAATCATGTTGAATTCCATGCAAATTTAAATTAAACAATGAGCCATCACGGAAAGTAACATCGAAATATTCTCCGAAAGATTGTAATTTGTACATCGACGACCCATCAGTTTGTTAAGTCTGGTGACTTACGCCAACAGATCCAATTCCATTAAGTTAATTAAATTGTGGTGGACCAATCAGCGCACAGTCCTGAATTAAGCTATCGAAGTTACTGAAGTTCGGAGCAATATATACGATAGCTGAAATGCATGAAAGTGGGCATGCAAGTATGATCGGTCAGGCTCGGAGATCTCCCTTTGGGGCTGCCACTTGTCCCACAACATTGATAACAGTCACTTAAAAAGAAATAAATTATTAATAGAATCAAGCATTACTTTGCGGAAATCTATAGCATACATACACTCCCGCAAAAAATAATAATTAACTGTTATTATTTCTTAAGACTAGACTAGCATTATAAAAAAAAATAGTTCGCTACCGTTCATAACTTGAAACCCATTACAGTTGTAAACATGAATGTTACAACTGGAGCTAGTGTTTTGACCGGATTTTTACTTTATCAGGTTTAGTGTCTCATGGTATTGTTATGGGGGATACAATATGTACAAGTATGGGACATTATACTTTAATTTATTACAAGCTTAGCACTCATATTTTAACCCCTTGGTGAATTATGAAAAATACTTTCTTAGCCTTTGTATTAGTATACATATAAACAACTTTAGTTAGAATTTTAGTTTCATTACATAAATGTAACAAATTTTTCCGAGTGAGCGTATTAGAACAGTAAGAAATAATTGAAGAATTTTATACGAGGGCTATGGCTGCCATTTATTAATCCATGAAAAGATAACTTTCCTATAAATCCACATTTACATTCACGTTAAGAGTAGAAATACGTGATGATATCAAGAAACACAATGTTTTGAAAGAACAAGTGTACGATTAAAACATTTAATCTACCGATGTATGGCCCTCCCCCGAGCAAAAGACCTTGAGGTGGTCAGCCGCATAACTCAGTTCAAAATTTTTCACATAACTTAGTTCAAAATTGACAAAAAAAAAATATGTAAACGGCGAATATCTAGCTTATGAAATTGCCTATCTATTGGTGTGTGTCCCAAATAAAATTAACTTGTAAATACTATGGAGACGCTGAAACTATAATTCAATGTTACATTCAATTATAGTTTCAGCGTCTCCATAGTATGTACAAGTTAATTTTATTTGGGACACACACCAATAGATAGGCAATTTCATAAGCTAGATATTCGCCGTTTACATTTTTTTTTGGTCAATTTTGAACTAAGTTATGTGAAAAATTTTGAACTGAGTTATGCGTCTGACCGCCTCAAGGTCTTTTGCTCGGGGGAGGGCCTTATTCTCAATAAAACTATTAGAACTCAAAAGCGTAGCGCTACCTATTTAACTCGTAGCTACTCTACGCCGTAGCACGATAATGTGCTACGACGTAGCGACGTTGCTACGAACGAGTTAGGGCCAGGAGGGCTAGACAAGATGCATTAAATAATATCGACGGCGAACTTCGTGAATAAAAAATGTATGGGATTGACATAAGCGTGCGTTAAATGACATATTCAGTCGTATCGTTAAAAAAATTGGTAGCCAAGCAGCCACTTTGAACGAATACGCTAACGATGCACTCATATAACGAATTGCTCTAACGCGTTTCTCCATACAATGCCTAGACAAGCGGCCGTAAGTGACATTTAGCAGATCGTGATCTTTATCTTTATCGACCTAACGATAAAGATACCCAGATAGCTACCTTTATCGCCTCAACGAACAATATGGCGGATTTTTATTGATCAGCTGTTATTTGTAAATAATAATGATTTGCCTAAAGTTGCCTAAACGGTCTATAAAACACGTTCTGCTAGTAGTCTATATTGCAAAAAGTCAAAAGAATTCAATCTAAAGTATTCAATAAATCACAATTATTGTCAATACCTAATATGTAATTCATTGTATTCAAGTATAATTCAACACTTTGTTAAAATATAAATTTCTTAATTTGTAGCTTACTTGCAGTTTGTAATCTTTACACGCTACTATATCAGCTGAAAGCAATCTTTAGGTGTATAGTAGGTACCTAAATTACTACTATAATTTAGGTACCAAATGGAGTTCATAATTAAGCAAGTTTCTCTGAAACTTCCTTAGAAATAAAGATTTGTATTTAGTAATTAAAATTTATAAGTTTTTCAATGTATGTAATGATATTTTATTGTCATCGATGCTCAACACCTTCGCCTTATAAATGGGTTAGAAGGACACAAACACCTCATAAAAGTTTTGAAATATTTGCTATTATACTTTGATTAATTATTACAAATTTAATATTATATACCTATGCTATTATACACCTATTATAAACAGTCAAGTAGTGTTAACCAATTAAATACTTAATATTTAATCTCTATAGTATATTTGTGACTAAATAATTGAAATAGTCTTTACAATTTTACAGAACTATAACGAAGGAAGTGTAATTAAAGTAGGTACCTTGACTGTACAGGGTACTATTGCAATAAATAAGTAAACCTAACACTTACCACATATTGTAGACAAAATATTACAATGCGGCCATAACACTTTGAATTTGTTATAAGCATTGTCTTGCTAGAATTATTCATTCATTCTAATTTAAGAGCTTTGCTCTTGTCAGTGATGCTTTCTCCATTCCTCTCTGCACTCCGGGCGTTCTCTTGACCTCCTGATACGACACGACCATCACGTTCGCCTACACCTGTCCATAAAAGTTCTTCTCGGCCTTCCATGTTTTCTACTACCATCCCTTCAATTATTCCTCTAATAAAGTTGTCGTGCCGTATCAAGTGTCCGTATTAGGATTGATTAAATAATAACAATACAAGAGTATCTACATTTTATTTTACTTCTTTAAGTAAGTTTTACATGGTTTTAGTAAGAAAATAAACTTAAAATGTAAAAATACTTTTATTTCTTGCAAAGGAATTACATAATGCAGATATTTCTTTAAATAATCAGTTTTATCTCAAGTCACATAACCAATAATAACATTATACAATTTAAAAATCAACACAGCTAATAATAGTTATTATTTACACGCACTAGTTAAAGCCTGTCACAGAATGAATACAAATTAACTTAGGTTGGTAGCGGTTTTGATACATTAATTAAATAATGATTATTTATATCACTTCTCACTATCAGTGGTGAAGGCTGCTTCTCCTTCAAAGGGAAGCCGGAACCTGTATCATAGGTAGGGATTTCTATGAAGGTTTGCAAAAGGTATGTGACAAGGGAAGCCGATAGGAATGGAGTTATAGGAACCCTACGCCAATGCTCACTATAAACTGTATAAACAACATTATTGTATACCTACAATTCCTACAAATTATAAAGATTTAAAACACATTTTACTTATGTATAAGGTAATGATAATATTTAAGTAAATCCTACTAATATTATAAATATAAAAGTATGTGAGTATGTTTCTTCTTTTTTTCTTCTCTCCACCAGTATGAAGCCTTGAAGCCAACTTTTATGTATAACGATACAGAATCGGCCAGCAGATCTCAAGTACATTATACGGACGCTCTACCGGTGAAGGAAAACATCGTGAGGAAACCCGCACATAGTTGGCCCCAGACGTATTGACTAGTCATTCCTCTGAACTAGGGTGGCTATGTTGTGAGAATGCCGTATGCACTTGGGCAATCATACGATATTTAAAAACCAACTGTCCCAGGCACTACAGTATTTCAAGAGTGGTTACTTCGCTCGGAGAATACTGTATAAATCATCCATCATCGGATGTAAAGGCCTAAGTTAGGTAAATTGTTATTTTGATTTTGACAAACAAAAATTAATGTACAGTTTCATCATCTTCTTCTTCTTCTTCTGGCCAGTTTAAAGTGTTACCAGGACATGGATATAGTCCTAAGGATAGAAGACTCCGTATTTTGTAATTGCTAAAAAGAACTGTATTGCCTTGGTAATAGAGTGTATTTCACAATGCACGTATCATAGAGGCAAATCCGAGCCGAGCGAGATAGCCATAAGGGAAGCCGTGTGTCTCGTTCTTGCATGTTGCCAACCAGAAAAATGTTGGTATTTTTAAAAAGTAACTTGAAAAATCTTAGATAAAACGAGTGTACTTTATTATTATTTTAACAAATGTTTATAACTATATCATATTCTAATTAAAAAAGTTAGAAATAGTCATTTAATACTAAATAAAAATGCAGTTTACATTAAAACCTTTTCTTTCTTTTTTATTAGATGGTATCATTCGCAAGACAATAGATACGCCATTACAGTCGGACAAGGATCTTTTGGCACTTGGATGGGGGCGTGAGTGTCGCAAATAAGAACAATACTTATTACTAAAAGTGAAATTTTACAAGACGGCATTGTTATTAACTTATTACTGATTTTATCCACGTGCCAAAAGGTAAGTGTCGCAACTACAAAACAATACAATATAATACTAAAAGTGACATTTTACAAGACGGCGATGTTAGTTCTGATTTTGTCCACGTGCCAAAAGATCCTTGTCAGACTGTACACATATTTTATGCTGAACACCGGATAATATTAAAATTCATAATAGTACCGGTGCTGGATTTGCTGGACGCACCGTGAGTATGGCCTTTAGTGTAATCTCTTAAAATCTGTTTATAATGTGTGTCCTATGACCATTTGGCAAGAAATCTGTATAAAATCTGTATTATCAATGAAAACTAGAAGATAATTAATTAAATAATGTATTATATAATATAATTATTCAAAATAGAACTCTGGAGTCATACAATAGATAAACAGTTATCCAATTGTGTGTCTAATTTATAATCCTCTGATTTTTTCCCGGTGTTTCGGATTTCGGTGCATATTGAAGTTCCAGCCCACGAAGTATAGATAACAAGGAGTCCGAACGTAATGTTAAAATAATGGTCTCAATTACGGGGACAGATTATTGCCGGTAGAGCGCGCGACGGTTCGACATGCACTCGTTTGAAATTACGCGGGAAGCTTAAAGTTGCTATTGACAGCTCTGGAAAGATTGAAATCTTAATATATAAAAGTTTTAGGAAATTCTTAGAAACTGTTCTCGAAAAATAGATACCGTAGAACACGGTAATTGCCTAACGGTAATTTAAAAATAATTGTAATAAATAATAGTATTGGCAACACTCGGTATAATAGTATTGGCAACACTTGGTACTCGTCGGTCTCGCACGCCTAGCGGCAGAAAAGAGAACTAAGATCTGGTCCTATTATTGTGTACATAATTATTATTAAAAAGCCTATACCGTTCGGACTCCTGGTATCTATGCTTCATGTTCCAGCCTTACAACCGTAATAATCGGCCTTGTTAAATAAGTACCTACTTTATTCTTATTGTAAATTTCTACACTTGAAATTTGATTCCATTTTATACAAAACACTCTAGGAACTTTCAATAAAACTTCTAGACCGTACCGTTTTACTGAATCGACTGACTTGCACTGACTATTTGTATTTTGAACTTTGACTAGACATTAGACTTGAAAATAATACGGTGTTGAAATCATATAGGTACCTACATTAAATCTGGGGGCACGGCAGTGCCCCCGCCAAGTCGAGCGCGAAGCAAACACTGCCGTACCATCCTTTACTGGAACCATTTCGCCGCATTTTCAGGCCCCTATTTGAGAACCTCTGGATAAGACCAGAACGCAGAAATTTTCGTCATCCAATAAGCTATAATCACGTACTTAAAATCCAAAATTTCAAGTCTGTAGGTCATTTAGTTCCGAAGTTAAGCGAAAGCAAAGTTTCGCATTTTCGACACTCACTCACTCACTCACTCACTCATGATCATCAAAATAGAACTAGTACTTCCCATAAACTAAGAGAGCTGAAATTTGGTACAGAGTTGGGGTTTAATGACGACATAAAGGGAAAACTATAAAAACTAGGATAATCGATCTGGGGGCACGGCAGTGCCCCTGCCAAGTCGAGCGCGAAGCAAACACTGCCGTACCATTCTTTACTGGAACCATTTCGCCGCATTTTCAGGCCCCTATTTGTAACGTAGTTACATTTTATTTAATTAAATTTCGTAAAAACGATACACCCAACGCCATCTATGGTATATGGTGGCAACTACGGCTATGGGTTCAAGTCGACATTCTCAACGCCATCTATGGTATATTGTAGTAACTACGGTTATGGATTCAATAGTTATCGATTTATTGATTTGAATCTAATTCTTTTTAAATTTAAACATCATAATCTTGTTAAACAACTTAAAATACACCAGTTTTGCGTTATTAGGTTATTATCCTAAATAACCCAAATAATTCTTTACTGTCTTAACTGTCATCCAATTGGCAAATCATTACATTTCATTACCTCTTGTCAACTGTAATTAAAAAAAAACTGAGTAGCTATAAAAGGGCCTCAGCTAATGTCACTTTCTTTTTCGTCTTATCGCTCGTAATAACTATTTTCCAAGATGTAGTTATTTAATATATTTTAAACCCGTCTTAAGGGTTCTGAGTTCCGGCTGGAACAGTTCCTGTATGGACTACACCTGATCCGACCAGATACCATTGTTCCGGTCTGGACAATCCCAAGCCACACAGCATACCAAGGACTGTCGGTCTGAGCTTGGCCGTTAGAGTTGTCGGACCCTCGTCACCGGACCTCGCAGACCGTGGGATACTCCTGACAGCCTTCGATCAGCTAAGCTAAGTGCCGTGTGCCAGTTATCCCAATACTACACCTCCACCGCCCAGGGCTGAACCAGACTTTGCCGGCTAACCGACCCACGCCCCTTTATCTAAACATCTTAAATTTTGAATATAAATAAATTATTGTTACGGTTAATTTATTGTTTCTCTTCCAAACACCCCGTAACAACTGGCGCCCAACGTGTTAGTCTGGTTCAGCATTGGATTGGATTCAGGGTCTCTGGTCCCAACCTGTGTGTGTGTTGTGTCGTCTTAGTACTTAGGTAGTTATTAGTACCTTATTATCTTGGTGTAGCGTTTATATATTGTAATAAACTCTATACTGCTCATCTTTTTTGTAGACTGTATACTTAGTACTGCATTATATGTAGAACTCATTTTGTAGTTAGTTCTTATATCTTTCTGATTTGTAAATCATATATTTTTTTGTATTTTTTTGGAGAATACATCGGATTATTTTTGTATTTTCTCGACACAGATATACTCACCTTTAAGATTGTGAAAAAAAATTCTTGAATTTTATTGGTAATTTAACTTTTAAAATAGAATTTAACTTTTGATAAACCCGCTAATCGACTTATACTGAGAAAACTTAATTTCTTTTTTTTAAACTCAAATTTATTTAGTAACTTAACTTAATAAACATTACAGTTGACTACTCACCTAACCTACTTTGGAAAAACTTTACTTTCTTTTCAAATTTTAAACTTTTTTTTTTTTTTCAAATCTTAACTTTTTTTCAAAAAAGTTTTTTTTTATATGCCTGGAAAAATAAAATTTATTTTGCTTAAAATGTCTGAATTGGAGTCTTGATTAGGATTCTTTTTTTTTTATTACCTGCTCCCACTGTTGAGGAGTTGTGTAAGTTTTACTTTAGTGTGGCAGCGCTTTATCCATCTCGGGATATTTTTTTATGGATTCTTTCTGTTATAAGGGTCTCTCTTTTGCTGCCAATGCTATTTATTATGCTACTTTAGATTGGCTGCGCTCTTTATCCACCTAGGATACTTTTGGGCTCTTTCTGTAAGGGGTCTTTCTTTGCGGCCAATACTGTTAAAGTGGTTTGTTTTTTTTTGGAAGGCTGGCAGTTTCGCGTTTTTGCTGTTCGTTATCTCTTTAATAACGTTTAGTTTCGACTTGTGTTGTTCTACCTCTATTACGGAGAACAATACTCGTATGTTAGGGCGTCTCGTGTCAGTAACTGATTGTGACCAGATGCATATTGAACGGTGAAGTATGTATGTGATGTGCGATTTTTATGCGTGATGATGTATGTATAGGTGTATGGTGTATGGTATGAAAAGGTTGTCGGCTTGTGCGCGTAAACTCTAGGCTAGCACTATCTTCCAGTTCTAAATTTTTCCTAATTCTTCATTTTTGCTGATTTATTTAATTTTTATTTTTCCAAAGGCATACTTTTTTTAACTAGTTAGTTATATGAGGATTTTTCCTTAGAGCACTCAAAATCCTTCGGTAACAGGGGGGGATATGTAACGTAGTTACATTTTATTTAATTAAATTTCGTAAAAACGATACACCCAACGCCATCTATGGTATATGGTGGCAACTACGGCTATGGGTTCAAGTCGACATTCTCAACGCCATCTATGGTATATTGTAGTAACTACGGTTATGGATTCAATAGTTATCGATTTATTGATTTGAATCTAATTCTTTTTAAATTTAAACATCATAATCTTGTTAAACAACTTAAAATACACCAGTTTTGCGTTATTAGGTTATTATCCTAAATAACCCAAATAATTCTTTACTGTCTTAACTGTCATCCAATTGGCAAATCATTACATTTCATTACCTCTTGTCAACTGTAATTAAAAAAAAACTGAGTAGCTATAAAAGGGCCTCAGCTAATGTCACTTTCTTTTTCGTCTTATCGCTCGTAATAACTATTTTCCAAGATGTAGTTATTTAATATATTTTAAACCCGTCTTAAGGGTTCTGAGTTCCGGCTGGAACAGTTCCTGTATGGACTACACCTGATCCGACCAGATACCATTGTTCCGGTCTGGACAATCCCAAGCCACACAGCATACCAAGGACTGTCGGTCTGAGCTTGGCCGTTAGAGTTGTCGGACCCTCGTCACCGGACCTCGCAGACCGTGGGATACTCCTGACAGCCTTCGATCAGCTAAGCTAAGTGCCGTGTGCCAGTTATCCCAATACTACACCTCCACCGCCCAGGGCTGAACCAGACTTTGCCGGCTAACCGACCCACGCCCCTTTATCTAAACATCTTAAATTTTGAATATAAATAAATTATTGTTACGGTTAATTTATTGTTTCTCTTCCAAACACCCCGTAACATATTTGAGAACCTCTAGATAAGACCAGAACGTCGATCTGGGGGCACGGCAGTGCCCCCGCCAAGTCGAGCGCGAAGCAAACACTGCCGTACCATTCTTTACTGGAACCATTTCGCCGCATTTTCAGGCCCCTATTTGAAAACCTCTAGATAAGACCAGAACGTCGATCTGGGGGCACGGCAGTGCCCCCGCCAAGTCGAGCGCGAAGCAAACACTGCCGTACCATTCTGTACTAGAACCATTTTGCCGCATTGTCAGGCCCCTTTATTCTACTCGAACATTACACAAATTAAATAATCAAATTACACTAAAATCTAGGAAAATAAATCAATATGCCCACGTTTCTACAAAAAGAAGTGAAATCCCACCAAAAATATTCTGTAAAAAACTAGCCAAGTCTCAATGGAGCTGCTTGTTTTTCTCTAAAAAGTAATGAAATCTAGACAAAATCGTGCCAAGTCTAAGGTTCTTTACTGCGGTTTCTTTATTATTATAGTTAATGTTGTGTGACTTGGCCGTTGAAGGGCACACAAGGCTACAATGGGGCTCCATGACACCATTGCTCCAATGCGTGTGTTGTACAATCAACAACAGCCTAAAATGAGACACTAGCGTCCAATTACCAATACCAGTATGGGCTATTATCTCGCTTAACAAACATACGTAGTTACAAATGTAAACAAAATTGACTTGTACCCACTAAAGTATAAAGAATGTTCAACGGCCAAGTCACTCAACATTAACTATAATAATAAAGAAACCGCAGTAAGGAACCTTAGACTTGGCACGATTTTGTCTAGATTTCATTACTTTTTAGAGAATAACAAGCAGCTCCATTGAGACTTGGCTAGTTTTTTACAGAATGTTTTTGGTGGGATCTAGTTGTCTGCCTTTTTAACTTGACACTGACAAATAGTTTTATGCCGTAACGCCATCAATAATTAAAAAAAAATATATATGACATTTGACAACTTCACAACTGACGTCTAAATTCTTGAAATCATAAACAACTAACGTTTGAGCAATTCGTTGTTGCGATTCGAACAACAGTGTGCGTTTGGCTAGGGACAAAATGTCGTGATCTCAAAAGAGAAGTCGATACGACAGATCTTTCCGTTTTTTAACGAAGGTAATTTGTCTAGGCGCCCTGGGCCTCTAGTCAAGATGCATTCGTATAATTTCGACAGCGAACTTCGAAATCAAAATGTATGGGATTTGGCATAAGTCATCGTTATGTGACATGTCGCTTGCGATGCAATACGTTAAATCCTATACTATTTGTTTTCGAACTTTGCCGTCGAAATTATACGAATGCATCTTGACTAGAGACCCTATTTCACAACGTACAGATAAGCTTCAGCTAGCTTATTTTCATGTTTTGTCTCTGTCACTCGACATAAACTAAGTAGTGATAAGACTTATTTGAAGTGAAACAGGCTGTAAGTAAAATATATTAATACTACCTCCTGCCAGCGGCTCCGCCCACATTAACACAGTATCTCACGGGAACCGTGTACTTTTTCGGAATAAAAAGTAGCCTACGTATTGATCCAGAGCCTAAACTACTACATTACCAAATTTTATCAAAATCCGTTAAGTAATTTTTGCGTAAAAGAGTAACAAACATCCATCCACGTATCCGTCACTATCTTCACAAATTTCACATTTATAATAGTAATTAAACAAAAAATTAAACCGACTTCCAAAGTAAAAATACACAAAAAAGTATGAAATAAAACTTATTTTATAAATAATTCCCCTTTTAAATTTGTCTATTTCTCTACTTAATCTTCTTAATTTTGAAGTCGCTACCAGCCCAAATGATATCCTACAATATTTTATAGAACTCACGTTCATATTTGCTGGTAACGACTTCAAAATTAAGAAGATTAAGTAGAGAAATAGACAAATTTAAAAGGGGAATTATTTATAAAATAAGTTTTATTTCATACTTTTTTGTGTATTTTTACTTTGGAAGTCGGTTTAATTTTTTGTTTAAAAATAATAATTTCACCCTTTTTAGTGATATATCTTGTTAAGTTATTATTAATACGTCTAAAATAAACGATCGAATGTATAACTGAATACGCTCCAAGCTTCCATTAGGTATTGTTATTAAGATGATGATGATAATTACTGTAAGTTACAAAGTGGCATATGCTTGCAGTTCTTTAAACAATTCCGAAATTTCCTAACGCATATCTTTAAAGACTGAGGAGTTCTGTTCAGTGCTTTTGGATTCAGGGTATACCTTGGTACAACGTCTTATTCTTTGGTAGCATATGCTTGTGTTACTTCAGTAAAAGTCAAAATCACTATATGTGTCGATATAAATTTCGAGGAGTTCCCTCGATTCCTCATGGATCGCATCATCACGTTTCCACTTTAGTGACTAAAGGACCAATTTCGAATTAAACCCTTTACAACAACAAAATAATTTTGCAAATAGGTCCATAAACGGCAGAGTAATGTTCAAAGATCTCCGTGTTAGTGTAAAATACTATGAGAAGTACCTTCTATATCATCATAATGTGATGATGTATGCTGTGATAGTGGTGGTGATGATGATGATTACTCTAATTGACAAAGTGGCATATGCTTGCAGTTCTTTAAACAACGCCAAAATCCCCAAACATGTATCTATAAGGAGTCAGGAGTTCTGTTCTGTACTTTTTGATCCAGGGTATACCTTGGAGCAAAATCTTACTTTTTGGTAGCATATGCTTAGACTACTTCAGAAAAAGTCGAAACCACCATATGTGTCCATATAAATTTTGAGGAGTTCCCTCGTTTCCTCATGGATCCCATCATCAGGTCACCAATTTTCTGAAAATGGGACCAACTTCGGATTATACCTTTTACATCAAAAAAAGAATTTTGAAAATCGGCCAACAGACGGCGGAGTTATCCGCGAACATACAAAAAAAAAAAAAAAAAAAAAAAAATATATACAGCCGAACGTATAACCGCCTCCTTTTTGGAAGTCGTTTAATAAATTACTATACTTAACCGTAAAAACCCGAGCTTTTACTTTTTGAACGTAGTCTTTCTTTTCCTTACAGTTTCACATCAAATACTGATTCTTAAAAAATTGTTCCCCTTTTACGTTTTATTATTGCCCGCGACTTCTTAGGAGCAAGATGAAATCCCACGGGAACCGTGCATTTTGCCGCAATCAAAAGTAGCCTATGTTCTTCTTGTGGTCTATATAATCTATATGTCATAGATTGTTTTTTTTTTTATGAAGTACCGGAAGGAATATTATTAAGCTTTAATAATTCTATCAAGCACCAGAAGGAAATTAGTTCCTCAAGCGAGCACCGTGACGTCACATCTCGTTTTGTCGGTACGTGGACAGAGTCGGCTGTCGGAGTGGGAGTGGTTGAACTGCTTCTTTTTCTTGGCAGAATTATCTGGGCCGTGGAGAAGTGAACATTACTCCACTCTGAAACTGTCGGTTCGCATAGTTTAGCTTTATTCTAATTAATTTTGTATATCGAATTAAATCAGTGTTAAATCAAGTGTTGCAACGAATATTATTTTTCACTATGAATCCCGATTTACCCACCACTGATGACAGCGGTAATACCAATCAGTTTTCCTTGGCGCTGTCATATGTTTGTGCCAAATTTCATCAAAATCAGTCCAGTATTTTCAGAGCCTATTCGAAACAAACAACCCTTTCCTCTTTATATTATAGTATAGAATAGATAGTATAGATATCGATTCTGCTGTATAAAGTACCTTCTGGCTAAACACAATACGGTCGGGTCGTCACGTAAGCGCTGTATATGTGCCGTGGAGTGGGGCATCTATTCGACGCCGTCTTTAGCATACGTGACGAATTTGCCAATACCCCAGTTTATAGTGCAGAGTGTGGGTGTTGTAGCGTCAGCATTAACAGGCTTTTAAGCACCTGCATAAAGAGTTATTAATTTGTTCATGTGGTTGTATGTGTGTCTGAGACATCGTTGCTCTAGAAATTGCTCTAATCATCATGTTTTGAGTTCTATTACTATGGTACTCATGGAACGTTTACAGTTTCACTGTGTCCGTCCATATATATGTATGTATGTCTGTGTAAAAATGAATATAGTGATGCTTGTTGTGAAGCAAAAACTTTGTACTCCTTTTTCACGAATAAAGGAAGGGCTATAAAATTTTACATATTAATAAAAGTTTTATGAAAATACTAAATTAAATAAATAATCTACACTCATATTATAAATAGGAAATATTTGTTTTTTTGTTTGCATTAAATAGGTTTCGAAACTACTGGACCGATTTTGATGAAATATGGCACAGATGTAGAGTAGACCACGGGGAAGGACAAAGCTATTTTTGATCACGGCAAAATGCATGGTTGAAATTTAATTTTGCGCGTACAAAGTCGCAGGCAACATTTAGTTAATAATAATAACGTTGCACACACACCACATTAATAACTCACACTACCGTCCGTTTCGTACAATTTCGTCACACGTTGACGTTTGTCAATCTGTCTTTCATATTCAATAGATAACAATAATTACATTTTTACTTCGTATCCTACAAATGCCCTTTTGTAAATGCCGTAGTATCCAAGGAATCCTATAGTTTCGCTCTGTCCGTCCACTCGTCTGTCTGTCTGTCTGTCCACTCTTATAGAGCTTTTTAAGATTTAATTTCGTATAAACTATAGTAATAGATTGTAAACAGCCTCCGTGGTCTAGTGGTTAGAGCTACTCTCAACTTGGGAGTCGTGGGTTCGATTCCCGTATTGGAACAACAAAAATGTTGTTTCCAAGTTTGGTTAGGACAGTGCAGGCTAATCACCTGATTGTCTGACAAGAAAGATGATTCATGCGTCGGATGGGCATGTAAAAAGTCAGACCTGCGCCTGATCTCTCGTCAGTCGTGTCGGTTTTCCGTCTGACTGGATTACGAAAGGAAAAGAGAGTGCTCTTGAGTACTGCGCACATACCTGGGCACTATAAAATAACTCCTGCGTAACTGACCTGGTTTCAATGAAACTGGCCACCGTCACCGAAATCAGTGTGAGGGTAATATCATAGTTACATTATAAAAAGAAACCTTAGAAAGTTAAACTTTTTAACCTAAAGAATATTATAAGTTAACTTAGAAAAAATATTATGCATTTTAGGAGAATTCGAACCACTGGGTAACCACTAGTTCTAGTTTATTCTGCTGACACTCCGCACTGTCGCTGCTCTCGCAACAGATATCTGTCATCGACGATTTGATTTTTTCCGTCGGCAGGATTAGATTGGGTGATTTGCTCGCGTTCGTTTTGTATTCATGGAAAGTTGGCGGAGTTTGTGTCAGGTAAAATGCGAGGTTGTAGGTTCAAGACAGAAAAATTCAACGTAATAAAGGATATGATTGCATGTTTTTTGTTGCATATATTTTACGATGGGGTTAAATAAAAAATAAACAGTAGGAGTTTTAGGGTTAATTCATACCGGAACGAGGCGGTACGCGACGTGGCTCTGCATTTTTAAGATTTCTAAATGAATTTATTCATTACACTAGAAGCATGAACGTAAAAAAAGGCGGACACCGCTTCAGTAATATGAATAGCAATCAAAGTGAGACGGCCGGCTCGTAGAGACACGTGCCGCACGCACACATTCACAGCAAAGTAAGACGATCAGCCGCCAGTACGCCAATGGCAATTATCCGTAATCTCGCCACGTAAGTCGCCGCCATTGTTGGGCTTCACTCAATGCTTAGCTCACCTTCCGTCCGCCTTTTTTTACGTCCATGACTATAAGATACACGTTTCATTGTAAGAGTTGGAATGTCAAGTTACACCGCGCGATATGTAATGTGTATCTTTTTGTGCAGTGAATTAAGTTCAATTCAGCTATTCGTAGCTATCTTAAAAATGCAGCACTGCTTATCGTCGCGTTGTGGCCTGACCCTAACGGAACGAGCAGAATTTTTCCTACAAAGCCTTTCCTATGCATTAAAAAATATGTTGTTTGAAAAGTTACTAAATTCTTTAAGTATTAAATATCTAAGCGCATGAGGCATTTTTAATACTCCAGAGTATTACAAACTTTTATAGTCAAGAAATATTCAAAAGTTTTTTTTAGATTTTACCTCTCTATTGATACTTTAGTATGTCGTGCAAGTTGCTTTTTTTTAAATAAAAAGGGCCAGGAAACGAGCAGACGGGTCACTTGATGGTAAGTGATCACCGCCGCCCGGGGACACTCGCAACACCAGAGCAGTTACACTTGGTGGTGTTGAGCACTTTCTTTCCTGGTCCTTAAAATCCTCAATATTCTCTTGGTATTAATCTCGTATTTTATTTATTTATTATTATTATTTTTCATTTATTTTGGCAACAAACAGTCGTTGTAACTTTACATTTCATTTTAACAGAAAATGGTTACAGTTAGGTTAGGTTAGTGGTTAGGTACCGTTAAATCGAAATTCGCCAGAAGACGTAGTTATATAAATACCGTGGACTGTAGCGGGGAATGAAGAGATGTAGGGAAATCGAGGCGTAACGGGGTAGCGGAGTAGCCGGGTAGAGGCAGTGTTGCCAACTTTCAAAAATATTTCTACTTGAACTTAAATCGGAAACCCCCCAAAAATGCTGTAAGCTCCCAAAATCGCGGCAATTATATGAAAATCCACTTTTTTTAGGCTGTATGATTAGGAGCACTTTACATAAATTAGTAGTAATAAGGAAATGAAAAATTTTTATTCTGTAATTTATATATTTTTTAATACCTCCAAAAGTTTATTTTCATCAGGCTCTGACTTTCAAATCTTATACCGAAATAGAAATTAAATTAAACATAAATATTATAACAATTCCAAAAGTAGATACCCCTATAAATTCTTCGCCCTAAAAAAATCTACGGTATTTTTTCTCCTAAATTTTGAGAGAAATTCAAGTTGGCATCACTGTTAGAGGGGTAGGGGTGTAAAGGGGTAGTGCATTGCGACCCGAAGCGGTGTCGAAATTAATTAAACTTGTGTTATTGTACGAAATTGTTGCGGCTCTCTATTAGTAGGCAGAGGACTGTCCTTAGGGCCCGTGAAACGGCACGGAGTGGCGGCGTCGTGGCACGGTGCGGTCCGCGCCGTACAAGTTAAGGCTGGGACTATAGGATCCGAAATCCGGAAGGTTGGGGAAAATTCAGAGCATTGAAAATAGAACTCTGCGCTTATACATTAGAGCTGAAAATCGAATACACAAGTGTCGTTTCAAATATCAATGTCATATAATATAGCTCGACAATCGACACTTTAATTTTAAACTATATTATATTATAGTTCTATTTTCAGTGCTCTGAATTTCCTTGGACTCACCGGATTCCGGATCATATAGTCAAAGCCTAACGGAACGATTTCATGAAATAACACAGAATGTACCGGAATTTCACAAGGCACGGTCCGACGTCGCGACGTGCATTTTTACGGCGACGCGCGACGCGTGAATTCGCTCGTTGTGTCAACGACGACGTCGTGACGTAGATATGTGGACAGGCCGTTAGGCATAGACGTATATTATAGACGAGGCATGTTGAGGCAAAAAGTGTCTCCAGTTAAATGGCCCCAATTTTTAAATTTTTGGGGCCATTTTGAAATTCGAAGTATGGTGAAAACAAGATGGATGACATTTGAGTTATGGTGAAAACCAAGATGGCGTTACTTTTTCTTGTATGATTTTTTTCTGCTAAATGTACATGATAGCCTATCTTGAGTTGAAATCTTTGCCGTTAGGGCTATAAGTGTGTATTGTGTCGCGTTACTGCGTATTTGGTTTCATATGATTTGACCTTTGTTTGTTTTGACTATTGTATATGTCACCGTAAAATTGTAAAAACCGTTAGATTGTAATATTACTAGAGATATTATAATATGTTGACAGATTGTCTCAAATAAACATTTCTCCTTACAATTGTACGTTTTATTTTTTGTGTACAACTGTACACATTTTGTTTCGGTATAGTAAGTTGGTATAACCTTAAATATTGTTTTTAGCAATTAATTTATTCCTGACTAGATGTTTCCCGTGACTTCGTGCGCGCAAAAATTAATTTCGCAGAAACCGTACATTCTTCCGCGGTAAAAAGTACCCTATGTCCTTCCTCTTGGTCTACTCTACATCTGTGCAGAAATGCATCAAAAACGGTCAAGTAGTTTCGGAGTCTATTCAATGCAAACAAACAAACAAACTTTTCCTCTTTATTATATTAGTATAAATAACATTTGGAAAAGCGTCGCTTATTTAAGCATTACTTTGTTACTTTTGTATGGAAATAAAACTTTTTTGACTTTGATTTATTTACCTTTCTTATTCTAAAAGAACAATTTTCCATCTTTTTGGTAAAAGATGACCCCGCGCGAGTTTCTTCCGTCGGTTCTTCTCGCCGGGTTAGTTCCTGAACCGGTGGTAGACATCATGTATATCGACGTTCAAAAAGAGTATAATAACAACTTTGAATAAAAAAAATGTTTGATTTGATATTGTGGCGATGTGAACTGACCCTTAGTTCAAGTACCTTTTACCTTGTTCGTGTTATAGACTACAGTCACACGAACGCTCGCCGCTCGCCAGTAGCAACCATTTGCGGTCGCGATTCACGACACGACCAACACGCGATGTTATTACGTAATACAAAGAGAGTTAATGTCAAAAGTCAAAACCATGTTACAACATTTTATAGTCAAGTTCAGCAAACTTTGATATATAGGGGATTTGAGTAGTTGTCGTTTTGCTGTCGAATAACCAAGAGCATATCAGGACATGTCTAAGGAGGGTTTCGTAACTATCGACGCTTGTTTTTTTTGAACTAGTTGAAAAGTAATAACTTTTTAACTTTTTAAATTTTTCAACTAATTAAAATCTTTTTTGAGCGATATAATAATTTTGAATTTGAAAGAATTTTGAAAAACAAAAATTTCTATACCTGATAGATAAGGCTAATAAAAAGCCTTATCTATCAGGTATAGAAAGTTACAAGTTTGTAACTCCTATAGTTTAGATATGCCAAAGGGCATCGGCTCAAATATAAATTACAAAATTTGGAAAAGGTTTTTTAATATTATATCTGCTTCCTCCCCCCTCTAAAATTTTTTGACCCCTCCAATAGCCTTCTCACGAAACCTCCCCTCCTCCTCCCAAAATCCCCTCGAGGCATATCTCAGTTACCTGGACTCCTAGACCCCCTGAGTGAGGAATCATTGGAATCGGAAGAATAAGCCCTATAATTTGGCTTAACAGATTCCCTAAATTCCCAACGGGACCCGGGATATACCTCAAAAACCTCAAGACCCCTCTCCCCCCTCAAATTTTTTTTGACACCTCCAATAGCCTTCTCTCAAAACCTTCCCCCTTCCCCCAAGAAAGAAAGACGTGTGACATTCAAGAGACGTCCTCTTGATAAAACTGTCAACTACGTCAAAAGTCAAGTCAAAACGACTGTTATGGCCGCTCTAAAAATAGGGCCGAGAGCCCTATTTTTAGAGCGGCCAATAAAAAACTCTTCCAATAATCATTTTTGTACGCATTCTTCTTCAAATTATTTTTTTTTGTATTTTATTTAATTACCATATTTTTTTTCCTATTTACCTATGCAGTGTACATAGACCTGGCCCAAAATCAAACATCTGTTTTGAATAGCTTAACAGTTGTGTAAATATTTTTAAAATAAATTATTAAAAATATCTAGGCTATAAGGTGCTCGCTCACCTGGAGCATTCACGTGTAATGTAACATTATAGATTCGACTTTGAGCATTACATTACAATACTACCTCCCTGACTCACGAGCATTTGCGAGTAATGTAACGTTATAGATTCTACTTTGAGGGCCGAGCGGTTGAGATCATTACTACTCGGTTATCCTCCTACACTGATGTAATGTTCGGATGTGTAACGTTACATTACACGCGAATGCTCCAGGCAACTATATATTAAAGTCCTTCTAAAGGATATCATACTACAAAAGGAATCTCTTTTAATATAATAATAATAATAATACTTTATTTCAGACCATGGATCCATAATTGTGTTAGTATTGTACAAAGATTCTTATAACTATGTTAATAAGGAAAGTACATAATATGAAATATCTTATTATTACACTAGAAGCTTATATAATATGGAGATTAGTCCAGTGTCTCCATATAGGACTTTCTAGTTTAATTGCAATTTCCTTCAGGTATCTGTTGGAACTGTCTCGCACTCTTCGCATCATAGACGCGGATCGCTTACGCAGTATAGCTGCGAAACTGTCGATGCTAGAGGATGTGAACATCGCGGATGCGCTACAGTACTGAGGCAGTCGCATCAGAAACCTGAAGGCATTGTTATACTGCACTCTAAGTGCATTGACAGCTCGCTGCGTATGACTGGTCCACAGGCTGCATGTGTAGAATGTTTGCGCGTAAGCCCGAAACAGTGTACACTTAACACCGACAGAACATTTAGCAAACCTGCGGGCCAGCATATTACATCGAACCGCCATCCCTCGGCGCTCACGTTCGATGTCGGGATCGTCGCTGAGGTTTTCGTCTACAATATGCCCTAGATATTTAAATTGTGTAGCCCTCTTTAGCTGTATACCATCTAATGACACGGGTGGTACACTATCAGGGGTGAAAGATCCAGATTTGAAAACCATAAATTCACTTTTCCCGACATTGTACGTGAGCCCGTGCTCACCCACATATCTTTCACAGACTAGTAACAGTTTGCGGAGGGCACTGATCGATGGGCTCAGTAACACCATATCGTCGGCGTAGCTAATATTATTAATCATCTGTCCGTGAATTGAGCACCCTACGTTGGTGTCACTGAGCCCACGAATCAACCCGTCAATGTATAGGTTGAAAAGCGTTGGCGATGTCAGGCCGCCCTGCCTCACACCACACTTCAAACCGTAAGCCTGTGACAGGGAGCCAGACCACCTGACGTAGTTAGCCTGATGCTGATACCAATATTTAAATGTATTGATAACAGCATCCGGCATACCCGTAGCTTTCAACTTGACCCACAACTTATTATAGTCTACGAGGTCGAAGGCTTTAGAGAGGTCTAAAAAGGCAGCGTAAACTGGGGTTTTACGATCTGTGTAGTATCTGACGGTGTGCTTGAGCACCAAAATAGCACTTTCAGTGGATAGATTCTGCCTAAAACCAAACTGTGCATCGTCAAGTGCAACATATTTGGCAAGATATCCGTCAAGGACACCGTCAAATACTTTCGCAGATATGGTAGCCAATGTGATAGGTCTATAATTATTTTTATCTGTGACATCACCAGTTTTATTCTTCACAATGGGTACCACAACTGCTTTAATAAGATCCTCGGGCAGGTACGTATGTCTAAGACACAGCGTGAATAACAAACCCATAACTCTACATATATGGGGACCGGCATGTCTCAGGTGCTCCACACTCAAACCATCGTGACCTGGTGATTTTCCTTTTTTCATGTTCTGTATTATTTTGGAAGTGTCATTAGCATCGGTCAAACCATCAATAGTACCTGGAAGACTAGATCTCGAATTATTAAGCTTATTTGTTTGCTTCCAAAATTTAACAAAAGATTTACTCTCATAATGACTTGCTAATCTATCCATTTGTATTTGCTCTCTATTTTTTTGAAGTATTTTCAAATTGTTTTTAAAAATATTTTTGGATTTTTTCATTGCTTCAAATATAGGGCCTGACCTAGGTTTATTATTATTTATCCAAATTTTGTACTGAGATCTAGCCTCCCTGTGAGATTCTCTTACAAATGTATTCCACCCCGGTACACTGACACCTCTCTTCACCTTTCCAGAATTACAACTTTCTACAGACGCATAAGTCAGAGCATCAATAATATCCTTATATAGCTTATCAATGTAAATTCTGTGACTCACATCATTACAAATCCTATCAGCACAATTTTGGAAATTACTAGGGAAATTTATATTTTTTAATTTAATGTTGCATATTTTTTCATAACATTTAATTTGGTTAATATTACGATCTCCCCATAAAATTTTATTATGGAGGTTAGAAAAAGAATTATCCCTTTTTTTAGAAATAATATTATTAACATTGCATTGAATAGACAGGGGCATATGGTCAGACCAGTAAACCCCGAGACATACCTGCACAGTTGATACGGACTTCCAGGCGGCCTCGGTCACCAAACAGTGGTCCAGCCAACGCCTGGAGCCGTGTGCGTCACTTACAAAAGTGTATGTGTCAGAGTTTCCACCTAATTTAATAACATCCACACATTTCCAAGCTTGTGAGTCACAAAACTGACACAATTCGTTATAGAATAAGCCGTGTGGGTGAGCATTAAAATCACCTAACAAGAAAACAGATTCTATATTACAGCTTTCTATTATTGATACAGCTTCACTCAGGCACTCTGTAAATTCTACGAGATTTTCTGACGCTTCCGTTGGCATATATATAGAAAACACCAGAAAATCTTTATCTATAGTCGAAATTTTTACCGCTATTAAGCGATCACTTTGACACTGTATCACAGAAACCATACTAAATACGGATTTCTTCCAAACTATAGCGACTCCGCCGTAAGGACGTCCTCTCAGTAGGCCACTTGACGTGTCGACAGAAGACTTGCCAGTAAAATATGCATTAAGTCTTTAAATTTCAGTTCAAAGGGCTTAAAGCCAAACCTAACACATAATATTACCTAATGAAGGCATGAAATACAAAGCTGTATCATAATCCCTGTTATATCTTCTAGAACATTCACGATAGTTCGCGTTTGATGCGGTCGTGTGAACTCCGCCTTATCCATCGGATTACCCGCTATGCCTGAGCTGCCATTGACGTACAATATATAGGGATACATAAAAATAATATAAAATCAGCAAAATTAGTTTTGTTTGTAATGGGTAATTTTCGCGTAAACTTAAGAAATCAATAAAGATGATGTTGCATTTGTATAAAAACAGTACCTGGGTAACCGAGCTTTGCTTGGAGTTATATACATAAAAAAAAAAAAAAAGTGTGTCATGGGATACTCTTCCCAACTTACCTGTCCGGTAGTTGTGGTATAGTATACGGGTATGCGACCCCGGCTTCCCTAGCTATTACTGTCCTATCCCTTGCCCTCCTGGGCGGTAATATCCTAGATTCCCTATTTCCCACTCTAACTTACCAATCTTCCTTTCCACACCACCTATCCTTCCCTTTCCCTATTCCTACCCTCTCCACCAATCCGTGGAAACGCAATGGATAATCAAAAATAATTTATTTATCCAAAATGGCGGCGATGTGGTTCGCCACCCATCACGTCTCGTTTCTCGCGGAGGCGAAAAGCGGACCATGAAGAGACGCTTGGCTACGTTGAATGTAAGAGGAGGAATGGATGGTAAGAATGAAAGTGGACGAAGCGAAAGAAGTATGTAAGGATCGTAGTAAGTGGAAAGAAGTGGTCTCTGCCTACCCCTACGGGAAAGAGGCAGTCCTGCCTACCTCTACGGGAAAAAGGCGTGATTATATGTATGTATGTAAAAAAAAAAGTAGCATACTGAATTTAATAAAATTAGTATATGAAGCGAAAATTTCATATGTATCTGGGGGCATGGCAGTGCCTCCGCCAAGACGAGTGAGCGAAGCGCAAGGCACTACCAGACTACCTTTTCTCGAAGTGTTTTATCGATTTTTTGGACCCTCATAACTTGGGTTTGGATTATACCAGATACACACAATTTTCAGAATATGTTGCCAGTGGGGACTAATAAGACATGTTTTGATTATATAAGTCTAATAATATGTGGATAAAAATGTTCAGAAAGCTTATATTCTTAATTGAAAATAATGCTTAGAATACATAAAATTTATTAAAATAAAGTTACACTCTACTCAGTTAAATGCTTCACACTACCGCGTAACCACATCATAACAGTGAACCGTGTGAGTTTGACACAATTGTCAATATTTTTTCACATTACATTCACATTATTTACCATAGACAACATATTATACATAGTTAATGGCTGCGTTCTGAGAAAAAAGCGCTTGTTAGCGCTTACTAGCGCTGAAGAAAAAGAACAGATTATCGACCAGAATATGTTTGCTATCTTTAATACTGCTAGTATCCGCCATTTTGCTTATATAACGCCAGCGGTCGCCATTTTCCTTGCGTTTTAATGTTAGCGCTATTTTCCGCGGAACACAGCCATTGCGTATCTCAAGAACTCTAATAAAGTTGAAACTTAAAATTTAATATATTAATATAATAATTAAATAAAAAACTTTTATCTGAGGCTACATATATTTCATGTTTGCCGCGTATCCTTTGATGTTTTATTATATAGTTCTTAATGTGATGCCTTTTTCAGGTCTACAATTATGGGTGTTCAACAAAGCACTTGGTAAGTACAAGAAATAAATACTATTTTATGGCAACCAAAGTAATGTTTAAGAACATTTATTATGTGACCGAGTTATACTTATATCTAAACCTCAATTCTCGTAATAAAGTAGACTTTTATTTTACTTTGATTGGCTTGAAAGTGAAGCGAAATGTTACCATGAATGGATTTTATGACGTTTCGACCAATCAGAGCGCGTTTCACGTTGGTTCATAAAAACATCGTTTGACAGTTTTAGCGTATCGGGACTTGATGTTATTGTAATAATGCAGGTTTTATTTAGCAGAATTGCCCCTCTATTCTCCGAACGGAACAAATTGATTACTACTTCGGTACTTAAAATCAACTGGTTATTATACATTATCAAATATAGTATATTCTCGTCTTCTATAAAGTAACAACTTTAATATTTACCGCAACCAACGGAAAAGAAAAAGCTTCTTGGTAACCTTTTTTCAACAATTTTCAAACACTTTTGTTCGTTTTAAACTTCTTTCAAACGGTCTTTTGTCTCACCTTTATTAAATTGAGCCCTCCCCGGAGACCTGGTTACAGCGGGTCCTTTGTGCGACTAATTGTTCATACTTTTATGTAAATTTTTCTAAACTAGTCAAAGAATGAGTTTTTTTATCGGTTAAGCGGTGATTCGTTAATGTCAGTTCCAATAGGGAATAGGCATATTCCCTAGAACATACTAAAAATAACTTAAATTTTTATAAAAAAAACTATTTTTCGATAACGTAAATTAAATTCTTTAGGCTATAGCCTTATATATTATAGGCTATAGCCTATATTACCCGAGCTTTTGTTACGAAACTATTGATACATAATTTATTAAAATCGGACCCACACTACTACTACACGCTACTACGGAAAAACATTTATTTGCGTTGCGTTCCGTTTTACAATTCGACGAGTTAGCTCGTTATATTATAATGTAATGAAAACTAATGCGTAAAATAGCAAGCAAAATATTAATTTGACAATCTCTCGATATTTTATAATCTCGCTAGTTATATTACAGTCTAACGGTATTTACAATTTTACGTTGACATATGCATTTCTAAATCCCACCTATTTTAGTGCTCTTGTACATTAAATAACTAACACCCTCCGTGGTCTAGTGGTTAGAGCATTGGCTCTCGACTCGGAGGTCGTGGGTTCGATTCCCGCATTGGAATAACAAAAAATGTTGTTTCCAAGTTTGGTTAGGACAATGCAGGTTGATCACCTGATTGTCTGACAAGAAAGATGATCCATGCGTCGGATGGGCATGAAAAAAGTGGGACCTGCGCCTGATTTCTCGTCGGTCGTGTCGGTTATCCGTCCCACTGAGTTACGAGAGTAAAGGAAGAGAGAGTACTCTTGTGTACTGCGCACACACTTGGACACTATAAAATAACTCCTGCGTAACTGGCTTAGTTTCAATGAAACCGGCCACCGTCACCGAAATCGGTGTGGGAAGTAACATTATACATTAATTAAACTTTTTAACAACCAAACACCCAAAAGATGTAACCCAAAAACATTAAAAACTTATAATGTATTTTGTGTGTCCTTTTAAGAAATAATTTAGGTGAAACTGAAAGTTCCATGGTCCACATGGAACAAACTAGAAGTCCGCCGGTCCACGTGGAACAAACGCGGAGTCCCCGGGGTATCGGGTTCGATTCCCAACTTTTCCACCTGCCAACTAATTTCCCCGTTCCCACTAAAAACTTCATACATATAAATTGAAGTTTTATCGGTTTGTACGTTGCGTTTTCCGGGTGGCGTTAGGTTTATAGTGGCCCCAGGGAAGGGCCATCATTTTCGCTTTCAATAATGGGTCTTAAGTTTGTATGGGTTTAAAAAATATGAAACATGTTTATTTTGAGTAGCAATGTTAAGTGTTATTCGCCAATAATGATGTACTTAACATATATTTTGATATCTGAATATGAACATTTAGATCGTAATTACTTCAGTCAGATTCGTCTTTATTAGTACTTTTAGGCTTCCCAGCCTATATATGATCCGGAATCCGGCTGGCTCCAGAAAATTCAGAGCATTGAAAACAGAACCCTGCGCTAATACAATCAGTAAGAAGTTTATTTATAAAAATATATCTATTTTATACAATATATATATTTAGTAACATAATAATAACTACCTACTTTAAATTATTTACAGAAATAAAGAAAGAAAGAAAAAATAAAAAAGAGAAAACTAAAGTACAAGAACTACAGGCTATAAAAAAAAGAAAACCTCTAGGTCGTCCCCGTCAGGTAGAGTGCCTATCAGGCTCAAAGAATTCCCTCGCTGGATGGCAATGCTAAATCTTTGAGCCAGATAGGTGCCGGCTCTGGGGTCTTGGGTGATCTCTACGAGTTTTTTCGAAATATCTCCGAATAGTTTGTGTGTCACCCATGTGCCTAGGGTTTCCACCCCAAACGGTTCAAATATGAGATAAATCTAATACAACAGAGTTCTATGTCGAACTGTTATAATATATGATATTGACATTTGACTCGACATTTTGTGTTCCATTTTTGGCCCTATCTATTTGCAATGTTCCGAGTTTTCCCCGGCCTATTGGATTCCGAGTTTTACAACCCCAGTCGTAGCTATATATACTAGGATTATACGAATGACAATTTGGATAGCTCTTATGCAAATGTAAGTAGGAAAAGTTGCATAGCCGAAACAGTCGAGTGGTCCTCGTAGCACTGTTTGCTCCCCCAGGGGTGCTCGGAGGACCCGTGGTAGTTGGTACCCCTTCGAGGGGTCTTTGTAAGCGTTATGTTAAATAACGCCAAACAAATGGTTTTTGAGTGGTGATGATGATTACGTATAGAGTATCGGCGTATTTCATGTTGACATTAAAAAAAAACTTGTTAAGAAGTAGCTTATGTCTTTCCCCGTAATCTAATCTATATCTGTGCCAAATTTTATCAAAATAGGTCTAGTAATTTCGGAGATTGTTCGATGCAAACAAACAAATCTTTCCTCTTTATAAATTTTGTATGGGACTGTTATTTTCCATAGGATTTTCCGCCGCCGGCTCAGATCAGACTCGAAGATAGCAAGGTTACACTGGTTTAGGCAGCGCGAGGCGAAAAAAAATTCAAATTTGAGGAGAACATTTTCACAGAATTTGGTTTACTATCCTGGCTCGTGGCAATACCGTATAGAGGGCCCCTCCCGTATGCCTCTTTCAAGCCGATCTGCTATCTCACTTTTACCTCTTTATACGGCTATTTTCCGCAGCTTTTTTCTATTTACCATGAGCCAGGGATAGTGAAACACATTATGTGAGAGGGATATTTACCTTTCTAAATATATAAGTTAATACATAATCACACACTTATATACAATTACAAAATTCAAAGTTCAAAGTTTCAAGTACAACCAAAAGCCCATATTTTCACCACTATTTTCGTAATAATTTTAAAACCATGTACTTTATGAGTTAAGTTTTTATTGTATACTTTAGCTATTACTTTTATTTACACACTACAAAAGGAACTAAGTTAAACTGAGTTACGGTTTTAGAAATATGATCAAAATAAGCTTACGTTCATAAAACAACTATTTTACACGGATGCTTGAATATTAACACTTATGTTTTCACTAGATTTTCACCCCTAGAGCCTATAAAATGTTTTTACTTACTGTTTAAAATGTTTTTAATCTTTATTTAGTGTTCGTTTATGCGCTCACTATGTGTAATTTCGCTGCGAGGCCGCTGTCCTTTACAATATTAGTATTGTACCTATATAGGGAAACGGGAATAGAGCAAAGTCAGGTAACACAAATGACCCATAACATTAATATCTGCAATACCAGAGGGTGACCAGATAAATCAGAGCGGTCCGGATGCGGGCGCTGATGGCGAATGCGTGTCTCCGGATACGAAACCGGATCCGGAAGCTGGCGGCCATCGCCGAATTATCAATCGTTTTGCGCAGTTACACTATGCTAAAGAAAATGGGGGCGACACTAAATAATTTGGTACAGACAAACGTAAATATTGTAACAATTTACACGTAGGTACCTAGAATTCTGAAAGAATCATAGGTATTTTCGTTTTTGTATAGGAGTGATGTATCTGTTACGTGTTAACTATTTATTAATCTGTGGTAAGGTTCAATTCACACTGAAACTTTCGTTTCGGTGTGAATTGAACCTTTAAAGTATGATGTATATTGTATGATACGTTTAAAGATATTGAACTTCATAATAATATAACATATAAAAATTGAACTTAATTCTTTGCACAACATGAGTTCTAATGTTGTGTTGCACCGCTCTGAACAGCGCATGTGTATTGTATGACTGATGTTACAATGAAATGTGTATCTTGTTGTGTAGTGAATAGAGTTCAATTTAGAATAGCAATCTTAAAAATGCAGCACTGCGTATCGTCACGATGAGAATTGACCTTTAGTTTAAAATGAAATGATAATTATTATGTAAAGCTTGTAAAATAATGCGTTAGTGTGCCGGAGAAAATTCAGAGCACAGATACAGAGTTTAATTCTAACACACGACCGTCGAGTCAAATGTCAATGTCAAATCAACTCGACACTAATGTGTTCGATTTTCAACTCTATTGTATTAGCGTAGAGTTCTATTTTCAGTGTTCTCAATTTTCTCGGGCCCACTGGATTCCGGATCATATACTTTGTAAGCTCTAGGCTTAGATTATTATATTATGTATACGATGGATAGATTTTTAACAGCACGGACTACGTTATCCCAGTCTTTATTAATTTCTTTTACCCCTTAACACAGGTTGCCCAACCTAATTAACCAGTCTCCCACCATATCTTTTTCTTTTTCTGTAACTACATCGTTTTTTTCTGTATGTATTTTATTGAGATGTTGGGAGAAATTAATAAAGATTTTTATTAAGCACTAAGCAGTGGTCGACTTTATCGCTATATTATTCACTCCACACTGATACACACCAACTTACGAAAAAAGGTCCAATTCAATTAATAAGGCCCACTTAAACGGTTTCGAAAAAGGACTAATCTGGGCTCTCCTAACTGGGCCGTTCTAAGGGTTAGTTCATACTGTCGGAGAGTCGTAGCGTATATTTTACAAGTTTACTCCAACAATTTATTGAACATAGTTCAACCAAATTACAATATTAAAACAATACCGATTTAAAAACGATTTAAAATAACTAAACTTTTATCTAACTATTATAATTTATTATCTTAATGAAAAATAAAAAAAAGGGCTGCGGGTAAAAAACTGAATCTAGGTCGGAGGCTGCGGGTAGAGTACCTAAGAGGCTGGCAGCATTACCTTGCTGTATGGCCATACTGATTTGGTTGACCGAGGTAAGTTCCAGCCTTAGGGTCATCAGTTTTGTCCACCAGTTTTTTGGCCAAATCCTTAAAAACTACTAACACTCTATGGATCTATGGTCTGAGAAGAAATTATTTTTATTTTTTATTTTATTTTGTAGAAAGTTGATCGGCACTGGGGCCCCAAGCTCATAGTTTCGACTCCAAAAGGCAGAAAAATGTAGCCATCGTCGATGGATTCACACTTCCGCCTTTGTTTACTTTACTCTTACGGTCCCAACGTAACGTACGTATGTCTTACGTGCGACTGTAATATAGTCCCAGCCCCTAGGCTCACCGGGTAATTCTGCTAAATAAAACCTGCATTAATACAATTACAATCAAGTCTCGATACGCTAAAAATATCAAACGATGTTTTTATAAACATTAAATCAACGTGAAACGCGCTATTGGTCGAATCGACATAAAATCCGTTCATGGTAACATGTTGCTTCATTTTCAATCCAATCAAGTAAAAGGAAAGTCTACTTTAAATACGAGAACTGAGGTTCTGAGCATATTATGCTCCGGAATCCGGCGGGCGCGGGAAATTGAAGGGAATTGAAAATTGAAATATGCTTAATACAATAGAGTTGAAAATGGCAGTGTCCAGTGTCGAGCTGTCATGTAAGACATTGACATTTGACTCGACGCTTCTGTGTTCAATTTTCAGCTGTATTGTGTTGGCGCAGAGTTCTATTTTCGGTGCTTTATTTTTTCCCCGGGCTAACGAATTTAGGACCCAGCCTAAGAGCCATAGCACACGGCGTATTTTAAAAGCGCTACGATCAGATGACGCGCATATACGCATTTCAAACGAGATTCCAATGGATTTTTACGTGCAACAATCGGAATCTACGGGGCCGTAAACGGACGTTCCTAAAACGCACGTCCTCTGCGCGTTAAAAATACGCGATGTGCTGTCGCTCTAAGAGGTAAAAAAGATGCATTGGTTGTGCATAGAATCGTGAAATCGCTCGAATGCGCGTGCATTAACGCGTATTCCTTTTATCTCAGAAGTAATAATTTATACTTTATATAATAAAGAGGAAAAGCTTGTTTGTTTGCGTCGAATAGGCTCCGAAACTACTGAACCGATTTTGATTAATTTTGGCACAAAAATATAACAGACCACGGGGAAGGACATAGGCTACTTTTTATCGCGAAAAATGTACGGTTTCTGCGAAATTATGTTTTGCGCGCACAAAGCCACGGCATCTCTAGTTAAATATATGCGTTACGTTGTGTTAGTGTGAATTTACTCAATAACGTTTTTAAGGATTTGGCATCGCCCGCGCTACTATGAATTGACCCTAACCCCCCCCCCCCTTCCACGCTATGTTGTCCCCGATCCTCTTACCCGGATTAGGCCGCATTCAGACGCGATTGCTTCTGCTAATCCGCTAACGATGTTTTTGTATGTTACGGATTTAACGTAATTACAAGACAGGATTACTATCAGGGAATCATTTTATTAGAACTCTCTACCTGCTTATGAATTGCGTAAGCATAAAATGTCTGTTTGGTATTAAAATACGAACAAATCATGACACCGGTTACCTGCTTAGGAATTAAAATTCCTGAAAATACTACGTTAGCTTGCAAACGTAGTAAGAATACAAAATAAAAATATACACCTGAAGGAAGATTTTTATAACTGTTTATAAAGTGTAAGACTTTCAATCTTATTGTTAGAGACAGCGCACTATTTTTTAAACCAATTAAACAGTACGCATACACCTTCTCACCACAGATTAATAACTCCCCACACCGATTTCGGTGACGGTGGCCGGTTTCGTTGAAACTATGCCAGTTATGCAGGAGTAATTTTACAGTGCCCAAGTGTGTGCGCAGTACACAAGAGCACTCTCTCTTCTTTTACGGGACGGATAAACGACACGACTGGCGAGAGATGAGGCTCAGGTCCGACTTTTTACATGCCCATCCGACGTATGGATCATCTCTCTTGTCAGACAATCAGGTGATCAGCCTGCATTATCCTAACCAGACTTGAAAACAACATTTTTTGTTGTTGCCATGCGGGAATTGAACCCACGACCAGTCGAGAGCCAAGCTCTAGACACTAGACCACGGAGGATGTCCACCACATTTAAAAGGGGGGTACCACAGATTATTATAGAAAGAGGAACAGAACCGGCTACTGGCATTCGATTTGATTACACTACTTTTAGCATACGGTATGTCCACGATTGTGTGGGAAAGTTGTAGGCCGTAAAGGGGACGTCAAATTTGTTAAAATCGATTTGGTTCGCTCTATGATAGCTGTTTCTCTGTACGTAAGTTTATATAAGGTTCGGTAAAATCAATTACGGATACTTCAGGCACGTAATCTACTGCTTAAGTAAAGACGTTTAAGCAGAAATATAATTGTCATACTAGAATATTTTTTTCTTTATGAGTTTGCGTTTTGCGGAGAGTTACCCATACATGAGATGATTTTTTAGTTTGAGTTTGATAATTATTTTTCTGCCATAACGTCTTTACATAAGCAGTGGATCATGTGCCTGAAGAATGCGTAATTGATTTTTGGAGACCTTAATATATATTTTATAATTTGTGCTTTTACTCCCTTTTTTGCGGGTTCCCTGACCCATGGGCGATAAACACTTACCATCAGATAATACGTCTGCTCGTTTATCTTAAAGCCATAGACCTTTTCAATTGTAATGCGCGTTGAGTCGTGTAATTAGATTAAGCGATATCAACCTTCCTCTGAATCCGTTTACACCTGCACTCGCACCTGCGAGCCGCCGTGTCAGCTGATCGTAATGCAATTATAGAGGAGTAGTCAGTAGGTGTAGGAAGCGGGTAGAAATGGCGGCATGATGAACTAAAAACGCAGCCCACTACCCGTTCGTCAAACGTACGTTATACGTTACCCGCACATATAATTGAGTTAAAATATAATATATATGTCGAAGAGGTTAATATTTTGTTGCTGAATTGACAAGCAAGTCAATAGTACGGAAGTATAATCGACGGGAACACTAGCGCCATGTTGTTTGGTGTTGATAGAATCCGGTTGACCAGTTTGCGCGCTCGGTGTGGTGGGAGTTGTGATCACGTTTTCCCTCCAAGGAATGATCATAGATTATTATGCTACCAGCCGTCGTGGCGAGTGGTTCGGCCCGGGGACTATCGGTGTTTTTGTTAGTGATAGTGAATATAAGTGCTAAGTAATCAAATGAGTGCAGTCGTTATTATTTTAATAGACAGTGAAAAGTAATTAAAACAGTGTGAAGTGTTTAGCTTTAGTACTATTGAGAATAATGGTGAAGTAATGTTGTTTCTCCTCTTTTCATTTTGTAACCAACATTACCCACGATAAGCCCACAGTGTTAATTTGAGAGCCAGTACTTTAATATAGTGCGATATTTGAAGCATGTTTATTCCATGTCTTCTACATCAGAAAGTGGGATTCATGTTAGTTCAAGATGAGAATTTCAAGTCTTTGTTCAAGTTTAAAAAAGTGAGGGTAGTGAAAAAAAAAGTGTAATCTTTTGTGCGGCTTGCAAAAGTGATAAAAATCAGTGCTAATAATGTGGATAAAGTTTGGTAGTGTGTGCAACCATGGCAGCACGCTATATGTACGGCGTAGTTACGGAAATATGGGACAGCAGCGGAACGAGAGCCGAAAAGAGTGGATCATGCCGGAAGTTCTACTATAACTGTTGCAGTGCCGTGACAGCGGCAGACTGCGATGTAGTAGAGGAAATAGCTCGGTAAGCTCAAAGATGGGCCGCGGGGCCCCTAACTTATTGTTTTTTAATATGTGCAGGTGTAGCTGCTTTGTATTTATAACAATCGAGGGATAGTTTTATAAACCGTGGCTGGTGGTGATGGTATGAATACGTGACGACGGCGGTGTCACGCGCTCTGGACGGTCCAGTGGCCGTGACTGCGGCGGGTCGAAAAGCTCAGCATTGGACTCCGGTGAACTTGGTTACTTTGTAAAAGATTGTAAACGCACTTGTATTCTCCTTTGGTATTATGAGTGTCTAACAGTACTTACATTTTCTTTAGAAAATCTTAGATCGTTAAATTGAAATTCAATTTATTGAATAATGATTTCTACATTTTCCCGTTAAAGTTAAAGAAGTTCTTTAGTAGAACATTATTGTTGTGCCGTTATTTTTATGTGCAGATGGAAGTTCGACGTTCGAGCGGTAACGGCAACCGAGTACCGATTGGCGCTCCAAGGTATGCAGCGAGCAGCTCTGTGCGACCGAGCAGCTTGGGCGACAGCGCCAAGTGCACATCTTTAGTGGACTGGTCTAGTCGCTTCACAATGATGGGAGATACTTGGTGAAGTTGTTTTTGTATCATAATTAGTGGTGCTAAATTATGCTGGACTTATAAGCAAAGGTTCTTAGTAGTTCAAGTAAATGAGTAAAAAGGAACGTAAAGTTTTTACTTTACATACGAGTACATAGCACATACATCTTAAAGCCTATTATTATTATTGTTTGAATGACCGCTGAAGGTCACACCGGAAAATGCAGTACTAAAGTTTAATTTCTTTATCTTTTGGCAATTACATGTCATTATTGATATTTCATTTCGTGATATCAAAATATTTGTAACATGGTGATAGCTGATAAATGAGACTACTATAGTTTTCAATTTACAATTTCTTATAATGAAATTACCAATGCTCTTTATTTGTTTTGGGTGTGTCATACATTCATACTGGTCTTATAAGAAAGTGAATAACACTGTCGAGTCGATACTGACTTAGCAGACTTCAGTGATTATTAAGTTGGTTCTTAAACAAACTACAACCTATTTATTGGACATACTATAAATCTTTTTATATCAGGCGGAATCGGTATAGATGACAAATAAGAATTTAACGTTTGATTTTTAACGATATGATACATGTTGCGGCTAGGTGTTTACACCGGTTGTTTGTTGCAATTGTGTATCATCGGCGCCCCTGGGGGCGGGGGGTGATCGCCCAGGGCCTGACCGGGTATACCACCTCGCTTGGTCGGAGCGCCCCTTTGTACCCTCGCGCCCCTAGGCACATGCCTAGATTGCCTTTAGAATAATCCGCCACTGGCGCCTGCAGTTACTTTAATGAAGCTCAAACTTGCTGTTTACTTTTGAAGCATAGACATACAGTTTTAATTCTTTATTGGGGTACTACACATGTAGTAACACAAAATAATAATTGATTATCAATTTCAAAAGTGGACTTTAAATAACATCGTGTATGTTGGAACTTTTTCCAAGAGTGTTAAGGAACTTTGTAACTTTACCGCTTATGGTAGCCACTCTCGCTACGGTCTACCGTATGACATACTGTTAAAACACAGTGTGTCTGCTTGTAATTTAAATAAAAGCTAAAACTTGTTGAAACTGTAAATTTGGAATCTTAAATACCTACTTTTAGACAATGCTAATTTCAATGATCATAACATTACAATACTTTGTATGGTACGTCCATGAGTATACACACGATGGGTTACATTAACTATCGGACATCAAAGCTTAATTGAAACAAGACAGAAGAACAATTTTCCCATCCTTTTGCTAAAAGGTGGCCCCGTGCGAGTTTCTTACGCCGGTTCTTCTCGCCGGGCTAGTTTCCGAACCGGTGGTAGGCATCATGTAGGACAATTCTATAAGCGTTATATTATAACCTACATGGAGGTAAAAAGTTTGAGTTTGAGTTTAATTGACAACAAAAAAAAGAGGTTAAAAAAAGCGTTCGCGATTTAAAGAAGTTTAATCGAATTTGCATTTTGATTTCCCGGTAGCAGCTTAATAAACAGCAATTATCTTCATTCTCGTGGTGCTTTACTCTTTTGTTCTTTGGCTTTTGGCCATTGCAACGTGGTGCGTACCTACTCCTACTATAATTTTCTTCTAGTTTCATCGAGGATCTCAAAACAGCTTTAGCATGCCCCTAGGGCACCCCTGAGATCACATCAACAGGTTTTTATTTGGTAGTTACAGCTATTGATCCTAAAGTTACAACAGTTACAAGAGTTACAATGGTGGAAATATATGGTATGGTGACGCCCGTTTCAAACGTAATTTGCACTATGCGTTATACAAGTACACAGTATTTACGGTATCCCATTACAGCATAGTAGTGATGTTGTTGTTGATGGTATCCCATTACTACATAGTAATGAGTTGATGATGATGGAATTCCGTTGCTGTGTAAGAATGATGTCAAGTATGTACGTCATTACTACACACCAATGATGTTGTTGATGGTGGTATCCTGTCGCTACATATTAATACACATTGAGTAGTGACAAAGGCATAGTATGATGCGGTTCATATTGGTATCCTATTGCTGTGTAGTGACGATGGCATGTAGGTATGTTTGTCGTTACTACATAGTAATGATGTTGCTGTTGACGGTACAACGCTATTACTTGCTGTTTGATACAAAGTCACGATGAGAAATGATATTTTTTTGGGTTTCTATTGTCACTTAGTGACAAGGTTTAAATGACACGTACCTAGTGATGAGGATATAGTAACGGTCACATGTTTTGCGTTGCGTCAAAGAATTACGTTAACATCCTAAATTCGAATGTTTTAATGCGGTTTTTAATGCGGTTGGACTACGGCATAAAATATATGCGATGGGTGCTATAACTGGATAGGAAACATTGACATTAGGTGTATATGAAATAATGGATTTAAGTGGGTTTAAGCAAAAGCAAATGAGTGAGCAATTGATTTCTCATTTGGTTACCGTAATGTTGTACCTGGGTCTAGCCATTATGTGCGGGAGATAATCTGGTAATAGATTGTCTAAATTAAACAAAGTACAGTCAGCTTTATGAATTAAGATAGCGTTCAATTTGAATCGAGGGTTATAGAATATCATATCACGTGATGTGATAAAAATGGTCAGGTTGGCCGAGCTAGGGTAAAGCTAATACCTTGGTTTTAGGTTTGGTTACAGGATTTACTCACGAGGACGTGAGTCACGCAGGATGGCCGTGTCGAAAGGGTTAATATTTTGTTGCTGAATTGACAAACAAGTCAATAGTACGGAAGTATAATCGACGGGAACACTAGCGCCATGTTGTTTGGTGTTGATAGAATCCGGTCGACCAGTTTGCGCGCTCGGTGTGGTGGGAGTTGTGATCACGTTTTCCCTCCAAGGAATGATCATAGATTATTATGCTACCAGCCGTCGTGGCGAGTGGTTCGGCCCGGGGACTATCGGTGTTCTTGTTAGTGATAGTGAATATAAGTGCTAAGTAATCAAATGAGTGCAGTCGTTATTATTTTAATAGACAGTGAAAAGTGATTAAAACAGTGTGAAGTGTTTAGCTTTAGTACTATTGAGAATAATGGTGAAGTAATGCTGTTTCTTCTCTTTTCATTTTGTAACTAACATTACCCACGATAAGCCCACAGTGTTAATTTGAGAGCCAGTACTTTAATATAGTGCGATATTTGAAGCATGTTTATCCCATGTCTTCTACATATATTTATATTGAGTATTAGTATCTATATCACTGCCACTCAAATAAAAACTATATATTTTGTTATTTTTAATTTCAAACATAAGTTAGGTGGACTATAATAATAACTATTATAAATTTAGTCTGACGAATAATGCGTGGTGCGTATTGCGTAACCTTCCAATATTACGGATTTTCTTTTGCTAAATTATTTTGATGTTTTATATAATATGCCATATTATGCCCTGTCAAAGATATAACTTAGAAGTTTTATTTCTTCCTCCAGCTGTCCGCCGCCTCTAAGCCTCGCCTAGATCTACGCGGGGTCATACAAGTGCCGTGTCTATGTAACTATGTCTATGCCCTCTAAGCCGGTCGAGTTGCACTGTTGCACTAGACAGCGTGGCGCGGTTACGATGTGCACTCAATGTAATAGATATGTCACCGTAAAATTGTAAAAACCGTTAGATTGTAAAATAACTAACGAGATTGTAAAAATATGTCGAAAGATTAAAAACTAGCTGTTGCCCGCGGCTCCGCCCGCGTAAATATAGTGTCAATAGGGAACACTGTATTTTTTCGGGATAAAAAGTAGCCTATGTTTTAAACCAAAGCCTAAACTACTACCATACCAAATTTCATCAAAATCCGTTCAGTAGTTTTTGCGCGAAGGAGTAACAAACATCCATCCATACATCCTCACAAACTTTCACATATTTTATAATATTAGTAGGACTATATTATATATTTATAATCTAACGAAAAATAATGTGTGAAATTATACGCAGCAAACTCGTATTCGCGTCGGAAGTCTATCAACGTTTTACAATTTCACTAGTTTTATTACAATCTAACGGTTTTTACAATTTTACGGTGACAGATACACGTTAAATTGTCATACAAATGTAAACTACTTATGTTAAATTACTATCTTTACATGTCGCGCGTATTTATTTAAAAAATGGGGTACTATTGAACAAGTTGCCGCTCGACCTATAGAACTTACGAGAATTGGGTATTTTCCTATATGTGAAAATTTTGTTTTTAAAATAAATTTAGAAATAATTAGGTATTTAAACTTGATTAAAGTAAAAAGAATTAGGATTTTATGTGAGTTTTGTAATTATATGTATTTCAAAGTCACAAAAAAGTTGAAATACATTTTAAAACGTTAGCGTAAAAACCTACATAATTACTTTACTTTAATCAATTACAAAAAAAAAAAAAAAATACTGTAGTATGGCCATACATTTCGTAGCAACTCACTAGTAGAGGTGGAACAGGTAGAAAGGAACAGGTAATTGGAAATAACACGTAACAGTCGATATCCAGTTACTAAATTAACAGTTATTAAATAACATAACAGAATACGTAAGTTACTAGCAGCGTAACAAGTAAAAAATAACTACCTGAGTACAGCGTACGTGTTACCGATATACTATAGTCCGATCTTGTCTCTCTGTTACACATACAACGACTCCATATGCAAAAACGAAAGGCACTTAGTATTTAAATACTCTGTATGTCTCTCTTACACTTATATGCATCTACTACTTGCTAGAATGAGAAATAATTAGTATTTTTTTAGTAAAAAATTCAGGTTGTAGTCAATCCAGTACAAATCCCTTAAAAACTACGTGCCATTACATAAGGTCGGGTTATAGACAGACGTCATTTGTCACATGTTCTGTTTTTTTATACGTGTTGTGGCTTCAAACCATTTGCCAGTGTTAAGTTGAAAGGGCGGGAAATTGAATTTTCTTTTAAATTTTCAACACCGTAGTCAAGTCCAAAGTCCAAATAAATAATCAGTGCACTTAAAGTCAAGTCAGTCGATTCAGTAAAGTGGTAAAAGATTTACTGAAAGTTCCTTGGGAGTATTGATTATTTATTCTCTTTGAACTATCAACTAATCAATTTAAAAATTCTAAAGTCAATCAAAAATAATTGTGTATTTGTATTTCTTTCAAAATTATTGTTATTTCGATTGTTAATGTCTAATATTGGTAGAATATTAATTATTATTAGATATTCGTTGTCGTGTACAAATGTGGGCAAATGATACAACTACAAAATGTCACGAGTTCTGTCTTTTTTTTAATATTTATCGCGTTGCGGCTAAGAATATGTACCTACGTATTTGTGTACAAATGTGGGCAAATGATACAACTAAAAAAAGATCACGAGTTCAGTCTTTTTTTAAATATTTATCGCGTTGCGGCTAAGAATATGTACCTACGTCTTTGTGTACAAACGTGGGCAAATGAAACAACTACAAAATGCGTGCTATTCTTATAAACTTCGCATTGCGATAAAATTATACTTATTAATTAAAAATTATAGTATTATAAATTCTAAAATTACACTAAATATTAACAACAAATACATTTACAATATCAGGAATTTATGTAAACGTTGTGGAAGGCCATTCAAGTATACCTACTTGAACGGCCTTCCAACCTAGTAATCGAACTGAGTACGTATACTACCTACATACCTACTAACATGACTGTTATTTTTAACAGGTATCCGAAACAGGTACTTACGTATAACAGTAATAGGTATAACAGGTATCGTATTTAACCTGTTATATCCCACCTCTACTCACTAGCGTGTGACGTCACTTACTAGTACCACTTTTATATGGGGCGTTTTCTCGAGACTCACAAAAGTGTTTCAAACAATTCGCAATATCTTTGAAAATTTTGATTTTTAGTATAATATTCCTTTTGTAAACTGTCTTATTTTTCAGAGGACTATTCATTTATGTAATAAAAAAAGAATACAGGAAAATACCGTTTTGGGTTTCTCGTTTATCTATCTAACTATATAAAAAAGAAAGTCGTGTTAGTTACACTATATTTTATAACTCAAGAATGGCTTTAAAATCGGTTAGATTTGAAATTGATCGGAGGTAGCTTAGAACCAGGAGGACATGGGATAGTTTTTATCCTGTTTCCAAAGGACGTGACAGAAAACATAGTTTTATGTATATAAAAATGGATTGCAATTCCAATGTCTCGCTTAAACTCGAGAACGGCTGGACCGATTTGGCTAATTTTGGTCTTGAAGTAATGTGGAAGTTCAGGGAAGGTTTAAACTTTAAACGATTAAAAATATTGGAAAAGGAGTAGGAGTAGGTGCAGGACTAGGACGTAGGTTGCATTGTAGGTATAGTTTTTTATTAATTCCAGTTTCCATATTTAAGGCAGAACAACGTGTGTCGGGACAGATAGTTTTATAATATTATTGAAAAGAAACAAAAAATAAAAATAGCGTCTGCAACATAGATATACAGCCTCCGTGGTCTAGTGGTTCGAGCATTGGCTCTCGACTCGGAGGTCGTGGGTTCGATTCCCGCGTTGGAGCAACAAAAATGTTGTTTCCAAGTTTGGTTAGGACAATGCAGGCTGATCACCTGATTCCCGTGGGGCCGACCGTATAAGAGGGCGCGGGACAAGCTTCGCGCCCAGTCGGCCCCACTGACGGAAACGCTCCAGCCGGAACTGCTGGGGAACATCGTCCGGGAGTTGTTCCCGGACCCCCCGGCAGGCTTCGCTCCGCCGCGGATGACCCGACGGACGCCGGGCTCGATGGAGGAGGGTGTTCCGCCACCCGTCACCGACTTAGAAATGGAGGCGGTTCTGTCCAGCCTCCGTAGTAAGAAGAGGGCGCCCGGTCCGGACGGGGTGCACGGTAGAGTTCTCTCTATAGCTCTCGTGCACCTCGGAGATAGCCTTCGGGAACTGTTCAACCGCTGCCTACAGTGCGGTCAGTTCCCGAAGGCATGGAAGGAGGGTCGGCTCGTCCTGCTACCTAAGGGCGGGCGATCACCGGACTGTGCGTCGGCGGTGCGGCCGATCGTACTGCTGAACGAGACGGGCAAGGCGTTTGAGCGTGTCTTGGCCTCCCGTCTTGTTCGGCATCTGGAGGAGGGCCGGGGACCAAGATTGTCAGACGCGCAGTTCGGTTTCCGGCCCGGTCGGTCGACCATCGACGCAGTGAGGCGCCTAAGGTCGGTGACGGATGAAGCGGAACGCGGAAGGGAGGTGGTGGTGGCGGTGTCTTTGGACATCGCCAATGCCTTCAACAGCCTTCCCCACAGCGTAATACGCGAGGCACTGAATTATTTCGAGGTGCCTCCGTATCTCGGGAGGCTGTTGGACGCGTATCTCTCCGATAGGGAGATCGTGTTCGAGGATCGGTCGGGGTCTTTAGAGAGGCGGAAGGTCGAGTGCGGCGTCCCCCAGGGTTCGGTTCTGGGTCCGAACCTCTGGGACGCCGGCTACGACTGGGTCCTGCGGAGCGGCATCCTCCCCGGAACAGATGTCATCTGCTATGCAGATGACACTTACGTCACGTTCCGGGGGAGGACGTATCAGGAGGCCGCGCGGCTGGCTGAGGAGGGGGCAGCCCTAGTAGTCAGCCGCATAGAGCGATTGGGGCTTCGGGTACGTTTAGACAAGACCGAAGCCCTGCTATTCCGCGGATCTGGGAGGAAAGGACCCCCACCGGGTGCACGACTCCTTATCGGAGAGACGGAGGTCAGGGTGAGTCCAACCCTTAAGTGTCTCGGACTCACCCTGGACGGGAGGTGGACCTTCGGCCCCCATTTTCAACAACTGGGGCCGAAGGTCGTGAGGGTGGCGTCAGCGCTGGGCCGACTCCTTCCGAATATAGGAGGGCCCAGCGAGGCCTGCAGGCGGCTATACTCCGGAGTCTGTCGGAGTGTAGCTCTGTACGGTGCCCCCATCTGGGCGGATACCCTCACTGCTCGCAATAAGGCCCAGCTGCGAAGAGCGCAGCGGGTCATAGCAGTGAGGGTAATCAGGGGCTACCGTACAGTCTCCTGGGTGGCAGCTACTGCCCTGGCGGGGGAACCGCCGTGGGAGCTCACGGCAAGGGTCCTTGCCGAGACGAACCTCCTCATGTCAGAGAGGAGGTCACATGGCGAGGTCCCTTCGTGGGAGGAGCTAAGGCGGTTCCAAATGCTGGGAGAGCAGTGGTTGCTACGAAGGTGGGGTGAGGTCCTGGAGCAGTCGCCGTACGGCCAACATACGGCCGCGGCACTGCGTCCAGTCCTTGCGGCGTGGATGCGCCGCAAGCGGAAACCCCTCACCTTCCGCCTTACACAGGTGCTCACCGGGCATGGCTGCTTCGGTGCGTACCTGTGTAAGGTAGCCAGGAGGGAGCCAACGCCAGCCTGCCACCAATGTGGCGCTGCGGAGGACACGGCCCAGCACACCTTAGAGGTGTGCGACAGATGGGCCGTGCAGCGCCACGATCTCGTGGCAGTGCTTGGGCGGGACCTCTCGCTCTCGAGTGTGGTGCGCTGCATGCTCGAGAGCGATGAGGCCTGGCAGGCGGCGGTCTCTTTCTGCGAAGCCGTCATTTCGCAGAAAGAGGCCGCGGAGCGGGACAGAGAGAACGATCCATCCTCTGCTCCGCTCCGCCGGCGTAGGACGGGAGCGAGGAGGCGTCGATATGCGAACCTCCTCCAATAGTCTCCTGTCCAACCGGGGCTCCGGGAGAGGATGGGAACCTCCCCGGCTTGGCTAGTCCCGGCGTCGAGGGGGACACTCCAGGTTGTCGGAGTGGCCCCTAATTGTGGTGGAAGTCCGGTCCCTATAGAGGTAGACCGGCCGGTCGCGGGGGGTGTCCTGTGTTAGACAGATCCGGGACACTTCCCAATATAGCGGCTGATGGCAATCCGCAGGTTCAGTTTTAGTGGGTAAACCGGCGAGTCGCGTCGGGAGTCCCACATATCCTCGGGATACCCCTCCCGGGGAAGGCGTAACGTCCTTTCCCCTGCGATATCAAAAAAAAAAAAAAAAAAAAAAAAGGCTGATCACCTGATTGTCTGACAAGAAAGATGATCCATGCGTCGGATGGGCATGTAAAAAGTCGGACCTGCGCCCGATCTCTTGCCAGTCGTATCGGTTATCCGTCCCACTGGGTTACGAGAGTAAAGGAATAGAGAGTGCTCTTGTGTACTGCGCACACACTTGGGCACTATAAAAATTACTCCTGCGTAACTGGGCTGGTTTTCAATGAAACCGGCCACCGTCACCGAAATCGGTGGGGAGTTATTATTTTATATAATATTAAAACTAGTCTGCAATAATTAAAGATATTGAAAGAAAAGAGCAAATGACAGTACGAGTGAAGTAAGCTGCAGACTGGAGAACATGAAGTTAGGCGCGAACGTCTCGATACGTGAAGGGTAGCGAAGTCTCCCGTAAGGATCAAGTATCTCTCTCCTCCCGTACATAAACATCTGAACATTCAAAACCATGGTCGAAATTCATACACTTTATTTATACATAGACTGTACAATTTCTGTTTTTTGAGAATAAGTCGTTTTGAGAATACGTCCTTTAGAGAGTATGCCGTTTTGCTACTATAGGGTTTTTTCCTGAAGCCTAGATATCATCCCTAGACTTTAAATTTAAAGTGCTAGATTCAACTAAAATCCACCTTTCATTTTAATATTACACTTAAAGCTATACTACCTCCCGCGGCGTTTCCTGTGAGGCCACAAATCAACTCAGTTCCGGCCTCATAAGTGTCCGCATGGGGAGCTTCACATGTAGCTCTGAAATGTGAAGAGAGTTTTATATTCGTCTTGGATATAGAGCCGGGTGGGAATATAAGGTGTGAAGAGTTACTATTAAAGAAAATAGCTTTTACTAACAGAAAGTACTTTAGATAAAGATTTCAAAACTAATGGTGTCTACAGACACACGAATTTGGTACGGAGCGTACAGCGGACCTAGTACGCTCCGTACCAGATCCGAGCGTGTGTAGGGCAGTCCGGCGAACATAAGAAGAAGGCGAAGAGTTCACCGTTGTCCGCATCGGATCTGGTACGCTCCGTACCATATTCGTGTGTGTGTAGAGCAGTCCGGCGGTTAGGCCGTACAACGGTATCAGTGTTACCAACTTAGGGATGTACCCTCCAAAATTAGGGAAAATATCTGCGGAGGTTTACCAGGGGACAGGATGTTTAGAGTTTACTCCTTATGAATCAATTTGTATGTAATAATAAAAATTATTTTAATGTGTGTACATAGCCAGGGATATGAAAATGTATTGGGAGTGAAATCAGATTAAGACAAGTTAGTTTTATGTTGTTCACGCATAAGTCTTTATGTTAAACACATAACCTTTCTTTCTAGATTATTATCTTTTAGACCTGTCAATGGTATAAGTAATCAGGGGTAAAATTTGGGGAGTAATATTTTTTAAAGTGTTGGTATCACTACCGGTTATCAATGAATTGCGGGAATCATCGTCGTCGTTTAAAAACAGCACTGTAAATAGAACTCTGTGCTAATGTAATAGAGTATAAAATCGAACACACGAGTGTCGAGATTTACGGTCCACTGCACCGTACCAAATCCGTGCGTGTGTAGCGACAACAAATTTGGTCTCCGGATATGGTCCGCTGTAGGTACGCTCCGTACCAAATTCGTGTGTCTGTAGATAGCATTAACTGCGGAAATCAAATGTCAAAATGTCAAGATGACAAATATCAATACCTAAAGGCCCCAAAAACCCCATGTTTGTGGCCATTTAGGTGTAGACTAGTTTTATTTGTGCGTCAAAGAACTAATGTGTGTGGTCAAATTCGGCCACTATCAATTGTTCTGAAATTAATCAATCTACAAACATTTAACAAAACTATTACGCAACCGATGTTCATTGAAACAAATTTAATATACTGAATAAACCATGTCTATTCAAATAAAATTTAATTGCAAACCTATAACCGAGACCGCAATTTGCCGCACAAACACAAAAAAAGCCTCGCACCGGCCAAGTGCGAGTCGGGCTCGCGCACTAAGGATTCCGTATTAAACGACAAAAAACGTGTTGTATGTGAACCCACTTAAATATTTATTTTATTTGTTATAGAGGCAATAGAAATACGTCATCTGTGAAAATATCACGGTTCACGAGATTATTGCTTGAACCCCAATTCTTATAATTAACTTACACTTTATTTTATTTTAATTGAATTATAAATGAATCTTCTTCGTATCAAAAACTGTTTTTTGGAGTTTGGTCCAATAAAAACGGGTATTATATTGGTTTGATGTTTATGAGAATACCATTTTTCAGTTTTAACATATCGGGACAGGATCGTAACACTATTATTGCAGGACTTAATTATCAGAATCGATCTGGTGACAGACAGACAGGCAGGCGGACAGCGGAGTCTTACTAATAGTGTCCCGTTTTACCCTTTGGATACGAAACCCTAAAAACAAGGCTGGATTGGTTTAAAATTAAGTTTGTTAGCTACAGTCGGGCCGGGGGCGGGCAAACACAGGCGCTGCATCTAGTTCTGTTGACATACACGTTTGTTGAACTTTTTTTACCGAACTAGAACTACTAGAACTAGGTATTAGGTACGTATAAAATAAATGTTTTTTGGGCATACTATTATGATCTTCTGCTTAATATGTGGATTATTATGGACGAATTTTGACCACAGAGCGACCTCTAGTTGTTATCATCTAGTAGTTGTATTCATGATAAAAAAAACATCCTCCGCGGTCTAGTGGTTCGAGGATTGGCTCTCGACACGTGTCGTGGGCTCGATTCCCGCATTGGAACAACAGAAAATGTTGTTTCCAAGTTTAGTTAGGACAATGCAGGCTGATCACCTGATTGTCTGACAAGAAATATATATCTATCTATATATCTATCTAGGTGATCCATGCGTCGGATGGGCATGTAAGAAGTCATCTCTTGCCAGTCGTGACTCGTGACGGGCATCCATCACACTGGGCTACCAGAGTAAAGGGAGAAAAAGTGCTCTTGTGTACTGCGCACACACTTGGGTACTATAAAATAATCCTGCGTAACTGGCCTGGTTCAATGGAACCGGCCACCGTCATCGACATCGGTGTAGGAGTTATTATCATGATAAAATTACGGATTAATTAATGTCCTAACTCCTTAAGGGATTCTATGTTCTAGCCAAGAAAGGCTAGGAGTGTAATATAATCCGAAATCTGGAGGGTCGTGGAAAATTCCTGGAGCATTGAAAATTGAACTCTGCGCTAGTACAATAGAGCTGAAAATCGAACACACAATGTCAAACTAATATAATATGACTCGACTCGATACCCGACATTCTCAACTGTATTGTAATAAGGCAGAGGTCTATTTTCAGTGCTCTATTTTTTTACCGGGACTGCCGGATTCCGGATCCATAGATATCTGATTGGTCTCGGCGCTCGACTATCTAACAACAACAGCTCCGTGAATGCGGAAACTTATTGTAGTGTGGGTTTATAATATTGTCACTGTGTGTAAGACAATTTCTGGTGTGCGTGAATTCGGTACGTAGTACTTCTGACACGAAGATATCAACGATAGGCTAGGCCCGCTAGGGCATCGTTTCTCAACCATTTTTATGTCACGACCCACGAAAAAGCCAAAAAGTTAAGTAAAAAGTCTTGCGACCCCGTCACTATAAAATTATAATAAGTTGTACCTACATAGCGCGCTATTTTTATTGGCTATAAGTATAACTGCTATAAGCTACGTTGTCTCATACAACTGGTTCGAACGTTCGAACGATTTTTTCAACGTTCGATACAAAATATTCGTTCAAATTAATGAATCTACATTTAGTTTGTATTTATTATTTTTCAACAGACTGCGACTCCCTTTAAAAACAAACTCGAGCCACCCAAGGGTCACGACCCACCGGTTGAGAAACGATAGGCTTATACACAGGGCTTATAGGAACTCGGGCAGACCGATTTCGGCATACTATTTTTTGCCGCATTTTCAAGCACGCCAGCGGTATCTTGTCAAGCGCGACCAATCATTTATCTACGTCCGGATCATATAATATAGTCCTAGCCTTAGCTTTCATAAAGTCCACAGCTGTCGAGTACCTACTATCAGGCAGGGTCTAATCGGACCGGGCTGTTGACACGAACACAGTAATTGTTCAGGGATCGCTGAGTAAATGTAGCACCGTATATAGGTCGCGCAACGGTTTATGAGCGCTCAGTGAAAGTGGTGGGGATCGTTCGCGCATGTGACCAATAGCAAAAAATATATATTACTAACGAACCAATAGCGTGTCGGCAGCCACGTTCGGCATGCGTTCGGCGCATCCACACCTCCCCGCCCGAGCCCGCTACCGCCAAACACACCGAAAAACTGACTTCTGCGCATACCCCCTCTACTTTTGTCGAAAGATCTTAATTCGTTGCGCCACCTGTACCTACGGCTTGAACGCAGCCTCGATTATCTTGAATTGTATATGTCACCGTTAAATTGTATAAACCGTTAGATTGTAATATTACCTACTAGAGATATTATAATATGTCGACAGATTGTCAAATAATAATTTCTCCTTACATTTGTACACATTATTTTTCGTTATAATAAATGATCAAACGAACTTCCCAAGTGAAGTTCGATCATTATTATATGAGTCGCTTCATTCAAAGATATATTAACCAGGTAGTCCCCTACATTCGCTAGGCAACATCGCGCTTTTAAAGTCAACATGTGGGTAGTTGACAAAAAAATACCAGCCTCATCAGTATCTCGTCACAGCTGCTCATTATGTTTAGAGAGAGGTAATGCGAAAAAAAACTTTCTTGCTTTGGGTACTGCAGAAAATATAGTTTGTGCAGAACGGGTGGGAGGGAGATTATATCTTTGAATGAAGCAACTCATATAATAATGATCGAACTTCACTTGGGAAGTTCGTTTGATCATTTATTATATTTCTTCGCTTCATTCTTCGATATATTAACCAGGTAGATTTTTAGAGAAGCTAAGAAAGTTTTTCAGGCTTCTATAATTGTAAATAATAAAATAACATGATTTATTAATTATCATTATATTAAATTTTGAGTATAATAATATATTATTAACATTGATTAAGTAACTAATCAGTACAAAACAATAGAGGCCTAATATTAGGTATAATTATATGATACTGAAATCAGGGTGGTTACAAACTGATTCGGCGAAATTTTTTTCGTCGATAATAGTACGGTTATAAAATTTCGCAAAAGTATTGGACGCGCTGGTCCAGCCTGCCGTCTTTCGAATCGTGTCCACCGACAGCCCCCGTGAGTAGGCGGCCGAGGTGGCGGCGTGACGCGTGCTGTGCGCACTAAACACGCTCGTGTCGATGCCGCTTTCGGATAGCACCTGCTTTATCCAGCGACTAACTGACTGGGTAGTAGCTGGTCTGTGCGGTGCTTTATAAGTTAACAACAATGAACCCGTACTAGCAGTTCTCTTATTTTTTGTAACAAAAATATAATCTTTGAGAACTGTCGCAGGGCATATGCTAATTTTATCTGTAAAATATGGTAAATATAAAAGAGGTTGATCACAACCGGGGGCTGATGTCTTAATTAGTTCGGTTATAGAAATTTTTATGCCGTTATTTAAAACCGTAATATTTTCGAGTTTAATAAAGCAAAACGTCTGAACTCGATGACCAGTGCAGAGGGCAAGAAGAACAACTAATTTTTTAGTAATCTTTTCTAGATCTAGATCAGAATTAGGGTACCACTGTGAAACATGATTTAGAACTAACAGTGGATCCCAAGTACTGGAGTACTTTGGTGTTGAGGGTCTTAGCCTAAAAGCTCCTTTTAAAAGACGCTTCACACATTCATCTGAGCCAATACTGTCACCAATAAACAGTGAGAGTGCCGACCGATGGCTGTTCAAGGTACCGTATGAACATCCATCGCTAAATTGTTTTGTTAAAAACGACAATACGGCCGATTTTTGAGGGTGGAATACGTTAATGCTATTGGTATGACAGTATTGCCACCAGTGCTTTAGGGTTACGTTATATTGTTTAATGGTGCTGTCTGCTAGCGAAGCAACCATTAGATTTAACCCTTAGCTGGTATCGTGGGTCAAATTTGACCCAGACGCAAACATTTTTAGTTATTATTATTTTAATGTTCATGGTACAAGTGCGCGCTTCTACGTATTCTTAGTACGTCGCAAGCTGCGTAGGGGGGCGGACGTGCAGCGTGGTGACCATCATAGGAGCTGAGATATGGAGCCGGCCGGTCACATTTGACCCACGATTTTGATTGTCATTTTTTAAATTATTAGCTGATCTCGTGATAATTATATTTTTTTGTTATTAAGAGGATATAAGAAGTGCCATTAATTTATTTTTGTGAAAGTTTTTCTAGAGTTTATATTTTTTATTTAATTTTAAACACAATCTTACCAAAAAGTGCAAAAACTGAGGTTAGTTACAAATTCATGTAGAACTAAATAACTTTTTAATATTCTAAAATTATACTAAGATGATTTTGTAAAAAAATGTTTTTTTATTTCATTTCTATCCCTATTTACATAAATAAAACAAATGCATACGTACTACGACAGATTTTTTCGTATGGGTAAAATATGACCCACGATGCCAGTAGTGTTGCCCAAAATAGCGATACCAGCCAAGGGTTAACGTGTCGGACGGGGATCCACGTCGGGCGAAGGCTTGCCGCAGAGCCTCGCTGCAGCCAGGGTAAGGTTCCGATGGAGCGGATGGTGATTTCTGTAATGAGATTGAAGAGGATACTTATCGGAGTCGAAATAAAGTATTTCGGAACAAATTAATTTTTTGAGCAAAGGGAACCAAGGCTGCGAAGGCCAGTACGGGAAAACAAAAATACCACACGCTTCATCGTCTATTAATTTTCTTAAACATTTTAACATGAGTGCAAAAGGTGGGAACGCATAAAAGTTAATACTTTTCCAGTTCACAGTGAAGGCGTCTACAGCCACTGCATCCGGCTCTGGTTTCCAAGAAATGAACTTTTCGCATTTGGTATTGGTGCGAGAAGCGAATATATCAATTTCGGTTTGACCTAAATGTTTCATTATAATTTTAAATGCTTTATCTGATAATTCCCATTCCGTATCTTTATCTATTATTCTAGAATCAAAATCGGCATGGTTGTCTTTTGTATTGACATAAGAGGCTGTAATCCAAATGTTACGCTGCTCGCACCATTGCCAAATAAGTCGAGATAAATTGTTTAAATGAGGAAATTGTATTCCCCCCATTCGATTAACATAGCTTATTGCAGTTGTGTTATCGATACGAAGTAATATAGCACAGTTAGACTCTAAATTAATTAAACTTTTTAAACCAAGAAAAACTGCAGATAATTCTAAATAGTTAATGTGGTTTTCGCGTTCTGAACTGGACCACATACCGTTAGCTCGTCGGCTGTTACACACTGCGCCCCATCCCGTACTCGATGCGTCGGTGTAAATCTCAAATTTATAATGCGAATATCGCATGTGATTAAAAGTCGAGAATATATTCTCGGTCCACCAAGCTAAATCTTTTAATAATTCTGGAGGAAGTGTGATTTTTGTGTCGTAATTATCATAACATTTATTTAATATTATAAATTTAAATCGTTCCAAAATCTTTGTGTACACCTAGCCGTATTTCGCGGCGGGACACGAAGATGTTAAGGCTGCGCTAGTCGGATTTTTCTCCATACAAACGCTGTTGGTGATTTACTCCAAAGTCAAACATTGTAGACCCAAATTCTAGCGTAATATCGATTTTTATGACACTAATCTAGGTCGGTATTTGCTTATATTTCTGAAATTCAAATTAGTGTAGAAAATAATAGCCTCCAAACATCGCATTTTTAGCGCAACTTTGAACGTAAATAAAAATTAAACGAAGAATGATAATAAAAAACCAAGCACGTACCGACACAGTTTAATTATTCAGCAATTGAGATAATTTTACTTCAGACAAAAATATTATATAGTTTTTTCATAAAACACCAACAGCTGAGTGTCGATTTGCGTAATTTGAAGACGCCTTTTCTAAAATACTTTACACAGCTGCATAAATGTGTGTAGTATAGCTTCTCTTATAAGTATAGATTACTATTTTATGGGTATATCCTATTTTCCCCAATATTAGGTGAAATAACAAGCTTTTTCCCCGCACGCAGCACTGAGTTCGAGCCGTTGACTAGCGCACTCTTAAGACACCTATCAGTTGAGCTAACTCACGAATAGTACACCGTGGCAAAGTCGAATATTTTCGAACAAGTTGTGCTATATTTTTTCGCTTTTCGATAGGTAATGATAATGTCAAGTCTTTTGTATGAAATACGAAACCTAAATATTTACAGCTCTGTTGCGGGCTTAATACACTTTTTTCACTATTAACAATAAAACCTAAACATTTCAGTAAGGATAATGTTTCGTTAACAGTATTAATACACTCGGCATAATCATCACCTATGCACAATATATCGTCCAAGTACCCCACTAATCTATGACCACGGTTTCTTAAAAACGACAAGACCTCCTTTATAATTTTTGTAAAAACCCTTGGCGCATCTGATAGTCCGTACGGCATAGCTCTAAATTCATACGTTACTTTTTGCCCTAAAGGTGATTCGAATTCGAAACGTAGGTACTTTCGGTCTAATATATTAATGGGAACTAACAAGTAGGCCTCCTTCAAATCTATAGTAGCTAAATACCCATGTTTAGGTATCAGTTTTAAAGCCGTACGGTAATCCTCCATCTTAAAATGTAATTTAGAAATGAACTTATTTAGTTGTTTTAAATTTAAAATAAAGCGTTTACCACCGCTTTGTTTTGGGGCAAGGAAAATCTTTGAAATAAATTGACCTTCAGTGGGGGTACATGGAGATATAGCATTCATATCTAATAGCTTTTTTATAGCTAAAAACATTTCTTGTTTTTCAGTGGGTGAAAAATTATTTTTAGGTACAATAATCTGCTGTGTTTTCCTACAAAACGGAATCGAATATCCCGTTTTAATCCAATTGAGGATAGTTGAATTTTTTGTGACACTGAGCCAACAATTATAAAAATAACTTAAGCGACCTGCGTGTACCTGCACTACTGTTGTGGGGTTGCACGGGGTTTGTTCGAATGAACGGTCTTCAAGCTCGAAGCAGGGTAATTGTACCGACGTGGCGCGCTCGCTGGCGGTGCCGGCCGACGATTCCCTCCCCGCCCCCCCCCTGTTCGACGGGTAGCGAGGAGGGGCTTGCCAGTTTCCCTGATAAGGAACACGACGGCACCCGTTACTTAGGTGTCTAAGAGCCTCAATCTTATCTTCTCCTAGTAGAAGCAGGTCCATGGCTCGGTTAGTGGCCGTGATACCCGCACCAAGCTGTTGTTGCTGGGTGCACAGAGTGTTCTTATCTCTATTACGCACCATATCGGGAATGGCGGCCGCTATTTCCGCATTTAGCTTCGGAGCTTGTAATAATCTACAATTATCGGGGATTAGGTATTGTTTCAATCAGTTGTCTTTAGGCTCTTTGAGCAAACCTTTTCTTAAAATCGGCAACCATAATTTAGCTTGGCTCTCTAATATTTTAAGGCCATAATCTGGCGAATCCGAAGAGGGTTCACCTAATGCCTGTAATAACTCCGGGTCCAGGTTAGGGTCTGTTGATACTGGTGGGTCTGGGACAGACTCTGGTCCAGTCGTTATGACCTTATCGATCTGAATATCATTCTCCTCGGTAGGTATCTCTTCGATTATCTGGTCTTGTTGACCTAAAAGAATCATGGGATATGATTTATTTTTCGTATTATAACGACTAATTTGTCGATAAGAGGAAAAGAAAAATGAGGGTAGTAACTTTTGTTACGTACTGAATAAGTATCATTATACACTCGCAGTGTATCCCGATACTGGTACATAATTAACGTTATAAATAGTTGTAGTTATTAACTCGCAGTTAATCCCCACAAACCGGCAAACAAAATAATTCTATATATAGAAGTTAGGCATATTGAGCTAGATGAGTGTAATTATTTTATAATGTATAAAAATCAAACATAAAATCTAAAAAATATTAGTGAAAGAATTTTTTCGATATCTCAAAAACTGAATTTTTTATTAATTTTTAAAGTTGGATGTTTTTAAAATCAGCGCGAGCTTGACCGCTTAACGCGTGACGTCATTTCGCCGGCTCCGTCCGCCGGGATGTAACGAACTCGTGCAGTAATTTTGAAGTTTTATTGAATTTTTTGGAATTATGGTGATAAAATAACATATAGATATAATTGTATAACACCTTTATATATAATACAACGGTTAGCACTCAGAAAAATACTTTTTTCATGTGCCCAACGACAAAATCTGAGAAAATTAGTTGTGTAAAGTGTTGAAAAAAGTGTTATAGCTACAAAAATCAGTAGACATTTATTGCGAAGAATATTTTAATGTGAGTACTTATTTAGTAGGTACCTAAATAAATACGAAAAATCTACCTACATTTTTTTTTGCATTACTAAATGTTTAGTTTATAGAATATGCTCAGAATGAATTCAGTATTTTAGTGACAATGTATTTTAAACAATGGGTTTTACATAGAGAAATAAAACACGAGTCACGCAGATATGTTAGGTACCTACTTAAAAAATATATTTAATCTATTGAATGAAACTTAAAAGATGAAATAAGACAATACAAAAAACTCCCTACCTACTTTTTCCCTCGCTTATTATGTATATTTTAACTATGTTTATGATGTAGTCACTTGTTTGAGATCTCGACAAAAAACTTTATGAACAAAATGTCATAGATTGACTATTATATTTTAGTATTTTTTAACCGACATCCAAAAAAAGGAGGCGGATATACGTTAGGCTATATATGTATATAGCCCTAACGTATATATATATACTGGGAACTTTCCCTGAACTGATACAATTATTTTAAGATCAAAATCAGCCAAATCGGTCTAGCCGTTCTCGAGTTTTAGGGGCCATCCATAAATTACGTCAGACGAATTTCATGATTTTTGACCCCCTCCCCCGTCCTTGTCACATTTGTGAGATCCCCTCCCTCCCTAGCGTGACGTCACATTTTACAATTTTACATCTAGAAATAATTATTCAATTAAAACAGCAGTTCCGAAATTTGTTTAATTTGAATTGGTGGGACGGATGACCGACATGACTGTCGAGAGATTAGGCACAGGTCCAACTTTTATATGCCCATCTGACGCATGGATCGTCTTTCTTGCCAGACTCTTATGCCCAGGCTCACGCGATCCCGTGGCTCGCCAAGGGTGGTATGGAGTGGAGTACCGCCGAGTTTTTATTGAGTAGGGGCTGCGCCCATTCACCATCTTTTCGGGTGCAGCAGAGTCTCACATACTCACGGGTAGGACCGCTATCCCCTAGTGGGATGCTGAAACGCATTTTCTCGGCGAAAAAAAAATAACTTATGTAATAAAAAAACAACATTATGATCTCTTAAACATCACTGGGGCTGGGGGGTCTCGACACTGGGGCAATAGCTATCATAATATCATATAGCTATTACTTATGATTACTATATTAACACTTAGATTAAAATAGATTTTGAAATGTGACGTCACGAAAATTAGGACCCCTCCTACCCCCTTGTCACACAATGTCACACTTCGTCGACCCCCTCCCTCCCCCCTAACGTGTGACGTTATTTATGGATGGCCCCTAATTTTAAATTGGCCCTTTTAGACTTTAGTCACTAAAGTGGAAACCTGATGATGGAATCCATGAGGAATCGAGGGAACTCCTCAAAATGTATAGGTACATCTTTAAGAATTTGGCCAATGTGAAGTGAATTAAGCATATCATACCAAAAAGTAAAATTTTGTGCCAAGGGTATACCCTAGATCCAAAAGCATTGAACAGAACTCAGTCTTTAAAGACACACTTTTGGAAATCGCGTAATAGGTTTTTCAAGTTACTTCAAAAGTTACTATCCGATTTCGCTTAAAATAATTTTCCCAAAGAGTTTTTAGCATGATCTATTAGCATAGAAGCTTACAAGTTTATATCTCTTATAATTTAGAAATTCTAAGGGAGGGGGGACCAACTTACAAACCACTGGAGGCTGATTACTCGAAAATAGTCGACTTTGTAAAAAAGTAATGTTAAAAGAAACCTTACCTAAATTCTAAAAGACCTATTCAACGATACCCCACAAATAGGGTAGAATGAAAAAATATTTCATCCCCCCTTCAGAGCTACCCCTAAAATATAAAATTATTATTATTTTATTATGCCAAACCTAAGATCTACACACAATCTATAACTGTACCAAATTTCATCCATCAATATTCATAATTACGGAAGTATAACAGACGGACGGACGGAGCGAGCGAAACTATAAGCGTTCCTTGTGTGCCCTAAGTGGAGCCCTAAAAATGGAAAACATTATAATTTTGAAACAAAAAATGAAAACAGACTTCCAAAGTAAAAACGCACACAAAAGTATGAAAAAAATCTTATTTTCTAAATAATTCCCTTTTTAAATTCGGCAAAAATTTTAATTATTTCTCTCATAGACGTATACTATCTCCAGTTAAATGGTACCATTTTTGAGATTTTTGGGGCCATTTTGACATTTGAAGTATGGTGAAAACAAGATGGCTAACATTTGAAGTATTGTGAAAACCAAGATGGCGTAACTTTTACTTGATAAAGATTTGTTCTATCAAAATAATGTACCTACTTCATAGCCCATTTTGAGTTTGAAATTTTTGATTTCTCTACTCGATTTTCATAATTTTGAAGTTGGTTGCCAACTTAAATGTGAGTTCTATAAAATATTGTTTTATCAGGATATTGTTTGGGCTGGCACAGACTTCAAAATTAAGAAGATTGAGTAGGGAAATAGTTAAAATTTTAGCCGAATTTAAAAGGAGAATTATTTTTAGAAAATAAAATTTATTTCATACTCTTTTGTGCGTTTTTACTTTGAAAGTTGGTATTAATTTTTTGTTTAAATTTAACAATTTTCCCTATTAAGTCATATTTATTATAATAATATATAAAAATGAATCGAAATGAACGAAGGTAAGTTTACAGAGCGCGTGTCAAAAACATACTGTATGCACATTGCATAGTTAGCTAGCTACGCACGGCGATGTGACGTCACAGCCATTACTCGACGGGCGCAATCAGTTTTCGCGCGTTCCCATATTGATTTGCTTATAAAAAACTCAATTTTCGTGATATCAACACAATTTTTTCACAGTTAGTCTTATTATTGCTTAAATTTTTTGTTAGGGCTGAAAAACGGGAATAAATTTTGATTTACATCTTCCTCATTGCTAACTGATAAGGCATCGTCGGAGACTCGCAGTCAACTCCGATGCTTATAACATTGATAAAATGTATTTATTGACTCGCAGTCAATCCATACATGCCGGTTAATTGAAAAATGAATATGTATTACAGTTTTTTAACACTTACTTTCTTCTATCTCCTGTTCGTCATCTGATGAAATCACACGTTTGTGTTTTTTCTTTTTAGACTCCAGCCGTCTAATTTTCTTTTGATAACGATCAATTTTTTCTTGAGCGCTGCGTTTCGGCATGATTACAAAGTTACAACGTATATGTGCTCGCGTTGCCTCGCGCAAATAAGGAATGAGCAGCTGTGACGAGATACTGATGAGGCTGGTATTTTTTTGTCAACTACCCACATGTTGACTTTAAAAGCGCGATGTTGCCTAGCGAATGTAGGGGACTACCTGGTTAATATATCGAAGAATGAAGCGAAGAAATATAATTATTATTATGAAAAAGCAAACAAATATGGCGGCGCGGGGCACTTGCCGTTTAACCGATCGGCACGGTAAATATTACAATATAACGAAAAATAACGTGTAAAATTGTAAGAATAATTTTTTATTTGACAATCTGTCAACATTTTACAATATCTCTAGTAATATTGCAATCTAACGGTTTTTACAATTTTACGGCGACATATACAATTTATAATAAAGGAGAGCACTCCCTCTGAGTTCTATGTCCACTGGGCAGAGTCTATATGATTTTCTATACAGATAAATAAAATTGAAGTGTCTGTTTGTAATTAAAAAAAAAACAGTTTTAATGCGTACGAAACTAGGTAGGTACAATAAAAAAACATTTTTAATTTTATTGTCTGTCCGTCTACCTGTCTCTCTGTCTATCTGTCTGTCTGTTTATTCCAGCTAATCTCTGAAACGGCTGAACCGATTTACACGGGACTTTCACTGGCAGATAGGTGATGTTATAAGGTCTAACATAGGCTTCTTTTATTTTAGGGTTGCGTTTAAAAAAAGGGAGAACCCTTTTTCCGTTAGTTCTATGCAAAAATGAAAATGAAAATTTTTATTTCCAAATAAAACTTAACAAACTATTTTCGGAAAGTCAACTAAAAAGCTACTACCGGTTCAACCCTAACCCGTCGAGAAGAACCGGCGTAAGAAACTCGCACGGGCCCATCTTTTAGCAAAAAGATGGAAAATTGATCTTTTAAAATAAATATTTTACATTGTAAACTTAAGGCCGCGTGGACCCAATTTTACATGACTTTGAATCGATAGTAAACAAACAAATAGTAACTTTAAAAAGCCAAAAAAAAATACACATTGTTGTTTACTTAATGTTCTTTTACAATTTGTGGTTCGAAACATAATATTGAAAACTTCACTCGATCAAAAATAATTCCGAAGAGGAGGCTAAATTTGAATATTTTTCTTTTTGTTCATGAAGTTCATGATAGTTTTACCTTCAAAAATCATATCTACGAAAAGCTAATAACTTAAAGAAGAATAATTTGTGGTTACATTTTGCATGTTGGTTTAATTATTTTAACATTAAATAATTATTGAAATGCAGCGTGCGTAAGCTGCTTGAGTCGCCCCACAGTCGCCCGCTAGGCGTTGACGAGGACAGACTTATGTCAGTTTTGCTAGCGCACGGCTTACCCGCGTATTTATCGAACAATTCTTTCGTTTCTAACGCAGTGTAGGAAAGTCAGTTTGTTTTGTTTTTTTATTTTTGAACTAAATTATACATATTATCATACACAATAACATGTTATATTTTATCGTCGCCGCGTCATTGCTTTTGCCAGATGAGACGACCTCTGTGGCTCAGTGATTGAGCGTGTTAGTGCTCAAGCCGGGGGTCGCGGGTTTGAATCCCGCCGAAGGAACAAAAAGTTTCCTGTGTTCCCGGGTCATGGACATATAATACAATAAAAATCTATAGGAAAGTTTGTTTCGTATTTTTTTATGCTTCTTTTTATTTTTGAACTAAATCTATATACAGATAAATAAAAATGGAGTGTCTGTTTGTAACTTCAAATTAACAGCTTTTCACATAATGTATCTGAAAGTATATTCGGTACTTACAATAAAATACCAATTTTTAAAAATGTCTGTCCGTCTGTCTGTCTGTCTGTCTGTTTGTTCCGGCTAATCTCTGAAACGGCTGGACCGATTTTCGCGGGACTTTCACTGGCAGATAGCTGATGTCATAAGGTCTAACATAGGCTACTTTTATTTTAGGGTTCCGTTTAAAAAATAGGGTTCCGCTTCCGTCAGTTAGGCGCAAACGAAGTTGCGGGCATCGGCTAGTTATACATATAACCATACACAATAACATTATCGTCGCCACGTCGTTGCTGTTGCCAGATGAGACGACCTCTGTGGCTCAGTGGTTGAGCGTGTTGGTGCTCAAGCCGGGGGTCGCGGGTTCGAATCCCGCTGAAGGAACAAAAAAAATTACTGTGTTCCTGGGTCATGAATGTGTATTAAATATGTGTATAATACAATAAAAATCTTAAATATGTGTATAATATAAAAATTATTAAATATATTTCTGTTGTCTGGTACCCGTAACACAAGTTCTTCGAGAACTTACCACGGGACCAGATTGACTTGGTGTGAAGCGTCCATAGATATATTATTGTGTTGTGTATTATGATTTATGAGAAAAAGTAGCTGATGCGTGGAGTAGCCTTAGTACATTATTGAATAAGCCAGTAAACAGTTTTTATGAATTTGTAACATCTACCATCTTCTTTGCCGTACTTTTCGTTTCTTTTTATTTCGATTTCTGTTTTTACAATAATAATAATAAATAACTCCCCACGCCGATTTAGGTGACGGTGGCTGGTTTTATTGTAGCCTAGCCAGTTACACAGGAGTATTTTCATAGTGCCCAAGTGTGTGCGCAGTACACAAAGGCACTCTTTTTTTTTTACTCTCGTAATCCAGTGGGACGGATAACCGACACGACTGACGAGAGATGAGGCGCAGGTCTGACTTTTTACCTGCCCATCCGACGCATGGATCATCTTTCTTATCAGACAATCAGGTGATCAGCCTGCATTGTCCTAACCAAACTTGGAAACAACATTTTATGTTGTTCCAGTGTGGGAATCGATATTAGAACCTACGACCTCCGAGTCAAGAGCCAAGCTCTAACCACTAGACCACGGAGGCTGTTCTATTTACAATAAAATATAAGGATACGTGCTCAACATCCGTCATGCTTGCCTTTGCAGAACACACCAAGTCACTCGCAAGTAGGGGTAGCAATCCGGATACTTCGAAATTCGAAAAATTCGAAAAATCCGGATTTTCATTTAAAAATCCGGATTTTTCGATTTTTTCGAATCTTGGTTACTACTATGAAAATTACATATTTTAATTGTAATTAGTATGTACTCTAGACGTACAATATTTGAATAAGGGATATAATTAATCGAGTGAACAAAAAATAAGTTGGTGACTGCACGTGAGCATACTGTATTGCTGAATTTGGCAGCGAATTAATATGTTGGCGACTAAATTACCAAACTGGTGAAATCACTCAAGTGACAAAAAATACAAAAATCGGCAGATAAAAAGTAGCGAAATTTAATCCAATTAGCACCGATGAGTTGGTGACTATTATACCATGTAAGTAGCTAATAAAGATTTGATTGATAAATTAATAGCTGCTAAAAATTCAATTTGTAAGCTACGGAAAATCCCAGTTTTGGATACTATTGGAGGTTTTTTTTTCTTTGGTATGGGTATCGTTTTCAAGGTTTTTGGGGGTGCAGAATAATATGAAAATAAAATCCGTTTTAAAATTCCAAAATGGCGTATATTTTTTTTTATTAAAAATGGATGTCTTTTTCCATGTTTCATATTATGCTGATTATAAAATTGTCTTCCAATTTCATTTTCCAAAATGGAGACTATCCAATCTTCGTAAAATTAACATGTAGTTTGTAGAGGTACCAGCTATGTAAGGTATAGAAACTTTTCGAAATTCAGGATTTTCAAATTTCTTTTTTTGGCATTCATGAAAAAAATATGCGATTTCCGGGTTAAGGGGGAGGAAATTTTTATTATTTTTCCAGTAATAGTATTATTTTTCCGTTTCTAAAATAGAAGCGATTATAGAAAAAAAAAATATGGCAATGTTCTACTTTGACACGAACAGTGTATAAAGCTATAGAAATTTTGTAAAATTCAGAATTTTCAAATTTCTTTTTCTTCCATCGTGAAGAAAATATGGTGTTGCGGGATTCTTAAGGCGAGGAAATTTTCATTATTTTTTCAATAGGATGCACCGTTTCCGAGATAGAATCAATTTTATAAAAAAAATTAAATGCTCTACATTGAGATACGAGGGATGTATAAAGCTATAGAAATCTTGGAAAATTCAGGATTTTCGAATTTCTTTTTCTCTCATCTTGAAGAAAATATATGGTTACGGAGTTATTAAGGGGGAGGTAATTTTCATTATTTTTCAAGTAGGATGCACCGTTTCTGAGATAGAAGCCATTATAGAAAAAAAAATACGATAATGCTCTACTTTGAGACACGAACGGTGTAAAACGCTATAGAAAATTTGGAAAATTTAGGATTTTCAGATTTTTTTATTTCATCATGAAGAAAATATGATGTTGCGGGGTTTCTAAGGGGGAGGAAATTTTCATTATTTTTCATTAGGATGCACCGTTTCCGAGATAGAATCAATTTTATAAAAAAAATATAAATGCTCTACATTGAGATACCGGGGATGCATAAAGCTATAGAAATGTTGGAATATTCAGGATTTTCGAATTTCTTTTTCTCCCATCATGAAGAAAATATATGGTTGCGGGGTTTTTAAGGGTGAGGTAATTTTCATTATTTTTCAAGTAAGATGCACTGTTTCTGAGATAGAAGTGATTATAGAAAAAAATATGGCAATGCTCTACTTTGAGATATTATGAGCGATGTATAAAGCTATGAAAATTTTGGAAAATTCAGGATTTTCAAATTTCTTTTTCTTTCATCGTGAAGAAAATTTGAGGTTGCGGGGTTACTAAGGAAATTTAAAATGGATGACTTTTTTGTAATCAGCACCCCCAGAAACCAACAAAGGGACAACCATATTATTTTTATAAAATTAAGTATGTCCGCCATATTGGAATTTCAAAATGAATGTCATTTTCGTATCCAGCACCCCCAAAAACCTGGTAACGACACCTATGTTAATTTTGCGAAAAATGAATAACCGTTATTTTTAAATTTCAAAATGAATCTACACAATATCTACACCCCCCCCCCCCCTAAAGTCGAGGAAAATTAAAAATTGGGTATTTTGTACGCTCCTTTGTTTTTTTTATGTGCGCTGGTTTTGCTGCTTGTATGTTTTTTGAGTTACCTATATTACGGAAAATATATGTACCTATTCTTAAATTAAATTTGTACTCACAAATTGTCGCCAAGATGGTTATTTGTTCGCTAATATAATATCTGTCTGCCAGTTTGGAATATTCAGTGGTATTATTTATTATTATTATCACCAGATTTGTAATTTTTTATTCCTTACATTCTTTAGCCAACATTGTAATTTAGTATTCAATATTCGGTATTTTCACATTTAAAATTTAATTGTTATGTCGTGATTGTTTTAAACACTTACGGATTTTGTCGCGGTTTACGTTTTACGGTTACGTTTACGTAACGCGACAAAATCCGTAAGTGTTTAAAACAATGAACAATATTCGCGTAAACATAAGAAATCAATATGTTTTGTCGTGAGTTTAAATTTGGATAATTTGATATTATTTGTTGTCCTGTTGAAATTGTTGACACATTTTTCCATTTATTTAAGTTATTTGGTAGAACATAGTCAATCCATTAAATGGTGATGCGAGGGATGAAGATCTGCTAAAATATTATGGCCGCTATATATGTATATGTATGGACTGTTTCTAAGATACTTACCATTTTATATTTTTTCAGTAGTAGTACAGTTCAGTAATAGGTGATCCAATTTATAAAAACACTGAATATGGTTTCAGTTTCAATTGCACAAGTAGTAAGAAGTATAATAAGCAAATCCAAACCCAATTAAAGCTTTGTATTTTTATATTTATTGAATTCTTACTAACGAAAGTCGAAACATATTATTACAATTTTAATTTCTGCAATCATAGAATGCCAAATTAATATGACAGCTTAAAAAGAAATGTAGTGGTTTAACTATATTTAATTATCTTCTAAAAAATGAATACCTAAGTCCAAATACCTAAATCTTATATCTATGATATCAGGAAGAAGTTTTGAAGTCGATAATACCTGACTGGTTGGTTTAAGATTAGAGAGAGTTTTGCCGAATGAATGAAGGTAATATTTTTTTTTATTATTAAAATTAATTTGATTGAACTAAACTAACCTAAACTAACGAGTCAGTAGCAAAACTAAATGAAAATCAACGCTCCTGTTTTTGCGTAGAAATAATTATTTTTAGATAATATTTTAAAGATAAGATATAGGTGTCAAAAATAGCACCAACGATTTGTGTAAACCACTGTTATTTTTTTTAAGTAATGTAGTTTTCATCTTATAGCGGAAACTTCAAAGTGCAATGAAGAGTAAGATGTTACTGTTTATTTGTAAGTAAAATGTTAAAATAAAGATCTCACAACAGTTATAGATTTTAAATTGTGCTTAGAATTGCTTATTATACTTCTGTTAGTTACCGAGGGAATTAAAAGCACCATTTACGTGTTTAATTATTACCCAAATAGGTGGGTGGTTTTTAATTTCAATAACTCAAAAGTGGTCCAATTTCGTCCATACAAAATTATTTGTTCAGCCCCATGCTTCAAATGATTTGTCTTCACTCCCCGGATCTCGATTTAAAGGATTTTCAGTTTCCTACGTTTTATTAAACTGTATTAATTTTCCTACGTTAGTACTTTCACATATAAATGGAACTTTACGAAAACGGTAGTGGTGAACTGTGGCGTAGATATGTAAAAAAAGCGTTAAAAAGATCACAGGCTATTCCACTTTTTTATAATTCTTTCTGCTGGAACATTTAGTAAATAACAATATATATGTTACAGTCAATGTGATTAAATAGCTATTATACATAATGACTGGTCATTATATATAATAACTATATTGTCTAGATAATGTGATAAATTAATCACTTTGTCCGGATATTATTCATAATAGCGGGCCAAAGTTAGCTAAAGTAATAAACACGATTCAACTTAGTGATGCAACAGAATTCTGCTTCCGCTTCCGCGGAAGTTCTGCATGCCTTTTCACTTTCGTTTCGGGAAAACGGGACCAACCTCGGATTATGACCTGACCTGTGACCTGATGATCACATAAGCTTTGATCAGAACTCCTCAGTCTTTAAATATACGCGTTTGAAAATTTCGGCATTCAAACTCAAACTTAAGAACTGAGTTCAAAGAACTGCAAGCATAATATGCCACTTATAACTTACAGTAATCATCATCGTCATCTTATTTTTACAACTATACAATACCTAATGGAAGCTTGGCGCGTATTCAATAATTATATATTCGATTGTTTATTTAAAACGTTAGTTAATAATTTAACATATATCACTAAAACCTTACCAAGAGCATGTCAGGACATGTGTAAGGAGGTAACTATAAACGCGTAATATGCTTTTTTTTAATTACTCCAAAAGTTACTGTCCGATTTGGATCACAATAATTTTCCTAAAGAGTTTTTAGCATGATCAGTATGAAAATTTGCAAGTTTCTATCTCCTATAGTTTAAAAATGCTATGAGGGGGACCAACTTACAAACTAGTTTGGAGGCCGATTACTCGAAAATGGTCAACTTTATAAAAAAGTAACGTATGAAACCTTGCCTTTATTTTAAAAGACCTATTCTACGATACCCCACACGATGGGGTAGAGTGAAAAAATATTTTTCATCCCCACTTCACATGTATGGAGAGCCACCCCTAAAATATAAAATTATTATTTTTTTATGATCCCGAAACTATGATCTATACACAATCTATAACTGTATAAAATTTCATCAATTTATATTCATAATTACAGGATCTAGAGGCGCGGACAGACAGACAGACAGACAGACGGACAGAGCGAAACTATAAGGGTTACTTAAGTATTACGGAACCCTAAAAAGGATAAAATTATTATAAAAAAATATTTCATAAAGTTAAATTACTTTATATAGATCACAATAAAATTGTATCTATGACAATGTTATTATAATAATTATAATAAACATTATAATTATTATTATACAAAGGCAGATTGAAATACAATTTTATAATCTTTACCTGTACCTACTTTTTTATTACTTTATCCAATTCTTCGAAGATATTATATAAAATTGCCAGTCAATGTGATTAATTCTGTGTCATTTATCACTTTGTCTAAATTGAGTAGACATTATAAATAATGGCTGGATAGTATATATAATATCCGGATTTATTACTTTGGCTGTAACATATACATACCTTATTTAAAATAATATACTAACTATAAAACTGAACATTGTAGGATTTGAAGCTTAATCAAAAATATTTCTAAAAATGAAAAAATAAATATAATTAAGTATATAATTTTGATATAATCTCATTATGTTTTTATTTATTCAGATTGTAATTCTAATACTTACAACTTAAAATAAGAATTTATTTAAATTAAATTATAAAAAAGTAACTCTTTTTTTTTACTAATGAGTGTAAGTTTTGCTACAACATAGTAGTAAAATAAACATTAAAGTTTTATAAAATATGCAACAAATTTTTAAAAAATGAAAAAATCTGAATTATCCGGATAATCCGGATTTTTGGGAGAAAAATTCGGAAATCCGGATTTTCAAAAAGTCAAACGTTTGTGGAAGTTTGGATTTTGCGGCAAGTGGCAAACGTGCGGACTCGGTAGTAGGAATACATTTTTTGCAAGTGTCTGCCTAAGTAGTTACCATCAAATCGTCAGCACCTATGTACCTGATACAGTATTTTTATCTCACGAAACGACACGTACTTTAGTGACCACACGAGCTAACGATAGGTACTCGTCTCCATGCACACATCGAACACAGCGTGTTTTTATACTTGTAACAGAACACACTGCATAGAAACTGTCAAAATAATTGAATAAAATTTAAGCATTTTTTACTTAGGTACCTACCTATAATATCTATTCAAATTATGTGTGCTATGTGTTGCATTAAAACAGTTATCTGTGGATTTTATTATCTTTTTCAATACAAATAATAAAATAAGATGACCTACTGCCGACACGACTACACTGTAACACTTTGGGTTCATGTAAGTTCACGCCGGCGACGTAGGCGCGCGGCTCGCTTTGCGGCAATTGCGGGCAACTCTTGGAAGCGGTAAATGCCTATTTCGCTTGGTCTACCCGGCCTTAAGTCTATGTTAAATACATGTCTATAACAAAGGGAGTTGCGAACATCAGCTAGTTTTAAAATACGGTAACGAGACAAGAAACAACGCAAGCCATCTATGACGCGTTATTTATTTTTATTATTCTAGCCGGTTTTCTGTGAGCTCGTGGTATTTATGGTCAAGCCCATGCAATTCGTGCTAAATCATAGTTCTTCCACGTTTAAATTTCAAATCATATTAATATAATTTGTTATTAAAAGATTTATATTTCAATTTATAATATTAGTAATTGATACGCGTTTCAAATGAGAATAGGAACGTCAATGACCTTTTCTGTCAAATGTCACTTGAAAAGTGCGATTTTCAGAATAACACAAGTGCATATAAATATTAATAGTCTTGCAACGAATTTAAATAAAAACGTTAAATAGTAATAAATTATCTAATCATAAAAACTATCATAACAGTCTTAATTCGAAACAATATGGCGCCGACTCGATCCTATTCTTATTTGAATCGCACTATACTTGGATTCGATTTTCTTGAAATATTAATTTCAAATCCAATAAAAACCAGAAACTTGAACCATCAGGATTCATATCACGCAGTTGTATCTAATCAAATGCTCACGTCGACATCCCCGAAGGCTTTTCTCGAAGGCTTCGCGCGATAATTGACAGGGATCTGTGACGTCACTTGACAATGTGACGTCGTCAAATTGATAAAAGTTATACGGTGTGTAGTTACTGTATATGATAGTTGCGTGCTTTTAAGAAAATAGCGGCTTTTTGTGTAAAATTACAGGGGATTGCTTTATTTTTGAACTTAAAATCACTTCAGAAATTTTGAATATTTCTCTAGGACAGCCATACTCAAAGTGTGTTCCGCGGAACCCTAGGGATCTGCGATACGCCTGTTGGGGTTCCGCAAGAATTTAGAAAATATCAAAATACCGCAATAGACTGGACGCCAAACCTGATATGATACTTCAACTGTCTTCTATCAAACCTAATATAAACCAATTAACGAGAAATAAAAACTTCCATTAAGTAGTTAGACTTTTCTTTTTTTATATTTTCTTTAATATATTATAGTTGTTATGTAAGTAAATGTTACCTTGTATTTTTATTATGCTTTTTAATAAAAAACACACTTATACTATCCAAAATATTATCTCATCTATTTCGTTGACTCGTATGCAATTTCAAAATCACTGCACAGAGATTTTGCTATTGTATTACTTAAGGCATTTTTAATATTAAGACGAACAAGTATGCCCACTGAAAACTTATAAACATACTTACCTCTGGGAATTTATTGTTTATAATACTAAAGTGTTCCTTAATCCTGTGGGCTAATTATACCCAGAAATCTTATAGCGTCCTCCGTGTCCAATTTAACACCGCGTTCAGGGTGCTGATGGAGCTGCCTCGACGTTGTAGTGCGTCAGGGATGTTTGCTGAGGCGCGCGTGGACTGCTTTTACGCGACAATGCGAAAAAGGTGCGCGTCTCTGGTGCGTAGGGTGAGAGGCAGTACCAACAGCATACTGGACATGTTTGCTGGAAGACTCGACTGCCTGTATGTGAATCGCTGTGGCGCTGTGTCACGTGTATGGTGAGATATGTCTCACTATTATATAATTATTATTTGCTTGATACATTTCAATAATTTTAAAATGTTATTAAAATGTATACTAACACTAGTTTTTAAGATTACTGTAACTAACATGTGGACCGTAGTTGTCAGAAATAAAGCTTATTATTATTATAATTTATCTCTACAAATAAATAAAATTAAATTGTCTGTATGTAATTTTAAAACAGCTATGCACTTAATGCATCTGTTTGTCGTATCTTCGACTGTCTGTTTGTTACGGTTAATCTCTGAAGCGGGCAGCTGATTCTGACCGGACATTCATTGCTGGTAGCTGATGTATTACTCCTTTATACGTCAGCTACTTTTAGGCTACTTTTATCTTAGGGTTCCGTTAAAAAGTTGTGTTCTGTTTCTGTTAATAGTTCCGCGCAAACGAAGTTGCGGGCACCAGCTAGCCAAAATTTGAGGCTAGCATTTTCTAGAAAGTCTCCGAATATATTGGAAGCTATTTATGGAGCTTAAGTATACGTGCAGCTCGCGAGTGCAGCTTATAGTCCAGCTTGAGTACGAAGTAAGCTTATATAAACCTTGTTTTCTGGTGATAAAACAATACAATACTTTTCGTCGGGGCTGCCTTACAAAATCTGTGCCAAGTTTTTTAACCCCGACGCAAGAGTGTTGTAAGTATTACGTCTGTATGTGTGTCTGTGGCAACGTAGCTCCTTAGGAATAGACAGATTTTGATGTGGTTTTGGTTAGTTGAAAACTGATGTGAGCGAATTACATTTTATTTAGAAAAGAAAGAAAGAAAAGAAAGAAAAGAAAAAAACGGCTGGCAGATAGCTGGTTTTATAAGGAGTAACTTAGGCTACTTTATCTTAGGGCTCCGTTAAAAAAGTTGTGTTCCGTTTCCATTAATAGTTCTATGCATACAAAGTTGCGGGCAGCAGCTAAGTAAAAATAAAAAACCCTTAATAATATTATAAATGTGAATGTTATAATATTATATATTATTAATTTCTTTGTCTGGTTAGTTTTTAACTCCACACACCGATTTTGTGGTCGGTGGCCTGTTTTATTTAAACCAGCAGCAATTTTGTAGTGCCCAAGTGTGTGCGCAGTACACTAGAGCACTGTCTGTTCCTTTATAAAATCAAACCGATACTTTGATATTATAATATTATTAGGTATAATACGAAAACATTATGACAGCGGTCATCACGCTTATGAATTGGATTCCCTGATGGTACATTGGGCGGAGTTTGTTGTTAGGTACTTGTTCGTTAGGGCGGTGGCGGTATCTCGGGCCCTGTAATTTCTACGTACAGATATACACGCGTGCCTTTTTACCGTACGATAAAAGAGAAAAACCCGGCCAAGTGCGAGTTAGCGCACGGCGGGTTCGGGTTCCGTACCAAAGTAAATAAAAATTTGTATGGGATCCCCACTTCAAATAATATTTTATTCTGTTTCAAGTGTGTGTTGTTATAGCAGCAACAGAAATACATCATCTGTGAAAATTTAAACTGTCTAGCTATCACGGTTAAGGAGATACAGCCAAGTAACAGACAGACAGACAGACAGACGGACAGTAGAGTCTTAAAGGGCCCCGTTTTTACTCTTTAGGTACGAAACCCTTAAAACCAGTAAAATTCAAAAGCCACGTCATGAAAGAAAATCAAATTTAGGTAGGTACCTGTTTCTACTCTAGCAAGACTATTGCATTACAATAAATATTTACCCCCTTACTAATAAAAATATTTATACTGTGTATATGCTATGACAATGTTTTGTCCTTGTCAGTCAAGCGACTTTTCTAACGTATCAGACAAGGACAAATATAGCTTTTACATATTATACTTTTTAAATATTTTTAATAAATAAATATCGTATTTGTGAACTTTGAAAATATAATTACCATCATTATAGTCGTTAATATAATATATTATCCATCTCCGCAGTGGTCTGCAGGGATTCATCAGTCTAAATATCAAAATGGATGGTAGATTATTTTTTACCGACTTCTAGAAAAGGAGACGTCTATTTGCTTCGTGTTCGTATCGTGTCGTCCCATATAAGCCCGTTTTTCCCTCGATTCTCTCTTTTATAGCTCGTTATGGACCATTCACGGCGGATATGTTGTAACGGACGCACAATTACGTACAGAGCAGGTCAAGAAGTTCACCACGGTTTTCGCAAATACACCAAATATGACAAAATATACAGGAAAGTGTAGAAAATATAAGCACGTGATCTATTGGCATGAGGTTTGGCAGGTTTTTGTTGTTTTATTTTTGGTAATTTTGTAGTTTTTATCACTAACCTTAGCAGATAAATTATGTTGATATTATTCAGACAAATCTTTTTTCTTTTATAATTAGTTTATTATGTTTCTTTTATTTTTAGGGTTCCGAACCTCAAAAGTAAAATACGGAACCCTTCACTTTGTTGTCCGTCTGTCAAGAGTTCAAAACCATTTTTCTCAGGAACGCGTGGAGGTATCAAGCTGGAATTTATATCAAATACTCAGGTCTACTGTCCCTTGGAGCTGTAAAAAAATCAAACTTCTAAGCCAACGCAATCAAAAGATACAGCCGTTTATGCCGCATTTTCGACACTCGCAAGGGAATAAAAACCTACAGGGTACTTTCAGTGAGCTCAGAATCTTGAAATTTGGTACAAAGCAACGTCTTATAGCACAGATAAAGGAAAATTGCGAAAACTGTAAATTTTTTGTTATTAAAAATGTTTTTAATAATTTTAAACTTACTACTAACCTACTATGACTCGATTGTCGTGATGGGTGAACTTTTACTTACATACCTGTTTAAGTTTGTACGGAACCCTCGGTGCACGAATCCGACTCAGACTTGGCCGATTTTTATTTATTTATTTTCAGCCTAAACGTCTTGACATAAGCAGTTATGTAAAGATTAGATTATATTTTAGTAGAAATGCAGTGAAGCCATTTAGCCATAAGCTAGTAGGTATTGAGCAATAACCATGTATTGTATACAGCTGGATAAAACAGCCAAATGTATTTCCCTGCACGTGTGACTAGGGCTACCAAAACACATATAATTTGTCTACACATAGACGCATTTATTCTAGGATTTTCATGAAATTGGTAGCCTTTAGAGCACGATGTACTTATTCACCAAGGGATGTCAGAAGCGCACATAATTTCTACGCACATAGAGGCATTTTTTCCTAGAATTTTCAGCCTTTAGGTAGCCCTGGCGTGGGCGTAGTCATTGTCATTTATCTAGGCCGAAACTGAAATGGCGAGAGACGTTTTTATACCCTGCCCCATGAGTTATAGCCGTTTTGTAGCGAATGGATTTTAGTTTTTTTCAATGGCAATTTATACGCAAAAAGATCGTTTATCTTGTAGGCTTCGGTTGATGAAAGCTGTGTTGTGAAATTCAATAAAAGAGAATATATTGGTTACCTTTACTGTTGTTTTAGTTGCATATTTAACGTGGGTAACATTTTCGTGTTGGCGGCGTCTAAAGCTAGCCTTACACGTTAGAGTTCAGAAAGTGGTCTGGCACGAGCTTTATAGTTATTGTACCTAATGGCTTAATAATAATAAACTATTTTTTTGATCTTGTGGCTCAGTTGTTTTGCGCGTTGGTATGCAAGCAGGGGGTCGCGGGTTTCAAGCCCGCCGAAGGAACATTAAGTTTTTTTGTGTTCCTGGGTCATAAATATGTAGGTATCAAATATGTGTATAATATTATACAAATCTTAAATATTTGTATAATATAAAAGTATCTAATAAATATACATTATTTGTCTGGCCACCGTAACACAAGTTCTTCGGATGCACCGGGCCAGATTTACGTGGTGTGAAGCTTCCACAGATATTATATTATTATAATAATAATGATAATGGCAATGAAATAAGAAGACAATAATTAAAGTAAGCAAACTTTAGTTCTTACCAATTACGCAATTTCAAAATTTGTAAAATTTTAAAAGATTTTATAAAACACTATGTAAAATTTTAACACACTGTATTGTAAAAATATCTTATACAGAGTGTGAAAAACCTCTTTGCATCGTTTAGAAAGCCCACCTCATGTACTTAGTATAATGCTATTCATTGGTAATGATGATGAAACCTAAGTAAATAAAGTCTGCTCAAGTGTGATTATCACCAATTAAGAAAATTCTTCGCGACATACAAAATTGCAAAAGATTTCACGAAACACCCTGTACTTGATATGAGTGTCGAGTGTAAACATCGTGTACAGGGTGTGACAAATCGCGTTACATTAGCGTAATGAGATTAACGGGCGTCGCCGTATGTCGAGTTTAGTAATGGCCTTGTAAGTCTTCTTATTTCGGATACATAGCTACACTCTGTTCAGTTCAAATTTAATCTGAACGTAAACGATTGATATGTTACTTATTTACCGTGTATTAAGAAAATAATAATAATAATATCTATGGACGCTTCACACCACGTCAATCTGGCCATATGCTGAGTATCCGAAGAACTTGTGTTACAGGTACCAGAAAACGGGAAGTATATTAAATAATTTTATACTATACATATATTTAAGATTTTTATTATATTATACACTTAATTTTAATACACATCCATGACGAAGGAACACAGAAAAACTTTTTGTTCCTTCGGCAGGATTCGAGCCCGTAAATACATTGACATCCGTATCTACATAATTATATATATCCGTAGTCTAGTGGTTAGAGCATTGGCTCTGACTCGGAGGTCGTGGGTTCGATTCCCGCATTGGAACAACAAAAAATATTGTTTCCAAATTTGGTTAGGACAACGCAGGAAAATCACCCAATTGTCTGACAATAGAGATGATCCATGCGTCGGATGGGTATGTAAAAAGTCGGACCTGCGCCTGATCTCTCGGCAGTCGTGTCGGTTATCCGTCCCACTGGATTATTATAGTAAAGGAAGATAGAGTGCTCTTGTGTACTGCGCATACTCTTGGACACTATAAAAATACTCCTGCGTAACTGGCCTGGTTTCAATGAAACCGGCCACCGTCACCGAGATCGGTGTGGGGAGTTATTATTATTACATTGACACAACAATTTGGTTGAATTTAATATTCTTGTTTACGTTACGATTTTAATTGATTTTAATAGAGTATAGATATTGCACTGGTATTTCAGGAATGTATTTTTAACATAATATATTTTAAAGCAATCTATCGTGGAACAGACGAAAGACAAAGTCGAAGTGGGCAATGACAATTAATATTTGGGATTATTTGGAAATCTAAGGGTCTGCTTCAAAATATATGACTCGTATCAGATAGCTTTTTACCCGACTGCGCGACGCAAGGGAGTGGTAATGTGTTTATCAGCATATGTATGTATGTATGTATGTATGTATGTATGTATGTTCCTTTGAAGCACTATACAGACCAAACGCCTGGGCCGATTTTTATGATTCACACGTCAATCGATTCCTCTTAGTCCGGCGAGTGTCACTAAAGACATGACGTTAGTGAAAATTCAATATGGCGACTACTGGACGCCATATTGTGAAAATGAAAAAATGAAAGTCAACAAACTATATCAAGTGGGGTATCGTTGAATAGGTATTTAAAAATCATTGTTAGTTTTCTCTCAACATTTTTCGATTCGACTGTCCGTTTAGGATCTATATCGATTTAAAGTTGCTTAACAACCATTCTCACATTCCAGTGATGTAGTACTGATGCTGATAGGAAATCCAGTCTGGTAAATAGCTAGCTAGGTACTCATAACTAAAAAGTATAAAATAAAAAATTATAATTTAAAAAATTTAAAAACCCGACTGCGTAAAAAGTGAACCAAACTAAGTAGGTACATGATTAAAACTGAAAAGAAAAAAACAAGCACTTAGATATCCGGTGGTCTAGAATTCTATAATATATTATTGAATTAATACTATTGGAACATAACAACTGAACAGTCGGGATCCATTATTCGACAGCCAATCTAATTTTTCAATGGATCCTGACTGTTTAGTTGTTATGTTCCAATAGTATTAATTCAATAATATATTATAGAATTCTAGACCACCGGATATCTAAGTGCTTGTTTTTTTCTTTTCAGTTTTAATTATGTACCTACTTAGTTTGGTTCACTTTTTACGCAGTCGGGTTTTTAAATTTTTTAAATTATTTGCGTTTCGTATCTGTCACTCGATATGAAGTAAGCAGCGACAAAACTGCCGAATGTGCTATCCGACACTTATTAGAAATAAATAAATAACAAATCCATACTTGTAATATTATAAATGGGAAAGTGTGTATATTTGTCCGTCTTTCACGCCAAATCTACTGAACCGATATAAACGAAATTTAGTACTCAATTAGTCTAGAGCAAGGTTGCTCAACCTTTTGAAGAGTCGGGCCAAAAGGTGGATTTAGTCGTTAACGACGGGCCACTTACATTTCCTGTTTCAGTTACTCTCAGGACAAGCGCAATAAAAACTCAATTAATAAGAAAATAGAATTATTGTTTATTAGGAACATAGAGTATCTTATTCTAAAATCTAAATAAAGAAACAAAATTGAATTTAAATCTAGGGTAACTTGTTTATACAATCAATGTGATTTCTGCCAATGTTTGTCTTTTAATAATTTATATTTTTAAATTATAGGCTACTTTTTATTGCGGGGAAATGTACGGTTGCCGTTGGATACTGGACTAGCGCGGGCGGAGCCGCGGGCATCAGCTAGTAAATAATAAATCGTTTATTATCAAAGTACTTTACAAACATTAACTATTACTAGAAGATTGTGGAAAGGGCCTAAGGTTCAGAAGTAAAAAATAAACAAAGTATTAGTTGCTTTATTAAAATTCAGATTAATTAAAATTTATTAATGACATGATGATTTCGCTAGTCCTGTTGACAATGATACTAAAAAGTAAAGTTTTAAGGTCAAATTAAATTTAATTTAAATCGTTTTAGCCATAAAACATAAAATATTATAGATCTCGATCCTGTGACGTCATGAACTGGAAGCGATGTGTGAACTGTGAACATTGAGTCCACTGTTATTTAGAGCCATGCATAAAAATATAACGTTTGGCCAGTAAAAAAGGTTTTGGTACACCTAGATATTTAAAAAAATCAGTATAAAAAACTTTACACTCAAAATAAGACTAAAAAAAACTTTCAAATCTGTCAAAAACAATCGGTGAAACAAACTCTCGTCTACTTTTTCCTAACAGATGGAAAACGAGTATTTTTAAAATAATAAATGCAAAGAAACATTGCTAGCAATAGCATACCGATATCAAGACGATTAATTTATAATTCAAACAAAGTGCGATGGCAATGTACTTTTATTGAATTATAAATGAATTGTCATGTTATCGTGAAATGATTTCAGAATTCGGAGCAATCAAAACGGGTTAGACGTATGTTTTAGATTTATGAGAATACCATTTTGCAGTCTTAACATATCGGCCCTTACGATCCAGGACCTTTAGTCAAGATGCATTCGATAATTTCGAAATAACGAAGTTCTAAATCAAAAATATATGGGATTTTTCGTAACTCGACGTTATTTGATATGTCGAAATTATCGATTCATGCATCTTGACTAAAGGCCCAGATCGTAACAGAATTATTGCAGAGTTTAACTAATTAAGCCCCGTAATCGCCCTTCTGGTTATCCACCTGTCGTTTATTTATTTTGACAATCAATGTCAATGGTCATACCAATTACACTGTTATTTTTTATTTCTTAATTATTGTACTCCTCTTGTGCCCTCACCCCCAATAATTTGGAGTTTCTTCCACGTCGGTGCACGTAATGGTAACTGCCGGGCGCGGGGCGGGTATGCGAGGGGGAGGGAGGAGTGTAAATGTAGGGGGGGTGTTCATGTCACTGTACGGCGATTTGCATTTTGAAATTGTTTCTGTCAACATTTACTATAGTTTTATGGTTTGTCTGATAATGGACACGCGCATAAAAAATACGTAATATTTGTTTGTGCGTGCGCTATGTACGCATGAATATAAACTAGAGCCAAATATTTATAGTATATTCGAGTTAAGAAGTCAGTTAATCATGCAGACAAATGTCAAAAGTTATCAATGCTTGCAATTAAACCAATGAATGTAAGCCATTTTGACATATTATATACGCATCATTTAATGACTTCTTGACGCGAATATACTTATTAATATATAGTCCTATTGCTTGTAAGTTTACTACTCATCTTTGAATTGAAACTTAATAATGTTTGGTTAATTAGCGCAGCAGGTAGGATAGATCTTACCTATTTCTATGCGTTTGATTTTTTTGGCTGTTAGGTATTAACATATAATACAAATAATTATCTACTAGCGACCCGCCCCGGCTTCGCACGGGTACAATACTGATACTAATACTACAGAATGTCTTTAAATCTCTAACAAAACGGGCGAAATTTTGTCAAAACAAACAGAAACAAATTTATATAGGTACCTACTAAAACTCAATGAAATAAGTAGGTGGGTTAACTTTTATCGTATGAAATACCTATACTCTTCAGGACTAACAATACAACAAATACTAAATAAATAGGTATTCAAGTATCTATCCATCATAGTTACAACGAACACAAAACAAAAAAACTCATAGATCTAAACTCGCACGCCTTGGTGACGCCCACTTCGCAACGGGCCGTGCAGCAGAAATCGTAATATTTTAATTTCGCCATAACTTCAAAACCAAACATCCAATTTTAATCATTAAAAGACCAAATGTTATCTACATAAACTGTACTTAGTGATGAAATAATTTATTTTGATAAGGATTAATAGTATGAGTAAAATAAACGCATTTAAATGTAGTCCAAAAAATTTCAAGATTTCTAAAGAAAAAAAAGGTTGTTGTGCCTCACTCGACATAGACAGGTATAGTGTGTCGCGGACTTTTTGTAGATATTTATAAGATCTACAATTAATCCCACCAAAAACATTCTGTAAAAAACTAGCCAAGTCTCGATAGAGCTGCTTGTTTATCTCTAAAAAGTAGTGAAATCTAGACAAAGTCGTGCCAAGTCTAAGGTTCCTTACTGCGATTTCTTTATTATTATAGTTAATGTTGTGTGACTTGGCCGTTGAAGGGTACACAATGGTACAAAAGGGGCTCCATGACACCATTGCTCCAATACATGTGTTCTACAATCAACAACAGCCTAAAATGAGACACTACTCACTAGCGTCCAATTACCAATACCAGTATGGGCTATTATCTCGCTTAACAAACATAGGTAGTTACAACAGATATACATTACGTGTAAACAAAATTGACTTGTAGGTACCCACTTGTAACGTAGTATAAAGAATGTTCAACGGCCAAGTCACACAACATTAACTATAATAATAAAGAAATCGCAGTAAGGAACCTTAGACTTGGCACGACTTTGTCTAGATTTCACTACTTTTTAGAGATAAACAAGCAGCTCTATCGAGACTTGGCTAGTTTTTTACAGAATGTTTTTGGTGGGATTTCACTTCTTTTTGTAGAAACGTGGGCATATTGATTTATTTTACTAGATTTCAGTATAATTTGTTTATTTAATTTGTGTAATGATCGAGTACAATAAAGTTAATCGTTCGACTATTTCTTCTTGTAAACTTGTAAATATAAGTATAAAAGCCAGTCTAGTCTTATCCAGAGTTTTCCTTTAATTTTATTTATATGCGTATCAAAAGCAGAAAGGGAGGCATTCGCCCAGCAGTGGAATGCTACGGACTAGATTAAATTAGAAGATGTGTCCCACTTCGCTAGGTTTTTGAAATGACAGTCGATTTTTTTATGTACCAATAGTAGAAGGGGGGCATTACCATATCTCTAATCAGCTGAAACCAGCTGAGGATTCTTCATCAGATACTTCAGACCTTCGATTTTTGACATCAAATGAAGCGGCCCACCACCATGTTGAATATTTTTTGTAAAGGCGGTATGTCGATCTCTAATAGTTTGGTTGGGCTCTTGTGTTTTGTAATCAGGGTCACCAGGTACTCCAGATGTTCGATTATCCTAGTTTTTATAGTTTACCCTTTATGTGGCCATTAAACCCTAACTCTGTACCAAATTTCAGCTCTCTGAGTTCATGAGAAGTACTAGTTCTATTCTGATGATCATGAGTGAGTGACTGAGTGAGTGAGTGTCATAAATTCAAAACTTTGCTTTCGCTTAACTTCGGAACTAAATGACCTACAGACTTAAAATTTTGGATTTTAAGTATGTGATTATAGCTTACTGGATGACGAAAATTTCTGCGTTCTGGTCTAATCCAGAGCTCCTCAAATAGGGGCCTGAAAATGCGGCGAAATGGTTCCAGTAAAGAATGGTACGACAGTGTTTGCTTCGCGCTCGACTTGGCGGGGGCACTGCCGTGCCCCCAGATCGACGTTCTGGTCTTATCGAGAGGTTCTCAAATAGGGGCCTGAAAATGCGGCGAAATGGTTCCAGTAAATAATGATACGGCAGTGTTTGCTTCGCGCTCGACTTGGCGGGGGCACTGCAGTGCCCCCAGATCGACGTTCTGGTCTTATCCAGAGGTTCTCAATTAGGGGCCTGAAAATGCGGCGAAATGGTTCCAGTAAAGAATGGTTCGGCAGTGTTTGCTTCGCGCTCGACTTGGCGGGGGCACTGCCGTGCCCCCAGATCGACGTTCTGGTCTTATGCAGAGGTTCTCAAATAGGGGCCTGAAAATGCGGCGAAATGGTTCCAGTAAAGAATGGTACGGCAGTGTTTGCTTCGCGCTCGACTTGGCGGGGGCACTGCCGTGCCCCCAGATCGATTATCCTAGTTTTTATAGTTTTCCCTTTATGTGGCCATTAAACCCTAACTCTGTACCAAATTTCAGCTCTCTGAGTTTATGGGAAGTACTAGTTCTATTTTGATGATCATGAGTGAGTGTATAAGTGAGTGAGTGAGTGAGTGAGTGAGTGTCATAAATGCGAAACTTTGCTTTCGCTTAACTTCGGAACTAAATGACCTACAGACTTGAAATTTTGGATTTTAAGTATGTGATTATAGCTTACTGGATGACGAAAATTTCTGCGTTCTGGTCTTATCCAGAGGTTCTCAAATAGGGGCCTGAAAATGCGGCGAAATGGTTCCAGTAAAGGATGGTACGGCAGTGTTTGCTTCGCGCTCGACTTGGCGGGGGCACTGCCGTGCCCCCAGATTAAAACATTTTATGGTTCTATCTTTTATAGTTTAGGCAGCGTACGCAAAATAAGTAACTTTTCTGGTTGATTTTTTACACCTTGTGTCCGAAAAACGCAAATATCTTACGGAACCCTATTTTTTTCCAAAATAAAATTTTGCCTATGTCACTCGTGGATAATGTAGCTTTCGAATGGTGAAAGAATTTTTGAAATCGGTCCAGTACTTTTTGAGCCTATTCATTACAAACAAACAAACAAACAAACAAACATACAAACAAAGTTTTCCTCTTTATAATAATAGTGTAGATGTTTCTTAGACTGTTAAGTTCTAAAGTGTTTAAAGAGAGATCGGCCAGATCTGGGGGCACGGCAGTGCCCCCGCCAAGTCGAGCGCGAAGCAAACACTGCCGTACCATCCTTTACTGGAACCATTTCGCCGCATTTTCAGGCCCCTATTTGAGAACCTCTGGATAAGACCAGAACGCAGAAATTTTCGTCATCCAGTAAGCTATAATCACATACTTAAAATCCAAAATTTCAAGTCTGTAGGTCATTTAGTTCCGAAGTTAAGCGAAAGCAAAGTTTCGCATTTATGACACTCACTCACTCACTCACTCACTCACTTATACACTCACTCATGATCATCAAAATAGAACTAGTACTTCCCATAAACTCAGAGAGCTGAAATTTGGTACAGAGTTAGGGTTTAATGGCCACATAAAGGGAAAACTATAAAAAATAGGATAATCGATCTGGGGGCACGGCAGTGCCCCCGCCAAGTCGAGCGCGAAGCAAACACTGCCGTACCATTCTTTACTGGAACCATTTCGCCGCATTTTCAGGCCCCTATTTGAGAACCTCTGGATAAGACCAGAACGTCGATCTGGGGGCACGGCAGTGCCCCCGCCAAGTCGAGCGCGAAGCAAACACTGCCGAACCATTCTTTACTGGAACCATTTCGCCGCATTTTCAGGCCCCTATTTGAGAACCTCTGGATAAGACCAGAACGTCGATCTGGGGGCACGGCAGTGCCCCCGCCAAGTCAAGCGCGAAGCAAACACTGCCGAACCATTCTTTACTGGAACCATTTCGCCGCATTTTCAGGCCCCTATTTGAGAACCTCTGGATAAGACCAGAACGTCGATCTGGGGACACTGCAGTGCCCCCGCCAAGTCGAGCGCGAAGCAAACACTGCCGTACCATTATTTACTGGAACCATTTCGCCACATTTTCAGGCCCCTATTTGAGAACCTCTGGATAAGACCAGAACATCGATCTGGGGGCACGGAAGTGCCCCCGCCAAGTCGAGCGCGAAGCAAACACTGTCGTACCATTCTTTACTGGAACCATTTCGCCGCATTTTCAGGCCCATATTTGAGAACCTCTGCGTAAGACCAGAACGTCGATCTGGGGGCACTGCAGTGCCCCCGCCAAGTCGAGCGCGAAGCAAACACTGCCGTACCATTATTTACTGGAACCATTTCGCCGCATTTTCAGGCCCCTATTTGAGAACCTCTGGATAAGACCAGAACGTCGATCTGGGGGCACGGCAGTGCCCCCGCCAAGTCAAGCGCGAAGCAAACACTGTCGTACCATTCTTTACTGGAACCATTTCGCCACATTTTCAGGCCCCTATTTGAGAACCTCTGGATAAGACCAGAACATCGATCTGGGGGCACGGAAGTGCCCCCGCCAAGTCGAGCGCGAAGCAAACACTGTCGTACCATTCTTTACTGGAACCATTTCGCCGCATTTTCAGGCCCATATTTGAGAACCTCTGCGTAAGACCAGAACGTCGATCTGGGGGCACTGCAGTGCCCCCGCCAAGTCGAGCGCGAAGCAAACACTGCCGTACCATTATTTACTGGAACCATTTCGCCGCATTTTCAGGCCCCTATTTGAGAACCTCTGGATAAGACCAGAACGTCGATCTGGGGGCACGGCAGTGCCCCCGCCAAGTCAAGCGCGAAGCAAACACTGTCGTACCATTATTTACTGGAACCATTTCGCCGCATTTTCAGGCCCCTATTTGAGGAGCTCTGGATAAGACCAGAACGCAGAAATTTTCGTCATCTAGTAAGCTGTAATCACATACTTAAAATCCAAAATTTTAAGTCTATAGGTTATTTAGTTCCGAAGTTAAGCGAAAGCAAAGTTTTGAATTTATGACACTCACTCACTCTGTCACTCACTCACTCATGATCATCAGAATAGAACTAGTACTTCTCATGAACTCAGAGAGCTGAAATTTGGTACAGAGTTAGGGTTTAATGGCCACATAAAGGGAAAACTATAAAAACTAGGATAATCGAACATCTGGAGTACCTGGTGACCCTGATTAGAAAACACAAGAGCCCAACCAAACTATTAGAGATCGACATACCGCCTTTACAAAAAATATTCAACATGGTGGTGGGCCGCTTCATTTGATGTCAAAAATCGAAGGTCTGAAGTATCTGATGAAGAATCCTCAGCTGGTTTCAGCTGATTAGAGATATGGTAATGCCCCCCTTCTACTATTGGTACATAAAAAAATCGTCTGTCATTTCAAAAACCTAGCGAAGTGGGACACATCTTCTAATTTAATCTAGTCCGTAGCATTCCACTGCTGGGCGAATGCCTCCCTTTCTGCTTTTGATACGCATATAAATAAAATTAAAGGAAACCTCTGGATAAGACTAGACTGGCTTTTATACTTATATTTACAAGTTTACAAGAAGAAATAGTCGAACGATTAACTTTATTGTACTCGATCATTACACAAATTAAATAAACAAATTACACTGAAATCTAGTAAAATAAATCAATATGCCCACGTTTCTACAAAAAGAAGTGAAATCCCACCAAAAACATTCTGTAAAAAACTAGCCAAGTCTCGATAGAGCTGCTTGTTTATCTCTAAAAAGTAGTGAAATCTAGACAAAGTCGTGCCAAGTCTAAGGTTCCTTACTGCGATTTCTTTATTATTATAGTTAATGTTGTGTGACTTGGCCGTTGAACATTCTTTATACGTTACAAGTGGGTACAAGTCAATTTTGTTTACACGTAATGTATATCTGTTGTAACTACCTATGTTTGTTAAGCGAGATAATAGCCCATACTGGTATTGGTAATTAGACGCTAGTGAGTAGTGTCTCATTTTAGGCTGTTGTTGATTGTAGAACACATGTTTTGGAGCAATGGTGTCATGGAGCCCCTTTTGTACCATTGTGTACCCAAGGGCCAAGTCACACAACATTAACTATAATAATAAAGAAATCGCAGTAAGGAACCTTAGACTTGGCACGACTTTGTCTAGATTTCACTACTTTTTAGAGATAAACAAGCAGCTCTATCGAGACTTGGCTAGTTTTTTACAGAATGTTTTTGGTGGGATTACTATTACTTATTAGTAATAGTAATCTGGCCGATTCTAAACCCCGAATCGTGAAACAGTGAGTGAGCTGATGATGATAAATTATAGCTTACGACACTCTCGATCATTTCAACTTTCAAACAAAAAAACTAGATCAAAATCGGTTCATCCGTTTGGGAGATACGATACCACGGACAGACAGACAAACACACACACAGAATTAGAATTAGAATTAGAATTTATTTATTTCCAAGAAATTGTTTACAAGGTCTTACAAATAGGTTTGGATCAAAATTTCTGCCTCTTGGACGTGGAAATATTGTCATTTTAAGCATGCTACATTATCAATTATTCTTATTACTTAAACATTAATTATTATTAATATTAAAAATATAGCTATAGATACTAAATTAAGTCCCTAACAGTCACTACAAAATTTTAGTTTATTACATAATTAAATAACCTAAGTATATAATTAACAATCATAATTATTAATAATATATAATATTCATAATGTCAAACATACAATTAAAACAATTTAATAAAACAAAACAATAAAATGAGAAAATCTAAATGTCAAAGTGAATGCATTAATTTTAGTCCAATTTAATAATTTGACAACGAAACTGAGTAAAATGTCAAAACATGAGAAAAATGTCGAACAATGTTAACTTATTAATACAAAACAATAAAAATCAGAAAAATGTCAAAATACAATCTAAATGTCAAAATAAATACATTAATATTTGTCAAAAATAAAAATATTTTAGATGTCTATTATAATAGATGCTAAATAAAAATAATAGTAAAAAATCTAAATGTCATGTGTCAAAATTTTAAATTTAATTTAAACTTATTTGTAATCATTATGTCATTTAAATATTCTTGAATCGTATAATAACATTTTTGTAATAGCCAGTCAAACAATGCTTTCTTAAATTTATCATATGTGTTATTATCATTCTTTAATTTGTCAGGAAGATTGTTATATATTTTTACTGTCATGCAATATGCGTTTCTGCTGTTGATTGCCGATTTTTGTTTGGGTATGTTAATCTTATTTTTATTGCGATTATTTCTATTGCCTTCATTTTTATCTTTTTTTGCAAATAAAAAGTCATATTTCTTGACGAATAAGCACACTTCAAATATATATAGACTAGCCAGGGGAAGAATTTTAAATTTTTTAAACAGTGGCTTACAGTGACTTAGATAGTTTACTCCGGCTATAGCTCGAATACATTTCTTTTGTGTAATAAACGCTCTGTTTACTTCTACCGAGTTTCCCCATAATACCAAACCGTATCTTAACGTTGAAGAGACGTAGCCATGATAAGACATTAATGCCGCTTCTTTAGATACAATATTATGTATTCTTCGGAGCGCAAATACGAACCTATTAAGTTTGTTGCATATATTGTCAATATGTTGTTTCCAATTTAAGTTTTTATCTATATTGAATCCTAAGAATGTTGTAGATGGTACGCATTTTATGGGAAATATCTTAGTCTCTAAGTTCTTATCTTCATCAGCGATTGTTTTATAAAATTTAATTATTTTTGTTTTTTCTAAATTAACCGACAAGTTGTTATTATGGAACCATTTAGTAACAATTTTTATTTCGTTTTGTATTTCGTCATTAATTTTATTTTTTAGATCTTTTATAAGTAAGGTTGTGTCGTCTGCGAACATAAAGCAATCGTGTTTTGTGACTTTCGGCAATTCGTTTATGTAAATTAAAAATAGGCTGGGTCCTAAAATACTCCCTTGTGGCACTCCGCAATTAGTGTTTTTATATTCAGATTTATAAGAAACCTCTTTCCCGTTTTTAATGTTACTTATTTCTACACACTGTTTTCTATTTGTTAGATATGATTTAATCCAATTGTATGCATTTCCCCTAATACCATATTTCTCCAATTTATCTAAAAGCTTTTTATGGTTAACAAAATCAAATGCCTTACTTAGATCCAGAAAAACTGCAGCTACAGATAAACCTTGGTCAATGGCTTGCGTTACATTTTTTACTAAAGAAAAACCGGCCAATGTCGTCGAGCTGCCTTTAGTGAAACCAAATTGTTGTTTATTGAAAATATTATTCAAGTTAAAGTAATTTACTATCTTGGTCTGCATTGCTTTCTCAAAAATTTTTGAAAATATGGGTATTAATGTTACTGGTCTGTAGTTAGACATATCCTTTGCATTACCCTTTTTAAAAAGTGGTTTGACTACGGATATTTTTAATTGAGATGGAAAATGGCCTTGTTCGAAAGATAAGTTCACTAAGTGGCAGACGGGGTAACATATGTATTTCGCCGATAATTTTATTATATTAGTGCATAAGTTATCATATCCAGTAGACTGAGTGTTATTTAATGAATTTATAATTTTAAAAAGATAGATAGACACTCTTCTCTCCCTCCCTCCCTCTGTTTTCGTTGAGGACTTATTAACATATCTAACGAAGTGTCAAAAATAGGGGCTACACAGTACCTACATTATTTTACTTCCTCGAAGCTCTACAAACTCTGTAAAGGTAGCCATCCGATGTATGCGACCACGACAAGTGACCGCGACCAACAAACCAGCGAATCAGGGCCTCTAGTCAAGATGCATTCGATAAATTCGACAGCGAACTTCGTAATCAAAAATGTATGGAATTTGACATAAGTCATCGCTAAGTGACATGTCGCTTGCGATGCCTTATGTCAAATCCTATATATTTTGTTTTCGAATTTCACCGTCGAAATTATCGAATGTATATTGACTAGAGGCCCAGGTCCTCTGGCTACGCTCACGGGTCGCGCGATACGGGTCGCCGGTCGCGGGGATCGTGTACTAAACAATCCCCGCGACCGGCGACCCGTAAATCTTCTATATAAAGTCATACTAAGTAGTGACTCCGCGACTACATTTCGGTTTCAGGTCGCGGTTTCGATTCGCGCGTCGCGTGCATCGGAAGTCCACCTTTAGAGGTCACACAAAAAAGTTTTCGGTATATAATTAAAATGATACGTCTGTCAATTCGGACATAAATATGCGTACATGCCATGGGCGGTCCGCTACGGGCGAACCTTATAATTTTCTCTACATTATTTTAATCCGACCCCTGCGTTCCGCTCCGTCTATTTCCCAATTTAGGAACGTCATAGTTAAATATAAGCGCAAATCGTTTCGACAAACTTAAATTATAACTCGGAAAAGGGAAATTTGACGGTAAACGCACAATAAATCAAGTTTTAGCATTGACAGTTGCACACCTATTGGCTTAATTTGTTTAAAACTAAAACACAGCTTCTAATAACATTGAATTCGTTTGTGTAGTACGAAAATCTGTGATATAGAAATCTTGCATTTTTCTGTGAAAATATTAAAAGCCTTTAAATTAATTATGACTTAAATAGTGTTCATTCTTCAATCTCATCTAAATCTGTGTATATTAAATGAAATATATTATGCTATTTTGCATAAAGCTTTATATCCGTTTCATAAAAATTATTGAATTCATATAAATAATATTGTCATTTTATTGATTCATTTCCTTGAACATTCCTTAAAAGAACTGATTCCTTTTTGATAGATTGAAAATTCACTCGCAATAATAAATTGATTACATTTTGCAGTCGTAATTTATCACAAAATACAAGTTCTAGCAATTAAATATTTAAATAAATAGAAACGTTAAGTAAATCAAGAATAAATATTAATAAATATTTAAATCGTTTATTTTCAAACTAGTTTACAGATATTAACTATTAGTCCCCAAGCTAGGCGCATGGGGAAGTTAAAAGGGAAAAAAAATATAAAAAACAGTACTTCTCTCATTACTATAAACATAAAATTATAAATTTTAAAATATTTTGTTATAGGTATGTACAAACAAACTTATTGTATTTTATTTTACATAAACATAATTATTATTTTCTTATTTTTTGTAATGGTCATATTTTTAAAATATTTATTTATTCGATTTTTACGCGACTACGAAAAGGAAGGGTAATGATTTCGACAGTCTCTGTATGTATGTTTGCACAGGCTTAACAGCTGCTGGTCCGATTTGAATAAATGCGGTGTAAATACTTAGGCCTTTTCATCCGTTAATGGATGATTTATACAGTATTCTCCGAGCGAAGTAACCACTCTTGAAATACGGTAGTGTCTGGGACAGTTGGTTTTTAAATGTCGTATGGTTGCCCAAGCACATACGGTATTCTCATATAGTCAGCCTAGTCCAGAGGAATGAGTATTCAATACGTCTGGGGCCAACTATGGCATTTTCCTTCAACGTTAGAACATCAGTATAATGTACTTGAGATCTGAAAAAGTCTCATTGGTACACGCCACAACCTGGGATTCGGACCTGCACTCTCTCAAGTGCGAACCAAACGGTCTACCCACTAGGCCACGGAGCTCAATGAGGTGTAAATAGATTCGAAATAACAGCCCAGGTAACATAGGCAATACAATTTATGTAGTAGGGTTATAGTTTTTTATAAAATTTGTAGATCTTCATAAGTTATTGGAAGACCGCAACCGCAGAGTAACTAACGGTACCGTTCTATACTGTACTAAAATTATGAAGTTACTATAGACCAGTGATTCTCAAACATTGTTGCACCGCCGTAATTCTTTTGTAATTTTTATTTTTTATATGTTTGTTATTATTAGTCATACATATTATACATAAGTTGTTTGAAACAAATCAACAATTTAATCAACAAAACAATTTTATGAACCGACAAGAATATCTGATACAACAGATACTTGTATTGATAATATTTTCACTAATATTACTCCTTATAAAAAAGAAATAATTAATGCGCTTAGCTCTGATCACTGTGGACAATTTGCTTCATTTAATATTAATTGTGAAAATAAACCTCAAGAAAAGCTTGTTTATATTCCTGTGAATACAAAACGTATTGAGAAATTTAGAGGTAAATTAATTTCAAATATTCAACAGTTGGATGGGTTAAATAACTCAGATGAAGCATTTAATAAACTATTTAAAATAATTAGAACCCAATTTAACTCTGTGTTTAGTTCTAAAACGGTCAGTTTAAATAATAGAAAAAGTAATTTTAAAAACTGGGCCACTGTAGGAATTTTAGTAAGTAGACAAAGATTGTATGATCTGTACAACGAAAAGACATTTAATAGGAGTGAATCTTTTATGCTATATGTCAAGAAATATTCAAAAATTTTTAAAAAAGTTTGTCAAGCAGCGAAGGCACTTCACATAAAAGGAAAAATAATGAACTCTAAAAATAAAGTGAAAACCACTTGGAAGATAATTACAGATGAGACTGGAAGAGGCAGATCCAGTCGTAACTCTAAATTTGAACTTTGTATCAATGATAAAAAGGTCAATTCTGACCTAGAGGTTGCGACGATCTTCGAAAAGTTTTTTGCTGACATTCCGGTCTCAACTACAAAAAATTTAAATTCTTCACTAGGGCATCGAGACCGGTTTTACCCGAAACCGGTTTTTCGGGCCTACAAAAAAACCCGGTTTTCAAAATATTGAAAACCGGTTTTCGGTTTTTTCGAGTTTTTTTTCATTATGAAATTCTACAACATTTTATAACAGTTACAGTCACAAACCGAACGTTATAGTGGCTTGTGATTGTCAATGGAGAATTTTAGAACAATAGTTATAATGTTTTCATGTTGTATGTAGTACATTTGGGGGCACGCCAGTCCCAGTGCCCCCGCCCCGCCAGGACGAGTGAGCGAAGCGCAAGCGTTTCGTCGATTTTTTGGACCTTCATAACTTGGTATAATTTATTATTCGGTTCCATCAGCGCTCAGTGCGAATTGCTCTCCGTTCCCATGATACCAAAAATCGAGTGGGGCCTAACGGAATCCGTCCCATTGTGTTAAAAATGTGTGCTCCAGAGTCCGGTCTTAACGCATCTTTTTCGGCTCACCTGCTCTTATGGCATAGTCCTGGCATCTTGGTAGACAGCTTTGGTGTGCTATCGCCTGCCCTGTTCATACTGCATAATGCATATCAATGATAATATTATGTGATGACGACAGTACGGGTGATGCCTTATATACAGGTCGCCCGAACATCTCTCGGCAAAACGTCATTGAGAGTCGAAACGAACTTGTCTCTCAAATTAGGAATTCATTGGAGAAGATCTCTGAATGTGGTAGACTTAACTTAGTCTAATTCAACACCTCTAAGACACAAGTTTGCGCGTTCATCGCTAATAAGTTACCGATGGTCGTATGTCCTCGTTTCGAAAGCATACCCATAACTGTCTCCTCCAACATCGGAATACTTGGTGTTAGCATATCGAGCGAGGTCTAGTTCCGATATCATCTGGAGGGCAAGGCCAAGTTAGCCTCCAAGAAGCTTGGTGTTCTGAACAGGTCAAAGCAGTATTTCAGTCTGGTCCAACGCCTGTTGTAAGGTGTAAAGTTTGTGAAATTATTAATTACTTTACATGAAAATGTTTATGGTGGGATCACATTTTATCAGTATTACGTTGTTACAACAGAAAGCAGCTGATAAAAGTTAATTTTAGGACATTTCTAACAAAATTCTACAAAATCAACAAAAAACCCGAAATACCCGAAAAAACCCGGGTACCCGGTTTTGAAGATGGCTGGGACCGAAAAACCCGGTTTTTCAAAATATGGCCGGTCTTCGATCCCCTATTCTTCACCTGCAGTTGCTGAAAAAATACTCAGAGAAAATGTCAAGGAATGTGATGTCAATTTTAATTTTAGAGAAATTGACTCCAGAGATATTATTAACACCTTCAAATTACTCAATATTAAAAGTACTACTGATCTCTGGGGTATGTCTATAAAAATTATAAAATCAATAATTGACATCATTGCCCCCTACCTAGCCTTAGTTTTTAATAATAATTGTATTAAGAAAGGTGTGTTCCCTGACCTAATGAAGCATAGCAAGGTGATGCCTCTTTTCAAGGCTGGGAATAAATCTGACCCAGCCAATTATAGACCAATATCTATACTACCGACTTTCAGTAAAATTTTCGAGAAAATAATATTAAATCAATTGCTAGCTCATTTTAACATAAATAATTTATTATATAGCAATCAATTCGGGTTTACTAAAGGTCGGTCCACAACAGACGCAGGCATCAGTCTTCTATGCAGCATATTTGAGGCCTGGGAGGGAATCGCATGATGCACTTGGTGTCTTTTGTGATCTATCCAAGGCTTTCGACTGTGTCGAGCATGCTACGTTGGTCAAAAAATTATACCATTATGGTATAAGGGATACGGCACTTAAGCTCTTAAGCTCTTATCTTAAAAATAGAACGCAGAGAGTAGAAGTAAATTCTACAAGGTCTAATGGGACCAAAATAGAATTAGGTGTGCCACAAGGGTCCATTTTTGGCCCATTTCTTTTTCTCATCTATATAAATGACCTTCCTTATCTAGTTAAAGATAAGCACGAGATAGTACTTTTTGCTGATGACACTTCACTAATGTTTAATGTGAAGCGACGACAGTCAAATTACGACGAGGTAAATAGTGCTCTCTCGAAAATGGTACACTGGTTTAATGTTAATAATTTACTTTTAAATTCCAATAAAACAAAATGTTTAAAGTTTAGCCTGCCAAATGTTAGGCAGACACAAACCAATGTACTATTAAACGATGAGAAAATGAACCTAGTGGACACCACTGTATTTCTAGGAATAACACTAGATTGTAAATTACAGTGGGGTCCCCATATTGCAAATCTGGCTGATAGGCTTAGTTCTGCAGCATATGCAGTGAAAAAAATTTCCGATGAGGACACAGCGCGGCTAGTTTATTTTAGTTATTTTCATAGTATAATGTCATATGGCATTCTTCTATGGGGAAACGCTGCGGACATTAACACAATATTTGTGCTGCAGAAGCGAGCTATACGTTCTATTTATAAGATGTCATATTTTGAATCTCTAAGAGATAAGTTTAAAGAAATAGGTATTCTGACCGTCCGCGTCGCTTCTCAATACATTTTGGACAATGTGTTGTATGTCAGAAAGAATTTAAATAACTTTAAAAAGAAAAGCGACAACCATTGTAGGAATACTAGAAATAAGAACAAGTTAGAAATACCGGTGATCAGACTAAGCAAAGTAAGTAAATCGTTTAAAGGTTCATGTATACGCCTTTACAATAGAATCCCAGAAAACGTTCAAAATCTTACCATTAATAAATTTAAAAAAGCTGTTAAAGAACGTTTGTGTGCTAAAGCTTATTATAAAGTCAGTGATTTCATTAACGATTGCACACATTGGGAATAGGATGGCCCCATGCAAGGCTGCTTTTATGTACTTAAGTATGTTCTATATACTTATGACTAATGTTATATAGATTAAGTTACAACATTGTAAAATATTTTTTGAAAAGAACAATTTTCCCATCTTTTTGCTAAAAGGTGGCCCCGTGCGAGTTTCTTACGCCGGTTCTTCTCGCCGGGCTAGTTTCCGAACCGGTGGTAGGCATCATGTAGGACAATTCTATAAGTGTTATTTCATAACCTATATGGAAATAAAAATTTTGAGTTTGAGTTTGAGTTTTGAGTTTGAACAGCTTTGTTATACTTATTAATACTTTAGTTGTAAGTAGGTATATTTTCTTTGCTTGTTTCATTTTCATGTTAATACTAATTGTACATTGTTATCTGTGTATACTATTTAAACATTTTTCTGCCATGGTCCGGTAATTTTCATGCTTATAAATTTGTTTACACTATTAAAATAAATAATTTTAATAGTGTAAACAAATTTATAAGCAACACATCTACAAATAAAATATCAGTGGCCACTGGAGGTATAATACAATTGTTTGTACATTTCATTTATAAATTCCCCGCGTATTAAGATATTACGAGGTAACGTTCTTAATCGACTTTTAATTTCATCGAATGTTTTCCGTTTTTGTCGAGTTTGTCGGTAATGTCGGATTTAGTTAATTAGGTGCAAATTGCCCATTCTTTTGTTGTTTGTTAAGTTATTTTGATTGTAAGAAAATGTATGTAATGAGGGTTCGTTTGCATTAATTAAAAATAAATTATGAATATAGCTTTTTGACTGTGTTGAACTGTCGGTTCCGGCTTCGGAGAAACTTGGGCTGGGTTTATAATAATTATGATCTCCGGAACCCGGAAGGCCGGGGAAAATTCTGAGCATTGAAAATAGAACTCCCCGCTAATATAATAGAGTTCAAAATCGAAGTGTCGAGTGTCAAACTGTCATATATGACATTGACATTTGACTCTACAGTTCCGCTTAACACCTCTGCTTCATCTTAACCTATTATTACACTATGGTACCCAAGGCCAAGTATGCCAAAAAGTAATTATGCCAAAGTATTGTTATGGCAAAACAATTATGCCACATTAATTTAGGACAACATTAGTCTAAATGTTATTTATGTCTTATGATATTATAGTATGCCAAGAAACAATAATTATGTCTGAGTATTATTATGACAAAAAAATATGCATAATGAGTTATACCAAATTAAATTTTATCAAAAAAATAATATGCAATATTGATATCCCATGATACACGAGGGAAATCTGTCATCGTCCATAAAAGCTGTCAATATCTACACAAAACGCATTTATACGTTTTCCGTGCTACGCGAACTAAACAGAAAATATAAGGCCTGCAAAGGAGGCAATGGATCTTCATATGGTAGATTTATATACTTTGTTCGCCTATGGGGGCTTTGGCACCGCCTCACAGTGGTCCCGATTTTGACGCTCCATACTCATAGAACTCGATTCTTAAAAATCGTTGTTTTTTTCGTTCAGGAACGTTTCGGGGCATTGTTTAAATATAAATATTAAGATATAAAACTATTAGGTTTATTTGTGTGCGTAAAATTAACGTTTCAATTTTTTTTTCTATGGACGAAAACATTCAAATTCATTTTATTCGAAACTGATTGAAACTGACACCTTGGTTTTCACAGAGATTGTTGTTCTACACGAGACGAATTTTACAAGCTATAATACATGTACTAGTTTTTGCCCGTTTGGACGTGGAATAAAGGTGAAATTTTTCTATGGACGAAATCATTCAAATTCATTTTATTCAAAACTGATTGAAACTGACGTCTTGGTTTTCACAGAGATTGTTGTCCTACACGAGATGAATCCTACAAGCTTTATTACATGTACTCGTTTTTGCCCGTTTGAACGTGGAATAAATGGGAAAATTTTCTATGGACGAAATCATGCAAATTCATTTTATTCGAAACTGATAGAAACTGACATCTCGGTTTTCACAGGGATCGTTGTCCTATATGAGATGAATCCTAAAAATTATAATACATGTATCTGTTTTTGCCCGTTTGGACGTGGGAACATAAATGGGTAATTTTTCTATGAACGAAATCACTCAAATTCATTTTATTCGAAACTGATAGAAACTGACATCTTGGTTTTAACAGGGATCGTTGTCCTATATGAGATAAATCCTAAAAATTATAATACATGTATCTGTTTTTGCCCGTTTGGACGTGGTAACATATATGGGTAATTTTTCTATGGACGAAATCATTCAAATTAATTTTATTCGAAACTGAATGTAACTGACACCTTGGTTTTCACAGGTATTGTTGTCCTATACGAGACGAATCCTACAAGTTATAATACATGTACCCGTTTTTGCCCGTTTGGACGTGGGAACATAAATGGAAGAATTTTCTATAGATGAAATCATTCAAATTCATTTTATTCGAAACTGAATCAAACTGACATCTTGGTTTTCAAAGGGATTGTTGTCCTATACGACACGAATCCTACGAGTTATAAATTATAATACATGTACCCGTTTTTACCCGTTTGAACGTGGGAACATAAATGGAAAAAATTTCTATAGATGAAATCACTCTTGAGTCGTTTTTTCTTCCAAACGGGCAAAAACAGGTACATGTATTATAACTTTTAGGATTCGTCTCGTATAGGATAACAATCTCTGTGAAAACCAAGATGTCAGTTTCTATCAGTTTCGAATAAAATGAATTTGAATGATTTCGTCCATAGAAAAATTACCCATTTATATTCCCACGTCCAAACGGGCAAAAACAGGTACATGTATTATAGCTTGTAGGATTCCTCTCGTGTAGGATAATAATCTCTATGTAAACTAAGATGTCAGTTTCAATCAGTTTCGAATAAAATGAATTTGAATGATTTCGTCCATAGAAAAATTACTGAATTATATTCCCACGTCCAAACGGGCAAAACCGGGTACATGTATTGTAGCTTGTAGGATTCGTCTCGTATAGGACAACAATCTCTGTGAAAACCAAGGTGTCAGTTTCTATCAGTTTCGAATAAAATGAATTTGAATGATTTCGTCCATATAAAAATTACCCATTTATGTTCCCACGTCCAAACGGGCAAAAACAGATACATGTATTATAATTTTTAGGATTCATCTCATATAGGACAACGATCCCTGTGAAAACCGAGATGTCAGTTTCTATCAGTTTCGAATAAAATGAATTTGAATGATTTCGTCCATAGAAAAAGTTCCCATTTATTCCACGTTCAAACGGGCAAAAATGAGTACATGTATTATAGCTTGTAGGATTTGTCTCGTGTAGGACAACAATCTCTGTGAAAACCAAGATGTCAGTTTCAATCAGTTTCGAATAAAATGAGTTAGAATGATTTCGTCCATAGAAAAATTTCCCGTTTATTCCACGTCCAAACGGGCAAAAACTAGTACAAGTATTATAGATTATAGGATTCATCTCGTGTAGGACAACAATCTCTGTGAAACCCAAGGTGTCAGTTTCAATCAGTTTCGAATAAAATGAATTTGAATGATTTCGTCCATAGAAAAAAAAATTGAAACGTTCATTTTACGCACACAAATAAACCTAAGAGTTTTATATCCTAATATTTATACTTAAACCATGCCCCGAAACGTTCCTGAGCAAAAAAAACAACGATTTTTAAGAATCGAGTTCTATGAGTATGGAGCGTCAAAATCGGGACCACTGTGCGCCTATTGTATCGGTATATTGACGTCATGGCATTTGAACTGCCATTAGAGATGTGCTCATTAGCATTTGCGCGTAAATCTCTCGGCATAGCTGATTTACGCGTAAGTTGTCCCCGTAATTACTTGACCCTGGGGCCCGCGGGTATACGGGGCCCGCTAATTGCCCCGAGTGCCCCGGATTCCCGCATAATTGCCCCACGGGTTGATGGATCGTGACGGATGGCCCCCAAAATATCGGAAACTGAATATCGGTGGAGTCACTGAAGGAATTATTGAAATAGTTTCCGATGCTCCGTATCTAATGAGATACTTTTTAGGGTTCCGTACCTAAAGGGTAAAAACGGGACCCTATTACTGATACTTCGCTGTCTGTCCGTCCGTCTGTCTGTCACCAGGGTGTATCTCATGAACCACGATAGCTAGACAACAAATGATGTAATTCTGTAACCGTGCTATAACATGGCGATGTGGTTCGCCACCCATCACGTCACGTTTCTCGCGGAGGCAAAAAGCGGACCATGGAGAGACGCTTGGCTACGTTGAATGTAAGAGGAGGAATGGATGGTAAGAATGAAAGTGGACGAAGCGAAAGAAGTATGTAAGGATCGGAGCAAGTGGAAAGAAGTGGTCTCTGCCTACCCCTACGGGAAAAAGGCGTGATTATATGTATGTATGTGCTATAACAACAAAATATACAAAAAAACGAATAAAATAATAATTTAAGAGCAATGCAAGAAACATGATTTTTTTGCCGTTTTGTAAGGAACCCTTCATTCACCGATTTTTAATATAATGTACCCACCTACCTAGCAAATACCAAGAACTAAACTGTCTTTGTATTATTATTATGTAGTATGATTTTATTCCGCAAGGCAAAAGAGGGTAGATATTATATCACAGTATCTTTATACTGTGGTTATATGTACAACATGAAATAGACTACCATGGCCATAGAGAATCCAACCAACTATGGCATACTCAGTTTACATTTATATTTTTTTCTTACATTGTGAAAATTAGTTTTAAAACATCGCACTACCAATTAATTATTTACCTACTAGGTTACATAGGTATCTAAAAAAGTATTTAAAAAATATATATATTACAAGAATATCTCCTATTACAGGCTTGCCAAATACTATATTTTCCTAGACCGTAAAATACTAACCTTCAAACAGATACTATCGATATTATATAAGGTACTATCGGGGAATCTAATTTATAAGCAGATTCCCGATTAAAAATTTGTTCGTTAATATTATGATATTAAACAAATAATGATGTCATTGACAATTAATTGTAATTGTATTGTTGCTCCATATCTTTATTGTAATACAAATAAATTATCAAAAGACTATACTGCTTATGAATTAGATACCCTTAAGCACATAAACATATTTTAAACTCGCACCTTCCTCATAGTAGAACATAAGTTTTAAGTTATAAACTGTAGGTAAGCTTGTGTTTTAATTACGTCATAATCATGAAATACAAGCGCCTTCCGCGGCCTCGCGTTATTTATGCACCAACTTGAACGCCAGTCACTTCTGCGAGCCGTGGGTTATTAAAACTTTTATAATAATCTGTCAAATTGTTGTACACTGTAATCTCTTAATATACACTAAGGAAAAGCTTTCAGGTTCTCTCAAATTGGTGGCAATTTTGGAGACCCTGAAGACTTTATAAGAACAGAGGGCTTAGACAAAGTACAATAGGGGAAGGTGGGGCAGATTCATACAAGGGGCACCTTCATACACTAGATATATCTGACGTTAGGCGTATATCAACAGAATGACTTATACGTGTATGCGTAGCTGTATTATGCGTGTGGTTGCTGACGGAGTTTGAAAGCAATCGGTACAAAACGCGCGGCGGTGTGCCATAAAAACTGATTCGGCCAGGCGTAAGTAATTTTATGACCTCACTTATAATGTATTTTTTTTACTAAAAGCTGCTCGCTAGATTATTCAGTTCTATTTTATTTAAAAGATAATAGGGCCAAGTTTGTGATTTAACATGTGAATAATTGTATATATGTTTGACTTTTTTCTAACAATATTTTATTTTAATTTTCTTGTGATGGGGTAGGTTCATACAGTAATATACGGGGCACATTCATACTGTATGAATGTGCCCCATTGCTTATTATTTTAGTTTGTAAAATTGATATTATACCATAATTTTGCTTTGCAGAAAGATTATGGTCAGAAATTACAAGAAAAGGGAACTAGGAATTGAGAGGCGGACGAAGAGGCAATGTTTAAAGCTATCGATGAAGTTTTGGACTCTCTTTTTGGTTTTACGTATCAAAAATTACGCAAAACACAAGATTCTGGTAGCGAAACTCGTGTATTCGAATCTAAATTTGCATCGCAGCAAGTTTTTACAAAAACAGAAGAGGATCTTTTGAATAAATATATTTAAAGTGTTCTAAGATGCAGTACGGACTGACATGTGTCCAAATTAAATTGTTGGTTATTGTTGATAGTACCTTCTTACAACTAAATAAGAATTAAGCAATAGGATTAGATATTTGAATAATAATGTGACTGATCAGAAAGACTGTCGGTTAAGTTAGTTCTCTCGGTGTCATAAAAAGAAAAACTAACTATACCTATTCTTTATTTTTATAATATGATTATGTAAGTTTTATATGGTCGTAGATACTAATATTGCTTTTGTTTTCACTAACGTTTTGATGCTTTGATTTTGATAAACATTTCATGCACAACTTGTGTATTTTTTCACATGTATGTATCTGCCCCATAGCCTGTATGAAAGTGCCCCGCATGTGGGGTACATTCATACATTTTTTATTTTTTCTTAAAAGTGTTACAAAAAGTCGTAGAACTGTATTTACACAAATTTCATGTTTGTAATATCAAGTCAGATAGTAAGACTATAGATTTTTGATGAATTGATATTGATATCAACACCATAAAGCATTCTACAAGACGAAATATAAAAACTGTACGAATCTGCCCCACCTTCCCCTATAGCTACCCAAACCGATGTCAGTGGCGGTAGCCGGTTATATTGAAACCAGGCCAGATACGGAGTAGTTATTTTATAGTGCCCAAGTGTGTGCGCATTACACAAGTCTTCCTTTTACTCTCGAAAATTAGTAGGACGAATGGTTATTCGACACGACTGGCGAGACGTCTGCCGCGGGATCGACTTTTAAATGGCCGTCCGACAAACGAATCATCTTTTCTAGTCAGACAATCAGGTCACTAGATATTTTTTGTTGTTCGAACGTGGGAATCGAATCCACGACCTCCGAGTCTAGAGCCAAGCTCAAACCACTGGACCATAGAGGCGAATTAATATCGAAACAATAAGGGCGCGTTTATATGACCTCAAGATAACGCAGCTACGCCATCGACTAGAACACTCTACCTGCTTCTGAATTAGATTCCCTGATAGTGTAATCAAATGGCAATCACCCAACGTAAGTAATTATTAAGAATTTGTACGCTGTGACCGAGTCGATAAAGCTCAATTTGCTATGACTCAAATTAGTTGAAAAAATAAACTCAATCTTCTCGCGCCTCATCTAACTGGGCCCTAATGAGGTTAGAAAATGATAAAATATATTATATTTTTACATTAGCTAATCCTGCACTTTCTCGCAATTTGGCTGGTTTGTAGGATCAACGTTTGTTATTTTTTGTCCTAGATACCATAAAATATTAGTATTAATAGCAGAAGCTGATATATTTAACAGAACATGTAAAGTGGGACACGGCGCGGGCGCGATGTTGCTGCAGTCTGCATACACAACCTATGATAGAATAGACAGGATAAGACTACTTTGACTTTATCAGTAAGAATATAAGTAAAGTGAGTACAATTTTCCGCAACTTTAGCACCTTGTATCTACCTAAAACACGGCATAAACCATACATATGTCTATTGTACACACTGATACTACAATATGTATACAAAATACAAAATAAAAAATAATATCTAAGAATATGAGAAAAGTCTGGCGGACCTGGGATTGGGGACCTAGCCCAAAAGTTAATTGCAGTTAAAAAAAATAATGTCATGAACCTATTTGTAGCAAGGAATTTGTAAGTATTATATACAACTAATACTTACAAATTCCTTGATTTGTAGACGATATATTTTTTTTTATAGTGCGGTATATTATTAAGCCATTGCCAGAAAAAAATAATTACCTTTTATTCGTTTATGTTTTCAACACCGCTTTACATCCTCAAGTCTAAAGTTATCTCAAAGTCGAAATAAATCGTCAATGCAATCAATAACTCAAGTCAATGAATTCCGTGAAATGCTGTAGACGCTTTATTAAGTTCCTTGGGAGTTTTGAGAGAATACAAAATAGCACGCTTTTTGAAGTTCTACCACTAATTTCCCACAAGTGCACGTTAACGAATGTTTAATGGTTAATATTCTATCATGATATTGATAATAGGTGTCATATTATTGATATAGGCAATAGGGTCCGGAATAACATAAATTTGTTGAAGAAATACAAAAACAACAACGTCATTCACATCCCCGCCAAAACTCTCCGTAATTCATATCATATCTCGGTAATTTATATCAAATTATAAAGTTTAGAGTTAATTTTGTTTAACTATCCTTTACGTAATGATAAAAAACTGACAATCAAGTCTTGTCTATAACAAACATCTGTGTTATTTACGATCACGTATTACCATATCAATGTGTTAAATCGACGTTATCCCGGTCCTCTTCGCGCTCGTAAAAAACCAGCTGACATTATTGTAAATAGCATGCTTGTCAGTACGTATAACTGTAATAATAATATGTATGGACGCTTTCACACCATGTCAATTGGGTCCCGTCGTAAGTTCTTGTAGAACTTGTATTACAGATACCAGTCAACTAAAATTCTATTCTTATAATGAATATTTTTATTATTTAATACATATCCATGATCTAGGAACACTGAAAACTTTTCGTTCCCTGGCGGGTTTCGAAATCTCGACTTCCGGCTTAAGCGCCAACACGCTAACCACAGGTAAAGCTTGCTAAAATATGTATTCGATCAAAAGTACAAAATGTTGTGTAGCCATCATGCCATTTGAGAGGTCAAATACAAGAGTGGGTTCGATTGCCGCATTGGAACAACAAAAAATGTTGTTTCCAAGTTTGGTTAGGACAATGCAGGCTGATCACCTGATTGTCTGACAAGAAAGATGATCCGTGCGTCGGATGGGCATGTATAAAGTCGGTCCTGCGCCTGATCTCTCGCCAGTAGTGTCGGTTATCCGTCCCACTGGGTTATGAGAGTAAAGGAAGAGAGAGTGCTCTTGTGTACTACGCATAGACTTGGGCACTAAAAAATTTCTACTGCGTAACTGGACAAGTTTCAATGAAACCGGCCACCGTCACCGAAATCAGTGTAGGGGAAGGGGAGTTATTATTTAGTAACATAATAAAGAGGTTACATCTTTAACTTCATTCTGTATTATATAGTATGTGTGATTAAATGACATTTACTCTCTTCTGAACGCGAAAAGCCTATAGGTGTATACATTTCAGCGCAATTCCTCAATTGTCCCCGTTTATCACGGGCCACGGCGTACCTCGGGACCGTATGCCGACGAATATAGTGTCACAGTGACACATGCGGTATGTACAGTGATATAGCTGCTACGGGCTCATGAGTTCCTAGTACTTTTGTAATTAAATTGTTGATTTTTATACTGTTTATTAGTAATGTCATGGGATAGGTACTCATCCCAACTTACCTGTCTGGTATTGTGGTATAGTATACGGGTATGCGACCCCGGCTTCCCTAGCTATTACTGTCCTATCCCTTGCCCTCCTGGGCGGTAATATCCTACATTTCCTAAATTTCTAACTTACCAATCTTCCTTTCCACACCACCTATCCTTCCCTTTCCCTATTCCTACCCTCTCCACCAATCCGTGGGAACGCAATGGATAATCATAAAAATAATTTGATTATCCAAAATGGCGGCGATGTGGTTCGCCACCCATCATGTCTCGTTGCTCGCGGAGGCGAAAAGCGGACCATGGAAAACCGCTTCGCTACGTTGAATGTAAGAGAAGGAATGGATGGTAAGAATGAAAGTGAACGATAAGTATGTAAGGATCGTAGCAGGAGGAAAGAAGTGGTCTCTGCCTACCCCTACGGGAAAAGGCGTGATTATATGAATGTATGAATGAATTAATTTTTATTAGTATTTTTAAATTATAAGCCGTGGGGTACCGGCATTAGAATAGTGCTTCCCTATTAGTACCAGATGTCGTAAGAGGTGACAAAGGTGCTCATCAGAGAAGGAATAACTTGAAACAAATCGGGAATGGTATCTATGTTAGGCTGAAGCCAGATCCTGCAACTGAGACAGCTCCACACGTAGCGACTTATCGTTCCTGTGCAGCAAACTGGTAAGGTCGATAGAGAGGTGTAAGCAGTGGGAAAACCTACACTTTCATTTTGTCTCAGGCGTAGTAGGAGGTGCCTAAGTGGAGAGGACACACGTCGCCACTGCTATTCAATAGCGGTGAAACCAACACAAGAAATAACAGTTAGTAGTTATACTCAAGTCGTGTCAGTCTAGAATCGAACATCATAGTCATAAAAAGAAGTTTTGGAAATTGCACCCTACTTGATCTTCATCCGTGATGGATGGAAAAGCCAATGATGATGATGATGATGATTTTATATTATTTATGAGATTTATCATACTGGCAATGCACTTGCAAGTTCTCTGGTGTTGCGAAAGATATGAAAATGGTGCCTTGAGAAACCGACTCAACTGTTTAAAAAAGAAATTTGCAACAGAAGTTTTCTTCGCATAATGAGAGCTACGATTCTTCGTAAGTCATGGTCTATAAACATTTTTAATGTTCGAGGATAGTTTAAAAATATTTAAGACTAGCTTTTGCTCCGTTAGCGTAAATAAAGTAACCTATATTCCAACGGGAACACTGCTGTACTATTTCGGGATAAAAAGTAGCCTATGTGTTAATCCAGAGCCAATTTTTTATCAAAATCAGTTCAGTAGCTATTCCACGAAAGAGTAACAAACATGCATCCACTCTCACAAACTTTAACATTTAAAATAGTAGTGGGATCAACGAGTATTATAACCCAAGTTAAATGATCAACGCATTTCTGTGAAACGCTGACACGTTAACTCGACAGGCCAGTTTGTCGGAACGCCCGTCAATCATAGCGATGACTGGACTAAGTGAACATTTCCCGGCAGTTTGCGCCCTTCCGCCCACCCCGGGGGCCAGCCGCAGCGTCGCAGAGATGATCAGCCGCGGTCTCGACAATAGTTGCTAACTTTACATATTACCCGCTCGTTTCATATTACTTAATTATTTAAATATTACTTAAATATTAAGACATACTCAATCATTTCGAAGGCATTTCCTTTCTGCCTATAGTAATGGCCGAAAAATTGATTTTAATTCTGAAAATTCGACGCTTCTAATGCTAAAATGAAATATTACATCATTTTTCATTACTAAAAAACGATTGAAATTATTAAAACATTAACATTTAATCCTTTTACTTCCTATTTATGCGGAAGATATTCCCCCCATATTTCATTAACGTGAAACATAAATCATGTTATAAAACTACTATCTATTCGTGAACATTAGTATACTATGACGTTTTAATTTAATAATTTTAATGTTGTTTGTCCCCCAGTTTGTCATGCTATTTACCTATAATTACGGACGATAACGTTACTTAACTTTATTATTTAGGGTTCGCCAGCCATAGTTTTAGTAATTGCTTTCAAATTAACAACTATGCATATCTATCTATTATATTATGGCTTTATTTCTAATTTTCTTTACTGGGTTTTAGCAAACTTTCAAAATGAAAAGGATATTAAATAATTTAACTTGCTAATAGAAAAGCAAATTTCATCAATATTCTTTTAGGTTTAACAAACAACTGAAACATCGTTTTAATTATTATTTTTATCATTTTGTTTAGAGAAAAAGATTTTATTCATATTTTATATTAACAGAGGAATAATGTTCAGCTACTTTACAATATTCTAGAAAACTACCCTGAACCCGTTTCTCCATCACATTAGTGGTACTTTACATGTCCGGCGGTGTACTCGTGTTGGCAGCAGCTCGCAACTATTCCTCTGTGCGTCTTCATCGTACTGTGATGGAAATTATTGCAGTTCGGTCATCACTAAGTGTTTAACTTATAAACTGTTACATCAACTCAATTGTTCCTGTTTCATGTTATAGCTTGTACAATAGGTGTAGATTTTTTATAGACTAGGTTAACACATAACAAAAATTCAATGTCTAATGCTGGCCATACACGATATGGTCCACCGGAGAGGTGCATATCTGCACAGGCAACGTGTGTGGGAATAGACCTGTGCAGTATTCAGAACCTGCGCAGGCAACCGGAGCAAGATCGACTATTCTTTCGAGTGACAGTCCACCTTATGGTGTACCTGTGCGTGTCTATATGTACTCTGTGCAGGTTGCATCTAAAAAGGCCTAAAAGTACCACCGCATTCATCGCGTTCCATCGTGTTCAATCTATGCCATCGAAAAGAGAACTGAAGACCCGCATCGGTACACCGGAACGTATGGACACGCTATCGACGTTCGGCTGAAATGCGCAGGCAAACCTGTACAGGTAACCTCTCCGGTATGCCGTAGCGTGTGTGGCTTATATGAAAGGAAATAACTAATGAAAGGAAAAAAGGTTAGGTCTAGGTTTACACTGAGTTTTTTTTCTAAGTTTTAATTTTCAAGAAGCCGTTTTGAAATGGTTTCCTTTCCAAAATGGCCATCGTTGTGACGTCATGAGCGAAGTCTGCATAATAATTAGGCGTAATAACATAATAATAATAACATAATAATTAATTAAAATAATTAGGCGAAATGGTCCTGTGGCAATTAACCTTTTAATAATCATTGTTTCTTGTTGGCGATCTTAAAGTTTTGTCTATTTCAAAATGGCGGTCACTGTGTGACGTCACGAACGAAGTCGGTCGTGAAATTATCAGGCGAAATGGTCCTGTGGCAATAATCTCTTTAGTAACCTTTGTTTTCGGCAGCCATCTTACAATTTTTGTCTATTACAAAATGGCGGTCACTGTGTAACGTCACGAGCGAAGTCGGCAGTGAAATAATCATGCGTAATGGTCTTATGGCACGCTCTATTAACGCAGATTATTATGTCGCGATCATTACACTGATCTAGGGGAGTCACGCCGCACACCCACAGGGGAAATGAGCTTGCATAAAAAAACACTCCTTCCACTTGATTTTACGACTAGATGTTGAAGAACGCGTATAAGTAAATCCTGCGGGAACCGTGCATTTAGTGGCGATAAAAAGTAACCTATGTTCTACCCCGTGGTCTACTTTGTGTGTGTGCCTTTCAAGATGTGTAATTTCATCAAAATCGGGCAAATACATTCGGAGCCTATTCAATGCTAATTGCTAACAAACAAATCTTTCCTCTTTATAACTAAAGAGTTAAAAAGAGTAGAGAAGAGAACAAAATACCCATCTTCTTTTTTGAAAGTATTAAAATATTGCCTCCTAATACATAATGACAAGCAAAAGATAAATGAAAGTCTTTTATCGAACACTAAAGGTGAAGCGCACCTATACGCGCCGCAGGAGCCGCCCGCGCCGAAGTCATCGAATTTTATAAATCTTTGTATGAAATCGTATGCAACGCCCGCGCCGTGCCGCACACCTGTCTGCGGAATATAAATCCGATGCCGCAGGAATCGATACCCGCGGCATCGGATTTATAAAATTCGATTATAAAACCCTTAGACGAACTATCTAATTTAAAAAACATAGGCATGATAAAATAAAGGTTTATGATATTACACGTTGTTTTGACATTTTGTCATATTGAGACTGTTAGAATCAAAGGTTAGAATAATTTTTAATGGCAATTTTTTTTCAAATATTTACAGTACAACCATGTTCTTAACGTCCTTCAGGAATATATGTGTTTTTTTTTCTTATTATTTCCCGAAATTTATATTTATCCTGATTGTTTTTATATTATTCACAGTTTGATACGAAACACATTACGGAAGATAAAGAAAATTAACGTAAAAGATACAATACAATATCCCCTTCGGGTGTGCCGTCCATTCAACGGTCATTACTCCAAAATTGGCCATTAAAGTTACCTATCCCAGAAAATAATTTACTATTATATATCATATAGTATAAGTGGCTCATGCTAATGTGGGCGCAGCTCGGTACATTGATTTGAAATTATTTAGTAGCCACGTTTAGAATGATAGAGCTCCGTGGCCTAGTGGGTAGAGAGTTTCGCACTCGAGAGAGTGCAGGTTTGAATCCCAGATTGTGGCGTCTAACAATGAGACTTTTTTAGATCTCAAGTACATTAGCTCTAACGGTGAAGGAAAACATCGTGAGGAAACCCACACATAGTTGGCCCCAGACGTATTGACCATTCCTCTTGACTAGGCGGACTGTGTTGTGAGAAATGAGAATGTCGTATGTGCTTGGGCAACCATACGACATTTATAAACCAACTGTCCCAGGCACTACAGTATTTCGAGAGTGGTTACGTTGCTCGGAGAATACTGTATAAATCATCCATTAACGGATAAAAAGGTCTAAGTTTTTAGAATTATAGAAATTATGGGCAAAGTAGCTTTTACCCGCGGCTCCGCCCGCGGAAATACAGTAGGTATCTCACGGTAACTCTACATTTTTTCGGAATAAAAAGTAGCCTATATGATATCCCAGAGTGTAGTGTATTGGATAAATAAATATAGACACTCCCACACTGGAAGGGCGGGTGGGGATTGCTTGCCTTTATAATACGCTGTACGTGCGGCGTGAGTCAGTCTTTTACCAACTGCCACACAGAGTGGAAGTGTCTAGTGACAAGTTCTCTTGTGTTTTATTTACCTCCTACAAGTGTTTGTATTTTACACAGAGCTTAAAATACTACCATACTAAATTTCATCAAAACTCATTTGAAAGAGTAACAAACATCTATTCACCCATTCATCCATCCATCAATCCTGACAAACTGTCACATTTATAGTAAGTAGGATACAGTGGCGAAGGCTGCTTCTCCTTCATAGGGAAGCCGGAGCCTGTATAATAGGTAGGGATTTCTATGAAGGTTTGTAAAAGATAAGTGACAAGGGAAGCCGATAGGAATGGAGTTATAGGAACCCCTCGCCACTGGTAGGATACAAATGTTGCATTATAAGCAATTCAAAACTCAAATTCAAATTTTTTATTTCCATATAGGTTATGAAATAACTTTTACAGAATTGTCCTACATGATGCCTACCACCGGTTCGGAAACTAGCCCGGCGAAAAGAACCGGCGTAAGAATGTTTGCATTATAAGGTTTCTATATCGGCGAAACTGTATATTAAATTCCTTCTTTCTGGCTTCATAATGTGAGGAAGACTGCTTCTACGCTAGCTTAGTGCACTGGCATACACTATCAACCTTGGTAGACTTCAATGATGCTTATAATACGTTTCTGACTATACTTTTGTCAGAAAACAGTAGTTAAAAGGTAACCTTTTAGCTTTTAGCTAAAAGTATAGGCAGAAACGTATTATTATCATTGAAGTCTACCAACCTGCACTAGGCTAGCGTAGAAGCAGTCTTCCTCACATTATGAAGCCAGCAGGGAGGAATTCAATATAGTGTTTTTCGCCGATATAGAAACCTTATAATGCAACCAATACTTATCGTATACATATTCGTATCCCACTTCCTACCTGAAGGTAGAGGGGACCAAAATGTGTCACTAAAAGATGACATATGTTTAAATTATTATATAAGATGAAAGATCTAATTATTATATATGATCATGGTGAACTATATCACTCTCTTAGTTCAGTAGTTCAATTATTATTATTTGTCAACTGTGCAATGGACAATGTCTGAAAGCTCATTGTTTCTCTCGTAAGAATAGTTGGTTTGTGTTTGTTTTCCCGTTCATTTAATTAGTTGTTTAATGTTGGTTGCTGCGAATGAGCTAATGCCGTCGTGTATCTGGGACAGGCATTAGACGTGAACTAAATATATTATTATGTATGTATCGAAACTGAAACTTCTAGTTCACTTGCATAAATGAACGAGATTCACGCAAGTGAACTAGTCCAATTGAACGATTCATTCGCGAGGAACACACGTCTAGTTTCAGGTATGTGTATGTTTTATGTATGTCTGTGTCGCGGCTGATATACGGACTAGCCTCGCCCCGCGGGCTCGTTCATTGCGAATTCATTCCACTCCATGCGAGTGGTTTTTGTACACAATTTTTAATGCATTTGATATGTTTATCGCTTAGATATTATCGTATTATGTACTAACACGTATAAGCGAGCACTTAACAGCTAGTGTATTAAGGTATGGAGTTTACTAGATTTTATTTGTAAAATAGATACAAAAATAATATTAAGTGACCTCCTTTTTTGTCAACCATTGAGCGAGCTGATGACGATGAATTATAGCTAAGAACATTCTCGATAACGTCAGTTTTTAAACCAAAAGAACTAGATCAAAATCGGTTCGTCCTTTTGGGAGTAACGATGCTGCTAAACTGAAACTTAAACACCGTTCCGTTCCGGTGGTTGAAATGTAGATTATTCAATAACTTTGCTTTATCATAATATTATTATCCTTTATCGTAATATCATTGTGGAATAAGATTTTGAAGTGAAAACGCCATTATCGGCGTTGTGCACTTTTTGGGATGGGTAAGAAATGTTAAACTCGCGTCAGGACACCTGATCGGAAAATTCGTAGGACGGGGGGAGAGTAGACCACCGGCGCGGCGTAGGAGTGGAAGTAATATCCCCTCTCTTTATACCGCATGAAAACAGCAGGAGCAGGCATACGGAAAATGTACGCCTGCTTCTGCTGTTTTCACTTCTGCCGGGACTCCCGGAGTGCAACCTGTTTTTTTTAATATTCATAGGTTTTTGTAACTTATCTTTTAAAGATAATAATTATTAACTACCTAATTTCCCCTATTACATTGATACACTCTTTTGGGGCCTATTTATTTTTAATCATTATTAAAAAAAAACCTTTCTGCACACCTTCCTTCACATACGCTTAAACTGTGCGAAATATCATACTCGTTTGCAGAATTCTCGTAAAATTGGACTAAACGATTTGTTTCATGTATTAAAATATTATAATTATGACGATGATGATGATAAATTTTTACTTAGGAAGCTTCAAAACTTCCAGAGATTACCACATACAAACTTACACGCGAGTAATTCTGCTAATGTGATAAGTCTGCCATGCATCATATTAGACTTAATTCAGACAGAATATTCCGCGCTCGGGAACGGAATTACTAATTTTAAGTGAAATGTTTTTTAATAATTTAAGGTAAAATAATAATTTGATGTAAAATAATAATAATTTGATGGGAGTAGAATTTTGATTTTAATATTATATTATTATAACATATTAGCTGTCCTGACACACGTTCTGTCTTAACTATAAACTTAATAATATAAATAACTACACCTACCAACCTACTGGGGACAGCCAGCAATTTTTTCCCTGCAAATTTTCCAATATTTTTCACCGTTCCTTACCTGAACTTCCAAAATAATTTCCGGACCAAAATTAGCCAAATAGGTTCAGCCGTTCTCGTATCGAGAGATCGGAATTGCAATCCATTTTTATTAAGATTTTCTGGATGGAACTGATTTTTTTTGTAATAGTAATATAACGTGTACTTATGTAATTATTACATACTAAATATAGGTAAGTATTATATTTATTATTATAATATACTAAATATTTCTTGCATCCCGGAACCGTAAATTTACACGCGATAAGGAGTAGCTATATCCTTTTATTTAATATATACACAGTGTGCATTTAAAACTTAGTACTCAGAGATGTCTCCAAAAAACTCATTGAGGCCACCCGAGACCCCAGAGCCGGCACCTACCTGGCCCAGAGAGTGAGTATCGCAATCCAGCGAGGAAACTCTCTGAGCCTTCTAGGTACTCTACCTGCAGGCTTAGCATGGCGTCAGTATAGAAATAGAAATTTTGACAGATTTTAGGGACAAAATGACAGATATAGAAACATTTCTATCGTTCGTAGCATGGCGATTTCAAACTTCAAGGGAAAGAAACATTTCTTTTCTTCCGTCAACGAAAGTCTACAAGTAAAGCATGGCGACCATTTTTGTCCCCTTTTGACAGTTAAAAATAGAAAAGTTTATTGATAATGCTTCATAAACTGCACATTCTCTGCTTAATTCACAGAGAGTTGTTGGCTAAGAGCACTATTAGCCAAAGAACAGTAAATTTCTGGATGTGTATTGTAATATTGTCACTGCTGTTTACAGAAAGTAGCCATTTATAATAATTAAAGAGTTATGTAATACACCTGTGTGATTTATTACACCTTATGATATAGGTACCTAATTATCACATTTTGTCAGAACAGACATAGATTTAAAAAAAAATAATAATGATTATTATAATGGATTTTAATTAGCAGATTGCAGAATGCACGTTATTAAATGTAACGCAAATTATCCTGGATGATGCATCCAATCTTTTTTTAATAGCAGCATGGTTAAAAATTATTAATGAGACTCTATGAGTAAAGAATTAGACAGTATTTTCTTACAATACCTATTTAAAATAACTAAATTATTATCTAAACTATATATATAAGTTATTGTCGAAATGAAGAATAAAAAGGACTAAGTATAAGTAAAAAACTGAACATAAGTCATAAAAATTTTATTTACATAAATATTTTAATAATCATTTTTAATATAATGCACCAGACAGCACTGACTTATTGACACTGATTGAAATAATTGTAATTTCCTCTTGCTTCTTTAATATAATTTAATCCATGTTTAGGTCCTACATAAGAATTACTAGCTGACCCGACACATATTGTTCAGTCTTAAATATGAATTGGAATGTATAAATGTCTACACCTCCTCACCAATTTTCAGCCAAAACGGTTGGGTCATATTCTTGAGTAAAATCCTTGAGTTATATTCATAGTATTCATAGTTAGATTTTCTCCTAATATCCATGTAATCTTAAGACTGCGCCGTGCGAAAATGCCGAAAAAGGCACTCGCCGTTAAGTTGATAAAATCAAAAGTATTCGTTCAATATATTTATAAAAAATACAGTTACAACGACTAAGAATATGTTAACAATTACTCCGTGGAAAAAACTGAAAATAATAAATATTTAAGCCTACAAAATTACGTAAAGTTAGTCGAAAACTGTAAAAACATAAGCTGCCGTTAAGTGATATTTTATATCATAACAGTCAAAATCTAACATAATTTTTTGATGAAACGAAACATGAAAGGGTATATTACAGTTTGTCCGTCTTAAATATTTAAATATTGTCAGACAATATAAGATACATATTTATCAATAAGTGCATTAAATTCCCCATACATTTTTACTATGGCGGCCGCGAGTCGATTTAAATACGCGTCGCACGGGCTCAGCAATTCAGTCGTCCCCGTGTGTCCAGAGCGGGCGCACGTCACTTTGCAGAGCGAATCATCGGCACGCCGTCTCGTAAACGCCGCGCCGCGGTAAAATGAGGTAATTCTTTTTTTGAGAATTTTATATTTATTAGTAACTATTACTTCTATTATACGAGATGGTTTTTTCAATATTTTCTTATTGCAATGAAATGAGAAAACGTAAACAAAGATATTATAAAGCTCTCAGCAGCTCCAGATTCAAGAAAAAATGAATAAATAACGTGTATGTATAAAAGACAGTACTATTTACCAAATGTCTAAATAGGATTGCCAGTAATAGATTCCACGTAGAAAGCCTAGTTTTTACACGACTGCCCATATAAGGAGTGTAATGTGCTTAGACTACATGTACGTATGTAAGTAGGTATGCACGAAAAAAAAAAAACATTTGACACGGTTAGTACGGTCTACACTAATGATATTAATATCACATATTTATTTGTTCCTTCAACGATTTGATATTTTTTTAATACTATGTACTTACTAACCGTGAGGGTTGTCACAAATATCACTGTAAAAATTGTTAAGGGTAAGATTTTTTCCGTGTGTAAGTATGTATGTGAGTATAATTATTTCAACATAGCTTCTAAATATGTATCCTTGTCTAGTTGTAGCATAACTATAGTTTGTATGAAACATCGTGGAAACGTTAAAGATGATACCACTATGCTACTACTATCAGCCCTAATACTGCTACATTAACTAATAGTACAATATACCATATACTATATTACATATAATTCTGTTTCAGGATTAAAAATCATGATCATGAAGATGGCGAATCATCAAAAAATGCTATTGAATGAAAATATACTACTTTGGAATGATATGGAAGAAGAATTAAAGAAGTTCTATTTTAATTGTATTCTTCCAGAACTAATTGTTTTAAGATTAGATAGACAGATGGGAATTAAGAAACCGGAGTTTATTTTAAAAGCAATCAATAACAGAAATACAAATGAAATCAAGTGTAAATTAGATGACAGAACTAGAGAAACAAAACCGAAACGAAAACAAATATAACGTTGATACAATTATAACAAACTAACTTTATACTAGAAGGAAATAAAATTACTTTCGCAATACGCATTTCTGTCGTTTGAATTCAATAGGCGATCAGACTTTTTTTTTTTAATTGTATTTTTTATATTGTATAAATTAATAGTACTCTTAAATATTAGTAACTTCTCAGAAGAAATCCTATATCAAAATTCAATATTTTCAAAGATACAGTGATTTGTATATGTCACCGTAAAATTGTAAAATCCGTTAGATTGTAATATAACTAGTTAAATTGTAAAATGTTGAAAGACTTCCGACGCGAATATGCTGCCTATAATTTAACACATTATTTTTCGTTAAATTATAAATAGGTATTTATTTATGAATCTTTTGACATATTTTTACAATCTCGTTAGTTATTTTAAAATTTAACGGTGACATATATAAAAAACTTCGCAAGTCTCGTGAAAACGCTCCATACTAAAGTCGGCCCACGAATGACGTCATTCATGGGTTGAAGTGTATGAAGTATGCGGCCGCAGGAACATATATCTTCGATATTTGTGCGTTTAAGTTCATAGTTACCATAATCAGCAAAAAAACTTTTTTTGACTTTTTAGGTGTATTTAATTAATAAACTACACATAAAATAATAATATATTTTTTTATATTTACTAAGTAGTAATGCCTCAATATTTCTGAGTATATTAATGAAGCTAATTATTTTAGATGTAGTCCGATCCCCTATTATGGAAAACTTAACTGATGCCCGCTACTTCGTTCGCGTGGACTTTGTCTTCGTCAGGTGTTCCAAATCTTCGATTTTTATACCTCAATAAGAAATGCTCATCGGGCTGAACAACTTATGCTAAGGTGTCATTTTTATATTTCTTACTAGCTGATGCCCGCGGCGCCGCCCGCGTAAGTGCAGTAACCCACGGGAACCGTATATGTCCCAAATTTCATTTTAATCGGTTCAGTAGTTTTGGCGTGAAATACGGACAAACATACACACTCATTCCCATTTATAATATTAGTATGGATAGTTTAGCTGGACCATTAGTTCTGCATCAGGTGTTCCATTTTCCAAGATCAATTATTATACCCTATTGTTGCCCAGCTGCATAACAAAAAAAGTTTCATTAGAATCCGTCCAGTATTTCTGAATTAGCATGTAAGAACAGACAGACAGACATACGTTTTTTTACTGTTTTATTATATGTCATAGATATAGATAGATAACTTATTTTTAATTAACAAAATATATTGTGTTATCATTGAATACTCAAAAATGTAAAAACTATGAGTTGTGTACTTTTTCGATCGGTCGTTCCATCAGAAACACACGCACACTAACTGTTGTGTGCGTTCACGCACACGTCTAGAGAAATAGCCAAACAGCGCCCGCGAGTTACGCACGGCGCAGTCTTAAACAAGTAAAATATGTTTTACTGAAACTACATAGTATTTAATAGTAGCACAATAGTTTAATATACTTTTTTACTAATATGGGAGCATTGATTGTTAAATAATATTAATATTTTTCTCTTGCTTTTATAGTATATTTTCAATGTTTAGGACCCCTAAAAATATTTTCTCTTCTGTATTCACAAAATCTGAAACAAGTTAATGTTTTATTGAAATTACACAGTATGTATATATTATAATTATAAAGTATGTATGATAATAAATAATTTGTGGGAATATTTTAAGCACTGATGCATTTGTAAACTTGGGATAGACTGTGTGCTGACTTGCAGTATAATACTGCATTATGTCTTAACTCTTAAGCTACCTGCGAGGCTGTGCCTAGTGCAGGAAAGCAATATATTATATTACCAACGCAGTGCAGGAATATGTATTCCTGCACTGCGTTGTGTGCTACACGCAGGGATGTCCCTGTGTGTAGCTTTAAAGTGTATTTTAATTAATTACATTGTAAATGGTATAAAATTAATAAAACCTTTTTATTTTTACCTTTTTAAGTGTCTTCTTCTATTTGAAACCTCACTGTCTTCTTTTATCTTCTAGATTTTTACTATTTTCCTAAAAGAAAATATGCATAATATCATCAGTTATCTGTCATACCAATCATTATTCATCTAATGCTGTACACCAGTTTATGTTAGTATAAACAATAAATAAGACTTCTTAGGAATATTAAACCTAGCATAAAAGTAATATTCTTGTTGTATAATTTTGTAAGTAAAGCACTCAAGAATTTAGTAAAGTTAGTATTGCTTTTTCATTTGAATATAAAGGATATTAAATTGATTAATAACAAATTATTTTCGTGTAGTAAGCAAACGATAAGTACCTAGGTATTTAGCATCGAAAATTATAACGAAAAATCAAAAAAACACAGACCGTACTTACTTTTTGCGAGCTGACGGAGGAGCAGACATAGTAATTGGTAACTATACTAGAATCTATACTGTGCTAGAGCCTAGCTAGAATTAAATAAGTAATTCGTAAATACATAGGTTACTTTGTTTATAAATATGTCGTCTGAAGCTCATGATTTTGGATCTATTCCATTCAGACATAGGTACTGTGAGTATATTTTGCAAAGAGAAGTAACAAACTTACAATATCACTCGTTTATTCGGAATTACAATTCTTTAAACATTCACTAGGTACACTTTATAAAATCACTTTTATAAACACTGGTACTAAAACGAAACTATGGACAGTTCCTAGACTGGTTGCCCGCGCCACGACTGGCGATGGCGATGTGTCTTGTGGTAGCTCCTCAAGTCATCCCTCCTAACGTAGTGCCCCACCACATCCCACCATGTCGCTTGTACGAACTTCAGACTAGACTCTGTCAAAGCGCGCCAAACGCGTTTCTTATAGATGGCGCACTTGTAGTTCCGTTTCTTCTTTATGACCGGATACGACAAATAGAAGTTTTGCGCGCAAACGCCAAACTCGTCGCACAGATTATAAAAACGATTTTTGTTTTTTTTTCTATGTCCATGTATTAGGCCTTGACCCAGAATTTTCAATATTTTGTAACATCACTAGCCACTTTGACATCTAAATGTATTTATGTCTGTGGTCGGTTTCTCGTTGCTATGGAAAGTGTTTCTTTTCTTTGTCTACATAGAAACACGACTCTAGCGGTAACGCCATGCTCGGGAAGAAGAAATGTTGACATAGAAAGAAATATCTATTTCTATTCTTCGAAGAATAGAATAGAGATCGCCATGCTAAGCCTGCTGGTGGGGACGACCTGGGAGATTTCTTTTTGTAGCCTTTTAAGTTTTGGAGTATAGGTTTACCAGAATCTGATGGCATTTAAAAAAAAATAAAAAATGTGATTTTCATATGGCAATGTCAAGTATGACCCGTCAAATCAAAGTACGTGATCTGTCAACAGCTGTTAAAATTTTGTGATTATGTTCTTGGAATTTGTTGTTTTTGTGAAAATATCCAAAAAGGCAATTCGATCTCAAGCGAGAAATATTGTTTTCTATGTCTATAGTAAAATACAGAAAGAAGAAGGTGTAAATCGAACTCAATCTTATAATTTAAAGCTTGTGGTAGAGTTGACCGGTAAGTTAGAGTGAGCTGTTTTGATACTTTTAGTTTTTTTTTATTTTCTTAGGTAATTATTGTGACTTCTTTAAATGTGTTTCCAGTACCACTATAAGGTGAATCGTAGCTGATGGCACATCGAATGATGGTTTGTTTTCCATGCCTGGTAAAAGGAGGAGAGGAGGAAAAAAGAAAATCAATATAAGACAGTTTCGATTTATAGTTGATTAAGAATTAAGTAAACGAGTTCTATACAGTTCGGAAGGAAATTACAACATTAAATAAACTGTTATTAATTTAATTGTATGTTATTCGTAATAAATAAGTATATAAAGTAATTCACGATTGATTTATTTTTCATGAAATATCATAATCATTACATAGTATAAAACAAAGTCCCTTTTTAGTCTGTCCCCTATGTATGCTTAAATCTTTAAAACTACGCAACGGATTTTGATGCCATTTTTTTAACAGATAGAGTGATTTAACGGGAAGGTTTTTAGGTATGTAACATGCATAACATAGTAGAGGTACACAAATAATTTTAGAGGTTTCTAAAGTCCTAAAAAATCACATATTTTGAGCGTACATTGAAAATACTGGCTGAACACTACGAGATAGATCAAAATTATGTACTACAGTTGTATTCATCTTTAAAATATAAAATATATAAATGGATAACCCACAATAACCATTTTTTTATCCTTTACTTTGATTTTAATTAAATAGCTTATTTACAAAGCGATTTTAAGCAATACAGTATTAATCCTTATCCAATTACATTGTGCATTTAAGATAGATCAATACTGCCCTTTACGGCATGTAATTTAAATGAATATTTTCGAAGATATTACAGATTTAAAATGCAGGGATATAGTGTTGCTGCGCGGCGCGGGCGCTCGCGTTTCTACATCGCGCTATCGAAAACGCGGGACGTATACAGTATAAAGAGGTTCACGAATATTTTGAACTGCAGCACAGAATACATAATAGTAACCGCAGTTCTTAATTCTTATGGAATATCCAGAGGTGGTTTGTCAGTTTTGTTGGAATGTCAAATAACTTTACTTACTACATAGTACATAGTATTTATACTATGTACTATGTAGTAAGTAAAGTTTGTTTTAACAAGTCGCTTTATCTGTCTGTCCCTATGTAGGTATAGTATATTGTATGCTTAATCTTGTATGCTTAGATCTTTAAATCTACGCAAATCTTTAAGTATTTAGTCTTTAAGATTATGGTAAAATTTATATTCAAGTGCCATAAATATAATATTATGTAAGTATATTATCAAGTGGTCGCGCATGTCGTGTCGAGGTGATAGGGTCCCATTTTTAACAATTTGCATTGGGCAAACCTAAAAGCATTTTCAATATTGTATCAGAAGTATATTGCTGTAAGAAGGTAGAGCGTTATTCGCCGAAGTAGTTTTTTGTCCAAGAACACTATTCCACACGGGCGAAGCCGCGGGCAAAAGCTAGTTTTCTATATTATACACCGAACATTCTTCACACAGTCTTATTATAATTCATGTTCAATAATACTAAAGACATAATTAAAAATTAACCAGTATCAAGATCGTTTAATCCTGTTTCCCCAGTATTGCACACTACAAAATTTTATTTCCCTATTTGCCATGAGATTCTGGTACACCTATAGTTATTAATTTTTTTACTACTTACCTACATTTATAGTTTGTAAATATTTTAAATATATTTTAGTTAATTTCAGCTTTTAACAATATTTGTTTCTTGTTGATGTATCTATAATTGTACAAGAGTAGCCTATGTCCTACGTCCTTATGTTACGTTTGGTCTACTCTATACCTGTGCCAAATTTCATCATATTATATATCGTATGTAGTTTTGAAGCCTATTCAATGCAAACAGACATTTTTCCACTTCATAAAATTATTGTGGATAATAATCTTTACATTATAATAATTCATATTTGTTCCTCTACAATTACTGTAATCGAATCTGCATTCGAATACGCGTCATATTCGCCAGGATGCCGTTTACAATTGAATCTTGTGACGCTGGGCGGTTCGGGCGGTCAGAGTCTGGGCGGCTGTAGTTTGGGCGGCATTGGCTGGGCGGGCGGATCCAGCATGGCCGCCGGATTATGTACATTATAAATCCAAGCGGTGACGTGCTGTGGTTGTGCTATTTGTTTATGCTATTTTGTAATATTTGCACAGTCGAATATCTGTTAAAACATTTTAAAACGGTAATGTTATTTTCAACATACAATTTTTGAACCTTAATTTGGACCCTTTTTCGTAACGCATGATTACCAGTTTGTTATAACTTGTCACACACAATCCTACTATATACTATTATCTATTCTACTAATGTTATAAATGTGAAAGTTTGTAAGGATGGATGGATGGATGGATGGATGTGTGTTACTCTTGCACGCAAAAACTCCTGAACGGATTTTGATAACATTTAGTATGGTACTAACTAGTTTAAGCTCTGGTTTAAAACATACCTATGCTACTATAAAATATCTCACTCAGGGACTCAAATTCCTATCTCGTGGAATAATGTGTTTACTCAGGCGAAGACGCGGGCAAAAGCTAATCTATTATAAATGTGAAAGCTTTTGAGGATAGATGGATGAATAGATGTTTGTCACTCTCTCAGGTAAAGAACTACTTAACGGATTTCATTTCATTTAAATTTGGTATCATTGTAGTTTAGGCTCTAGATTAAAACATAGGTTTTATCCCCAAAAATCACAGTGTACCCGTGGGATACTGTATTTACGCGAGTGGAGACGCGGAAAAAAGCTAGTATAACTCTACATTTACATAATCAAACATTTTGACTGAACTGTTGCACCTTTATTATTTTCATCAAACCTAATACGGAAGAAAATAATGAATTAGGACGAGTAGATGCGAAAATACCAAACTAATACAATAAAATAACGTTTCAGTATTTTACAGCAATTATTATTAATTTATTAAAATCAACAGTGACTTCGTCTTGAATTAAACAAATTGACTTAAGCTCCGTTACATTTTGCTCCAATGGTTTATAACAACCTACAGCACCAGCGAAGCTTAATAAGCTCTTTTAACCGACTGCGCCGAAGCCAAAAGAAGGGTAATGATTTTGGCAGTTTATTATTATATGTTCCACCGTAGCGCTTAAGCTACTGGTCCGATTTTATTAATAAACTAGCTGTTGCCCGCGACTCCGCCTGCGTAAATACAGTATCCCATGGGAACACTGTATTTTGTTCGGGATAAAAAGTAGCCTATGTTTTAATCCAGAGTTCAAGCTACTACCATACCAAATTTCATATAACCCGTCATGGATGGATGGATGGATGGATGTATAGATGTTCTTTAACATTGTAGAACATACTTTTGTTCTATCATCAATAGTTTCCGCAGCGCATGCGACAAAAGATGTTTTATGGCATTTTTTTACACCTTGGGTTACGTTATTAAACTTTTAGTAACCTAATCTTTTCTAGCAATAAATATAGCCTATGTTACTCAGGGTGAATGTAGCTTTCTAATTGTGAAAGAATTTTTAAAATTGGCATAGTAGTTTTTGAGTTTATTCATTACAAACACACACAAGAACAGGAAATCCCACAGGAACTTAAATTTTGCCGCAATAAAAAGTAGCCTTTGTCCTTGCCCGTGGTCTTCTCGCTAACCACTGAGTCACCGAATCTACGTGAATCAAAATCTTTTAGTACAGAATTTTACAAAAATTGTGCACACAAAGAAGTATTAAATTTGGCACAGTTAAAGTTTATGTGGAGGAAGGTGTGCAGAAAACTTATAATTTAATTGTGCTTAGAAATATATAAAATAAACAAAAATAAAGTTACACACACTAGGTACCTCACTCAAACTTCCATATGTTGGTATTAGGCAAAGACTTCTATTGGGTGTTGGTTTGACATAATTGTCAATCTTTCACATTCCAAAGACGAAATTTACATATTTTTTATTGCGTATCTAAGAGGCTAAAGAACCCTAAAAAAGTTGTAACTTAAAATTTAAATTTTACGAGTTATGAGCGAAATAGACTTCTAGTCATAGTAATAATAATAATTTAAAAACATATTTAATGAATTAAAACTTAAAGTAGCATAAAAAAATCAAAAATATTATTCTGTATTTTTTTGCAGAAAATATCGAGGGTTTCCAAGAGAAAAAACATGGCTTCTGAACGGAAAATTGTGGCATCATACTGTTAACCAAATTATTCTAAACAAAACAAGACATAATTCCTCTTACAAATATAATATAACTCAGCACAAAGAGCTTCACGGTAATTCACTGAAATTGGATGCTTTCTTCCAATTTTCGGTCCAAAACATAAATTACCCCGAATTAATTCCCGGGAATTCCCGCGGGAACCGGGAACTGCGAACCTGCAGACAGCGGGAATGGCTTATGTACTGTCAACTGCTTAATGCCTTTATTGGGGAAACCGCGAATTGTGTGGTCTATTTACACTAGATATTATGGTAACAAATATAATATTGACGCTTCACACCACGTCAATCTGGCCCCGTGCTAAGTATCCGAAGAACTTGCGTTACAGGTACCAGACAACAGTAAGAATATATAATACTTAAAACACGTGGCATGATCCAGGAACAGAAAAAACTTTTGTTCTCTCAGGATTAGAACCAGAGACCTCCAGCTTGAGCGCCAACGCGCTAACCACTGAGCCACAGAGGTTGACATAACTAGTGCCGATAAAATTTAAAATTGATTGTGGATGGTGAATTTTTCAAATTACTTCAAAAGTTACTGTCCAATTTGGTTCAAAATAATTTTCCCAAATAGTTTTTATCATGATCTATCAGCATAAAAAATTGCAAGGGGGGGAGGGAAACTTATAAATCACTTTGGAGGCCGATTACTCGAAAATGGTTGATTTTATAAAAAAGTTATGTATGAAACCTTGCCCTTATTTTAAAATACCTATTTAACAATACCCCATACGATGGGATAGAAAGAAAAAAAATTCATCCCCACTTCTTATGTATGGATATAGACCCCTAGAATATAAAATTACCGACGCTAGAAGCGCGGACAGACAGACAGACAGACAGACGGACGGACAGAGCGAAACTATAAGGGTTCCTCAAGTATTATGGAACCCTAAAAACAACAAAGAAATTGATGAAAGTAAAAACACGCAAAAGGTGCTAACGTAGCTCATTACAAGACGATGAAAATATCACAAGACGAATTGATAACGATTAAAATACGTCAGCTGATCAACAAACTTGAAGCGACACAATATGTATTATAACACTACAAATCCTAAACCAAACAAACCAAAATACTCACCATAGATGAACATATAAAGATGAGAATCCATTGGGAATCCTTCGAAAGCGGAACGACCATAATTTTGTCTCTAGTGATCTATGCGCGTGACATGGATACAATTTTAAGAGTTTGAAAGACAGGAATGAAATTATGGTACCATGCGGTAATTAATATTGGCTGCGGAGTGACATAATGGGGCTGTTCTATTTTGTACCGTTCTGTCATGGATTCTAACCGTGGTATTTTATGGGAGATTAAGAGGTGAAGCGGGGTATTCGAATTTATATCTTGTTTCGTGGCGATTTCGTTTTTTATGTTGTCATAAATAAAGAGATCGTCAAATTAAGTATCTTTATTGTTGAAGTGATGGACATAGCTTGTGTTTAACGGAGCACGGAGCAAACTAATAGCATGATACAAAAATCGGCCAAGTGCGAGTCGGACGCGCGCACGAATTGTTCCGTACCATTATCGATATTAGTAAAAAATGGCACATATATTTTATTTATTTATTATTTATTATACAAACTATGTATTTCATTTACATTATTTTTTAAATGAATATACTATGTCACTAAATATTCTGTATATATTTCGAGCCTCTACTTATTTTCGTTATTATTATCGAAAAAAAAAATATTTTTCTCTAAAGTCTTCAATATTTATTTTATTATGTTTTTTTAGCTTAGAGCAGTGTTTTTCAACCTGTGGGCCGCGACCCCCTGGGGGGTCGCAAAGCTTCTGTACGGGGGTCGCCGGATGTCAAGAGAACTTTAGTAAAAAAACAATAAAGATTAAAAAGATTGATTTTGAATTTTAACAAAAGGATAACTCATAAATCGATCATCGATGTCATCGATGTAAGTAGGTATGTAATTGTAAAATAATGTGTTTGACGTATGTACTATATTTTGTACTTATATCCGAATCCTAATTATGGAGATGCATAAAAACGTCGTATGGAATGAATATTTGTAACACTGTAACATACACATACATACATGATAAAAAGTGAAGGGTCGGGGGGTCGCGAAATATTTTTTCATACAAAGGGGGTCGCATCATGAAAAAGGTTGAAAAACACTGGCTTAGAGCATTAAACCAACGTTTTTAGTATTAGTTGTTATAGCTTCAAAAGAAATACATCATCTGTGAAAAAGTCAGCTATGTAGCCGAAGGTTCATGGGATACAGCCTGGAGACAGATAGACACACGGACGAACAGCGTAGTCTTATTAAATAGTGATCCCAGTATAGTACCGAAATTAAACTTTTTAATATAGTATTATGCAATATCAATTACAGAGATGTTGGGCAAATGATTTGCTGCTTATGTTAAGACGCTTAGGCCGAAAAATACACAAACTTATATCACACTATCTTCTACTCTAAGAAGGTCATTGAACTTAAATAGCTGATTTCAATTGATTTAATTGATATACCCAAATGATTTTTCTGTAATTGATTTTGCAAAACCTTATTTACGAGTGACATGAATGTTATGAGACCTACAACTACTACAAGTCATATTCATAACACTACAAACTTTAACAAAATTCTCAGTTTTTTCATCAAGACTTTGATTTCATACAAAAACTGTTTTTGGGAAATTGAGCACTTTATTTGATGTTTTTTTGCTTGATTTAGTTTACAGGAGCTATTCTTACTCCTGCAGTATTCTGATATCATGTGCGTAGGAACTTCAGTTACCCTGGTACAGCTTCTAATCAGCCTGTATATTTGGATTTTTTCTATGTCTCTATCAGATCAAGGGTGTTTGAAGTAGTTTAGTTTTTGATACTTGCCATAAGTCTCAGAGACTTTAGGTACATGAAACGCTAAAGCTACATACCATATAAAGCACTAAGCACTTATCGCAGGTGTCCAAAAACACCAAAAACATTTTACTTTTTTATGAAATATTTCTCGAAAAATAGAGCTACTAGAAAAAAGGGGTACATATTTGAAACCAGCGACCTCTAATTAGTAAAAAGAACAAGACAAACTCCATAAAACAAATGTGCTGTTCACCAGTGTATTTCAGTCGACATTATTTTGAAACCATAAAATCTTTATAAATTAATTATGTTCAGGAGTGTCACTATTAACACACATGCGCATTTCACACATGCCTCACATTAACATCAACGTGCACCAAACAAAGGAACTATTTTTGTACACTCATATTATTGACATATCGTTAAAAACTGTCCCGTAACTCATCTGAGTCATCCACCATTTCAGTTCAAACTACAAAGAGTGCGACCTGATTCCTCAGTGAGTCATCACTGTCCTTTAATAGGTGTGCGGTAACAATTATTTACACCTAATACCATCTCATCCAGTTAAATTTAAGCTTTATTGTCTGATCTCTAGAGTTTAAAGTGAGAAATACGAGTGAGATAATAAGGATAGGCGGTATTTGAAATTTCTTTTGATCAGGTGATTTGTTGTTTTAGATTCGGTCTTCGGACGGTTTCAACTCAATAGCCTTGTTGTATCAAACAACGCGCTAATAGAGTTTTATTTTTATCTAAATTCAATTGAATTTTTCGGAGGATTGTAAACAAACGTGTTAGTGCCACAATTTATTTTGTTTACAGTATTTGTTTTACTTTATTTACAGTATTGTGAAATTTTATTGTACAACGCACTTAAAGGAACACAAAACATGTAATAGTAAGACAAAGCAATGTAACAAATTTGAGGTATTTTGTAATTAATTCGCCTAAATACACATTGTAATATTTTATACATTTTATAGGATATTTTAAGTAAGGCAAATATGTCTAAAACGGAGCCAGGTAATATAGTGAGTTTAAAAATCGTTCTGTTCCACGAGAACTGTGACACTTGTAACTTTTAAATATTGTGCGATCAAACAAACAATAAATTGAAGAAATTAGTTCGTTTTTCGACTTCAAAGCCGAACACTTTTTAACTAAAGCAAAAGTGCTTTGTTTTAACTGCTATTTTTGATGTTATAGATTTTTTACATTAAGTCATTTACAAATGAGTTATCAAGAATAAATTAGTTAGATAGGTAGTATATTCGAAGCCGTTTTACAGATTCATTTTGAATACAGGCTAAATGAGAAAATAAGAAAGCTACTCACTAGATCTATAAAGTTTTGTAAAATCCTGTGAGGTGGTGGAGGTGTGTGAAAATGTGAGAATTTATGGGTGGATGTTTGTTACTCTTTCACGCAAAGACTACTAAATGGATTTCGATGAAATTTGGCATGGACTTGTTTAGACTCTGGATTAAAACATATGCTACTTTTTGACCCGAAAAAGTACAGTGTTCTTTTGGTATAAGTACTGTATTAACGCGGGCGGAGCCGTGGGCTAGTTAATACTAATTTTGGGAAAATTACATACTGAAAATAAGAATTTTTGAGGAAATTACATACTGTGAATGTAAACAATAATTAAATAAAAAAAGTCTACTTAGTATGAATAAGTCTAATGTCAATGAAAGGGTCATTGACATCACAGAGCTGATTTTAATTGGTTGATATAGATTGAATCGATATTATTAAAATTATTTTGAAACTATGTGATACTTGCAATTCATGACAACCAACTGTCATAAATTGTAAGTGTAATAAAGAGTGAAGTGTAATTTTATATTTGTAAAACAATTTTTTTAGCGTTTTAAAATAATCTATCTATCATAATATAATTGATTTTTGAAACGTTATAATATATTCTAAGCTATTTTACAGATTATTTATTTTGAATAGAAGCCTAATGAGTTAACAATGAAGGTTCTATCCTCTGTTCATATCCAATTTAATCTTCTTGTAAACAAAAATACTAAATTATTTTCGTCATTTAATGGTATATACGTGACATTGAAATTAGTAGCATTATAAGGTGATATCCATTGACGTATATATTATAGACGAGGCATGTTGAGGTAAAAAGTATCTCGAGTTAAAAGGTCACACTTTTGAGATTAGGTATTGGGGCCATTTTGATATTTGAAGAACGGTGAAAACAAGATGGCTGATATTTTAGGAATAGTGAAAAAGAAGATGGCGTAACTTTTTGTATGAAGATTTGTTCTGTCAAATGTACATCATAGCCTAACTTGAGTTTTGATATCTTTGGTGATATCTTATTGTTTACAAAATTAATAAATATGATATAAACAGAGGTATAGCTAGAGCTTCTAAGCTACTTTAGAGTGTAATTTGAAATACAGAGGCTTAAAACTACAGCCAGTACCCGTTAGGACGATGATAAAGTTTATAGCGGGTGCCGTAAAATTTGGCGTAGTGAGTTAAACTTGCAGTTACGACACTTTACATAACCAATTTCAACTCGGCTTATTCCCGACTCAGGGCGTAAACGCTTAGTAGACGTATTTCTCGTGAGGACTTTCGGTCCGAGAACAAGATCATTTTTGTGGAAGGACTTAGATTACAAATACCCTTGGCCGTAACTATGGCTTACAGTTGGTGAATCTAATGGGTTCAGCCCGTGAACAAAAATGAAATGTGTTTGGAGACCCTGAAGGAATCTCTACCTTGTCTCTGTTGGCCGAGACCATCAGTAAAAAAAATAGGCCTTATAATCCTTATTGGACGATTTATACAGTAATCTCCGAGCGAAGTAACCACTTTTGAAATACTGTAGTGCCTGGGACAGTCGGTTTTTAAATGTCGTATGGTTGCCCAAGCACATACGGCATTCTCACAACAAAGTCAGCCTAGTCCAGAGGATTGACTGGTAAATACGTCTGGCGCCAACCACGTGCGGGTTTCCTCACGATGTTTTCCTTCACCGTTAGAGCGTCCGTATAATGTACTTGAGATATGAAAAAGTCTCATTGGTACATGCCACAACCTGGGATTCGAATCTGCACTCTCTCGAGTGCGAATCAAACGGTCTACCCACTAGGCCACCGAGCTCTTCAAGCCATCGGATTAAACCTGTCGAGACTCTATCCACATTCACGTTTTACAGCACAATTGGTGTGTACAGCATTAAAACTCACGACAGAAGTCCCGAGCTAAATCGTCTTTGTAAAAAGTGCGCGAGAGCGAGTTAAGGCGGGGCATATTCTCGAGGCTTCTCGGTAAAAGTCTGTACGGGCCCTTATACTGACGACGAGAACTCGATAAGTCGTCTCTCTTTGCAAGAACGGAAAGGAGTGGCACTGTAAAACCTTATTGCTATAGTTATAAGGTTGACACATGGTACGGAATGCTTCTCGCCAAGAGTCAAGTTGGGCCTCACAGTAACGAAGCACCCTGTAATTTGTAACTTTACAGCTACCGCGTTTTTCAATGGGTTTAAATTGGGCTGGGTTATTATAATTAAGCTTCTGTCTGTGAGTCTGGTATTTTCGACGCAATTTCGAGCAATATTAAGACGTCTGTTTTCCGTTGATGTTTTAAATAGATGATTAATCTAATTGTAGAAAATTAAATCAATTGGGTAATCAATTAAGATATTGTTAACTTCTTTATTTAAATTATAAATATTACAATATTAGAGTAGGTACTCTACTTACAGTAAGTTTTCTCGAGTTTCATGATTACGACTGAAAGGTAACAGAAAAGCTTTCTGAGGCCCACTTGCGCCAATCCGGGTTAAAGTTAACCCTGGGTTAAAAATCATGTTATCTCTCTCGTTCTTCGTATTTGTGAAAGAGAAAGCATGATATTTTAACCCAAGGTTAACTTTAACCCGGATTGGCGCAAGTGGGCCTTACTGATGTTTTCTCCGTAGCTTCAGACTTATAGGGTTAGCTCACACCAAAACGGGAAGCAACGTGACGCGGCTCTGCAATTTTAAGGCGACGCATTGATAATTTGGCTGTAGCGATATCGATATTTCTCAGCAATGACTAAAGCTAAGAAATTAAAAGTTCATTGTCAGTATTCATCATGTCTTTGTCTTTGAATTACCCACAGCATAACACGATTGGTCAACTTTTATAACACAGAATAATTAATCAAAAACACCTCTGTAAAAAAAGAGATTCCTATTTTGCCAACAGAGGAGAGTGTAGAGCTTCCAAAATTTGTACATAGATTGGTTCAAGCATACACATTAATTTGCCTATAGCTTATATGAAATGTATTTATGGTTTTTATAAATTACGCGACAAAAAACAATTTTGTCGCTACGCCCTTTCCATTTCTTGCTGTTCCATTGCTTGTTCTCATAGAAAACAAGCAATCTAAACCATATCCAACACGGCAATCTAAAACATATTTTTACTTTAACGCGGCGTCACCTTAAAAGGGCGATTCAAAATTGAACATTCGTGACCCATGAAGATAGGTACACGTCATTACAAGAGCGGTGGCGCTACGCAGCCGTGTAGCTTAAAATTCAAAGTCTAGCAATGAAACGTGTATTTTCTTGTGTAGTGAATAAAGTTCAATTTTGAATTGCTATATAAATATAAAATTAATAAATATTATGTTATGTTTCCGCAAAATAACGCCTGATTCTATTAACTATCTAAATATAAATTTTAAATCGCCATTATTGATGTGATGGCAAGCCTTAAAGGGAGATCTCCGACCAAGCGAAGTGCTATGCTCGGTCAAGCCGCAGCCCACTGTAGTGGTTTTCAGATGTTGTATATATATCGCTGATCTTAGAAAACTTCGATAGCGCGATTCAGTACTGTGCGCTGATTGGTCCGCCACACCATCTTAAAAATGCAGCGCCGCAACGCCGCACCGTATAGTGTGCTCCGGCCCTAACGCACAGGGTACTAATATTAATTAACCCTCCGACCCTTACGTCATATTTCGACAGATGTACAATTAAACACGTATTTTGACAGCCGTATTTTGACGGGGTGTAAATAATGACGCATTCTTGACGGCCGATGAATCTGTGTCGTATTTGTCGAGTGTTCTGGAGCTTGTGATGGATAGATGGACAGATGGATATTACCACGGCACGACGTAAATACTTTAAAGATACTTAATGTACATTGGTAGGTACTTGATGAAACGTGGAGGTGTATAGAAATGATTGTCAGCCTGGGGATATATGATCCGGAAGCCACCAGACTTGGGATAATTCAGAGCACTGAAAATAGAACTCTGCGCTAGTACAATAAAGTTCAAAATCAAAGTGTCGAGTATCAAGCTATCATGACTCGACACTGTATTCGATTTTTAGCTTTATTTTATTAGTGTAGAGTTATATTTGATTATGATAGTGTAGAGTTATGTTAGATTCGAGCAATCTACAAGCTGGCTCCCAATACCTCATTGAGAGATAAGTTTAAGGAAACTGGGATCTTAACTGTAGCTTCTCAGTATGTTCTATCAAATGTATTATATGTTAAAAAAAATTAAGCCAATTCAAAAAGAAAAGTGACAACCACAATAGAAACACTCGAAATAAGAATAAGGTTGATGTACCAGTGACTAGACTCAGTAAAGTAAAGAATTCGTTTAAAGGCCAATGTATACGCCTATACAATAGGATCCCAGAAAACGTTCAAAATTTTTCAATCAACAAATTAAAAAAAATAGTCAAAGAACGTTTGTGTGGTAAGGCTTATTATAAACTTATTGATTTCATGAATGATACCACACCTTGGGAATGAGGTGGCCCCCTGCACGGCTACTTTATACTATTGTACTCTTGTTATGTAGTTTTAGTCATAACATTGTTATATATTTTTTTATTTTAAAAGAACAATTTTCCATGTTTTTGGTAAAAGGTGGCCCCGTGCGAGTTTCTTACGCCGGTTCTTCTCGCCGGGCTATTTTCCGAACCGGTGGTAGGCATCATGTAGGACAATTCTATAAGTGTTATATTATAACCTACATGGAAATAAAAAAAAATTGAGTTTGAGTATATTTTCAATGCTCTGAATTTTCCCCTAATGCTCTGTAATCCGGAACGCCGGTGAAAATTCGAAACATAGAAAATAGAAGTCTGCGCTAATACAATAGAGCTAAAAATGGAAAATTTTAGTGTCGAGCTGTCATAATATAATTTGACTCGACACTCATGTGTTCGATTTTCAAGTATATTATTTTAGCTCAGAGTTCAATTTTCAATTTTCTACAGCCTTTCGGATTCCGGACCGGATAGTCTCAGCCTTACGGATAAAGCTTTAATCTTGACTTGTAGAGTAATACCGAAATACCGAAACGAAACCGAAGTTAGAAATGAAAAGAATGAATCGTAACAACCCACGTGATTAAGGGTCTTCCCACACGTATTACAACCGCACCCCTAGGATTTTTAAAATATTGTACATAGAAATTGACATATTTTGAAAGAAATCTGACAGTAATTTTTGAATTAGGTAATTCGAAAAAACCTATTGCGCGTTGATTACGGAACCCTCCTTAGTCCTGACATGCTCTTGGTTAGGTAATAGGTTATTCTATATTTTGTGCATAAAGCGATTGTTCTATATAAACAACTCTGTATAGTAATTTAATATGAAACATTGCGTAATCTGCAGGAGGACATCTAGTATCGCCACTCCTCCTCAGTTATATTTAGAACTATCAAACACATTTGGTTAATTATAACCTAACCAAAACTTTGTATACTTTTTCAAAAATTACGTTTTTTCCTAACTTGTACGTACTACTCTGTTATAACTAAAAATAAGACCGAAATATAAAGTAATGGGTTCACCCATTCACCCATTCAGTATTCATACTGAAACGATAGTTACCTACATTAAGTGACGCTCAAGTCAGCGTCACTTAATGTAGGTACATCCTTGTCATTTCGGCTAGCAAAGACGGGGACAGCCTATATATAGGAGGGCTCTTAATTCTGATAAGTATTTGGACGTAAAACATTTAAAAAACTGATAGATTCAATCTTAATAAATGATCAAGTGTACAATGAAACAACTAGTAACTGTGCTAATGGGATAAATTGAAATTCCTAGCTCATAAGGTATCAAAGAAATGAAATTCTAGTCATATAATAAGACATAACAATATGTCACTATATTATCTTTAGCCAACTGTTTAGTAAAGTAAAAAGGTAAATTGAAATTCCTTGCTCAAATGCTATCATACAAATAAAAATATACATATTAAAACAAAATTAAGACAGAAAAACGACAGTAAATCTTTCCACTAGTAACTGTATATAAAACTGTGCTAATAGGGCAAATATTGAAATTCCTTGCTCACATGCCATCAAAGAAATTAAATTCTAGACATAAGTATTTAAAATGTATTTAAGACACAAGCTAAATGTGAAATGTTCTGTATCTTTCAAAAGGAATAAATTAGGGAGACACGGTACCTGTCCCGTACTGTCGGCAGCGACACTCAATTTGGTACCGTGTGCAAATCTAATTATACAATAGATTTATTTGTCTGTCCGCCTGTCTGAATTAATTGTGGTAGGTACTGGGGTTCGAATCCCCGCGGCCTCGGTGTGGAAGTCGATTACATTGAGTTTTCAATTTATATATTAGGGAAGTGCGATTTTGAGATAAGTCTTTAGCATTATTTGAAAACAAACTTACATTAATATACATACATTGCAAAGATTGAGTACATAATATGCCTGTATAAGTGCTGTCTATACTAATATAATAAAGAGGAAAGGTTTGTTTGTTTGTTTGCATCGAAAATTCTCCGAAACTACTGGACCGATTTGAATGACATTTGACGCAGATATAGAATAAACTACGGAGAAGGACATAAGTTACTTTTTATTGCAGCAAAATGTACGTTTCTTTCGAGATTTCCTTTCCTCCATCTAGTATACCATAAATCTATTAATGATTAGCTCTTTTTAGATAAAAATATTATACTTACACCATAATATTTTGTCCTTTTACATCTTAGGGTATATCATTTTGACAGTCGCTATCCTATCTCTCGAGATCACGAGCTCTTTAAAATTATAGTAAAAATGGATTATCGAAGTGACACCCTTCAACAGTACACTGTTTTTTTACCGCATTTTATCACTCTACGGTCTATGCAAACGCGATAAGGGGCCGTCCATTAATCACGTGATGCTTTTTACAACTTTTTAGAACCCTCCTCTCCCCCTGGTGATACGTGGTGAGGTTTTATGCTACCCCCCCTCCCCCACCTAAGATCACGTGTATTTTTTTACATAGTAAGCAGGTCATGTTTGAAGAAAAACTTTAACTTAAAAAACAATTTAATCGAATACAGTCAATCAGGGTAACTTTGAATCATCATCGACATATTTTTTAATCAAACTTTTACTATGTTAAGAATTAGTCAAAAGAGTTTAGTTAATCTGTGCTCTCAGGTTGGTTTTCATGCTATAGGTAAAGTTATAAAACGTCTTTAAAAATGACTAATTATATTAAAAACTGGCAATTTTGTCGTGTGTGAAAGTTACCACCTAACTTGGGTAACTTTGACACAAACTAACTTTTAATTAATTTACAGCTTCAGAGTGACAATAATTTATGTTTTTATTAAATATTGATGCAGTGGGGTCATAGACAAGTCAAAAAAACCATAAAGTTATTACATTTAAATATGTTTTTATATACCTTGATAGCAGCAAAGTTAACGAGATTTTTAAACAAAGTTTTGCACTGATTTTTACCCATTATGTTGCGCGCGGTTAAAAACAAAAGTTTTTGGTATTATCTTCTCTTGACAGCTGCTTTTTTTTTAGATTTCGTTTACGAAGTATGTTACGTACACGAATTGTTATTAAATTTTAAGCGCCAATTGTTTTCCACATAAAACAATAGAAAAGAATTTTGTGAACAAACTGTCAAAGTTACCCTCGTGATTCAAAGTTACCCTGAATGACCGTAATTTAAGCAATTAAAAACTATACGAGTCATTTGTCTTGTAAGTATTTAAACAACACTACGAATCTACAACCGATAATAATTTCGGTATGCATAGACTAGATTCGAAAATTAATACACGTGATGTCTTCTTATACCCCCTCCTCCCCCTTGTGATACTTGGTGATTTTTTTTCGGACCCCCCTCCCCCTTTAGGCATCACGTGATTAATGGACGACCCCTAAGAGACTAGTGGATACGCATACATTCGCCGTATGCTTGTAGTAGTGCAATCAAACTGAAAGCTTATTATGTAGCTGTTATCTGTTCCTCTTGAATCTGTGAGATTGCTGCCGCGCTATCACTATAGTGAGCAGGGACCTTAATAGCATATGTTTTGTGTATAAACCCACTTACTAATAAACGCTGTATAAGCTTTGAATAGTTATACAGTGCAGTGTTTTGTTCCCGTCACACAAGTGACATGTTTAATTCTGTAGAAGGAGACAAAACACCACCAAAACACTGTGTAACTATTCAAAGCATATACAGCGTTTATTATTAAGGGGGTAAATGTATAATGTTTGTTTATAACAGTCTCCGTGTTCTAGTGGTTAGAGCTTAGCTCTCGACTCGGACGTAGGTTCGATTCCCGCATTGGAACAACAAAAAATGTTGTTGCCAAGTTTGGTTAGGACAATGCAGGCTGATCACCTGATTGCCTGACAAGAAAGATGGTCCATGCGTCGGATGGGCATGTAAAAATCCGCCCCACTGGGTTATGAGAGTAAAGGAAGAGAGAGTGCTCTTGTGTACTGCGCACACACTTGGGCACTGTAAAATTAATCCTGCGTAACTGGCCTGATTACAAAGGAAACCGGCCATTGTCACCGAAATCGGTGTGAGGTGTTATTGTTACTAACTGTACTAGACAAAATACAAAATTTTCACTTCCTGCAACAAAATAAGTTGATTTATATAAATCCTGGTTCATAAAAGGAGCAAGTTAAATCATATAAGCGGTGCATAAGTAGAACAGGTATGTAATAACATAAGCTTAAAAGCCAAACCCAAAATGATTTCATAAGCAGGCAAATTAGAGTTGTTCCCATTGACATACCATATCTATGGACTTCACGGCAAAATTTATAGTAAAATGCGGTAGGTATAGGGAAAATGAAGATTAAACGCTTTTATCGCCCTCGTTATTTTCCGTATTACATAGGCGGAAAATACGAAATATGAAAAAAAATATATAATTATACTAGAGGTCGCCCAGTGGTAGAAATTCATCTAATTTCATTCATATTATAATTTCAAAGTTTATACTTTTTTTAAGGTTCTGTTGCCTCTTTCATAAAAAAATAATAATTAATAAACAAAATGTATTATTTGTCTATTGAATATAGTACCATATGTACTATAATGTTCCTACTGCATTCAGTAAATAAACAATTAAATTTTGAATTTGAAAGACATGTAACAAACTTCAACGTCTGCCAAAATTGTATCACACGCATGGACTACCGTCTACCATGCGTTTAACTTATAACTTACAAGTTATTAATATGAGGTAGTGTGTAACGTTATTTTTAATAATATAACGTATTTTTAGCATTATAATAAAAATATAAAAATAATTCACTCCTCCTTCGTATCATATTTAATACTGTGCCAAATTTAATACTCCACCGTTTTTATAAGTTTCGTATAAAGGGGTAGGTACGTAGTTTTTGATTCACGTATTAACTTAAATAACATATTATTGTGATATCAATTTGATTTTGTGATAAACATTCAATTTCCTCGGCAGACTCGGGTATTGTCGGATAGTGTGTGTAATATACACGTTACACACATGATAATAATATAATAAGATATAAGGATGTTCAGCCATGTTCAAGCACAGAGTCAAATTCTAAGTAAAATACTCAAATTTTTGCTCACATAAATCGGCGCCATTATATTTGAGACGTCTGTAAATGGTATCTCGACGTCCTTCTCTATGAAACTTCAACGGAAAATTCAAGATAATAGCATTGCCTTGTACGCCTTTGATGAATTATAAATAATAGATCCGTCGACTGGAACGCACTTAAAAGTATATTAAATATGTAAAATAAGCCCAAATTAGTATTATGAATGATGTTAAACTGTTTATTTGTGTAATGCGAGGAAAATTACATGAAACTTAATTATATGGGAATTAAATGTGTTAGCTTACAATTATACTAGCATTTGCCTGCGGCTCCGTCCACGTAAAGACAGAATCCCACGGAAACACTGTACTTTTTCAGCATAAAAAGTGCCTGTTTTAATCCAGAGCTCAAACTATTAGCATACCAGAACCTCAATTCTCGTATTTAAAGTAAACAATTTAAACAGTCAACTTCACTTTGTTTGGATTGAAAGTGTAGCGTCATGTTACCGTGAACGGATTTTATGCCGTTTCGACCAATCAGAGCGCGTTTCACGTTGGTTTAACGTTCATAAAAACAGCTTTTGAGAGTGCAAGCGTGTCGAGACTTGATTGTAATTGTATTAATGCAGGTTTTATTTAGCAGAATTGCCCCCCTGATTTCATCAAAATCCGTTCAGTAGTTTTTGCGTTAAAGAGTAACAAACATCCATCCATCCTCAGAAACTTTCACATTTATAATAGGTAATTAGGTATTAGGTAGTAGTAGGGTTTATTTTTTAATTTTTGCGAAGAAATTCTAATGTCGATTTAATTAGTGAATATCTAACATCTTAATTATGTGACTATTTCCTGATAAAAACCTTCGAACTATAACCACATAATTATAATAATACGATGTGCCAACAAATTTGAACCCTAGTGCCGTGGTTATAAAGTTTAATGTCGTATGGTACAAGTGTAAAAGGTAGCGGGTGGGCCCAGAGAGGCCCCAAACCGCGAGGCCGAAATTGGGGGCCCTGACGTGTGACATGGGCCACTGATATAGTTGACTAACTTCCTTACAAAGTTATCCCATAATGGTCTCACTTATTGCCCTTACAAGAATCTTTTGTCTATACTATCTATACTAATACTAATATAATAAAGAGGAAAAGTTTGTTTGTTTGCTTGCATTGAATAGGCTCCGAAACTACTAGACCGATTTTGATAAACTTTGGCACAGATGTAGAGGAGACCACGGGGAATGACTTAAGCTACTTCATATCGCGGAAAAATGTACAGTTTTTGCGAAATTAGCTTTTGCGCGGACGAAGTCGCGGACATAATCTAGTAAGTAATAATATTTAAGAATAAGAATATTATATATTCAAAAATATAGCATAAAAGGATGGTACAATGTTAAATTACACTAGTATTTGACAGATTTACCTCGATTTGCAAATGATTTATCTATAAATAATAGTAATTTTAATGTGGTTATATACTTTTAACTTTATATCATTTTTCCACTGGATAACCCAAAAATATATCCATAACAATTACCAACTTATTAATTAAATACAACAAATATTTATTTGTTTGTGCATTAATTAAAAATTATTAACATCACAATTTTTCCAATTACTGAATGAGCAATTTTAAAAACGTTGTGGATTTCCTTCGCGTATTTCTAATTTTTAAAACGCAAAATTGAACAGATTTTTTTTATAAAAACAAACCCAAATTAATGACAGCCGTTTTCAAAGCGCGGATAAAAAATATTGGCTTTTGAAAAGGGCAATCCATGCATCTAATTACATAAAAATGGCGCAGGCATGAAATACGCCGATAAAATCATGGTCGTTATCTGAATAAAGTCATTTCCATTCAAATGTTCGAGAGCAGTATGGAGACCATTCCGCTGGACCGGCGTTGTGGGACAAGTCATAAGCGGTTAGATGGTAGACTTTGGGTTTTTAGTAGTTAGTAGACCTCTATTATATAAATAGTACAGATACACCTTTAACTTTATAAATATTAAAACGTTATTACATCATTAAACTAAGACAATATTACATCATTATACTAAGACAATATAACAATATTACACATTTGCCTCCTTCATCATAAAAATATTTAAATCACGGATACGCTAATCTATGTTGCTATCTTTTTGCATGATGTTTTCTTGTGAGTTTTCCAACGTATCAGACAAACATAGCAACATGGATTTGTGGATCCGAGGAGTAATTATTTATGTTAATAAGGAGCTTATTGTGTAGCCCACAGCATACTATTTGGCTGCTTGCTCAAATTTCGACATAGTCACCGCATACGGAGTGCATTTCTGACAAGCATTGACACACATCTCGCTGCTGTCCCTTCTCGCCGCCGCGCTGCCGTCGCGAAATTCGACTCAGTGGCCTAAGTGCCTTTACACAAGGATTTGTGTAATATTATGTATTTTGAGCCGCGGATCATGCGGCACTGTATCTACAGCGGCGGCGGGAGCTGTTTGATTGCTATTATTTAACGCTAATCTTATTTATATCATATTTTGTGTATGCGAAATAAGTATATATTAATACCAATGTGTTTGTGAGAAAGTAGAATAAATTTTAAAAAATCTTGAAAAACAGCGAAATCCTACTACTATTATAAACGTGAAAGTTTGTGAGCATAGATGTATGGATGTTTGTCACTCTTTCACGTAAAAACTATTAAACATATTTTTATGAATTTTGGTATGGTAGTAGTTTAGGCTGTGGATTCAAACATAGGCTTTTATCCCTAAAAAGTACAATATTGCCGTGGGATACTTTATTTACGCGAGCGGAGCCGCAGGTAAAAGCTAGCACATTATATTTAACCATGACGATTTCGTATGTGAAAATACAAGAAATGTGTCCCGCTACCGCTTGTAATTTACACTAGCGTATTTAGCGATACGAGTGTTCGCAGGGGGATTTCGTACGGCAGTTAAGGTGCGGTGTAAAAGTGTTGGGCCAAACAAACGGTCCACTGCGGCGGGGACATAAAACTATAACTATACTACACCGGGGACGAATGAATGTCTATGGACTTTAGGCATTTTCTATGGAACAATATATTACGACAAACAAAGATAATATTAGGTTAGATGAAAGCGTAATTACACCTGGATATAACAACATAGACAGCATAAGTAATAAATAAATGTGTTTTGTATTTGTATATCTGCAGGGGGTGCGGAAATCTCTCTTATATTTTAACTCTATGATTAACAATTTGTTGACTATCTGCACTTCTCCATGGGTTTAAATTATTAAAGTAATTATTCGAAATTAAATGCGAATGAAAATTGTACAATCTCATAGTATTGTCGTTTGTGGTCGACGCTTTTTAAACGGCGGGCCATAAACGTGCAATGGCTTTTACAAGACTACTAGGATGAACTAGAGCAAGGCTGCTCAACCCCAGGCCCGCGGGCCACACCGTGGCCCGCGAAAGGATTTTAATTGGCCCGCGCAAGTACATCACATTACACATTGACTGTATAAACAAGTTACCCTATTGCGCTTGTCCTGAGAGTAACTGAAGCAGTAAATGTTAGTGGCCCGTCGTTAACGACTGAATCCACGGTTTGGCCCGACTTTTCAAAAGGTTGAGCAGCCGTGAACTAGAGTATTCTACTAATATTATAAATGTGAAAGTTTGTGAGGATGTATAGATGGATGTTTGTTACTCCTTCACGCAAAATCTACTGAACGGATTTTGATGAAATTTGGTATGGTAGTAGTTTAGGCTCTGGATTAAAACATAGGGTACTTTTTATCCCAAAAAATACCAGTTTCCCTAGGGATACTGTATTTACGCGGGCGGAGTCGCGGGCAACAGCTAGTCATAAATAGGGCATCGAGACCGGTTTTACCCGAAACCGAAAACCCGGGTTTTCCCGGGTTTACGGGCCTACAACAAAACCCGGTTTTCAAAATATTGAAAACCGGTTTTCGGTTTTTTCGAGCTTTTTTTCATTATGAAATTCTACAACAGTTTATAACAGTTAGTCACAAACCGAACGTTATAGTGGCTTGTGATTGTCAATGTAGAATTTTAGAATAATAGTTATAATGTTTCCATGTTGTATGTAGTACATTTGTGGGCACGGTAGTGCCCCCGCCCCGCTAGGACGAGTGAGCGAAGAGCAGGGGCATTACCAGACTACCAGTGGCAAAGGCTGGTTCTACTTCATAGGGAAGCCGTAGCATGTATAATAGGTTGGGATTTGGATAAAGGTCTTCAAAAGGTAAGGGGTAAGGGAAGCCGATAGGAATGGAGTTATAGGAACCCCTAGCCACTGCAGACTACCTTTTCTCGAAGCGATTCGTCGATTTTTTGCACCTTAATAACTTGGTATAATATAATATTCGGTTCCATCAGCACTCAGCGCGAATTGCTCTCCGTTCCCATGATACCCAAAAGTCAAGTGGGCCTAACGGAATCCGTCCCATTGTGTTGAAAATGTCTGCTCCAGAGTTGGCACCGGTCTTAACGCATCTTTTTCGGCTCACCTGCTTATGGCACAGTCCTGGCATCTTGGTAGACAGCTTTGGTGTGCTATCGCCTGCCCTGTTCATACTGCATATCAATGATAATATGTGATGACGACAGTACGGGTGATGGCATACACAGGTCGCCCGAACATCTCTCGGCAAAACGTCATTGAGAGTCGAAACGAACTTGTCTCTCTAATTAAGATTTCATTGGAGAAGATCTCTGAATGGGGTAGACTTAACTTAGTCCAATTCAACACCTCTAAGATATATGTTTGCGCGTTCATCGCTAATAAGTTATCGATGGTCGTATGTCCTCGTTTTAAAAGCATACCCATAACTGTCTCCTCCAACATTGGAAATTGGAATACTTTATACTTGGTGTTAGCATATCGAGCGAGGTCTAGTTCCGATATCATCTGGAGGGCAAGGCCAAGTTAGCCTCCAAGAAGCTTGGTGTTCTGAACAGGTCAAAGCAGTATTTCAGTCCGGTCCCACGCCTACAACTCTATAAGGCGCAGGTTCGGCCTCACATGGAATATTGTTCTCATCTCTAGGCAGGAGCGCCAAAGTACCAGCTTCTCCCTCTGGATCGTATCCAACGAAGGGCCGCTCGAATTGTCGACTGCCATAGTATTTCAAACAGGCTTTACTTCTAGAGATGAGCATCGCTCTGCATCTTATATCGGTTATATTACGGGGAGTGCTCCGAAGAATTGTTCGGACTTCTACCTGCTGCAACTTTTCGCCACCGTTTCAAGGGACAAAATATTTATCATCCTCATCACCTTGATGAGTGGCAGTCCTCCACCGTGCACTTTACCCGAAGCTTTCTGCCGCGCACTGTAAAACTCTGGAATGAACTGTCGCCAACAGTATTTCCGGACCATTAGGACCTGCACACCTTCAAGAAGGCAGCGTATTCCCTCCTAAAAGGCCGGCAAGGCACTTCTGTTTCTACACGCCTTAACTCTACAAGCCTAACTTTACAAACTCTACACTTTAGTCAAATTATGTGGCTTGGCCATTTCGTCAGGCAACGTATTTTGACTAAGGTGTAGAGTTTGTGAAGTTATTGATTACTTTACATGAAAATGTTTATGGTGGGATCACATTTTACCAGTATAACGTTGTAACAACAGAAAGCAGCTGATAAAAGTAAATTTTCGGATATTCCTAACAAAATTCTATAAAATCAACAAAAAACCCGAAATACCCGAAAAAACCCGGGTACCCGGTTTTGAAGATGGCTGGGACCGAAAAACCCGGTTTTGTAAAATATGACCGGTCTTCGATCCCCTAGTCATAAACTAATACCAAATTAACCGTTGACCACGAATATTGGAGACGTTGTAATTTTGAGGCGCGGGTCTCTTGTTTTGTGATGATAGTAAAATGTTCACCTAGGCTAGCCTATTTGTTTTTGTTTGTTGCCAAACTACAGTTCATGTTCCTTTAAAGATCTTTTCAGATAGGCAGGCTTTATCACAATTCACAATATTTTCCTTCACCGCTTTAGCATCAGTTCATACAGAACTTTATTCACCACACAAGGAGATACGTTTAATGATCGCAGGACTTCGATAAACGAGCTGGCTAGAACCTCAATTCTCGTATTTAAAGTAGACTTTCATTTCACTTTGATTGGATTGAAAGTGAAGCGGCATGTCACCGTGAACGGATTTTATGACGTTTCGACCAATCAGAGCGCGTTTCACGTTGGTTTAACCCTTTCAGGACCATAAGAAAAGTGGAGGATATATAAATATGAAAGTTGTACAAAATAGTTAATTATGCAACTAATAAACATAATCTTTAATAAAAATCAAAAAAATATTTATAGGTTTTTTGGAAATTGTTGGGAAGCAATTTTCCCTATGGTCCATAACGGTAACACATTAGCCTTACAACAGTCATTTTACGTATTCGATATTTTATCAATATTTGAAGTATTTTTTATTCAACTTTATTATTACGGTAGGAAATATATATAACTACAATATAAAAACTAGATATTATATAGTACCTAACCAAACAGTGTATTTTCTTAGCATAACAAAGAAGACTTTACATAGAACAAAATTCCTCTTAGTCTTGTATTTTGCATAGGAGATTTTACCATCAGGTGCAGTCGATACTGTAGCTATCACTGAGCGAATACGATAATCTATGTCATAACACTTTTTGCATCACTAACTTCTGCATTACCTACTAAAGAAATGTAGATTTTAGTGCACCTGTTCAAATCGAATATTTGGCATAATGTTGGTCATAAATGGTAGGTACTTCTATACATATAAGGTTATGTAGACCAGATATCTGAAAACGATGAAACAACCTAATACCTATAAATTAGAAGTAGAGACTTTCCTAGAAAAACTATTTGTTTACTTGATAACCGAGCGAATCCGGTGACGCCATGGAGCAATTATAATTTGCTTCATGGGTGACGCGCAGACAGCTGTAGATGGTGTTGGTGAAGGAGGAACGTGTTCTTGAAAGTCAATTTCAATTTCAATACCAGGAACCCCATGCGTCAAAATTACTACGGCTTTTTTGAGTTGCAAATCGTTTTATTCATCACTACTCACTACTACCATCAACCAAGATCAGTAGAATTTCATAATTCTTGAGGTTTTATATCTCAAGTCCTTTACGAAATATATTCCGCTATAATATCGACAAAATATCCAGCGTAATTTAAAAAATCAATACAAAATATAGAAATAATTTCATATAAATTGTGCATACAATAGACTAATATATGGAGGAATTAGTATCCCTTACCGACCATAGGGAAGCTGATTTCCCTTTTGGTTTATGACGATTTATTTCAATATAAATCATAAATAATGGTTTTGAATAATATCTCAAATATAAAATTACTTACCAGGGAATAATTTTAGCTCAATAAAAAACAATATAAAACGCTTTAACGTCACTAAAAACTTTTGTAAAAAATACTGAAAAGGTGCTAAGCAAACTGTTATTTTCCAATTTCTATAAAAAGTATACTGCAATGCCTACGTTATTTTGACATAAAAAAAAATTATTAAGGTAACATTCAACTACTAATAAAAGAAAAGTATTTAGGCATTGGCCTTATAACTTTTGATATTTTTCTAATTATTTGCTAGGGAAGCATGTTTCCCCGTGGTCGTCAAAGGGTTAACGTTTAAAAAACACCGTTTGAGAGTTTTAGCGTATCGGGACTTGATTGCAATTGTATTAATGCAGGTTTTATTTAGGAGAATTGAAGCTCTGGTCTGCGTATCGCGGCATCGCTCTCGCAATTTATATCTGCTTATGTATTGACTAGTGTACAGTTCAATTTTGCATCGCTATGTTAAAATGCAGAGCCGTACTGTCGTGTTTTTTTTTTTTTTTTATGAAATATGGGGGCAAACGAGCAAACGGGTCACCTGATGGAAAGCAACTTCCGTTGCCCATGGACACTCGCAGCATCAGAAGAGCTACAAGTGCGTTGCCGGCCTTTTAAGAGGGAATAGGGTAATAGGGAAGGGTAGGGAAGGGAATAGGGTAGGGGATTGGGCCTCCGTTGCGTCTCATTTGCTGCATTCTCTTGCATGCAAGTTTAAACAGTAACCCAAAGATTTCAAATCTCAAAATAGGCTATGACGAACATTTGACAGAACAAATCTAAATACAAGTTAAGTTACGCCATCTTGGTTTTCACCATACTTCTAATGTCAGCCATCTTGTTTGTACTTTATTTCAAATGTCAAAATGGCCCCAAAATTTCAAAATTGGCGCCATTTAACTGGATACACTTTTTGCCTCAACATGCCTCGTCTATAATATATACGTCTATGCAGTAACCAAGTATATTATTCCCACTGAGCTTGTGATTCATTATACGTACCTAAACACCAAAAAATACATTTTCAAAGTCTATCGAAAAAGTAATTCATCACTGAAAATGTTATAAAACCCTGTTTTGCATTCGTTAAATAAACCATAACCTTCGGGATAAGGAAGTATTTCAAAAAATCAGGTTAAATAATATTATCAAATAGGAAATTTTCGCTCCCATCTTTCCTTCATTACGCGTTGCCCTGGCACAGGTTGCTAGGATACGGAAATAAATAACCCCATACGGAGCCCTACGGGACGTAATAATACGCCACTGATTTGACAGTGGTGGCGTCAAATGAACCCCCTTTGATGAAAAAGATAGTGGAATATCTCCAGCGGTAATAAAAAACAAATTATTTTATTTCGAATGAACAAGGTTTGAAATATGTAAAATGTACTGGAACATTTAATTAAATTTTTTATTAGATCTGGATACAAAAAGGGAGGTCATATTGTATCTGGATAAACCTAGACGTATAAATACAGAATTTTGATGTCAGAAGCGATGTAGTATTTAAAAAAATATTTTTAAACTATCAAATTATTTAACTTTGATGCGGTTTTTTAATTGAAATCTTATTTCCTGCGAACAAAATTTAGTTCCTACTTACTTAATTCGTTACTAACGAAGGTTGTTAGTAACTTCTTACACCCGTATCATTAGTTGTTTCCTCAGATCCGCCTCGACTCAACCTCATATGAGGTATCCTTGAGAAGTTCCTCGAGTTTGGTATTTTTAAACATAATTTCTACCTCAACTGTTTTCTCCTCCAGTAAGGTTGAGTGGCGATATGACATCATGGAAAAATATATTTTTTTATGTTAACACCAACAGTAACCATTAAAACTCGATCCAAATTTTACAGAATGATGAATATTTATGCGCTGTATAAATTATACGGAATTTCGTAAAGTAAAGATCCAAAAAATTCTCCATGCTTATCTTTAAATAATTGTAATAATTTTTTTTTAATTTATTACAATTATTTAATAAAATAAATGTAATCCCTCTGTAATTGCGTAATTGCTTCAAATAATTCCACTCTGTTTGTAAAAAGAATTGATATAAATGTCGGAAATAGACGCTCGAGGGAGCCTCAAGGTACGTCCTGAGGTACCTTAAGTTTGACAGTTGATTCCTCGACTCGCGTAAGGAAATTCCTCAAGTCGAGGGAATTTTGTTGAACTAATGATACAACTTTCGTGGATTGAGGTTGAGTCGAGTGGAGGAAATCTCGAGGTAACAACTAATGATATGGGTGTTAGTCTTGTTCGCAGGTCCACTTCCTGAGGATGATCCGGGTTCGGGGCGAAACGCGCGTCGAGTTTTGCAACCTGTATGGTGGTGTGAGGTTTTGCACGATCTTGCTGACATTGTTGCTTTTGTGGTGGCGGTGTTTACACGATCTTGTTTCTAAGTGTTAATGATAAGAACTGTGGAAGGAGGGAGGTGCTTTACGCATGCTTATGCGTGCACTCACACATTTGCTTGCAGGTTGTGGGTATTTTTGGCGAGATATTGCTAGATATTTATTAAATTGTATATTTGAAAACCTTGTACAAAATATTTTCAGGATTTAAATTGCATTTCATATAACATATTTAACATGCAATATAAGTCAACATATAATATTATTCCCATACAAAGGCAATCCCGAAGGGTGCGCGCCCATTAGACGAGATATATGATTATGCCCACAATACATTCATTTTAATGTGCCCTTTTACAGAATCACGGGGAAAACCGGCGTAATGTATGTGCCGGAAAAAACAATGCTCCTACTGATCTTTATGTTTACCTGGGAGGATTATAAATGCGATGGGATGTTTATGAGGAAGGAATTGGGCCCTTAATAGGACATGTCGGTGGCGCCACCAGAAAATATTCTGCATTGCTGTAAATCTGTACTTCAAATGACAAAGGTATTGGTATAGGTATGAATCACATAATACCAGGCACTGTGGTGTTCACACCACGGTGATAGGCTTAAATGATCTCCTTTTCGGCAATGGGACATTTCACATTACACTGCCTACCTTCCTATCCGCATGCATCAAGATGCAATGGCTGTGTTATATTTTGTTTTGTTACATATAGGCACATTATTCTGTTTTTGTTCATTGTGTAATATCTATGTTTTGTTATTGTTTTTCGTTTTATGTTAGTTTATTTCATATTATTGTGTTTTTCTATGTATGTAATGTAATGTCTTATTTTTCGAATAAATGTTTTATTATTATTTTTATTATGGAATGCTAAATCTGCGTAGATTTGGCTTAACCACCACCGGTGTAACTTTTGAGTTAGCCTTCTCAAAGACACTTGATAATTATGAAGAACAATGAATTTGTGGATGTAGCGGCAGCCGTTGCTTGCCGTCAGGTGATCCGTCTGCTCGTTTATCTTTGCTTTATGCAAGTCTAGATGAAATTACACCCGCGGCGCGCCGAGATTCTTAGGTTGTTGTAGGTATTCTCGAAGTATAAAACAATAAGCAAATAGAGCGCAAAGAACATCTGAGTGAAGCCACTAAAGCGATCACTTATTTTCTTTAGTGCTAAACTAAAAGAGATGTTTGATTTTGGGCCATCTCTATGTACACTACATAAGTATATAAGAAAAAATATGGGAATTTCATAAAAATACAAAAAAAAAAACATTTGAAGAAGGGTACATGCGTACAAAAATGATTATTTTAAGAGTTTACAAGTTACGATCTATTCGTAGTCAATACGTTAAAATTGCCGATTTCCAATAGATGTTGTTTTGTGTGATGAATGGATATAATAAAAAAACGGCTAAGTGTGAGTCGCACTCGTGCACCGAGGGTTCCGTACAAACCTGTATTGATTTTATTACAGCTTAGGTATTATAAGCCTGAGACCTGAGTATTAAATATGAATATCAATTTAATAACTCTACGCGTTCATGAAGAAAGGGGTAGTAAGTTTAATATTATTAAAAATATTTTATTACATGATGTAACTAAAAATTTACAGTTTTCGCAATTTTTACTTTATGTGTGCTGTAAGACGTTACTTCGTACCAAATTTCAAGATTCTGAGTTCACGGGAAGTAGGTTTTGATTCCCTTGCGAATGTCGAAAATTTGCGGAAATCTGAGTCATAAACGGTTGCATTTTTGGCTTATAAGTTTTATTTTTTGACAGCTTCAAGGAACCGTAGACATGAATATCTATATATATAAAAGAAAGTCGTGTTAGTTACACCATTTATAACTCAAGAACGGCTTAACCGATTTGGCTGAAAATTGGTAGGGAGGTAGCTTAGAACCAGGAATAGGACATAGGATACTATTTATCGCGGTAAAATGTACGGTTCCCATGGAATACTGTATTTACGCTTTTACGTAAAAACTACTTAACCGATCATCATGAAATTTGGCACAGATATAAAGTAGAGCACGGGAAAGGACATAGGCTACTTTTTATTGCAGAAAATGTACGGTTCCCGTGGAATATTGTATTTACGCTTTTACGTAAAAACTACTTAACCGATCATCATGAAATTTGGCACAGATATAAAGTAGACTACGAAGAAAAACATAGGTTACTCTTTATTGCATAAAAATGTACGGTTCCCGTGGAATACTGTATTTACGCTTTTACGTAAAAAAACCGATCTTATACATAAAAGATCCGATAACTTAACCAATCATCATGAAATTTGGCACAGATATAAAGTAGACCACTGGGAAGGACATAGGCTACTTTTTATAGCGGGAAATGTATGGTTCCTGTGGACAACTGTATTTACGCTTTTACGTAAAACTACTTAACCGATCATCATGAAAATTGGCACAGACATAGAGTAGACTACGAGGAAGAGTATAGGTTACTATTTATCGCAGAAAAATATGTTTGGGGATTTAGTAAATAGGGGATTTAGGGATTTACAAATAATGTGATTTACGCGACGATACTCAAAGGAAAATTCGAAGGTGAGGAAGTTCTCATTCCGAAGATCCCGATGATCCCTACCGAATACCGATATGCCGTTTGAGTTCAAACGACTTCAATTTCCGATCCGTCTTGCATTCGCCGTGACCATTAATAAGTCACAAGGCCAATCCTTGAAAGTTTGTGGTCTGAATCTACAAAATCCATGTATTTCACCTGGTCAATTATACATACATACATACATACATATAATCACGCCTTTTTCCCGTAGGGGTAGGCAGGACTGCCTCTTTCCCGTAGGGGTAGGCAGAGACCACTTCTTTCCATTTGCTACGATCCTCACATACTTTTTTCGCTTCGTCCACTTTCATTCTTACTATCCATTCCTCCTTTTACATTCAACGTAGCCAAGCGTCTATCCATGGTCCGCTTTTCGCCTCCGCGAGAAACGAGACGTGATGGGTGGCGAACCACATCGCCGCCATTTTGGATAATTAAATTATTTTGATTATCCATTGCTTTTCCACGGATTGGTGGAGAGGGTAGGAATAGGGAAAGGGAAGGATAGGTGGTGTGGAAAGGAAGATTGGTAGTTAGAGTGGGAGATAGGGAATGTAGGATATTACCGTCCAGGAGGGCAAGGGATAGGACAGTAATAGCTAGGGAAGCCGGAGTCGCATACCCGTATACTATACCACAACTACCGGACAGGTAAGTTGGGAGGAGTATCCCATGACAACTGGTCAATTATATGTGGCATATTCTCGGATCGGAAGACCATCTGCGTTATTTATTCTTGCGCCTGACAATAAAACGAAAAATGTCGTCTATTACAAGATGCTTTACTGAAGACCCATGCACCAAATACATGGCCCATTTTAACAATCATTATAATAATTGATTTCTTTTTAATTATATATATTTCCCTAATGAAAAATTTGCACATAATGAAATCCAAAATATGCTCATTTATTGCCTCTGAGGTAGAACAAAGTTTGCCGGGTCAGCTAGTTTGATATAAATTCAAGCTTGATATCTCCACCTGAGAACTCGAAGAAAGAGAGAAAGTATTGATAGACAGACGGACGGACAACAAAGTGATCCTATAAGGATTTCATTTTTCCTTTCGAGGTACGGAATCCTAAAAAGTATCAGTTTTTAGTATTTTTTTATCCAATTACTGCTTAGAACCTATTGTTGGATGAGAATATTTAAAAAGATGCAAGCAGGTTTTCTCTTTCTGAACATGCGTATACGTACACAAATGTGCGTGTGTTTCTTGTGTTTTGTTTGTTTGTTTTTATTTGTTTCTTGTTCTTGTTGTTTTTTTTTGTTTGTTTCTTTCGACAGTTCAAGTGCCTTACGCACACATGTTTATAAAGGTGGCTTCACTCTTCTCGTCGCGTGCGCTACATCTGCCAATAGTTTTATAATCTGAGGTTGTAGGGAAAAATTGGCGTCAGTGAAGCCTGCAAAAACTAGTCGTATAAGCTATAGGAAATCTTTACACTCGAATCATAAGACAGCCAATATCTGGTGACGTATGGGGCCAATCTCTGGATCTGGGGGCCAGCGGCCTACAGGAGAGCGATTGCGTCATCGATCACCGCCCGATACAGGATTATAGGGCCCGTACACACTGGGCGAGGAGGGGTTCTTATCGCGATTCTAATGAAAAGTTTACTGAAAGACTGATTACTGTAGTACTCTACAAGATGCGAGACTTAACTTCCTCCGTGGTCTAGTGGTTCGAGCATTGGCTCTCGACTCGGAGGTCGACTCGGCGAACAACAAAAAATGTTGTTTCCAAGTTTGGTTAGGACAATGCAGGCTGATCACCTGATTGTCTGACAAGAAAGATGATCCATGCGTCGGAGGGGCATGTAAAAAGTCGGTCCTGCGCCTGATCTCTCGCCAGTCGTGTCGGTCATCCGTCCCACTGGGTTATGAGAGTAAAAGGAAGAGAGAGTGCTCTTGTGTACTGCGCACACACTTGGGCACTATAAAATTACTCCTGCGTAACTGGCCTGGTTTCAATGAAACCGGCCATCGTCACCGAGATCGGTGTGGGAGTTATTATTATTATTACTCTACAAGATGTTGATGACCTTCTTACATAAATAGCATACAGCTGCAGATTCCAATAAGCAAACATTTCTCAGACGACAGAAGTGAAAACTTCAAAAATTCCCATTCCATCTATTCACCCGACTAATTTTGATGAAATATGGTAAGGTTGTAGTTTAAGCTTTGGATTAACACATAGGATACTTTTCGTCCCAAAAATGCGAGAATGTGAGCGGAGCCGCGGGCAAAAGCTAGGCTCTATAATTTACGTATTCCGATTATAGTTTTAAAATATAAAAAGTAAACTAGCTGTTGCCCCAAGGCTCCGCCCGCATAAATACAGTATCGGGAAAACTTTTTTGGGATAAAAAGTAGCCTATGTTTTAATCCAGAGTACGATTTACTACCATACCAAATTTCATCGAAATCCGTTCAGTAGATTTTACGTGAAAGAGTAACAAACATCCATCCATTCATCCTCACTAACTTTCACATTTATAATACTAGTAGGATTAGTAGGAAGTCAGCTAGTACTAGTCATTTTTTTATTGTTATTTAAAAAGACTCCACAGTATATACTCAGTTGCTACTGAACGAAAACTAAACGATGCTTCGTTTAGCACTAGTAAAGTATTCGAAACATATTGTGGAGTTTAAATATAATTAATGATAGTAAACGTAAAAGTGATTAATGTAGAAGGATAAAATTAATAAATTAGAAACAGATGTGGCATACATTTTAATAGTTAAGTATTTCTTTGTTTGTATTAGAATGTTTCCCGCGACTTCATGCGAGCAATATAGATTCCGCAACCGTATTTTACATACATACATACATATCACGCCTTTTTCCCGTAAAGGGGTAGGCAGAGACCACTTTTTGCCACTTGCTACGATCCTTACATGCTCGTTTCGCTTCGTTCACTTTCATTCTTACCATCCATTCCTCCTCTTACATTCAACGTAGCGAAGCGGCTCTCCATGGTCCGCTTTTCACCTCCGCGAGAAACGAGACGTGATGGGTGGTGAACCACATCGCCGCTATTTTGGATAATTAAATTATTCTTATGATTATCCATTGCGTTTCCACGGATTAGTGGAGAGGGTAGGAATAGGGAAAGGGAAGGATAGGTGGTGTGGAAAGGAAGATTGGTAAGTTAGAGTGGGAAATAGGAAATGTAGGATATTACCGCCCAGGAGGGTAAGGGATAGGACAGTAATAGCTAGGGAAGCCGGGGTCGCATACCCGTATACTATACCACAACTACCGGACAGGTAAGTTGGGATGAGTATCCCATGACATGTAGCCTATGTCCTTCCGTAGCCTGTAACCTAATGTACTTTATTCAGTACACTGGAATTTACATTGCAAGAACGGCGCCGCTTTATGCAGAGTTGCAGACCGGTTTAGTTTGTGATTCGAATTCTTACAATTAAACGCGTATCTTCTAACTTATTAAGTAGTATATAAAGTTCAATTTAATATAGCTATCTTAAAAATGCAGCGCCGCATCTCATGTCGTGTCGTTTCGGTTATTGACGCTCATATGACAACAAAAACCGCGTTTTACATTAGAATGCCCCAAAGTTCAGACCTCACAGCACGAGGTCCAGTGTGTACTCACCCTATAGGGACCCTAATAATGATCAAGTATTTCTATTGAGGGGCGATATTAATAAGTAGATACGCTCAGGGCCTCTGATCCGCGACACGCAATGTCCGCTTTACAAAAATCTCCACCGAAAATATTGTATAGATTACGAGATGCCCGCGACTTCGTGCGCGCAAAAGTTAATCTTGCGGAAACCGCATACTATTTCGAGATAAAAAGTAGCCTATGTCCTTTTCCGTGGTCTACTCTATATCTCTACCAAATTTCATCAAAATCGGTTCAGTCGTTTCGGAGCCTACTCAATGCAAACATACAAACTTTATAGTATAGGTAAATCACTATCACATGGATGAGGTAGGTTGTAGGTGTAGGAGTATTTGGAGTAAGTAGTTAGCGTAGGCTATTAAAGGTATCATTATTGGTGAAGAAACTGTAGGTATATGTAGGTAGTTATTTATTTATTCTAGTATTAGTTAAGACACAACTTTTTTTTAATGAAATGGACCAGGAAACGAGCAGACATATCGCGTAATGGTAAGCGATTACCGTTGTCCATGGACACCCGCAACGCAAGAAGAATTACGTGTAAGTGTAACTCCTCTGGTAGGTTGCGCACTTGCATTCCAGAACCTCAATTCTCGTATTTAAAGTAGACCTTATTTTACTTTGATTGGATTGAAAGTGTAACGACATGTTACCATGAACGGATTTTATGATGTTTCGACCAATCAGAGCGCGTTTTACTTTGGTTTAACGTTCATAAAAACACCTTTTGAGAGTGTAAGCGTATCGGGACTTAATTGTAATTGTAATAATGCAAGTTTTATTTAGCAGAATTGCCCCTCTGATCATCAAGACCTCCCGTGGTATGTAACCAGTCGAGCCGGCCCATTCGTGTCGAAGCATGGCTGTCCAAAGTTATCTGTTGGGTACAGCCAGTTACTAATAGAGCTAATATTGGTAAACGAAAGGAATTGAGGATCGTTTTCGTTAAGCGATAGGTTCAAGAATTTTTTCTGAACAAATTGAAGGAAGTTTTCCGCACGCGCTATCGCGTCGGTAGCCGGTAGATTGTAAATATAAATAATCGCCTCCTTTTTGGGAAGTCGGTTAAAATCCAAAAGGCATGTATTTAAACTTGCGACAAAACAATTAAATTTTGGATGTGAAAATACCCAATATTGAATACTAAATTACCAAGTTGGCGAAAGAATGTAAGGAACAAAAAAATTACTAATCTGGTGACTAAATAATACCACTGAATTTTCCAAACTAGCAGACAGATTATGTTTTAGCGACTAAATAACCATCTTGGCGACAATTTGTGAGTACACATTTAATTTAAGAATAGGCACATATATTTTCCCTGATGTAGGTTACTCAAAAACCATACAAGCAGCGAAACGAGCGCACACAAAAAAACCATAAAGGAGCGTACAAATTTCCCAATTTTTTATTTTTCTCGGTTTTAGGGAGGTGTAGATTATTGTGTAGATTAATTTTGAAATTTAAAAATGGCGTATATTTATTTTTCGTAAAATTGATATGGGTGTCGTTTACCAGGTTTTTGGGAGTGCTGGATACGAAAATGACATTCGTTTTGAAATTCCAATATGGCGGACATACTTAATTTCATAAAAATAATATGGGTGTCCTTTTATTGGTTTCTGGGGATCTCATAAAATTGATTCTATCTCGGAAACGGTGCATCCTATTGGAAAAATAATGAAAATTTCGCCCCCCTTTGGAAGCCCGCAACATCATATTTTCTTCATGATGGGAGAAAAAAAAATCGAAAATCCTGAATTTTCCAACATCTCTACAGCTTTATACATCTAGGAATGTATCTCAATGTAGAGCATTTACTATGTTTTTATAAAGTTGATTCTATCTCGGAAACGGTGCATCCTATTGAAAAAATAATGAAAATTTCGTCCCCCTTAGAAACCGCGCAACATCATATTTTCTTCATGATGGGTGAAATTTTTTTTCGAAAATCTTGAATTTTCCAACATTTCTATAGATTTATACATCCGTCGTATCTGAATGTACAGCATTACTTCTTTTTTTATAAAATTGATTCTATCTCGGAAACAGTGGATCCTATTGAAAAAATAAGGAAAATTTCGTCCCCCTTAGGAACCCTGCAACATCACATTTTCTTCATGATGGGAGAAAAAAAAATTCGAAAATCCTGAATTTTCCAACATTTCTATAGATTTATACATCCGTCGTATTTCAATGTACCGCATTACTCCTTTTTTTATAAAATTTATTCTATCTCGGAAACGGTGCATCCTATTGAAAAAATAAGGAAAATTTTGTCCCCCTTAGAATCCCCGCAACATCATATTTTCTTCACGATGGGAGAAAAAAAAATCGAAAATCTTGAATTTTCCAACATTTCTATAGATTGATACACCCCTCGTATCCCAGTACAGCATTGTCATATTTTTTTCTGTAGTCGCTTCTATCTCAGAAACGGTGCATCCTACTGCAAAAGTAATGAAAATTTGCTTCCCCTTATTAATCTAGAAATCGCATATTTTCTTAATGAATGGCAGAAATATTCATGAATCCTGAATTTTTAAAAATTTCTATACCTACATAGCTGGTACTTTGAACTACATAACACACTGTAATAATAATCATCAATCCTAATTAGCATCCCAAAGTCTTTTAATTTAGTATTCATATTCATTTTCCGAAGATTGAATATTCTCCATTTTGGAAAATGAAATTGGAAGACAATTTTGTAATCAGAACCCCCAGAAACCGGGAAAAGGACACTCATGACAAAGAAAAACATACTCCAACAGTATCCAAAAATAGGATTTTCCGTAGCCTGCAAATTGAATTTTTAGCAGCCATTAATTTATCAACCAAATCTGGTTTTATAGCTGCTTATATGGTATAATGGTCACCAACTCGGAAATTAAGTCACTAACTTATAAATGTCGGTGCTAATTTGGATTAAATTTCGCCTCTTTTTATCTGCCGACTTTAGAATTTTTTGTCACCCGAGTGTTTTCGCCAGTTTAGTAATTTAGTCGCCAACATATTAATTCGCTGCCAAATTCAGTAATACAGTATGCTCACGTGCAGCCGCCAACTTATTTTTTGTTCGCTCGATTAATTATATCCCAATCCAAAATACAACAGAAATTCTTTTATCCAGCATTTTTAGTCGGTAAAAGCAGTTTTGTTCTTCAGTTTGTAATTGTTCTATGGCAAATCGGCAATAGAGGCGTTGAGTTAAGATTATTATTAACATCACTTTCATAGTATTTAATATATTGAGCTGTTAAAAATTCCAGTTTAGTGTAATGATACTTCGTTATGTAACAGATGGTCGGTTTCACATCGCGTCTATGGTTTAGTTATGAGAATACACCATGGCAGGGTGTAGATATGACTTATGCCCGTAGTCAGTATCTATAAATAATTAAAAAAAAAGAAACAGGTTGCACGGGAGTGCCAACAGAAGTGAAAACTTATTTTGGTGCGTTAGAAATTTTTTAGATGGGTACTAGGGTTATTGATTGCATTTTATTTATGAATTATATTTTATTAATTATTGGAAACTTTAAAATACATTTAATATTCTTTTATGAATCATCGTTAACAATTTCGACAACTCTTGTATCATCATCATTATCATTAAAATTATTTCAATCTAAAATAGAAACTATGTTCATGGTAACTAAAATAGGAAATAAATAATTTTGATTCGAAGTTATTTTAATTTCACCATACGTCAAACGTCAAAAGCGTCTCGTGACGGTGTCGCGAGTCCAGAGATTTTATCTCATCTAAAAATATGCGTACCGCGCTAAAAGAAGTTTTCACTTCGAAAACACCGATTACGCCCTCTATGTACCCATTCGATGATTTATTATATCTTATAAACTAAAAGGAGGAAATATTCTTTGGTTGTGCGTGTGTTTGTTTATTTGCATCGAATATATTATGTTATCGATCGAATATATCGAATATATTTATATATATAAATTTCTTAAGTGATATTATTACTCTACATGGAAATAAAATTTTTTGAATTTGAATAGGCTCCGAAACAAATAGACCGATTTTAATTAAAATTTGGTATGGATAAATAATAGATCAAAGGGATGGATATAGGCTACATTTTATGGCGGGAAGGCGTACGCTTCCCATGGGATTTTCTTTTTCGCGTACACAGAAGCGGGAAACATATAGTTTATAACATACGATAGTTTAATAATACTACATAACTCGAGATCTTATGGAGTACCTACCTCACAGATGTATTATACCCTACCTATAACATTACGATGACTTGTGTTCATATTATTTTTAGAGACGACTGTAGATACTAGTCATTGGAATAAGATAATAATATCGTCTGGAACTACAGACTTTGTAGTTCTCTTCCAATAATATTAAATGAATCCCTCGGGTACACTAAAGTTAGAAAATAAATACAGATATATCCAGTTACTCCAGCGAAATAGTTATATTGTCTGTTATGTCACGAATGAGTCGACCACGGGAAAGAAACCACGGCCTCATAAAATACCGTTTGTTGGTAGGGATTTTGTTACATTGAATATTGATATAATAAAAAATGTTTTCTATATCTCGAAGTTTCACATCACTCGTTTTAGCAGCGTTGAGAGGGAAATTTCAAGCTCGCGTCACGTCATGATTTTGGATATAACACCATCTGACGGAAGCTACATAACAACTTAACTTTCTCAAGTACGCCTCAATACACAGATGGCGCTTGGTTCCCAAAAATTAATTTTTGAAAGTGATGGCGTCGTATTCAAATTCAAATTCTTTATGGTGTCTACAGACACACGAATTTGGTACGGAGCGTACAGCGGATCTGGTACGCTCCGTACCAGATCCGAGCGTGTGTAGAGCAGTCCGGCGAACATAAGAAGAAGGCGAAGAGTTCACCGTTGTCCGCATCGGATCTGGTCCGCTTCGTACCATATCCGTGCGTGTGTAGAGCAGTCCGGCGGTAAGGCCGTACAACGGTATCAGTGTTGCCAACTTAGGGATGTACCCCCCAAAATTAGGGAAAATATCTACGGGGGTTTACTAAACGGGTAGTAAACTCTAAACATCCTGTCCCCTAGGACAGGATGTTTAGAGTTTACAGGACAGTTTACTCCTTATGAATCAATTTATATGTAATTATAAAAATTATTTTAATGTGTGTAGGTATATAGCCAGGGATATGAAAATGTATTGGGAGTGAAATCAGATTAAGACAAGTTAGTTTTATGTTATTCACGCGTAAGTCTTTATGTTAAACACATAACCTTTCTTTCTAGCTTATTATCTCTTAGACCTGTCAATGGTATAAGTAATCAGGGGTAAAATTTGAGGAGAAATATTTTTTAAAGTGTTGGTATCATTGCCCGTTATCAATGAATTGCAGGAATCATCGTCGTCGTTTAAAAACAGCACTATAAATAGAACTCTGTGCTAATGTAATAGAGCATAAAATCGAACACACGAGTGTCGAGCGTTTCGCTCCACTGCACCGTACCAAATCCGTGCGTGTGTAGCGACACCGAATTTGGTATCCGGATATGGCTCGCTGTACGCTCCGTACCAAATTCGTGTGTCTGTAGATAGCATTATTGAACACACACATAATAACATACAACAGAACAGTATATGCACGATGAGAGTATTTTTGGTTTTTAAATGATGAATGTAGTTTCACTTCTGCCACATTGTACACGTCATGTTTTTATTGGTTGTATGAGTGCGGTTTACGGATAGCCTGGGCGGTCTTGTTCAAAAGATGGCAACGCAGAATGCAAGTCTTGTCAGAGAGCGCTCGCTAACTGGGCACTGCCAGCTCCACAAACACCCAACAAAATAGGAGTTGGTGACACAAGGACTTGCAGATTCTGTGGGGAGAAGGACGAAACTACCCTTCACCTTCTCCTCGACCACCGGCACTGCAATAGAACAGAAACAGGTACCTTGGGCAGCACGAATACTCCACCACAGACGAAATTCGTGGCACCAACCCCAACGTTCGTTCGTTCAGCATTGGAGCAGCATTGGCCTGGGGCAGGTAATATAACGCGAAGGAGTCACAATAGTGGATCTGTTGTGACTCCTTCGCGTCATATTACCTTAGGTCGCAGTGACGTTAGGCTCGATTTTGACCTGCCTTCGGACTGAAGGAGGAAAAAAAATACTCGCTTTCGTTACGACTGTATTAAGCATGATGAAAAAATCATAGATAAATGATTGCTCTCGGTGCTCGACTATAGTCGTACACGGATCTTTTGGCACGTGGACAAAATCAGTACTAACATCGCCGTCTTGTAAAATGTCACTTTTAGTACACCCCCATGTCGATGTCATCCAAGTGCCAAAAGATCCTTGCAGGACTGTAGGTACCGCTGGCATACTGTATGCCAAAGTTGGATTACCAATGCCGTCACTTTGAAATCTTTGTGTCAGATGTAGAGTGCTATTCACAAAAGAAGTCCCGCAGCAATTAGTGGAAGTGCTGCCCAGGAAATGATACTCAAGGTAAAGGAGTTTTGTGAAGCAGAACAGCAGAATCAAGGGATTCTATTACCTATAAATAATGCTGACAACATCTTGTCGCGCGATCACAGCGCCGCGGCTAGGAAATTTCTTTTATGAAATTGACTCTACGTACCGAATTCACGCACACTAGAAATTGTCTTACACACAATGATATTATAAATCCACACTACAAAAATGAGTTGCCGCATTTACAGAGCAGGGCCTCTAGTCAAGATGCATTCGATAATTTCGACAGATAACTTTGAAAACAGAATGTATGGAATTTGACGTACTGCATCGCAAGCGACTCGAAGCGATTTCGAAGTTCGCCGTTAAAACTATCGAATGCATCTTGACTAGAGGCCATGTTGTTGTTAGATAGCGTGGTATCTTGTCTTGAGACTGAAAAAATATATGCTTGCACATACTATTTCATCATGCTAACGATATTCCTTATATTTTCCTCACGATGGCATATTCCTACGTCTATGGCCAAGTGACTGCAGCATTTATCGGAGGGAAATTGCCACAAATAACAGGTTCGGTGTGTCAAAGCACTGGAGCCCTACTTCCTAGAATACTCGCTGAAAACCCATGAATAAAGGCATTCAATTCGATATTTTGTAGAACGACTCCCTATCGGTTTTATTAACTACTAGATATTTCGCGCGATTTCGTGCGCGACAAAAGGAAACCCCGCGATAACCGTACATTTTGCCGCGATAAAAAGTAGCCTATGTCCTTCCCCGTGGTCTATTCTATATATGTGCCAAATTTCATCAAAATCGGTCCAGTAGTTTGGAGCCTATTCGATGCAAACAAACAAACTTTACCTCTTTATTATAATAGTATAGACAAATCGGCCAATAACACCTTCGCAATTAAAATATGGCCACAGGAATGTCCTCATCCAAATCTCTACATATTATACAGGCTAGGGCTTCTCTATGAAGGAGAAACAGCATTCGCCACTGATAGGTACTATGTGTATATAATAGCAGGAGGAAAACTGGCCTGCATTGAACAAAATCGATTATTTAACCGTAAAATCGATTTTGTAATGTTTGTTTCACCTAGCTAAGATAGTGAACAAATCAGAGTTGTACGCGTGACTCACTTGATGCGTCAGCCGCGAGCCTCGGCCGCGCGGACAATAAATAACCGCGGCAGGGTTGACACATCTAATACTTTAAACGAGACAATCTTGTATATCATATTTATACAATTTCTCGACAGCAGCTGCAACTTGCAAGTGCATGTATGGACTATGGATTTTAGTATGCAGGGAGTTTTGGGGGAAGAAAAATCGATCTAGCTAGGTCGCGAAACTACTCAAAAATCAAAAAAAAAAAAACAAAAAAGTTTTATTTCCAAATTGGTTACAAAGTAACGCTTAAAGCCCCTTAAATTGCCCCTACTTGATGCCTACCACCGGTTCGGGAACTAACCCGGCGAGAAGAACCGGCGTAAGAAACTCACACGGGGCCATCTTTTAGCAAAAATATGGTAAATTGTTATTTAAAAAAAAATTAAGATGTTTACAATGTAAAAACTTAATTCTATATAATATTGACAAATAGTGTTTTTTATTTTGTCGTGCAATAATATAGCTATCAATTATTTCGACTCTATTATGTCAGTACGATTGGCAGCATGGTATGCTGTATAATTTTAGCTTTGTTCGAAAATTCGGAATGTGGTGGGTTCGAATCCTGGTCAGATAATTTTTTTGTGATTATTTTTATTTATTTTTAATTTATCAGAACTCCGAGCTAAACTCGGATATCCAGGTACTTATAATAATACGTAAAGCTTATGCTTTCGGGCCAGTTTTACGAGAATTGTGCGGAGGAGTATGATATCTGGCACTGTTTAATATTTTGTGGAGCAAGGTGTTCAGAAAAGGAATATATTTTTAAATAGTGCGTTTGATGAATAAAAGTTACGAGTTGACGTTTGTCAGTCTGTCAAAAAAAATCATTTTTCTCCTATACATGAGGTAAAAGAACCCATAAAAAGTTCAAATTTAAAAAAATATATGAATTATTATGAGCAAATTTCAAAACCAGACGGGCGACCTCTAGTAGTCATAATTTTTTGATTATTTCAATGACATACTTAGTTATAATCCAATGTTATTTAAACATTAACAGAGAATAGAGCGCATAACGCTACCAATTTAAATGTCATTTATTTACAGTGCAATACAAAAACAAAACGACACATTTTAGACCAAACTTTGGTCGAATTTCGTATTTTTGATAGAATTAGGTCTGAACAGAGTATCCATAATATTTAAGTCCATTCTAATCCGTTTGTTAGCTCTGGGCCATATACAAAAATTTATCAATCATCGCATTTTGGTGACGAATCTCAGATCAAATAAAAAACAAGGAAAGCGCATGGCGTTTGTTTGAAGTGAAGCCTAAAAAACTACGTTACTTCATGTTTACACATGCGCTCACGCACACTCGTGCAAAAAAGTACTTTACTTTTTGTCAGTATAGATTAGTTGTCGCGACGACTCGTTCGATACTATCGAAAAGTAGCGTACTTTTTTACTTGTGTGTGCGTGAACGCATTTGTTTACTTGAAGTAGCGTAGTTTTTTAGAATTCAGTTCAAACAAACGCCATGCGCTATCTTCGTTTATTATTTGATCTGAGTGACGAATAAAAGATGCAAAGAAAGTGTAAAATTAATAAAAACTCGCGCGTGCCAACCCTGCCTACCGTCACGCACTATCACTCGACATCTATGTTCTTACACCGAATATTTTCCATACTCGTCACCTCCAAAACAACAACACCTCTACTGCCACAGGAAAACAGCCCTTAGCCCAACATAATATAGTTCAAAGCGATCGCACACACGATTGCTAGTATTTTGTAAATTTGACCAACTTTACATTAAGATGACGCACGCGACTTTCACTTCTATTACAAGGGAATATAGTTGATATTGCAAATGAGGAAGTGTTATATATGATTGCCAGATATATTTTATAGTGACGCACCCATCTCGCAGCGCCTGTATGAATAGGCGTTTTGAAATTGAAAGGATTATACTCGGGACACGTGTTCGATTCTGATGTCATATGCCTTTTGTACGTTTGTAGGCCAGAGACATAAAACAAGGGTCAACACACGCGAGAACTAATAGCTTCTTCTCTTAATTGGAAGAGTTGAAAAATATAATAATAATATCTATACACAGTTACACGCCATGTCAATCTGGTCCAGTGGTAAATTCTCGAAGAACTTGTGTTGCGGGTGCTACAGATTTATATTAAGTATATTTAATACTTAATATAAATCTGTACTATAGGTACATACATTTAAGATTTTTATTACATTATACATATACATATACATATGTATTTAATAAACATCAATGACCCAGGAACACACACAGAAGATTTTTTGATCCCTCGGCGGGATACGAACCCACGAATAAAACATACCTACAGTGCGAAATAAATTTTGTGAACAGTGTACTTCTGTCAAAATTAACCCAAAGTTATGTAATTTTGGATTCATTTTGGTATTTAGGTATAACGTAGGTTTATTCCTAGTTCAACCACAAGATTTTCAGCCTTTAATCATCTTTAAAGGACGGATGAGGGTTGGAAATTTCGACATTTGGAAATGTCTTTACGTTCGCTCCAGTGCAGTGTAGGCTCCGATTCAAAATTCAAAATTATTTTCATGAAAAAGTGCGGCTGTGCTTATCTCTCAGAGAGTTTTGAAGTTATGTTATTCAGAAAAGGCTCAAAACACCCATATTTACGAGAGCTGTATGGTGCAGCAAAGAATAGGCAAGCGGACTGATTTTTTTTATTGCATAAATGAATAGTACTCATAAATATGAGTAACTTCTTAGACGAAACCGTATATCAAAAGTCAATATTTTAAAAGGTACAGCGATTTGTATAAAAAACGCTCCATACTAAACTTAACTTACAAGTGACGTCACTTGTAGGTTAAAGTGTATGAAGTATAGGTACGGCCGCAGGAATATATTTGTAAATATCTCCGATATTTGTGCGTTTAAGTTCATACTTACCATAATGAATGTTTTTGTATATGATGTAAGTAAACTAATGTTGTAGGTTTTGTTTACCAATAACGCAAAAAAAAAATTCGGTACTTTTTACATACATACATATAATCACGCCTTTTTCCCGTAAAGGGGTAGGCAGAGACCACTTTTTGCCACTTGCAACGATCCTTACACACTTGTTTTCTTTCGTCCACTTTCATTCTTACCATCCATTCCTCCTCTTACATTTAACGTAGCGAAGCGGCTCTCCATGGTCCGCTTTTCACCTCCGCGAGAAACGAGACGTGATGGATGGTGAACCACATCGCCGCCATTTTGGATAATTAAGATATTTTATGATTATCCATTGCGTTTCCACGGATTGGTAGAGAGGGTAGGAATAGGGAAAGGGAAGGATAGGTGGTGTGGAAAGGAAGATTGTTAAGTTAGAGTAGGAAATAGGAAATGTAGGATATTACCGCCCAGGAGGGCAAGGGATAGGACAGTAATAGCTAGGGAAGCCGGGGTCGCGTACCCGTATACTATACCACAACTACCGGACAGGTAAGTTGGGATGAGTACCATGACATATGGTACTTTTTAAATGTATTTAATTAGTAAACTACACATTAAATAATATTTTTTTTTACATTTACTAAGTAGTAATGCCTCAATATTTCTGAATATATTAATGAAACTAAATATTTCAGAAGTAGTCCGATCCCCTAATAATCAAGAAACTGAAATAGTGAAAAAAAAAAGTAAAAATCCGAGTTTTTCATTTAGCGCTCGATATTTTGGAAATATATATTAATATCAAAAACTTGAGATAAATTTCTCTGGACAATTTAGTAAGCTACAATTTGAGCCTAAAATAAACACGATTGCATTAAGGGTTTTGGGTTCTCAGCGAAAGGTTTCGATTAACTGATCATCAGTTCGTGTTTATATATAAATAATTATTGTAAAAATTTAAATAAAGTGGAAAAGTATATAAAAAGTTGTGTTTTATTATACTTAGGAAGGTAAATATTCTAAGTGATAATATGAGGAAGGTGACATTTTAATTTTTCACCATGAAACTTTAACATGAGCTATAAAACACTGCACAATCGCCATTAAGTTTTCATAATCGAAAAATTGGAAAGATAGGTACTCTTTAGATAATATTTCTAGTAACACCATCAACACCACGTTTATTTAGATCATCCATTACACAGTTTACGTCGAGTTATTCAATATTAAGTTAACGTTTCGTAACATAATGAGCTGTTCCGGCCCGTGGTCGAAAACAATCGGCACTGGGAGCTGAACCCACTACATTTAACGCACCGACGACTGGGCCATTAGCGTTAGGGGCTCGCTACACGATCCGTCTTGCGGGTGTAATTATATTGCCTGCAAGTTGCAACCTTTACTAGTCCACATCTATACAAATTAATAAAATTGAAGCGTCTGTTTGTAATTTTAAATTAACAGCTTCACTGAATGCATACGGTACTTATAATCCTACTAACTTCTACTACTAATAATATTACAAATGTGAAAGTTTGTAAGAATGAATGCTTGTTCAGATTCCTTTCACGAAAAAACTACTTAACAGATTTTGATGAAATTTGGCATAAAGTAGCATATGCTCGTCATTAAAATACCTATATGCTACTTTTTATCCCGAAAAAGTACAGCGTTACCGTGGTATACTCTATTTACGGTGGCGGATTCGCGGGCAACAGCTAGTTAGATCATATTGAAGCTGCCATCAGACGATATATATATATAGCAGTCGATATATTCAACTGCATGCGGTTGTAAGTTCGACTTCGTTCAGTCATGAACAACAACATCACGCGGTCAGCTGCAGTCGTGTCAATAACTGCAGACAGTAGTGATTTCAACTTTACGCGGTCAGCTATAACAGTCATGTTAGCTGCAGTGTCATCACATGCTGCCCATCGCTAACCGCATACAGTTAGTGTGCAGTTAGTCAAGGAGCAAAAACGCGCGTCGGTTGCGTCGAACAGCTTAAATAAAAATGGATATTAGATCGACTTACCCTCATTTATTTCTTAAATAAAAAGTTAATGATCAATCCACAGCCGCGTTGTTCGTTCTATATTATGATCCGGAATCAAGTGGATCCGGGAAATTTCAGAGCACTAAAAATGATCAGCTTTATTATATTAGCACAGAGTTCCTGCGCTACACTGTACGAGTGAGCTGACAGTCGAACACACGAGCTTCAAGTCAAATATCAATGTCAAATCTGATACCCGTGTGTTCGATTTTCAACTCTATATAATATGTCACCGTAAAATTGTAAAAACCGTTAGATTATAAAATAACTAACAAGATTGTAAAAATATGTCGAAAGATTAAAAACTATATATTTATAATCTAACGAAAAATAATGTGTTAAATTATATGCAGCATATTCGCATCGGAAGTCTAGCAACATTTTACAATTTCACTAGTTTTATTACAATCTAACGGTTTTTAAAATTTTACGGTGACATATACAAGTCCAGAGTTCTCTAATTTTCTATGCCCAAACATTAGCTGTGTTCCGAGGGAAATGGCGCTTGTTAGCGCTTACTAGTGCCAAAAAGAAAATGATGGCCAGGACACGTTTACTAACTTCAGTAGCGCTGACATAATCCGCCATTAAGCTTATTTATTTTGAAATCAGTAGTGTTTTTAATAGGATAACGTATCCTAGAGCAAAATTGCATTTAGCATTGACAGTGCTTACCGCTTAGCAATCGCCATTTTGCTTACAAGCGCTTACATGCACCTTTTTCCTCGGAACACAGCCAATAGGTATGTAGGATTGTGAGGACGGAAATACTATGTAGAGCTCCTCCATTTTTAACACGCTTTAAATATTAACTTCACCTGTATGTAAGCTTGTTTGTTTGCTTGTATATAACTCTCTCTTGCGCGCCTGCTGCCTTCCTCGGCTCTGGTAACTTTAAAACACGCTTTTAAAGATTATCGAACTAAAAAGTTGAAAATAAATATAGTTTAAAAAAACTTTAAAAACACGCTTTTAAAGAATATCGAACTAAAAAGTTGAAAATAATTTTAAAAAATTTAAAAATAAATTTAAAACAGTAGTAGGTATATAAAAAATACTAGTATATTTGAGGGAAAAGCGTGGGGCGCTTTGTGCCATAATTTTCGTATATCGAGCGATCCACGCTTTTCCCTCAATTATTATACTAGTATTTTTTATATACTACTGTTTTAAGTTTATTTTTAAATTTTTTTAAATTATTTTCAACTTTTTAGTTCGATATTCTTTAAAAGCGTGTTTTTTTTAGTTTTTTTTAACTATATTTATTTTGTATGAGATCAGAAGACTGAACGTGTAGTAGAAGTCTAACACAATAAAGTGTTTTTTATAACTAAATAATTAAATTAGCGTTTCCGTTTAACAACTGTTATTCTGATTTTAGTTTTGAACGCAGTATGAACACCAATGTTATTTTATGATTTCCAAATCGAGTCTCTATATGTTTATAAGATATAATGTTCAGCTAGAAGCAAATAAATAATATTATTATTGCTTCTAACAGTACGTAACGAAGATATCTGTGGCTCAGTGGCTAGTGCGTCGATGCTCAAGCCGGAGGTCGCGCGTTCGAATCCCGCTAAATGAACAAAACATGTGTTCCTGGGCCATGGATACATGTTTTAAAATGTGTTTAAATTATTAAAGATAGTAAAATAAATCTATACTATAATAATAAAGAGGAAAAGTTTGTTTGTTTCTTTGCATCGAATAGGCTCCGAAACTACTGGACCAATTTTGATGAAATTTGGCACAGATGTAGAGTAGACCACGGGAAGGATATAGGCTACTTCTTATCGCGGAAAAATGTACGGTTTCTATGAAATAAACTTTTGCGTGCACGAAGTCGCGGGCAACCACTAGTATTTAATAATAAAATAATATTTATTTATAATTGAGGTGTCTGTATTTTTTAATTGTTTAAAAATAAGAGCTTTGCACTAAAATCATATTAATTATGATAATGTATTATATATACGGTAGTCGCTACACCAAAAAACATTTTTTTTTGTCTGTCTGTAAATTTATTCTGGCTAATATTTGAAACGGTAAAACCGATTTTCACTGGTAGATAGCTGGTATTATAAGGAGTAATTTAAGCTACTTTTATCTTAGGGCTCCGTTTCCATTTATATAATAGTTCCACGCAAACGAAGTTGCGGGCACCAGCTAGCTGTAAATAAATGCAGTAAAAAGATACATTACTAGTTACTAGTAATCAGAACCTAATCTGGGGGCACGGCAGTGCACCCGCCAAGTCGAGCGCGAAGCAAACACTGCCGTACCAACCTTTACTGGAACCATTTCGCCGCATTTTCAGGCCCCTATTTGAGAACCTCTGGATAAGTCCAGAACGCAGAAATTTTCGTCATCCAGTAAGCTATAATCACATACTTAAAATCCAAAATTTCAAGTCTGTAGGTCATTTAGTTCCGAAGTTAAGCGAAAGCAAAGTTTCGCATTTACGACACTCACTCACTCACTTATACACTCACTCATGATCATCAAAATAGAACTAGTACTTCCCATAAACTCAGAGAGCTGAAATTTGGTACAGAGTTAGGGTTTAATGGCCACATAAAGGGAAAACTATAAAAACTAGGATAATCGATCGGGGGGCACGGCAGTGCCCCCGCCAAGTCAAGCGCGAAGCAAACACTGCCGTACCATTATTTACGGGAACCATTTCGCCGCATTTTCAGGCCTCTATTTGAGAACCTCTGGATAAGACCAGAACGTCGATCTGGGGGCACGGCAGTGCCCTCGCCAAGTCGAGCGCGAAGCAAACACTGCCGTACCATTATTTACTGGAACCATTTCGCTGTATTTTCAGGCCCCTATTTGAGAACCTCTGGATAAGACTAGAACGCAGAAATTTTCGTCATCCAGTAAAGTATAATCACATACTTAAAATACAAAATTTTAAGTCTGTAGGTCATTTAGTTCCGAAGTTAAACGAAAGCAAAGTTTCGCATTTATGACACTCACCCAGTCACTCACTCATGATCATCAGAATAGAACTAGTACTTCCCATAAACTCAGAGAGCTGAAATTTGGTACAGAGGTAGGGTTTAATGGCCACATAAAGGAAAAACTATAAAAACTAGGATAATCGAAGATCTGGAGTACCTGGTGACCCTTATTAGAAAACACAAGAGCCCAACCAAACTATTAGAGATCGACATACTGCCTTTACAAAAAATATTCAACTTGGTGGGCCACTTCATTTGATGTCAAAAATCGAAGGTCTGAAGTATCTGATTAAGAACCCTCAGCTGGTCTCAGCTGATTAGAGATATGGCAATGCCCCCTTCTACTATTGGTACATAAAAAAATCGACTGTCATTGCAAAAATCCAGTGAAGTGGGACTCATCTTCTAATTTAATCTAGCCGGTAGCGTCCCACTGCTGGGCGAATGCCTCCCCTTCTGCTTTTAATACGCATAAAAATAAAATTAAAGGAAAACTCTGGATAAGACTAGACTGGCTTTTATACTTACACTTACAAGTTTACAAGAAGAAATAGTCGAACAATTAACTTTATTCTACTCGAACATTACACAAATTAAATAAACAACTGACACTAAAATCTAGTAAAATAAATCAATATTCCTACGTTTCTACAAAAAGAAGTGAAATCCCACCAAAAACATTCTGTAAAAAACTAGCCAAGTCTCGATGGAGCTGCTTGTTTATCTCTAAAAAGTAATGAAATCTAGACTAAGTCGAGCCAAGTCTAAGGATCCTTACTGCGATTTATTTATTATTATAGTTAATGTTGTGTGACTTGGCCGTTGAAGAGTACACAAGGGTACAATAGGGGCTCCATAACACCATTGCTCCAATACATGTGTTATACAATCAACAACAGCCTAAAATAAGACACTAGCGTCCAATTACCAATACCAGTATGGGCTATTATCTCGCTTAACAAACATAGGTAGTTACAACTTACAACAGAATCTGATATAACATTACGTGTAAACAAAATTGACTTCTAACGTATAAAGAATTTTCAAGGGCCAAGTCACACAACATTAACTATAATAATAAATAAATCGCAGTAAGGATCCTTAGACTTGGCTCGACTTAGTCTAGATTTCATTACTTTTTAGAGATAAACAAGCAGCTCCATCGAGACTTGGCTAGTTTTTTACAGAATGTTTTTGGTGGGATTAATATTACTAGTCCTACTAGTTGTGTTATAAATGTGAACTTTTATGAGGATAGATGGATGGATGTTTGTTACTCTTTCACGCAAAGACTACTGAAAAGATTTCGATAAAATTTTGTATGGTAGTAGTTTAAGCTGTGGAATAACACATAGGCTACTATTTATCCTGAAATAGCCCAGTGTTTGCGTGGGATACTTTATTTACGCGGGTAAAGTCACGGGCAAAAGTATTAAGTAGTACTCTAATAATAATTAAGATCATAATAACTTCTTGTTTCGATTATATGAAATTGTAGGTACATCTATACTAATAAAATAAAGAGGAAAAGTTTGTTTCTTTGTTAGTTTGTTTATTACTGGAAAATACTGGACCGATTTTGATGAAATTTGCTACAGATATAGACTAGACCATAGGGAAGGACATAGACTACTTTTTATCGCGGCAAAATGTACGGCTACCGCGTAATTTCCTTTTGCGCGCACGAAGTCGCGTGCAACATCTAGTTTTAATATATTTTAATCAGAATTATATGTGATGAGTATCACTGATATCGGCAAACCGGTGTGAAGTGATTTTGCGCGTGTCGCCACTCGCCACTGGCCAACAGCTGACGAGACACCTGTCCCAGCTGTGCAAGTGTCGAGGAGAATGGGTCACTTGGATCCGGGCTAGGTGTACATTTATCTTGAGTCTAGATCTAGTCAACAAATTAATTAGACTCCTAGAGATTGACGAACCAATGGCAGGTGTTTTTGATAAACACAATAGGCAAGCGGACTGATTTTTTTTATTGCATAAATGAACAGTACTCTTAAATATGAGTAACTTCTCAGAAAAAACCGTATATCAAAAGTCAATATTTTCAAAGGTACAGCGATTTGTATACAAAATTTCGCTCCGCTTCAGTACCAAAAAAATATATATTTTTTTGCGAAATTGGTAAACAAAACCTACATCATTAGTTTACTCACATCATATACAAAAACATTCATTAAGGTAAGTATGAACTTAAACGCACAAATATCGGAGATATTTACAAATATATTCCGGCGGCCATATACTTCATATACTACTTCATATACAAGTGACGTCATTTGTAGGTCGACTTTAGTATGGAGCGTTTTTAGGAGGCTCGCGAAATTTTTTATACAAATCGCTGTACCTTTGAAAATATTGACTTTTGATATACGGTTTCTTCTGAGAAGTTAGTCATATTTAAGAGTACTATTCATTTATGCAATATAAAAAAAGTCTGATTGCCTATTGAAGATTAGTGTGTGAAGTTTTCTTTTATTGTATATTAATTGATTATAGTGGCAAACTATTTTAATCGGTACACCTAAAAATTCTCAAAAATATAATCACATTACTAGCTAGTAGTTGTATGATACGAAAATTAAAAAAAAATGTAAATGAATGATATGTAAAATATGAATAAATGACTGGAAAAGAACACATAAATTATAGATCTCAGTGAAGGTAAAGCTCAGGTGAGGAATTTGGAACACAAAAGAAAAATATATTATGAAAAATAAGTGGAAAAATTATACGGAATCTGTTTCAGATAATAGAAAAAATTGTCATAATTGGAAACATTGACTTAAAGAAAGGCTGCGTCATTGTTTGTTGCGTTATAGTTACAGTCGAAAATTAAATTATTTATTATATTATTTCGTCCCATTAGGACGATACTTTGTGGGACGAACAAGCGAACGAGTCGAAGTTTTGCCATTGCAAATTCAGATTTTTAATTACTAACAATATTAATACTTCTTTATTACGCTGTTTTATTAATGCGCTCACTTAGAATTACCAAGTGTGAATCATACATTTCTAGAATAAAAGGTTTCGAGTATTGTTCGTTTCCTGTTTTTTAATAAATATCTGCTATTTTGGCCCCCAGTATCCCCTTTAGCGATATGGCTTTGATAATCGTCAGCTGACTTCGATAATAGTATTCCATTTTGTGAATGGACCTTTTAAACACAATTTGTAGTATGTAACGGTTCTTTAAAAGGTCTACCGATCTGCGTAATTCAGCTCTATGTTGTACGTCGTAAGAGTGATTTTGCGGTGTGGACGTGAACAGCTGATGCAGTAATTATTTCGTACGATCTTTCATCATCATGACCGTTACGACGAGTGGCACGTCAAGGTGCGTATTGAACTATTGGCCAATAATCGTATTTTATCGCAATTTTTTATGAATTGAATAGAAAACGAGCAGACGGATCGTTTTATAGTAAGCGAACTCTCGCAAATTCAGAGGTGTTATATTTACACGTAACTACTCTGCTGTTGTGCACTTCTTCTGTTCCTCTGTTCCTGTTCCTTTATTTTTAGGGTACCGTACCTCGAAAGGAAAAAACGATACTTATAGGATCACTTTGTTGTCCGTCCGAATGTCTGTCAAGACCCTTTTTATCAGGAACGCGTGGAGGTATCAAACTTGAATTTATATCAAATACTTAGTCTACGGTCCCTTGGATCTTTGAAAATATCAAACTTCTAAGCCAACGTAATCAAAGGATAACAGCCGTTAATGCCGCAAATTTCCGCAAATTTTCGACACTCGCAAACTCAGAATCTTGAAATTTGGCACAAAGCAACGTCTAGCACAGATAAAGTTACGAAAAATTACGAAAAACGTAAATTTTTAGTTACATCACATTAAAAAAATATTTTTAATAATTTTAAACTTACTACCCCTTTCCTCTTGAACGCGTAGATGTATTAAAATAAAATTCATAAAGTATTCATATCAAATACCATACTCAGGTCTATCATACCTTTAAGCTGTAACAAAACTACATGTTTGTACGGAACCCTCGGTGCGCGAGTCCGACTCGGACTTGGCTGGTGTTTTCCATGTATGTGGTATCCGGTCGATCAGGCCCATTTGTGCCGAAGCATGGCTTTCTTACTTGCACTTTAGCCGGACACTGGTTTGGCAATGAAACGTATATCTTCTTGTGTACTAAATAGGCAAGCGGACTGATTTTTTTTTATTGCATAAATGAATAGTACTCTTAAATATGAGTAACTTCTCAGAAGAAACCGTATATCAAAAGTCAATATTTTCAAAGGTACAGCGATTTGTATACAAAATTTCGCTCCGCTCCAGTACCAAAAAAAAATTTTTTTTTTTTTGCGAAATTGGTAAACAAAACCTACATCATTAGTTTACTCACATCATATACAAAAACATTCATTATGGTGAGTATGAACTTAAACGCACAAATATCGGAGATATTTACAAATATATTCCTGCGGCCATATACTTCATAATATACTACTTCATATACAAGTGACGTCATTTTTAGGCCGACTTTAGTATGGAGCGTTTTTAGGAGGATCGCGAAATTTTTTATACAAATCGCTGTACCTTTGAAAATATTGACTTTTGATATACGGTTTCTTCTGAGAAGTTACTCATATTTAAGAGTACTATTCATTTATGCAATAAAAAAAAAAATTGTCCGATTGCCTATTAAATTCAATTTTGAATGACTATTTCAACAATGCAGTGCCGAGTCGAGTTTCATCTCGCTGTGTGAGCTGAGGGTTGTCAGATTTTTTCAGCCTTCATAAGTATATACGGGATTTCAGTTTTTTAAATGAGACAAAAAAAAAACGTGATAAAAGACATGTTCTAGAAATGTACGAGGCGTGGGCCAGCACGATGTACACTAACCCCCTTACTAATAAACGCTGTATAAGCTTTGTATAGTTATACAGTGTTTTGTCTTCTTCAATCGAATTAAAAATGTCACTTATGTGACGGGAACAAAACACTGTATAACTATTCAAAGCTTATACAGCGTTTATTAGTAAGGGGGTATATGTAAATATAGCTACATAATAATATAGTAACTGTTATTCTTTATTTTATTTTATTTCACTTTGTTTCAATGTACATTTAAAATAATTTCGTCAAGGAGAGCAACACAACGTAAAATAAAACATGGCGGATCAGATCAGAACTATCCAAAGAATATCATTTTGACATTGACATGACTTTTGACAAATAAAGACGTATGACATTCAAGAAGATTTCTCTTCCTAAAATTTTCCACTACGTCAAAAGTTAAGTCAAAACATATGTCGTGACTTCCTTAAAAATAGTGTTCTCGCAATAAAAAACTCTTTTAATAATCATTTTTGTACCCATGTACACTTTTTCAAACTATTATTTTTTGTATTTTTATGAAATTCCCATATATTTTTTTCCTTTTTACTAATGTAGTGTACATAGAGCTGGCCCAAAATCAAACATCTCTTTTTAGATATTTTTGTGAGGATCGAGCGAGAAACGTCCCGTTTTAAATAATACCGAAAATACGGGACGTCTGGCAACCCTAGTACTGACCTTTGCCTACAACTTGAGACACCTCTCATAACAAACACATACATATAATAGTCGTTTGCTGTTGAGATTTTTATCCCGGCTCGGGTGGGACTCAAAAGCCGTCACCGTGCGTCTTATATGCGACATACTAGGTACAGTCAACATACTGACATACTGTATCCTGGGAAACTGTATATTTTGCCGCGACAAAATAGCCTATGTGGTCCTCTGTGTTCCATTCTATATCTATACCAAATTTCATGATGATCGGTTAAGTAGTTTTTACGTGAAAGAGAAACAACCAAAGAAACTCACTTTCACGTCTATAAGTAAGGATTAACAGATTAACCCGTGGCTCGGCTCCATCCCACCGGTCCCATCCCGGTTTTCGGGATAGAAAGATTGTTTTAATCCAGAACCTAAACTACCATACTAAATTTCATCAAAATCCGTTGAGTAGTTTTTGCATAACAGAGTCACGAACATTCATCAATCCATCCATCCTCACAAAATTTTCGCATTTACAGTGGTACGAGTAGGAAGTATATTAGTAGGATTAAAATAGCATAGATTGGATGAAACACAGAAAAAAATCACAGCTACTAAGTCCAAATCCTTACTATACTATACATAACTAATATTCAAATTCTTTTCAAATTCAAAATCTTTATTAAACACTAGCTTTTGCCCGCGACTTCGTCCGCGTGGAACAATACTTTGGGATATCGCTGAAATTTACCCGCGACTTTATTTATGACTAACGAAAGCGGAATCCTATTTTTTTAAACGGAACCCTAAAATAAAAGTAGCCTATGTACCCTATAACATCAGCTATCTGCTAGTGAAAGTCCCGTGAAAATCGGTCCAGCCGTTTCAGAGATTAGTCGGAACAAACAGACAGACAGACCGACTTACAGACAGACAGACGGACAGACAAAAATTAAAAAAAATGTATTTTATTGTAAGTACCGAATATACTTTCAGATTCATTATGTAAAAAGCTGTTAATTTGAAGTTACAAACAGACACTTAAATTGTATTTAACTGTATAGATGTATAGATATTATAATGTATTATATTTTAAGATATTATCAATTTGATGTTTATAAAATAACTAAACTATTTAACTAAACTAAACTAAACATTAACCCGCACGCGCACCCCGCCTTGGTGACGCCCACTTCGCAACGGGCCGTGCAGCAGAAGTCGTAATATTTTAATTTCGCCATAACTTCAAAACCAAACGTCCAATTTTAATCATTCAAGACCAAATATTATCTACATAAACTGTACTTAGTGATAAAATAATTTATTTTGATAAGGCTTAATAACATGAGTAAAATAAACGCGTTTAAATGTAGTCAAAAAAAATTTCAAGATTTCTAAATAAAAAAATGGTTGTTGTGCCTCACTCGACATAGATAGGTATAGTGTGTCGCGGACTTTTTTGTAGATATTTATAAGATCTACAATTAATTAGAACATTTTATGGTTCTATCTTTTATAGTTTAGGCAGCGTACGCAAAATAAGTAACTTTTCTGGTTGATTTTTTACACCTTGTGTCCGAAAAACCCAAATATCTTACGGAACCCTATTTTTTTCCAAAATAAAATTTAGCCTATGTTACTCGTGGATAATGTAGCTTTCGAATGGTGAAAGAATTTTTGAAATCGGTCCAGTACTTTTTGAGCCTATTCATTATAAACAAACAAACAAACAAACAAACATACAAACAAAGTTTTCCTCTTTATAATATTAGTGTAGACATAATAACATACTATAGAATAAACATGTAATATACATCACATCAATCTAATCCTATGCTAATTTAATACTTTTGTTATGGCAATCAGACAACGGATACATATTATATTATAAAATGTAAATGTGAGTTTGTTTGTTTATTTGTTACGCTTTCACATATAAAACTAAATATCCTATCATCATGAAATTTGTCACAGATATAAGTTAGACTATAGGAGAGGACATAGGCTACTTTATATCTCGGGAAAATATACAGTTCCCGTGGAAACAGCTCACACCAAGGCTCGAGGCGGCACGTACTTTTTAACATAGCGATTCAAAATTGAACTTTGTTCAATATTCAATACACCTAAAATGATACACGTTTCATTGCAAGAGCGGTGTCGCTCGCAGTTTGAACTCTTGCAAGTCGAGTCAGCCCGTTCGTGCCGAAGCACGTCCATCTTCTGTGTGACTGTATATATCACCGTAAAATTGTATAAACCGTGAGATTGTAACATTACTAGAGATATTATAATAAGTCGACAGATTGTCAAATAAAAAATTATCCATACAATTGTACGCATTATTTTTCGTTTTAATGTAATATTTACCGTGCCGATTGATTAAACGGCAAGTGCCCCGCGCCGCCATATTTGTTTGCTTTTTCATAATAATAATTATAACGAAAAATAATTCGTACAATTGTAAGGAGAAATTTTTATTTGACAATCTGTCGACTTATTATAATATATTTGACAATCTGTCGACTTATTATAATATCTCTAGTAATATTATAATCTAACAGTTTTTACAATTCTACGGTGACATATATTATAATATTTGAGGTGATCTTCTCATTTTGTCGGCTGTACATTAGGGTGTTCACACACACTGCGGGTTCAATCATAACTCTCGTCGATGGCGTTTGCGGGCGTAGAGTTAGGAACTTGGTATTAATTGCTTAGAAATTCACGTGAAACGTCGGCCAAGCGCACACTAGCGAAGTGGACATATACTTTACGATTTATGTGAGATGGTACATATTTTAGATTTTTAATAATACATTCGGCACACATAGCGGAAGGCGAATATATAAGAATAACTGCATGCGGCGAAATATTTTGTTTGTGTAATATACAAGATTAAAATTTTCACGTAACCTCAGTAATTGTCCAGCAGTAAGCATCTGATGATAAATTATAGCTAAGAATACTTTCGATGACGTCAGCTTTTAAACAAAAAAGAAAACTAGATCAAAATCTACTTATCCGTTTGTGAGCTATCATGGCATGGACGGACACACAGATGGACAAACTTACACACTTGAGGTTTTATATCCTTCTAGAGTTAAATCATTCTAGTATTAAATAGTTGTAACTTCTAGAGTTAAATCCTTCTAGAATTAAAACCATAATCATTATTATAAGTTTAAATTGAGCTTCTGATCTTAATTATGATATTAAATCCTACTTAATTTTATAAATCCAATCCAAAAAGTTTGTGAGGATGTTTGGATGAATGGCGTCCTTCACGCTAAAACTATTGAACGGATTTTGTGGAAATTTAATAGCAGTAGTTAAAGCTCTTGATTAACATTAGGCTTCTTATATTAGGACAAAATGTACAGTTCCCGTGGGGGTACTTTTGCATGGACAAAGTCACGGGCAACATCTGCTATCTAGAATATTAAAATTCGTTACAAGTAAAACAGTTTAACGACCAACGAACACGGATCAGCTAGTCGTTTAATGAAATGATCGCAGTGTCGACTGTGCGTCGTCCCTTACCAAAGTAAGTTTAGGTACGGTAATACTCCCGTAATTGTGCGATGAATAATTGTTCGCAAGTTTTGTATTGATGTGCACTATTAATATGGCTCAGCACTTACACGAGTCATAAATATCTGGCGGCCTGTGGCTTAGTGGTTAGCGCGTCGGCGCTCAAGCTGGTGAGTGGTGGTCGCGATTTTGAATACCGCTGAGGGAACAAAAAGTAGCTTGTCTGTCTGTCTATGTATCTGTCCGTGGCATGGTAGCTCCTAAACGAACTGTACGATTAAGATTCGTATTTTTTGTTCGAAAGCTGACGAGAGAGTGAGAGTAGGTAATAGGTGAGAATGTTGTTAGATATAATTCATCATCATCAGCTCGATAACTGATTGGCGATTCGGTGGTAACTTAAAACTTTTTTTTTTTTTCATTAGGTACAACAAGAACGGGGTTAGAAAATTTAGGGGTTGAACATGGAATAACTTCACCGATTTCAGAGGGACAATTCTGCCAAATAAAACCTGCATTAATACAATTAGAATCAAGTCCTGACACGCTAAAACTCTCACAGGTTTTATAAACGTTAAATTAACATAAAACGCGCTCATTGGTCAAAACGTCATAAAATCCGTTCATGATAACATGTCTCTACACTTTCAATCCAAACAAAGTAAAATTAAGTCTACTTTAAATACGAGAATAATTGAGGTTCTGAAGTGTCTCTCTCTGCTAAAAATGTAATCGTCTGTAGTGTGTACCTAAGTGTCACAGGTGATACTAGCATTGTTTTGAGGTCCGCGTGCCAAAAATTCTAGCAGGTCAGCGACCCCGTCACCTGTCTAGTCAGGCAGCTGATCGCCAGAACATTTCATAAGATCGTCTATTGTACAGGTTGCTCAAAAACTACAAAATAACGACATATTTGCGCTTTTTATCTATACTATCTATTTTATCTATACATACATATTTACTAATATACTTAATAAAGAGGAAATGTTTGTTTGTTTGGTTGTTTACATTGAATAGGCACCGAAACTACCGGACCGATTTCAATAAAATTTATAAGAATAAGAATAATTTTTAGTTATGTGGTTTACACAATACCATAATTTTCAAAACAAGGTAAACTAGTGTAAGAAACTACAGATTAAAGAACCTGCTGCGTCTTACTCAGGATTCGAATTATCTTTGCGCATATTTTTCTTTTTTGTATGCAAATATATTTATTTAATTAAATATCGATTATTTTCTAATAAAATATAAGTTCGTTCCGTTTTTACATCAGCCTGTGTAGTATACACAGTTGCGTCACCATTTTTGGGTCAACCAGGGAACAGCTGGCGGGGTGAATGACCGGAGTACCTACTGATCGAGTAAATGATAATGAATGTCATGAAATTAAATAATAAGTATATTATGCTTCAATTAAACAAGTAATTAAATATAATAAGTAACCTCATAATTGATAAGCTGTGTGACCTGTGCCTCTAGTCAAGATGCATTCGAAAATTTCGACGGCGAATTTCGAAAACAATAATGTACGGGATTTGACATATCACATAAGGAATCGCAAGCGACGTCGTAGCAATGACTTAATATGTCCCTTACATTTTTATTTCGAAGTTCGTCGTCGAAATTATCGAATGCATCTTAACTAGTGGCCCTGATGATGTTGTAGCTTAAAATAGTTAAACACTCTCGATTGTGTCACCTTTCAAACAAAAACAAACTAGATCAAAATTTAATTATATGGGAGCTACGATGTCCCGGACAGACATACACACGTCAAACTTACAACATTCCTGTTTTCGTCAGGTGTTTAAAAAGTAGCATCACGTCACTATCTTTAGCCGCTTAAAGCCTTGAAGTTTCCATGGTCCTGTGGTTTAGAGCTTGTCGCTCGACTCCGGAGGTCGTGGGATCGAACCCATCCCCGCAAGTCTTGGAATAACAAAAAATGTTGTTTCCAAGTCTGGTAAGGACAATGCAGGCTGATCACCTGATTTTCTGATAGGAAAGATAACCTTTAAGGGCATGTGAAAAGTCGATCCTGTGTCTGATCTCTCGTATCGTATCGTTTATCCGTATTATGAGAGTAAAGGTACTCTTGTGTACTGCTCACACACTTGGGCATTATTAAATAACGTCTCTAATAATATAAGGCTACAACCTCCTTAAATTCAGGTGAAATCCAAGCCCCAGCATCGGTCATGATTCCCTTTATTCTATATTATTTATACTAATATAATAAAGAGGAAAAGTTTGTTTGTTGGCATCGAATAGGCTCCGAAATTAATGGACCCATTTTGATGAAATTTGGCACAGATGTAGAGTAGACCACGGGGAAGGACATAGGCTACTTTATATTGCAGAAAATGTAGGGTATATGCGAATATAAGTCTACTAGCTTTTCCCCGCGACTTCGTCCGCGTGGAATAGTTACTTTAGGATATCGCTAAAATTTACCCGCGACTTCATTTACGTAGAAGGAGAAGCGCTTTCACCTCACGACTACCCGCCCGCTCCGCGCGCCGTACTATAGCGCGCATGATTATTTTATTACTGCGATATCTTCTAAAATACTCATTGAAATCAAATGATGTAAACGGCAAATTTCTTCTAGATTAAATGCTTGTAATGAATAACGTATTTACTTGGATAAGAATTAATATAATCTTTATGAAAACACCTTCACAAATAATGCTTACTTTTAGAACAATTTTGGTTAGTATAAAAAGGTTATAGTGAGCCAACCTTAAAAGATAGACCTATACTGTCGCGGACTTTTTTTTAGAACTTTTAAAGGGGAACAATTCTGCCATACATCATTTTAGCGAAACTTTAACCGTTTCCGCAGCGTACGCAGCGAAAGCTCTCAAAAGGAAAAAAAGACCCCCGATTTTGTAACATTCTTGATTGGTGCTCCGCTCGTATTGAGCTTAGCATGATGTTATATAGCCTAAAGCCTTCCTCGATAAGTGGACTATCCAACACAAAAAGAATTTTTCAATTCGTACCAGTAGTTCCTGAGATTAGCGCGTTCAAACAAACAAACAAACAAACTCTTCAGCTTTATAATATTAGTATAGATTTCAACATCAGTGTACTATAGACTGAGATCCCATGGCTGCCACATATAGCCTTATATTCTTACCGATAAGATGTATTGTAGTACTAGCTGTCCAGACACACGCTGTTCTGTCTTGTCCAGTAAACTGAATTTTTATTTCTACATTGATGATTTTCTTTTTTTCATTTAATGAAAACTACTAAGTTACAATAAGTAATCGATGTAAATTTCAGTTTATAATATTAATTGGCATTACTCTACTTTATCATACGTTAGAAAAGTTTGTACAATATTTGTACCTTTGGCGTCCTGTACCTGAGAATGCCTACGGTTACGGCATAAACTAGAGGGTATGTTTACGTTCATAATTCATTGTATGGACTAATACTACAATATGATATGGTTTTTATCAGAAAGGATATAAAGGTAGTCTAGCGGGCCTGGGATCTCGGTCTATAGTACACTGATGTTGAAATGGACTTATTTTTCACTAGATGTTGCCCGCAACTTCGTGCTTAGTTAATTTCGCAGAAACCGTACATTTTTCCGCGATAAAAAGTAGCCTATGTATAAGTATCATTCCACCAAAACAAAATCAACATCCGTCCGATGCCCACTTGCTGATGATGATGATAAATATATTTAATTAACTGCTCGCATTTTAAAATAAAGAAAAATCAAGTTACCGAACAGACGTAAGGGGCATTTAAATAAGTACAGGCGAGCACGGAATACCGTTCGAGTACACTCGGGTAGAGAAGTGGTGTAGTCGTTAGCGCGCGCCTCGAGGCGGTGTCTGACAAGGCTAAGACAGTTCTCATAATACCCCAACGTACAAACCTCGGCGTTGTACACTGCGCCTTAGAAACGAAGCTTGAGCTGGGCAGCCATATGTAACCAGCGATGGATGCTGTGCAAGATCCCCGCCGGTACAATGTAGTCGACAAGTGCTTATCGCGAATGAGTGAACAATTTTCAAGGGGGTCGTTTTATTTTGCGCGGATGCGTTTGTTGAATAAATTTTTATTTCGCGAAATTATTTATCTCTATTGAGAAATATAAGAACTACTTTGTGCATTTAAGTAATTTATTGTGTACACACTCGGTTTTATCACTTTCAAAGAACACTTAGGGAGTTTTAATGTGAGACTCGAAGTAGTCTAAATCATTAAATGGTCTTCGCAGAGGACTTTGTTCGGTCTCCTTTGAGACAGACTTGCTCTTTGAATGGAGTTCTAAGATTAAAGTTGGTACGTGAATGTATTTCAAAATATAAATCTATTGCGTCACATTCAAAGTGAACTAGTAATAAGCAGCTTTTGCCTGCGGCTCCGCATCCCACGGGAACACTGTAACTTTTCAAGATAAAAAGTAGTGTATGCGTTAATCCAGAGCTTAAACTACTACCGAATTTTATCAGAATCTGTTGAGTAGTCTTTGCGTAAAAGAGTAACAAACATCCATCCATCAGTCCATCCTAACAAACTTTCACATTTATAACATTGGACTATTATTATTATTATTAAAACTTGGGTCGCAGTGACGTCAGGAATTGATTAAATATCACCAAAAAATATATGAATTTTTGATATAGTATTTTTATTTCGCTAAATATTACTTTTCTGCTTCATTTTAGAGACACTTTAATATTCCTTCTGAAAATTAGGCAATAATTAACTAGATACTGTATTCATTAGTGAGCTCCGTGGCCTACTGGGTAGACTGGTTCGCACTCGAGAGAGTGCAGGTTTGAATCCCAGGCTGTGGCGTGTACCAAAACTTTTTCAGATCTCAAGTAGGTACATTATATGGACGCTCTAACGGTGAAGGAAAACATCGTGAGGAAACCCGCACATGGTTGGCCCCAGACGTATTGACCACTCATTCCTCTGGACTAGGCTGACTATGTTGTGAGAATGCGGTATGTGCTTGGGCAACCATACGACCGCGATATTTCAAATAGGGGATCGAAGACCGGCCATATTTAAAAAAACCGGGTTTTTCGGTCCCAGCCATCTTCAAAACCGGGTACCCGGGTTTTTTCGGGTATTTCGGGTTTTTTGTTGATTTTGTAGAATTTTGTTAGGAATGCCCTAAAATTAACTTTTATCAGCTGCTTTCTGTTGTAACAACGTAATACTGGTAAAATGTGATCCCACCATAAACATTTTCATGTAAAGTAATTAATAATTTCACAAACTTTACACCTTAGTCAAAATACGTTGCCTGACGAAATGGCCATGCTACATAATTTGACTAAAGTGTAGAGTTTGTAAAGTTAGGCTCGTAGAGTTAAGGCGTGTAGAAACAGAAGTGCCTTGCCGGCCTTTTAGGAGGGCCTTCCTTGCCTTGCCTTGCCTTCTTGAAGGTGTGCAGGTCGTAATGGTCCGGAAATACCTAGTGTTGGCGACAATTGGTGATGAGGATGATAAATATTTTGTCCCTTCGAACGATAACGAAAAGTTGCAGCAGGTATAAGTCCGAACAATTCCTCGGAGCACTCCCCGTAATATAACCGATATATGATGCAGAGCGATGCTCATCTCTACGTAGCTCTAAGGAGTAAAGCCTGTTTGAAATACTATGGCAGTCGACAATTCGAGCGGCCCTTCGTTGGATACGATCCAGAGGGAGAAGCTGGAACTTTGGCGCTCCTGCCCAGAGATGAGAACAATATTCTATGTGAGGCTGAACCTGCGCCTTATAGAGTTGTAGGCGTTGGACCGGACTGAAATACTGCTTTGACCTGTTCAGAACACCAAGCTTCTTGGAGGCTAACTTGGCCTTACCCTCCAGATGATATCGGAACTAGACCTCGCTAGATATGCTAACACCAAGTATTCCGATGTTGGAGGAGACAGTTATGGGTATGCTTTCAAAACGAGGACATACGACCATCGGTAACTTATAAGCGATGAACGCGCAAACTTGTGTCTTAGAGGTGTTGAATTGGACTAAGTTAAGTCTACCCCATTCAGAGATCTTCTTCAATGAATTCTTAATTTGAGAGATAAGTTCGTTTCGACTCTCAATGACGTTTTGCCGAGAGATGTTCGGGCGACCTGTATATAAGGCATCACCCGTACTGTCGTCATCACATAATATTATCATTGATATGCAGTATGAACAGGGCAGGTGATAGCTAGAGATGGCCGTTATAACGTAAAGCGTTTAAAATAGCGTGCTTTTATAAATAAGTTGTAAAGTCGTTTAAAAATTTAAGCGTTTATCACTTATAATTATCGTTCATATCGTTTATAGTCATAAAGCCATAAGTGTGGTATGAGCAAAGAAAAATAGTTCTTATGACAGCGCAATAAGAGTGAAAATTCTTTAATGTAGCTCATCACTTATTTAAACGGGTTATTTTTTGTACTTATAACTATTAAGCTTTTTCGTGTTTATTCACTTTTTGTTAGTTGCGCTTTGCGGGTTGACGAAAACACGTTATATTACGTTACGCAATAATTCGTATTTTAATCGTAATAGTGGTGCTTTGGTGGCTTACCGTGAAGTTTTAATGTAAATAATAAATATAATAATGGTCCATATGGACGTAATATAAACTTTTCGTGTAGTGTTTTAGTATTAAGTTTATTTAGTTTTTGTCGTAAGATGACGAATAAACGACGTGAATTGGAACAGTAATTTATGGAACTACTTTGAAAGAAATGAGGTGGAAAAAGTGGCGATGTTTGTTATCCTATAAATCAACTATTACTAATGATGAGCAACATTTAAGATTAATGCATATTATCAACATGTAAAAACATTTTTATGAGTTCATATTATTATATTAATAATTATTCAGATTTCAGACAGTCCTAAGCCTGCAAAGTACGAAGGAAAGTTAATTTAAATCAGTTTAAGCGATCGAAAAACGTAACATAAGCGCAAAAAATATTATAACTTATAAGTGGCAATAAGTAGATAATCAAATAAGCAACTAAGCAACTAAGCAGTTAAAAATAGCTGCTATTGAATATTTAATAACGGATAAGTTAACTTTTAATTTTAAGCCGTTTATCACATCTCTAGTGATAGCACACCAAAGCTGTCTACCAAGATGCCAGGACTGTGCCATAAGAGCAGGTGAGCCGAAAAAGATGCGTTAAGACTGGTGCCAACTCTGGAGCACACATTTTTAACACAATGGGACGGATTCCGTTAGGCCCACTCGATTTTTGGTCTCATGGGAACGGAGAGCAATTCGCACTGAGCGCTGATGGATTCGAATAATAAATTATACCAAGTTATGAAGGTCCAAAAAATCGACGAATCGCTTGCGCTTCGCTTACTCGTCCTGGCGGGGCGGGGGCACTGACGTGCCCTCAAATGTACTACATACAATATGAAAACATTATAACTATTGTTCTAAAACTCTACATTGACAATCACAAGCCACTATAACGTTCGGTTTGTGACTGTAACTGTTATAAACTGTTGTAGAATTTCATAATGAAAAAAAGCTCGAAAAAACCGAAAACCGGTTTTTAATATTTTGAAAACCGGGTTTTGTTGTAGGCCCGAAAACCCGGGAAAACCCGGGTTTTCGGTTTCGGGTAAAACCGGTCTCGATGCCCTAATTTCAAACCGCCTGTCACCAGTATTTCAGGAGTGGTTACTTGATACTTCGCTCGGAGAATACTGTATTAATCATCCAATAACAGATAAAAAGGCCTAAGTATTCATTATTATACGTTTTTAGGATTCCGTACCCAAAGGGTAAAAAGTTAAAAACCGTCCAACTACCGAGACTTCGCTCTGTGTCTGTCTGTCATCAGCCTGTACATCTCCTTAATTACGTGAAGGTTATACAGTTGAAATTTTCACAGAGTTTTTCTTTTGCCGCTAAAACAACTAATAGTAAATAAGTACTAAAAACAGAATAAAATACCTAATTCATATTAATATATCAAAATGTTGCTTTGTGTGCTAGTCTGGTTTAAGAAATATATTTTTTTTTACACATAAACTCACTCTCTTACATACACACACACACACTCCAGCTGTTATTACCTATCTTAAGGCTAGAAATTTGCAATTTTGCACACATATTTCTCATATGATGTAGGCATTCACTAAGGAAGGTTTTTTAAAATTCAATCCCCAAGGGCGTAAAATAGGTGATGAAAGTTAAAAAATCAAATTTCACGCTGGCGAAGCCGCGGGCAATTAATGCTAGTTACGAATATGATTTCTAACAAAATATGTATAGTCTATTCGCTACAAGGCAATAATTGTCAGTAAATCACACGTACATAATATCATGTCAAAATAGCTTACTATGATTGGTTATTGAGAACATGGCTTTTGCGTCATTGGTCAATATTGTTTTTTTGACATTTCACTATCTTCTTAACGGGAACAGACTAAAAATGTATGAAAGGGAAAAATAAAGTTAATATATAAATAAAATATAATAGTAGGTATAGACATCTCACAAACATCAAGGTAAAAGCCGGTTAGGCTAAAAATACACATACCTTTGGAAATCTTATTTCATCCTGGCAACACGCGGAAAATTGGCTTGACCTATATTGTGACTACCTTTGGGGCACAGCGGGATCGCCAATTATGGGATACAAATTAGGGATACATTGTGCGTCGTCATTATTAAGCTCCATCCGGTCATTTGCGACGAAAAAACTTATAAGGTGTTATAACTTCACTGCACCATTTTTTTAAATCAAGTAATTAGTCATATAATATCAAGTAATGCAACGTCGCAGCAGTCCAGCAGTGCCTCGTCAGCTTCGCCCGCGATATCCCACGGGTATATCAAAATATAGTAAAACGGTAAGTATCCCTTATTTAACTTTTTCAGGACAAAAATTAGCCTATGTTTTAATCCAGAGCCTAAACAACTACCATACCAAATTTCATAAAAATCCGTTTTCTGAAATCCGTTTTCGAAATCCGAAAGAAGTTTTTGCGTGAAAACGTAACAAAGATCCATCCATCCACAATTCCATACATCCATCCATTCATCCTCACAAACTTTCACATTTATTAGGTAGTAGGATTCATTGCAGTAGCCCATCCAATTTTGACCCCAGACATAAAGGGGTATTTTAAGTTTGACGTGGCTGTTTGTGTGTCAGTATGTCTGTCCGTTGCATCGTAGCTCTCAAACTGTTTTTGTTTGAAAGCTGACATGATCGAGAGTGTTCTTAGCTATGATTCATCACAATCACCTCGCTCACTGCTTGACAATAGGGCTACTTAAAAATATATTATTTATACAATCATAAGCTTTGCTCCTACTAAAAGTACCTACTGCCGTATGATAATTAGGTTTGGGAAATGAAATAGATTTATCTCAAAGTTTTTTTTTTTTTTGTAATTTAGAGGGCAAACGAACAGATGAATCGTCTAATGGAAAGCGTTTAACGTCGCGTCGCCCATAGACATAACACCAGAGTCGAAGGTGTGTTTCCTTAGACTTGGAAGTTGTTTTCGGGATGTCACAAAAAAGAATCGGCGAAACAAAGTAGGTTAACTTCATATAAGTATTTACCTTTATGTGAAAGCCTTCTCAAATGCTATTCCCAGCTTTTCTCATGTCGAGGGAACATTCGGTAACGCTTATCGTGGTGGTACCACACGCGGAGCACTAATTACACCAACAATTTCATATTAGCTTAAACAATACGTGAGGAGTGGTGCAAGCTATATACTGGGCGTGTGAAACTCCCGAAGCGGGCGAGGCGGATCAGGGGTCTTCCTCGTAACTAAAACCCGCAAGGCTGAGGCTAAGGCTCGAATCCGGAACGCCGAGGAAAATTCAGAGCACTGAAAATAGAACTCTGTGGTAATACAATAGAGTTGAAAATGGAAGTTTCGAGTGTGGAGACAATAGACTCGACACTCGTGTATTCGATTTTCAACTCTTCTGTATTAGCACAGATTTCTATTTTCAATGCTTAGAATTCTCTACGGCCTTCCGGATTCCGGTGCGTATAGTCCCAGCTTCAATTATCCAGATTCCGGAAGTTCGGAGAAAATTCAGAGCATTGAAAAAGAAATCATAGGCTAATACAATATAGCTGAAAATCAGACACACGATTTGACATCTGTCACATTAAACATTGACATTTGACTCACACTCGTGTTCATTTCCAACTCTATTGTATGAGTTCAGAGTTATATGTTCAATGCTCTGAATTATCTTCGGTCGGAGAGTAGTCCAAGCCTATGAGTGGTTTAATTATTATTATTGAATTACATTATTAAATTTATTTTATAAAATATAAATAAAGAATTAATAGAAAATTAATTTTTTTTCGATAAATTAACATTTATTTTCACTCTTTAAAATTTTTTTTCACTTAAATTAAACATATTAACTACAAGTAACAATTAGCTATTGACAATTTATTTACTATTTATATACATTTGTGATATTTAAAATCTGATCTGCGTTATTCTGTTATGGAAAGGACAATAATAGAAAAATAGGAAATCAAAAGGAGTGTTTTAAGTGTAATTAATGTTCCTTGAAAAAGTCAAATCAATGGTTGACATTCCTCTCAGCATTGTTGACTTATTATCATCTGATACGCATTCAAGATTGTACGTTTCTGTGGCGTGGCACAAAATGCAACCCGCACTGCTATAAAGGAAAGCGGGTTTGGTTTTTCCCGTTTTTCCCGGCGCTAAGCTCTGAATCCTCGCGTAATTGTTAGGGTCTACTCCGGTCTACCTACGCCACCGTCTGCACCCCCAAAAATCTTTCATGTATTTGAGGAATATGTCATTACTTTTCACGTTTGTTTTCAAGTCGCCGCAAAGAAGAATTGGTACATCATCATCAATATCCAACCGAACAAGCGTTGCCAAAATCGTTTTTCAGAAAAGTTGATTTGAATCTTATGATCGAGGATGCCCATTTGTTCCAGGTATGTACCTGTTGTACTTCAATTTGATCAGAAGAAGTACCTGGTTGAACAGTGGTTTGTGCTGCTTCTGCTGCTGAAGTTTGACGTAGTTGGTGTGTGAGCTGTAGTAGAATACCAGTTTGGACATCGTTTGACCTTGCCCCTGAACGAGAATAGGATGCAGTGGTCGATTCTAATGAATCACTGACAAGCGCCAAGATAGCAGCCTTGCGTAGTCTGCAGTTGTGCTGTCTTTCGGCATCCGCTTTCCTCGCAGCTATCGCCTGTTCGGGAGTTCTGGATGCTGCTATACGCTGCCTGTACTCACGTTGTTTCTGTGCTTTCGATTTTGGAGCAGTGATTGTTGATGGCCCAGCGAATGGCGTTGCAGACATGGATGCGTCCTGTGTGAGTTGCCGTTGAGTACCAGTTTGGCCATCGTTTGACCTTCCCTCTGAACAAGAATACGATGCAACCGTCGATTGAGCCAAGATAGCAGCTTTGCGTAGTCTGCAGTTGCGCTGTCTTTCCGCATCCGATTTCCTCGCAGCTATCGCCTGTTCAGGAGTTCTAGATGCTGCTATACGCTGCCTGTACTCACGTTGTTTCTGTGCCTTCGATTTTGGAGCAGTGATTGTTGATGGCCCAGCGAATGGCGTTGCAGACATGGATGCGTCCTGTGTGAGTTGCCGTTGAGTACCAGTTTGGCCATCGTTTGACCTTCCCTCTGAACAAGAACACGATGCAACAGTCGATTGAGCCAAGATAGCTTTGCGTAGTCTGCAGTTGCGCTGTCTCTCCGCATCCGATTTCCTCGCAGCTATCGCCTGTTCATGAGTTCTAGATGCTGCTATACGCTGCCTGTACTCACGTTGTTTCTGTGCCTTCGATTTTGGAGCAGTGATTGTTGATGGCCCAGCGAATGGCGTTGCAGACATGGATGCGTCCTGTGTGAGTTGCCGTTGAGTACCAGTTTGGCCATCGTTTGACCTTCCCTCTGAACAAGAACACGATGCAACAGTCGATTGAGCCAAGATAGCTTTGCGTAGTCTGCAGTTGCGCTGTCTCTCCGCATCCGATTTCCTCGCAGCTATCGCCTGTTCATGAGTTCTAGATGCTGCTATACGCTGCCTGTACTCACGTTGTTTCTGTGCCTTCGATTTTGGAGCAGTGATTGTTGGTGGCTCAGCGAATGGTGTTGCAGACGTGGATAATGGAGCGTCTTGCGCCTCCACGAGTACATTACTCTTTAAAGGTAAAGGAAGATCCGTGCGATCAATAGTTTCGTTAGGTTGATCTGCCATGGTGTGATTGTACGCTGTTCTGCAAAAGAAATTTTAACAATATATTTTAAAAATATTTTTATTTCTTACATTAATAGCCACGCAGGAACATTTTTATTCTATACTACCTAAATAAAAGCAGTTGATTTTTATTCGATCGTTTATAATTTTTAGTAAAAACTGTAACATAATCTATTAATATTACTGTACCGCCCCGACCGATACTACTTTTTTAATTTAATAAACAAATAATAGTATGTACAATATTATCGTTAATCAAATTATTAAAATACAAGAAATTGTTACCTTTTTTGCAGCAATGTTGTAATAAACAATAGAAACCACTAAGTTTTCACTTCACTTTATAAATATGTATTTGATAAAACAATTTACGTGCAGTTTGCTGCCACTGTCTCTCTCTCTACTCGGACACCGATGGAGAAGTCACAAGCCGAATGCTTAGGCCGATTGTGCCTCTCTATCGACTTAGCGGAACGTGAGAATCGGGCGGAACGTGACATTATTTCGTGCGTGCAGCCGGCGTTCATCGATTTGTAAGTCGTTGTCACGTCAAGAAGTCAGTTAGATCAGATGTATCGTCATAATATAATATTACGAAAATACTACTCAAGTTTCAATGTAGAAGTAAGTCAAATGTCATGTGACTGCTGCCTGGTTGGCAATAAGACTTGACCAAAATACGAAAATGCATTACTTTACAATACAGAATTTACTTCCATCTTTTGTTGCCCTGACAATATTTAGGCAATGTTAGATTATAAAATTAGAAACTATATATTTTTAATCTAACGTAAAATAATGTGTTAAATTATAGGCAGCATATTTGCGTCGGAAGTCTATCAACATTTTACAATTTCACTAGTTTTATTACAATCTAACGGTTTTTACAATTTTACGGTGACATATGTACGCGATTGGAGATTTGTGCACACGTCGTATGCTTGTAATAGTGCAATCTAATCGACAGTTTTCTATGTACATGTTTATCTGGTCCTAGCTTTCTATATATATCTGTTAACCTCTGTAGCGTCCCGCCACCGTTGCACGTTGGTTTGGCGTATATGACAATACCACTTTGCAGTTTTATCATATCGGGACTGGGTCGTAAGTAGGGTTGCAATCCGTCCGGGTTTCCCCGGATTTGTCCTAGTTTAAAGGGCGTCCGGGAGCGTCCGGGCCGGATTTTATTTGCTATCCGGGTTTTTGTAGGCAGAATTAGGAAGGCCTAAGTTTTTTTTTTGATTTGCAGCAATTATAAATCTTCCTTTCTTTTTGACATTGCCGTAGTCGGGTAAAAATTGTTCTATGTCCGGGTTTCGTACTCCAAAATCCGGGGTTTTCACGCGTCTTGTCCGGGGAGTCATATGTAAGATATGGCAACCCTAGTCGTAAGTAAATTAAGGCAGGATAACCATCGTCAGAGCTATCTTTATCACCACGCTGAATCGCCTTCGCTTATAAATTAATTCCGCCTCAAAGTATAAGCGATTCCAAGTTTTGGGGTTGCAAGTTTAGGCGCGTGTGCTCTTTACTGCCCCCTCCCTAACCGTTTTATCTTCTATGGGGTGTGTATATATTTAATATTTTTTTGCGTCAGTTGCCTACGTCATTATATCTGTAAAGTTCAGAGTTTTGAGCAGTATATTGATGTAAAGTAAAAGCAAATTTTCTTTGATATTATTCAAAATATTATATTAAAAATAAAAAAAAACAGTAAAAATACATAAATAATGATTCTTTTAAATGATTCTAACATAGGTATAGTAGAAAAATGACAAGTATATTATTATAAAGTGAAATTATACCAGTTACTCATAGATGTATAATGTAATGAATCAATTACTTATTTTTATGTTGTGCTTTCCATGAAATAATTATTTTGAAACAAAAAAAAATGAAAATCGACTTCCAAAGTAATAAAAACGCACAAAAAGTGTGAAATAAATCTTGTTTTCAAAATAATTCTCCTTTTACAAATTTGGGTAATATTTTAACTATTTCTCTACACAATCTTTATTGTTTTGGACTGGTACTGACTTCAAAATAATAAAGATTGTGTAGAGAAATAGTTAAAATATTACCCAAATTTGTAAAAGGAGAATTATTTTGAAAACAAGATTTATTTCACACTTTTTGTGCGTTTTTATTACTTTGGAAGTCGGTTTTCATTTTTTTTTGTTTCAAAATAATTATTTCATGGAAAGCACAACATAAAAATAAGTAATTGATAAAACAATATTTTATAGAGCTCACACTTGAGATGGATAGGACAGTGCAGGCTGATCACCCGATTGTCTGATAAAAAAGATGATCCATGCTGACTGATGGGCATGTAAAAAGTCGGATCTGCGCCTGATTTCTCGGCAGTCGTGTCGGTTATCTAACCCACTGGCCTATAAGAGTAAAGGAAGAGAGAGTGCTCTTGTGTACTGCGCACACACTTGGGCACTATAAAATAACTCCTGCGTAACTGGCCAGAACTTAAAGTATCTTCTCGTATTTAAAGTAGACTTTCATTTTACTTTGATCGTATTGTAATTAGTAAGTGAAGCGACTTGTTACAATGAAACGATTTTATTAAGTTTCAACTAATCAGAGCGCGTTTCTCATTTTTTTTTTTTTTTTTTTTAATTTATTTATTTTCATAAAGAAACATACATTTATAAAATTATTGTACACTCCATAAACCACTAAGGTTTGTCCGGAGTGTGAACATAATATGCAAGGTAGCTTGGTTTAACGTTTACGAGAATACCGTTTGGCAGTTTTAGCGTATCGGAACTTGATTGAAATTATAATAATGCAGGTTAATTTAGCAAAATTGACCCTCTGGTTTCAATGAAACCGGCCACCGACACCGAAATCGGTGTGGGGAGATACATATAGTCTGTAACCTGTACCTATTGGTTCACTATGTACATATCAAAGCTCAATGTTGGTTCGTCAGCGATTTCCGTCCGTCTGTGTGTTTGCTGTGTGTTTGCTTTGACGGCACATTAGTTGTTTGGCAAACTGTGTATTTACTAAATATTGTAAACGATGGATATTCTGTTTGCGAACCAATTTATTAATGTGCGCTTTTTTGTTTTAGTCGAAATTGTAATGTAAATAGAGGGAATGTTGAAACGTATTTTTTATATTGCCGTTAAAATATTTGTAATTTGAGTAATAGCGAAATTTTAAAAACTATGCTACGAGTTTGTAGCATAGTTTTCTGTAAGCAATAATATTTAAAAGTAGCACAGTCACTAACACATAACTAAATTTGAAAGAAAATTAATCGCTGCTAAAAAATTGTGACATGTACCGCTTACATTTTGATAAATAATGAGTAGGTACCTGGGAGACCGAGCTTTGCTTGGTGCTTTAGTAGAACAATAAAATAATAAAAATAAATTAAAAGAAAAACAAATAATAAGAATTACAAAAAATTATCTTACCGGGATACGAACCCACCGCATTCCGAATTTCCAAACAATGCTATACTATACTTACGTGCGCATACCAAGTTGCCAATCAAACTGACGGAGCCTCGACATTATTGATAATATTGTTGCACGACGAATTAAAAACACATATTTTGCTTAAAATGCGCAGTTTCTAAGGGATAAAACCTAGCTAAAACGATTTTTCTCCCCCAAAACTCCCTTCATACTAAATTTTCTAGCTAAATATGCTGTTTAGAGTTTACTCCTTATGAATCAATTTGTATGTAATAATAAAAATTATTTTAATGTGTGTATAATATAGCCAAGGATATGAAAATGTATTGGGAGTGAAATCAGATTAAGACAAGTTAGTTTTATGTTATTCACGCGTAAGTCTTTATGTTAAACACATAACCTTTCTTTCTAGCTTATTATCTCTTAGACCTGTCAATGGTATACCTAAGTAATCAGGGGTAAAATTTGGGGAGAAATATTTTTTAAAGTGTTGGTATCACTACCCGTTATCAATGAATTGCGGGAATCATCGTCGTCGTTTAAAAACCGCACTGTAAATAGAACTCTGTGCTAATGTAATAGAGCATGAAATCGAACACACGAGTGTCGAGCGTTTCGCTTCACTGCACCGTACCAAATCCGTGCGTGTGTAGCGACACCGAATTTGGTCTCCGGATATGGTTCGCTGTACGCTCCGTACCAAATTCGTGTGTCTGTAGATAGCATTATTGCTCCGAGATTGAGTCGACTGACTTTTTACTAACCTTCAAATTTATTTTGCACTAGATGTTGCCCACGACTTCGTGCGCGCAAAAAGTAATCGAGCGATGCCGTACATTTTGCAGCGAAAACAACTAGCCTATGTGCTTCCCCGTAGTCTATGATCTGTCTATTCTGTCCATTAGTTTCAAAGCCTATTCAATGTAAACAAACACCGGATAAGGTTACTGCAAGCCCAAGGGGGATATTGGGGATTTTAAAGACCAGGAATTCAAGTCGCAACATCAGAGGTGTTACAAGTGACTCCTTTGATGTTGCGAGTGACCATGGGCTTCGCTTACAGGCGATCCGACTGCTCGTTTCCTGGTTCATCTCCTAAAAAATAATAATTATATTTTAAGACTTGTAGGATGAAGGTAGGAACTAGAAGCTACATTTGAATTTCTGTTTCAGATAAAAACATTGAAAATCGACGCTCAGAACATGTTTACAGCCAAAATTTTAATGGTGCATTTAAGACCCTTACGATTCCACTAACGAGCGAAAATGTTTACTTTAATTCCGTTCTTAGTGGAGAGTTCTGTTAAAACATAAATACTGCGGCGGGAACCTCGCATTGAAAATATAAATCCAAATTTAAGCTTGCACCGTCAGATAAAATGATATGTGGAGCTCCGTGCACATGCAGACGGCATAAGCAACTTAAAACTCGAAATTAAACGCTCTTCATACTGATCTTCGCTTTTAATTCATTTAAATAACATTGGATTTACACGACAGAATGAAATACGTAGATAGATTAAAAGTAACAGGTATAAAAGAAATAATAAGTTATAATTTTTAAATATTCCCAATGAAAATGCAATATAGTAGACGTAAATCAATAGAAATTTAATTAACCGTATCGCGAAAAAGTACAAAGGGAAATAATGAAGTAGAAATTATGCGAGATGAATAGTAAATGTAGTTTAATTAATGAAAACTTCCAATAATGGAAGCCGGACGGATGAAATTTATTTCGTTACAAAACGGAATTGAAAATCAGCGGGCGAATTTTGAAAAATCCGACGTTACAAGGGGATTTGCCACAAAAATATTTTCAGCTTTGTTGTCGGACGGCCGAAACGCTATTAATGTACAAAAAGGGAATGGGGTAAATCCATAAAGGTCTGGCTTTGTTTCGCGTGTAGTTACCGAAATGTTGTGTTCTAAAACACATTGATGCCGGATTTAACGTGACTCACGTCGACGTTACGGGCGAGATAGTAATTCTATCAGTGTGAAAAAGACGTGTCCCTTTTGCAACAAGACGGGATTTAGAACACTTTCTGATAATTTGTTATCAATTTCGATTTTTAGGGTTCCGTAATACTTAAGGAACCCTTATAAACTATAAGGGTTCGCTTTGTTCGTCCGTCTATCAGTCTGTCTGTCTTTCTGTTTGTCCGCGCCTCTAGCTTCTGTAATTATGAATATAAATGGATGAAATATGGTATAGTTAAAGTCTGTGTATAGATCTCGGTTTTGACATCATAATATAATAATAACTTTACATTTTAGGGGTGGCTCTCCATACATGTAAAGTGGGGATGTAAAATTATTTTTTTCATTCTACCCCTTCGTGTGGGGTATCGATGAACAGGTCTTTTAAAATAAAGGGAAGGTTTCATACTTATATGACTTTTTTCAAAATCAACTATTTTTTGGAGTAAGCGGCCTCCAAACTGGTTTTTAAGTTGATCTCCCCCTGGCATTTCTAGACTATTGGTGATAGGTACTTGTGAATTTCTATACTGATAGATCATGCTAAAAACTCTTTAAGAAAATTATTTTAATCGAAATCGGACAATAACTTTTGAAGTAATTCAAAGAAAACCTAAAATTTTTTCATGTGATCATTAGGGCAATGGACAGCACTATCCTGCATTAGACGACCTCTGTGGCTTAGTGGTTGACCGCGTTGGTGCTCAAACCGGGGATCGTGGGTTCAAATCTCACCGAAGAAACGGAAAGGTTTTTTGAATGGAATGGATGTGTATTATTTAATTTAATATGTGTATAATACAATAACCTAACCAAGAGCATGTCAGAATATGTCTAAGGAGGGTTCCGTAACTATAAACGCGTAATATGCTTTTTTTCAAATTACTCCAAAAGTTACTATCCGATTTGGTTCACAATAATTTTTCTAAAGAGTTTTTAGCATGATCTATCAGCATGGAAATTTGCAAGTTTCTATCTCCTACAGTTTAAGAATGCTAAGGGTAGGGTTAAGTAACTTACAAACTACTTTGGGGGCCGATTACTCGAAAATGGTCAACTTTATAAAAAGTAACGTATGAAACCTTGCCTTTATTTTAAAAGACCTATTCTAAGATACCCCAAACGATGGAGTGAAAAAATATTTTTTATCCCCACTTCATATGTATGGAGAGCCACCCATAAAATATATTTTTTTTTATTTTTATGATCCCGTAACCGTGATCTATACACAATCTATAACTGCACCAAATTTCATTAATTTATATTCATAATTACAGGAGCTAGAGGCGCGGACAGACAGACAGACAGACGGACAGAGCGAAACTATAAGGGTTCCTTAAGTATTACGGAACCCTAATAAAGAATCTCAAATATATGTATAGCATAAAAGTATTAAATAAACTTTCCGTTGTCTGGTTCCCGTAACATAGTCAAGTTCTTCGAGTACTTAGCGGGGCCAAATCGACGTGGTGCTAAGCGTCCATACTCCATAACATGTATTACGCCGGTTTTCTATTAGGCCGTGGTATCTCTCCTTTCGAGACATGCGAAGGCTTTCTTTTGGCTAGCCGCACACGTGCAATATTATTGACAGAATAAATTTGTCAATACTTGTCAACACATACAAAAAAAAACGGCAATGTGGCCCCGCACACAAAGAATATCTATTATTGTCAATATAAGCTTTATTGGCAATACTATGGTGTGTGTGCAACTTTCTTTTGAGATATGAATTGATAATAACCTTCCAATGCCTAGCGAGGAGCCGGTTTTAGGAAAATTTGTGCGGAAAAACGCTCAGGAAAGTTGTCGAGGGAATATTAGAACAGTTACAGTTCCCTGGGGGGTGTGTACCCGATGTTAACTTTGCTGTTACATTGTTAATTGAGTTTCTCTGCTAATATTTCACTCAACTTAATCGTAACTAGCTTTTCCCGCGGCGCTGCCCGCGTAAATACAGTATCCACACTGTACTGCAGGTCTAAAAAGGCCGTTTTGGCAATTCATTTTCAATTCTTGTTATGAATTACTGGATGAAAGATGACAGCGATCGTAAAATGGCCACTTGAATTGCAATTCATAATATGATTTGGATACAATTCATATGCAGAAATTGGCTGAAATGCATTCATTTCACAGATTTACAAGCAGAATTGTTTTAGTGTCAAATAGCAATATTGCGATTATATTGCGCAAGTGGCCTTTTTAGACCCGCTGTTCGGGATAAAAAGTACCCTATGTATTATTACTAGAGCTTAAACTAATACTACACCAGATTTCATTAAAATCCGATCGATCTGTCAAAAAAAAAAAAGACTAACAAACATCCATTCATTCATCCATCTCCCAAGGTCAACCCTGTACATTAAACACAATGTGTCACAAGTTTTGTGCCATCCGTCAGCCATGACGGATTCCGCGCTGATTTAATTATCAGAGAATCATTAATTATAGCTGTGATTACGATACATTAATTATATTACGCCTGAACATAATACTGGATTAGCGATTGTCGATATCTAGAATATATAATGTGCTATGTTAATTGCTTTCGCTAATGTATTCGCTTAATAGGAATAGAAAGTATTAAGATACATTCAGAATGTTTCATTAAACATTGGTTTGAACCAAATAATATTTTAAGTCACTAGCTTTTGCACCTGACTTCGTCCGCGTGGGTCTCCATTGCACCCCCGTGGTGTGAAATGTATTTCGAAAAATCCCATTTTAATGAATTTCGAATATAATAGAATAATAATGTTTATTTGCATAAAATGTTAGTTACAAAAGACTTTAACAAGACAAACTAGGCAAACATTCTGCTTTATGAAGCGTGCAAATGTAATTTTTACAATTATTAATAATATTTTTTACATCTTAATAACTATCTGCGTGCCAAAATGTAACATCCGTTCAGATATTGATATTTAACTGAACAAACTGTTCACCCCCATTTCACTCCCTTTTAGGGAGGAGCATAGTTAAAAAAATACATACTCAATATCCGAGGTAATAATTGTATTTATTACCTCGGATATTAAATTTCATGGAAATCGGGACGAATTTTAAATATTTTTCATACAAATTTTCAACCCTTATTTTGCACCCTCAATTGGTGAATTCTAATAAGCCTTGAAACACGTATTTAATGAAATGTATTTAAAAGCATGAATCTCATTTTTCATCGAAATCGGTGCAGATTTCAAGATTTTCCACGTATACTTTAACTACCCCTTTAAACCCCTTTCACCCATTTAAAGGTTGAAATTTATAAAGTCCATTCTTAGTGTGCGTCTAAGTTGTGAATTTAAATAACTGGCTAAATTTCACGTTCCTGCTATTAGCGGTTACGGCTGTGCGAGCGTCTATATGTGAGTGAGTCAGTCAGACATTGTCAGACATCACTCAGATCAGTCAGATCATCAGACAGCCCCCAACATTGGATATAATACAAATCCATCTCAATAACATCATTTTTAAAATAAAAATCCGCATAAAATTTTGTGTATTGGTTTTTGAGTCAGGTACGATTCCAAAGACAAACACACAGATACACAGATACGTCAAACTTATAACACAACTCTTCTTAGTTCGAAGATTAATAATAATAAAGACTTAAATTAAAAGATAGATAGATAGATAGATAGATAATTTTTATTTGCTCAAAATAAGGCACAATGTCAAGGTGTTACAGTGATAAATTCTGTTCTTGCTTATTCTGCCTTTGAGAAGGCGTGCAAATGTTCATAATATTATTATTTTACAACTTGAATAATAATAAAACAATAATATCACATTAATTTAAGTGTGATATCTTAATACAGGAGAAAGTCGAAGAGATCAATCTGAAATTTTCAAGCTCTTAAAGCGTTCACAGAGTATTCTGATGTATAGACTCGTTACATCTAAAGGCTGAATACCGAAACGTTAATTAAAATTAAGAGCCCTCCTGTTCACAGGCTGTCACTGTCTCTGCTAGCCGAAATGACAAGGACAGCATGACTTGAGCGTCACTTAATTTAATGACGACCTCTGTGGCTCAGTGGTTCAGCGCTTTGGTGCTCAAGCCGGAGGTCGCAGGTTCGAATCCTGCCGACGGAACAAAAAGTTTTTCTGTGTTCCTGGGTCATGGATGTGTATTAAATATGTGTATGTCGGCGCAGGTGTTGTTGAACATGCTGTGTGTCATGCCCACGTGCAATATTACTCATAGAACCACTCTGACAACTCATGAATCCGCAAAGTGGGGATACCCCACCATTCGCCCTTTCTATGAAGTGGGGACTGCTGCGTGTTCGCCAGGAAGATTATTATTACGGGGACGTTGGTCCAAGCAACATCTCTTTATTAAAATTGTTATTAATTAGCTTTTGTTATAATTATTATTGTTCAAGTTTAAAAGTTAAGTAGAGTTTCGTGTTTTAAGTGTAAAAGTTATTCTAAATGTTGCAAGATGGATTTTGATAATTTCAGTTATCCTATGAATAAATGTTATTAAAATAACGAGAGTTTTAATCAAAATAAACGAGTGAAATGTCAAAAGGTAAGTCTGGTGTTGACCTTCCGCAACACCAGAAGATGAATAAATGCAATCAAACCTGAGTTCCTCCGAAATGTATAATATAATAAAAATCTTAAATATATGTATAGTATAAACGTATTAAATATACTTCCCGTTGTCTGGTACCCGTAACACAAGTTCTTCGGATACTTAGCACGGGGCCAGATTGACGTGGTGTGAAGCGTCCATAGATATTATTATTATTATTATTTAACTCTAAATCTTATAATATTATGTATCGAGTCTATATGTCACCGTAAAATTGTAAAAACCATAAGATTTTAATATAACTAGTGAAATTCTAAAATGTTTATAGACTTCCGACGCGAATATTCTGCCTAATAATATTATTTTTCGTTAGATTATAAACATATTATGTCATGGGACACTCATCCCAACTTACCTGTCCGGTAGTTGTGGTATAGTATACGGGTATGCGACCCCGGCTTCCCTAGCTATTACTGTCCTATCCCTTGCCTTCCTGGGCGGTAATATCCTATATTTCCTATTTCCCACTCTTAACTTACCAATATTCCCTTCCACACCACCTATCCGTCTCTTTCCCTATTCCTACCCTCTCCACCAATCCGTGGGAACGCAATGGATAATCATAAAAATAATTTAATTACCCAAAATGGCGGTGATGTGGTTCGCCACCCATCACGTCTCGTTTCTCATTGTTGTCTCTCATAAATAGGTTGTCAAGGGTCAGTTCGCACGTCGCGTCACGTCGCGATGTGCAGCGCGATGCAGCTCGAAATTCGAACTCTTACAATGAAACATACACTCTTCATGCGTAGTAAATAAATTTCAATAGGCAATCGGACAATTTTTTTTTATTGCATAAATGAATAGTACTCTTAAATATGAGTAACTTCTCAGAAGAAACCGTATATCAAAAGTCAATATTTTCAAAGGTACAGCGATTTTTATACAAAATTTCGCGAGCCTCCTAAAAACGCTCCATACTAAAATCGCCACACAAATGACGTCACTATTGGATTAAAGTGTATTAAGTAGGTATAAAGTATACGGCCGCAGGAATATATTTGTAAATATCTCCGATATTTGTGCGTTTAAGTTCATACTTACCATAATGAATGTTTTTGTATATGATGTGAGTAAACTAATGATGTAGGTTTTGTTTACCAATTTCGCAAAAAAAAAATTTTTTTTGGTATAAAGACTCGCGAAATTTTGTATACAAATCGCTGTACCTTTGAAAATATTGACTTTTGATATACGGTTTCTTCTGAGAAGTTACTCATATTTAAGAGTACTATTCATTTATGCAATAAAAAAAAAAACAGTCCGCTTGCCTATTGGTCCTAAAGATTCTGCTAACCTGATCATTATGATGCCTTAGTAGTGGGAACATTCAACGTCATGAGACAATGATGATGAATAAAAAAAAAACAGATTGTTTGCCCGCTATTGACGATGCAAGAAATATTTTGTTTGATGTAAATACTCTTTAGCGGCGCTGATCACTTTTCTTGTGATGGGTAAAAACTGTAAAACTCGCGCGACAGGTCAAGTGTCCTGATCGAAAATGCGTAAGATTCACTTGCAATTGTTTGCTGTCTTGGTTTACGCGAGCGCGCGAATAAAATGTTGTTTCCAAGTTTGGTTAGGACAATGCAGGCTGATCACCTGATTGTCTGACAAGAAAGATGATCCATGCGTCGGATGGGCATGTAAAAAGTCGGACCTGCGCCTGATCTCTCGTCAGTCGTGTCAGTCATCCGTCCCACTGGATTATGAGAGTAAAGGAAGAGAGAGTGCTCTTGTGTACTTGTACGCACACACTTGGGCACTATAAAATTACTGCGTAACTGGCATGGTTTCAATGAAAGCGGCCACCGTCACTGATATCGGTGTGGGGAGTTATTATTAAAATATTTCAACTGTTTAATTTTATCAGTGTATCTTGTCTATTACTGAACACTCTTTGCCTCTATAATGATTCACGCAATCTCCATTTGAAGCTATAAACGCCGCGCAACTGTAAATTATTCCATCAGTTGACAGCTGAATGTGCACTCCAATTGCCGTTTTCGGTAATCGTAAAAACCGTCAAAATTGTTTCGCTCAAGTTTATCGGTTCCCTGAAGGTGTTGCCATCTGTCAGAAATCAGATTCCATAAATATTACCGCCCGTAAACCAATTTTTCGGGTGTATTTTTGAATTCTTTGTTTGATTTTATTTCCGCATTACAATTACATGTAATGTAATTTGATTTTCAACTTCGTAATATACCAACTCCATAATGTAGCTCTATATGTTACACGACTTACTCCTGCATTTTCTATTTGATTAATGATGAAAGCTATATTTGGCTATTAAAATCTAATTCTATAGCTAACCGCACACACACACCATATTATTGTCATTAATGCACATATTGACAATAATATTCCTTGTATGCGGCCTGGTTTTTTGTATGTGTTGACTAGTATTGACAAATTTATTCTGTCAATAATATTGCACGTGTGCGGCTAGCCTATAAAATATAATAATGTACAATATCGACATAGTTCCTGCTCGACCAGTTTCTAAACATATTCCTTTGAACTTTAAACATAAAGGAAGTGACCGCAACGACTGCAGATGTGGTTGTACTACGTATTTACGTAAGAGTATTTTTGCATGCACACGATTTAACGCTTCTATTAAGTGATTTTTATGTTATACCTGGTCGAGCGGTAACTTGTTCGATAGTACAAAACAATTTAATTCTGTGAAGTTATATTCTTAACTTTAATCACACAATAAATAGTCTTCTATAGGTAACTAAAAGGTATTCAAAAGCTAAAAAATATTACACTGAATTTAGACATTTCTTACAAAGTAGCAAAATATGTTCACATCCGATGGTAAAAGTACGTACAAGTACGTCCGGACAAGAGCGGGTCGGTCTGTGTCCCGTACAATACGGCCGATGTATCTTGGCGAGTCTGAACTTCGCGCAGAAGGTTGCGCAATAACTGTTTCTAAGTGTTTTCGTATCTGGGGGCACGGCAGTCGCCAAGTCGAGCGCGAAGCAAACACTGCCGTACCATCCTTTACTGGAACCATTTCGCCGCATTTTCAGGCCCCTATTTGAGAACCTCTGGATAAGACCAGAACGCAGAAATTTTCGTCATCCAGTAAGCTATAATCACATACTTAAAATCCAAAATTTCAAGTCTGTAGGTCATTTAGTTCCGAAGTTAAGCGAAAGCAAAGTTTCGCATTTATGACACTCACTCACTCACTCACTTATACACTCACTCATGATCATCAAAATAGAACTAGTACTTCCCATAAACTCAGAGAGCTGAAATTTGGTACAGAGTTAGGGTTTAATGGCCACATAAAGGGAAAACTATAAAAACTAGGATAATCGATCTGGGGGCACGGCAGTGCCCCCGCCAAGTCGAGCGCGAAGCAAACACTGCCGTACCATTCTTTACTGGAACCATTTCGCCGCATTTTCAGGCCCCTATTTGAGAACCTCTGGATAAGACCAGAACGTCGATCTGGGGGCACGGCAGTGCCCCCGCCAAGTCAAGCGCGAAGCAAACACTGCCGAACCATTCTTTACTGGAACCATTTCGCCGCATTTTCAGGCCCCTATTTGAGAACCTCTGGATAAGACCAGAACGTGGATCGGGGGGCACTGCAGTGCCCCCGCCAAGTCGAGCGCGAAGCAAACACTGCCGTACCATTATTTACTGGAACCATTTCGCCGCATTTTCAGGCCCCTATTTGAGAACCTCTGGATAAGACCAGAACGTCGATCTGGGGGCACGGCAGTGCCCCCGCCAAGTCGAGCGCGAAGCAAACACTGTCGTACCATTCTTTACTGGAACCATTTCGCCGCATTTTCAGGCCCCTATTTGAGGAGCTCTGGATAAGACCAGGTTCCTTACTGCGATTTCTTTATTATTATAGTTAATGTTGTGTGACTTGGCCGTTGAACATTCTTTATACGTTACAAGTGGGTACAAGTCAATTTTGTTTACACGTAATGTATATCTGTTGTAACTACCTATGTTTGTTAAGCGAGATAATAGCCCATAATTACTGGTATTGGTAATTGGACGCTAGTGAGTAGTGTCTCATTTTAGGCTGTTGTTGATTGTAGAAAACATGTATTGGAGCAATGGTGACATGGAGCCCCTTTTGTACCATTGTGTACCCTTCAACGGCCAAGTCACACAACATTAACTATAATAATAAAGAAATCGCAGTAAGGAACCTTAGACTTGGCACGACTTTGTCTAGATTTCACTACTTTTTAGAGATAAACAAGCAGCTCTATCGAGACTTCGCTAGTTTTTTACAGAATGTTTTTGGTGGGATTTATTTTATTTGTACTAATTAGTCAACTGTATAAGGGAAATTTTATTAGTACATAGGTATATAAAAATATTACAATAACAGTTTTCTTCACGAGTTGTACATGCGCTAAAGTTCGCAGAGCCTATGCTCAGACCCGTCAAGATACAGCGGCCGTAGTGTACACAACACCAAAAATTCACGTTTATTATATGGAATAAAATAAATATTTAAAGGGGGCCCCCTTAAATATTTATTTTATTGTGTATTTAATATTTATTATGTGTGTTATTATAGTGGCAACAGATTTACATCATCTGTGGAAATTTCAACTGTCTAGCTAATTACCTATCACAGTTAAGGAGTGTAGAAGAAAGGAGGACTACCTCTCTAAGGCAGAAAAGCTAAAAAGTATCCGAAAAAAGTAGTCAAATAACAGGTCCAAAACTGGCCATAATGGCGCTACATTCAGAAGAGGGTATGATATGAAGTTAGCAATAAGAGATGGAGTGAAGTTATTTGAAAGTTAGTTATTAGTTAGTTACTCTAAAAATTTGTGGCGCTCTTTTTAAAATTCTTCCACATGCTACTATAGCGCCACCTTAATTTGTTCCCTTTTAACGGACACTTTTTAATACACTGAGATGGTTCTCTTTTCTTCTACACTCCATATTATGGAGATACGGCCTGGTGACAGACAGACGGACGGACTGTGAAGTCTCAGTAACAGGCTTCCGTTTTTATCCTTAGGGTACGTAACCGTAAAACATTTTACCTTTATCAAAGATAGGTATTTCCTTTTTAACAATTCACAATTCACATTCCAGATTACAGTAAGGTAATTGCAATTTTATATTCCATTTTAAATTCAGTGAAAACGTAAAGATAATATTAGTGTGACTTGCTTCATAGAATTAATTAACGTTTTATTCTTACTATTTCAGTTTATAGTGTTTAATTAAATTATATAAATATTTAAGTATTATTCTTACTAACTAGCTAATAGAGTCTGGTAAACGAAAGTTGAGAAATGGGTAAAAGCTACTTTCCTTATACATAGGTATATTAAGGGACCCAACGCACTTGTAACTTTTCATGTATTCATGAAGGATAGTGGTTGTATTCTACCAGGCGATCCGTTCGATTGTTTTGTCGTTAGGCTCAATTTAGAAACATATTTTGATACTCAACTATGTTTTAATCTCATAACAACAAAAGTCGGTTGAAAAGTTTAAATGAAATGTTTTCAACATACCAACATAATTAGTGTGATAGTAAAAAGCTCAAAGGGAAACTTAATAAAGCTCGCCGGTATTGATTAAAGCTTCGTGTAATTAATAAAAACAAAAAGCTTGTATGTGATTGGCCGGCTCCATGTAATTTGTACAGCAGAGGACATTTCCGCTTACATTTCGAAATTATTACTATGGCAATAAGGTACAACGGTGGTACACTGCAGTGTCCTTACGTCATGTACAGTCGAGGACACTATCGGTTTATCACTTTGGCGAGTGTTTCGGATGTGCTAGCGCAGAGTGTAGTCCCCGCCCACTCTAAAGAAATGAGCCAATTACGGGGGAGTTTGGGCATGCGCTCGTAAAATAACAAACAATAATAATATTTTGTTTAGTAGTAATCAGTTGCAGTTGTGCACAGGGGGGTGAAACTCTCATACATGCACAAATTAACAGAGTACAGAGACATCTAAAAATGACTGTCCGGTACTAACAGTTTGAAAGTTTTCGGATTGTCACAACAGATGCCACTAAGCGACTTCTACATCGCGCTATCGCTAACACAAGGCGTATTTATAAGGGCTCGCGAACATTTTACTATGCAGCAATCATATCCCACTATTAAAGAGGAACTTGGTCGTTGTTGTGTCTACGACTTTCGATAAAACTTAATTTCTGTCCATAATTCAGTTCAATAAAAATTATCAGGCGGTACTACTTCCATCTAGCGGGTTTGATAGTAACTAAAACGGTACAACGCCATCTAAAAACGACATTCCGAAACTTTTGCAAGACTCAGTTTCAATTTTAGAGTTGCGCATCTATACTAATATATATCTGTATTATCTATGGTTGTGCAGCTGCAACCGCTCGTTGTCAACGTCCGTGTTTTGTAATTTATTTCGCTTGTCTTTTATATTTTAAAGTGTAAATTGCTTATTATATAATAATAAGAATTCGTTGTTAAAAGTTACAAAGTAGCAGTATAGAAAAATCTACTAGCATATGGGCGCGTTTCCTAAATTGAATGTTTTTCGCAAATATTTTGCAAACAAATTAAACAGAGTAAAATTTGTTAGAATATTATAATAATTATGATAGGTATAATATTTAGTATGGCAAAAACGATTTTCCAGAATCTATTCACCCAAAATCTACTACCCAAAATTCACCCTAAACCACAAAAAAAAAAAAAGAGGTCGTCCTTAGGAACATTTTTCTGTTTTCTTATTTTGTTTGTTAAAATACCCAAAGATTGCGAAAAGTATTCAAATTGTTTTAAAAATAATCCAACAATATAAGAAAAAACTTAGCCTTTGCATACGTTAATGGATGATTTATACAGTATTCTCCGAGCGAAGTAACCACTCTTGAAATACTGTAGTGCCTGGGACAGTTGGTTTTTAAATGTCGTATGGTTGCCCAAGCACATACGGCATTCTCACAACATAGTCAGCCTAGTCCAGAGTCCACGTCTGAGGCCTTCATCGTTAGAGCGTCCGTATAATGTGCTTGAGATCTGAAAAAGTCTCATTGGCACACACGCCTCACCCTGGGATTCGAACCTGCAATCGCTCGAGTGCGAACCGAACGGTCTACCCACTAGGCTACAGAGCTCAATAATATTAAAGCATAATATAAAGTCTCTTTATTTTCACGTGTTTTGCTATTATGCATGTTAACATGATTCTTAATCCGTGGCAATAAGGTTTATTTTATTTAGTCATTGTCTGGACATTTTTTTTGGACAAAAGATTTCTATAGATTTGTTTGTGACTTGTGGCTGCGTATACGTACTATAGGGAACCAGTCAAACAACTTTTCGATAACGCGTCCAGATGTCCAGTTATCAGTACAGAACAAAATATTTAAAGTAATAATTACGTAAATAATATTACCTACATTTTGTGCGTTACAAATTACAATTAACTTAGTTATTAGAGCCGAATTTTTTTTCGAATATTATGTGTCTTGTTACTTGTATTAATCATCTTTAATCCTGGATTTTCCAAGTAATGATGTTTTTCGTTGATCACAATTTTATTTTAGTAATAAGTTTAGCAAAAGACCTTAGTCACTTAGACTCGCACTTAGCCTATTTTTTAGCTCTTCGAAGAGTTCGGTACTATTTTATCATTACATACATATATTCCAACTATTAGTACTAATATTGTGCACAATTATTAATATCGAACAAAAAAATTAAAAATAATGTTTTTTATATACCTTTAATATTTTTATTTTATTTTTTATTTTTATAGAGAATATATGCTAATTATTGTTGTCATTATTTATCACATTTAAAAACCTAACCACGACATGTCTAAGGAGGTGCCTAACCAAGACCATGTCACGATATGTCCGTAATTATCAACGCGCTATAGGTTTTTTTATTTAATTCAAAAGTGATAGTAGTAGTAGTAGTACTGATTTCGGTCAAAATAATTCTCTGCAAGAGTTTTTAGCATGGTCTATCACCATGAAAACTTATAAGTTTCTATCTCCTGTTGTTTAGAAATGAAATAGGTTTAAAATACCTATTCAACGTTAACCCATACGACGGGGTTAGAAATTAGAATACAAAAATATTTTTCATCCTCACTTCACGTGTATGGAGAACCATCCCTAACATATAAAATTATTATATAAAATATGTGTTTATATTTATAATTCAAAATATAAATACATATTTTATGATTCCAAAACTAAGATCTATACACAGTCTAACAATACCAAATTGTATCTATTTATATTACAGAACACTTCTAGCGCGGACAAACAGACGGAGAGAACGAAACTATAAGACTTCCTTGAGTAATCCTAAAAACCGGATCAAACTGAACACATTTTGTTTAGATATCACAGACAGAAACACGAGGACTGATGATGATTACTATTTTCTTTGTTATGTTATTTCCTTCAAATTACTTGTGAACAAAATAGTATGCATATTTTTCTTATTAAATGCCTTTTGCAAGCAGCTATTGTGCAGATGATGATAAGTTATAGGCGATAGCTTATAATAATATATTACACCTATACCGTATAGTATATCTATCACATCAGTTTTGAATTGGTGATTTGAATGGTTTTTTTTGTGATAAATGGAAAGATCACATATAAGTTTTATAACAAAACTATTTTTATTTTTCATTTTTCGCTATAATTCAAAATTTATATTAAAATAAAAAATTATTTTTGAAACCAGTGCCGAAAACACGCCGAAAGCTCCCGAGCAAACTCGAGGGCGTGTGACGTCATACTCATAGTCGTCACTCATTGCAGTTAGCTAGATACTTATGTAGGTATGTATTACTAATCTGCGATTGCAGTTTATATAGATATTATATACAGATTTTGTTAGTTATTATAAGTAGTTTTTTGATCTATTTAATTCTGTTGTCATTGTTTAATACTCAAAGAGACATGCCTGAGGGGCAATTCTGCTAAATGAAACCTACATTAATACGATTACAATCAAGTCCCGATACGCTTATAATCCCAAACGGTGTTTTTATGAACGTTAAACTAACATGAAACGCGCTCTGATTGGTCGAAACGTCATAAAATCCGTTCACGGTAACAAGTCGCTATTCTTTCAATCCAAACAAAGTTAAATTGACTCTTTAAATTGTCTACTTTAAATACGAGAATTGAGGTTCAGGTCTCAAAAGTACCTAATTTTGGACAGTGCACACCTATGTACTGAGTACTGATAATAATAATAATTATAGTAGGCATTGGTGACAACTAATTCCCAAAAGAAGTGGTTTATTTAACATTCTTAAGTTATCAATTCTTTTTGTATATTATTAACACAAGTTATCTATAGTTATATAGTTTAATATATAATATCATACTAATATAATAAAGAGAAAAAGTTTGTTTGTATGTTTGCATTGCATAGGCTCCGAAACTACTGGACCGATTCTGATGAAATTTGGCACAGATATAGAATAGACCACGAGAAGGACATAGGCTACTTATTATTGTGGCAAAATGTACGGTACCCTCGAGATTTCCTTTTGCACGCACACAGTCGCGGGCAACATCTAGTATGAAATATGCGCAATGTTATTTTATAAATTACTGGCTGTTGCCCGCGGCTCCGCCCTCGTAAATACAGTAAATAGTAACCCACGGGAATCGTACTTGTCCCGCGATAATAAGTAGCCTATGTCCTTCCCCATGGTCTACTTTATATCTGTGCCAAATTTCATGATGATCGGTTTATTAGTTTTTAGGTGAAATCGTAAATAAAGTATCCAACAGGAACCGTATATTTCCCACGATAAAAAGTAGTCTGTCTTTCCCTGTGGTCTACTCTACATAATTTTCAAATTTCACGATGAACAGTCAAGTAGTTTTTACGTGAAAGCGTTGAGTTTCGGCGTGAACCACAGTTATAATAAAGCACACATATTTATACACTATCCCACGGGAACATTGTACTTTCTCGGGACTCAAAGTATGTCTATACCAAATTTCATAAAAATCGGTTCAGTGGTTAAAGCGTGAAGAGGTAACAGACAGACAGATAGACACACATTTATAATATTAGTAAGTATAGACTAGTATAGATGTATAGATATTAATCAACAGCCAAAAATGTAAGTTTTATGCTTCTAGTTCTGAAAATGACAATACTTTCATACAACCTTTCATCCCCTTTTCAACCCTTTACAACACTTTTTCCAATTAAAAAGTAGCCTATGTCCTTTCCCAGGCTCTAGACTATCTGTGTACCAAAATTAATTTAAATCGGTTCAACAGTTTTGGCGTAAAAGCGAGGCAGACAGATAGAGGAAATTTCGCATCCTAGTAATATTAGATATAAATATGAAAGTTTGTGAGGATGGATGTTTGTTACTCTTTCCCGCAAAAAGTACTGAACTGATTTCGATGAAATTTGTTATGGTAGCAGTTTAGGCTCTGGATTAAAACATAGGCTACTTTTTATCCCGAAAAAGTACAGTGTTCCCGAGGGCTACTTTATATACGCGGACGTAGCCGCGGACAACAGCTAGTTTATAATACTAGCACATGCCCGTAATTTTGCCCGCAGTAGTAAATTTTCAATATTATTGACAAGTCACGTGTAATAGCCGTAAACGCTGTAGCCGTAGATACTGTTATTAAACCATAGTACTACTGAGATATTAAACACAGATTAGTATTGAGTAGGTAGCTGTAAGACGTCACAACTAAGGTGTTCAATCGTGGTGCGTTCATAGTCCCCCGATCTATTTTCAAATTTTATCAATTTGTAATTGTTTATAATTAATTAAAAAAAAAACATTATTTCAAGTTTTTTGCATTAAATATCAATATTAATAATGATAAAGTTTTTAAATGCCACCAAAAAAATATATTTTTTTCAAAAATCACCAATTAAAAACCCGCATAAAAACTGATCATTCGTTCAAAAGCTACGATATCACTGTGGCTTTGGAGCTGATGATGATTAGATTATTATTATTATTTTAATTACCTACTTAATGTTACTTATTGACAAACGGTTATTTTTTGTCGAGCAGAAAGCGAGTTGATGATGATGAGACGTAGCTAAGATTTATTTCGATTGTATCCGCTTTTAATTATGAAAACCGCATCAAAAACGGACCATTCGTTTAAAAGCTACGATATCACTGTGGTTTAGGAGCTGATGATGATTAGATTATTATTATAATTTTAATTATCTACTTAATGTTACTTATTGACAAACGGTTATTTTTTGTCAAGCAGAAAGCGAGTTGATGATGATGAGACATAGCTAAGATTTATTTCGATTGTATCCGCTTTTAATTATGAAAACCGCATCAAAAACGGACCATTCGTTCAAAAGCTACGATGCCATAGACAAACGAGCCTGCACATTCGTGCCGAAGCATGGCTCTTTCTCGGTAATTAATTGTGAAATAATTAAATCTACTACTTTCAAATTTTGAATTTTTAATTATTCCAATCATTATTTAGGTATTATTTACTAGAGTTCGGATATTTAGTGCAATTAATTACAAATATTTATTATGATCATAAAAATACAATTACTATTAGAATTTATGCGCACGCACACTTATACTTTAAAGAATCGAGACATTACGAGTAACTTTGTGGGCGGGGCTTAATGGAATCGGCCGATGTATGCACAAGGGAAAATCGCCTTTAGGGTGGTCAACCGGTTCTGACCGCGACTGTACATGATTTTATTCTTCATAATATATTTAAAGTATTAATTTTATTACTTAGTTGGGCTTCATTAAAAAACCAACCAAGTGCGAGTCGGATTAGCACAAGAAGGGTTTCGTACAGAACGGCAAAAAACGTTTCTGATTGAGAGTCTCCTTTAAATTTTTATTTCATTCTCCTTTTAGTTGTAGTGTAAAAGTTAAAATGTCTAGCTGTCATTAATTAAAAATAAATAAACAAATAAATACCGTTTAATTATTTGTCTAGTTGCCAGATGATAGACAGACGAACGGACAGATGGACAGTCAGACAGACAAACAGACTGCGAAGTCTCAGTAAGTCCCGTTTTAACCTTTGGGTACGGTTAATCCTAAAAAAAATGTTGGGGCCATTTTGACATTCGAAGAACGGTGAAAACAAGATGGCTGACATTTGAAGTATGGTGAAAACCAAGATGGCGTCACATTTTCTTGTATGAAGATTTGTTTTGTCAAATGTACGTCACAGCCTATCTTGAGTTTTGAAATCTTTGTTACAAGTGTTTTATACATATTGATAGCACAATGTGTTCTATTTTTCTCTTTGTTTACGTTGATATTAAATGGGGTCTAGACGGTGTAATTTGGGGACATAAGTGGTGATGATGATGATTAGATGATGGCTGTATATACGCAGGAGAAGCCACAGGCAAAAGCTAGTGAATTCATAATACATAATATTTTTATATAAAATTTATTAAATCTTATCATATTTTGCAATTAAATTACTTAAAGTTAATAAGTAGGTAATATCACATTAACCAAAAAAAGTGAGCCATTTTGACACACGTTCGTATGATTCACTGATGTCTTATCACAAACAGACTATCATTTTTTGAAAAAAGCTTCCATTCAAATTCCATTATTTACGCCTTGCGCTTACGCTTTTAATGCCTTTTACTCGTAGAACAAAACATCGTAATTATTACATTAAAGCTATTTCTATAATGTACCTTAATATGTAGGCCGAATCGCTTTCAAGTAAAAGCTTAAAGAAAACCCATTTCTAAACTCTGAACCACAAAAGTTAACTATCGAACTTTTGATGTCTTTTGATCACGCTGTATATTAACGGAATTTTTCGGAGAATTTTTATATTTTCTCGTGACAAAGATGACTTTGTATCTAGCGGGTATAACGTCATCTCGTCTTATATTCTTGGGGTTCGCAGCAAAGCAGTTTTATATTTTTTAAGCTTTCATTTAGCTTTATCAATGCTTATCTTCCTATCAATTTTTGTCTATTTTGTCGTCTTTCTTTAAACTGTATTAAGATGAAAAGATATAAAAGACTTGTTTACTTTTACTTCTACCATGTACTATTGAACAAGTTGCCGCTCGACCAGGTGTGGGATCAAGATCGCTCAACAGCGATGAGCGATGGTGAATCGTACTCACATACTCACGTGTAAACACGGACTTCAACTACAGTCTGTAGTCGATGCGGTCCCCTTCTTTATGTTTAAATACTTTGAGGCATCCTAGTGATGTGAAAGTTTATGGGGATGGACGTATGGATGTTTGTTACTCTTTCACGCAAAAGCTACTGAACGGATTTTGATGAAATTTTCTATGATAGTAGTTAAAGCTCTGTATTAACATATTATAATCTTCTTTTTTCAGATAGGAATTCATAATAATATATTTAATTGGTTATTCCTTTTATATTTTACCATTTAATAATGATGAGACAAAAATAACTCAATAAGATTTGTTTTATTTATGTAATATTATAGTCTATCCACGATAGAGCTGCGTGGCCTACTGGGTAAACCGTTTAATTCGCACTTGAGAGAGAGCAGGTTCGATTCCCAGGTTGTGACGTGTACCAATGAGACTTTTTCAGATCTCAAGTACACTAACGGTAAAGGAAGACATCGTTAGGAAACCCGCACATGGTTAGCCCCAGACGTATTGACCAGTCATTCCTCTGGACTAGGCTGACTGTGTTGTGAGAATGTCGTATGTGCTTGGGCAACCATACGACATTTAAAAATCGACTGTCCCAGGCACTACAGTATTTCAAGAGTGGTTACTTCGCTCGGAGAATACTGAATATATCATCCATTATCGGATGAAAAGACCTACGTCTATTCGCGATAAGAAGTCAGTAAATCATTCGGATTAACCAATTGAAGTAAGCCATTTGACATTCACTTACTCTATAGTTTTTCTAAAAAGCTTTCCTTCCTAAAATCCTTTTCGATACCCTATAGAAGCTAGTGGAATTATTGTTTTGGAATGGGTATCGGGTTTGCGGGAAGACTCGCAAGTGCAAGCGCACTCCGATTACACAAATTCTTAGCCATGCGTCAAATTTAAGCTGGTAAGCCTCAAGCTAACTATAAATATTGTAATAACCGCCCTCAGTCCTCACGCATTTGCACATGACGTAGAGGAAACCTTCTAGCAGCTACTATGGAATGTTTTCTAATTTGAAATGTAAGCTTTCTGTATTCTCCGTGGAAAACAAAAAATACTCTTGAAAGAACTATTTCGATAGGTCAATTAGTTTCCGAGATATTTAACTTTAAAAGTGGCCCAGACGGTAACTTGCGACTAGGGTTACTGGGAGTTAAAAAAGAAAATCCGGTTGCAAGTGATAAAAAATCGTAATTTCTTTTAAAAAGCTCGGTCTTTGGTCGTAAATAAGACTCAGTAGAATAAAACTATGTTTCATTATCGCTTATTACAATATTAATTGTATATCACACAAAATATAATTTCAAACACCTGACTTGTATATAGACTGAAATATAAGTACCTATACTAGCTATTGCACGCGGTCGCGGGTATGTGACTGATGCAAAAAAAAGATAGAAACAATCCTTGATGCGGATTATATATCATGATAAAATTTCAGCACGATCGGTGCAGAACTTTTTGAGTTTTTGAAGCGTACACAAACCAACATAACATTTTTATTTAAATAGATTTCAGTCCATTAGCACTAGCAACTTTCAAAAAATATTTTGACTTGATTAAAAATCCGGTGTTGAATCTAATCCGGGCGGAGTCTGGTCTGGATGTTTGTTTTTCTCGACTGTAGTCAATGTAGCGATAATTTATTATCGCTTACTATTCATCTATTACACCGAAAAAATACAGTGTTCCCGAGAGATACAATATTTATGCGGGCAGAGACGCGGGTAACAGCTAGTATGACGATACTTTAAATTGCGTTCAAGTTGTAACAGAAATGACTATTGAGGCAACCATAGAAAGCGAACAAACACAGTGATTTTGTAGCGTAATTTTGGCACACCTACCAATTTCTGTAAAATTATTCACACTTTTAAAAGTGAAATTAAAAATGAAGCAGGCACAAAAGCGCAAATATATGGGCACTTGTAAAAATGGCGCCCTTAATGCATTTCATTAAAACATTTTAATAATTCCGCGCGGCGCACAATAAAATCATGTAAATGACTGCAAATGCAATTCTGGGGCCCGCGTGCCCCGCCGGGGCCGAGGCCCCCGAGGCCTGGGGCCCATTTAAATCACGCCACTTCGCCTATTAGTGCCCCAATGTTTATGTATGTCCATTGTCCATACTGTTTTGTTCATGCATGTTTATTATTTCATTGCGATATGAAAATAAAAGGAGGCGTATATTGGTTTTTCAGTTCAGTCACAGAATAAATTCAGTTACAAAATAGTACATACCTCCTTACAAATTATATTAATAACTATCTGTCTTGACACACGTTGTTATGTCATATCTATTAAATAAGAACACTTACAACTTAAACGTACATCTACACCTACAACTACAACGTACACCTACATCTACCTACCAACCTACTAGGATTTTTTTCAACCATACAGTACAGGTAAACTGAACGCTAACTGAATGCACACTATCCTACTTCCTACTAATATTATAAATGTGATAGTTTGTGAGGATGTATGAGTGGATGGATGTTTGTTACTTTTTCACGCAAAAACTACTGAGCGGATTTTGATGAAATTTGGTATCTTAGTAGTTTAGGCTCTGGATTAAAACATAGGCTACCTTTTATCCCGAAAAAATACATTGTTCCGAGGGATACAGTATTTACGCGGGCGAAGCCGCGGGCAACAGCTAGTAAAATATATTTGACAGTCAAGTGACAAATTGAACACAGTGAAAAGTTAGTATGGGAAAATTCAATCGTCGTTTTTAGGGCCTCTGTGGCTCAGTTGGTTGAGCGTGTTGGTGCTCAAGCCGCGGGTTCAAATCCCGCCGAAGGAACAAAAAGTTTTTCTGTGCTCCTGGATCGTGGATGTGTATTAAATATGTGTATAATATAATAAAAATCTTAAATATGTGTAGTATTAAATTATTAAATATATTTCCGTTGTCTGGTACCCGTAACACAAGTTCTTCGAGAACTTACCACGGGATCAGATTGACGTGGTGTGAAGCGTTCATAGATATTATATTATATTATTATATTAGGGTTCCGTAATACACAAGGAACTCTTATAGTTTCGCTCTGTCCGTCCGTCTATCTGTCTGTCTGTCTGTCCGTGCCTCTACATTCCGTAATTACTAATTATGAATATTAAACGGATGAGATTTGGTATAGTTATAGATTGTGTTATGTGTATAGATGTCAGTTTTGGCATCATAAAATAAGTTATAGTACCTACCTATATATATCATTTGTTAAAAACGAAAGCAGCAATAAATCGGAGTGAAAATGTGAGTTTTTCTTTTCGCATTCGATCGTGAAGGCGTTTGGTGTTTACTAGGAATTTGTATGTGATTCGTACAGCACCACCTAGTTGTCACATTTACAACTAGGTTCAATCACATACTTACAAATTCCTAGTAAACGCCAAACGCGCTCACGTATGTGAAAAGAAAAACTTACACTGGCACTCAGATGAAATATAGTACTTATTATGGCCATGTTCTGTGATCTTAGTACCAACAGGGAACCTTCTAGGGTCGCGGGACTCGCGGGCAAGACCTAGGCTATAACTAATGAAATAGCTAACATTATCTGAGCTCCGACCCGACCCGACGCGACCCGACGCGGCCTGAGCGAAGTGCCAGTGCTGATGTATTAATATTACCGTCATATAGCGTGTAGGGTTCAACTTATGAACTACAACTGTAATATAGAAATAAAAAAAAACAATATAGTTTTACTGAAAAACTTTTATTTAATACGTTTTTAAATCAAAGGGGCAATTCTGCAAAATAAAACCTGCGTTAATACAATTACAATCAAGTCCCGATACGCTTATACTCCCGAACGGTGTTTGTATGAACGTTAAACCAACGTGAAACGCGCTCTGATTGGTCGAAACGTCATAAAATCCGTTCACGGTAACATGTCGCTACACTTTCAATCCAAACAAAGTAAAATTGACTCTTTAAATTGTCTACTTTAAATACGAGAATTGAGGTTCAGCTGTTTGTATGTTGATCAGCTGATAGTACGAGTTCAATGACCTCAGCGGCGAAGATTCGATTTTTGAAATGGCCGCCGTCATAACTTGTCAGTATTTATGTTTAAATTGCGAAACTTCTGTATAATATGCATAGACGTATATTATAGACGAGGCATGTTGAGGCAAAAAGTGTCTCCAAAAAATGGCCCCAATTTTTAAATTTTGGGGCCATTTTGACAGTTGAGGTTTGGCACTTGTGATCTTACCATTTCTACATTTGCTAATATATGCAGTTTATCCAGTCCGCATATAATTCATAAAATGCCGAGTAGTTGCGTAATTAAATGCTGTAAAAACTATGACAAACGTGTAAAAAAAATAGACGGGATATCTTATCACAGGTAATTATCACAATATTGTTTGTTACAATTAAAATACTTACCTATGGAATTTTAAATAAATATTCAAAAAATGGCGGCCAACTATGAAATATAACACTGGTTATTGTATGCGCAACAGTGAAAAGGTAACTTTGTAGGGACGTCATTTTTATTATTGATTTATTACAGAAATAAGAGATTCAGTTTTTTTTTTATTTCAGTACCTAACCAAACCTAACCTTACCCGTCAGTATTCACATTTTTGATGAATTTAAATAAAATGAAACTAAGGCTTACTATTTATTTGATTTTTACATATTATATTAAAAAAAATATTTTCTATCTGGCCTGACAGACGTTGTTCTGTGAATTATGAAATTGAATAAAAAATAACAACACTTGAAGGTTGTAAGCGTAGGTTGCTACACCCATAAGTCATACCCTACACCTACAACCTACATCTAGACCTACTACATACCTATAGTTGGTAGGTGATAGGTTGGTAGGTAAACAGTAGTTACCCCACTAAAAACCTACAAGCTACATCTACTAGATGTAGATCACCTATAACCTGCACCTACTGTCTATTCTACTCCTAAACAACCACCTACAATGTTCAGGGGCCAGCCGATTTAACATTATGCACTTTTGGAGAAAAAAAAGTAATATTTCTGAAATATTACTATGTTACTGGAAGCACCTTTATACCGAGTGATTTTTTAATCCATTTCAAGAGAAACAGTGTATAATAGTTACACAAAATAGAGTACTTTGGCATACTTAGTTTATTATTTTTTTCTTTTGTCTAATTTAGTGAACATTTGTTGTAAACATCGTAGAAATTTATAGTATTTAAATTACAGATTTCCCAATAATCCAGAGCGCAAAGAGATTTGGACTCGCCTTATTCGAGAACAACGAAATGAGCCTAACAAAAAAGTTACTCATTGATCTTAACTCCCCTCCCGCTCGCGCCTTGGTGACACCCACTTCGCAACGGGCCGTGCAGCAGAAATCGTAATATTTTAATTTCGCCATAACTTCAAAACCAAACATCCAATTTGAATAATTCAAAGACCTAATATTATCTACATAAACTGTACTTAGTGGTATAATAAAAAAATGGTTGTTATGCTTCACTTGACATAGATAGGTATAGTGTGTCACGGACTTATTTGTAGATATTTATAAGATCTACAATTAATTACAACATTTTATGGTTCTATCTTTTATAGTTTAGGCAGCGTACGTAAAATAAGTAACTTTTGTGGTTGATTTTTACACCTTGTGTCCGAAAAACCCAAATATCTTACGGAACCCTATTTTTTCCAAAATAAAATTTTGCCTATTTTACTCGTGGATAATGTAGCTTTCGAAAGGTGAAAAAATTTTTGAAATCGGTCCAGTACTTTTTGGGCCTATTCATTACTAACAAACAAACATACAAACAAAGTTTTCCTCTTTATAATATTAGTGTAGATGTTGATTATTATTTTCAAACTGAATTAGAATATGTATAAGTTTTTATAAATTATAATTCAATATTCTTTTTATGGTACTTAATATAATTAGTTTTGTTTTTAATGAGTCTTGTTTTATTTATCTAGGTAATAAAGGAATATTAAGTGCTGTTGGGCTAGGATTTGTATGTAATTTTTGCTGCAGCGCTGGCTGTGAAACGTCACAGCTCCTACGGCTCCGCCCCTTCTGTGGCGCCGCTGGAGCTACGGCACATGTGTAAAAACAAATTTGTTGTCTGGTCTAGGTCCATACGCCGTATAGAAGAAAAAAAATGTAATTCTTGTAAAATCCTTTAAAATATCTTGCTTAGGTTAAAATATCTAGTATGCATACACCATTAGCCATTGCACTAATCTATTACACCGATATAATATCTGTATAATATTCTAGTATGTAATTATCGTCATCTATGGGTACTAATCACCAGAGGAGTTAAAAGTGCGTTCCTGATCTTTGGCATACATTTGACAAATAATGTAGGTATAAGAAAAAGTTACGCCATCTTGATTTCAGAAGATTTTTTCAAATAAATGTGGACTGAAAAATCTGCGGAAAGCAAATGTCGAAATGTCAAGATGACAAAATATGAAACCTCGACTGCCCCAAAAAACCCCAAAAATGGGGCAGTTTAAGTGTGGACACTTTTTGCCTTAACACGCCTCGTCTATGCTTTATGATAATGAGAGTAATGTAATAAGAAATATGAAATATTTAAATTACATTACGTACCTGTAAAATTTATATTTGTTTGTAAGCCTTATTGATCTATTGTTGCTAATATTTTAGTAATTCCAGTATTAATGCGAGCTAAACTTATATTAAGTACGCCGGACAATTTTATTAACATTTCTTTAGTCAAGATATGTATTTAAAAAAAATGTATGCGTTGTACGCCCTTACAAAGTTATATCATACGACTAGCGACTGTTCCATCGGAATGGTAAAATCGTAAAATCAAAGGAACATCGAAGTTCCGTTGATTTTACATAGATGGCGTAATTTTTTCTTGTATGAAAATTTTTTCGGCTAAATGTACGTGATAGCCTATCTTGAGTTGAAATCTTTGATAATATGGGTATCATCTGAAAATAATTGAAAAGTATAATATAGTAGCTGATTATAAAAGCAACTCAAATTATATTTCCCTCTAATTATTTTATTAATTAAAAATAAAACTTTGCAGCGCTATAACTCTCAATTTGTCACAAAAAATTTTCATAGTCAAAAGTAAAGAAATATTGCCAAAATATTGAAAGAGATCGACATTTTTTTCAAGATGGCGGATCGAGTTAAAGCAATATGAGGTGGCCAATTTTAAGTTCAAAAAAGTACATACAAATCTATTAAAATCACGCTTCTTATTGTACTTTACTGTACTTACGAGTATTTTACACATAATTTAAAAAACTAATACCTTATAGTAAGCATCACAGGAGGTAACTTTATCCCGGTCTGGCTGAGTTTTGGGAAAGCTTAAGCGTGCTAGACGGTTTTCGAAAGAGGATAAGGATTTAGAAGACGAACAGATTGACGTACCTATAACTTGACCTTTTTTTACTGAAAATTCTTATACGTTCAGGGCAGTTTGGCTGGAAAGTCTGCCATTATTGAATTTCATTATTATCGGTTTCCAGTTGGTGCGCAGCTGTGTATCAAAACAATTTTCTTGTTCCTTATGGCTGGCCGCACACGTGCAATATTATTGTCAATAATGCTCATATTGACAATAATATTCCTTGTGTGCGGGCCATATTGCCGTTTTTTTTGTGTGTATTGACTAGTATTGACAATTTTATTCTGTCAATAATATTGCACGTGTGCGGCTAGCCTATGACCTTTTGTCACCCAAAAAATCTTCACAATTTTGGTCAATAAAAAAATTGCCAAACTGAGGACCGCCAGACCGGCAGTTTAATATCAAACGTTTGGTCTCTATGGCCGTACGAACTTCGCCATGTCAGCTAATTGTAATAAGAAAGTTTATGATAAAATATGAAAAAAAAAAAGCAATGTAAAATAGGTGTTCTTATTATGCTAGGAATATTCAACAGAATATGAAACACGTCAAACTTTGTCGATAGCACTCAGAACTAGAGCACAAGCTTAAAGTTAAACTTAATCCTAACAATTACCGAAGTAAATTAGAGCGTAGTGCAAAAACTTCAACTTTTGACTTAGAAATTTTTCCAGCAAAAGTTGCTTGTATCAAAATTTTAATTCGTCGACAAAGTAATTTATAATTCACGCTCGGGTTATTCTGACCGGAGTTAACTAAGTAACCAACATCTCAACTATTCTTCAGCCCAGAAATTAGCTCTACAATATTAATTAGGTATCTTCTTTAAGGTCCATGCACAATACCAAAACGCAGCGATTTGCGGAATTCAGAAACGGTTATTAACCTACTACTATTTTAAATGTGCAAGTTTGTGAGGAAGGATAGAAGGATTAATGTTTGTTACTCTTTCACGTCAAAACTTACTTTTTCTACGGATTTCGATGAAATTTGGTGTTTCGATGAAGTTTGTTGTTTTGGATGTTAGTAGTTTAGGCTCTGGATAGGCTACTTTTTATCGCAAACTAGGACAGTGCCGCGGGATAAGCTAGTCTATACTAATATTTAAATTATCTAGCCAAGAGCATGTCAGGACATGTCTTAGGAGGGTACCGTAACTATAAACCCGTAATAAGCTTTTTTTAAATTACTCCAAAAGTTACTGTCCGATTTGGTTCACAATAACTTTTCTAAAGAGTTTTTAGCATGATCTATCAGCATGGAAATTTGCAAGTTTCTATCTCCTATAGTTTAAAAATGCTGGGGGGGGGGACCAACTTACAAACTACTTTGGAGGCCGATTACTCGAAAATGATCAACTTTATAAAAAAATAACGTATAAAATATTGCCTTTACTTTAAAAGACCTATTCTACGATACCCCACACGATGGGGTAGAGTGAAAAAATATTTTTCATCCCCACTTCACATGTATGGAGAGCCACCCCTAAAATATAAAATTATTATTTATTATTTAAACCGTGATCTATATACAATCTATAACTGCACCAAATTTCATCAATTTACATTCATAATTACAGGAGCTGGAGGCGGCGCGGACAGACAGACTCGTTAGAGTTGTGTACTTAAGATCTGACAAAGTCTCATTGGTACAGACCACAACCCAGGAATCGAACTTGCACACTGTCGAATGCGAATCAAACAATCTACCCACTAGGCTACGGAGCTCGCCAGCAACATCTCATATTACAAATCGCAGCGATTATTGTCCAGTGAGCAGTAACCTTAAAAACCTACATGGAAGAGCCATGCTTCGGCACGAACGGGATGGTACAACCGCATAATTAGCCTCACAGAAAACCGCCGTGAAATAACGCTTGCGTTTTGTTTCGCCGTTTTGTTGTGATTGAGGTTATCGGAGGTCCTAGGGAGGATTGGGAATTTTAAGGACCAGGAATACAAGTGGGCAACACTAAACGAGTTACAAGTTTAACTTCTCTGGTGTTATAATGTCCACGGGCTGTCTGCTATTTTCCTGGTCCATTGCATAAAATAATAACGACGTTAATAAAACTATAACCCGAGTACGTAAATTATTATATGCCTAAGTTCCCGGTCATTATTGTGAAGCTTTTGACACCTCATTCCTTAAAATTAGTTCAATAGTTTAGGCGCTAGGGGGGAACCAACATATATATATGTCACCGTAAAATTGTGAAAACCGTTACATTGTAATAAAAGTAGTGAAATTGTAAAATGTTGATAGACTTCCGACGCGAATATGCTGCCTATAATTTAACACATTATTTTTCGTTAGATTATAAATATATAGTTTTTAATATTTCGACATATTTTTACAATCTCGTTAGTTTTATTACAATCTAACGGTTTTTACAATTTTACGGTGACATAGTATATACATACTTAGATTGCCAAAATCATTACCCTTGTTTTTGACTTCACCGTAGTCGGGTAGAAAGCCTGCGGCATGTAGCTATCAGCATCGTAACGCACACGTTTCAGCAATAACTCGTACAAATATTTTTTCATCGCACACATTGCGGGCTCCCCTACGCCGGGGGGTACACTAATTTCATTTAGACACCATTACAGTCTCTGCTGCCTACATCTCATATTCTAACAACGAACTTCCAAACGCTGTTTCAGGTTAAGGGATTCTCAAATCACTGGAGATTAACGTTTCTTACAGTTCAGTTAGAAGTAATGTGACTTAGGGCTTTAACGTTTGAGAATTTACACTTAGGTCTTTTGACGTGACGTATGACGTCAGACCAAATAAAAAGTGAAGATAATGTTATGCGAACCACACAGTGAGGCCGACCTAATCTATACCGGAAACAGAACCCTTTTACTCGACTAAACGACTACGGCGAAGCCAAAAGGAAGGATGTTGAATGTCAAAAAATTATGAAATACGTGTTTACTTATTTTGTTTTAGGACTGCATTTATAAAGTTCAAAGCCGAAATGCTCATTTAATAATTTTTCCGCATAAAAAATGTTGAACCCCATTTTACTCCTTAAGAGATCTCAAATTTAATGTTTAGAAAATATTGAATTAGAGTTTGAGTTAATCATCAAGTCAAAGAGCAATGTAACGAAATTCCAAAGATCTGGTCACAAACAAAAAAGTTACATGCAAACGTTGATACCTCTCTTTAACCCTTCCAAATATTGCGTTTTTATAGCTTCAGTAGTTTTGCCTTGGCGTTGATGAATCAGGACATGTTACTATAAATAATACTAGCATAATTTACCCGCGGCTTCGCCCGTATGAAATAAGTTTTTAAACTTTATTGAGAAATTTAGAAGTAACTTAAATTCAAAAATTCAATTGTTAGACGGGTCAAATAGCACAGATGAAGCTTTTAACAAATTATTTAAGATAATAAGAACCCAATTTGATTCGATATTTACTTCTAAAACGGTTAGTTTTAAAAATAGAAAAAGCAACTTTATTAAATGGGCAACTGCAGGAATTATAATAAGCAGGCAAAGATTATATGAATTATATGAACAGAAACATATTAACAATAGTGAAACCTTTAAAACATATGTTAGAAATTATTCAAAAACTTTTAAAAGAGTATGTAAAGCCGCTAAGGCTCTTTATATAAAGAATAAGATTAAAGATTCTAACAATAAAATTAAAACTACATGGAAGGTGATAGCTAGTGAGACTGGAAACGTCACCTGTCGTAGCTCCGATTTTGAACTTTTTTTGAAAATAAAAAGATTCTTATCTAATTAAAGATAATGATAATGAGATAGTACTTTTTGCCGATGACACTTCACTCATTTTTAATGTGAAGCGACAACAGTCAAATTACGACGAGGTAAATAGTGCTCTCTCTAAAATAGTACATTGGTTTAATGTTAATAATTTACTTTTAAATTCGAATAAAACAAAATGTTTAAAGTTTACTTTGCCCAATGTTAGGCAAGTTCAAACCAATATAGTATTAAATGACGAGAAAATGAACTTAGTGGACACCACTGTATTTTTAGGTATAACACTAGATAGTAAATTACAGTGGGGTCCTCATGTTGCGAATCTTGCAGATAGACTCAGTTCTGCAGCATATGCAGTCAGAAAAATTAGGGAAATTTCTGACGAAGAAACGGCGCGACTTGTTTATTTTAGTTATTTTCACAGTAGAATGTCTTACGGCATTCTTTTATGGGGAAATGCCGCCGACATTTATACAATATTTGTGCTGCAGAAGCGAGCAATACGTTCTATTTACAAAATGTCCTGCTTTGAATCTCTGAGAGAAAAGTTTAAAGAAATAGGAATTCTGACCGTCGCTTCTCAATACATTTTACACAATGTGTTGTATGTTAGAAAAAATTTAAATATGTTCAATACGAAAAGTAATAATCATTGCATGAACACTAGAAATAAACACAAATTAGACATTCCGGTGATCAGACTAAGTAAAGTTAGTAAATCTTTTAAAGGTCAATGTATACGCCTATACAATAGAATCCCAGAAAACGTTCAAAGTCTGTCTATTAATAAATTTAAAAAAGTAGTTAAAGAACGTTTATGTGCTAAAGGTTATTATAAAGTCAGTGATTTCATTAACGATTGCACACCTTGGGAATAAGATGGCCCCATGCGAGGCTGCTTTTATGTACTTAAGTATGTTTTATGTACTTATGACTAATGTTATATATGTCGGAGAACCACAGCTGAGAACGGAATTGAGACGTAAAATCTACAACTGATTTGACGAGTTCGGATGCATTTGGCAGTTGACAGCTCGATAGTCAATGTCACTTTTGACAACGATGGGAGAATAACGCTGGTCAACTGGAGGACTCGGAGAGAAGATACCGTGAGCGGCGCACGTATTGCCAAGTTGTTTCCGACTTCGCCACGTCTCGATATTAATCCGTTTGCATAATGTCGTGTGTGAATATTTTAGTGTGAAACTTTGTTATTTCTCGAACAATATACCGGTACAGTGTATGAGAACTATTATTTCCTGACAACTTGACGATTGAAGACAATCTAAACAACGCCCACAAGGTGCTTACCACGTTATCAGAATTGGGATGTAACCCCGAAAATCAAGATAGATTATTTAAGGGCACAAAATGGAATAATCAATTGTGTAATTTTACGAAAAAAAGTGAGGGTAGTGAAAAATAAAGTGTAATCTAGCCCGCACAAAAGCTACAAAAAGTGATAATAATCATTGCGAATGTTGTGGATCGAGTTTGGCAGTATGTACAACAAGGCAGCACGCCATGCATACGGCGTAATAGCGGAAAATCGGGACAGCAGCGAACCGAGTGCTGCAAGGTGACCCTGTACCAATAACCCGTTGTTCGTGGCGAGATTGCAACGGCACTGACGATGGTGACGTACTGACGGCGGTGACGTAGTACTGACAACGGTGACAACTGCATCTACGATGGCATCGTGGCAACTGCGGTGACGACAGCGACGTGGTGACCGTGGTGACGACGGTGACGTGACAACTGCGGCAACAATGGCAACGTGGCGACTGTGGTGACGTGATGATGGTGGCATGCCATGAACATTACGTCTGTAGTGGTGACACGAGCGTTGTGGCGGCTCAACGACAGGCTTTGGTTATGGATTCGGTGGTTTTGGTAAAAGGCGGTAGCCAACTTTTTATTCGTTGCAATAATTCTTAAGACCATAGACGCTAGTGATTTATCTCGTGTTTCAAGTGTTCATGAAATTGCTTCCTTAAATCTCAAAATAACCTTTACAATTTAGTGTTCAGTTGTTCTGCTGTTGTGTTTTCTGTGCAGATGGAACATATTGCAGTCTGGTGTCCAAGCTGTAATACTTGTGACGCGACGCGCAACAGCATGCAGTGGCGGTGTCCTGTAGAACGAGACGCGCGGCAGCGTAGCGGCTGGTTCCTGTGGCGGGTGGTGATGGCAGCGTGACGGTGGCACGCACTCAACGGTGTGGTGGCCGTGACTGTTTGGTGCTGATGGCGGCGGCACACGTGAACTCCGGTGAACTTGGTTATCATGTAAGAGGTTGTAAACGCACTTGTGAGTCTTCTGGTATCGTGAGACTCTTACTGTAATAGCTTTTCTTCATGCAATAAGTTAGATTGTTGAAAGGAAATGAAACTTTATTGCATAATCAAATCTGACATTTTATCTCAAAAAAGGAAATCAATTTTCTAGCTAATGCAGTTCTTGAGATACAGCCTGGTGACAGGCAGACATACAGCAAAGTCTTAGATTTTTATGTTCCTGTTTTTACCTTTGGATACGGAACGCTAAAAATAACGTAATTGTACATAGTTTGGACAATTTTTGTGCTCTTTTATTTTGTGTACAGGCTACGCGACGAGACGCGACGAGACGCGACGCGAAGAGACGCGACGCGACGAGACGAGACGCGACGCGACGAGACGCGACGCTACGAGACGCGACGCTACGAGACGCGACGCGACGAGACGCGACGCGACGAGACGCGACGCGACGGAGCGCAGCGGGTGGTGTGGGCTGTGCGACGGGGTGCTGTGGCGACCAGGGATCTGCACTCTGTACTTCATTGAAGTATCGGATTTGGAACTAAAGATATTTGGTGAGCGTGATTGTTTGTCTCGTGACTGTGGTGTGAGGACTCGGTATAGTCTTTAGTAAAATTGTTACAAAAATACGTTTTGAAAAGCAGTAAAGCGGAAGTAAATAGATTTTCGATTCGTTATTTTTATTAATTGAAAATAAGAGACGTGATCAGAGAAAATTAGAAATTTTAGATAGAGACCGTTATACACTAAAAGCTGTAAATTCTAAGCGTACTTACAAGTATGCGCACGACCGTCTGAGAAAGATGCCTGACCATGAGACTCCTGTAGATTGCAAAAATAGCGGTGCAGAATAAGTTGTGTAACCCATTGACCACTATTCAACCAACTAATTGCGAAGTAGTTTATTGAGTGTAAATTGTGTGAAAGTTGTTGGTGTTGAAATGGTGTTGAGATGAGATGAGAATGAAATGGTGTTGAGATGAGATGAGAATGAAATGGTGTTGAGATGAGATGAGATGAGAGTGACGACTGTCGTGAGATACCGTCATTTGGCGCACCGCGCAAGTGGCATGAGTCCCTACCGCTCGATTTAGGTGGTAGCGACGACTGTTGTGAGATACCGTCACTTGGCGCACCGCGCAAGTGGTATGAGTCGCTACCGCTCGATTTAGGTGGTAGTGACGACTGTTGTGAGATACCGTCACTTGGCGCACCGCGCATGTGGCATGAGTCCCTACCGCTCGATTTAGGTGGTAGTGACGACTGTTGTGAGATACCGTCACTTGGCGCACCGCGCAAGTGGCATGAGTCGCGACCGCTCGATTTAGGTGGTAGTGACGACTGTTGTGAGATACCGTGACTTGATGGAGTGGAATGAGTTACTATCGCTCGATTTAGGTGGTAGTGACGACTGTTGTGAGATACCGTGACTTGATGGAGTGGAATGAGTTACTATCGCTCGATTTAGGTGGTAGTGACGACTGTTGTGAGATAGCGTGACTTGATGGAGTGGAATGAGTTACTATCGCTCGATTTAGGTGGTAGTGACGACTGTTGTGAGATAGCGTCAGTTGATGGAGTGGCATGAGTTACTATCGCTCGATTTAGGTGATAGTGACGACCGTAAGGATTGATACTGAGTAGACTGTACGTAGAGTTAAATTAAGAGTAAAGCGGTGTGTGTGGTGGTAAGAGTGGTGAAAAAAAAAAACTGGTGTGGTTGTGTGGTGTGTGAATACTAGTCAATGGCCAGTAAATTGTTATTTGGTGATTCGTTATGAAATTAGCTAAATTGTGTGAGAAAAAAGTGTTAATTCCTTGTAAAAGTTGTTCCAAATAAAGCACCATACCCAAGCGAGTTAATCAGGATAGGCCGAGCGAAAGACTTGTGATATTGCAGCTGGGTTTTCTCTTTTTTCAGGAGCATCACACGGGGACGTGTGACTGGTCAGAATGGCCGTGTCGGAGAACCACAGCTGAGAACGGAATTGAGACGTAAAATCTACAACTGATTTGACGAGTTCGGATGCATTTGGCAGTTGACAGCTCGATAGTCAATGTCACTTTTGACAACGATGGGAGAATAACGCTGGTCAACTGGAGGACTCGGAGAGAAGATACCGTGAGCGGCGCACGTATTGCCAAGTTGTTTCCGACTTCGCCACGTCTCGATATTAATCCGTTTGCATAATGTCGTGTGTGAATATTTTAGTGTGAAACTTTGTTATTTCTCGAACAATATACCGGTACAGTGTATGAGAACTATTATTTCCTGACAACTTGACGATTGAAGACAATCTAAACAACGCCCACAAGGTGCTTACCACGTTATATAGATTAAGTTACAACATTGTAAAAATATTTTTTTGAAAAGAACAATTTTCCCATCTTTTTGCTAAAAGGTGGCCCCGTGCGAGTTTCTTACGCCGGTTCTTCTCGCCGGGCTAGTTTCCGAACCGGTGCAGTGGTAGGCATCATGTAGGACAATTCTATAAGCGTTATATTATAACCTACATGGAAATAAAAAAATTTGAGTTTGAGTTTGAGTTTTCATCCCCTATTTTACCCCCTTGGGGTTAAACGGTTTTTTTCTTGTTGTTAATATACATTTTTACAATAATTTAATTCAATCGTTTGGCATTGCACTTGTAACTTTTCCGACGCCGACGTTGCGTATGTCCATGTCCATAATCACTGACCATCATGTGATCCATCTGTCGGTCGTATTCCAAAAGATTTAAGTCTAAGTTAGATCTAGTTCCAGTCGTAATATAACTAAATTATGGTATTGAGCTAGTTACACAATTATAGTCGGCCTGAATCACTGCGGCCACGTGCGCTTGCGTCACGCTGACGAATAATATCGTACCTTTTACCCTTAGAGCACTTTTACCTAATACTTCTTACGCGTTATTGGTCAATTTTGACATTTGTACACATGAATCACTGACTTATTAACGTGAATAGAATATACGTCCTGTTATTTTTTATTTTTGTATGAATGATTTATTTATTTTATTTATTTAAAACACTTTATGCAACAATTGTACAAAGGCGGGCTTAATGCCTTATGGCATTCTCTACCAGCCAACCTTAGGGTGATGCAGAGATAAGTTGAAGTAGGCGCATTTCTTATAATATACAGATTCAATAATAATAATAAAACAATGGGTAAACTGAATACCATACATGTATTACTAAATATAATATATATATTATAATAAATACATGTTTTCTTAATCGTAATATATAATAGTTGAATACACAATACATTATATTAAGTACAAATTATTTATATAATAAAGATTTATCTTTATTACTCGATCGCGCCACGAGTTATGTTTTTCATGTGTATATATGTACGTATGTATGTATATATATATTGGTTTTGCACGCTTCGCTTTAGAGTTAAAGCGGAATGTCACATTTGAGCTTGAAAGGTATCATAAGAATGCCTTAGGGCCTGTTTCAATAACCTATCTACCAATAACTTTTTGTTAGAAACGTCACCTTTGGTATCGCCGGTTTTCTGCGTTTCAATTAACTAACTTACATAGAGGAATATTTGTCTGTAATAGCGAGATCGCTGACAGCGATACCAAATGTGATGTTCGTAACAAAATATAGATATTGGTAGATAGATTGAAACGGGCCGTAAGTCGTGACAGTGACACTGGGTACATCAAAATAATTAGACGCAGTCGGATTTTATGTAATGTTTTAATTATTGTACTAATTGCCAGTGGCGAAGGCCGGTCCTCCTTCATAGGGAATCCCTAGCTTGTATAATAGATAGGGGTTTGGATGAGGGTCTTTAAAAGGTACCTAAGTGGTAAGTGCAGCCAATAGGAATGTAGCTACAGGAACCACACGCCACTACTAATTGTTAAGATACCTATATACAGGGCCTGACTGCCAGCCGGGTGATAATGACAGTTAGGTAACACCAGGAACGGAGTCGAGCGCGGCTGATAAACTCCATACGTGACGATAGACCAGTATGGACAATAGGCAGCACAAGCCACGGGCGGCAGCGATTATCAGCGTCTGCCGGTCAAACTGGCCACATTACTGAGTCGTATAATATGTATGTATGTAACCGCCTCCGTGGTCTAGTGCTTAGAGCATTGGCTCACGACTCGGTCGTGGATTCGATTCCCGCATTGGAACAATACAATATGTTGTTTCCGAGTTTGGTTAGGACAATGCTGGCTGATCACCTGATTGTGTGACAAGAAAGATGAACCATGCGTCGGATGGGCATGAAAAGTTGGACCTGCGCCTGATCTCTCGTCAGTCTTGTCGGTTATCCGTCCCACTGGATTACGAGAGTAAAGGAAGAGAGAGTGCTCTTGTGTACTGCGTACATACTTGGGCACTATAAAATTACTCCAGCGTAACTGGCCTGGTTTCAATGAAACCAGCCACCGTCACCGATATCGGTGTTGGCAGTTATTATTTATTATAAATATGTATGTATGTATCTACATACATACATGATTATATTATACGCGGTGCTGTATTTTTAAGATAGCCTGATATTGAAAATTGTACTTAAAACACTACACGATACACGTTTCATATGACTTTTTTTTGACATCCGAACTCTTACAAAGAAACGTGTATATTTTTGAGTAGTGAATAAAGTTCAATTTTGAATAACTATCATAAAAATGCAACGCTATGTCGCGTATCGTTTCGTTTCGGTGTGATTGACCCTTAAATAAAATTTATTATTCTAAATTATTTCTAAAATACTTTTGAATGTTTACGGGAATATTTTATTATTCATTGTCAACTCATAGGCTTTCTTGCCGTGCACTTTCATTGCAGTCCACTTCTATTCTTCTTGTCTGAAATAGTACTAGTAAACTCATTCGACTTAAAGGTAGAACCACACTAGGCGTGACTACGCGGCAGCGGAACTACGCGACGTGACACGACCAAATGTTTTTGTATGAAATTGTATGAGATATAACTAGGGTTGCCATCCGTCCGGGTTTCCCCGGATTTGTCCTAGTTTAAAGGGCGTCCGGGGAGCGTCCGGGCCGGATTTTATTTGCTATCCGGGTTTTTGTAGGCAGAATTAGGAAGGCCTAAGTTTTTTTTTATTTGCAGCAATAATAAATCTTCCTTTCTTTTTGACATTGCCGTAGTCGGGTAAAAATTGTCCTATGTCCGGGTTTCGTACTCCAAAATCCGGGGTTTTCACGCATCTTGTCCGGGGAGTCATATGCAAGATATGGCAACCCTAGATATAACGCACTACGCGACGCCACCAGGCTAGTTATAGCCCGATTAAGCTAGAGCGGTCTTAACCCGACAGCTAGCATAGACCCTTTCAAAAAAAAAAAAGCGGCACTCCATTGCGGTATTATTAGCAGGGACGTGTCGTATCGCGTAAAAGCGGTCTTACCGCGTTAGTAAGAATTTCAAAATCTCCATCACTCGTCCCTTAGACAGAACCCACCTTATTTACGGCACACAATAAACGCGCCGCTATAAGGAGCTACCAAAATATCACGCCGGCTGCGGCTGGGGTCAGATGACTCAAATATAGGAGCTAAGCTAATTAGATAAATAATAAATAACTAAGATTAAATGTCACGTTTGAGGAATTACGCCCTTAGCACACCTATGCCTTCGCATTAGGGAATATTATTCGAATATTCGAATATTCGTTTTATTCGAATATTCGACGGTTTTATTATTCGAATATGACTGGGTTCAATATTCGAATATTTCGAATAAAACGAATAATAAAAATATTTTATTTATTTTTCAAAAATATCTTAATAATAGTAATAAACTTGTACATAAACCGGAAAGTTTCGTTATTTAATACATTACTTTTATTATTTATTAATATTGTCGTCAATAATATCCTAAAACAGATTTTACTACACTGTTTGTGAAAGAATACAAGACTGTCTTTAAATAAAAAAACATTTTAGGTGAATACAGGCCTCAGCGAAAGAAATATATGCTCACAGGTTTGTCAAAATAATCTAACCAAGAGCATCTTAGGACGTGTCTAAGGAGGATTCTGTTACTATAAAGCGTAATACAATTTTTAGTTTCTTAATCTCACTGTTCGATATCGTTCAAAATAACTTTCCTAAATAGAAAATTGTAAGTTCCCAATCCTCAGAGTTCAAAAATGACAGAGGGGGGTGAAACCAATTTGGAGGCCGATTAAGTGGAAATGGTTGACTTTGTAAAAGTCATTTGCCTTTATTTTAAAAGACATAATATTCAACACACACTTCACATACATGTGAAGTGTACTGAACTATATAATAAAATTATATTTTTTTATCAAACCAAAACCGATATCTAGACGCAATATAGCTAGAAGAGCAGATAGAAAGAGAGAGGCGGACGAATTGAGTGAAACGATAAAGGATACCTAGTTAAGTTGGTTATTACAGTATTACACTGGCCTGCAAAACTAAGTAAAAATCGTTTAAAATTTCATACTTTTCAAAATATTATAACAAGATTTATCAGCTTTCTTTAAAAGTAATAATTATATATCAGTATATTATTTTTATCTTTAAACAAAAATTAACCATTTTAGTCTTAGTATTAAAGACTATAGTATTAAATACGAGGCCTGACAACAGCATGGAGGAGGCAGCTTTGTCATACTGAAAACGAGGTTTTCGAGAAGAATTATGCGATATTCTCTCCCATTCTTATATCAGAGCGTGCTTTAGTGCTGTGAGGGTACTAACTGTAGGTGACAATTTGCGGCTTCTGACTAGCCTTCTAAGCTCTTCTCAGGGTATACTTAATTGGTTGAAGGCGAGGACATTAAAGAGAATCTTTAAGAATCTCTTGACCATATCTTTCTCTAGGTAGAGGTCCAATTGTCATGGCCACATACTCAGTGCGGATTCCTGAAGGTATGCCAGCCCATTGTATATGTAGAGTACATATACAATGGCCTGAGCATACTGGACTCTATCTGAAAAGTAGGCTTGAAGATATCGCCTACCAGGTACGTTTACTTAGCCTCCCTTCAGAAGTTCATTTTAACTTTTGAAGTTAAAGTGAGTAAATCCACTCATCTGGGACCAAAATTCTATACCATTCTCGTTCATCCTTTTGTATGTGTTTAACGGACATATGACAGTGTTGCTACTCGATGCTGGGGCTCTCGAGTTTGGTCTCGAGGTGAGACCACTCACCCTTCACATCGGTCTTTAGGGTTTCAGATTTACTTAAGCAAGTCTTCTTCACTGTGCTGTCAGTAGTATAGTCCCTTCGAGTATGAAGACGCTGTTTCTGAACTTAACTGCATTTAGGTTTTGATTTTCAACAAGTGGAAACAATTTAACAGTCTTGCCGAGCGCTGAGTCTGCCATTAAAATCTTACACGGCCTTGTCAAATGTCTCTTTGCAAATAATAAATAATAAGACTCATCGTTCAAGAAAATATTTAAAACATAAAGAGACCAAAAACATGGTTAACTTGAATTCGGAAAAAGGTTATTTTTGTTTTAAAGATTTTCCACCCACTTTTTACCAACTATGAAGTTTTTTTTATGATAATATTACATTAAAATCTTTTTTGTGTGCTTTTTATTTTGACTGTTTATCTTGTTTACTTATTATTACTACGGTTTATATACACATGTACCGATTAGATCTGGAGCAGACTATTATAACAGCACGACACTCGTGTGTTTAGATCTTTCAGCTGCATTATATAAGAACAGAGCACTATTTACAGTGCATTCTGATTTCTGTGCAGTGTTCCAACTCTGCAAATACATTTCTCTCCAATCTTAAACAAACTGTATAAATAATAAAAAAAAATAGGTTCTGTAATATTAGTGTTCTTTATACATTAAATTATACCATCAAAAGCTTAATTTAAAAAGTCAGACTTAATTTAAAATCGATTCTCTATGTTGAATCGATCAATAGCTTAACTCAATTAAAAACCAGAAAATACGAACCTCTAAAACATACCACAAAAATTGTCTCCCCTATCTTTTCCTTAATTTTTGGGAGAAACCCCTTAGTTGGCGCCCAAATCCATGGTCTGCTCCAGACCTAAGCCGTTCATGTGTTAATAGTTTTAAAAAGTTATTGCAATTTAGTATTTTAAACTTAAAAGAAGATTTTTTTTATTAAAAAGACGTTATTTTTTTACAATAATTTGTAAAACACTTCTCATTTTAATATTATTAAATATGCAGGTATATATAAACGCATTTTATTACTTGTATTTAAAGTTTATTACCAATATTCGTATTATTCGAATTATTCGAATTTATTCGAATAGTGTTTAGTCATTATTCGAATTATTCGAATAGTAAAATTTGTCGAATAATAACATTCCCTACTTCGCATGCGTCAGCGAAACTGCGAAAAAGTAGTAAGCAGTATGGCAGAGTTTCGCATATTATACTGTCTCTCTTAAGCACTAAGATTAAGTGGTTGCGTCCTTGTATAGTTGCGCAAGGAACTAGAGGATAGACGTTACACTGACGCAGACGTTTCGCTGTTTTCGCAAATCGCATCGCAAGGCGTCCGTACGCGATCTGTCAGTGAGGAGTTGAGGACAGATTTTCGCACCACGGAAACCGAAAATATTGAATTTTATTCGAAACTATCACGTTTTATACTATACAGTTGGATACGCAAAATATACAAACGCGTATGAAAAAGAGATAGAAATAAGTTCAAGAAATGAAGGAAATTACAATGTCATTTCTTTACGAAAAACCTACTAACTACAGTGTACTAACGTATCGCAGATGTTTCGCTACCGCAGTATTTTCGCAGCGTCTATCTGATGCATATAAACGTGCAGGTGTACGGGTTTAATAACCAGAAATAGCTCCTTATTATCAAATAAACATACATCTCCTTACATGGCTACATCTTCGACGTTTCTACACCTCAGCCACTAGGTACTTCATTTGAGTAGAAATAAGCTGTAGTGAGTGTAGCTCTACGGTTTTCGATCTGTCAGCCTCATTCTTAGATCGAAAGAATAAAATGCAGCATCGATTAGCGTGGCGTAACGTCGCTGTGTAAACTTCAAAGACGAATATAACCATGAAGGTTTCCTTACCAAGATTCATTACATGAGTTAAAAAAAATGTTATATCCCGGAAATATTGGTACCTATATAATATCTCCGGGATAAGAGCTCTGTGGCCTAGTGGTAGACTGTTTGGTTAGTACTCGAGAGAGTGCAGGTTCGAATCCCAAGTTGTAGCGTGTACTAATGAGAGTTTTTTAGATCTCAAAAACATTATACAGACGCTCTAACGATGGAAGAAAATATCGTGAGGAAACCCGCACATGGTTGGCCCCAGACGTATTGACCAGTCATTCCACTGGACTAGGCTGAATGTGTTGTGAGAATGCCGTATGTGCTTGGGCAACCATACGACATTTTAAAAAACTAATTGTCCCAGGCACTACAGTATTTCAAGAGTGGTTACTTCGCTCGGAGAATACTATATAAATCATCGAATGAAAAGGCCTAAGTTTTTTGTATCTCCGGGATTGAAAATCTATTCTACACCCACTTATATTATTAAATTCTTATACGATCTATCACCAGTACACGGATTGGACTCAAATGTCAGAAGGTTGATTCTGCTAATTAATTCCTGCAATAATACAGTTACGATCCAGTCCACATATTATATTATGTTAAAACTGCAAAATGGTATTCTAATAAACATCAAACCAAACGTCTAAACTCCATCAATCAGTTTATGATATCAACACAATTCATGTATAATTTAATAAAAGTAAAATAAAAGTGTCAGTTAATTACGAGACTTAAGGTTCTGAACTGGATTTCATTAACTGCGCAAAAGAGCGGAGTCTACATCCTATCATGTATAAACAATGTCGGTTGTATAATAAATATCAGCTTTACGCAAAGCGCTGCGACGCAAAAACGTAAATCCAACAATGGCACTGTTATTGTAAAGATTATCAATACTGGGATAAGACAATACTGGAGAACCTCTACTGGTGGATCTCGAACTCGAAAACGATTTAGTAGAGTTGAGATTCACGTTAAAATTATAATCTCTTTCTTTGCTTACTTGTTTTCCAGTACTAAATGTAAACATTATAATATTATACGTTGTAAATAAACATCAGAATCAACAATTTCCGTTGAGCTTTTGAAGTGTGAAGAAGTAGATCTAGATACATACTAGATACATTCTAATATTTCAACAATGGTACGAGTATATTGATCTAACTCAATTTGTGATATTATTATATAATTACGATTAAGACTTGATGAGCTATATAGCATTTATAAAACGTGTTTTTTTGTGCAAATCCTAAAAAGTTAGTGTAAGTATATAATATTTTATTTACTCTGTGCCTAATTTGGTGTCTATACTAATATATTTAAAGAGGAAAAGTTTGCTTGTTTGTTGGAATCAAATAGGCTCCGAAACTACTGGACCGATTTTGATGAAATTTGGCACAGATATATTATAATCGATCACGGGGATGGACATAAGCTATTGCGGCAAAATATACGGTTCCAGAAGATTTCCTTACGTCGCGTACGAAGTCGCGCGTGTTAGAATATTGATTTGATCATATATTTTGACACCCGCAACATCTAATAAACTTCGGAGTCTCCCATCGAGTTACAATCGAGTACCCATAGTAGCAACTGTTTATAGGCACATGAATCGCCAACCCGCGCCATATTTCCACGCGTCCGCCGTACGTCATGTACTAAACTACACTGTTTATCAACTTTATATATAACTTTACGACCACAAGCGCTCATAATCATCACCGATAACCAACTAGCGTGCCGAGGTTCCGGACTCTTATCAATGTGAGGAGCGTTAGGCTTTAGTCCATCTCGCTAACATATTGTGGGCCTGAAAGTAGTGTGTACTCTCAAGTATATTTGAGAAATTTGAATATGTAACGGCCTGTCCACATGCTTACGACACGACGGCGTCATCGTTGCAGTGTCGCGGTACGGCAAATTTACCGTAAGTGACTACATTTAAAAATCTTTAGTTTCATTTATACTCAGAAATATTGAGGTATTGCTATTAATTTACAAATATCAGAGATATTTACAAATATGTTCCTGCGGGCGTATACTTCATACACTTTAACGTAAGATTGACGTCACTTGTAACCCGACTATAGTATGGAGCGTTTTTACGAGACTCGCGAAATTTTGTATACAAATCGCTGTACTTTTGAAAATATTGACTTTTGATATACGGTTTCTTGTAAGAAGTTACTCATATTTAAGAGTACTATTCATTTATGCAATTTTAAAAAATCAGTCCACTTGCCTATTCCGGTACATTTTGCTTCGTTTACGGCACGGTAACGTGGTAACTTCTTCTTGACTTTTCAAGACGCCGCGCCGGCTATAGTTTATGCACTGTGCCACGACCATGGAGCTATTAGCTACACTGCGCCATTTCACGTTGAAGACGTCGTTTCGTAGACATGTAGACAGACCCTAACAGATCTAATCAAAAATTTTGGTGTGATAAGTAAACACATCTAAAATTGGTTATGTTCTATTTAGTATATTAGGACGATCAGGCAATTCTCATAAATATTATTACGGCGTTTCGATGTATAGAACATTCTAGTATGTTACGGTTTGCAATTTGTAGAATGTTCACGAAGCTTCTACTATGGAAAGTACTAGAACGTTCTGGAACCTGCACTGACCCATTCTCGACCCGAAATTACTAGATTGTTCTATGTGGAACGATCAAGAAAGTTCTACACCGCGAACTTTCTAGTACCCGTGTCGTCGGTATAAAAAACCGGCCAAGTGTGAGTTGGATTCGCATACGAAGGGTTCCGTATAAAACAGCTAAAAATTCACGTTTGCTGTATGGGAGCCCTCGTTAAATATTTATTTTACTTTGTTCTATGTGGAACGATCAAGAAAGTTCTACACCGCGAACTTTCTAGTACCTGTGTCGTCGGTATAAAAAACCGGCCAAGTGCAAGTTGGACTCGCGCATGAAGGGTTCCGTACAAAACGACTAAAAATTCACGTTTGCCGTATAGGAGCCCTCGTTAAATATTTATTTTACTTTGTTTTAGTATAATATGTTATTATAGCGGCACCAGAAATGCATAATTTGTAAAAATTTCAACTGTCTAGCTATTGCAGTTCTTGAGATACATCCTGGTGACAGACAGATGGACGGACAGACAGCGAAGACTTAGTAATACGGTCCTGTTTTTACCCTTTGGGTACAGGAACCTAAAAAGGGACCGCCGCGCCGCCGCCGACCGCAGTCAGTTCAATTAACCACGAGCGTTCGTCGAGTTAATTTCGTGCGATAATTAAAGTGAATACCTATTGCGATTACTTGCGAGTTATTTTTATAGTGCCCAGGTGTGTGCGCAGTACACAAGAGCACTCTCTCTTCCTTTACTCTCATAATCCAGTGGGACGGATAAACGACACGACTGACGAGAGATCAGGCGCAGGACCGACTTTTTACATACCCATCCGACGCATGGATCATCTTTCTTGTCAGACAATCAGGGTGATCAGTCTGCATTGTCCTAACCAAACTTTGAAATAACATTTTTTGTTATTCCAATGCGGAAATCGAACCCACGACCTCCGAGTCAAGAGGCAACGCTCTAACCACTAGACCATGGAGGTAAATAAACTCTCTAGAGGAAACTGTCATTTTACTCCGAATATCGGACCATAATCCCGTAACAATATTATAGATTAAATAACATTTGGATTTTCAGGCTGTCTCGCTCGGTCGCGCATGTATTCGCGCGTATGGGAATAAGTCAGCGCTTGGACCGAAACGGGATTATATCGAAAATAGTTGAGAGAATTGGGCTTCTGACTGAAATTAATTTCTATTAACTTTAAATTCCTGCTTACTAAAGTAAATAGACGCCTGAGCCCGGGACTAAACTAGCACTAAAAGAGTTCGCGCTCACAACTACGATAAAATATCTTACACAAAACAAAATTCCCATTTATCGCGCTCCGGTGTAAAATATCGTATTTACACCATTAACGATTCATTTCTCTGTAAACCGCCTGTAAAAAGTTAGTCAAAGCGACCAGTTACACTTGACCCCCGATTACCTTTGCTCAGGAATTTCACTCGGTTAACCCCCGCTAGATAAGCACCGCTACGGCTCATTTTACGCTGGTTATATTAAACCGAATGGGAAATGCTTTACGATATGAGGATTTGTATTTTTTTAGGGTGTATAGCTCTAATGCATGGAAGGCTGTTTAAATTGACTATATTCTCGCTAAGATTGCAGTGAGTGATCCGTGCAAATGTCAAAATTGACCAATGACGCCTTAGCCGTTTCGCATTCACCAATCGAAGTAAACATTCAATCAGTGAGAACGCGTCATTTGTCAGCTTTGTGTATCTAGTATAGTAAATAGTATAGTAAATATACGCGAATCTAGTACAGTAAAATATACTATCTTCGGTTGTTTTGCGTTAGAACAAAGCTCACTCTAACATTAGTAAAACAGTGGAGGTGGTACTGGCGATGGTTTGGTTGCGTAACCAAACACACACCGGCTGTCAGGTTGCCAGGTAATACCTTGTTTCTGTGGTGTAAACTATAGTACCGGCTGTCAGATTGCCAGGCAATACCTTGTTCCGTGGTAAACTGCAGTATGCAACTGGTGTGTGTTTGGTTGCGTAACCTAACCGTCGCCAGTTAAGGTTTTTACTGGTAGCGCCGCCACTGTTTTACTAATGTTATAGTGAGCTTTGTTCTAAAAAATTACCAGAATTATTAGGTGCTTTACTAATAGCATTAATTTTATTTCATTTTTTCAAATTGTTTCAATAAATTGACAACCTTTAGTATTTCGATCATGCAATCGAAATATAAACAATAATATCCAATAGATACTGAAATTATGTTATTTTTCAATAAACATTTTAAGCTTTAACAATCGCGTGATGGCACTGATGGCATCAATTCCGTAATAAATACGTAATGTCGCGTAATTGTTGTATTACGGCACGCGACGTGTCAACGATTTACGGAGCTGCTGGTTTTACGGACATTTTTAGATTACACAATACTCGATTTTTTTTAGCTTTTTGTGGTGCTTTAATAATTAAAAATGTAAAACGTTACAGTTTTATTTTGTCCGTTCACTAATATTCTAATGAATCGATAGCCTTCCCCTATTTGGAATTTGGTTTAAACTTGATGTCTTTCTTAAAGGAAATTTTACATGATATTTAAATAATAATATCAATTTTGCCTTGATACTGCTTCTAATATCTAATTAATTAATAAAATTAATTACCTGGCACTACACTAACGTAAAAACTACCACCTTTTATAATTTTAAAATTAGATACAATTTTAGGTATCTAATATTTATTATTGATGAAGTCCGAGAGCGACTCGTCTCAAAAAGGTAAATCCAAATGAAGAGGGAATTCTTGTCGGTAACAGACAGTTGTGGAGCTATTTCTCTAAAGCTGTATATAATGGCGCTCTATCCCCATACCTGTCCGGCACTAAAAGTTCGCACTTACCTAGGTTCAGCTGCAGACCTTACTTGTGGATCAGAGGGCGAAAGTTGGATAATATGGGTGCATCGCCTCCAAGGGTCCCATCATACAAATACCAAAATTTAAATTTTGAATTTAGTAGCTCGATGACAGCGTGTAGTAAGGCTTAAAATTGCTGGATCGAGAGGGTCACCCTTTCGGCAGCCAACTTCGAATGAGATGAGGTGATTTCTGTAAATAAGTTTGGTGGGGTCATTGTAACACTGGAACATGAATTTGGACATGTATGAAATGGAGCTTTAATTGAATCAACATGACGACTCGGTAAACTGAGATAAAGGCGTTTTTGATGTCGACCATCAAAAACACATCATCGCTTTGATTGTGAATAGCTGTTCTGAAAGAGTGAACGGCGGCCTATCCCCCTTTGCAGGCAAAACTTGAGCTGTTTCGGCTGGAAGTACGACGCGAGGGTAGTGACCGATTTGCTCTTTGATCAAAAGGACCACCACCTTTTTAGGGCACCGTAGTTCACGTCTCGGAACCCTTATGGTTTCGTCATGTCCGTCCATCCAAACGTTATCTGCTAGAAATATGTAACTTTTTAATATTTAACTGACAGTTCTAGGCATTATTTTTGAATGATGTATGAACATAGAGTATAGACCATTAATATAATTCCTTAATGGTATGAATTAAGTACTTCCTTGTACACGCAATTACATTTCATTATAACAGCGCACTGTAAATCTGCTTCGGAAACTATAACTTATGAGAGCATCTCAGGTGACAGAAATTTTCAATTAAGTATCGCTCAGTTTCGCTAAATACTGTACCTAGTGTAGGTACTGTGCAGCTAGGCGGTGTTGCCAGCTGTGAATATGCTCCCCGAATGATTATAATTTTAGAGTTTTTAGTAGAGCTGCAAATTTTTATTTAACTGTGGGAGAGCCACGCTTCGGCATGAATGGGCCGGCTCGACCGGGTAAATACCACGACCTCACAGAAAACCGGCGTGAAATAACGCTTGCGTTGTGTTTCGCCGAGTGAGTGAGGTTACCGGAGACCCATGGGGGGGGGGGGGGTTGGGGATTTTAAGGACCAGGAACGTAAGTCGCAGCACCAGAGGAGTTACAAGTGTAACTCCTCTGGTGTTGCGAGTGTCCATGGGCGGCGGTAATCGCTTACCATCAGGCGATCCGTCTGCTCGTTTCCTTGTTCATTTCATTTAAAAAAAAAAACTTTCTTATTATTCTTAAATGCTGAGAAACGTCTAAAGCCCACTTGCGTAGATGTTTTATTCTTCTTTCTTTCATTATTACGAAGATCGAGATAACACGATATTTAACCCAGGTTAACTTTAACCCAGATCTGAGTAAGTGGTGGCCTATTTGCGCATAATATCAAAATCTTAAAAGAGAGAGATAAAATTGCAAAACTATATTAGATTTATTTTGTACTAATCACCTCTTGTACACATACAAATTAAAAATGCCAATGGCTTGAAATTTAGGCTATCTTGATTAGGTTGTTACCAATTTTTTTTTCAGTTTTTCTACGTAACAGTTAACACTTACTGAAAAAAAAAAAACTTTTTATTACTAAACGTATGAATATCGTATGTATTCATCATCTATGTTTACAATGGTAAGTCTAGTTTTGAGTTTTTACCCGACTACGGCGAAGTCACAAGGAAGAGTAACGATTTTGACAGTCTGTGTGTATGTATGTTTGTATGTATGTATATTTGTCCCACCGTAGCACCTAAACTACTGGTCCGTTAATGAATGAGGTGTCAATAGATTCGTAATAATAACCATAAGATAGAATATTTAATTATTAAATTTACGTAGTCGAGTTATAGTTTTTTTTTTAATAAACATTTTTGCTGTTTTTAGTCCACATTTTCCCTACCTTTGGGGAGAATCACGTGGCGGCTGGCAACATTCAGAGACAGCAGCAGCAGCATTAGACGGTTAATTATTCGTCGGTTTAACCGTGCGACGTCACCGGTGCACAAGATTATATTAAATACAATTATTATTAAGTTCATAGTCTGACGAGTTGTCTAATGTCTTATGTCGAGTTTCGTATTGTTTAAGAGTTAAATGAGAATTGAAAACTATTTACCTAATATTAAACTCTACTTGTTAATTATTGTTAAAGCATGAGAAATGATAATACATATAATATGTTATATTGTCGTATATATTTCTTGTTCTAGTGGTGTTTTTCTTGTTCTAGTTCAGCCTCCGTGGTCTAGTGGTTCGAGCATTGGCTCTCGACTCAGGAGGTCGTGGGTTCGATTCCCGCATTGGAACAACAAAAAATGTTGTTTCCAAGTTTGGTTAGGACAATGCAGGCTGATCACCTGATTGTCTGACAAGAAAGATGATCCATGCGTCGGAGGGGCATGTAAAAAGTCGGACCTGCGCCTGACCTCTCGCCAGTCGTGTCGGTCATCCGTCCCACTGGGTTATGAGAGTAAAGGAAGAGAGAGTACTCTTGTGTACTGCGCACACACTTGGGCACTATAAAATTACTCCTGCGTAACTGGCCTGGTTTCAATGAAACCGGCCACCGTCACCGAAATCGGTGTAGGGAGTTATATTTATATATAATATATTTCTTATTTCTACTCGTATATACTCATCGCTACACGTTAGTAATATAATATATAATCTCTGTCGCTACGTCGATTTCTAATCAGTTTGGTAGACCTCTGTCAAAGAATATCCTACTAATATTAATATTATTATAAATGTGAAAGTTTGTGGATTAATGTTTGTTACTCTTTCACGCAAAAACTACTGAACGGATTTCGATGAAAGAGCTAGGGCAGCTTCCCATAGACGAATTTAGTTCATAAATAAAGTAAGCGTCTATGAATAAAATATACCTTGTTTTAAAGAGCATTTTTTACTGATTCTTAAGAAAAAAAAATCGTGATTTTAGAAGGCCAGGTTTTTGAGTTATCATACTTAGAAGTTTTGAAGGTTATGTAATTATTAAGCTTAATAATGAATGCATGTACCATGAAACAATAATGTATTAATTATTTAACATTCAAGAAACTGATGGGGAAATGAAGGTTACGATTGCTAGGCAAAATAATTAATGAAAACACAAGTTAAGCAACCTGGGATGTGGATCCCACTTAGATTGGTGATAACTTTATTAATAACTTGAACATTATGAATAGTGAGAGGGAGAAATATGGATGTTGAGGGAAGATATAGAGACATCACTCATTTTGAACCGGGTACACAACAATATCCAAAAAACAGGGCAGAATCGGAATCCTTAAAGCACGCAAAAGTCACAGAGAGGCCATTGCATTTATACGACTCGGACTGTTTATGGACTGTGACATTTCACAGTCCATAAACAGTCCGAGTCGTATAAATAGAAGCGTAACAAGAGTCCAAAGGCAAGCCGGGTCAAAACAACACAGAGAATAGGAGAAAAGCAGCGAAAACACACAGAACACAAACAAGCGCGGGCGCAAGCGAGCTGTGAGTGTTGTGAAACAAACAAAATAAAACGTCATGTATTGTTTTTTTTTTTATAGTTGACAGCTCTGGATGAAAGACTTTTAGCCGGCGCCTATTTCTGTTTTTATTGTCAAAAAGAGATTATAATACTGAACTTCATATAAAATCTACATAAAAATATACAAATAATGGAATAAATTACATTAATCATAATTATAAACACTATAAATATGATTACAAATAGAAAACTTTTTTGATTTTAAATTGGAAAAAATAATTATTTAGTCTGGCAACATCGGATGGAAGAAAATGGCCATTTTGGAAAAGGAAATCACTTTGGCTATTTTTAAATATTATCTTTTTATCCTTGCTTTAGATCAATGTAACAAAATAGTTGAAAATCATTTACGAATATCCCTTATTCTTTGGTTGCTATGCGTTCCTAAGACGCTTTAAAAGCTTTTAACTAAAAATCTGCCATAGCTCTTTGGTATGGTAGTTGTTTAGGCTCTTGGTTGGTTGATTAAAACATAGGCTATTGGATACTTTTGGTATGGTAGTAGTTTAGGCTCTTGGTTGGTTGATTAAAACATAGGCTATTGGATACTTTTTATCCCCAAAAAAGTACAGTGTTCCTTTCGGATACTGTATTTACGCGGGCGGAGCCGCTGGCAACAGCTAGTAATATAATATTACTAACGTACCTCTGCGCTTTTCTGTATTTATAGTTGCTATAATATTATGATAGCTCATAATAATCCTACTAATATTATAAATGTGAAAGTTTGAGAGGATGGATGGATGGATGTTACTCTTTGACGCAAAAACTACTAAACGGATTTCGATTTAATTTGGTATGGTAATAGTTTAGGCTTGGATTAAAATATAGAATACTTTTATCCCGAAAAAGTAGGTACAGTGTTCCCGTGTTCACGGGTGGAGCCGCGGGCAACAGCTAGTTTTTTTATAAAGGCTCTAGCCTTTTAGCTTTAGGCTTTACCCTTTAGGGTACATAATATTTTGTCCAATGCGAATGTCCATCCTTATCATAATAGCTCTTGACGACATATGTGGCTTAGTGGTTAACGCTTTGGCACTTAAGCCGACGTCGCAGGTTCGAATCCCGCCGAAGAAAAGTTTTCTATATTTCTGGGTCATGGATGTGTATTAAAATTAACCTTTCGTCTCATCCATAGCTATTCAGTATTCATACATCCAATTCCGGGAGCTCCAGTTAATTTGCTTCTTACTTGTTGTTAAAATGCACATAAATCATTCGTCGGTGATGAGAGATGAATAAAAAACGGACAAGAGCGATTCGGACTCGCCCACTGAAGGTTCCGTACAAAGCAGGAAGACCATAAATAGTTCAGGGGTGTCTTGCAGTTTCTGTCGAGCTTGAAAACGGCCGATGAAAGTTTGTATGGACGCTCTATTATTGTTGTAATTTTTTTATTTTATTTGAAATAAAAAAAATATGCGTCGTAAAAAATAAATAAAGTTTTGGAATGCTCAAATCTAGCTCCTCTTAGACTTAAGACCAGCTCCTATCTTTTTGTGTTTTAATTACAAATTTTCAGTTTTCAGTTTTTTCTTGTATCTACACGTAGATAACGAAGTATACTCGGCTTTCATAGTATAGGTCAACGGAAAGTAGTAATTTTAATTAGAAAGGAAGGAAAAAGAAAAAGAAAGAAGAAAAGAAGGAAAGTAGAAATTTTATATCCTTTGAGAGTGTCAAAATATGCTGTTTGTGGCAATAAACATTGATATCTTTTTTCACAGCTTCAAGAGAGGTTCCGTTTTATTTTTCTTTTTGAGGTACGGTACCCTAAAAACAAACAAATATTATTGTTATTGTTTTGCAATGATGATAATGAAATATGATGGCGGTATCTCCGAGCTGTGACAGCTCCCAACTTCGGCAAAGGGTTCTGACGTTCACCCCACGCCACCCCATCCCGGCACCCCATACCACCCCACACAATTGATATTAATACGCTTAATATCTTATTCCGTTTCGCAACTTTGATATGGGTACTAATATTTCATTACACGAGGGTGTTACGGGTAAATAGAGGTTAAAACCAACGTTTACACAACAGCAATAGTATTAATAACCAGTTGCCGTGGGAGACATGCTTTGGCACGAATTGGTCGACTCAATCAAAGAACTAGGTACTACGGCTTCAAAGTAAATAGGACATAAAGTAAGCATTAGATTATTTTCCTTTAAAACTCTTGGTCATGAGAGACCCATGCTTGATGCATCGCCTCGAGTCATTCGATTAAGAAATACGGCCTCACAATTATTGATTTCAAACAAAAAATTAACCTGAGGGGCAATTCTGCTAAATAAAGCCTGCAATTACAATCAAGTCCCGATACGCTTATACTCCTAATAGGTGTTTTTATGAACGTTAAACCAACGTGAAACGCGCTCTGATTGGTCGAAACGTCATAAAATCCGTTCATCGTAACATGACGCTACACTTTCAATTCAAACAAAGTAAAATAATTTACTGTTTAAATTATCTACTTTAAATAAGAGAATTGAGGTTCTGACTTCCAAAGTAAAAATACACAAAAATCTATGAAATAAAACTTAAATGTTCTAAATTTTAAATTCCCCTTTTAAATTCAGCTAAAATTTTAATTATTTCTCTACTCAATCTTTTTCATTTTGAAGTCGGTAAAACCTGTCAAAATAGCCAAATTGGTACCTATGCAAAGACACACTATAAGCAGTTATAATATACCTAACCCTCCTTTTGCCAGTCAGGAAATAAACCATAGCACTCAGTATTAACCAAACCACAATCATTATTTCATCACAAGTACAAAAGTTTATCGCCCAACGAAGTGGGCGCGGGTCAGCTAGTATTATATACAGCCGAACTTATAACCGCCTCCTTTTTTTGGAAGTCGGTTAAAAAACCGGAGGGTATTCTAATGCTTGGGTTTCCTCGTGTGCGTAAATGTACTGGAGACCCAGGCTGGGGTATGAGTTTTTATAGACAGAAGAACGCACTTGTAACTCCTCTGAAGTCGGAATCTATGGACGGCGGCAAACGCTTATCAGGCGTTCCGTCTGCTCGTTTCAGTCTTGATATCCATACTAATATTATAAATGGGAAATTGTTTGTGTCTGTTTGTCCGTCTTTCACGGCAAAACTACTGAACCGATTGAAATGAAATTTGGTACACAGATAGTCTATAGCCTGAGAAAGGACGTAGGCTACTTTTTATCGCAGGGAAATGTACGGTTCCCGTGGGAAACTTTATTTACAGTTTCACGTATAAATTACTAAACCGATCATCATGTTTGGCACAGATATAAAGTTGTCCATGGGGAAGGCCATAGGCTACTTTTTATCGCGGGACATACACGGTTCTCGTGGGTTACTGTACTTACACGGGCGTTGCCGCGGGCATCAGCTTTTTGGAACGAAGTTCCTTATCGCGCGTTGTGAAAGGGGGCTAGACGGAAAAAAATCTTACGAAAAGTTGTCACGACACTTTTTTAATTACAAAAGATAATTTTATTTTTTATAATAAATATTTACGCGTATACATTTATTATATTGATGTATGTATGTATGTATGTGTGTATGTATGTATGTATGTATGTATGTATGTATGTATGTATGTATGTATGTATGTATGTATGTAATGTATGTATGGATAATATCGGTTCGGATATTGTATTATTATTTATTTTATATATACATGTACAATTGTCTGTCTGTATGTCTTTTTTTTTTCTATAGTAAGCTATTGTAAGCTGTGCGGCGTCGCATGTTTCTCTGTCTGTCTCTCTCTCTTATAGAAAGCAAGCCAGATATTTTCATCCGGAACTTCGTTCCATCCGGGTGTCCCTTGACACCTCTCAAGTTTTTATTTTTTTTATAAAATTGAATTCATTCGGCCAATACAATACAATATATTTCCGAATATTAATTGGCATAATATAGAGTGTATTGGCACAACATTGTGAAGACAAAGCATTCCACAGCTGTACGCATTTCGCGCACGCGGTCCGCTGGCGCAAGGTACAAGGTAGAGCGCTGAGCGATAGCACTATTGTGTAGTCCGCTGGCGCAAGGTACAAGTAGAGCGCTGAGCAATAGCACTAGTGTGTAGTCCGCTGGCGCAAGGTACAAGGTAGAGCGCTGAGCGATAGCACTAGTGTGTAGTTCGCTGGCGCAAGGTACAAGGTAGAGCGCTGAGCGATAGCAGTTAGCACTAGTGTGTAGTCCGCTGGCGCAAGGTACAAGGTAGAGCGCTGAGCGATAGCACTAGTGTGTAGTCCGCTGGCGCAAGGTACAAGGTAGAGCGCTGGGCGATAGCACTAGTGTATTCTGTGCCGATAGTAAAAAAAAATAGACTTTTTCCTCCGTTCATTTTTTTCATCCATTTTTAATCCATTAATGGATTCTTATTGTTATTGGATCGGTTCTTCTCGCCGCAGGCATCACGTATACCGACGTTCATAAAGTACCTATATAAAAATACAAACTTTAAATAAAAATGCCCTTATATAATATATACAATGTCTTATACTTAAAAGTTTAAATTTATATCAATACATAATATACTCGTAATTATAATAATTAGAACCGCAGAAACAGCTTCAACGATTTCCATGAAATTTAGTATGCAGAGGGGTTTGGAGGTGAAAAATAGATCTAGATCTTATCGCAGAAACCGACAATTTCTAATTTTTATATTTTTTTATAATGCTACGTAATAATAGGTATATAAGTTTTTTTGCTACAACAGGCAATCTCAGCGAACACATCAACGTTCTAACATATTTTTGAGTCGGAGGTAAAAAATAAGTATATTGACATTTGCTCTCAGACAAACGAAAAAGTACCCTTTATAACATCTTCTTCATCTTATTTAGCCTCCGACCTAGATTCAGGTTTTTATCTATTGCCCATTTTATTTTTCATTTAGACAATAACTTATATATAGTTTAAATAATTTAATTATTTTAACTAGTTTTTTAATCGGTATCTTTTTAATATTGCAATGTTAAAATTTTAGACGAATTCAAAAGAGGTATGATATTATATGGGGCCCGATACTAAAAATATTGTCATAACAACTTACAAAAATAAGTGAAATCCCACCAAAAACATTTTCACAGCGAAATGGTCAGGCCTCATAAATTGACTAAGGTGTAGAGTTTGTGAAGTTTGGCTTGTAGAGATAGGGCATGTAGAGTCAGAAGCTTGGTTTTACATGAGATCTGATAACTTTTTGACAGTGCGATCTTGGCATTACTTTACATAAAAAAGTTGTTGGTGTGATGATTACTGTCTAGCTCTTTCCTACTAAAACACTACTTTAACAACTAAATTCCTACTAAGCAGAGAATAAAATACTTAATTTAGTAGTAATACTTTGTACAATAACCAAGTTGGTAATATTAATTCTGGACTGAACGGGTGGACTGAACAGACCATGTGTGGACAAATCGCTTCAGTTCTCGCCCGAGCCGCGGCCGTGCGGGCGTGTATCGTGTACAAGCGTACTGAGTTTTCGCAGTATTTAAGGCCAGGACAAAGCTCAAAAATAAAATGATTTTCACTACTCGTATGCACATTGTAATAAGAGTCATTTTTGCGTAGCATTATTTTCTATATTCATGTAGAAGACGGTGTTTGCAAGGTATTTCTTAAATATCACTTGAAATATTGTACAAATCACAAAAGTAATAATAATAATAATAATAATATCTATGGACGCTTCACACCACGTCAATCTGGCCCCGTGCTAAGTATCCGAAGAACTTGTGTTACAAGTACCAGACAACGGAAATATATTTAATACTTTTATACTATACACATATTTTACATTTTTATTCTACTTATATATTCTATCTATTCTTATTCTTATATCTATCTATTCTTATTCTATTCTTATATTCTATATATATGTTACAGTCAAAACTCATAGCCGGTCAAAACCACTTTTGACTGCAAAAATCAGTCAATAATGGTTTTGACCGATGTCGTTAGTCAAAAACAGTTTTGACTGATTTTGGCAGTCAAAAGTGATTTTAACTGAAGACATTGGTCAAAACCACTTATGACTGCAAAAATATTGGGTAATAGTTATTTTGACTAAGATGTATCGGTCAAAAGTGGTTTTAACCAAAAATGTAAGTCAAAACTACTTGTAACTGAGAATATTAAATAAAAAAATCATAGAAAATGTTTTCGAAATCGTTTATTATTAAAAAATGTAATGAACATTTTAACTAATTGTTAAGAATATTATCTTGAAATAAAACAAATTAGACAATGCTTTATTTGTCTACTACAACACAAGTAAGAAAATTAAAAGACAAAATAAAAAAAATTATAACTTATAACTGGTGGACTTCGGAACCTATTTGTTTGCACATCCAGAACTGTTATGACACTTCGAATTGCACAGCAAACCTTTTTTCTTGCACAGACATCTGCTGCTCTTACAACCCTTAGAACACACACATCGTGCAAAACCCTGCCCGGTTCCAATAGCAGATTTCCTTGCAGCAGTTCTTAATGTGATGTTGACGTTTGGCACTTCGTCCAGGCAGATGAATTTTTCACTACATCCGTCAAATTCAGACCTGTAATAAAATATAAAATAAATGTTGTGTTTTTACACCTTCACTTACACTTAAACTCACTCAAACACCTACACACGGGCTCTCTCTCTCACGCTCCCAAGACTCGCACCCGCACACGTACCCGCATATCCACACACGCACACACACACATCCACACACGCACCTTCATACTCACCCACGCACGCGCTCACACTCACCTACACACCCACACACGCATACACACGCACAAATACGCATCCGCGCCCCACACTCCCATCTTACCCACATACATACACAACACACTACAAAACACACACGCACCCGCTCACTCTGACACACGCTCACACGCACATACACATACTATCATACACCTTGATATAATAATAGGTATTTACCTGCAGTATAATTTATCCAATATGCCGTTCCTTGTTCCAATCTTATATAATTGCTCAGAAGTGATTTCTAGTACTACTCCAAGAATATTACGTAGATCAGCTTTGCCTTTATCTACGTCTGGGATTGGTACGATGACACTATCTCCAACTTTCAATGGCGGATGTGACTGATCACTTATCTTTTTCATTCGTTTCGCCTGTTTTGCCAAATTATAGTGCGCATTTTGTCTGGCGGTCAGTATCAATGATTCCTTGTTATCAAGGATTTTTTCTTGGTCAACGTTGTTCTTCCCTTCATTTCTTTCTTTTTCTACTTTACTCCTTTCATTTTCATCTTTATCTGCTTGGTTTTCTTCATTTTCATCTTTTTCTGCTTGATTTTCTTCATTTTCATATTCTTCTGGTTCGTGTTCTTCATTATTGTTTTCGTTTTCATTTTGCTCTTGCTCACTTAGGTTGTCTCTATCTTCAAAATTATGACGCATCTCTTTGATTGCTTTTTCCAAGTCCTCCTCATTATTTAGTTTTGTAAGTAATTCAAATGGCAGATTCGATGTTGTCAACCCCACTTTAGGTTCAGTACCAAACATTGCTTGATACGGAGATTGCTTTATTCCTGAGTGCAATGCTCTATTTTTCATAAATTGAACGAACCTCAAGCCATCTGACCATTTAGTTGTTTTGTTATCCTGCATCCAGGAAGCCAGCATCTTTTCCACGTCTTGATTCGCCCTTTCCACCGAACCTTGGCTCTGGCTGTGACGCGGCTTTCCATTTACAAGTTTCAGTTCAGGCCAATAAGATGCTAACTCTTTTATTATCGAATTCACGAATTCCCTTCCATTATCGGAATGAAGAATACATGGGGCTCCAAAAGTTAAAAAAATATCCATCAAATGATACGCCACTTCCGTGGCTCTTTTTGTGGTAAGAGCTCTTAGAATCACAAACTTGGTGAGGTGGTCCTGATACACCATGATGAATTTATGTCCCCGATCATCTTGAGACTGCATGTCTATGAGGTCGACTTGGCATCGACTATTCATTTCAGTGTGCAATATTGGCTTTGAAACCAACCCTCTCCTTTTTTTGCTTTTATTTCTTTGACACACTTCACACATGGAAAGAAAAATATTTATCATTTCTTTTGTGATGTTGGCATATTTCTTTGATGTTTCATTTTTGAGTCTGTCACGGCCTCCATGACCAATCGAAATATGAGCAGCATCAATAATATCGTAGATTTCTTCAGCGGGTACGTAATATTTCATTGGCTCGGTATTCGTAACTAATTTCTTGATACCACATACTTCAATGACATTAAAGCGTTTTAGTCTATTATATTGTACTGGTGTCTTTTTTGCCGCGAATTTTGCCTCTTCCACTTCAGTTAGAAACTTTTCAAATTCTTCTTTCACCATCACATTGTAGTGACTATTTTTCATATCTTCTATAGTACGAAGTCTCAATAAAAAGCGTTCATTCTTTTCATTTCCACTCATTTTGTTTATATTTTTATATCACAAGTCTAAAATTCACTGATCAAATTTAAGAGTCTGATTCTTTTGCTAAAATAAAATAACTTTTATTACACCTACATCAAAATCTCAAAAAAAAAGGAAGCCATTGTTTAATTTTGATGTAGATGTATAAAAAGTTATTTTATTTTAGGAACAGAATCAGATCCTCAAGTTTGATTGATGAATTTTGGACCACCCTTTAAGATAAAGGGTGGTTCAAAACTCATCTACAGTATCCATGTGAATGGCTAAGGCTACTTAAACGCATTTTCTCTGATGTCAGGGGAAACACGTTTAAGTAGCCTTAGTCATTCTCCTGATGTGGACCTGGGCGATACGAAGCGGTATTTTCATACATTTCACAAATTGTATAAAACCCACTTCTCCATCTCAGCTCCACATCAATTGCTGTTCATTTAGCATTACCCAGGGGACACGTGCAGGTATCAGACCCACGGACGCGAACAGCTCTATCCCCCATAAACTAACAATCTACCAATGAAAAAAAATCTAGCTCCTATTTCTACCTGTTTACAGACCACAGGTTTCATACAATGGCAATAAATTTTTAAATAAACAAAAAACTTTAATATTACACCTCAAAAATAGTTTAATTTAAACTTAATTAATGATTTCTAAAGTAATTTTCACTACCGTTATTAACTTTTTATGAGTTTTGACCGATAGTCTGAACTTTAAGTCAGTCAAAACCATTTTTGACTAAAAACAGCGGTCATAACTACTTTTGACTAAGAGCGTTGGTCAAAACCACTTTTGACTGCCAAAATCAGTCAAAACTGTTTTTGACTAACGACATCGGTCAAAACCATTATTGACTGATTTTTGCAGTCAAAAGTGGTTTTGACCGGCTATGAGTTTTGACTGTTATATATATATATAATATATATATATATATATATATATATATATATATATATATATATATATTTCCACCATATTTTTTTCCACTTCGTAATTGAACTTTGACTAGGTAGACTAGGTGACGGGAAATGACAAAGTAGCCTATGACCTCGCCTTAAATACAAAATTGATAAACACGACTGTAGCGCGCGGCAAACCAGAACGAACTGATGCGATTTTTTCCGCGTATGGGCTCGAATCCGTTCAGGCCGAAATGACATCAGTTGGGTCTGATGCGCTTTTTTCCGTGTATGTGCTCGAATCCGTTCAGGCCAAACTGACGTCAGTTCTAACTGAAACGATCGGCCTTAGTGGGGGGCCTTTAAACTTATAGTTCGCGATATTGTAAGCGTGTAAACGATCCTCAACGAAACAATCTCCCAACGTAATACTTTCTCGAAGGTAGTGAGGGAATTATTAATGTAACGTTTTCGTGAAAAGTTAAGTACAATAATCCATCTCCTTTGATACAGTAAATTACATTACGATCCGGATATACGGGGAGTCCCGGAGTAAAATATTGTATGTGTGTGTTAAAGTAGTTTATATAAGTATTCTTTTTTCCTCGTAACGGAAATACTTGTATTTAAGTACTAGATTTAGCCCGCGGCCACGCCCGCGTATATACTATATCCCACGGGAACACTATACTTTTTCGGGATAAAAGTAGCCTCTGTTTTAATCCAGAGCCTAAACTACTACCATGCCAAGTTTAATAGAAATGCTTTCAGTAGTTTTTGCGTGAAAGGGTAACAAATATCCATCCATCCATACATACATCCAACCATCTATCCTCACAAACTTTCACATTACTAGCTGTTGCCCGCAGCTCCACCATCTCAAAGGAACATTGTACATTTTTGGCTCTGAATAAAAACATGGGCTACTTTTTATCCCGAAAAAGTACAGTATTCCCGTGGGGTACTGTATTTATGCGGGCGGAACCGTAGGAAAAAGCTAGTTGTTATAACAAATTATCTAGGTTACATTACCCATAAACTATTTTGGATTATTTAAAAAAGCCCAATTTCTACATGAATTAAAGTGAACCCTATTTAGATTTTCCGCACGAAATTGCAAAATCCAGTTTAGGTGTATAACTAACCGGCCAAAACCGACTAAAACCGGATAAAACTAATTGAAGACAAACACTAACAAATCCCGACTAAACTAGTGAATGGTCGCAGTAAATTTAGTGAATCTAGTAAATTTAGTGAATCTACTAAATTGCAATTAGTAAGACACAGCTCGCACTCACAATCGCTTAATTACACTATTTCAAACACCATTAGGTGAACACAAAGCTCGTACGATTTGCAGGACTGACCAAAGAAAACTATGTAACTTATGTATACGCCTATACAATAGGATCCCAGAAAACGTTCAAAAATTTTTAATTAATAAATTTAAAAAAGTAGTCAAAAAACGTTTGTGTAGTAAAACTTATTATAAACATGATTTCATGAATGATACCACACCTTGGGAATGAGGTGGCTCCCTGCACGTCATAACATTGTTATATACTTTTTTATTTTAAAAGAACAATTTTCCATCTTTTTGGTGAAAGATGGCCCCGTGCGAGTTTCTTACGCCGGTTCTTCTCGCCGGGCTAGTTTCCGAACGGTGGTAGGCATCATGTAGGACAATTCTATAAGTGTTATATTATAACCTATATGGAAATAAAAAAAAATGAGTTTGAGTTTGAGTTTGAGCAGCTCACTTATATTAATTAAGAATAATTTAAAATATAAAGAACGTAAAGACATAGTAAGCCTCTCTACAGAACGAACAACTGAAATAGCCTGTATAGAGGTGGGACACTTTATTATTGTTAGCTATACAGGCCTCCTTTAGGGTTATATGATTCATTTGAAAAAATAATTGAAACATTATTAACTAAGATAAGTATATCTAACAAACATATATTATTGTGTGGTGATTTTAATATAAATATTTTAGAAAATAATTCCACCACTGTTAGATTTACTTCATTGTTAAAATCATATAACTTAACTCATTTATTCTTTGAACCAACCAGGATCAGTGACAGCTCTGCTACATGCATTGATAACATTTTTACCAACATAGATTCATTAAATAAAGAAGTAATTAACATACTAAGCTCTGATCACTGTGAACAGCGAGCCAGTTTCCCTATAGATAATAATTGCAAACAATTACACAAGGACAGAAACATATTTATACCAATAAATGTCAAACGTATTGAGAAGTTTAGAGGTGAAATTATAGCTAATATTGGACATTTAGAGTATCATAGTAGCCCGGATATGTCGTTTAGTAATCTGTTTAAATTAATTAAACATAAATTTGACACTATTTTCACCTCTAAGACAGTGAGAACAAACAATAAAAGTAAATTTAGTGAATGGGCAACAGCAGGTATTTTAAAAAGTAGATTAAAATTGTATGAACTTTATAATGAAAGAACAATGAATCAAAGTGAAGAATTTAAAAATTATGTAAGATTATATTCAAAACTATTTAAGCAAGTTTGTTCTGCAGCAAAATCTCTTCACATTAGAAATAAAATAAAGAATTCGAAAAATAAGATAAAAACAACTTGGCAAATTATTGCAAATGAAACTGGAAGAGTCACCAGTCGCAACACAGATTTTAAATTGAATATAGATAATAAATTAATTAAATGCGACAGTGAAGTTGCAACTGCTTTTGAGAAATTCTTTGCTGACATTCCAGTTTCAACCACCAAAAATTTGGATGCCTCTCCTGCTGATGCTGAATTACTTCTCAAAGAAAATGTAAGAGAGTGTGAAATCGAATTTAGATTTAAAGAAACAGGACCCCAAGACATTATTAAAATTTTTAATTTATTAAATATTAAGAATACTGCAGATTTATGGGGCCTTTCTATGAAAGTTATGAAATCTATAATCGATATTATCGCACCTTACTTAGCAATTATTTTTAATGATTGTATAAAAAGTGGCGTCTTTCCTGATCTAATGAAACATAGTAAAGTTTTACCTCTGTTTAAGTCTGGTAGTAGGTCGGATCCATCTAACTTCCGACCTATATCTATTTTACCAACGATAAGTAAAATATATGAAAAAATAATACTTATTCAGTTACTAGCACACTTTAATATAAATAACATTTTACATGATAAACGGTTTGGTTTTACGAAGGGTCGCTCTACAACAGATGCAGGCGTTGATCTAATTACTTATATTTTTGATGCTTGGGAGGGGTCGCAGGATGCTCTAGGAGTCTTTTGCGATCTCTTTAAGGCATTTGATTGCGTGCAGCACAGAACGTTGATCAGGAAACTATGCCACTACGGAGTAAGGGGACCAGCACTCGTCCTATTAAAATCTTATTTATCAAATAGGACTCAGAGGGTTGAGATAAATGGAAAAAGATCCACAGGTACCAAAATTGAGATGGGGGTCCCACAAGGATCCATTTTAGGACCCTTCCTTTTTCTGGTCTATATAAATGACCTACCATATCTTATTAATGGAAAAAACGGGATAGTCTTATTTGCCGATGACACGTCACTTACTTTTAATATTAATCGCCAAAACGCAGGCTATGACGAAGTAAATAATGCTCTCTCAAAAATAGTACACTGGTTTAGTGTTAATAATCTATTGTTAAATAGCAAAAAAACTAAATGTATAAAGTTCACGTTGCCGAATGTAAGGCAAACTGAAACCAATGTACTATTGAATGGCAAAGGTATGGAATTAGTAGATACAGCTGTCTTTTTAGGTATAACATTAGACGCAAAACTTCAGTGGGGCCCTCATATTGCTGGGTTGGCCGACAGACTCAGTTCAGCAGCATTTGCAGTAAGTAAGATTAGACAATTTACAGATGAAAACACAGCAAGGCTTGTATACTTTAGTTACTTCCACAATATAATGTCCTATGGCATTCTACTGTGGGGAAATGCTGCAGATATAAATACTATATTTGTGCTGCAGAAGCGAGCTGTTCCGGCAATCTACAAGCTGGCCCCCAACACTTCAGAGAAGTTTAAAGAAACTGGAATCTTAACTGTAGCTTCTCAGTATGTTCTAGAAAATGTATTATATTATGTTAAAAAAAATTAAGCCAATTCAAAAAGAAAAGTGACAACCACAATAGAAATACTCGAAATAAGCATAAGCTTGATGTTCCAGTGACTAGACTTAGTAAAGTAAAGAACTCGTTTAAAGGCCAATGTATACGCCTATACAATAAGATCCCAGAACGCGTTCAAATTTTTTCAATCAATAAATTTAAAAAAGTAGTTAAAGAACGTTTATGTGCTAAAGCCTATTATAAAGTTAATGATTTTATGAATGATAGCACACCTTGGGAATAAAGTAGCCCCCTGTAAGGCTACTTCGAAATTACATATGTCGTCTGATGGCTCATGATTTTGGATCTATACCATTGAGATATAGGTAATTGTGGGCTTGCATGGGTAAATCGTGCAAAGAGAATTATTATAGACTTACAGTATCACTTGTTTATTCGGAATCACAATTACAAAGTCACTGCACTTAAAGGCCTTTATAAACACAGGTACTAAAACGAAACTATAGACAGTTCCTAGGCTTGTTGCCCGAACAACGACTACTCGAGATGTGATAGCTCATCCTCTTAACGAGGTAGGGTGGAACCCATCCCCACAACACATCCCCACCATGTCGATTGCACGAACTTCAGACTAGACTCTGTCAAAGCGCGCCAAACACGTTTCTAATAGAGGGCACACTTGTAGTTTCGTTTCCGCTTTATGACCGGATGCGACACATATATTATTGTATTCTTGTTATGTAGTTTTAGGCATAATATTGTTATATACCTTTTTATTTTAAAAGAACAATTTTCCATCTTTTTGGTAAAAGATGGCCCCGTGCGAGTTTCTTACGCCGGTTCTTCTCGCCGGGCTAGTTTCCGAACCGGTGGTAGGCATCATGTAGGACAATTCTATAAGTGTTATAATATAACCTATATGGAAATAAACATTTTGAGTTTGAGTATGGATGTGTATGAAATAATCTTAAATTATATTGAAGAGTTTAGCTCAGAATTCTGTTAAATTTAAAAAAAATCTATGTGACTGGGATTCGTACCCACCACATTCCGAATTTTCGAAAAAAGCAAAAATTACCTACTTATACCTGACCTTACCTAGTCTGATTCACAAGATCCATTTCAGTAAGTTTTTGTCTAAGGGCACCATAAATTATGATCCAGTGCTCATTCGATTCGGAATGAACTCTAACGAACTGTTTGAAAAATTTCAAGACGGGCTCGAAAAAATTGCAAAAGTTATAAGCAATTTAGTAAAAAAGGGGTATGGTTTTTTGAAAATATCTCGGAAACTATGAAAGATATCCGAATTTTGAAAAAAAAAATCCTTAAAGAGGAGGAAATTTTAATTTTCCGGGAAGGGAAGTCAAAATTTTCAAATTTCGTTTTTGAGTTTATAAGTCATGTGAGATTGAGAATTGTGAAGTGAAGAGAAATATACGCTAATGATTAGTGGGTACCGAGTAGATCTTCTCAATAATCGTATACTGATGCTAGACAGTTTAATTTACCCCCATCTTCTGTGACAACCCTTATTAAATTTTATTAAATTTGGATCGTGCTATGAAAGCTGTTCCTCTGTACTTAAGTATAATATATTTTTACTCAGTGGCTGAATTATCATAACTTTTAACTGGAATTAATAATATCTACACCTACCTACATATCACATACTACACCTACAATTTCAACACAATTTTTTAATTTCCACCAAGAACTAACTTAATTATAATTTCCACCAAGAACCAACAGTACATTCAATCAGTTATATTAATTATTATACTTTACTTTGTATCTAACGCTAGTATTAATTTATTTTTATACGTCTTGAAACAAATAACTTCAAATTATTATTTTATTTAGGCGCAACTCTTTTATTTTCATGAGCTGCAAGCGAGTCTATAGTAAAGTGGGATTGTAATACAACGAAACAGAACTTTTACAACATCTAAGCTACGTGAAATTCAACCTTGTTCCCTTGTGTTACGGATGAAGGTAGAAGTAAAAAGTTCGATCCTGTCCACACAACAGATGTTCGCTTTATGGAGGAATAAAGTTTGGGAAACTTCGAGATGGAATTTTATTTGCTAAACCTTTTTTGAATATGAAACTTTGAGTATCGGTGGTCGGGTCGGAGGTATTTACTTACGTGGAACGGAATGTTCGGCAACATCTGACATGATGGATTCTAACATCACTATCACTATCATTATTTTTAGGGTTCCGTACCTCGAAAGGTAAAATCGGAGCCCTTATAGGATCACTTGGTTGTCCGTCCGTCTGTCTGTCACGACCTTTTTTCTCAGGAACGCGTGTAGGTATCAAGCTGGAATTTATATCAAATACTCAGGTCTACTGTCCCTTGAAGCTGTGAAAAAATCAAACTTCTAAGCCAACGCAATCAAAAGATACAGCCGTTTATACCGAAAATTTCCGCAAATTTTCGATACTCGCAAGGGAATCAAAACCTACAGGGTACTTCCCGTGAACTCAGAATCTTGAAATTTGATACGAAGCAATGTCTTATAGCACAGATAAAGGAAAAATTACGAAAACCTTAATTTTTTAGTATACATCATATAATAAAAATATGTTTAGTAATTTTAAGCTTACTACCCCTACTATGACTCGATTGTCGGGATGGGTGAACCTTTATTTATTTACCTACAGTTTTGTACGGAACCCTCGGTGCGCGTGTCCGACTCGCACATGGCCGGTTTTTTTATTTACTCCTTTCAGACTTTATTTTATACAAACATAACCAAAGAGAACATGAGATCAAACAGTGCAACCAATTTTAATATCACTTATTTACCGTGCAAAAAATAAATACAATTATACATCAATTTGGTAAAATTTGTTATTTTTGTTTACGAAGTAATACGTAAACGAAAATAACAAATTTTAAACTGACTCTGCATAGATTCGTTTATTATAGGTCTACCAGAATCTGATGGCATTTTAAAAAAAATAAAAAAAGTGATTTTCATATGGCAATGTCAAGTATGACCCGTCAAATCAAAGTACGTGATCTGTCAACCGCTGCTAAAATTTTGTGATTATGTTCTTGGAATTTGTTGTTTTTGTGAAAATATCCAAAAAGGCAATTCGATCTCAAGCGAGAAATATTGTTTTCTATGTCTATACTAAAATACAGAAAGAAGAAGGTGTAAATCGAACTCAATCTTATAATTTAAAGCTTGTTGTAGAGTTGACCGTAAAGTTAGAGTGATTTGTTTTGATACTTTTAGTTTTTTTATATTTTCTTAGGTAATTATTATGACTTCTTTAAATGTGTTTCCAGTACTACTATAAGGTGAATCGCAGCTGATGGCACATCGAATGATGGTTTGTTTTCCATGCCTGGTAAAAGGAGGAGATGAGGAAAAAAGAAATTCAACATAAGGCAGTTTCGATTTATAGTTGATTAGGAATAAAGTAAACGAGTTCAATACAGTTCGGAAGGAAATTCCAACATTAAATATACTGTTGCTAATTTAATTGTATGTTATTCGTAATAAATTAGTATATAAAGTAATTCACGATTGATTTATTTTTCATGAAATATCATTATCATTACATAGTATAAAACAAAGTCCCTTTTTTGTCTGTCCCCTATGTATGCTTAAATCTTTAAAACTACGCAACGGATTTTGATGCCTTTTTTTTAACAGATAGAGTGATTTAACGGGAAGGTTTTTAGGTATATAACATGCATAACATAGTAGAGGTACACAGATAATTTTAGAGGTTTCTAAAGTCCTAAAAAATCACATATTTTGCGCTTACATTGAAAATGCTGGCTGAACACTACGAGATAGATCAAAATTACGTACTACAGTTGTATTCATCTTTAAAAAGCCTACAAAAAAGTCCGCGATGGTATTTGTCTATCTCTTAGGGATAACCCACAATAACCATTTTTTATCCTTTACTTTGATTTTAATTTAATAGCTTATTTACAAAGCGTGTTAAGCAATACAGTATTAATCCTTAGCCAATTAAGTACCTTAAATACATTGTGCATTTAAGATAGATCAATACTGCCCTTTACGGCATGTAATTTAAATGAATATTTTCGAAGATATTACAGATTTAAAATGCAGGGATATAGTGTTGCTGCGCGGCGCGGGCTCTCGCGTTTCTACATCGCGCGATCGAAAACGCGGGACGTATACAGTATAAAGAGGTTCACGAATATTTTGAACTGCAGCACAGAATACATAATAGTAACTGCAGTTCTTAATTCTTATGGAATATCCAGAGGTGGTTTGTCAGTTTTGTTGGAATGTCAAATAACTTTACTTACTACTTACTAAATAGTATAAAACAAGTCGCTTTATCTGTCTGTCCCTATGTAGGTATAGTATATTGTATGCTTAGATCTTTAAATCTACGCAACGGATTTTGATGCGAGTTTTTAAAATAATAGTCTTAAGGTATTTAGTCTTTAAGATATAAGATTATGGTAAAACTTATATTCAAGTGCGATAAATATAATATTACGTAAGTATATTATCAAGTGGTCGCGCATGTCGTGTCGAGGTGATAGGGTCCCATTTTTAATAATTTGCATTGGGCAAACCTAAAAACATTTTCAATATTGTATCAGAAGTATATTGCTGTAACAAGGTAGAGCGTTATTCGCCGAAGTAGTTTTTTCTCCAAGAACACTATTCCACGCGGGCGAAGCCGCGGGCAAAAGCTAATTTTCTATATTATACACCGAACATTCTTCATACAGCCTTATTATAATAATTCATGTTCAATAATACTAAAGACATAATTAAAAATTAACCAGTATCAAGATCGTTTAAATCAATTTCCCCAGTATTGCACACTACAAAATTTTATTTCCCTATTTGCCATGAGATTCTGGTACACCTATAGATATAGAAATACTCGGATAGAGACACGCAGTAATAATTAAAATGACAAGAAAATAACTTGACGATACATTTTTTTTTTCAGTGTGTAGTAAGTCTCTATATTATTATAGCTGCTCCATGCAAAGATTTCAAAACTCAAGATAGGCTATCTACAGACACACGAATTTGGTACGGAGCGTACAGCGGGCCATATACGGAGACCGAATTTGGTGTCGCTACACACGCACGGATTTGGTACGGTGCAGTGGACCGCGAGGCTCGACACTCGTGTATTCGATTTTATGCTCTGTTACATTAGCACAGAGTTCTATTTACAGTGCTGTTTTTAAACGACGACGATGATTCCCGCAATTCATTGGAACGGGTAGTGATACCAACACTTTAAAAAATATTTCTCCCCAAATTTTACCCCTGATTACTTATACTATTGACAGGTCTAAGAGATAATAAGCTAGAAAGAAAGGTTATGTGTTTAACATAAAGACTTACGCGTGAATAACATAAAACTAACTTGTCTTAAACTGATTTCACTCCTAATACATTTTCATATCCCTGGCTATATACACACATAAAAATAATTTTTATTATTACATACAAATTGATTCATAAGGAGAAAACTCTAAACATCCTGTCCCCTAGTAAATCCCCGTAGATATTTTCCCTAATTTTGGGGGATACATCCCTAAGTTGGCAACACTGATACCGTTGTACGGCCTAACCGCCGGACTGCTCTACACACGCACGAATTTGGTACGGAGCGGACCAGATCCGATGCGGACAACGGCGAACTCTTCGCCTTCTTCTTATGTTCGCCGGACTGCCCTATACACGCTCGGATCTGGTACGGAGCGTACCAGATCCGCTGTACGCTCCGTACCAAATTCGTGTGTCTGTAGACACCATATGACGTACATTTGACAGAACGAATCTTCATACAAGAAAAAGTTACGCCATCTTGGTTTTCACCATACTTCAAAAATGTCAGCCATTTTGTTTGAACTTTATTTCAAATGTCAAAATGGCCACAACATTTTTTGATAACCGACACGACTGGCGAGAGATCAGGCGCAGGACCGACTTTTTACATGAAAAGATGATCCATGCGTCGGACGGGCATGTAAAAAGTCAGACCTGCACCTGATCTCTCGCCAGTCATGTCGGTTATCTGTCCCAACTCCCACTAAATTACGAAAATAAAAGAAGAGAGTGCTCTGGGTGTAATGACGAATTGATATTCGTCATTATAATACAAACAAATTATGAGAACACTTTACCTGCTTACAAATTATATTCCCTGATAGGGCACCGCGACGGGTTATTCTTTTATTTTACCTACAAAATACCTGTCCTACACATCTCTCATCGTCTGTACCAGACACCAGTCTTCAAGGAGTTATTGAGTATGAGTAACCTGTCATTTTTTACCTACGAAGTTGCCTTTATCATTCAGGAGTAGGAAACCTTTTTAAATATTAAGTACTTGCGTCAGTTACGCAAGTACTTAATATTTAATCTTTAAAGGCGAGGGGTTCTCATAAATTTTAAAAACTAATAAAAATAACAAAATTAATTATCTGACCGGGATTCGAATTTTCCAACAAAGCAAAAATTGTACAAACCAATACCAAAATATTAATCAAGCTAACAATAGATTGCAGATTTTATATTAATATTAGCTTTTGCCCACGGGTACGCCCGCGTATATATAGTAACCCACGGGAACATATTTTCCTGCGATGTAAAGCATATATAGTACATATATAATAGCCTATGTCCTTCCCCGTGGTCTACTCTATGACTCTGCCAAATTTCATGATGATCGGTTAAAAAGTTTCTACGTAAAAGCGTAAAACCATTTTCTCGCGATAAAAAGTAGCCTATCTCCTTGCCCGTGGTCTAAACGACCTCCGGCCTCCCCACCAATTTTCAGCCAAATCGGTTCAGCCGTTCTCGAGTTATAAATAGTGTAACTAACACGACTTTATTTTATATATTATATAGACTATTGCATGACGAAAGAAAAAATATTGCAACAACTGCACATTTTTAAGCTATAAATGCGCAGTTTCCCAAGGATAAGACCTAGACCAGTTTCTCTCTCCCATAACTCCCAGCATACTAAATTTCATGCCAATACTTGCATGCCAATATTTTCGATAAACCGATTAAAAGAGGAAAGTATAAGATTTAATAATTATTGTAATTTAGTAAAGTTTATCATTGGTAATATTTTTTTGTTATAAAAATAATTAATAACTTTTTTTTATTACTTAACAAAAAAAAAAAGCTTATATTCTTATATTTTTGTGTAAGAATTTGAAATGGTATCTTAAAATATGTTTATAATGTGCATTGGAGAAGTGTTTATTATATTAAGTGATTAGTGCAATAAATAATTATTCATTCATTAATTCATTATTTCTCTATTAATTCAGTTATTAAATTTCTAGATAACATGTCCATAAAAAGGTTGAGAAGCACTGCATTTTATGTGAGGGTCGAGGTTTTTTGTTTTTTTTTTTCTCCTGATCAGGTAGTTCTGTGAATTCGTGAGCCGTTTCTCAAAAACTTAACTTTTTTTATTGTCTGCTATTATAATTCACTATGGGGATGCCACCATACTAGTAAACGAGATAGAGTCTTAGTGTTAGAGGGAGATAGAAAATATTTCTGTTTTACTATTATTAATTCTAATTATATTGTCCTTAATTAAAATCTTTAAAGTAATTCATTTTAACTTTCTAGCAGTTTTCAGTTACAGCTTTTGTGTCCAGTGTTTTTATTAAAATGATTTGGTATCATCATGTTGCTAACCAATTTAAAAAGTATATCTATCTGCTAAAATTGAAATTTATAATTTATATTTACTAGATACCCTGTAAAACTAAATACACTATGTTATACTTAGGCCTTTTTCATCCGTTAATGGATGATTTAATACAGTATTCTCCGAGCGAAGTAACCACTCTTGAAATACTGTAGTGCCTGGGACAGTTGATTTTTAAATGTCGTATGGTTGCCCAAGCACATACGACACTCTTACAACACAGTCAGCTTAGTCCAGAGGAATGAACTGGTCAATACGTCTGGGGTTGGCCCCAGACGTATTGACCAGTTCATTCCACAATCAACAAAGGAAAACATCGTGAGGAAACCCACACATGGTTGGCCATGTGTGGGTTTCCTCACGATGTTTTCCTTCACCGTTAGAGCGTCCGGATAATGTACTTGAGATCTGAAAAAGTCTCATTGGTACACAGCAAAACCTGGGATTCGAATCTGCACTCTCTCGAGTGCGAACCAAACGGTCTACCCAGTACCCACTAGGCCACTGAGCTCATACTATTATTATTATAAATCTATTGACACCCCATTCATTAAAATTGGATCAGTAGTTTAGGTACTACGATGGAATAAACATACATACATACGTACATACAAACATACATACATAGATTGCCAAAATGATCACCCTTCTTTTTGGTTTTTTCGTAGTCGGGTAAAAACTAGATCATGATAAAAATAATTGAAGATTTGATTACCTTTCGAAATCTCAATTTCTGAAATAAAAAATATTTGTATTAAAGGTAATACGAAATGTACAAAGCTGTAAAATATCAAATACAAACGGATTTCGAAAGCAATCAAATAAGAAATGTGACCTGTGAATTGTGATTAAAAGATTTGTTTCATCTTCGCATTTCAGATTATTTACTCAATATCAAGGGATTTTATATTGTACCATCGGGTTTTTTATTAAAAAAGGCTATTGCCTGCGGCTCCGCCCGCGTAAATGTAGTATCCCTCGGGAACACTGTATTTTTTCGGGACAAAAAGAGCCTATGTTTTAATCCAGAGGATCAATTCTGCTAAATATGTCCTGCATTAATGCAATTACGATCAAATCGCAATACGCTAAAACTTGACAGTTACGGTATTCTCGTAAACGTTAAACCAACCTGAAACGCAATCTGATTGGTCTAAATTTCACAGTCAGTTTATGATAGCATGTCGCTCAACTTACAATACAATCAAACTAAAATGAAAGTCTACTTTAAATACTAGAATTGAGGTTCAGAGCTACAAACTACTATCATACCAAATTTCATCGAAATCAGTTCTGTAGTTTTTGCGTGAAAGAGTAACAAACATCCATCCATCCATCCTCGCAAACTTTCACATTTATTATATTAGTAGGATTAGTAGGAGTAGGATTAAAAAGCCAAAAGTCGTGTAAAAATATGCAATAATTTTACGTAATTAAACATACTGACTTATGTTATATTTCCTCTTTGTGTATATTTATAGAGTACCTACTTTTTTTTTAGAGTTGTTTAATATATTTTCAACTAGAGGTCGCTCTGTGGTCGAAATCTGCCCGTAAAACATTCATATTATAACTTTTATGACGTTTGAACTATCAATCAACTTCATAATAAAAATGTCAACGTTGAGACAGACGTCAACGCGTAACAAAATTGTATAGGTATCAATCGCACAGTACCTACCTAGCTGCTTAGTACCTACTACCTACTTTTTTTTTTATGAAATAAGGGGCAAACGGGTCACCTGATGGAAAGCAACTTCCGTCGCCCATGGATACTCGCAGCATCAGAAGAGCTGCAAGTGCGTTGCCGGCCTTTTAAGAGGGAATAGGGTAATGGGGGAGGGTAGGGAAGGGAATAGGATAGGGGATTGGGCCTCCGGTAAACTCACTCACTCGGCGAAACACAGCGCAAACGCTGTTTCACGCCGGTTTTCTGTGAGCCCGTGGTATTTCTCCGGTCGAGCCGGCCCAATTCGTGCCGAAGCAAGGCTCTACCACGTACCTACCTACCTACCTTAGTAGTAGTAGTGTGTTAATAATCTGTGGTAGTGTGTGTTGTTTTATATAAATTTTATGTATTTGTAAGCAATACTTAATATTAGCTATCTGCACACTTTCTACATAAACTTTAACTGTGCCAAATATCTCCTCCATTCGCACAATACTTGTATAACTGTACTAAAATATTTTGCTGCGCGTATTAATATAATAGGTAATAACGATTTAAAAAATCACAAATTAATGTTGCCCGCGACTTCGTGCGCGCAAAAGTTAATTTTCAGAAACAAACAACCTTTACCTCTTTATTATAATATTATATATATAGATATTATAGATATTTAAACATAAAATTTTATATTTTCTTCATTTCAAAATAATACGTAATACAACATGTCGCACCTAGATGGCGTTAGTAGTGCCTTCAGAGCCTGATCGCATAAAGCAACTCTGATTTCCCTTACAATTATAAAAACCTTAGGTAACTGTGTACAATGTATTACATTTCTTTAATTAACTATTATGCTTTTCGCTACAATTTCGCGTATGCATTTCTTTTAAAACGCGTTAATATTAAAATACATGCCTTTTACACGCAAAACACACGTACACTTATAATAAACTTTGAAATCTAATATACACGCCTTTTAAAAGAAAAACACACGTACACTAATTATAAACTGTGCAATTATGATTATTATTATAATGTGAAAACGTTTGTCAACAAATGAAGTTCGTTGGTGCATACCATAATGATAACCCTCCCAATTTGAAAAGACCATTCCAAGTGTAAGCGATGAAGATGGATGGAACACAAGCGAGCGGCTCAAAACAATATCTATGTTAACATCATTTTATTTGTAAAATGACCCTCCTGGCTCCGGGTAGGCAAAAAACTGTGCTGCTAATTGTTAAATTGGTGGATGCTGTTTTGAGCTGTATTCGGTTGTAATAAGGTGGGTTGTGGCGTGATAGCGGAAGATAAGCGATCAGCTGTTGAAGGGGCGTGCAGGATGGAGGTGATTTCGGGTAAACATTCTGCCTCTATTCATAGGAATTTACTTATTTAGCCGTACCTAACACAAAGCTACCCCGTTTTATACTTCTAGAAATTCAAATACATACTTATACTTATTACTTATTTACTTATAATATAAAGAGGAAAAGTTTGTTTGTTTGCATCGAATAGGCTCTGAAACTACTAAACCGATTTTGATGAAATTTGGCACAGATATAGAGTATACCACGGAGAAGGATATAGGCAAATTTTTATTGCGGCAAAATGTACGGTTCCCGCGAGATTGATAGCACGTACGAAGTCGCGGGGTCATCTAGTATATTTATATATATACTAGGTTTTGCCCGCGGCTCCGTAACATTATAATTTATAACACGAGAACACTGTACTTTTTCTGGATACAAATAGCCAATTTATTAATCCAGTGCAGAGCTTAAACTACTAATATACCAATAACCCTCCTCACTTTTATAATAATCGTTGATGGATTGAGTCTTGGAGAAAAGCTAAAACTACCGGATCTAGATAAGACTTCAAAGGTTCTGGATCAATTCCTTCAAACGTTACCTAACCTAAGGTATTATGTTATAAGGTTATACCACATAATAAATATTAGTACAAGTTTATTATATGGTTAATCTTAAAAGTTCTATTACGGTTTTTCAAAGAAACATAATATTTTATTTCTTGTGTCTCTAGATACTCTATCTCAGTGTTTTTCAACCTTTTTCAAGATGCGACCCCCTTGTATGAAAAAATATTTCGCGACCCCCCGACCCTTCGCTTTTCTATCATGTATGTATTTGTATGTTACAGTGTTACACATATTCATTCCGTACAACGATTTTATGCGTCTCCATAGTTAGGATTCGGATATAAGTAGGTACATAGTACGTCAAATACATAGTACGTCAAACACATTATTTTACAATTACATACATCGATGATATCGATGATCGATTTATGAGTATATCCTTTTGTTAAAATAGATAGATAAGTAAGAGACTTAATAAATCAATCTTTTTAATCTTTATTGTTTTTCTACTAAAGTTCTCTCGACCTCCGGCGACCCCCCTTCAGAAGCTTCGCGACCCCCTAGGGGGTCGCGACCCACAGGTTGAAAAACACTGCTCTATCTAGAGACACAAGATGTAGTCAAAAAGAATTTCGAAATAATATATTAAATACAAATACAAATACAAATGTTTTATTTCCAAAAAATACATTTACACAGTAGTTATGACTGATCCCCACACTAGGCGTAGCCTGTCCTGTGGGGCCATTCAAGACAATGTTCCAGAAAGGGGATTGACATAGAGAGGGACATTTTTATTAATTGACAGCATTGACTTATTTAAGATTACACTGATGTAGCAGATAATGCATTAGGTATACGTAATCTTAATACTAACCTTAAAACTACAGTGGTGCATGTGTGTGTGTGTGTGTGTGTGTGTGTGTGTGTGTGAGTGTGAGTGTATTAGTATGAGTGTTTGTGTGCGTGTGTTATCTTAGGTAGTAACCCTTAACATGTTTTCGGCTTCCTCGTATGAACTACTGAGTAGTGCTCTAGTAATAAGTTTCTTAGATTTTTGAACGGAGTACCCTTCGAAATGACATGATTTATTTAACTTATTGTAAATATGTGGGAAAATAAACGACCCAAAACGCTGCGCGAAGGAAGTTTTAACAGCGCTCAGAGGTACCTTGAAGGTTCTCTTTTTAAGCAAAGAATGATATTGTGCAGAACTAAGTATCGATTTGTGGACAGCAATCACAGCCCTTAAAATGTATAGTTTTCGAATGCTTAAAACCTTAGTATCTCGGTATAAGGTGGAGGTAGGGTATCTTCTACGTTTATTTAATTCTACTTTGAGAACGGCCCGCTGAGCTCTTTCAGCGGCAATCAGGGTAATTGAGGCTATACCGCCCCAAACAAGGATACAATAATTGATGATCGATTGACATAAGGCTACATAGATGATTTTGAGTGTAGGATTATCCACTGCATTTCGTATGTTTTTCATAATAGGTATCATTTTCCTAATACGGGAACTCAACAAGCCAACATGCTGCTTGAAAGACAGCCTCTCGTCCAAAATTATGCCTAGATATTTTAAGTCAGAGCATCTTTGTATTTGGGGACAGTTGCAGTAGGCAGGCCTAATTGAAAGGCAAGTCTGGGTATGTACACTTAAATTAGTTAGAGATGCTGAGCCTGAAGCAGCTGTTTTATGGAAAAACATAAATTTTGTTTTTGTTGTGTTAAGTGTTAGCAAGTTGCTGCTCAGCCAGTTCGACACCAGCGACATACCGCTCTCCGCCACTCGGCAGACAGCTTTTTCTGACGGACCATGAAAAATGAGAGCGGTGTCATCCGCGTAGCAGTAAACGTCCGCACAAGCCAAGGGCAGGGAGACAATGTCATTCATATAAATCAGAAAGAGAGTCGGTCCTAATATACTGCCTTGCGGGACGCCATAGGAGATCGATCTAGCGTCACTCAAGTTATCACCTATTTTAATGCACTGGCGTCGTCCTGATAAATAGCTGGTAAACCATTTTAAAGCCAAACCACGAATACCATATGCTTCAAGTTTCTTTAAAAGAATAGGTATGGAAACTGTATCGAACGCCTTTGCTAAATCAAGGAATACACCCAGGCAGCGTTGACCCTCATCCAGGTGAGAAACTATTTTATTAGTGAGAGCGAAGACTGCATCCTCAGTTGACTTGCCTTTTTGAAATCCGAATTGTCGGTTATTGATGACAGAATTTGTATCTAAAAATGAAACTAATCTACGATGTATGATTCGTTCTAAGAGTTTTGATATTGTTCCTAAAAGGGAAATAGGACGGAAATTGCTGGGGTTATCCTTGGGGCCACCTTTGTGAATTGGAATCACGACGGCGGTTTTCCAAGTTTTTGTAAAAATTCCAGATTCGAGACTCATATTAAAAATTGTTGTGATGGGATTAACTATGGTATCAGCGATAGATTTAAGAATTTTATTATTAACACCGTCTATTCCAGGGGAGCTACTATTGTTAAGAGTTTGGATTAATCTTTTAACCTCAGATGTATCAGTGGGAGCAAGAAAGATGGAGTTTGCCGTAGGAAGTCCTTTAATGTTGTTTTTAGCTGCTAGGGTCTCTTGAGTTTCTTTAATTTTAGAAGTTATTGAATCTGCCAAAACTTGGCCCACTGTTGAGAAATAATGATTGCATTGGTCAAGAGACTCTGGGATGGTATTTTTAATTCTAGTCAGTTCAGAATTGGTCACAGAGGAACTTTTTGATTGACGATGAGAAATTTTATTTATAGAGTCCCAAAGCTTCCTAAGGCAGTCCCTGTTTTTACAAAGTTCTCTTTTTTCATATTCGATTTTCAGTTTTCTGAGTAGAGTAATATAGAAGTTTCGGTATCGAGTATAAACGAGTCTCTTTGTTTGATCATTAGGTGTTTTTTTCGATTCAGAGTGAAGCTTGTCTTTGTGCTTAGAGCAACGTATGAGTCCTGGGGTCATCCAAGGCTGGATAGCAAACTTTGAGTGACTAATCGTAAGCGTTTTAGAGTGTTTAGAAACTAATTTAGAGATATTTAAAGAAAAATTATCCACGATTTCATCCAGAGATCCGGCCTCAAGTATCTTATTCCAGTCTATTTGTTTCGCTTCTAGTTGTAAATTATCATAATCTATTTTAGTAACTACCCTGTTAATCTTAGCGTCTTTTGTTTCAGAGGTGTTAATACCTAGCATAACTAGGTCATGATCGGTTAGAGCGGTGGAACATATGACCGATTCAGCCTTGTTTGATTCAGACACAAAAATATGATCAATGCACGACCGTCCGTGTGTTGGAGCATTTATGGCTGAGATCAGGCCCTGTTCTGCAAGGAGATTTAGGTATGATGAAGTATGTGGTTCGTTTTCATAGTTGTTTAGAATGTTAATGTTTAAGTCGCCAACTACTATGAGGCCTTTATTGTGTTTGAGAGAAATCAATGTATGTTCCAAGGAATTTATAAAGGGAGCGGGGGTAAGAAAAGACGGAGAACGATAAATAGCTAGTGCTGTTATTACATTAGGGATTTCTATTACCAAGGCATTTGCTTCTTCAATGTTCGGCTCATAAACATTAGGGCTCCATTTGTTGTTAACATAAATGACTACACCACCAGCCCTATTTATGTATTTATTTGTGTAATAAGAAGAGTACCCTTTGAGTTTTTTTATCGTAGTCGACTCAGTTAACCAACATTCGCTGAAGACTATTATATCGAACATTATGCCAAGTCTGAGAAAAATAATCTGGAAACTGTCAAAATTACGTTCGATACTGCGTATATTGGCATGAAGAACCTTTAGTTTATATTTATTTATAACAGTGCCGCAGTTTTCAGGATAAGGAATAATGTGACATTCCACTTTAAAAGATTTATCTATATTCGATAAGAGGTCAAGTGTAGGGGCCATAGCGATCAATAAAGTAAATATTAGAATTTAAGTCAAAATTTGTAGTTAGTGGAATGTGGCAGTGTTCGCAGAGGTTCCCGAGGTACGACATTTTATATTTAACATCTAATGATAAGCTAATGTTACTTGTAGTCATGATATTAAAAATGATAGTGCTGAGGAACGTATGTATGAATAATGCGTGTGGGAAGAGTTGTAATATTGGAGTGGGAGTACTGAATGTGTATAAGTGAAAGTGTTTGGTTCTGAAAGTATATTCGGGTACACTTATTAGGAAATGAATATAAACGTTTACATAAGAATAGCTAGCATGAATATAGTAATATAGTATAAAAAACTCTATTTCGTCATCTAAGAGCAGACTATTTCGATTCAATTTCGGTCTTGTTATTGGAGAGCTTTTGTAAGATTTCAGTAGAAGAAACTTGAATCGCAGGAGCGTTTTCTCGCTTTCTGATATATATAGTACCATTGCGCACCCAACAATATTTAAAACCATGTTCGCGTATCCAGTTTCTGGCGTTTCGAAATAACTGACGGTTCGAGCTCGTTAGCCTTTCGTTTATAAAAACTTTCCTATTTGGGCCACAACCAACAATTTCCGAACTCTCAAGTGCACGGCGATTTTTTGCTTGTCTTAAAAATTCCTCTCGCATTATCCTTCGAGTAAAAGATATCACAAGGGGACGAGGAAAGTTTCGGTCTTTAACTGCTTCGTCGTCTTTTGCCCGAGGACCGACTCGTGTCACTTGATCGAGATCCGGCACTTCGAGAGTTAAACCTATTTTCTGAGCGACAGTTTTAGCGATGTGGCATGGGTTTTCATTTGGAGTTTCGGTTAACCCCAGCACTTCTATCTCAGTTTTTAGGGCCGATTGTGCTCGCCCATTTATTTGCTGTTCCAGTTCTATTACGCGGGCTCTTAGAACTATATTTTCTTTTTGTTCCTCCTCTAGTAATTTCATTCTAGCATCATAGTCTAATAATCTTGAGGTCAAGTTGTCGAACCGCTCCGAGAATTCCGTTTTCAGGGTAGCCATATCCTGTCACAGAAGACGGACTTCTTTGATAACTGTATGTAAGCTAAAATCTGTTGCTTCCGAATCGTTATTATGCGACGCTGGTAATTTATTAACCTTCCTGCGTTGTGTAATATTGTTATCTTGAGAACGACAGGGGGTGTGGGTGTTATCTCCACCTTTTTTTGTGGTAGCATTGCATGCCGGGCAAATCCAAGACGTTATCTGGTCAGATTTTAGGTTTGTTGCATTTGCGCATAATAGATGATAAGTTTTCATGCAGCTTTTTAAAGTGCAAGTAATAGAATCTTCTTCATTTGATAATTGGAGACACCCCGAACAATTCATTATGATAGGCTTCTATACTTATTTATATTATATTATTATTATATATTTTATTGTATTGTTTTTTTATTTTCTTTGTTTGTTTATTTTGTTACCCAGAACAATTTTATGGATTTTTATACTTTATTATAGTTTTCCAATTCGTTGCAATTTACTATAGTATTTTTATATTTCTATGTATTTTTATTTATCAATATGATGTAGACGCTGCCATCTATGTTTTATACAATGAGTTACAGTTATTTTACAGTGAAAGCACCCTCTAGTATGTTACCGAGTAAATTGCTTTCCTTTCGAGTGGTGGTATATAATTTTTATTTATCATCTGTAACAATAATTGCAAGAGTAAACACCTCGTATCCAGTTTTGACAGCTGTCTATTGTCACATTTGAAGTTTCCAGAATTCGGATTCGTGTTGATTGTCACACCTTGATGTTTAAAAATGTCTAAAAATAACGTTGTCCAGTTTTGGTAATAGATAATATCGGTATTTGATTGAAAATTTTAAATGTTAATAACCGTTTTCGTGTAGGCAAGACAAAGAAATGTTTATCCATGCAAATGAATGGCTGTTTTTGTGTCGAAATTTTCTGAATCTTGCTTTGAGAACTTTGTGATTATTTTTCTTGAGAAGGTTATAGGTTTTTTATGTTAATACTGTGGATTTATTAGTTTAATTTTGTGCAATTTAGTGCATAAAGCTATAGTTCTAGGATGGTTTATGTGTTTTTCCGTTAGTACTCACAACTCTGTTTCCATCGTATGTATTTCAGTGAAAACACTTGTATGCACTTTCTAGGTTATAATTTTTGTTTTGGTGGATGTTTAAACACAAACGATCACTTATTTTATTTAAAAAATCAATAATAACTTAGAGACGATGTTGATTATGTTTTTGACATTTGACATTTTTTGCGAGCTTATTAGCGAAGCACATGTAAAATACTTAGTTTAATTTTTATATACTTACTCAGAAACATTGAAGTCTTATTACTTGATAAACGTAAAAATATAAAATAGTTTAGTTATTTTACACATCTAAAAGTCAACAAAAATCCAAATTTTTTTGCTCAATTTGTAAAAAAAACCTACATCATTACTTACTTTTAAAACATTTACAACAATTATGAACTCCAACCAAACTCCAACATACAAATTTCTGAGATTCGTATTTATATTCCTGCGACCTTATACTTACTTCATTTTTTATGTAATGAACCAGGAAACGAGCAAACGGATCACCTGATGGTAAGCGATTACCGCCGCCCATGGACACCCGCAACACGAGAGGAGTTACATGGTCTAATCTATATCTGTACCAAATGTCATCAAAATCGGTCCAGTAGTTTCGGAGCATATTCAATGCAAACAAACAAACTTTTCCCCTTTATTATATTATATCTAGTATAGAAAACATCAGTCGTCTAGCTTATTCTAATCATTACTGTTGCTAACATCATAATTTTTCGTCACGAATAGCCAAGAGACTATTTTATTTCAATAATCGAATTCCTGTACTCACGCACACACACACACTATACACACACGCATGCACATATGCACACACACACGCGCGCACGTCCTGTCAGGTACCATCAGCTGTTCCCAGCCCATATGACTTCAAGGACGCCCTGTGGAGGCGTTTTTGTACTCACATCAATGTATTTTAATAAATAGATACACAATTTCACACACCGCATACAGCTGATGTGGACAAAAATAATAAATGATTATATCTTAGCAATGTAATAAAGCAACAAACCATTTAACAAGGCGTTTCCTTTTTTTGGCTTTGCATGTCTGAAAAAATCTCACGACACAAACCTACATTAACATCATTGAAAATCATAATTTTCAATGATGTTAATCTTGAAACGAAATAGAAATTTTACATTTTTCTTTTTTAATTTTAATAAAATTATCATTATAATATTATAACTTAAAAATAACTCAAAAATTATAAATGTTAATACTGTTATATAAATAGATTGTAGTATAAATATTAAATAATATTATAATTATAAATATTACCTAACTAGCTGGTGCCCGCAACTTCGTTTGTGTCGAACTAACGGAAACGAACCCCTATTTTGTAAACGGAACCCTAAGATAAAGTAGCCTATGTTATACCTTAAAACATCGGTTATCTGCCAGTAAAAGGCCCGTGGAAATAGGTCCACCCGTTTTAGAGTACTATAAGTTTGCTACGATCCTTACATACTTGTTTCGCTTCGTTCACTTTCATTCTTAACATCCATTCCTCCTCTTGCATTCAACATAGCCAAGCGTCTCTCCATGGTCCGCTTTTCGTCTCCGCGAGAAACGAGACGTGATGGGTGGCGAACCACATCGCCGCCATTTTTGATAATTAAATTATTTTTATGATTATTAATTGAGTTCCCACAGATTGGCGGAGAGGGTATATGGAAAGGGAAGGCTTATAGGTGGTGTGGAAAGGAAGATCGATAAGTTAGAGTGGGAAATAGGAAATGTAGGATATTACCGCCCAGGAGGGCCGGGGTCGCATACCCGTATACTATACGACAACAAACAGTTAGGTTGAGTATCCCACGATAAATCAATTTTATTTATTTGAATAAAATAAAAATAAAAAAACAAAAAGTTTTATTTCCGTGTAAGGTAATAATATCATTTACGGAATTATCTCTGTTGCCTACGAGTTGCCTAGTTCGAGAACTATCCCGGCGAGAAGAACTTTATATTAAGTATTTATTTGTATAGTTGTATGTATGTATGTTTCATTTATGCGTCTAAGACAAAGAATATTGTTTCTATGCACCGGGAATAAATTCATAATTATATAATTAAAGTAATTATTGTTTTAATACCATAATTACAAAACATGTTATTTAAGTTTTTTTCGCATCATTCTATTATTAAACTTAAGAAAATGTTATTTTTAAACGATTTTAAAAGACGGTCTCAGTTTTTCTTTTGTGAAATAAGATAATGTACTTTTGTCTTAACCAAGAAAAATTAACTATAACAATATTTTCCACCAAACAGAGTAATTTCCAATCTAATGCTCATGTCAGGATCACCTTAACTTAATCATTGTTTCAGTTTTCTCTCATTCGCACAATTATTTACTTATTAGTATTAGCTTTTGCCTGCGGCTCCACCCGCGTAAATACATTATCCCGCGGGAACACTACTTTTTATAGGAGATAAAAAATATCCTATGTCCTTTCCCGGGACCCAAAGTATGTCTATACCAAATTTTATAGAAATTGGTTCAGCGGTTAAGGCGTGAAGAGGTAACAGACAGACAGAGACACTTTCGCATTTATATTATTAGTATAGATAGTATAGATCTAAAATATTTCTTTAATATTTCTTAAAAATATTGTACTAATGTAGGTATAATATTAATTATAGTTTATTGTTTTTTCTTCATGGAAATAAAACATATTTACTGTTTTCATAGTCCTTTCTGTATATTGTTTAGCTAAGATATATAGTTTTTTGTAACTTTCTGAATCTATTTTTATACGATATCGACGTTGCGATAGTTCGTTAACAAGACATTGCATCCGTTCCCCATTTAGAACGCGTATTGGGACACGTTCGAAATCGAAAAAAAAAACCATTATGAGAATAATTTCAGTACTTTAATTGTCACCTTGCTTAATAAGTTCCGTCTGAACTGAATTATATACAGACTAAATGTTGCCCGTAACTTAATGCGCGATAAGGAAAATTTCGAGGTAACAGTACATTTTTCCGCGACGATAAGTAGCCTATATCCTTCCCCGTAGTCTAATCTGTATCTGTAGTAAATTTCATCAAAACCGGCTTTGTAGTTTCGGAGCCTATTCAATGCAATTAAACATACAAACGAAATTTTCCTCTTTACAATATTAGTATAGATAGCTTCTTTACGATAAGAGTAGCGTAAAATATTTTGAGGTTGAGTGAGGCTGGTCTAACTCTAAACTACGCCTCACCGTGTAATTAAAATATTACGCGTGTGTGCGTATACAGTAACGAAACTACGCCTTACTCTGTAATGCGAGATGTCAGCTGTCGCAGTGTCTGGTTATTTCTGGTTACATGCGCACTTCCAAAGGATGGTTTGTATGTGTTACAATTTACATTCTCAATGCGGGTTGTCGCAGGAAAATACTAATGTATGTTGCTGATAGTTATAGATGGAATACAGTCTATACTAATACTGCACTGTCGATAACGGTGTTTCGCTGCAGTTAATTCGCATTAAGAAGCCAGTGAATCGTGCGTACAAATGTCAAAATAACCTATGGCGCATAAGACGTAATCACACTAACCGAAGAGAGCCATTTGTTCCCCAACCCAAAGTATCCCACAGGAACATTGTACTTTTTCGGAATAGCTAAGGCTCTGATTAGCACATAGGCTACTTTTATGTGCTAATCAGAGCCTTAGCTACTAACGTACCAACCCAACATCATTAAAATCCATTCAGTAGTTTTAGCGTGAACTACATACATCCATCCACGAACTTTCACATCTACATTTGTTAGTAAGTAGCTTAAACAATTCTGTATTAGTAAGAGGCAAAAATGACTAGCAATTATCTGCGAATTAACGCACAAATATATATAAATTTTAATGCCACTAATAGGCTACTTTTGATCACACAATAGCAGTAAACATTGTCATTGTCTTTTTACTAAACAAAAAACTACCAGGGCATCATAGCTCATAGGTAGAGCAGTGACGAATCATCTCATTTGTTGCCGGCGAACTGTAGTGCTCGGATGACGTATGCCTACAAACTCCTCGTCACCGCTCATGCCCTAGTACTTCATAAATCGTGTAACCCAAAACAGCTATTACTTATAGCCGTTAAACTAGAGACTAACTGCCATTTTGACCTAAACTGGACGGTTAAACGTATCTACATATAGTCTATTCGCATTAAAAAGTCCGTGAATCATGCGTACTGTACTGTCCATGTTTATGTTGCCTGTCGGAAAATATAAGAATTTTGTGGATTTAAAACAAATGCATCTCATAATAAGGACTGTGAAAATCATAATTTTTTGGATTAGATTGGATTTGGATTCGCTTAAAATACTTTCTTAGTATATTAATATGTCAATCCAGGTTATAATTTATGTATTGTCTCATGTCTGTGAGTTAAATTCCATTCTCATATTTCAATAGCAACGTATTATGAGGATTCATATTGCATACACTCATAAAATATATATTACAAACTGTCGCATTAATAGGAAATACGACTAAGAAAGATCCACAATGTTACATCCCAGGGTAGTGTATTTCAAACCAGATTCGAGCCATAACATCTATGATACCAATAAGCCATTCGAACCGGTTGGAAATAGCCGCCAACACATGCGAGAACAGCTGACTACGCACACATTCAGCACGCAACGAGAGGGTTTCGAAAAAAGTACAAGAGGCCCTTAACCTATACACAACAAAACAAATCCAAAACCCACGCAATCGAAATTGAAACTTAGCGGAAGGGGAGTGGATTCAATTTTGAAGAATATAGGGTGGAGATGCTGCGTTTTGCTTCTAAAAGTTTACGGATGTTGGATATGAAACAGCGCTATCGAAGGTTAACTGGTAGGAGTGGGATGGAGGATTTTATTTTGCGCTATCAATGTGTTCCTTTTTCAAAAGCTCGCTGGGAGGCAAGGTGCGTTGGATTTTAATTGTAGCCTGAGTGATGTGTGTCGCCGGTCGTGCTGGACTTTTTATGGCATTCTTTTAAATTTTCTGCATGTACGATGCTAGAGCAAATCTAGTTTGGCTATTTCAATTTCGAGTATGCGTGTCAAGTTCCGATTTCTAGCTGGCCATTTGGAGCGTTCACGATTTATTTTTTACTAGCTGGTGCTCGCAACTTAGTTTGCTAACTATTTAACTAGTTAGTTAACTATTTCCGAAAACGGAACCCTAAGATAAAAGGAGCCTGAATTACTTCTTATAACATCTGTTATCTGCCAGCCTCCGCAGTCTAGTGGTTCTAGCATTGGCTCTCGACTCGGAGGTCGTGGGTGCGAGTCCCGCATAGGATCAACAAAAATATTGTTTCCTAGTTTCGATAGGACAATGCAGGCTGATTGTCTGACAGGAAAGATGATCCATGCGTCGGGTGAGCATGTAAAAAGTCGGACCTGCGCCTTATATCTCGCCAGTCGTGTCGGTTATCCGTCCCACTGGGTTATGAGAGTAAAGGAAGAGAGTCAGTGCTCTTGTATTGTGCGCACACACTATAAAATAACTCCTGCGTAATAATAATAACTCCCCACACCGAGTATATTATTATTATTATTTGCCAGTAGAAGTCCGGTCAAAAACAGTCCGGCCGTTTCGAGGATAACACTAAGACAAAAGTAGTATAGGTTACTCCTTATAACCTCAGCTATCTGCCAGTGAAATCCTGCTCAAAATTGGTCCGGCCGTTTCAGGAATTAGCCGGAACAAACAGTCATACATACAGACAGACAGATGCTGAAAATACTTATATATTAATTTGAAATTACAAACAAACACTTCAATTTTCATTAAACCTCAATTCTCATAACTAGCTTACACTTTCATTCGACTTTTATGGAATTCAAAATGAATCGTCTTGTTATCATAAACATACTTTTGGAGTTTGGGCCAATCAAATCGGGTTAGACGTTGGTTTGACGTTTATGAGAATAGCATTTTGCAGTTTTAAAATATCGGGTCGGGATCGTCATTGTATTATTGCAGGATTTAATTAGCAGAATCGACCTTCTCATAACAGCCTCTTATTTTTACTTTTTTAGGTTAATATTGTAAGGTATTTAATGTATTTCTATAGGTGTAGCGGGAGTCGTGAGTCACAATTTTCAGAACTTTAAATGCGTGTAAAACTACTATTAATTAAACGAGTATATCTGTATACATAATAGCTTTACTGTAAAAAGTTTCAAGTGAATTTACATACACATAGTAACATTCTCCATATAGCAATAATTTACAATGTATCAAAATATGTGGTAAATAACCGATCAATAAAACCGATATAGAATCGGTAATAGCTATGTTATTAATCCACATGTCATGTCTGTGGACTGTGGTGTTCCCAAATTCGTGTGCTGAATATAATTAAACGGATTGTTACACTAAATTAGATGGAAACATCAAACAGCGGAGTTTTTGCATCCCAATATTCATCATAAGCGCAGGAGGGCGATGCTTCGGCACGAACATGCTGTGTTTTTGCATCCCAATATTCATCAAAAGAGCGATGCTTTGGCACGAATGGGCTGGTTAAGCCAGGTAAATGACACGGCTCACAGAAAACCGGCGTGAAATAACGCTAGGCGTTGTCTTTCGCAGGTGAGGTTACCAGAGGCTCAAGGTTGTCGTATTGCCGGCGCTAAGACTGCGAAGTTCGAAAACAAAAATGTACGGGATTTGACATAAGCATCGCTAACTGATATACTGAGTCTTACGTCACGTAAACGACGCATAAGCTCATCACTCCGACGTTGGCAACTCCTATTACAGGGCTATGTTGTGCCAAAAGAAGAAGAAGATGCATAAGCTTGCACAGCGCATACTTAATTCTTATACTCTGATAGCCAAGTCCCCAGGAATGACTGGTCAAAACTAAAAACGTCTGGGTCCGAATATGTGCGGGATTCCTCGCGATGTTTTACATTATCATATCGTTGTGTGCTGTGGGCCTAGCAGGAACGTTATTGAGAGAATCGTATGAAAATCTGTCAAAATAATGACAGCGCTCATGCGAATTTCATTCGTTGTCGTTACGTTTACGTCGCTGTCAAATGCTCCTGCTAGGCCCCTAGACTGCGAGTTTTCGTCGCTCCTCACCGTGAAATAGTAAACTACATACTAGTGCATCGAACTCTGTGGCTCAGTGGTTCAGCTCTTTGGTGCTCAAGCCGGGGGTCGTAGGTTCGAATCCTGCTGAAGGAACAAAAAGTTTTCAGTGTTCCTGGGTCATGGATGTGTATTAAATATGTGTATAATATAATAAAAATGTTAAATATATGTATAGTATAAAAGTATCAAATATACTTCCCGTTTTCTGGTACCTGTAACACAAGTTCTTCGGATACTTAGCACGGGGCCAGATCGACGTGGTGTGAAGCGTCCATAGATATAAAAAAAGAATTAGTTACCATTGTTTGCCACTGGGGACGTTGTTTTGGTGTTATACAAATTATAGTTAACTTCACGGCGAGCAGGAAGAGGAGCTCAGACACAGCACACTGAAGTCCGCATTCGATGATGATGATGATGGTAATGAGTACATTAATGTGTAAGTTCATCGAAGTATAACTTAATATAGAGTGTCTACACTCTACCGGCTACAGGTAGATTTACTTGAAAGGAAATCCGTACGGCGCGCCTGGTCGGATGTGACGGCCTAACAAAATCACTTAGTCCTGACATAGAGTAGATCACGAAGAGAAGGTCTATAGTCAGACATATTTATAGTCATTTTAATATAAATTATTTTTATTTTCAATTAATCTTACCACTATTATAAATGTGATAGTCTGTGAGGATAGATGGATAGATGTATGTATGGATAAGATGTTTGTTATTCTATTACGCAAAAATTACTGAACGGATTTTGATGAAATTTGGTATTGTAGTAGTATAAGCTGGATGAACACATTCTTATTCCGAAAAAGTACGTTGTTGCCGTGGGATAAGCAAGTAAAGTCATAAAATTGTAAATAATACTATAAAATGTTTATTTACGTAATTATGATTGGTAATTTAAAATAATTTAACTAAAATAAATATATATTTATTAAATATAAAAAATAAATATATTCAATATAAAAAATAATATTTTATTTTTATATTTATTATTATTTAATATAAAAATAAATATAAAAAATAAATAATAAAAAAATAAATATTTTTTGCTACCTATAACGGTACTAATTTACATTTAATTATTTAACTGTGAAATTTTTGCATACCGTAAGGCGAAATGTGTTAGGCTCCGAAAAGAGTGTAACATCCAATTATTGCGTTTTATTCTATGCAATTAACAATATATCTATATAAAATATCTATTTGTTCTGTTGTGGAATAACTTAGCAGTTCTTTTAAATAAGCAAAAGTCGTGTATTTTCCAAAAGGAAGCAAATATAGACTGAAAAATGTGCGTTAGTCAAAACCAACATAATAATATTAAGTATTTAAAACTTATTTTGTTCTTTTGTGCTTCTATTTACCAATTTATTCATTGTTGAAACATATATGGTGTGCCGAAGGGCCCGTCAAACGGGTTCCCTTTTTTGTCGTGCGGTCTGAGACCACATCATGCGCGTGTGTGTGTGTGCTTGTGCCTGTATGTGTGTGTGTGTTTGTGTGCGTGAGCGATCAGCTGACATAACAGCTGTGGAGAGCACGAGATTCCAATTCGGCGAAGCATTCGCAACCTGATACGCCCGTTATCAGTAGCAGATGTAAATTCATTATAATCATCACCTTATAATGCAGTTGGTACGTCTTCCTTTCTCGTAAAATTTTGTATACACCGGATTATAGATTAAGTCGATGTCAATAGGTGATTTTGTACGATTAAAGTTTTGATAAAGCTACCATATATTGTTTTTATTATAAGGTATGCCTCAAAGAAAAAAAATTGATACAAGAAATTGAGTAACTTGATTTTTTATTTTTCTATCTTCTCCTACGACTTAATTTTCATAGTTAGCTGCATAAATTGTATTAATAATGATAAAACAGCTCATAAGCTTAATAATAAACTTTAAAAACAATTAAGTTAAAAGCATAAATTTTGAAAAAAATGGAGAGGAGAGAATAAAATCGAATATATATATTTTAAACTTTAAGTCCAACCAAAGGGTTGAAGAAAATATCGGAAATAATGGGAACTACAACCCCTTGATGGATAAAATATATCGACTTAACCCGTAGCTAACATTGTAGGTAATTGTATATTATGTACCTATTCATATTATGTTACCGTAAAATTGTAAAAACTGATAGATTGTAAATTGTAATATAACTAGTGAAGTTGTAAAATGTCGAAAGACTGTGGACTCGAATATTCTGCTTATTTAATAACACATTATTTTTCGTTTCATCTACTTAAATAATTATATGAAAGGTCAAACCGAAGCTAGGAATTTGAAATTTTGCACACGTATTCTCATGTGGCGTCATGACGTCGGCATCCATTAAGGAAGGATTTTTTAAAATTCAACCCCCAAAGGTATAAAATAGGGGATGAAAGTTTAAAGCCTAATTTCACAATAATTATTAATGTTAGTTATAAATAAATACTTACATAGCAAAGAATCTTTCGACGCATTTTATTATTATACATTTTATTTATTTGTATAGATTAATGTATATTATACAATCTAACAAATAAATAAAATTGTATCTAATTTCAACAAAATAGATTTTAAATAAGTGCATTAGGAAGTCTTTTTATATTTGTATTCACAAGATCATTTTTTTTTTAATTTTTGTCCATCCACACTAACTTTCAAATGTATAATATTAATAGGATATAGACAGATACATAGTCGAAGTTTAAAAAAAATTGTGCTACGAGTTGGATAGCACTGATGATGATGATGACGGTAAAATCAAAAACAAACATTGACCCGATTAACTTTAGCGATTAAGTTTGAACCGCCGCGACTCACGCAATCTTAACGACAACCTTACAGCTTAACTATTATTTTGTCAATTTATTTAGAAGGACGACCGGAACATAGTATACTCTTCGACCAAATAAAAGAGTTAAGACGGAGTTCTGAGACCACACAGTGAAGTCTGTCTAATCTATGCCTCGCCCTGTTACACGGTGTCACGCACACACATGTAACGAAACTACACCTTACCTTCTAGCTATGCGGTTTTTTATGGATGTAATCCGTAGCTACACACGTACTATAATACATAAAAAAACAGCCTTAGACCTGAAAAAACAGCAATGTAAATAGAACTCTGCGCTAGTACAATAGAGCTAAAAATCGAAGTGTCAAGAGTGAAATGTCAGATTTGACAACTCTACACGATTTTTTCAGCTCTATTGTAATTTGTATTAGCGCACAGTTTTATTTACAGTGCTGTTTCTTCTGTTGCGACCACTGAAAACACTCAAGGGCATAGTATATAACGTCTCGAAAATTAATTACGGATACTTCGGGCACATGGTTGACTAGCTATGTGAAAACGTTTAGGCAAAAAATATTTATAATACTCAAAGTAAAAAATCATCTCATGTATGGGTGACTCTCCGCAAAACGCAAACTCGCCCATATAAATATTTTTTTTCTCGTGTATGACAATAATTATTTTTCTGCTTAAACGTCTTTACATAAGCAGTAGATCATGTGCCTAAAATATCCGTAATTGATTTTACCGAACCTTATATTATGTTTGACAACGCTCTGTCTTCGTTTTTTTATTTGGTGTGAGAGTATACTTACTAGCTTTATAAAATATAACATGAATTTTTATCGTGGGAGAACCAGGCATGAACTCGGTTCGGTCAGAGTCCATGGCCTCGAAGAAAACCGTTACGAAATGTTGTGTTCTGCTATGTGCCTCAGACCATCAGCTACCAGACACTTGCAAGTCCTCTGGCGTGTCAGGGCTCCATGGGCGACGAATATCCCGTGCCGTCACATTACGGGGCCTAGCAGGAATATTTGAAAGCGGCGTAAACGTAATATTATCGAATTAAATTATGAATGAATGAAAAATTTGTATCGAGCCCGTCCCCACTACTGTAGCACTACAAGACATATTAGGTTGGGGAAAAAGTTTCTTCGCATTTTATATAAAAATTCAAAAGGTTTTTTTATAAAGTTTATTTACAAGTGACTAAAGTATATAGGTGCCATTTTGTTCGATAACTTTTTGCCATCTTGTTGGTAGGTACATGATCCCATTGCTATAAAATTTTTGGGGCTTCTGATGAAAAAACTGCGACAAGTGGTTTTGGCAGTCCTCTTGTGATGTCAACCTGACACTGCCTAAGGAATTCTGCAGCGACCGAAACAGGTGGAAATCTGAAGGTGCAAGGTCAGGACTATACGGAGGATGCATTAACACCTCCTAGCCAAACTCCCGTAATTTTTTCTGAGTGGCTAAAGATGTGTGAGGTCTAGCGTTATCATGGTGAAAAACCACACCCCTTCTGTTGATTAATTCCGGCCGCTTTCTCTCAACTTCTTGCTTTAATCTCATCATTTGTTCGCAGTACAGTTCAGAATTGATGGTCCTGCCTGGCGGTAACAGCTCATAATGAATAATGCCCTTCCAATCCCACCACACACACAGCATCACCTTGTTGCGAGTTAACCCGGGTTTCGCCACAGTCTGTGAAGCCTGACCGGCCTTTGACCACGATCTTTTTCGCACGTTCTTGTCGTACGTGATCCACTTTTCATCACCAGTTATCAGCTTCTTCAAAAATGGTTCGGTTTCATTACGTCGTAATAAAGAATCACAAATGAGTACACGGTTCATTAGGTTTCTTTCAGTGAGCTCATGAGGCACCCAAATATCGAGCTTTTTTGTGTACCCAGCTTTTTTCAAATGCGCCAAAACCATTTTGTGGTCAATCCCCAGTTCTTCAGCTACATCGTAACTACTAATATATCGATCTTGCTCCACTTTTTCAAAAATGGCAACAGTTTTGTCCGTAACAGGGCGACCAGATCGACGTGCATCTTTGATATCAAAATTTCCGGATTGAAAACACTTAAACCAAATTTGCGCTAGGTACTCTCACAGATACTGCATTAGGTCCATAAACATCACAAATTTTTTTCGCGGCTTGTGTTGCATTTTTACCTTTTTTGTTATAAAATTTTAAAATGTATCGAAATTCTTCATAAGAATCACTCATTTTAACAATAAGAAAAACAAATAAAAATCTCAAATTTACCTAATTTGAATTTGGAATTGTCTTCTGTAAAATTAAAACTTTTTAATGATACCAAAATCAGCCAGATACAATTGGTATAGCCCAAGATATTTTATGACAAGTTCATACATACTATAATGCGAAAAGAATTTTTCCCCAACCTATTTTATAAGGTTTGGTAAAATCAATTACGAATACTTCGGGCATATGATCTACTGCTTATGTAAAGACGTTTGGGCAGAAAAATAATTGTCATATTCGAAAAAAAATTTTTTCTTTATATGGACGAGTTTGCGTTTTGCGAAGTCACCCATACATGAGATGATTTTTTACTTTGAGTATGACAATTATTTTTTTACCCAAACGTCTTTACATAAGCAGTGGGTCATGTGCCCGAAGTATTCGTAATTGATTTTACCAAACCTTATATTATATCAAACGAAAGAGCTTGAAAATGTGTCATTTTATTATACCAAATGGTGCAATAATACAGAATGTTATTTTTAACTTTTTTTAACCCCTAATCTTCATTAACTTTTTTCTCTCACGGTTTAGAGAGTTTTCGTTATATGTACTATAAAATGACTTTTTGCCCCTTCTTCTTTGTATGGGTGCTGTTATGATTTTTTTAAGATATTCATACAATCCTTTTGAGAAGAAACATTGTCCTGCTAAGCCCACAGACGATCTATCTGGCCGTTGTTACCTTAGTAATATAGGTACATTCTTATCCGTTGACCAGTTTCATTCCTTAAAAAAATCAATGAAAGTATTGTAAAGCTTCAAAGAACCTTACCTGAAAAAGTAACTATCGTGCTTACATTAATATAACAATGGAGACCCTTACAAAAGTTTGCATTCTAATAATCCTACCTGTACCTACATATTATTGCATTATTTTTAGGGTACCGTAGTTTACGTCCCAGAACCCTTATGGTTTCATCATGTCCGTCCGTTCGTCTGACTTTGGCTTACCTTCCAAACGTTTAGGGCTAGAAATATTATGAAACTTTTCATGGATATGTGTATTTATACCACGCCGGTAAGGTACTAAAATAAAATCATTAAAACGTTTTTGGAATACCTCCCATACACCACTGGTTTCATCGTTACGTGTGTAGAGTTTATAAGTCGTCATTTCTGACACATCTAAATATATAACATACTAGCTTTTGCCCGCGACTTCGTCCGCGTGAAACATTTACTTTGGGATATCGCTAAAATTTACCCGCGACTTCATTTACTTAGAAGGAGAAACGCTTCCACCTTACGACTGCCCGCCCGCGCCGTGCGCCGTACATAATTGCGCGCTGGACTATTTTATTACTGCGATATCTTCTAAAATACTCATTGAAATCAAATGATGTAAACTGCAAATTTCTTCTAGATTAAATGCTTGTAATGAATAACGTATTTACTTGGATAAGGATTAATATCATCTTTATGAAAACACCCTCACAAATAATGCTTAATTTTAGAACAAATTTGGTTAGCATAAAAAGGTTATTGTGAGCCAACCTTAAAAGATAGACATATACCGTCGCGGACTTTTTTTTAGAACTTTTAAAGGGGAACAATTCTGTCATACATCATTTAAGCGAAACTTTAACCGTTTCCGCAGCGTACGCAGCGAAAGCTCTCAAAAGGGGGAAAAAAAACCCCGATTTTGAAACATTCTTGATTGGTGCTCCGCTCGTATTGAACTTATCATGATGCTATATAGCCTAAAGCCTTCCTCGATAAATGGACTATCTAACACAAAAAGAATTTTTCAATTCGAACCAGTAGTTCCTGAGATTAGCGCGTTCAAACAAACAAACAAACAAACAAACAAACAAACAAACTCTTCAGCTTTATAATATTAGTATAGATTATCCGTTAATATTCGATCGTCTGCTTATTACATAAGATGTTGCCCGCGACTTCGTGCGCGCAAAAGTTAATCTCGTGGAAACCGTACATTTTCCCGTGATAAAAAGTAGCCTATCTCCTTCCCCGTGGTCTACTCTACATCTGTGCCAAATTTCATTAAAATCAGTCCAGTACTTTCGGAGCCTATTCAATGCAAACAAACAAACTTTTCCTCTTTATTATATCAGTATAGATAGATATCTAGATAGATACTAGATAGATTACACTACATTATATTCACATTATTAACGCATAATTTAGTGCTAGTGTGGGGTCTGAGGATGCGGGCGCCTGTTGGTAAGTGCCACCTGGGGCCACCGAGCAATTGTCTTTAGACCTACCTGGGACCCACAGTTGACCCGTATATGTAGAGCATAAAAGTTATGCATAAAATTATAATCTAAAACTAGCTGTTACTTCATTCGCATGTAATTCGCACTTATACAGTAAGTAGTGGTCCTTACTATTATTCCAAAAAAGCTGGGGCCTACAACTTCATTAAAACTAACGGAAACGGAGCCTTATTTTTTTAATCGGAACTCTAAGATCCAATTAAAAAAATAAGGCTCCGTTTTATCATAATTTCCCTCCTCCCATTATAATAATTATTATAAAATAGCTTTATTAATTCCACAATACATTTTTTTTTCATTTTGAATAAGATTTATTAAATATTTATTTATTTGTGGATTTCAGGTTCAAAACCAAAGTGTTCCATTTCTTTCTATCTTTTGCGGTGATCAGCCAATCTCTTCCTGGGTTGGCCGCGATCTCATCCTGCTACGCGCATGGACGACCTCTCTTTCTCACGCCATGCAGTCCCTTCCATTTTGTGGTGTTAAAAGTCCATCGATTGTCGTCGTTCCAATTAAAAAAATAGGGCTCTTCATAACATATTTAGCTATCTGCCAGTGGAAGTTCTGGGAAAACAGGTCCAGCCGTTACAGATTGAGATTGAGATGAGATTAGCCAGAACACACAGAGTACAGACAGACAGATAGAAAAAAATAATATATGTATTTATAAAAGTACCATATTATAAACTTTCTTAACATGCATTTACTGAAAACCTGTCAATTTGAAGTTAAAAACAGACACTTCATTTTTATTTATTTGTATACATAGATGTCAAAATCTGCTACCTTTTCTATAAAATAGGATTAACAAGCCGACGGATCGCCTGATGAAATACGATTATCCTCGCCCGTGGTCACCCGCAACACCAAGTAGTAACGAAGTAACGAATGCGTTTCCGCAGGCTGACTGTGTATCTTTAGCAGATAGTTTGCAGACGGCAACCGGTCGCGTAGTTGTCGCGCGATCGGTTGCTAATCGCTAAAAAAAATCGTATTACGTACGACTGTCGCACTGCTGTTGTTCGACAACTTTTATATGCATTTTTAGCGGTATAAACAGCGCCACTAGCAATCACGTAGCGACATGTGGAACTATATACTGTTATGAAGTATCAAGTGTTTTGTTTACACAATGGAGTCTTTGCCGTTTATAAACAAAATTGGGACGAAGTTTAGATAGAAAGTACTTTATGTGGATGTAGAATTGTTATTCTACATCCACATAATATGGTGTGTTCACCATGCTGATATTTCAGCGTAATAATCTATTATATGCCTATAAAATTAGCACTGAGCACTAATTGCCTCACTCCTTAGCCTTACACTACTGCAAAAATCGAAGTATACTTATGAGTATACTTAACCTAACAATCACAGAAACGCACGATATTTATAACTAGCTTTTCCCCGCGACTTCGTCCGCGTGGAACAGTTACTTTGGGATATCGCTAAAATTTACCCGCGACTTCATTTACGTAGAAGAAGCGCTTCCACCTCACGACTGCCCGCCCGCTCCGCGCGTCTTACTATAGCGCGCATGATTATTTTATTACTACGATATCTTCTAAAATACTCATAGAAATCAAATGATGTAAACGGCAAACTTCTTTTAGATTAAATGCTTGTAATGAATAACGTATTTACTTGGATAAGGATTAATATAATATTTATGAAAACACCTTCACAAATAATGCTTACTTTTAGAACAAATTTGGTAAGTATAAAAAGGTTATAGTGAGCCAACCTTAAAAGATAGACATATACTGTCGCGGACTTTTTTTTAGAACTTTTAAAGGGGAACAATTCTGCCATACATCATTTTAGCGAAACTTTAACCGTTTCCGCAGCGTACGTAGCGAAAGCTCTCAAAAGGAAAAAAAGACCCCCGATTTTGTAACATTCTTGATTGGTACTCCGCTCGTATTGAGTTTAGCATGATGCTATATAGCCTAAAGCCTTTCTCGATAAGTGGACTATCCAACACAAAAAGAATTTTTCAATTCGTACCAGTAGTTCCTGAGATTAGCGCGTTCAAACAAACAAACAAACAAACAAACAAACAAACTCTTCAGCTTTATAATATTAGTATAGATTTCTTGAATGTAGCATATTAAAGAACATACGGATACACTACAACATATAATTCACTTTACTTTAACGACGAAAACACTGCCTACATAGATTTATAATAACAGCAATCTTTCAACAGCAACCTAAATGGGTTGTCGCTCTTTGACAATTGAAATTGCTAGCCATCTGCTATCGCGTTGCTGTCAAATGTCATACGTAATACCGATTTTGTTGTTACAAGGAGAATCGATTGCATTTTTAGTTCCCTAATTGTTCGCTAGATGGCGATACCATCGATTGTTCGCTGTCGCGTCGCTATTGCTAATACGTAATACAAAAAATATGTTTGACAGCGATATTGTACAATTTACGCCTGTCGCATTGCTGTTGCAAGATACAGAATCAACCTGCCGGTTATTAAAAAAATATCGCCAAATTTTTGCTATCACAAGACGTGACGTGTCTTTCTAATCGTCACAGAAAGTCTAATAATAATATATATTACTTGAAATGTTGTGTGATGTAATATTTTGACTAATATCTGTTGATGGCTATCCAAAGTAAACCAATTCAGCGCTCGTAGCATAATTGTTCGGTTCGGGAGAACACATTTTTCAACATAATCAGGTAAATGTACCAAGTTTGGACAGTAAACTTTGACAATCCATTCTGATGATAAACAGCCTCCAGGGCCATACAAAGGTTCTCATAATCCAAGATAATGAGAAGGGCATAATAGATTGTGCGAATGACTCAATACAGGCCTAAGTACGGTGTGCAGAAAAGTTCGTTGCGTTATGTTAATGTTGTATTGTTTTGTCTCTGACAGGAATATTTAATTATTTGTTTGTTTTAGTGATTCCGAAATTAATATTTATTACTTGTATGCTAAAGAAATGCTTGCTGAATTGCATTAAAATATTTTGTGTATACTGTACATTTCTTTTTTGTTTTCAACAGATTATAATATAATTATTATACTTACTAGCAAAACCGTTTTTTTGCTGCATAATAGTTTTTTTTTCGAAGACTTATACCATTATCGCTTACTTCACATATTTACGTCACAAAAGCGTTTTAATGTGTTTCACCTATCATTAGAAGATTTATTTATTAGTAGGTACATTTATTGTTTGAAATATTATGCTATTTTGTTGGCAAGTAAATAAAATTTGTTGCTTTTACTATTGGCTAATATAATGTATTTATCTATTCCTCTAGAAACATAAACTAATCTTGTTTAATTGATGTGTGCCTGGATCATGGATAATATGAGTAATAAATATTATGTCTATATAATAACGTAATAAGCCAGACCAAAGTAGTGTATAAGCGTCTATATTATTATTATTTTGCGGACAGTACCGATATTAACCTGATAAATGGTATATGATTCGTTACGGCCCCGCTCGACTTCATCGAGATCTTATCTTTCGTATCTTTCCAGATATTGTTAAGGTTTTTTCTTTTTGTATCTTTTTGATCGACCCGTAATGCCTTTTTTACATATCTTAGATATATATATAACGAAGACTCCATTAGGATAAGATATTTATTACAATATTATCGAATAGCTCAAATGCTGAACGATCAGAAACGTGACAAGTTCGATGCCACGTATATCCGTATTTTATCCTCAGATTTTCTAATCCAGTAATTTCCAAATCCAAGCAAATAATAATCAAGTCCCCATGACAACGATTTCCTATGACATCTCTCCATACTGGCATCGACCTCATCCAAATAGTAAAAAAACTACTTGACGTCTCTAATCAATAATCATAGACAATCTTAGCTTTAACAC